>OX387625.1:6614583-7937500 GCA_947568825.1 Sphinx pinastri | reverse complement strand
TATGAATATATATACGGTACATATACCAAAAATAGCATAGCGCGCGGCTCCGCCCGCGTGGAAAAGTTTTTCCGGGATAAAAGTAGCCTATAGCACTCAGGAGTAATGTAGCTTCCTATTAGTGCAAGAATTTTCAAAATCGGTACAGTAGTTCCTGAGATTAGCGCGTTCAAACAAACAAACAAACAAACTCTTCAGCTTTATAAGTATAGATAGTGTAGATTATTCTGCCACATGATAATTAAAAAGGTATCCAAAAATAACATGGCAATATTTAATTTCTAAAATATTTACTTAAAGTTTAAGATTTCTCAACATGGGACTATTTTCAATGCTTCGTAAAAAACGTTAGTATAGTATGTTTGTTCATGAAACAAATCCCAAACATCAAAATCTGGACAAATCCCTATACAAACCCTGATATATGTGAAAACTGTTTCAAATTTCTATCTATTCAATATTATAAAAACAAATTTTGAGAATGTTGAGGTTGAACGAAGCAAACATGAGAATGTTAAGTTTTTCATTCTATTATGAAAAACAATGTTGCAGGTTCACAGTCATGCAAACAAATTTAGGATTTTCATTATAACTCACCACACTATTAGGCCTCTTGACAGCTAAAGTCACATTGTTGGAAGTGGACTCACCACACAGTGAGCAAGGCCGACCTGCAGCCTCACCAGAATCTATCTCAATCATACCAACACAACAACCAAAACAGTTGCACAGTGCTTTAAGCCAATTTTTTAGTTCATCATTAGTTAACTCCGATGGTATTTTCACTGAATAGGATTTGTTTGCTGCTGTGACCTGTAATTGTTGAAAAAATAAATTAAATATATTTTATTGTATTTTTACTTATAAGCACTTATAAAAATTATTGTGTAGCTTAAACTATAATAAAATGCTACAATTTTAAACGGTACACTTATATTTTAAGGCCAATATAAAATATTGTTGTCATATTGTGTACAATTTATATGGTAAAAATTTAAAATTTCCATATAGTAACTTATGCTATAAACACATAACTAGATTACTATTTAATTAAGATAACAAAATAGTAATATTTCAATATTTTTTAGAGCTCTCTAGTTTTGAATATGTCAACATAATTTAAACAAGTAAGCAGAAAGTTACCTGCACATTACTTAATGTTGAGTAATTGCTAGAGGCAGTCAGTATTGCTCTGGTAAGCCTCTGTGGTTCTGAATGCACACTCAGTAATTCTCTGGCAAGAGTTTCGGCCGCTCCAGAGGGCCCAGATCCTGTTACGCTACTAGGTAAGGAACTATTACCACCAAAACAACTGCTGCGGATACGTAGCTGTACCGTAGCAGCAGGGGTGGTGATGGGAGTGCTATTAGAGTTTCCAGAGCCAGTAGAACCTCCTTCTGGAAGAGCAGCATTTGGTATACCACTGGGCCGTAATTTGAATCTGATGAAGAAAATATTATATAATTAGAAACCTTCGAAAAATTTTATAATGTAAGTAAAAAAGGGGCCTATATTAATTATCTCAATTAGAGGCAATAATAACAACAAATATTATAGTTAATTTTAAATAGGTATAAGATGGTTTATAATCGATTGCTTTAAGTAGGTAAGATGATTACTTTGGGTTTATATTTCTTTTTACATTAATATGGCTTGTCTTTACATACCTAATTTGAATAATGTGTTAATTTATTTTATTCTTAATTACATTTTAGCTTTACTTTAAAAATATTCTAGCTTTCAGCAGCTATTGCATAAAAATAAAGCAAAATAAATACCTTGATGGTGCTGTGGCACTTTTTTGACCTGGGGGTTGCAAAGGATGTCCAGCCCTGGCACACCACCCCACAGGGAAAATATCTCTAGAGTCATATCTACACCAGTAGTCAAAAGCACCACGCCAGCCATCAAATGTAACATGTATTTGGTCATTTTTAACAGCTCCAACTGTAGCACAACATATTAACTGTGGGTTCTTCTTGTCAACAGCCTCCAGCTTTTGACCAACAACAAATAAATTTGATTTTGGAGTAAGGGGTTCAGGTTGAAATACTTTAGCAGGTGCCATCTCTGCACCATTCAGGGTCTTAAGCAAGAACATGGGCCAACTGCTAGCGTTCATGCGAAATCCCAAGGGTGGTTGCAACATTCCATCGTTTTTCTCACAATGTCCTATGGGGTGAATGTCACCGGCATCTACCAGCCGCCAGAAATCATTTTTGTTGTCACTGCCATCTAGCCTGAGCCTGAGGCGCGGGCCTAACACTCCCACGACCGTCGCGATGCATGTTGAGGTTAAATTACGTGGATCCAGAGCTTCCAGTTTCATTCCCACTTTAAAATCATTTACAGGTGGCATTGACGCTTGTTTGAAACATTCTTGTGGTGCAGCTAAACTGTTTGTTTCTTTCATATATTCACTCCAATCAAAGGACTGATACAAATCATAATAGGAACCTGTAGAATTGTTGTTAGAATGATTCTCCACTCCGTTTGCGCCATTGCCAGACTGCGGTGATGTTGTTCTTTTTTCATTTTTCTTTTGATATTTGCTGAAACAGTACGTAGAACAGAAATTCTTGCTGCTAGAAGGTGCATTACCACGGATAACGTTGTCGCAATTGAGACACGCGCCTTTGCTGTAAGCTTGTCTAAATTCAGAAAGACACGTTTCGGAACAAAACTCTTTCTTTCCATTTTCAGTAGGTAAAACGTATTTCAACGGAGTTTTACTCTCTGCACACCAAGTACAAGTACGTTTCGGTGGTCGTCCAGGTCCACGTATTTTGCCGGGAGCAGGTCCCGACGAACCGACAGTGTTGTTTGACATTGTTTTCGTAGGTAACGTTTAATTCATTATTGAGAACAGTTTAATGATAAACGGAATTCACAAATCACATGATATTTAAGAATTATACTGATTAGTACTGTAATAAACACAAATTATATATTTTTGCGCAAATATAAACAACGTCAGTACGTATTTATGACGCGCTACCAACAGCCATATTAGTTTTTTATACACGTTCGGATACACGATTCACGAAATAGATGAGTAATTGAACTAATGCTAAAGGACATGTCCAAAAACGGGCCTGAAATTCTAAACAAGACAATTTATATATATTTGGATAGAACTCCTGAAAACTAACCTTTTGCAATAAATCGTTTAATTTTAAAGACCTCCGATTTTGAGATTTATGTAATTTTGTTTGGCTTGAAAACTACACTTTATATGAACATTTTTAAAAAAGTTGGTTATGAATGGAGGGGTCTAAAAATATTTTTTTAATGGATTTAAGTTCCATATTTTGCCCTTTTAACATGCCTAAAGTTTGAGCCTTGTTAGATTTTGAGGCCCAGCACTCATACAAAAAGCGGACATCTCCTTTAGACTAGCAAGTTCTCTCAGCAATATATTGCGTAATAACTTTCAGATGCGTTTACACTAGCGGCAATATTTCTTTAGCAAGATGCTTTTGCAAGTGGTCCACCAAGTTAACTTGCGCAACTTCTTGCAAAACTGTTTACATTATTGCTGAGAGAACTTGCTAGTCTAAACTCAGCATAAGACTTAACATCATATGACTCAGGATGATAAGCGCAGTGGAATGCCACGCAGTGCTTTATAATTCATAATTCTGTTTCATGTTTATTTATTTATTTAAAACTTCATACAAAACATGTAAAGGCGGACTTAATGCCGAAGGCATTTTCTACCAATCAACCTGGAATGGTGCAGAGAAAAAAAAACATGTTGATACTTTTAAGACGATTATTTTGTTTACAATCATCATCCAAACAGCATTATATTAGATTCATAAAAATTAGGCAAAAGGATTGCGTGCCTTGTCTTTCAGTTTTAAGAAAAAAGAACATGGCAAGCAATAAATATTCCTCGTGTAATGTAAACAGCTTTGCAAGAACTTGCGCAAGTTAACTTGGTGGTAGACTTGAAAAAGCGTGTTGCTAAAAAAATATTGCCGCTAGTGTAAACGCTTCTGAATGTTATTGCGCAACATATTGCTGAGAGAACTTGCTAGTCTAAACTCAGCATTACACTGTAAAAATAGCTTGCGCAACATAACTTCTGCAAGTTTTCTTGCTAATGTAAACCCCGCTTAAACAAAATGTTATTTGAACTAAATAATATTTTATAATATATAATAAAACTAATTCATAATTGGAGATTTTGATACGTAATGTAATATGATTGTAATTCAATATTGAAACATTGCATATTGTGAAATCCAATTTTTTTGTTGTGTTATCTACATAAATATTTCATCGCCAAAATATGATATCACTGTAGGATAAGCGTAATGAAAATCAAAAATAAAAACTAAATATAATGACAAATATATAAATATCTAAGGTAAAACCAATTTTTGGTAGACCGTATATCTTTAATCGCTTAAGCCTGCACTAACGAACCATTACAAAAAAATTGAAGTTGAAATTTTGAGGTTATAAATATACCAATTCGCTTCGGTTTAATTTTTCAGCATTTTGATACTGAAAAATCTATTGGAGAACTTTGATAATATGTCTCAAATACTTACAAAATTTATAAATAATGCACAAGCGGCTGAAAAAAGGCTAGCTGAGTTGCGGAGCATGGTTGGTGACCCTGTATAGAAAAATATTATTTGCCAGAATAAAGTTCTGTGTAAACTTTACTGTATAATGTATCTGTACTCATAACTTTTTTCTTAATAAATTATGTTTGTTTCATTTCAGTTTGAGGATGTTAAAAAAATCAAAGTAGAAGAAAAAATAAGAATTCTTACCGAAGAAAATAAGGTTCTTCGTTCTAAAATAGAAACAGCTAAGGCTGAATTAATAAAACTAGAAGTATCGCATGGAAAAAAACAATACCAAATACCGGGTAAGGTTAGTGTCGTCCCTTCAGTAATAGCTGAAGTACCGACACAACCAAAGTTGGAAAAAGAGCCAATAGAAAAAAAAGAAAGAAAAGAAAAAGATGTTGCAAAGAAGGCCAAACCAAAGGCTAGTGAACCAGCTGTTGAGTCTATAGTGGATGTTAGAAAGTTAGATTTACGAATTGGAAAGATTGTGGATATAAACAAACATGCCGATGCAGATTCACTATATGTTGAGAAAATTGACTGTGGTGAAGCAAATCCAAGGACTATTGTGTCAGGACTTGTCAATCATGTACCAATTGAAGAAATGCGAGGCAGAATGGTTATGGTCCTGTGTAACTTAAAACCAGTCAAGGTATGATTTACATAAACATATTTACATATGATAAGAGTATTATGGTCTTTTACTAGTTCATTTATATTTGAAACATACACCTCAGTATGCAACTCAATGCAAACATTTATATTAAACACTTGACCGTTATTTGAAGCTTACTAGATTGAGATAGGCACTTCCTGTTTTCCGTTTCCTCTACCTTCCTTTTCATTTTATCTATCTGTCTCGCTCGCACATCCGTTCTCCCACCAGGCCACCGCCCCACCAAAGGTGTGCTCAGTGGTGGTCGGTGTTCTAGGAATCATTGGCGTCAAGTTTTCCGTTGAGTGCAGTAGTCTACTAAAACACGGTGCAGTTTCAATATACAAAGTGAAATAAGTAATAAAAGTGTTTACTGCAGTGTTTTAGTGACTTCTTTCGGTCTAAACCGTAAGTAAGAAAACTTGCATAAATTATACCTTTCCTTATACTTTTTCATATATTACTATTTTAAAAAAAAGAAATAATTATAACGGTGTTACCGTTCGTTTTCAAATATATTATTTTATTCTTTAGGAAAAGTGCTGTACTACTAAGTACTAGTACTCACTAGTCTTTGATTAAGATCGATCTTTGGTAGTATAGTGGTCAGTATCCCTGCGCGGGAAACCGGGGATCGATTCCCGCCGGAGAACCACATTGCGTCGTCATTAAACAAAGAGTAGGTCGTCCTTTCCTAGTGACGATAGTAGTTATAATACTGATTCCAACGATCCAAGATCCTCGTCAACACCGCTATAGTAGAGAACGGCGGGGTAAAACTAATGCAATCGCTTTTATGTCTGTAGTACAGGCTGCCCTAGCAGCAGCCAGAAATTACCTACTTGTTGTAGCCCAACAGGAGTTGAATAACACTGATGAGGACATATTATTGGATCAGGATTGTAGATTATTATATTATGATTATGAGCCGGACGGCGTAAAATCTAGCGACCTTAATTAATTTAAGTTTGAAATTCAGGTCATTATTCTTAGAAAGGGTAAATAAAGACAATCACTACCCCTCACAGGGGTTGGTAAATTGTTTCAGTGCCCTCGCAGGGTGCGTTTCATGCATGTTGTACAACGCCATGCACACAACTCTCGTAGAGTTGTGGTCGTAGAAATGGAGGTTTTATAAAGACGGTTTTTACCGCCAAATAAAGGCAGTGGCTATAAACCTGTTTCACAAACACTGGGTTAATATTACCAATCACTACCCCTCGCAGGGGTCGGTAAATTGTTTCAGTGCCCTCGCAGGGTGCGTTTCATGCATGTTGTACAACGCCATGCACACAACTCTCGCAGAGTTGTGGTCTTAGAAATGGAGGTTTTATTAAGACTGTTTTTTACCTCCAAATAAAGGCAGTGGCTATAAACCTGTTTCGCAAACAGTGGGTTAATATTACCAATCACAACCCCTCGCAGGAGTCAGCAAAATTTTTTTTTCGTACCCTCGTAGGGTGCACATCATGCATGTTATACTGCGCCATGCACACACTCCTGCAGAGTTGTAGTCATAACCACTCCACTTTTATCTGTAAACATTACCGACGCCCACAAGGTAACGGTAATAACAATAGTGGTCAATGTGGTGATAGACATAATACACATGGATTCATTTGTCCACGTGGTGGTAAACAGTGACAAGAGCCGGTCAAGAATACTAAGAAGCCCAACACGGCCCACGACTACCAAGCGGTAAAAGAGAGGGGTTTCTGCCTACTTCAAAGCGGGCCAGTTGAAGTGTTTTGTCGATCGATGGAAGTAGCTGGGAGCGTCAGACACCTTGCTGCGCATAATAACAGGCTATCGCATACCTTTTCTGAGAAAAAACCCCCTTTTGCTCTACCTAATTTACGGAAGCCATTTGTAACAGTGGAATCTCTAGGAATGTGTGCATTTATTACGGAGATGTTATTTAAAAGTGTTCTGATGGTTGTCACTGGTCTCCAACCTTTACATCGACAATGTCTCTGATTCCCAAGAACGAGGGCAGTAATCGACAAATTGTCAATGTTAAACAATTGTTTACACGGAACCCTTCAGGTTGATAAACATATGTAGTGTCTCAGACTTCCTATAACCAGGCGACTGGCTTTGTAAAGTAGATCTTTCCCAGGCCTATTTCTACCAGCCTATCTCCCTATCACGTTGGGGTTTCTGCGATTTATTTACCGCGGAAATGACTGAAAATGACCTGCCTGCCGTTTGGACTCTGCAGCCAAAGGTTTTGCGTCTTTAATCAATGGGTGGCACACACCTTAAGACTTGAACGTGTTCGAATACTTGTTTCTTTCCAAAGTATGCTATTCAATTAAGATTTGCAAATTCTTCGAGTCCACACCCAAAAGTGTTAGACCGTTTACATTTATTAGGTTGGCGAACGAATTCACAAAAGTTAGTCACGTCCACCTGCAAAAGTCTTATATTTCTATGAGTTTTGTGGTATCCATGGTTGAACGAGCAATCATTGCCACCGGAAAAGATCTTCCTCGTAACACAAAAAGTACTGGATTTACTGCGAAAGGCCACGATATCAGTAAAGCAACTACATAGTCTGGTTGGGCTTCTAAAATTTGCCAGTGTTAACTGTCCCTCAGAGCAGGCTTAATTTTCGAAACATTCGTATCTTTTTGAACAAACTCTTTAAATAAGCTCCTGGCTGTACCTATGTTCTAACCATGGAGGTGCGCGAGTTATTAAAATGGTGGCATCCAAATTGCCATGTGTCTTCTCGGTTCCATTATCAACCACCGTTGACCACATAATTTTCCGCCAGAGGCGCCTCAGGTATAGCGTGGGGAGCTCAGCTCGACAGCCGCCCAATGTCGGGCTTATGGATCAAACAAGAACGACATCTCCATTGCAATCAATGCGCTGCTCACAATACTGAAGGTCATAAGTTAACAAGACCAATATCTGAGCGTACCCAAGGTTCTAGTACAATGCGACAACAAGACGTAGCATTATTGTGAAACGAGGGGGGGGGGGCAAGTCTTACCCTTAGACCCTCGATTCAGTTAATCAAAGAACTGTTTCATATTCTGGACAACTTCCAGATCATTCTCGAAATTTAATACATTCCAGGAATGTACAACAGTCACGCAGACCAATTGTCGCCTTGTCGACGTGCCCCAGGCTGGCATCTATTTCAGTGTACAGAAAATATCGAAAAGTTTGGGCTTTCCGTGATAGATCTATTTGCGTCAGAACGAGCGAAGGTGGTAAGCAACTATGTATCTTTGCACCTGAACGACGATCGCGCGATTTACCACGATGCATTCTCCAGAAACTGGATTTACCCACGAGTCTGACTATTTCCATCCCTAGTGTTACAGCACCTCAATTCAGAATCTGATATTGTCCTCCTGGTTATACCGAGGTGAGACAGAGTATTCTGGAGATAAGACCCAAGAACCCGAGCGCTGGCGCCCCGGATCACGATCAAGGAACCTTAGTTACACCTGATAGACAGTGACCGACTTCCCACCCCCCCCAAAATTCAAGCGATGACATTGAAAGTATGGAAATGTGGGGGTAGTCATGGAATTTAATCCTTCAACGCCCGCGATGGACACCGGTGTCCATTAATATAAGGAAATTAGCTTATAGCTATATATAAGCGGGCGTTGACGGGTAGATTAAAGTTCAAATAGAACTTTTATAATCTTCTGGCGTCCTTCTACCAAAAAGATAATATGAAGTTGTATGGTCTCGAGGGCTGAACTGAACTAAAATAACATAAAGTAGAGCCTTTAGAACCCACGGGTCGAAGTTTAGCACGTTTTGTTGTAAATGGATTTGCTTACAACATTATTTTGTTACACAAGTCTGCATTCTGCACGCTGAATTATTATAACAATGGTGGTAGTCTAAGTTCGCACGCCTTCGTCCAACATATCCTGAACTCTAATCTATGATATGGAACGTAGATAAGTTAGTTAAGCTTTTGAATAGTCTTGACAATGAAAATGCTGTATTTGCGACACGCAGACAACTACAACGCTATTACTTCTTTGCTCCGGCAGAAGAGTTCACGATTTGACATTGTTTGCAGTCTAATCCAAACAATTGTCTGTAGATTGTAAAAATTTGATCCTATGGCCCATGTATGGCTCAATAGCAGATACTGATACTTATAGACAATCAGGCGCGAAATTGTCTCCTAACCTAACTAAGAACAAGAATATGGACCCAGTATTCTGGGTAAAACGTAGGTACTATATTTATTTTGGAAGAAAAGCGTAGATTGGGAAACTGTACTAATTTATTTATTATTAGAGGTTCACCAAAGCCTGTCTCCCGTACAGTTATAGCCGGCTAGGTAAAATCCATATTGTTAGAAACGGAGTAGTGAATTCTTTAGGGAGCATACGATCGGCTTCTAAAAACTGGATTCATAATTTGTCCTTCAGATGAGATTCTTGCAAAGGTCTCTACTGGAGACCACAAAATACATTCACCCGTTTCTAACGTAAGGAAGTAATATCTAAAAATAATAGTAGCTGTGAAATCGTTAATTTGTTTAAAGCAGCTGATTAAATTCGAGTATATGTCTGTATAGGTACTCGTAACATTTTATACATACGAATATCATAGTCCATACAATACCATTTTGGATGCGTATTTACATTTGTAAGTAATCCTTTTTCTCGCACATATGGATTATTAAACTAATCTAATGTATACTTGGCATAACATATTTTCATTCAAAATAGGATCATCATCAATATTTCATCACATTGGCGTCATGCCCCACCAGGCGATAACAGACACGTCTCAATCTAGTAAGCTTCAAATAACGGTCAAGTGTTTAATAGAGGTGTTTTACCTGAAAATAAAACACATATTAAATACTTACCTTATTTGAAGCTTACATTTCAATTTCTGCCTGGTAGATTATCGACTCAATGATTCCTAGAACACCGACCACCACTGAGCACACCTTTGGTGGGGCGGTGGCCTGGTGGGAGAACGGATGTGCGAGCGAGACAGATAGATAAAATGAAAAGGAAGGTAGAGGAAACGGAAAACAGGAAGTGCCTATCTCAATCTAGTAAGCTTCAAATAAGGTAAGTATTTAATATGTGTTTTATTTTCAGGTAAAACACCTCTATTATTGTGACAAAATGTACCCTAGATTTATTTTTCTCACAAATATTACCCAGTTGCATTGGAAATTGAACTGTGTAATATTTGTTTGAAAATTAGATTAGATTAGAATATTACTAGGGGTTATATATAATCCATTATAGTGCATAATGCATATACTCGCTTGTAATGCATGTGCACCACACACTTCCTATTTCTGCAACTGTGCACATGCTGTTCCTCTTTATGTAAAGTGGCTTCTGATGTCAGACCAACAAAACCAGTCATCAAAAAAACAGTTATGCAATCTATTCACTACACATCAAAATCACATTAATTCATTTACACAAGCATTTTGTTAACCTTTCACCAACTGGTGTATTTGCCAGATATTTACCCACCCTATTGTAAACCTATATTCACATTCATAATAGCAATTATTACATTTTTCATTATTATTCAATGAAAATATTTTCAGATGAGAGGAGTAACTTCAGAGGGGATGGTGATGTGTGCATCGGCACCTGATAAAACAGAAGTGTTAATACCACCTGCAGGAGCTGTGCCAGGAGACTTGGTCTCCTGTGAGGGATACCCTCGTGAGCCAGAGCCTATAATGAATCCTAAAAAGAAGATATTTGAGACATGTGCACCTGATCTTAAGACAAATGAGGAGAAAGTGGCATGCTACAAAAATAGTCCTTTAATTGTACCTGAAAAGGGACCAGTTGTTGCCTCAACTTTAAAAGGTGCCACTGTCAAATAAATTATTTTTAAGTGTATCAAGTGTTAAATAATTTATTATTATTTGTATAAATATTGATCTTAAATTTATATATATGATATACCTACATAAATATGTATTTAAATAGAATGGTGAAATAAAACTTCTTTTAAGCAATCTCAACAATTTTTATATTACATCTCTAATCAAATTGTTTTTATCTCTATACAACAACTCATCATTATCACCACTACATTATATAGAAAATGGATTCCTACTATTGATATAGAAAAATAGACAGATGTGAATATGTAACATTAACATTGAGAGCATAAAATGCAATTTATAACAATATAACTTTGTAACTTTTGCACAAACTTATACTTATGTCAATGAGTAAGTAGCTTTGTGATCTTAATATTTATGGTCCAGTTTGCATTGCTTACATAGTTCCGTGTGTAGTGTGCACCTTGTACATTATATCTTTTGGCTTTAGAATGAGTATGAGTTACAATAGAAAACTACAAAACACTGGATACTATTATGGAACAATTAATTACAATTATATAACAAGTGCATCGGCATATAGATTTCACTGAGTAAGAGTTTACTTTGGGCACCTAGATAGGGATCTAATCTTTGATTTATTACTATAGTAGAATTAATACAAAAACATTATATTTGTAATATAAGCCTACACCTCTAATCAATATAATATAGGTGCCCAAGAACATGTCCTAATGATATTTATGTGAGCTAAAATATTTTACCCATAGACAGAGAAATGTACTAAGAAAAAAATTCATCATTGAGCTGAACAAATCGAGAGTAGGCAGGATCTAACATCACATAGGGTAACATATTTTATATTAAATGAAATCTTCCCATAAGCTGTCATGCAACTGCAGTACATAGTTATTTTAGTTAACAGTCCGTTTCTCTGCCTATTTTAACATTCAAATGGGCTAATATTTCACTAAACACTGGGTTTCTCAAAATATTTCAGGTCATTACCAAATGCTATTTTATACAATAGAAATGAAATGCAGATAACATGAATCATGAATGCTATACAATTATAAGCATCTTAATAGTATGGACGACCAGAATTTGCAGAGAAAGACTTGAATAATAATATAAGCTGAATTAATTTCATATCTAAAACCTCAATATTAATTATTGTTTGCAATCTAATTATTATATTGTTCCTCAATAGTGATCATGTTTGTACTTTTTAATCTCAATTTTTATATATTTTTTTCAACAAGAACTATTAAGATTTAAATCATCTGTGTCCATTTATTATTACAATGTTATTTAATTTAAACTGACGTATTATATACACTTCATGCATTACACTCAGATATGTCTATGTATTTGTAAAATGAATGACTAATAATATATAATTATTGTTAATTACTACATCATCAAAATCTTAATATAGATACAATTTTATTATATGTATAATATATGCCTATTCAGTTTTAAAATCAATTCCTTCAGTACATAAACTATAGTGAAGAAGTGGATTCACTGTTTTAGAGGTAATTAAGTATTATGCTAGATGGTTAGAAATATTACACTACGATAGCTTAGTAAACTTACAATAATTTTCACAATTTTAATACCGTGAATATGGTTTCATTAAAACTGTTATCTTTGGTAAAGTACCAATGTCACCGAAAAAACCTAAGCTACTATAGAAACTGCCATAAGGCATTTAAATGGTTTGATAAGAATCCTTATATCCCGTGAGGATATAATTATTACTACAAGCTATAACTTTATTCTAATACTGAATAAAACAGTTAAAAACAAATTAGTTAAAATACTGGATAGTTTTACAATCTCATTTTTAAGTCAAATAATCACACATTTATTATGTATATTACGTCTACTTTGATAGCAGTATGTAGATAGTGGCACCTTCCTAAAGGAATTAGAATAAACTACTAAATTAAGAAAACAAATTGTGACAAGGTAAAAGAATGGCACTAAATAAGTGAAGTAAAACAAAAAAAAAATTAACTCAAATCTTATACTTTTTTTCTAATCCTAATATAATAAATTTCAAAGCAACATTTAAGTATAAACTGCAGTTAAAAAAATAGGAAATAGTTTAGAAGTGGTATGCACCATAATTGAATTAATTTTGGCGATTTCCTCAGAGCTTTAGGCCTTATTGATATGGAAATAATAATACGACTTAATAACAATCATTGTGGCATAGTGACATAATATTATCACTGATTTTTCTACAATTATCCTAATTTAATTTTAATTAAGCAGTGATAATGCTTAGGCATTTGAAAATATATTAACGAGTCATCTAATCTTGTGCTCGATTACATTATCTCTCATTTTCTTAAGTAGCATAAACACTAATTATAATAAAGCGAATGTTTTTATGTTGGTCATTACTTTAACTGCACCTTATTAGTTACCACGCAAGCGACATAAGGTCTAGTTCGAAATACGTTTAAACTTTTGCGCATTCTAGTAATCCTTTGGACCATCTTTGAGGCGAATAAATCAGAAATTAATGAATGTCGTTCTGATACGATACTAAAAGCCGTTTAAATAAACGATACAAATCTTAATTTACGATCCGATCCTGAGACTAAACCAATTAAAATAAGCCATTTGGCAGCATTTCAAAAAAAATACTGCCTGGGTGGCGTAGTTGTATTAAGGTACGACTGCAGTGCTGAGGTTTTAGGTTCGATCCCAGGCAAAGTGATACTGGTTTTTCTACTCAGTATCCGCCCGGAGTCAGGAATTTGTGCCTAATAAGGCGATAGGCCCTAACACATCACGGGACGGAATACGCACGGCGAAAAGTGAATGCACTAGTTGCGCTTCTGCCTACTCTTTCGGGAATAAAAGGCATGAGCGTGTGTGTGGGTCAAAAAATGTTCTGTGGGCTGAGAATGTGAAAAAAAAACACGACACGACCCCGTTTCGTCCGAGACTAACACGCGACTGACGTATTGGTCTCTCCATCAATCACAAGCATTAAAATTAAACGACATCGTCTTACGAGTTGCGTTTTTTGCTACATTCTAAGCCCACTGATTGGTCCATTTTAGCGATGGATAAAAAAAGCGATTGGGATCGTTTATAGAAAACGGTGGTAAGTTGGCTTCGGAAAAACTGAGACTTGCTGTACGCTAGCGTGGCTAACTTCAGCTCACTTGTACCGTAAGATACCGCAAGCAAGAGCAATGCAGTCATGTACATTCAAATCACTCATGCCACAGACATCACAGGCACATCTTAAACATATATTTATGTTACATAGATAATTAACGTAAAATGGAGTGTATATTGCAACATAGCAAAGTTATCTTATATATTTCGTCACTTTTTATCTTGAACGCGTAAAGTCAGAGAAAGAGAAACAGTGTTATGGAGTATGTAGGGTACAAACAACCCATAACAGCGGCAGATATTAGGAAGCGTTTCAAAGACGTGCGCGGCATGTTGCACCTAGATAATCTAGGTGCCTAGCTAATAATAAATATTAACAAATGTGACCTTAATGAAAGTTTAAGTTCACATTACGGCTCAAAATGTAGCTTCCTCTATTTAGAATGTCTATTATATTGCTAGTCAACAAGCTCAAATAGATTTGTTAGGAAATTCAAGATTTCTGATTAGTTTGTTACATGCACCCAGCACTTTATTTTAAATCTTAATGAAAGCGTTATTTCTTATTAAATCGCGTATTTCTTACTAAGTCATTACAATATTCGCACATTTAACTTACAATAAATGCGTTTTAAGTAAAATAGTAAATCAAGATACATAAGTAATAGTTATTTAAAGGAAGTACCTTACATTTTCCTTACGATACATTTTATTTACGCTTAAGTATTATGTGTACCATCTTATAAAAATATAAACAATATTTGATTAAGCGATAGACATAAAAGTAAAAGTATTTTGAGATATATTCATATAAAGAGCATCTAAATGTTACAGTTATCAAGGAGAGTGAGACATTGTATAAAAATAATATAATCTGACAATAATACATATTTAGTACGTCTTACAATATAAAATAATTTACATTGCACATCCATAAACTAACAACATCTAAATAAGTGTATGTTATAGAAATCTAATGGCACAGACGTATGAATGTAATAGGTGGGCAGGCAATAAATATTTAAAAAAATATAGTATTTGCTTAGAAATTTACATTTTTGTAGGAAGACTATTTTCACACATCAACTATTAGCCCTCATTTACATTATTTCAAACTATTGGAATTAATGTTAGTAACGATATAACTGAAACTTAAATAAACATCCATTGTATTGTTTAAATAAATAATGAATTGCATTTCAATAATTAAAATATTATGTATTAACATGCAAGTTTTTAAGGTAGAGAACTGTTATTTTTGACTTCCTTATTTATAAATGGCCGGAATAATAAATGCTTATTGATCAATTGCAATCGATTATTCTCGGAACTCAAAACCTAATGAGGGCTATTTAATAATTCATTCGACCGTAACACTCAAGAATATTGAACGTAAAGACGGAATGATGAATGTATGACATTAACTACTACATAAAAGCACTTCCATCAAACGACAACTTAGTCACACCATTTTTAAAAGCGTCCACTAAAAGCTTTAATGTCGATATACATAACGGTTATTCTTAAAATAAGGACTATATTCTTTCGCAGTTGTAAAATATCATATGTCGATATTCTTATAATTGAAATATTTGTTCGTATACCTTGGGGCTTAGAGTTGGGTCGGTGGAAATCGTCTTTGGGGTTTATTGCGACGCTGCGCCAATGTCGACTGAGACACTGGCCCGAGGACTTGCGGGGTCAACGGGGACGATGTTAAAGCCTTGAAAAATATAATATATCGTAACTATGAATGTATTGGTTCAATGCTGATTGGTATTTACGTGGATAAACTATTTATATATTATGGTATTTTTACAAAGAATGAAATAAATGCGTGACAGTCCATTTTAAGAGTAGTTATATTATCCAGAACTATAAACGATGATTCTTTGATTAATTATATACCTAGATAGAGTGACGCGCTGCAATTAAACTAAAACAAACAGGCCAACTTTTCTTAAGCTAGTATTCGTGACAGATTTGTTATACGCTATCGCTGCATCATTCTGCGTATCCTTGTGTGCGCGCATAATGATACCAGTTATAACATGGTTTCTATTAAAATGGGGAGAAAATTATATCCATGAAAAACAACATAAATGAATTCACTCGAACTCATTTACTGGGGAACAGTTCGCCTCTATTTGTTTCGACGCGTTTGAAACGTTCAGTGTCTATCTAGGTGTATAATTAATCAAAGCGATCTATGTTTCATTCCACTAGTGGTCGATTAAGTTTTTTTTATGATGTAGGGGGCATACGGTTCACCTGATGGTAAGTGATCACCGCCGCCCATGAACATCTGCAATACCAGGGGGCACAGAGATGCGTTGCCGGCCTTTTAGGTGGGAATACGCATAGTATAGGTGTTACCTGGAATGTGAGATCGACAGCGCGTCGCAGGTCAGCGGGCGGCGGCGGGTCTGCGTCGTGGTGTGCGGCGGTGGTGGTGGTGGTGGTGTCGGCGGGTGGTGGTGGTGGCGCGGTGAGCCAGGGCTCGGCGGCGAGGTCGGCGGCGCGCGGGCGCAGCGCGGGCTCGAGCTGCAGCATGCGCCGCACGCACGCGCGCGCGCCGCCCGACACGCCGCGCCACGCGCCGCTGCACAACTCCACCTGCACATACCGCAATACCGCATACTCATACTCATACCCCGCACACAACACTTTTTTTTGGTATGACGTTACAGTCAGTAGCCTGACGCGAGTCGGCGTGAGTGTCGTTTTCGTCCTGAAGGTGCGACATATTCGTCTAATCTGTACATACGTGCGCTCGCCCTTACCACTGCTCATCTATAATCATGACGTCATGTTTCATGTGTCATATATTCATCCGTAACCGAATAAAATAAAAGACACCAGCGTACTACACGTCTCTGCAGTCTCTGCGTTTATTCGTTTTACTTTAGTATTTCGGAAACCGCGAAATAATAATCACATTCCAAAAAAAGATTATGCGTTTCGACTCACAGTATCTATTCATAGAACTTGTATAATCCGTATAGTACTTAATTTTATAATATGAAATATAAATTAGAAGAAAAGAACTAAAGTTTTACACCACATGTTTTATCATCCAACGCCTGTTACAATGTTCATAGCATTACATAACTCATTATAAAAAAAAGGCAACTTCCTTAAATTTCCCTCGACAGTTTTTATTACGCTAAAACTCCTTTATAAATTACTAATAAGTGTTTTATTTAAATTAACAATAATCATTAACTTACCTTCCCAGATTCAATTCTAGCTAAAATTGCTTCGGGCGTGTCGTCGCCTGTGGAAGCGAATGGAGTTCTACCAGATAACATTATGTATGCCAATACTCCTGCAAAAAAAAAGAATTTAAATAAAAGCATAATAGTAATTTAAATGTAATCATCCTACTTAATAGTATAAACGCGAAAGTTTGTATGTATGGATGTATGGATGTTTGTTACTTTTTCACGCAAAGACTACTTAACGGATTTGAATGAAATTTGGCACACGGGTAGATTATGTCCTGGATTAACACATAGGCTCTTCTTATCCCGGGAAAATATAAAGCGGGACTTTATGCCGAGAAAACTCATTCACGCGGGCGGAGCTGCGGGCAAAAGCTTGTTGTAAATATAGCAGATCAATGTTCAATAGTCTTAAATTTTATGAGTACATTCCATAAAAAATATTATTTATTTATACCCTCTTTACTGGTTCATATAGTTATGTTTTATTTTAAAACCAACATATTTTTTTACCGTACCCAAACTCCATATATCACAGGCGGCATCATATCCCGCACGTTTCAGCACCTCGGGCGCCACAAAGTTGGCGGTGTAGCACGGAGTCATAAGTAAACCGTTTTCTGCGCGGAGTTGTTTCGCCAGACCATAATCAACTAAACGAATGTCTTCGGGCCGCTTTTCAGACGTCGCGAACAATATGTTCGAGGGCTTTATGTCCCTGTAATAGGGTGCAATTTGTTTAATGTTAGAAATCACAAGTAAATTGGGAGTTGTGTTTTCTTACTCTATATTTCATCAAAATATAGATATACGATATGATATGTTATACGATTCCTACCACGTACGGTAAACTAATTATGAATAAATTGATGTAGTTTTATAAATGCTATTAAAAATATAATTTCTAAAAATGTATTTAATGTGTCGAGCTATTGACCTCTTTATTAAACCCTTAATGATATTTAATAAGACACTAAAAATAACATAAACTATATTAATGACTCTTTTTTTATGACTAAAGTGGTCGGGACATGCGAACTTAGCGAGGTGAAAGTCATCTTGGCGTCTGCTGGCGGCAATGAGCACGCAATTTTTAACTCTAATTCTATTGCAATAAAATAAAATGTAAAAATCATCTATACTGGATTCGCCCAGTCTGCGCAGGGACTACTAGTGCTTGATTAAGGCTACTTAGTGGTTCACACTTTTGGTTTAGCATCAAATAATGTTGTAATTAAATGTCCATCTACAAATCGAACAGCATTGATGTCTAGTCGATTTACTTTGAGATAGTGCGCACGAGTTATTTCCGAACTTCATGACTTCAGTAATAATTATCGTCAAATTATAACTAACTAAAATGTTAACTGCTTGCGACGCGACTGTCCCAAAAGATAACTGCAGAGTAAGATCTACGGCTTCACGATAAACTCTTTCAATAAAATCGCGTGATTATAATGCAGTGAGCTCGAGGCCTTGCTCGATTAAATTTAATTAGAATCAGTGTAATCTGAATGAAATTATAGACACCAAGCGTGCAAACGACACATCGCATGTGAAAGAACCATTTGCAATTGAAACCGCGGCTAGAAACGAATGGCTTCCAATCCCGCAATATCGAGATCCCGGTATACTGAGATTTCGTATAATTCCAGTCCCGTGTACGCATACGCATACTCACGCCTTTAATCCCCGAAGGGGTAGGCAGAGGCGCAACTAGTGCACTCACTTTTCGCCGCGCGTATTCCGTCCCATGATGTGATAGGGGGCGAGCCTATCGCCATATCGCACAAATTCCAGACTCCAGGCTGATACTGAATAGAAAAATCCAATATCACTTTGCCCGACCCGGGGATCGAACCCGAGACCTCAGCCTTGCAGTCCTACGGTAATACAACTACGCCACCGAGGCAGTCAGCCAGTCCCGTTTGTTGATTAATACCGCGATCCCGCGGTATAGACAATTCAATTGATTGGAAGCCGTGCATGAAATTTCTTTTTTCTTTGTATGGTTACGGCAAAGTAAACCCACTGCACCTGATGATAAGTAGTGTCGACTGATGATAGATTATTACCCCTCGCCAGTCGAAACTATTATGCCGGCCTGTATGCAACTAGATATACCAAAAGTCACGGGCGTAGCTATAGATTTCACACAGGAGGGGTCCGTGGATACCAAAATGTCAAAATGTCCTGAACGGAACGGTTCCACCGTTCTTTTTTACCACGTACGTGTAAGCTCTGGATTGAACTGCCTGCGGCGGTGTTTCCTGATCGTTATGACCTGTCCTACAAACGAAGCTTAAAAAGAGTATTGTCCCTACGGTAGGCAGCGGCTCGTCTGTGTCCCTGGCATCGCCGAGTCCATGAGCAGCGGTGGCCGCTTACCATCAGGCGGGCCGCTAGCTCGTCTGCCTATACTGGCATTAAAAAAAAAAGTAACCCCCCCGTCACCAAAAGTTACTTGGGTGTATTTCATCTTATGGATTTTTGTTAGAAGTGCACATAGGCATTATAATGTGTACAGTCAGCAGCATAAGTATCCGTACAAAATCAAAATCGCCTATGTATACGCGTTAAGTTAAACTGAAACATTTTTTCTTCGTTTGAAGTAAAGTAAATCTCTTTTATTTTATTTTTGTGAAGAAAAAAAAAATATTAGTAAGAACACAAAATTTTTTAGGTAATTTGAAATTTTGAATTTGTACAGATATTTATGCTTCTGACTGTACATATTTTTGTGGCCCGGGTTATTTTTGTTGTAAGCTAAGGGGGGTGTTGGAGGTCCAGACCCCCCCCTTAAATACGCCCATGCCAGAAATCTCACCTGTGCACGACGGTGTGACTGTGCAGATAGTGTACAGCGTTCAGCACGTTCTTCAGTATGGGCGCAGCTTCGTGTTCGGGCAGGTACCGTCGCTGTGTGATGTGTTCGAGCAACTCCCCGCCGCGACACAGCTCCGTCACGGCGAGGATGCGACCGCCTTCCTCGTACACACCGCGTAGGGTGATTATGTGCGGATGTTGACTATACCTGTTTGACAAAATTAACATTGTATTTGCTATTACAATGCAATGCAATCAGCCTTATATTGTACCCTGCCCACTGTTGGGCTCGGGCCTGCTCTAATACTGAGGAGGGTTAGGCTTTAGTCCACCACGCTGGCCTAGTGAGGGTTGGCAGACTTCACATACAATCGAAACGAACGATCGAATCGAACGATACACACGTAACTTCGAAAAGCCGGAGGTGTGTGCCTCAGGTTTTGATCCTCCGGATATTGTCTCGGATGACCGTTCCATTATTTTGTATTATTTAATTCAAATTCAGGTTTTAAATATAACAAAATGTCATGAGAGTAAAGAAATATTACTTATGGTATTATTAATAACCAAGGATGTAAAATGATAAACTATCTACCTATTAACAGAACTACGTATAAAGGGAATTCATGTTGATAAGTTAGTAAAAATTGTATCATGTCTTACCTGAGTAGAATTTCAATTTCTTCCCGTGGATCGTATTGCAACTTATCCATGATTTTAACAGCATACTGGACTCTGGACGTCTTATGTTCACACAGACGGACCACTGAAAACGATCCTGTCCCCAGTTCACCCATTAATCTGCAAAGATATATTTTTTTTATTGCCTTAGTAGGCAAACGAGCGAGCGGTCCGCCTGATGGTAAGCAGCATCCGCCGCCCATGGACTAAAGCAATGCCAGAGGCACAGCCAAGCCGTTGCCTATCGGTGAGCACTCTTTTTAAACCTCGTTTGAAGAAGGAGGACAAGTCATAGGAAGAATCATTAGGAAGATTAATAAATCTAAATAGATATCATTAGGAAGATTAATAAATCTAGATAGATCCCACCAGAAACGCAAGTTTTTATATAGTATAGTGGCACACAAGTGAGTTGGTCATTTGATGGCATAGTAGCCGGTAAACAACTCGAGCGCACTACCGCGTGGTGGGATTTTATTTGTTAAATATAAGTACACTTTTTATCGGTTATTATAAGTAATCACTGCCTTTTTATTTCTTTTTTTTGGCTTGAGTTTACGGTCAGTAGCCTGAAGCGAGTCTGCTTTTCTGACCACACCGGTCTTTCGGGCGAACGCTTTAGGCGCTCCAACCCTTTACATTTAAACGACCACGCTGAGGGCACCCCCTAAGTGGGGTACGAGTCTCGGCTCAGGGCGGTCGTTGGAACATGATTGAGACATCAGCGATTAGGGTCTGTCGTTTATAAACATCCACAATATGAGAGAAATCATAGTATGATTATTAGAACACACACACACACAATCACGCCTTTTCTCCTCGAAGGGGTAGGCAGAGCCGCAACTAATGTACCCACTTTTTGCCAAGCGTGTTCCGGCCACTGATGTGATTGGGGGCGAGCCTATCGCCGTATCGGGCACAAATTCCTGACTCCGGGCTGATACTGAATAGAAAAATCCAATATCGCTTTGCCCGACCCGGGGACCGAACCCGAGAACTCAGCATTGCAGTCGTACCGTAATACAATTACGCCACCGAGGCAGTTATTATGAGAAATACCATAAATACTCCAACCAAGCAGAGTTTGAACCCACATACAATCGCAAAGGCAACTAAATCTAACAAAATACATTTTCCAACAAGTTATCTTCTAACCTGTATTCATCAAAGAAGTTGTTTCTATTGACGAAACCGGACCAAAACTCTTCCGTGGACGTTTTGTTGTTCTGCGCAACATGATTTTGATTTTGCGTTTGATTTGTGACGGTTTTGTTATCATCTTCTTGGAGCAAACACGGTGCCACGAAACTGAATCCCCTGCAACAAAATGACGCATGATTGAATAAATACCAGTTAACGTATGAATTCACTACAAGCGGTCTTTTCAACATTAAATAAGCCAGGATAACATTCCCAATATCAGTTCGAACAACTACAATTCAGCACTATAAACTTTTTATACTTATTATATTTTAAAGTATGTTCAATATTCAGAAAAGAAAAAAAAACACTATAAACATTAAACAAATATACATTGTAGTACCTACTCCAGTACTTAAAAAAAATAAAGAGGTTTTTTTTTTGGTTCGGGAAAGTGACCCCACTGCACCTGAGGGTAAGTGAAATGGGATCCAGGCATGGGCGTAGCTATAGCTTTCACATTGGGGTGGCGTGGGTTCTTGCCTTGCATGATACCGTATACAAGTCACGTAATATATTAGAGTGAGGACATGTTTAGTAGCCCCATCATTTTAGAAGCTAAGGGGAGTCCGGATCCCCAAAATGTCAGCGGTCAGTGGTGTAGCGTGGTTTATTGTAAGCCCCCCTATATAAGCCCATGGATCCAGGTCTCTACCTGGACTACGTGGTGCCGACTGACGAGAGATGAATCTCCCTCGTCAGTTGACACAATTATGCCGGCCTGCGTGAACGGGATATACACAGGCTGATCCCGGAACGCGATCCACTTACGTGGGCCACTATGGCGGGCTTCAACACCTTGTGTACGATGGTCGCTATCCGGCCGGAAACAAAATAGCACCAGCAGGCCGTTTGAATTTATCACATCAAATATACGAGCCATTATTGAAAAGAGAGCAAAAGAGCGATGTTTATTTTTAGTAACTTCCTTCCCTAGTAAGTAGGTATGTAGTTATACGTAATTTTATGTTATAGTAATTAATGTAGGAAGGTGCATAATGTGCATTACTCAGCTCTCAAACGGGTGGGGTAAGTAAAATTTATTCACAAAACGTGTTCAGGTACATTTTCCAATATACAATTTCATCAGATTTCCTTTAATGCAATGCAATATGCACCTGTAAATCCATCCTTATCCGTTCTTTACGTACATTTACCGAAGTCACTGCGCGATAAAATTCACTTTCGTTCTTATCACCGTTATCATAATAAAATTGAAGCGATATCTTACATAACGTAGCGGAAAAATGTACCGTTTCAGCGATTATGAAATACCAATACACATACCGTGTCGGTGTTAGATAAAAACTTTGATTTTTTATGCGATATTTATTTTAAACATGATAATATATTGGGCCTTTTGAAAATAGCCTTATACCTGGACTAACGACGCTGGGAAAATATAATTATTTTCAATTAATTTATTTACTTCTTCACATTGATGTATTAAAAAACCTAAATCAAGGCTTGTTCACGACCATATTTGAATTTCGAAGGTATGTGAAGTCTGCCAACCCGCACTAGGCCAGCGTGGTGGACTAAGGCCTTAACCCTCGCAGTTGTAGAGGAGGTCCGTACTCAGCAGTGGGCAGTATATAATACAGGGCTGGTATGGTATGGTATGGATTATATTTATTCAACGTTTTTACCGATTGTTTATTTTCCTTCAATTCTGCGTTACACAACAGTGAAGCCTGTATCGAAATCCATACAGCCATTTCAACTTGAAGCATGACCAATTTAACAGACTGCTATTTAATGTATATAGTTTCGTACTTACACATTGATAAATGATCTATGTATAACATATTACAACAGTCTTCGGTGTTACCTGAATAGCTCATGAGCATTCGCCGAAGCAGGCACCCCCGGCGAGTCTCTGGGCGTGCGGCAGGTGAACTCTGAGTCGAAATAAAACGCATCGTCCGCCCTTGATACCGCCGGCCTGAATGGCGGTATTACCTGCAACAATTAATGAAATCCTCCTAGCCAGTTTTGGCCACGGCGGCCGATCTCAACGGAGATCAGCCAGGTACGCGGGAGATATTATAGTGCACAAGTGTGTGCGCAATACACAGATGCACTCGCTATTCTTTCACTCTTATAATCAGAGAGATCAGGCGCAGGACCAACGGCTTTACGTGCTTTCCGAGGCACGGGGGTATCACACCGCCAACTTCCTGACTCCGAGCTGCGATTGAGTAATTTTTAAGATGGAAAAACCCAGTCACAATGTTTTTGGCTCGACCCGGGATTCGAACCCAGGACCTCAGCGCGCAAATCGTACTCGTAACGCGTACGCAATACAACTACGCCACAAAGGCAGACCTGCAACAATACGATCAATCTATACACAGAGCAAGTAGGGTTGGGCGTTGTTTGACGCATGTGAATTCAATTAGAGCTGACCTTTCGTCAGTTTGCGACATTGTAGAAAACTAACTATAGATGAGACGCGGTTAGATTCTGCACAGATGACTCATCGGCCCTTGGGCGACCGCACGTGGCGTTGGCATGCAAATTGTTTGAACAACTTGTTTAACATAAACACCTGTGACTTGAGTATGAGGAATCAAATATCGCACGAGTTGTTTGAAATTCATGACCTACATCAGACGATACGCAACTAGTGCGCCCATGTTTTGCCAAGCTTATATCCCATGATATTGTGATAAGGGGAGCCCTATCACCATATCGGGGCCACCAATTCCACTCCTCGGAACTTCAACTGCATTTTACAAATCGATGAATTTAGACAATTTTTATTTGTCAGATCTAGGAATAGAATCCTTATAGCTCACAGTAAAAGTGCGCTGCCATTAGACAAATGAAGTAATCAATAGAAAAACGTAGAAAATAACAAAATCAATTATCTATAAGTATTAATATTATAAAAAGGAAAGATTTGATTTTTTTGTTTGTTTGTAATGGATACCTACACTCAAAAACCACTAGACCGATTTTGCCAAATGTCTAGATATTTATAACAAGGTGATGCTCGCGGCTCCGCCCGCGTGAAATAGTTCTTCCTGGATAAAAATATTTTCCCGGGATAAAAGTTAGCCTATAGCACTCAGGAGTAATGTAGCTTAGTGAAAGAATTTTCAAAATCGGTTCAGTAGTTCCTGAAATTAGCGCGTTCAACCAAACAAACAAAAACTCTTCAGGTTTATAATATTAGTGTAGATTTATTACATTCACATATCATGTCTTTAAAAAAAACGAAAATTACAAAAAAATCCAGTTACACACCACCAACTAATAGGAAAAATACATTCAACTCCATATGATGTGAATCCGGTACCGGTCAAGGCCATTGCTAAACTAATCGCTAACGCATGGTATTGGGCGATGATGATTGATTTTGAATTTTTAATATGTATATTCAAGGGAATTTTTAAGGCCAACCGGTTAGAGACAATCTGTTTGATGCTAGAATAAATACTTCAAACATTTCTGATGTCTTACGAAAAATAGCTAATATAGAACGACTGCTTCAGTATTCTATAATGGTCCAAGACCCACAATCAAATCTGAATTAAAATCTATGTATATTGTTAAATGACTTTACCATTTACCATCATTCGAAACAGTAAAACAGAACCTCCTTTTTTGAAGTCGTTTAAAAAAATACGTACCTCCTTTTTATAAAGTCCGTCCCAGTCTATACTTGCGAAGAATTCGTGATTTTTTATATCCTCAATGCCATTGGGACCGGCGCCCAATCTGCAACAAGTGGAGCAATTAACATTATCGTCATAACGTATGTATGTACATAACTCGGTATCAATGAACCGTAAAATCGGGCTGAAATTTCTACTGATCGCCGGTAATAATGAAACTTTAACTGTATTTGTAACTTAACCATTTTAATTGCTTTATTAGTTGAGAACGTTTGATATCGTAATGTGTTTTTTATGTACAGTCAGCAGCATAAGTAGCTGAACAAAATCAAAATTTCAAATTACCTATATACGCGTTAAGTTAAACTGAAACATTTTTTTTATTCGTTTGATGTAAAGTAAATCTCTTTTATGTTATTTTTGTGAAGAGAAAAAAAAGATTATCAAGAACACAAAAGTATGTAGGCAATTTGAAATTTTTAATTTGTTCAGCTACTTACGCTGCTGACTGTACATTGATTTAATTACATCAATTATCATAGCAACTCACCTATTTTGAGGGTTTCTTTTAAATAAAGCTCGTAATAACGATTGCGCCTCTTCACTGAGATTTGATGGCATACCTAATTTAGCCTTCAATATTTGCGTCATCGTCTCGTGTCTGGTCGCTCCATGAAAAGGCAAATTGCCCGTTAGCATTTCAAACTAAAAATGTTTCAGTCATTAGTAAAAATCACACTTCATTTATTACTCTGTAGTCTATCTTTTTTTAACGCCGTCTGTGCCCTATAAAGACACATTATACTTATTGTGGTTAAAGAAACTTTATTCTCAAAAGAAATTATTGAGAATTGTATTTAGAAGGTGGACAGACGACTTGATAAAGGTCGCAGGCCGTTTTTGACAGGTCCGTCTGGAAATCTTTAGGGAAAGCCTATATTCAGCGGTGGACACCATATGGCTGTTGATGATGATTTAGAATGCTCTTAACGAATTCATGAGCAACAACGGTCTTTACTATAAATACTTTTGGACAACAAATACTTCCAAAATAACATAAATACAAAATAAAATACATCCCAAATACTTTTGGACAACTACGATCTCCTTACAATATGCATCGAAGGGATCCCCAACCTAATAATCACAGTAGGTATTTATTTTCTTTTCAGTATCATCCTAGCTAATAAGCAGCATTCTGGCCACATCCTCTCATAAATGAAATGGGTGCAGAATGCTGTCACAGGTGTTTGAGAATGTATTTGCCTTAGTTTTACGTCTGGAATGTACCTCGTAAAAAGACAAGAAGTGATGCTAATCCATTTGAAGTAAAATATGGACAAATTTGAAAAATGCTTCCTGTCATTGTAGGTACAACGTATGCATTATTTTGTGTTCATTGCATCTGTGCATGATAAAGATTCAAATTCGTGCAAATAATCGTTTTCTCTTTATAACGGTATTTTATCGCGAGAGAACTTACACGTTCAGAATACTAAGAATTGCAGATTGGATTAGATGGTCGCATAAAAAACGATATCGGACGAAAATGTGCGCCACATTTACGGCTCAATTGCGCCAAGCTGTGATTTATCACAAATATGCGAATCAAATACTACGTTTATTTATACACCTATGCTGAACAAACATCGCGTACTACTTTCTTCAAAACGTTAGTATTTCTGGAGGCATACATAAAATCGTGTAATACTTGATACTAATTTAGACTGTGCCCGCAGAGTACCAGATGCAGCAGTGGGACATTCCTTATACCGTCGTGTTGTAAATGATATTGAAGATCTAATTCGAGACAAACTCGTAATCGGCAATACTTAGGTCTTGCAAATGACATGGAATCTCAAATGCCTTTCTTTTTTGTGGATTTGTTGGTCGAGAAAGTGATGTCTATACTTGATTATATCAACAGTCAATCAAAATTTATGGATATGCAGCTACGTCCACTGACACTGTTCTAAAGCCATACAGAAGACATCCATTCACTGGTGGTAGGTCTCTTATATGTAAGAGTGCGTCTGGGTGGGTACCACTGCAATGTCTATTTCTACCGCCAAGCAGACTGCTGCTGCATGCACTGTTGTGATTCGGTTTGAAGGATATTGTAGCCAGTGCAACTACTGGACATAATGAGACTTAACATCTTATGTCTCAAGATGACGAGCACAGTGGAATACAACACAGTACTTTGTAACTCAAGTTGCTGGATGGTGTTGCTACTGTTTATGGGTGGTCGTATCGCTTACCATCAGGCGAACGGCATACTCGTCTCGTCATTCAATGCAATATAAAAAAAAAACATAATTTCGAACTTCATTTATAGCACTTAGTTGAACCATACATCTATGCATCTATGTAATTTATCTAATAGTTTTGGACGTCACATATAAAGGCAGACATTTAAACAAAGAGACAATAGAAAATTAATATGTGACTTTATGAATTCATTGCTCATACACAAATAATGTATTGTTAAAATGCATACATTACATATTATTTTATTCTCTTACCATTAGCACTCCGAAAGACCACCAGTCTGCTGCGAAAGTATGGCCTCTTCTGTTCACAACTTCAGGAGCCATGTATTCTACTGTACCACAGAAACTGTAGGCTTTGTCACTACTAGGAGGCAGTTTAGACAAACCGAAATCTGTAAGTGCAATGTGACCATCCGCGTCTAATAAAATATTCTCTGGTTTAAGATCCCTGTATATAATTCCCAATTTGTGAACATGCTCTAAAGCTAAAGCTAGCTCAGCTAGATAAAATTTGACATCTTCTTCAGTGAACATCACCTATGAAGAAAATATTGCATTATCATCAATGACTAGTTACGTAGAGCAGTAAATAAAATACTTAACTATAATTAACATATGTGTTTACAAATATCAATATTTGTACATAGATCTTTCACTTATCACTATTTACCTCTTTACTGAGACGAGAAAATAAATCACCGCCACGCAGGAAATCCAGTATTAGATACAGTTTACCCGCAGTTTGAAATGCATAATGTAATTTTACAATAAATGGATGACCCATTTCTACTAAAATATTTCTTTCCATTTTAGTACGCTCTCTGTCTCTCACTTTTAATGTTGCTTTTTTAAGTACCTAAAATATAAAGAACATTATCATAATATGTACCTACATATTAAAAAAATAAAATCACGGAAATTGACTTTCGTTTGGATAAGTAGTAGTGTTATCTGGTATTTTTTTTAATATACTCAGAATAGGTATGAAATCTTCTGAAAAAATAACACTAAAATAAAATATCTATATTCTATGTCTTAAAGTTGTTTTTACTTGATTGTAACTTTTTTAAATCTATACTAATATATAAAGCTGAAGAGTTTGTTTGTTTGTTTGAACGCGCTAATCTCAGGAACTACTGGACCGATTTTGAAAATTCTTTCACTAATAGGAAGCTACACTACTCCTGAGTGCTATGGGCTACTTTTTATCCCGGAAAACTTTTTAACGCGGGCGGAGCCGCGAGCGATACTAGTTTTAATATAAAACCATACGCCATCTATACTAATATTATAAAAAATACAAACACACGAATTGATAACCTCCTCCTTTTGAAAGTCGATTAAAGAGGAAAGATTTGTATTTTTATATGTTTGTAACGAATAATCACAAAAACTACTGGACCTATTTCAAAGATTCTTTTTCCATTAAAATGCAACAGTATCCCTGAGTAACATAGGCGACTTTATATACCGGAAAAGTTCAAACCGGGACTTTTATCCCGGATTTTTTTTCTCGCGAGTGGAGCCGTCATGGCCAAACCACTGAACCGATTTCGATGAAATTTTGTAGGGAAATAGTTTAAGACCCTGGGAAGGACCTAGACTACTACTTGTCCCGGAAAAATATAAACCGGTACTTTTATTCTGGAAAATAGTTTTTTTCGGGCAGTGGCGTAGCTTGCCATATAGGAGCCCTATATCAAAATGTGGTTGTGGCTCTTCCGACGTCACATTTATACTGTCTTAAGTACAGGCCAGTTAGTTTATGCCGCCCCGCATGTCCCACGTCCGGAGGCCTAATATCCAGCAGCAAAATAGGTCTCCGAATTTATGGATGACCATGACCATGAGGCTTAAGTTTAGCGTATGGGCTAAGGAGGGCCCCTAAAGCTCGGGGGCCCCATATTATTGATACGGCTGATACAGCGGTAGCTACGCCCTTGCTTTTGGGTAGAACTGTGAGAAAATAAGTATGAATATAGTTTGAAATCCAGGGGAGGACATAGGCTACTTTTTATCTCGGAAATATATAAACCGGGACTTCTATCCCAGAAAATATTTTCATGTGAGTGGAACCGCGAGAGAATAAGTATGGAGATAGTTGGAGATTCAGGGATGGTCAGGCTACTTTTTATCTTTTTATTTTTAAGGATATGTAAATCATTACATTTTATGAAACAAAATCCCCCCCATCGCATCTGATTGAACGCAATAAACTCAAAAACTACAGAACAGATTTTTATATGTCTTTCACCAATGGACGGAGTGATTCAAGAGGAAGGTTTATGTGTATAATTCATACATATTTTGTACAACAGAAAAATAAATTTAAGCATATAATATTATGCTTTGCTAACTGTGCGAAGCCAGGACGGTCTGCTAGTATATTATAAAATAATGGGCAACACTACATTAAAATGCATTAAGGAATGAAAAATGAGGAGGACCTAAATTAGCTAATCAATAGTGATAAAATAATCTACAAGCATTATAAAATGTTATGAAATTTTAGAAAATACTGAACTAAAACTTCTCTTTAAAAACATATATTCCACAAAATAATTGATCTTAGATCAACTGATTGCATGTGTGCCTTCCAAGATTTCTCTAACAAACTTATTTTGGAGCCACTTATTTTTGTTAGTGAGTCAAAACCAAATTATCTTCATTATAAAATGCAAAATTTCTAGATAAAATAGTATTTGATAACTCCCCCTTATACAACTATGTCCCTTGATCATACCTTCATAGCATAAAGAGTTCCAGCATCAGCACCAACAACTTTACGAACTAAGAAAACTTTTCCAAAGGAACCTTCGCCGAGGACTTTGAGCAATTCAAATTGTGACGGATCTGCCTTTTCATGGCCTTCTTTAACAACATCTTGGATTTCCACTTCTCTTTCATAGCTGATTTCTAGGTGAGTGTCCAAACTCTCTGTAGTGGAAGCCTGACGAGACTCTGCTGAGTTCTCAACCACAATTGGAAGACTGTTTGTAGCCGCAGTAGATATACCATGCTATAAATAAAATACTAGTATGCTATAGACCTAATTATTAATTATAATATAGAATAGTGTGTTGTGGGTTCATATTATTCAAGGTGTCAATATGAAGTGTGAATGATGTGTAGCTTATTGGTAAAGTTAGAAAAGAATTAAAAGTAAATTTATTTCTTATTAATAATTTTAAATGGCAAATCATATCAAAATTCTAGTAATGATATTATATAGAAATGTTAATAGACATCATGTTGTCAATATAGTTTATACTAATAATAATAATAATAATAGTTTATACTAATAGCGACGATAGCCAAGTTGGAAATGGAACGGTCTACCGAGACAATGTCCGCAGGTTCAAAACCCAAGGCACACACCTCTAAATTTTCGAAGTTACGTGTGTATTGTTTATCAATTATCGTTCGCTTTAACGGTGAAGGAAAACATCGTGAGGAAACCTACATACCTGAGAATTCTCCATAAGAATCTCGAGGGTATGTGAAGTCTGCCAACCCGCACTAGGCCAGCGTGGTGGACTAAGGCCTAACCCCTCTCAGTAGTAGAGGAGGCCTGTGCTCAGCAGCGGGCAATATATAATACAGGGCTGATGATGATGATGAATATTATAAAGCTGAAGAGTTTGTTTGTTTGTTTGAACACGCCAATCTCAGGAACTACTGAACCGATTTTGAAAATTCGTTCACTAATAGCAAGCTACATTACTCCTGAGTGCCATAGGCTAATTTTTATCCCAGATAAAATTTTCCATGCGGGCGAAGCCACGCTCAAAAGCTAATAGTTTATATACATAGTGCGCAACTTCAAAGATAATTTGTAAATATTTACCAGTTAATAGGAATATATATATTTGATACAAGTTTCAAATGCAATTAACCAAAAACAATTGGACAAATGCATTTGTCAGATTTAATGATAAGTAACAGATAATACACTGTATACTAATTATTGGCATTATTGTTAATATAATAATTCTGTTACAACCTGTAAATCTGTTACAATAATATGTAAATTATATGTTATGGTGATAATTACTTTAATAAGTGAAATATAATATCACATATTCAATAAATTGCAAGTTCATATAGAAAGTAAGTATTTACCTGAAGCATAATATCAAGTACAACCACAGTTTACAAGATGAATTTACTATAAGTACCTAATTATTAAAAACAAAGGCTGCTCAACAAAAACCAAACATATAGCGTGATAGCAACAGAAGTGTAACACGAGAACAGACAATAATGATTAAATGTAAACTAATTTCTGCTCACTGAGTCATTTGCATACCAAAGTTCAATAGCTATTTTCAAATTAGGACTGTACATATTGTAATATAAAATAACACCATAATTAATGACTTAAAGGGAAAATATAAAATGAGAATTTGTAAACTCAAAAGTAGAAATGCTAAATTAACGCACAGAATTAAGTACTTATCACAAAAAAGAGCAAGGGAAAGAGAATGTAATCACTACTAAGTCGAGAGTGAGGAAACAGATGAAGTATGGACCAATAAACGCATAATAATTAAAACAAGGAAAACCCCTGAGACATTTACGCAAACAAATTCTAAACATACCGTGTTATCTCCAACATTCTGCATTCGCCAGGGATCGGGGGTGTTCGCCAAAGGCATTGTGATCAATTTTTACACTTGAACATCTAACATGAAATCTAATTAAATAAATTCAATTATATTTCTAAAATTAAATCACCTTATTATTCATTTCTCATTCATAAAACACGATACGTGTGGGAACAAGTAGGTACAAACTACAAGTATATAGATAGTTAACTTGACAGGTGACAGTGTTGCTAGATACCGGATATGTAATACCCCCAAATGTAATAGGTCAGATATGCGACCTGCAAAATAATATTATTATTGTGTTTGCCTTGATACGTACACTCTACGTATAGTGCGTTTCAAATCTTTTTATCGATGGCGTGAATTGGCACCCCCAGTAGTATTATAATTCTCTTTGGGCACCCCTGTCTGACAAGATGGTGGACACACAGGGTGGACATTATGCAGAAAATTCCCGCAATTTCAGTTTTAAAAAATAGGGTTACCAGAGGATCAATGTATTTCCTTGAATAAAATACCATATTAAAAATAATAAACAATAATTGTATAGCATCGATTTAAATAACAATAAATAAATAGCCAGTGTAATTATACAATGCATTATATATGCTCATTAATATGTTTTGTGTTTTTTGTGCTGACTTGTCATAATTGCTTTTTAATAATTACTTACCTCCATGACGTAAGCACGTAAAGGTTTTGGTCCTGCGCCTGATCTCTCTCCGGTCATATTGGATTGCCGTCTCCCCGGACTATTAGAGTGAAGGAATAGCGAGTGCACCTGTGTATTGCGCACACACTTGAGCACTATAATATCTCCTGCGTACCTGGATGATCTCCGTTGAGATTGGCCGCCGTGGCCGAAATCGGCTAGGAAGGGATTATAATTACCTACATGACTCATTAAAAAACGAATGTCATTCCATGATGATAAAGAAATATTCGTCTTGTTTTATTTATTGATGTATTATCCTAAATCTATAAATATAGTAAATAATGGTTTAGTAGATAAACATATTAAAGTTGATTTAGCTGCTAAATATCTACCCACCCATCAATTATGTTTATAGTGTTTGATTTACTTCCGTAAGTTGCAGATTAATTCCATAATGTAATTTCGTGACTTAACTATTTGTTGTCCTGCATGATACATCTTAGAAAAAAAGAAGTATTTATTGAAAACTACAAAGCTGGTTAATTATTACGTACTTACGGCAAAATTCAATGATTTTAATAATAAATTATTTGAAAAGTGGGTACATAGTTTACGCTTACCTATATATATTAAATTTGACTTGAAAATATTAGTGTTTTGTTACTAGACAAAACATGTTCACATTACAAAAACATTCCTTTATTTCAAGGTAACACATTTTTTGTGATGTAGCAGCACTGCATATACCTTGCTGCCAACATAACTCCATCGTACCTTAAAGCTGAAACACACTATACCAGCTTTCAATATCATTGGTATTATAGCTTATAACAACAATCCGTTTCGTGAATGCCATAAAAATTGATAAGAAAATGAGGTAGAGGCAAGGGTAGAGCTGTATCTCGGTAAAAAAAAATTGCGTCGTGCATTATAAGTTGGGAACGTCACGCTTGTCAAAGTATATGTTTTCTTTATATAGTGTTTCATTTTATTTAACCAATGGCGTGATGTTGGCAGCAATGTGTATGCAGTACTGCTACATCACACAAAATGTGTTACTTCCACAGAGTTACTTCAAGGTAAAGGCAATAATAAAGGCAATTCTATTTTTGAAGTGAAAACTTCTTTTGGCACATCCCGCACAGATTTTTCTGTAGGTAGTAAGTTAGGCTGATCCGTCACGCTCTCGGGACCGCCGAGTGTACCCGAGCGCGCACCGCACATAGATTTTTTATTAACGTCATTAAAACCATCCCTTACTAATATGAAACTTAAATATAATGCGTAGAAGCTATAATTATTGAAACGAGTGCATTTTTATTTATTAACGTCATTAAAACCATCTGTTACTAATCTAATATGAACCTTAAATACATTGCGTAGAAGCTATTTGCCCAGCATTGGCACGGCACGAGTACAAAAGAATAGAACGTTGCATTATTTTTTCAAATTTTCATTTATTCTACTTTGGTTATGATGACCATTGCATTTCTGACAAATATTAAAAACCAGACTAAACGTGCGTTGCTCGCGTTTAAAAATCTACTTTATGTGGTAGGCTTAAGATCGAATTTGTATTTAGTCAATCAAAACTTGTAATTGTTTGTTTCTTTTTTACCGACTTCGAAACGGAGGAGGTTATTTTAGTTCGACTTATCGACGACACTTATTGATGTGTTATTTGCAAGAAACTGTGCATCTTGAGTTTTTTAATACATCAATGACGATAGCGCAAAAAATAGTTATTGTATTTAACCACATAAATGCTAGTACTTTTATACTGATAAATAAAGCAATTCGTGCGAAATTATTCCCTAACCATTCCAAAATATTCAAAAATGCACAACGTTAATGTTGCAAGTTTTCACTTCTGCCGGCACTCCCGGAGTGCAACCCGTTCTTTTTTTTATTATAATGGGGTTCCCATTGTGGAACATGTTTTGTTTAGTAACAAAACACAAATATTTTCAAATCAAGTTTTAAAATATATAAGCATAAATTATGTACCCAATAATCAAATAATTTATTATTAGAATCTTTGAATTCTGTCGTAAGTACGTAATAATTAACTAGCTATGTATTTTTCAATAAATGCTTCTTTTTTTTCTAAGATGTATGGTGCAAAACGACAAATAGTTTTTTTTTTTTTTTTTTTTTTTTTTTTTTTGTTTTGGCCCTACCGGCCAGTAGCCTGACGCGAGTCGGCTTTTCTGGCCACACCGGACTTTCGGGTGAACGCTTTAGGCGCTCGCAACCCTTGATTTAAGTAACCATGCTGAGGGCAACCCACTAACGGGTTACGAACCTCGGCTCAGGACGGTCACTGGGAGAGGATGAGACATCAACGATTAGTGGGGAAGGTTGGTGTTTAACCTAATCCTATCCATTTATTTCGTCGGCACGCGGGCCGGAACTGTTAGGAGGGTCGGGAGGGCGACGGGGAACGCGGCGAGGTCCTCGGCGGCGAGGACGGAACTGCGGTCGTGTGGAGTGTAGGAGTTTTAGGAACTCGTTCTTACTGCGAATGGCCAGAGTGATATCGTCCTCTGGATCGGTTAGGACTGAACGCGGCCGTCTCCATTTGGCGCGGTCGAATGGAGTGTATATTGACGCTTTGCGGACTAACGTATTTGGGTGTTTAACCGCCCGGTCGAAGTAGCGTTTGCTGGTCATTTGCATGAAATGCCTGATGGTCGGCATGTTAGTATCCACGTGGAGGTTGCGATTGCGAACGTACCACGGGGCACCAAGAGCGTGTCGAAGAAAAATGTTTTGCAATACCTGCATACGCTTAAGACGAGCAGGCGGTATATGGGCGAACACGGGCGACGCGTATGTCATGATCGGTCTAATACACGTGGTAAAGATCCTAATCTTGTTGCGGATGGACATTTTGCTTTTCCTATTTATGAGCCAATGCAGTTGGCTCATCGCGAATGCGGCTCGCGCACGTACCGCATTTACGTGTGGGATGAAGGTCAACTTCTGATCAAGGGTCACTCCTAAATATTTGGCTTTGTCCGTCCAGGGGATTACCTGGTTGGACATGCGGACTGAGTTGTGAGGCACATGGACTCTCCTTTTCAAAGTGAACAGGATAGCCTGGCTCTTTGTGGGATTGACGGTGATTCGCCATTTGCGGAACCACTCACTGAGCTTGTCGGCGGCGGCCTGCAAAGTGCGCACCACATTGTCGGGGTCTCTACGTGAGGCGTAGATTGCGGTGTCATCGGCAAAGAGCGCCAAATGGGCGTTTTTCGGTTTAGGGATATCGCTGGTGTACAGCGAGAAAAGAAAAGGTGAGAGGGCGGAGCCTTGCGGGACTCCAGCCGTGATGGCGTGACGGGAAGAGAGAGTACCCTCCACGCGATATTTGAAACCGCGATTCGACAAAAAATCTCGTATGATGTGCACGAGTTGAGTGGGCACGTTGAGAGTGTACAGCTTGTAAAGCAAGCCGTTGTGCCACACCCTGTCGAATGCTTTTTCAATATCGAAGAAGAGAGCACCGGTGGGCATGCCTATCTTGAATTTGTCGTAAACGTGCTCCGTGATGCGGAGCACCTGATTTACGCAACTGTGCCTAGCACGAAAACCAAACTGTTCCGGAGGGATCAGGTTGTTGTTGTGAGCGACTATTTTGAGGCGGTCGAGGACGATCCGCTCGTAAATTTTGCCCAGAGTACTGAGCAGACTGATTGGCCTATAAGAGGACGGTTCGGATGCGGGTTTTCCCGGCTTATGTATACCTATCACAACTGCCTCCTTCCAGACCTCTGGGAAGAGGCAGTTTTGAAAAGCAGCATTGAATATCGCAGTGAGCGTTAGGACCAGATGCTCCGGAAGCATCTTAATCATACGGGTAGGGATCCTGTCGCCCCCGGGGGCTTTTCGTCTTTTGAGCGCCTTGATCAGAGCGATGACTTCTTCGATCGTCACCGGTGCAAGGGGATCGGGCAGCGGCGGGTCGACGACCGGGTCGACGACGTTGGCGGTATCGGTATCGTTTATCGGTCGCGAAATCGAGTTCGGCGGTGGCCGGACCGCGTTCCTACTTTCGACGAGTGAATTAACCGCAACAAGATGGTCGTGGTCTATAGGTATTGTTGAGAGGGAACATTGAGACTCCAGACTGTCGGCCAACAGTTCCGCTTTCTCGTCGTCGTCAAACGCTGGGCGTTGATTCGGACGATTGAGCGGAGGCATAGAGGTCACATCGTTTCTCCTGAAGGAACGACACAGCTGCCAGAAGGCCTGGTGTGTCGGGTCGAGTTCGGCTAAGCGAGTTTCCCATCTCGAATCGACGACCTCTTTTATGCGACGTCTAACCTCACGTTGAAGGAAGCGCGCATGACGTCGTCGTTCCGGGGTGGGGCTCGTCGCGCAAGCTCTGAGCGTAGCGTTACGCCTCCTCACCACCCACCGCACGTCGTCGGGAATTTGCCATTGACTGTGAACAGTCTCTGGCACCTTCTCGGAGCTTTCGCTCAAGACGTTTTGAAGGTGGTTGGTGAAGGAGCGTATCGCGCCAGTCGTTTCTTCAGGAGTCACGATGTTGGTCGGAATCGCGGAAAGATCTGTAGATGAGGTGTCCGCGAGCTTGGTGCCTAGGAGGCGCCAATTCGTTTTCACCTTCATCGGAACGTTAGGACCTGTGTTTGATGGGCCGTTTTGGGGAACTAGATCTAAGATCACAGGTCTGTGGTCAGAGTCTAACTCTTGTAGCACCTGCAAGGAACGCACGCGAAGGCTTACGTTCCTTACTAGCGCTATGTCGAGTATGTCGGGTCGGTGGTCGACAGTAGAACTATAGTGAGTTGGTTCAGAAGGAACCAGGATACTCATATCTACTATGTCAAGACAACGCTCCAGAGCGGCACCTCTCCCGTTGGTCGAGTTGCAGCCCCAGAGAGTGTTCTTGGCATTGAGGTCGCCCGCCAGAATGACGGAATCCCCCATTTCAAATAATGTAGTTAGCTCATTGGAGTGAAGCTCCTTTGAGGGCGAGAGATAGGCCGATATGATGGTGATCGGCGGGTGTCCTGTCATAGCTAACCTGCAGACTGAAGCCTCAATGTTCCTCAAAGTAGCAGGTGGGTCTAAGGGTATGCAATGCAGGGACCTTTTGAAATATATGAGAGTGCCTCCTAAAGGGCCACTAGTGCGATCGTTACGTACCAGATTGAAGTTAGGGATGTTGGGATTGCGGTGAGCTGGTTTCAGAAACGTTTCCTGGATGAGGAAAACGTCTAATTTATTTTCGCGGACAAAATCAGAAAGTTCGGCTCGTTGGCCGCTAATGCCGTTAATGTTGAAAAACCCCACTCTGAGGGAGCGAGGTTTGGTCCGCTTAGAGGGATTTAATGGTGACGTCGCCATTTAAGATGACGGAAAAAGTGCACCTACGGTGATCTGGTACATCCTCGTCTGGATGTGGACAATTTCCGAGACGAGATTGCTATCGGGACGCCCTAGGGCGGAGATTTGGGCCACGCGGTCGGCCATTTGGGCTTGGAGATTCATTAACTCCGGCGAGTTCAGAAGGAACTCGACTTTTGCGCCTTGCGCAGAAGATGGTGTAGAGTGCGAGGCCGCCGCCACCTGTGGAGAGGTTTTCGCCTTGGCTGCCTTGGAAGGAGCCATGGAAGCCGAAGGAATGGGCGCAGGAGTAGGTTGAGTGGTGTGTGAGGCCGGGGTGGCGGGAGTGACTCCGCCGCGGGCCTGGAGGCGTGGGTCGGCGCGTGCCGTAGTTGGGAACCACGGGTTACGCACTGGCGCAGGTGCCAGTCTGAAATTGGCCTGAGGGGCTGGTGCCTTTGGAGCTTTAGGAGCTCTGAAGGTCTTTTTGGGTGCTCTGGGGCATCCGCGGTAATTTGCGGGGTGACCCGATTGCCGGCAGTTGGTGCACGAAGGCGGCTCCGTGCACAGGGACCTATCCTTTGGGCGTGGGCACGCCGAAGTGCCGTGCTCGCCGAGGCACTTAACGCACCTGGCGGGGAGGCGGCAGCCACGAGAGCTGTGGCCGTATTTTTGGCAGTTATGACACTGCCCTATTTGGCCTTTCTTGTGTGGGGTTTCGACGGTGAAGCCGCCTAACCCGGAAATGTCGCGGATCTCGTAAAGATGTTTCACGTCCGCGGGGGTTTCGAGAATGGCTAGAACCATCTCGTACTCTAAGCCCGGTTGGGAAACACGGGACTGGCGGTGCATTCGGTGCACCTCAATGGCTGAAATGCCTTTGGCCTGGAGGCCTTCCTTTACCTCTTGGGCAGACATTTGGACGGGGATACCTCGGATGACGTAGCGGAAGCGACGCTCATCCGGGAGGGAGAAGGTATAGTAATAGTAGTTCCTCGAATCGAGGAACTTGGTTAGAGCCCTATGGTCGGAGATCGAGCCGGGCTGAAGTGATAGGAGCTGCTGGCTCCCGTTCCACGAGTTCGTAGGAATGGAATATGCTGGTTTTCCAGCTCTTTAAATAGGACCTCTATGGTCTTGCCGGGGGGAAGCTGCATGTTAACCCGTGGCGGTTTTTTAGGCCCTTTGGGTTGCGGCTGGGATTGGGAGTCGGAAGGTGGCGACGAACCCGCGGGATTCGCGGGACCCGAACTAGCAGCGCCGACTTCATTTGCGAAAGCGTGAGGCCGGGTGCGACTATGGGGTCATGTTGGGGTACAATGGACGCGGAACCGGCCACATTAGAGGCTGGGACCACGTCCATGGTTGGTTAATTAATTTGGGGGCCGCGTGTGTGTTCACTACCCCGGGTGTGTTCCGCCTGGGAAAGAACACACAAGAAACCAGGCGGCTCTCACACTAAATATCGGTCGCGGGTCGCGGAACGCGGAATAACGCGGTGACTAAGTCCCCGGGTGGGTGTGCCCGGGGGTGAGTTGAGTGCGTGGCCCTCCTCGCCGGGTATAGGCGAGGGGGGATGTACTTAAAATAGGTGTGCCCTAAGCTTGTATACCCTTTGCCAATCTTAATGTGCAAAGGGTCCCTATCAGTCCGTGTACCGTAAGTGATATTGGTCCGAGGACCGCACGCTCAGCCGATACACGGGATGGATTTAAGGGAAGGGTAAGGTAGGGAAGGCGATATGCGGCGGAAACTGTGGTGTGTCTCCACAGCTTCCAAATCCGCACCCGTCCGGCTTTGCTTTAGCCCTGAAGGGGCGCAGCGCGTGGCCGGGTCACCGCTAGCTCGGCTTGTTTACACCGGTAGGTTAACCACCGAGCTAGCCCTGAAGGGGCAAAATTAAAACTTTAGACGTTGTAATTGAGCGAAACCCTGTCCTGAGAAGGACGCGGTTCGGCCCGAACGGCTTCCAGGTAACAATAGGACAATAGCCCTATTGTTCCCTTTCGACCTTGACGTGCAGCGCGGTCGCTGCGATCCGACCGAGCAGGTACTCGGGGGAACAATGTGTGTCACAGCTGGCGCTATGACAAACAATAGGTCCGTCCGAGTCGGCTGCTCAAGACGGAATGACAAATAGTTGTGTCACGAAATTACACTATGAAATTAGTCTGCAACTTACGGAAGTAAATCAAACCCTACAAACACAATTGATGAGTGGGTAAATGTTTAGTAGCTAAATAAACTTTAGTATGTTTGTCTACTAAACAATTATTAACTACATTTATAGATTTAGGATAAAATATTAATAAATAAAACAAGACGAATATTTGTTTATCATAATAGAATGACATTAGTTTTTTTATGAGTCATGGAGATAAGTATTATTTTTATTTTAATCGATGTAATACAATTATTGTTTATTATTTTTTATATGTTTTAAATTTTATTTAAGGAAATACATTAATCCTCTGGTAGCCCTACTTTTTAAACTGAAATGGGGGCAATACGAGTCTGAACACATTTTAAAGGAATGAGTGGGGTTTCTTTACCTTTTTCACACTCACACAGGTTCTCCACTCTCAATGTCGTCCGTCTTCCACCATTTCTTAAAGTTTCCGACACACAATTACATAAAATTTTAAAAAATCTGCATAGGTGTCTTCTTAATGTCCATCATTTTGTCAGACAGGGGTGCCAACATCGGTAAAATAAAATGAATCGCACTCTACATAATATCATCATCATCAGCCACATGACGTCTACTGCTGAACTTAGGCCTCCCCCAAAGATTTCCAGACGGACCTGTCAAAAGCGGCCTGCATCCAGCGAGTTCCTGCTACCTTTATCAAGTCATCTTATTTTACGCATGCCCACGCCTTTTATCCCCGAAGGGGTAGGCAGAGGCGCAACTAGTGCACCCACTTTTCGCCAAGCGTATTCCGTCCCATGATGTGATAGGGGGCGAGCCTATCGCCATACCGGGCACAAATTCCAGACTCCGGGCTGATACTGAATAGAAAAATCCAATATCACTTTGCCCGACCCGGGGATCGAACCCGAAACCTCAGCCTTGCAGTCGTACCGTAATACAACTACGCCACCGAGGCAGTCATTTCATCTTATTTTATACATAATATAATAATTATCATAAAATTTGCCTGACTGCCTCGGTAGCGTAGTTGTATTGCGTACGCGTTACGAGTACGATTTGCGCGCTGAGGTCCTGGGTTCGAATCGCGGGTCGAGCCAAAAAGAATGTGACTGGGTTTTTCCAGCTTAAAACAACAGAAAGGCAAAGATCAAACCTTTTCAGCCTCAGAGTTAGTTACTCTGAGTTTTCAGCCTATTTGACATAATACGACAGTAATGCTTTAAGTACGACAGCTACTGGATAGCCCGGTGCTGCCGGTTCATAACTGAGATAATTTGTACATTTAGGTATTCCTGTTAATTTTCTCCTAAAAAGCTTTTTAGGTACTATCAATGATATTTGCATAATATCATTGGGTACGCCGGGTTTTTTAATACATCAATGGGTACGCCGCGCTGTACGATTAATATTATCGTTTATAAACTCTTTTTATAGGTACAAGCTATTTTACAAGCTTTTTTAATTGTGGTTTTATCCCAGGTCATGACTTTGTTATGTCGTTTTGTCATCATAAATCAAATAATTATTGTTATTATGCTTGAAGCTTAAAGTAAAAGAAAGAAGCAGAACATAGTAATTGTATCTGCTTTTATTACTTGACATTGGCGAAATCACCGATAGATAATCGGTGGAACCCATAATTTAAAAGAAGAAGAAATCATAAATATTGTTAATAGGAGACACAGCAAATAATAAAAATTAAGCTTGGAATATAATCTAAGGATTTACTAACATAATTTTAAATATTACAGGTTTGTATGCAAGTTGCAAAATAATTATAATAGTCATCAAAACCTAATAGGTATGAGTAAATATGGAACAGATGAAAGCAGTTATAAAGGTAAATAAGGTATAATTCTTAGATCATAATATAATACTTGTCGCATAATTAATAAGATCTGCCTCGGCGTAATGTATTGCGTTCGCGTTACACTCTCGCGCTGAGGTCTCTGGTTCGAATCCGGGGTCGGTAAAAATCACGTTGGTTTCTTCTACTCAGTATCAGCCTGGAGCCTAGAAATTTGCCCCGTAAATGGCAATAGGCCCGCCCCCTGCTATATGGGACCTAACCTAGCTGGCGAAATATGAGTGTGTTACACCTCTGCCTACCTCTGAAAGGATAAAAAGACGTGATATATGTAGTTATGTACGTATGTAAACAAGGCATTTAAGTAATTATAATTATGTACTTAGATACGTAACAACTTAATCAAAGGTAACTACATCATTTTTCATGTCACGCTTCTTTAGTTCAGCGACTACGATTTACGAACCCGATAAGGCAATAAAGCGCTAGAATTGTAGGGATCTAATAATCGTGGCTGTCTTCTTATAAAAAATATAATAGTTAAAAAAAAACTAAAAAACACGCTTTATAGAAAATCCAACTAAAAAATAGAAAATAAATTTGAATTAAGAATAGTGTAAATAAGAAAAAAAATGTATTTTATTGTAAAAAAAAGCGTGGGGTGCTTTTTAAGATATTATCAAAATGATATTTATTTATTTATTTATTTATTGTTGTTTATAATACTTCTACTCATATTATCTGTCAATAAAATATTTATAACTATTGTCACCATCCACCTCACGCTTTTTTACAATAAAATATTTTTTTTCTTATTTACACTATTCTTAATCAAATTTATTTTCTATTTTTTACATGGATTTTCTATAAAGCGTGTTTTTTAGTTTTTATTAAACTATTATTTATTTTGAATTTTTTAGTTCTGTTCTACTATTGTCCAACAAATGTCACTAAAAAATATATAAATTGTCAAAAATCTCATTTTGCAAATTGAATAATGGCATAATCTTATCAAATTAGTGTATTGTTATGGGTCCTCGACAAACCTACAAAGTTTGAATAAAATCTGACCGTTTAAAGTGGGTCAAAATCGCGCCTTAAGGGGTCGGAGTCGGAGTCGCAGAGTTACAAACATACAAACATACAAGTGAAGCTAATATAAAGCGTGTAAAAAGGAATAGGTAGCTACCTATAACGGGCACTCGAAGGTGCTCCACATTTTTTCTATTCCTTTTATTTTTTAGAACCTTATTCCAACTTGGATAAAGTTAACACAGATGACGTTACATCAAAAATTATAGGAGATTTCGGCAGATGGCAATTTTGGATAAGTTTTATAATGACATTAATGAAGCTGCCAATCGCTTGGTACCAGTTGAATATAATATTTCTAGCGCCACCGCAAAATTTTTGGTGCGGTAAACCAGCCATTTTTGCGAAGTATTCTGATGACGAATGGAGAAAAATATGTTCACCAGTGCGTAAAAAAGTTAACATATAATTTTCTTTAATATGTCCAGGGCCGGTCTTAGGTACTAGGGCGCCGATACGAAAAAAAATCGCCACCCCTTGATCCCAGCGACCTTTTTTTAGGTGTATAAAATATTTTTATCGCCAGAAGCTATCTTTATAAGTATGTTGATTGAAAACGTTATATTATACTGACCTCAAGTTAAATGACACAGTAGCAACGCCGCACAGAACTAATTTACAAAGTACTGCTTGGCACTACACTGCGCTCGTCACCCTGAGACATAAAATGTTAAGTCACGTAAGGAATGCCCAGTAATTACTGGCTACAACACAGGCTACAATGTCCTTCAAACCGGAACACGACAGCGCTTGCACACAGCTGTTTGGCGGTAGAAATAGACATTATGGTGGTTTCTAGTTTCTACCCAGACGACCCCTCGCATACGAGAGACCTACCACCAGTAAGCAATGAACATGCAATTATAACTTATTTTTAAGTTTAAGGTGTGTATCAGTATATCTGTCTGTGGCATAGTAGCTCTGAAACGAAAAGACCTATTTCAAAGATGTTTTTTTTAAGTTGATGTGATCGAGGTGGTTCTTAGCTATAAGTAAATTGGAGAGATCTATTCAGGCGTTTCAAGATAACCACACTACACCTAATTTCACAAGTCTGATTGTTTTGAAATTTGGTGTACTGTTACTTCGGTGGTATTTTCAAGACATGGCAACCTTAATCTGATGCTGTAGCGTCAAGTAGTCTGCCGAATACCCAGCTCCTCATTAACTTACATCAGATATAGCGTGTTTGGGCTCATAAGAATGGTCTCAATGAGTAGGTGTTCGATAGATGATAATCGAGACTACACAGTGGAAAATAGTAATTTAAAAAAATTGAAGAAATGTTTAATAAAAAAAAAATAACCCCCGACACAAAAGTCTCCTAAAAAGTTAAAAATAAAATGTGTTTGTTAGACGTTTAACTATATTATAAGTACCTAGTAAAAATTTGACCCAAGCGTCCTCGCGTCGAGGGACCAATAAAGTAATATTTTCAGCCCCCCGGTCCGGGATTCGGGCAAACACATTTTATTTAAACTTTTTAGGAGACTTTATATCGTGTATTTAATTTAAAAGTTATAATTATTATAATTTACAGAATATTGAAGAGCACCCCTGTTTGATCTACGATCCTGATTTACTTTATGTGTCTGCAGCGATGGACAGATCATTAATACCACTAGTGTCTTGCCCTAAGTTTGTATTTAATAAAACAACTTTCAGCCGCACCATTACGTCGGACTGGGATTTGGTTTGCTCCAAACATTGGCTAACCCATGTGCGTAAAACCGCTTATGAACTCGACTTATTTTAAATGAGCTGAGGCTGATAAAGCGACGATAGCCAAGTTGGGAATGGAACGGTCTGCCGAGACAATGTCCGCAGGTTCAAAACTCAAGGCACACACCTCTGAATTTTCGAAGTTATGTGTGTATTGTTTATCAATTATCGTTCGCTTTAACGGTGAAGGAAAACATCGTGAGGAAACCTACATACCTGAGAATTCTCCATAAGAATCTCGAGGGTATGTGAAGTCTGCCAACTCGCACTAGGCCAGCGTGGTGGACTAAGGCCTAACCCCTCTCAGTAGTAGAGGAGGCCTGTGCTCAGCAGTGGGCAATATATAATACAGGGCTGATGATGAGGCTGATAATGTGATTCACGCAATTATTAAAACAAAAACGCGCGTCGCGTCGTGTCGCGTCAGCACCTTAATTATAATAAAGCATCGTGTGTATATCTAGGTATTAACGAATATGTGCGTTTTAATTATATATGATGGTTAATGGTTACGTAGTAGAGGTATAAGTTTGAGACTCCCACAACTACTTATTTGTGTTAGTTTTTCGATTTGCAATGGATTATAATTTGGGCTCAATTTCAATTCAAAAAGATTTTCGCTTATTTACAGCTAACTCAATGTGTTATGATGTGGGGTATAGTACTCGGAGGAATAATATTCGGAGTGTTGGCAGACAAATATGGTAGAAAAACACCTCTGATGATTTCAGTCTTAATTCAAGGTGTTGCTAGTTACGTTGCTAGTTTCATGTTTGACTATTGGTGGTTTTTAGCTGTGTGGTTCATTTTGGCCCTAGGGTCGGGAGGAGTTGGAATAATATCTTTCGTCATATGTATGGAAGTAAGTACTCAGTGATTGAATATTCAAGTACCTACTTATTGTAAACTCAGTTATAGATAATGAAAACGACATAGCCGTGTTAAACCAAATCCGGCCCAAGTAGGGAGAGAGATGTCACTTATCCAAATGTTAGGCAAATTTTAGCTTTCTAAGTCGTGTCTTTTCTTTTGGCTATACCTATCCATGTTAATTAGGTATAGAAAAGATTTAAATTTTAGACAAACAGCGATTGTTCGCAAAGTTCGCAAAGCAGAGACGACGAAAAGTGTAAACTAAAAAAATACTATGATGAGACGAGGAGCAGCTTTGACTTTACCTATTACCTATTGAAACGAAAAAAAAAAATTGAATCTACCTCGGTGGCGTAGTTTTATTACGGTACTACTGCAAAGTGATACCTATTGCTAATGGGTTTTTCTATTCAGTATCAGCCCGGAGTCTGGAGTTTGTGCCCGATATAGCGATAGGGTCGCGTCGCCCCCTATTACATCATGGGACGGAATACACACGGCGAAAATTGAGTGCACTAGTTGCGCCTCTGCCTACCCCATCGGGATAAGAGGCGTGATTGTGTGTATATGTGTGATAAAACACATACATACAAACATACAAGTGAAGCTAATATAAACCGTGTAATAAATAATGTAATTTGATTAAAATATTTACCAACAAAATTTCACTTTTAGGTGGTCAGTGGTAAATATCGTACCACAGTTCCAGTGGTTTATCAGTTGCCTTTTGGACTTGGTAACGCTATCATGGCCGGTTTAGCGTATTGGCTCAGAGATTGGAGGAAACTAGAATTCACTTTGGCTACACTTTCCTCGTTATTTATATTTTATTGGTTTTGGATACCCGAGTCACCCAGATGGCTTTTAGCAACAGGACAAATAGAAAAAGCAATGGGTACCTAAACTTTTATTGTTTATTTACAATCACTCTTATTATCAGTATTAACATAGTTAATTTATTTAGTTTCTAACCGTTAATTTTCTTATTATTATTCCTTATTCAGTTGTCCTGAAGGATGCTGCACAACAAAATGGAAAATGCTACACGATGAGACAGTTAAAACAATTAATGCCAAAGGTTAAGTCCCAAAAACGTCGGGAGCCTGGATTCTTAGCATTTTTTCGATCCAGAAATATGAGACTTAAAACTTTTCTTTTGTCTATAAATTGGTAGGTGTATAAAAAGTACCTACCTACCGAAAATTTATATCAAATAAACTAAAAGTATCTATACAGATTCGGAGACTAAATCGTCATGTTAATTTTAGGTTTTTCACCGGTTTAGCCTTCTATACATTTTCACAATACCTGGGGTCCATAGGAGGGGATATATTCGTAGCCGTATCATGGACCGGTATAATATCTACTTTAGGTGCAATAACATGCGTTTTTATCGTCACCAAGATGGGAAGAAAAACGACGGTTGGAATATATCAGTTAATTACAGCAGTCTGTTTTATTATGTTGCTGGTGGTGCCCAAAGATTTATTTGCGAATAACTGGCCGAGGCTATTGTTTGCTGGAATTGGTTTTGCGGGAATGGCGGTAAGCTGATCATGTGTTAAATTGAAAAGTTCTGAGTGTTCTTTGCACTGTTAAATATTATTGTGTCACCTACAGTTGAAAGTCAACCTCTAAATTCTTTTTTTACACAACGAAATTACATTATAAGCAAGTCAGTCAACCGATGGTAAACAACTGACTGTGAAGAATAGGGACACAATCAGAAGAACTTCAAGCTACAGAGCACTCTAATATACAAATTACAAAAATACCAATACATTTACAAATTACAAGACTCCTAGGTTTATGCCGAAATATTATTAGCCTTAATGTTTTATGAAATTCGTAAATTAAGCAATACTTGCTTTTCCTTTTCAGGGCTCCATACCCGCACTGTACTTGTTTTCAGGAGAATTATTCCCAACATTAGGACGAAATGTAGGAATTAGTGGTGTTACTACTTTTGCTCGAATTGCCTCAATGATAGCGCCTGCCGTTGTAAGTTTAGATGATGTAATTGTAGCCGATTTTCCTCTCATTTTATTAGCCTTTACTTCTATTGTCCAAATATTATTATTGTTGCCCTTGCCGGAAACAAAAGATAAGCCAATACCTGATACGTTAGAGCAAGCGGAACTATTTTGATTAAAGTTTATTGGTATTTATCTTGTTATTAATTTGTTTATTTAAACCCCAGTTTATAATTAGTGTTGGGTGTAATTGTTAAACACAAAGTGAGTTATTGTATTAACACGTCTACCGCACCAAAATAATAAACTACTACGCACCACTCACCAGGTGTTTTATTCCGCACTGGCATAGCTAACGCCAGTGCCAGCGCCTGACCTTTAGAATGAAACAGGTACTTTCGGGTTACGGCTGCATTGGGAAATAACTGTGTCGGATTCGTCGAGAGCCTAAATCAGGGCTTCATAATTGTGAGTAGTTACGACCACAGGCAACAACTTGTCGCGATAGTTGTGGCAACGGTGGTCGAGAATGAAGATGGATGAAACTCCCTTGGCCCATGCCTCATTTTACGATCAAGTCATGACCGCCAACTCCCTTGGCCCATGCCTCATTTTACTATCAAGTCATGACCGCCAATGAGGCGGCGGAGAGAGGAAGCGGTCCATTGGATTCCTCTCTCGCGGGAGACATCGGAGAGACGGCATCCGACCTCCCTTAGCAGGTCTGCTGGTGACCCGCTACCGCGCAAATAATTTCAACAGGTTGGCGTGTGTTCCATGAACATCTGACATCTTACCGAGGTCTTATTTCTTTGGACTACAAGACACTCTGCCCGGGCGCGACTTCTGCGAGGGTGGCAGTGGCATGCACGCACCCTTCGCGATCTTCAATATAAGAAAGATAGTAGTATGGCGGGGTTTTAGCCAGTGGGACAGTTTAGACCGGGGAGTTCGACAGAAATCCGTAAATGGATTACCACGGGTAAAAAAAAATGTCCTTTGGGCGGAACATACAGGACAATGAAACGTAATATAGTGTACCTACAGTATTATTTGGTTTCAAATGATGTAGATAGGTACATTTGTTAGGTCCATGATAGGTACAAACTGAATTCTACCGTAGTAATATTCAGTAGGTATGTTATTAGTTAAGGGGGAGGGTATTCAGTGTTCGATTCTCGTCCCAAATGTATGTAAAATAGATATATTATGTCCTTATTTTTTACATTAATTTTAGCACCTATAGGTTTTTTGCTTTCCCTCGCCAAGTTGGCTGTACGAATGGAAGACGAATGATACTTAAAGGTCATATTCGACGTATTGACTGATAAGATAGGTCAAACAAGTAGCACAACGCTGACGCTAGCACAACGGTATCCACACGTTAGGAGCATTTGCACGTTTTTTTTAGGTTTACTCTGTAATTTTTTGCGTTTTTTTATTAGTAATATGCAAGCATAAACTGTCGATTGTTGAAAATTTCAGTTTTAAATAGGGCCCTAGACTAAAAATACATACTGTATATCTACTAGCAAACGCGGTTATCGCTTCACTTTCAACTATAGGTAAGTACTTATTTCAGTATCCAAGTTTGCATATTGGAATTTAGCTTAAAATTAATATTTTACCGCCACTGTACGTCGGAACGATATATGATACAACCCAGACATAGAAAAGAAAATGGTTTAGACACATACAAAAATGTTTATTAAAACAAATTGAAAGCTTATTCTTACATAATCTTTTCTTTTGAAGATTAGGCTTTATCAGCTTTATGTTCACCAACGCTTATTCTCTCAACTCATGCACATTATACTTTTAGTACATAGCCTCATATCGACCTGGCTGCTAAGTTAAACTATAGATAGTCAGTCACATAAGTAGCCAAACAAATTCAAAAGTTCAAATCTTGTTAAGTTTAATTGAAACAAATATTTTTTCTTTGTGTGTGTAAAGTAAATTTCTTTTATATTTACCTACTTTAGTGAAGAAAAAAAAATGTTATTGAGAAGACAAAAGTGTATAGACGATTTGAATTTGTTCAGCTACTTATGAGGCTGACTGTAACTGAAACTCTATCTTTAGATAGGTACCCATTACATACATAATAAATAGGATTTATAACTGCATGCACTCATATTGTGCATGAATTGAGACATTTTTAGAATTCGGAATGGTAACGTCCGTTCTACATTCTAAGTTTAGTGATACAAATAATGTGACCAGTGTAATGATTATTACAAATGAAAATGATTATTACAAATGTAAAACAAAAATGCATAAATGTTCCTTAATTACAGCATATTATTGACTACAAATGAATTATCGGAGACAGCAGACACTCAATATATGCTAATTTATATTACTTAAGCCTCTTGAGTGTTAAAATTTGTTTGTGCTTGAGTTCAAGCGCACGAGATGCATGTTGCATGCGCGTCTTCTGCGTGCAAAGTAAAAAAGTGGGCGAACAGTTCGCCATATTTGAACTAACCTTGGTCAAAAAGCTATGGGTGCCCCATTACTAGTGAAGTATAGAGGTTAAAAATACTTTTTTAGAATTAACATACAACACATATGCTTTAAATACTAAGTGACATAATATTACAATCACTAATGTACAATGCACACATAATATAAGAATAAGTTAATAAACCCAAATATTACATATAAGTTCACATTTTGTTTGTCATTGACATATAAAAATATACCTTATATTTAAATTATTGGAGGTTACTATGTAGAAAATATTCCGTTTTAACCAAAACATATTGCTTGTGCATTACAAAAGATGAGTTTTTCTTTTATATTCAAAGATTTCATAAATATCCAATAAGAAAAATACAGGACTAGATATCTAAAATTTGTGTCTACTGTTAAAATATTATCATGCTTTATTGTACTTTATAAAATGCATTGACATTAAACTGTAGATACAAAATATATTTGGTGAACTTAATCAGTTTTTTTATCAGATATTTGTTTGTTAATATTTTCAATTCTGTGCAAGAGGGTAGGATGGGAATGATACCAAGCAGAGTACAGCTTGTCATAGATTGGGTAATCCAAATTATCCTTACCTAGCTTCATTAAAGCTGATTTTAATTCCTTTGCATAAGACAGAGATACAGCAAAGTTATCAGCTTCAAATTCGAATTTCCTGGAGAGTGCTGTACCAAAATAAGATAATATAGCATTGTAAGGTGCAAGAATCATTTGCAGGACAACTATTAAACCAATTATGATTGGTTCCTGGTTTTCTGGGAACCCAATGGAAGTGTAAAGCAGGGGGTATTTGAAAAGCAGTCCAAATGCTGTAAACAGGAGCAATAGATTTAATTCTGTCAAAGATATAGATTTATAAATGTGACTCAAACTCCAATGTCCCAGTTCATGGGCTAATATTCCCAATATTTCATCTTCAACACATCCTGTAGTCACCTTTTTCTCTTCATCATATTTTTCAACTAATGTATCAAACAAGACAATCCTTTTAGCACCAAAAAGACCACTAAAGTATGCATTGCTGTGAGCTGATCTCTTGGAGCCTTCTACAATAAAAACTTGGGAGAGGGGAAATTTTAATTTTGAAGCCAAGTTTTCAATACCTGTCCGAAGTGAACCCTCAGGTAGTGGCACAAACTTATCAAAGAGGGGGGCAATGACGGAAGGATAAATCATAAGAAGAATTAATGTAGCGATAGTAGTAAAAAGCCATAGCCAGACAACGAACATGTTTCCTCCAAGCATTATAATGTAGATAGATGCAGATATAATAGGCAGTGTGATTATCAGGCTCAAGAGCAAAGACTTTAGTTGATCTTTGATAAAGAACCAAACAGTCTGCTTGTTAAAGCCATGTTTTTCTTCAAGTACAAAGACCCCATATACTGTGAAGGGCATATTAATGACAAAGTTGAACATTGTGACAAAAGTCATAAAAATGCAGCTTATAAGTATTTCTTGAGAGGGCTCTATATTAAACGACTCGGCAATGTCTTCACTTGTCTGCCAAGCTGCATAGATCCATCTCTTATAAAGAATTAACGATGTGAATGTGATGCTCCAGAACTCCTTGATCATCTTAAACTTTGATTTATCAATACCATAAAGACGAGCTTTTCTAAATGTTTCTTCATTAAGCATATCTTTGAGTTCCTCTGGAATTTCATTATTTGCCTTGTAGATCTTCAACTGAAAATAAAAAGACCAGCATCAGCAGCAGCAATCAGCATAATCAATACCATAACCCATTACAAATAGACATTTGTAATCAATGTTTTACTTAATCAATGTCTATGTTAATATTTAGTTAATTTCAAGCCAATGACTATGTTTAATTTCCAATTCTAATCTTCACCCACACAATTACAGTCTTACTTATAAACCTCCGAGGTAGTTAAGCATTGCTGAAATAACTGTCAAAATTAAACATCACCGCAGCCTAGTTTAACCCTATTTAAAGGCAAGATGGCGGGTTTTGCTTTACAGCTGATCGTGTGTGTCAAAAAATAAGCATTGCTTAAGAGCAGATTAGTTATTTAATAATAATAAGACTGTTAGTGTGTTCAGTGCATGTTAGGTACTGTATGTTGCAATATGCCACTAAGGGCAGCATCAAGAGCAGCGCTTTCGTCTTTGGAGCAGAGAATTCTTCAATTCCATTGGAGAACATAATAGTGTATTATATAGCCGGCAAAAAATTGTACACCCCATCTATACTTATATTAAAATGGATGGGGTTAAGAATTATTTTCCTATAGAAAAGAAATATTGCGAACCGGTACATGGTTGTTTATTTTATTCACTACGAATGTATTGTAAGCTATGCACTAAAGTAACTATTACACGTATAAAAACAATAAAAATGTTATATTACCTGTCGTAAAGAAAGATACAATTCCCATGAATATTCCAACCACGAGAATATCAGAATCAAATATACAATTAGATCCGGATTTAGTTCTATCATGATAGTGAGCGCTACCACCTTTTACAAGCGGTAAAATTATTATTTATAGTATCGTCGTGATATCAAAAACCAGAAAATAACCGAGTTATGACTTATGCTTGACACGTTAAACATTGACAATAATGACATCTGACAGCTCACAGCAGTATTGCCAAATGCCAACTGGTATAGAGATGGTATGCGTATTTACGGGACCAGGCTTTTACACCAGGTATTTACTTGCAAGTACACCGCCAAGGTGCCGACCCGAAATACTTGAAAGCCTTGAAAGTATTTTACTTGGCTACTCTCTCACGACACGAACGAGTCACGTGACCTCGCCTTGGCCCGCCGCGCTGCGTCTGCGCTCAAGTGTCGTTGTCCGCAAATGCAATTATGGTTGTTATTTCAACTAACCCAGTGAACTATTTCCTATGCAAATATTGAAGTGTATTTTATTTGTTAACGCGATTGTTCTCCTTATTCGTACCGAAACGTGGGTCAATATCCTATGCAGTAAGAAAATACTTGGAAGTATTTCGATTTTCGACTATCCAAGTGCTATAAGTACTTTATTTATAAACGCGATTGTGCTCTTTCTACACGATTTATATTAGCTTCACTTGTATGTTTGTAACCGACTCCTTTGGGCGCGATTTTGACCCACTTTAAACGGTCAGATTTTATTCAAACTTCGTAGATTTGTCGAGGACCGATGACAATACACTAATTTGATAAGATTATGCCATTATTCAATTTGCAAAATGAGATTTTTGTCAATTTATATATTTTTTAGTGACATCTGTTGGACCATAGTAAAATTACAACTAAACTGGCTACTCTTATGCGTAAAAAATCCTACTTGTCACAAGATGGCGCTTTCGTTTATTTTTAGTGAAATCTGTTGGACAATAGTAGAACAGAACTAAAAAATTAAAAACAAATAATAAATTAAAACAACTAAAAACACGCTTTATAGAAAATCCAACTAAAATATAGAAAATAAATTTGAATTAAGAATAGTGTAAATAAGAAAAAAAAATATTTCATTGTAAAAAAAGCGTGGGGTGCTTTTTAAGATATTATCAAAATGATATATAATACTTCTACTCATATTATCTGCCAATAAAATATTTATAACTATTGACACCATGCACCCCACGCTTTTTTGTACAATAAAATTCATTTTTTTTCTTATTTTCTATTTTTTAGTTGGATTTTCTATAAAGCGTGTTTTTAGTTGTTTTAAACTATTATTTATTATGTATTGAAACACGGCTCAATTTCCTGTACAGAAAGAAAATAGGTACTTAGTATTTATAGAATCGAAGTATTAGAAGTTTTTATTTGTGAACGCGATTGTGTTCCTTGTTTGTATCGCCTCAAGGATTAATTTCCTATGCAGAAATAAAATACTTGGAAGTATTTCAAACCCTGGTTTTTGGCGCTGGTTTTTTTAGACGGACGTGCTTGTAAGCCCTGGTTCACGATTTTGCAAGTACGAGCCATGCCTAAACTGGTACCGCCATTAAGTAGCTAGATGAGTTTTGGCGGGAACTTGGTAGTGTCATGAGGTGCTCTTGTTTTAATTCATTATTTTGGTGATACTTAGTGTTATATTGCATAATTATGGTGGTATATTATCCAATATAGTTCTATTAAAGAGCTCAAATGAAGTGAATTGAAATAATTGTGCTAATCAAGTGTTTTTTCTGTTGCCGCCAAAACTCCTCGATAAAGTCTTGGTAAGGCAGCCACTGCTTTACTTCGACATAGTACTACTACTACTGAGGATAACAAAGAAACAATATTATATATGTAACTTCCAAAAACTTTGACACTGGCAGATGCGCAAACCGCGCCTAGCCAAAGAGAAAAAAAAAAAAAAAAAAAAAAAAAAAGTAGCTAGATGAATAATAAAAAGTTGCTAGATTTCCCGATTCTTCCGCTAAAAAAAGTTGCTATAAGTAGCTAAATGTTTTATGTAGGAAAAGTACTGAAATAATAATAATTAATAGACGTGTTATGCTGCCTTTAGACTAGCAAGTTCTCTCAGCAATATGTTGCGCAATAACTTTCAGAAGCGTTTACACTAGCGGCAATATTTCTTTAGCAACACGCTGTTTCAATCATCCACCAAGTTAAATTGCGTTAGTTCTTGCAAAGCTGTTTACATTACTCGAGGAATATTTATTGCTTGCCATGTTCTTTTTTCATAAAACTGAAAGACAAGGCACGCAATCCTTTTGCCTAATTTTTATGAATCTATTATAATGCTGTTTGGATGATGATTGTAAACAAAATAATCGCCTTAAAAATACCAACACGAAACAGAGTTTTGAATTAAAAAGTACTGCGTGACATTTTATTGCACTCGTCATCCTGAGTCATAATATTTTAAGTCTTATAACTCACATTAATTACGTTGACTACAATGTCCTTAAAACAGGAACACAATAGTGCATGTATACTACAGCTGGGCGGCAAAAATAGACATATCGGTCAAACTACAAACTTATAACTTGGCAGTATAGTCTTGGAGACCTTAACTGCTTCAGAATGGAACAAATAAAAAAAAACGTTAGCTACTAGCTCAGCAAGTTGAAACTTTTATCTGCACGCAGAATAAACTGCAAGTTCTCGCGCAAGTTGCACAAATGGTGTTTACACATGCGACTTGCCAGAAGGCCTGCAAGCTTCAAAATGTTGCAGAAGTCAGCTTGCCGTGACTGTTTACACGGTAAAAATAGCTTGCGCAACATAACTTCTGCAAGTTTTATTGCTAATGTAAACCCCGCTTTAGGCCAGGTTTAGCACTGTATTGTGTAATCGTCCGTATACGACATTGTCGCGCATGAAAATAGGTATTTTGAGTTTTGGCGGGAACTTGGAAGTGTCATGAGGTGCTCTTGTTTTAATTCATTATTTTGGTGATACTTAGTGTTATATTGCATAATTATGGTGGTATATTATCCAATATAGTTCTATTAAAGAGCTCAAATGAAGTGAATTGAAATAATTGTGCTAATCAAGTGTTTTTTTTGTTGCCGCCAAAACTCCTCGATAAAGTCTTGGTAAGGTAGCCACTGCTTTACTTCGACATACTACAGATAATAAAATAGACAAACCAAACTTGACATTGGCAAAATGTGAACACAAATGCCATTATAAAAAAAAAAAAAAAATAGGTATTTATCGAGCGGCGGGAGCAGTGAGCATCACGTGTTTCACGAGTCACAACACGGACAGCCGATGCGTCCGCGTATAACGGTGTTGATACTTGCCTTATTATATTTATAAGTTCGTCGACTATAATACTAACGTGTAAACCCTAATTAGCTGTAATAGTTCTCCTTTTAACTACGTTCAGTGTACACTTGATTTTAACAAAAATTGGCCTTTAAAAGTTAATATTTCACAAACGAATCTATAATAGAAAAATAATGTTCACACACCCACAAGTTTTGAAAGACCTATCCAACGACAACTCACACAATGTGATAGACGAGAGAAAAAAAATCTAGATTTCTGTAGTTCAGTACAATTTTTTTTTAACGCGTAGTTATTTAATATCTCTGAAATACAAAATAGCAACGAAAATCTGAAATAACATACAAATACCCACTTTATACAGTATTCATCAATATTTAGTAGTCAATTTTCAAGCGTCAAATCTCCTTGATCATCGTATACCGTTCGCTTGGTTCGCCGCACCTTGGGTCCATTCAGCAAAAACAAAAACGGACAAAAAAAATAAATTTCAAGTGAATAAAAAAAATCAAAGTTGTAATTTCATAAAACTGAAAACGCCATTTGATTGCTACATTAAATAGTAACTAAAATATTATTTAGGTATTTTATGTTGAGTAGTAAATCGACTACAACCGTTTTTCTTGTATGGAAAGCTACACATACAGGAAAACTACGTATGAATATCTCGTCATTTCCCTTCTGACATTTTTATGGCATAATCTTATTACTATTTTCCTCAGAACAATAAATAGTCATAGAAGCCATACTAAAATAGCCACTAAATATACATATATATGTATATTAATACTATTTTATCTTATAGCTTTGATAAGGTGTCAGAAAGAGATACATACTCATTCATGTATTCGAATTTTACTTGGTTGTGACAAGATTTAACGTAACTTTTTTATGCTAGTTATGGGACAAAGTCGAATTTAAAAATATCGATAAATACAAACGTTTTTCACGTACAGTACGTAATTCATATAATTGCGACTTATATAATTGCTTTTTTAACAAAGGTGATTAACAAAATGCTTTAATGGCGGGTTCAAAATAAAACGACACTTATAATGACAAATTTTTTTATTAGTTTAAGACTAAATAAAAAAAATATAATTTTGTAGTCCCCTGAATGAATTCAGATAAAAATGGTGTAGGTTTCAGGTTTTGATGGAACACAAATTAATAATAATAATGTATTAAACACTGCCCACTGCTGAGCACGGACCTTCTCTACTACTGAAAGGGGTTAGACCTTCGTCCATCACGCTGGCCTAGTGCGGGTTGGCAGACTTCACATACCCTCGAAACTCTTATGGAGAATTCTCAGGTATACAGGTTTCCTCACGATGTTTTCCCTTCATCGTTAAAGGGGACGATAATTGATAAACAATACACACGTAACTTAAAGTTTTTTTGTACAATATAATACATTTTTTTTCTTATTTACACTATTCTTAATTCAAATTTATTTTCTATTTTTTAGTTAGATTTTCTGTAAAGCGTGTTTTTAGTTGTTTTAAACTATTATTTATTTAAGGTATCATCATTCCAGAATCTCAAATGAAAACTTTAATGTTAGCGACATTATCGACAGCTTAAATTTGTCACATCCCTATAGTAACTGAAATTAGTTGTACATTTTGAATTAAAATGCAATGAAAGAGCCCAAACTTTATTTGGAAACTATAGTTAATGTAATTTGAAAGCATATTTTGAATATCTAATCATTTTATAATAAGAAAAAATGCAAATCCTGCAGGGAGTCTCACTCTCTCTTCTTTCCAGTTTTTTGTGATTTGCGAAATTTAACCACACACGCCATGCTAAATACAAATTCCGAGACACATTCGACACATACATTTTGTAATATCTGAGTTAATATATCATGAAAATCAATATTTTAAACTAAATAAACGTTTGTCGTTCACAATACGTCAGACACATTAGCAATATTAGTAAATTTAGGTGATTCTGTCATTTCGAAACATGACATTAACGATCACATATTTTTAATTTAGGTACATAATTTTAACCAATGTATCCAAATTGAAGTGAACGATAGCCTAGTTGGGAATGGAACGGTCTGCCGAGACAATGTCCGCAGGTTCAAAACTCAAGGCACAAACCTCTGACTTTTCAAAGTTACGTGTGTATTGTTTATCAATTATCGTCCCCTTTAACGATGAAGGAAAACATCGTGAGGAAACCTACATACCTAAGAATTCTTCATAAGAATTTCGAGGGTATGTGAAGCCTGCCAACTCACACTAGGCCAGCGTGGTGGACTAAGGCCAAAACCCTCTCAGTTATAGAGGAGGTCCATGCTCAGCAGTGGGCAGTATATAATACAGGGCTTACTGCATTGTATCCAAATTGACGTTTCATCTCATGACTTAAAATAAATAAAATCGATGAAGTGTTAATTGTTTCACTCACTCTCGTACAGAAGATGTATTATCCGCGATGCACAATGTGATGTTTTGCAACTTTTATTTTAGTTCGATATAGTTATTATAATTAACTTGAGCTATTTGCCAAATTTTCTCCAATGATACCCGGTACCTACAAATGTTTTGCACTTTTTGAGATATGATGAAATGTAGTGAAACACACTACGTGTTTTTGGAGAATACGTGGCAAGTAGTAATCTTATGCCATAAAAAAGTTAGAACGAAAATAGACAACAATTACAAGATATTCTTATGCATGATATGTAGCTTTCCAAACAAGAAAAAAGGCTGTAGTCTATTTAGTCTTAAATCAATCTTAAAATACCTAAAGATAATTTTAGTTACTAGGTATATAATGAAAATATATAATCGAATGGCGTATTTAGTTTTATGAACTTCGACATTGATTTTTATAAGTTCCTTTGTCCGAAATTTTTGTCGCATGATACAACGTGCGCCGTCGGATCGTCGGTCGTCGCCGCGGTGACGCTAAAACAAAAAGCGATACGTCCTCCCTCTGGCAGCGCATGGCGCGGTCTGGCGAGCGCGCGAAGTGCATCTCCTAATATACCGCAAGATTTGCGTATTATTACGACTCTGTTTAGTTATTTATTTGCCAATATATTAATTAAATTTTACGCACACCAATAGTATAAGATTTATAGTTTATAGTGCTATTTTTATTTTTAGAAAAAATCACTGATTTTACTTTCATTCGGCGTTACTTTTGGACGTATATTCTCGAAAATTTCACGACTTTAACACTTTAATTTTATATGATTTTACATTGAAAATTAAGAAATTGTCTCGTTTATTTTTTAGGCGACTTTTATAACAATAAACAGTAATTTTCGTTAGTTACTTTAAAGCACGATTTTGGTTGAAAACGGCAACAAGTTTGAATCTCCGAACAACAAAATTTCTGAAACAGACGTTGGAACTTGGTGAATAGATTGAAATTAAAGAAAGATATGAAAAATGTGGCTCGTTCATTTTATTACCGTTGAAATAGTCTTTCCGATGATGTATTAGAAATTAATCAGATCAGTTTATTTTTTGAATAATCACGATGAAAAATTGACTGAAATAGTTGAAATTTCGTATACGGCCTCTTAACATAGTAGGTATAAAACAAAGTCGCTTCCCGCTGTCTGCCCCTATGTCCCTACATGTATGCTTAGATATTTAAAACTACGCAACGTATTTCGATGCAGTTTTTTTTTATAATACATGCACAATATAGTAGAGAAACACTGATTTTCGGATGTGATGTCGTAAATAAACACATTTTTTGGCGCTTACATTGCAAACGCTGGCTACTGAACCATGTATCTGCTCGTGATGTAATTCAATATGGAAAAAATATGAAACCTGAGATTTAATATAAAATCTGAACGGCTGAAGAACCGATTTTTTTAAAATTGGTAAAGTAACGACTCATTTGACTTCAGTCGTCAATATTTTCTTGAAATGGAAAACATTATTAGGACCTACTTTAAAGTAATAAATACCATGTATAGTATTAAAAACCACCCGAGCAAGGCTGGGTCACCCAGGTACTATTAATTTAATTGTGGACCTCTTGTTTGAACGCTATTTCGGGATAAAATTAGGCTCTGCTTGTAAGTTCAATAAATTATCATTACTCAAACATTTTAAGGATTTAATAATTATTATAAACAGGCGAGAGATATTTTTGAAATAAAAAGGTGGGATAGTGAGATTCAATTTGAAGTCACATTTCATACAAAATGTATGGAAAAAGATTTTTGTAATTTCTGACCTTAAAAGTACTAATACCCCTAATGGCCCCAAATAGGCTTTTAATCCTTATACGCAACAAGACTGATTGTCATCAAAAAAGTTTTTGCGTGAATTGCCCATATTTTCTAAATATGTGAATGATCGTATGTCTTCAAAAATGATGGACAGTCTCATTAGTAAGTTTTCTTGTAGCTACAGCAGTTAACTGCCCTTGCTGGCCCATCTCAAAAATCTACCCTGTATAATAAAAAATGTACAAAACAAATAAAAGAAATCGAATAACAAACAAAATTATTTTGGTAGTAACATTGATGTATTAAAAAGCCCATACATCAATGGGTAGTAACCATGAGAATTTACTTAAAAATTTAAAATTATGTCACCTTCAAACTCGTATTATATCAATTCTAGTGAACAAAACATATACCGAATTTAGCTCATACAAAACTTAATTAAATACTTTATTTGTTTTTTAATTTACATTTATGAAACTTAATTATTACTTAAATACACAAGCAACAATAATATATCTACAATATCCCTGATTCGGTAGTGACACGAACTAGGGGATACACGACAAATAAAATGACCACTATTTCGTGAGTCGATTTATTGCCATTTCAAAGAAATTCTATACCTGCATTCACCTTTTTTTAAATCAAATCAATTGCTAAGGAACAAAAAAATGCACTATTAAAGGTTTTATTCAAACTTTTACTTAACTTTACCTTTCTGTAAGCTTAAGAAGTACGAGCGCTAACCTTACGGTTTCAAGTAACATATTATGCACGTCGCACGGATGTTCGTGGCGGATTGAGAGTTTTGAGCATCGCATTGCCCTCATATTAGTCACCAAAATGTTGGTACATGATTTTTTAGACAGTTTAAGGAATTAAGACTTTGTACCAATGTATAATTTAAATAAATATTGTTTAAATTTCTTATTTTTTGCGCCATAAACAAAACTAATGAAATAACGTACTAGCACGAACTAGTGGCCCTTTAGACCGTAAGCCTCTTAGTAGTAGAGGAGGCCCATGCTCAGCAGTGGGCAGTATATTATAATACAGCCTATACAGGGTTGGTATGGTATGGTATGGTGGGCGGTAAAACGCGTAAAATAAAATGTTTTACAAATTTTAAAATTTTAACTATGTATTAGAGGCTTGGGGGGCTAAAATGAATATTATTTAATGAAATGAACTTTATTATTATTTGTCTGCACCTTGCGTGACATTTTTTGTTTTTTTTTTTGGTGGGGGTTGGGCAATTGTGGGCAAAGCCCACCCTAAAAAACGTCTTTGTCTACCCTAGAAAAAGTCTTGTGCTTAGGTAAAGGTGGCAAGGGTGGGCGATATCTACTCTAGAAACATTTTTGCTCACCGTAGAAGTCTTGCGTTTAGAGGAGCCTCGTGTGGTGTAGGCGTTTCGTGCAGGCAGTGAATTCGGCGAGTTTTTTTTTGCTCCCGCTTGCTGTCCACCCTTAGAGAAAATTTGTAGCTACGCCAATGCATGTAGGTACCAGTTGTACTTTTGCATATCCTTCGGGAAATACCTGCGGCAGCTTACCTTTGTCTATAGTATTGTTTATAATATTTTAAACCCAAGGGAAATGGACTATTTTTTTAAATTCTAATACAAACTGTTTGCCTAAAAGTTCCCATTGCTTTATTATTGAAATTCGTGGTTGATGTTAATACTTACGTTGGTAGTGGAGAATACATACTGTGGCCTCTTACATGCGATTTCAATTATCGGACACCCTGCTGATCTTACTGAGGTTTCTTCTCTATCCCATATTATTAACTACATAAGTGACTATTCGTATAATATCGACTAGTATAAAAGAGCAATCTACGGCTTCAGCGACACATTCAGCCTCTGATCGCACTACAATTACCTACCTACTTAACTTTGAAAAATAATTAAAATGGGATTTATATCTGGCAAGATTATATTCGTCTTTTCTCTATATTTACTATTCATTATTATCAATTGTGCGGCAGAAGAAATGTGCGAGACCATTGCTGGTGAAATTCATGTTACCAAAGGTACCTATAGTATTTTAAATAAATATTCAATATTTTATTTTTCTGTACATAAAAAAACAAGAGTTAATTTATTGAAGAGTCAAAATAACAATTTAAAGTAAAGTACCTAGATGTTAAATGTTATTCTACAGCTATCTAACGAAATCTATATTTTACAGAGGAATTTGATGAGATGGGCCGATTAATAAGATCGTGCAGTGGAGACGTAAGCGTTAACAAATGCGAAGGAATGTGCAATAGCCAAGTTCATCCTTCAATTTCTACGCCTACAGGATTCCAAAAGGTAAAAACAATTTGCATTTTCACAACAGGTGTACGTGTAAAGTTTAGATCAAATAGGATTATTAAAATGTAACTTTCTTTCTAGGAATGTTTTTGCTGCCGAGAAAACTTCTTACGTGAACGACTGGTTACCCTTACTCACTGCTACGATTCCGACGGTGTGCGATTGGAAGATGAAGACAACGCGATCATGGAAGTGCGACTCCGTGAACCTGAAGAATGCAAATGCTTTAAATGTGGAGATTTTAGTCGATAAACATATTCGTACATAGTGTTGTTGAATACCAGTATAACCATGATTTGCAATGAAATATCAATGAGGTCTCACGTGAATTGAAAATCAAGGAAATGGTCAAGAGCTTTTTAAGTTGTTTAATACTATAGTTTTTTTTTTTTATATTTAACATATTTTAAATTATTAGGTACCTATTTCAAATATAAATTTATGGAATAGTACAATATACCTAGCTTGTAAGTGAACAAAGGTGCATGTATTGTTTTTAATTATTATAGTTGTTGAAAATAAAGCAAATTTATGGACACAATTTTTAATTATTTTAGCATAGTAACATAAGTTCACCCCTATAATAAAGCAGTAGAACCGGTGTGTCTGTACATTTATATAAAGAAATGTGACAACAAAGAAAGTGGTTGACTAAAGAAGAGTATGGAATACAAATCAGAGATTTTTGTAATTCTTTGCTGCTTGTCTGTTTTTCTGTTTGTTTGTTACTGCACATCTCCAAAATTACTGAACGGATTTCGATGAAATTTGGCTCACGGGTAGATCATGTCCTGGATTAACACATAGGCTATTTTTTATCCCTGGAAAATAAAAAGCGGGACTTTTATCCCGGAAAAACTTTTTCATGCGGGCAGACCCGCATAAGCTACTAATTAATATATCAAGGATCTACACAAAGTCTCAAGTGACAACGCACCACCCCTCCCTCTTTAGGTACACCTAAACCTAGCCTGATTAAGAGTGAGCATATCTCTATTCCATGCATAATGCATCACTCAGTCCAAATGACTGGTGGCAGAAACAATAGGCAAAGCGAATCGTGTGGCTGTAGCCTGTAAAGAGTCGTAGGCCTGCTCTGGTGGCAGTACCCATGGGTGGTATCCTAACTGGGTTCGATTCCCATTTGGGCTAATATTTAATTATTCCATTTAAATAATACCTATATAAATACTTATTTTTTGTTTGGCGTCACAAAATTATCTGGTATCCTGGGTCTGATGGTAAATGTAGTATAATTTTATATTATCATATTATTGTTTTTCTCGTCAGTGCAGTGGCTTGAATCACATTAGTCTCTCTTATCAGCTGAAACAACTGAAGGCAATTCGTTCAAAAGAACGACTATGGGGAAACCCCCATAGTTCTATACCCCCATAAGTATAGAAGATAAACATCTTCTATACTAATAATAAAGACGAAAGATTTGATTGTTTGTTTGTTTGTAATGGATAAACTCAAAAAGAACTGGACCGATTTTGAAAATTCTTTCACTGATAGGAAGCTACTCCTAAGTGCTATGAGGCTACTTTTTATCCCGGCAAAATATTTTTATCCGGGAAAAACTTTTTCACGCGGGCGGAGCCGCGAGCAGAAATCTAGTCATCAAATAAGTACTTACTTATAGTCGCTATTCAGCCGGGCGATTGGCTTGTCTCCATTAGGTACAGTGAGGCACATAATATTAGTAGCTGAAGAAATTCAAAACTTCAAATCACATATACACTTTTGTGTTCCTATAATTTTGTTTTGACTTCACAATAATAAATTAATAAAAGGCATTTACTTTACACAAAGAAAATAGTTTACATTAAACTTAGCGCGTATAGGCGATTTGAAATATTGTATTTGTTCAGCTTCTTATGTGGCTGGCTGTATTTTATGAAACGTACTTACCTGGCATGAAGAGCCCCGGAGACGGACACCGCCTTTCGTCAAAGCGTTTCATCGTGGTACTTTTGAACTCCCATAGCTTCCAACTAGACATTATTTTTTTACACTTTGTATCTACACTAAAAATACAGGCGGACTTAATGATATGGGCAGTTTTTCCCAGTCAACCATAGAAATATTTTCTTTGTTTAATTATATACCTAGATAGACACTGGACGTCTCAAACGCGTCGAAAAAATATAGGCGAATTGTTCCCCACTAAATGAGTACGAGTGAATTCATTTTTGTTGTTAAATCATCAACATCAAAGCAAACACTCATTGGCTTAGTGTTGCTTAACAACGCCATCTACTGGAGTAGATTTTAGTGTTGTTATGTCGTTAAAGCAGTTAGTTGTCCCAATAAATAAAAAAAATACTCGCCAATAGATGTCAGAAAGAGTCATATTTTTCAGTTGAATTACTGAAAACATGGATAAAACGATATTTTCTAAAAATGAATCCTAGATCGATTCATCGTCCCCGAAACCCCCTGCATACTAAATTTCATGAAAATCGGTGGAGCAGTTTCCGAGATTCACATTATATATATGCAAGAATTGCTCGTTTAAAGATATAAGATAAGATAAAGTATCCCACTTACTGCCAGGTGTAGTGGGGTCAATTTATCGTGCCTAAAAAAGGGTCATTTCACCCATTGATATATATTTTTTATATATCAATGATTTCACCATTGCTTACTCATTCAAGATCATCGAAGCATTTGAGGTACAGTCATCCACATATTACGTAGCTGAACACATTTTAAATCGCCTACTACGCGTTAAGTTTAATTGTTTTTTTTCCTTATGTTAAGTAAAGTAAGCGCTTTTTATTTTATTATTGTCAAGAGAAAATAAAATTTGGTAAGAACATAAGAGTATAAGTTAAGTGAGTAGTAAGAGAATTAGTTTAGCTAATTATATAGCTGACTGTACTTCCTGAAGTCCAAAAAGGATTGCGGCATAAGTATTGCATATAAATAAGGAAAAAATTACTGCCTCTGTGCCGAAGTTGTATTGTTGTAGTCCCGGATTCGATACCCGGTTCAAGTAGGTGTAGCGATATTGGGTTTTCCTGCTCAGTATCAGCCGAAATATGAAATTTGTTCCCGATATAGCGATAGGCTCAGCCCATACCACTAGGCGCAAAGTGGGCGCGTAAGCCATCAAGGAAGAGAGGCAATGATTACTTGATTGTAACTTTTTTAAATCTATAGTAATATATAAAGCTGAAGAGTTTGTTTGTTTGTTTATTTGTTTATTTGAACGCACTAATCTCAGGAACTACTCCACCGATTTTGAAAATTCTTTCACTAATAGGAAGCTACATTACTCCCGAGTGCTATAGGCTTTTTATCCCGGAAAACTTTTCCACGCGGGCGGAGCCGCGCGCAATGCTATTAAGAATAAAAGGAACACTACGTATTTTTTTTATCAAGATATACCTAGAGTTTATAATGTTAAGACTTTCAGATTTAGGAATTAAGTCCCGAACAAATCGGCCTGATGTAATGAAGACTGTAGGCAATATGACTATAGGTACTAGTTACAACTCCTTTACAATTTTTTTTCATGCTTGACCTTTGTTGACTAGGCAGATCTACTTGGTTCAGCAAATATGGTTCTATATTAAATATAGATTGCAATCTTCTCATAGCTATATTCCATTGTAACTGGAATACCTACTGATGAACAAGCTTGATCCCTCATTTAAAGACAGGATTTTAAGGACAAAATTAATAATAGGTCCACGAGCGTAGTATTTTAGATTTTCAAGCATATTGATTTATTTATTTAATTGAACGGCTCATAAAGCCAATTACACCAATGGTTGTCGCCGTCTTTTCTTGCAATGTGACATATTCTCATTCATATTCTAAGATTATGCGTAGACACTCGGATAACAGCCGCGAGGAGATTTAGAGTTTTCGCAATATGGAGATGTTGTTCGAAATAAAACGAAAACGAAATGAAGCGGCGATAGCCTAGTTAAGAGTGGAACGGACTGCCGAACGAATGTCCGCAGGTTCAAAACCCAAGGGCATGCAACTATGACTTTTCTAAAGTTATGTGTGTATTCTTTGTGAATTGTCGCTTGCTTTAACGGTGCAGGAAACCATCGTAAGGAAAATCGCATACCTGAGAAGTTCTCTATAAGTATTTCGGAGGTATGTGAAGTCTACTAACGCACTCGGCGAACGTGGTGGACTAAGGCCTAAACCCTCTCAGTTGTAGAGGAGGCCCGAACCCAGCAGTGGGACAGTATATAATACAGGGCTGGTATTATTATTTATTATTATATTAAAGTTCGAAGTACTGTCCAAGGGATACAGAGCATTTTCTCCAGCGCCATATGTTAAAGGCGTCAATGCGTTTGCGGTCTGCAGTTTTCAATGTTCTCAGCTCCATACGAGACGATCGGGAAGACTAAGGTCCGTACCAGCTTGGTTTTGGTTTTTACGGAGATGTTGCGATCTCTCCTGATTATTCCAAGCTGCGACATGGGTATCTTAGCCATGTCAATTCTTCTGCGCACTTCCTTCACGCACGAACCATCGTTACTGATATGGGAACCCAAGTAGACAAAGTTGTCCACTGTCTCTAGGTCCAACACGCCAGTGAGTTGCAACTTCCCAGATCTATCCACCACCATGACCTTGCTTTTGGAATTGTTTACGGAAAGTCCCACCTCCTCGCTAATCCGCTACATTCGGCCTAGAAATGCAGCCATTTCCACTCATTGGCTGCAAGTAGAGTAGTGTCATCGGCGTAGCACAGGTTAGCGATTTTCACGCCACCAACTGTGTTGCCTCCCGCCCTCTCCATAGACGATGAATAGAATGGGCGATAAAATGCATCCCTGATGTACTCCTTCGTAGAACATAGAAAGGGTTTTGAGGTTGTTTTATCGAATCTTATGATTCCCCAGCTTGAGCCATACAGGGTGTGAAGTAGGGCGATGAGATGATTGGGTACTCCAAGTTCTTGTAGAACTTTCCATAAGCAATCCTAGTTGATATACCTAAGTATTAGTAGTATATAAAAATATATTTTACTATATTGTTTATATTCTCCAAGACATAACATCCTTTACTTATTTGGTCTGGTGATACCGTCTATAAGCTGCGGTAGTGGGTCAATCGAGAGAGTAAAAGTGTTCTGTGGCTGTAGATTCCCAGGTCGATCAATACTTTACATATATATTTTTTACAACATTTTACCGCAATTGGATACCTACCTATGCCAGAGGGGCTCAGGGGCAGCTTAAAGTGAGCTGAATCCATTCTGAAATATGCATAGGTAAGTTAAGTGTGGTGTGAAGTTGTAAGTTGAGTGTGCATCGGAGATAAGACAGGTAGGATGGGATGATGATAAAAACGTATTTTTTTTACATATCCTGGTCTTAGGTACCTGAAAAGGCAAATAATAGCATTGGGCATAAATCCAAGGAGAACCTTATATTTTCTATTGATATAGTAATTATTAAATCAAAAAGTTTACTAAATTGTGAATCGAATTCAGTAATAGTGATGATTATTTTACCAGCAATATCGTATCCATTTAAAGAACCATTAAATCATGTTGCACTGCGGGAAACTGTTGTCATCCCAATAGGAGACAAGTTTGCTAAATGATTTTTCATGTTCGATAAAGGAGTTTTACTTTGGATACCTACTAAAGGGTCACTTTATAAGACCGTCGTTATTCCGAACTTTCATACAACAGCTTTACTCTTCACAGAGTGAAGAACTGAATATATTATTGTGTTTTATTCAAAACGAAAATGTACACTTTAGATTTTCTTTTTATTACCTTTGTTTATTTCGCTGCATGTTATATTCAAGAAAAACCAGTTAGAGCCCACGAAGTACAGCTGCCACCAGGTAATTATAAGTATAACTTAAGTGGTATAGAGAAATGGAAGTTGCATAGGTCCGTTTCGTACAAGTTACCAAATCTAGGTATCAATATTGTTTTAGATCCATCCACCATATTTTATTTTGTACCACAAAAAATGAAATCGAAAGTTTTAACGTATTGTTTATATTGTCTTCGTTGAAAGTCATCAAATATCTTATTTTAATTTTTCTCTTGAGATTCACTTTTTACCTGAATAGATCTCAGGACAATATTTTTCTTCCCAACATTGATTTGAAGAATAAATTGTAACTTTTGACTGATTTGTATTAATTAGCTATTTTTTTTTGTCAGGCCAAGAATGTCAGATGACTCCTGTAATACATATTTTGAAACATCGTGGATGCAAGCCAAAAGCCATTCCATCTTTTGCCTGCATTGGAAAATGTACCAGCTATGTACAGGTATATTACGTACCTACTTTAAAAAATATTCAACTCCAATTATAATATCTTATAGATCTATATTCTCATAGGAGACCTATCGCTTATCTATCTCAGGCATTTTAAATAATGCGTACTTCAAAGTCGTTCTAGATTACACTAGAGCAACTTTTATTAAATTAACAATAAAATAAACCGACTTCAAAACCACTACAAACCAAATGAAGTCGGTTAAAATTATTTACATTTTGGTGGTTCTGAAGACGGTTTTATTTTTTGTTATAAAGCTTTTATTTATTGCCTTTTTGTTAGTTAATTAAGGAACGGTGTAAACAATTACAGCATTCAAAGGTCCATTGTCTATCTCCGAAGATCTTCTTCAGACCTAATAAATTATATACTAAAACCTTCCCTGAAAAATATGTATTTGAATAACGAAAATCGGATCAGTAGTTTTTGAGAAAATCGCGGCCATAGGTACAAACTTACATACATGCATACACACATATATACATACTTACATACATAAGGATAGAATGCAGAACCTTACTTTTTAAAATCGGTTAAAAATATAAGTTATTTTCATTTTTAGGTTTCAGGCAGCAAAATTTGGCAAATGGAACGTACTTGCAATTGTTGCCAAGAAGCAGGTGAAAGAGAAGCTACAGTAGTGTTATACTGTCCTGACGCAAAAAATGAAGAGAGGAGGTTTAGGAAGGTAGGAACCTCAGAACTTTCAAGTCTAAGTAGAATGTTTTGCATTGGGTTGGTAAAGGTTGAAGTCATGTCAAAAGAAATCATTATGGCGAGGTTTAACTACATAAAACAAAAAAATACCTTCTCCTAAGAATGTTGAGATTTATATGGGTATTAAAAAACAAAAGTTCTTGCAGATTTCTCGATTTTAGTACACTTAACTGAACTTGTTGCTTGAAAATTAATTGCGTAACAACGTTTGATTTCAGGTTTCCACCAAAGCCCCATTGGAATGCATGTGCCGTCCCTGCGGAAGCATTGAAGAAAGTGCTATTATTCCTCAAGAAGTTGCGGGCTATGCCGAAGAAGGGCCATTATATAATCATTTTAGAAAATCGTTTTAAAATTAAAGGATCATGATTGTTAATGTTTATAGGAGGTTTCAATTATATGTTATTTCTCAATAAGTCATATTATAATTTTTTAAATAAATGCTCTTGACCTATACACCCTGTCTGTATTTTTATTATTTTGAGTAGCCTAGTAATACATTTAAAAGTTTAGTTACTGATATTAGAAATTAAGACTGCCTTGGTGGCGTAACTACGCCTAATACAACTGTACGATGCTGAGGTCTTGGGCTCGAACCCCGGTTCGGGCAAAGTGATAATATTAGATTTTTATTTTTTTTTATTTTATTTTTTACATGGAAAACTTACAGCCTAACATAATAAGTTTAAGTGCTACAAATATACACCAGGGCCAACAACAAGTTTTCACCGATGGTTAATACATTGATGTTTAAATATGAGCGACGAGTTCCCAAAATCCAGTCAACCGTAATTACAAATTAGAGATCAGAGTCAAAAAAGTCTGAGAGCAATTGCTTTCTTATAACTAAAGCACTATCATAGAAAACATCTATATTATTCTTCCAGATAAGGTCGTTAACGAGATTTGGTGCTCGATTTCTATTCAGTATCAGCCCGTAGTGTGAAATTTGTGCCCGATATGGCGATAGGCTCGCCCCCTATCACATCATGGGACGGAATATACACGGCGAAAAGTGGGTGCATTTAGTTGCACCTCTGCCCATCCCTTCGAGGATAAAAAGGCGTGAATATGTGTGTGTGTGCTACTGATATTAGAAATCAATGGGCCTCGCCCGCTTGGAAGAACTTTCTTGATATAAAAGTTCTACTGCATACTTTTTTTGTCATTAAAGCGGTCTACTTATGTGTTAGATAATGCAGGACATTCCTACAATATACTAGTGCTCGGTCTCTCATATACGAGGGAACATTTGAGTGGGTACCACCGCAATGTCCATTTCTACCGCCAAGCAACATTGTCCACGTGTTCTAGTTTGAAGGACATAGCGTAATAGGGTAGGTATTTTACAATAAATTCAGCAATAAAACTGGTTAAGAAATGGGGCAGCAATTCATATTTCAAATATTGCAATGTGCGCGTAGTGTGGATAGCGCGCTAACTCTTTATTTCGCGCGCATCGTTATGCGACGATGGCCCAGTTGGGAATGGAACGGTCTGCCGAGACAATGTCCGGAGGTTCAAAACCCAAGGCACACACCTCTGACTTTTCGAAGTTACGTGTGTATTGTTATCAATTATCGTTCGCTTTAACGGTGAAGGAAAACATCGTGAGTAAACCTGCATACCTGAGAAGTTCTTTGAATTTCGAAGGTATGTGAAGTCCGCCAACCCGCACTAGGCCAGCGTGGTGGACTAAGGCCTTAACCCCTCTCAGTAGTAGAGGAGGCCCGTGCTCAGCAGTGGGCAGTGTATAATACAGGGCTGATTGCATTGCATTGCATTGCATGCCTGATAACTTCAACTACCTATCATTGAGTCTCTTTTTCGTATTTTGACATTTAGCCTTTCCATCAGATTTCAAAGGCTTTTTAATTAACTTGTTGAATTTATACCAGATTTTGATAGTGCTTTTTGTGTTCGATTTTAAATCACGTAAATTTGTGATAAACATAACAAAAATATATGAGTAAATAGCCTATTATTGGGCATTATAAGACTTAGCACCTTATGTCTCAGGGTGACTAGCGCAGTGGAGTGCCTCGCAGTCCTACTTAGGTACTTTGAAATTCAGTTCTGTATGGTATTGCCACTATTTTAGAGGGAGGTTCGCTTGCCATCATGCGAGCATCATGCTCGTCTCGTCATTCAACTTCAATAAATAAAAAACATTGTCTATCTGCGTGGTGAATATCATCATAATTTACTGGTGGTAGGTCTCTCATATGTAAGAGTCCGTCTGGGTGGGTACCACTGCAATGTCTATTTCTACCGCCAAGTAGCAGTAGTGCATGCACTGTTGTGTTTCGGTTTGAAGGACATTGTAGCTAGGGTGACTACAGGACATAGTGAGACTTAACATCTTATGTCTCAGGATGACGAGCGCAGTGGAATGCCACACGGTACTTTGTAACTCAAGGTGCTGGATGGTGTTGCTATTGTTTATGGTCGTATCGCTTACCATCAGGTGAACGGCAAGCTCGTCTCGTCATTCAATGACATTAAAAAAAATATCCAAATCTGTTTATTATTTCCTACGATTACTTCTAAGACCTAAGTTTGACCTAATGTTCAAATTTCATTAATCTTCACCAAATTATATGCAAACTTCAAAAAAAAGCCTTTGCCGCTACCAGTCTAAATCACTGCACTGTAGCGACCACAGACTACTTAGAGATACTGTAGCGACTCATAGTGCCATCTGTACGACACCAGCGCCATCTAGTTTAAAATGAGATAGATAAATTCCATTCCATTCCAAGGACACAAAATGATTAAAACGTAAACGATTTGAAGTTTTGAACCCTCAACCAAAATTTGTACCTGACTGTACATACGTTTATCAATTGCCTATAGCAGGTGTGGGCAAACTCGTTGGTATAACTCTCGTTTGCACAGATAATAATTTTGACAAAGCTCCGGACCACAGAATAAATAACTTCATAGAAAGAGTGTAAATTACACTCATATACTGATCCTTTTTTTTAAATAGGGCAAAAGCATGGAAGAGACAGAGACAAATATTATGTTGTTAAGGACGGTTTGCGTACACTATACAAACATCAAATTGGCTACCTTTGGCTACCTTTACGATGCCGAATTAAAAAGCGAATGAATGTCAAATGTTACAATTTGCCAACGCGCCCACACAATTAGGTTACATTATACTTCCTTGCGGGCTTGTCAAATTTGTTTGCCTATTTTGTAATTTCTTTGTGAATTAATTTAATAATTTCGAGTTGCTATTGTGAGTGAGTTAAAGCCCAGCAAACAAACTATGTCCTGCGCTATTGTAGGATGCAAATCCCATTCTTCCCGAAAAGAAAATCAAGATGAAACCATCAGCTTCCATCGGTGAGTAGACAACAAACCAATAATATTTGCTAAAAACCTATACAGAAGTGCAAAAAGCCTAAGTAATTATACTTATTATTATGCTGTAGTCATATTATAATCGGCTGTGGGCCATTCGATTCAGTAATTTTTCAGTATTTTTCATTATTACCAATTTTCATAGTAATTTTCAATGGTGTTGTGCTGCATATTTTATCGATAACATAAATGTTAGTATTACGTAGTATACTGTTTTGCATAAAATGGCTTGTACTTTCAAAATATGGTATTGTAGTGGTAAAAGGCACTCAGTTAACGTGCGCGAGGGCTTAAGTCGGGAATACTAGTATATATTTTCATAGTGTGTTTCATACAATATGTTATTTTATTTTATTTTATTTTATTTGGGTGGCTCACAGCTAACTATAACAATAATCAAAAATAGGAAATAAATACAATAAGCCAATCACATGCCACCACAGATAGATTTTAACAGTTAAATTACAATTTCTTTAGTCTAATTACCTTAAAAGTACTTAAGTAACCTAGATTAAGTGGAATACATGCTTTGACGTTCTGTAGTTAAAAAGAAGATATAAAATTAATTAAAATGTTATATTGCAGATTCCCCACAGATGATACCGTGAGGCAAAAATGGATCGGTGCTCTTGCTCGTACTAATTGGCAATGGAAAAAACAGCACCGTGTTTGCTCGAAACACTTCGATATTGAATGTTTTACTAACACGGAAAACTATAGAACCAGGAGATCGTTTTCCATTCACATCAAAACTTTGTACCCTGTTGCTTAAATATGATTTAAATAATTCAAGGGCTTTGCCATTAACCCCATAGTGGCTAAATGATCATACTTATATAACATGAATGATACCGCCGTGTTTTATTTTTAATGTCCCATTTTAAGTAGCTCTCTGTCAGACCCAGACCTCTTGGGTATCTACTTTAATGCTAAGGAAGTCAGAAAAGAACAGAGAATTACTGGCTTTCTCCGAAACGAAATTTCGGTCGATTTTCATTTGCTAATTACAGTGCTTTCCATTCGCTCCATAATTTCTAACAATTTTCTAAAAAATAATAATATAAATGCCAAACCATTTTAGTGTGAATGAAATTTAGAAAGGTATGAAAACCGCTGTAAATAGCAAGCGAAAATCGGACGTAATTTCATTTTGGAGAAATCCGGTATGCCCCAAGTTTCTTATAAAGTAACAGCCTCTTAACGAGAGCTTGTATGCACCCAGACCTCATTTGGTATTTTAATACCAAATTAAGGATTTCATATCTTCTTTTTTTATCCCTTTATATAAAATAGCAATTTGTATAGATAGGTATTTGCAGTTGATTAATCGAAAAGTGTTGATTTTAGCACGTCTGTAAATTTATCATAGCCCATAAACAAACAGTATCTATCGATATCGATAAACTGTCACAAGGGGTCACAGCACAACTAAATTTCTTGATGTCTATGAGAGTGTACGCTCAAATGTCATAGCATTACTTCTATGAAGTTATTTATTCTGTGCTCCGGACCATCAATCTGCCATTTAAATCATTTAATATATGTGACTATATTAAGATTTTAATTAGTCACCGACTACAAGATATAATATCGGTTATATCGGTAATCGGGGGTAGTTTTGGTGGGAACTTGGAAGTGTCATGAGGTGCTCTTGTTTTAATTCATTATTTTGGTCATAGAATTATAACGCCAAGAATGATAGTTTCATATCAAAAAACTGTCAAGTGTGAAGCATAAAACTCATTGATGTAGGCGTAGGCCACACGTATTGACGTTCTGCCACACGCACACAAGGGTGCAAATAATGTTGCTAGTGGTATCGGATGTTCCCCAAAACCTTAAGTCATTATTTAATTAGGATTATTTAATTATGGAATTATTATTATTGTTCACAGTAAGGGATTACTTTATCCTTAATTATAATGATAAAAATCTGAAATAAAAAATAATAAAATAAATCCCTTAGAATGACCAAAACAGTACCAAATTCAAAACAAATTACGTTGATGACGTGAATTAAACGGTTGAATGCGGTATTTACCTTTGCCTCCATTCTAGTTTTATGATGATGATATGAATGAATGCCTTTATTTATGTCAATAATATCAAATGTATCTGGTTCTATTTTATTACGTTTTTTTTGCGAATCATAGTAAAAAAGGCAGCATCACCATTCACCATTCAACCGTATAATTGACGTCATTTGAAGCTTAGTGCTTACGTCTGCTGAAAAAAAGAAAAAAAAAAGTTTAAATTAAAATGATAACTTCATAATTTCTAAAAAAGAAAAGATACAGGTGTCCTTATTTTAGAACTATTTTCATTTAAAATAATAATATCCTCCTCCTCCTTGCGTCGATTCCCCAATGCTGGGGGTCGTGAGTCATCAAGGAATTAACTTTTCGCGTACGAGGTTGTGCCAACTACTCCGGCTTTCAGCGACATGTATAGCTGCAGCGGCATTTATGTTGAGTGTGGTGCGGATTTGATCAGTCCAGCGCGTTGGGTTCCTGCCTCTCGGTCTTTTGCCATCTATTTTCCCGGTGATTATTATTTTTATTAAAATAATAATATAAGCTTGTTAAAATTTGAAATGTCAATTAAAATCAACTCAACAGAAAAATATTATTTTCATAATACTGGCAACACAATTCCAAAGCATGCAAAGGTACCAATTAAATAAGTTAATTTTAGAAATATATTAATTTTAGAATATGAACATCAACATTTGGGGTATCAATTTTCTTTTTTTTTTTGGCAACATTTTGATATAATGGCGTCTATAAAATTTTTGAATTATTGTTTTTGCTTTAGCTATTATTTTATGTCAAAATATTAGATCAATCGTAATAATTGCATGTGAAATGTTATGTTACAATGTTTCTTAAAATTATCCGAGATACTGTGACATCAGTTTATTGCACAAACCATCATTTTAAAATAAAATATCGACAGCTGATAGCGCTACGATTCGGCCTTGAGCACTGACGCGGGATGTTTGGTTACTAGGCTAATTTAGCCTAGTTTTACTTGCCTCACTAAGCGTGTATGTTCACGGTTTCTATGTGTTATTATTCTAAGATTTTGGTGATATTTAGTGTTATATTGCATAATTATGGTGGTATATTATCCAATATAGTTCTATTAAAGAGCTCAAATGAAGTGAATTGAAATAATTGTGCTAATCAAGTGTTTTTTTTGTTGCCGCCAAAACTCCTCGATAAAGTCTTGGTAAGGTAGCCACTGCTTTACTTCGACATACTACAGATAATAAAATAGACAAACCAAACTTGACATTGGCAAATGTGACCACAAATGCCATTATAAAATATATATATATATATATATATATATATATATATAATATCGGTTTTTCGTGGTTTTTGAGGGCGTCATTGTTTGTATGGGATCCGGAGCGTTCTGAATTCCAATTCTTAATTCAGCGATGGAAAAACGGATGTGCAAGTCCGGCCATAGACATAATAATATGATTTAGTCACAGGTAGAGTCTGACCCTCAGACCAATAACTAAAGCAATATATCGAAGTTGTTTTAACCACTGTATCGAAATTGACATTTCTTTTCTGACTTTTTAGAAATAAATAAAAACCATGGAGTATTCACTGGTTCACTCACTCTCGTGTAAAAGCTGTATTATCAGAGATGAATAAGATTGACGTTTCGCAACTGTTATTTTAGCCCGGTTTCTATGGCTTGTTATATTTCTGTGGTCTGACCAGCGAGTTATGTTACAGAAATATGGTGGCAAAGGTAGAATAATGGCAAATTTAAAAAAAATACAGTTTATAACCCCGTGAAGATTAAAGACATAAGTTAATCTTAAACTAATATTTTTATTTAAAAAATAATTACTTTCTTAAATATCTTAAATAAAAACATTATTCATTTCATGTTTACACGTGGTTAAAAGGCATATTTTTTTGAATTTGCCGCCATACTTTCTGCCCCAGACTCACTGGGTTAGACTCTAATGTTACCTATATAAAAAATTACATGAATTGATTTTGAACGAATTGGATAATATTCTTTCATCTTCTAATGCATTCTTGTAAAAGTTGACACTATTTAGCTCCCTACGTTTTTGAACGATAACTAGTTTATTTTGTTTCTGCATTGTTTGTTGTATAGTTTAATTTATCTTTCTGAAATTCTGTATTTAATTAAGTAATAGTATTGAAAATGAGCCGAAGGAAGCGTACAAAGGTAAAAACTCTCACTTTATGAGTATACTAAAATTTTCTGTATGTTAGTTTACTTGAATAATGGTTGTGTATTGATCGCAGGTAGAAAACCGCGAACTGGATGAAAAATTGAAACAAGATGACTCTGAATCAGATCAGTCTGAGAGAAGTAAGGTCACTTCATCAAGTCCTACTTCGGTTCAAGGTCGGAGAGAGTCGTCCTCGAGCCGTACAGCTGATGTAAAGGAACAGAAGAAGGAAGAAAAACCCATCATTACTGAAGAAGTTAAAAGTGATGATATTGAAGAGATTAATTATAAAGAAATGCTGAATAGGTATCTAATTAATATCAATATTTACTGTGATAAAAAGTGGAACTAAGTTTTGATATTAAAAGTAAATAATAGCAGCTGCTTGTTAATTTATTTTTTACTGTAATGAAAAGTTTTTACAATGTATTTGCAGTTTGGAAGGGGCAGCATTTCAATCTCGATTACCATTTGATAAAATGTCATCCTTGGAGGCGGAGTGCTTTTCTGATCTACAAGGTGCTTCCAGTCATACATTTGTACAGATTAGAAATCGCATACTGAAAATGTGGTTTGAAAATCCAAAGAAGCAGTTGACACAAGAGTATGCAGTCCAAAAAATGGAAGTAAGTTGAATTTATTAGTTATTGTAGTGAAAAATCGGTAGAATTGTTACATGAGTAATTTGATAATGAAGAATCTATATCTAAACTATCTTCATGCAGGCGGAGCTGCAGGCAAAATCTAGTTAATTATAAATTAATGTTACAATTTTAGTTTGATATCTATCCTACTCATTTCAGGCTCCATACAATGGTGATCCAGCTTTAGTGATGAGAACACATGCATTCTTAGAGAGACACAGTTTCATAAACTATGGAATTTATGAGCGTATAACACCTATTCCCACTCCACCAAAAGGAAAGCAAAGGCCAAAAGTCATCATTATTGGAGCAGGTACCTAAACATAAAAAAATGATATAAATGCTACAAAAATGTTCAATAGATAACAATGTAAAATTTGGTATTAATTATTTAAAATATACGAAGCTCAGTGAAATAATCAATCAATAACAAATCATTTCAATTGTAATATCCTAACTGTAAAATTGCTTCAGTTATAGTTCAGTTAATCCCATCATAAACAAAAAGTTTCACATATGTTGCGCTATGTGGATAGCCAGCTTTCAAAGGAAATCATTCAATGATTCCTGAATTAAAAAAAAAAAATATATAATATGCTTATTTTTAACTACACACTATTTTATTAGAATGAAATTCACTTTAACCCATCAACGCCCGCTTATATATAGCTATAAGCTAATTTCCTTATATAAATGGACACCGGTGTCCACCATGGGCGTCCAAGGATTAAAGAATTAAATAAGTGAATTTTGGTAATTCAATTTACAGGTGTGTCGGGGCTTGCAGCTGCTCGTCAGCTCCAATCATTTGGTTGTGAAGTGGTAATACTTGAGGGAAGAGACCGGGTTGGCGGAAGAATTGTCACATATAGAAAGGGGCCGTATGTGGCTGATCTAGGTTTGTAAAACATTATTCCTTCAATCCACTGTATACTCATTAATTAACGCATGCTCACGCCTTTTATCCCCGAAGGGGTAGGCAGAGGCGCAACTAGTGCACCCACTTTTCGCCAAGCGTATTCCGTCCCGTGATGTGATAGGGGGCGAGCCTATCGCCATATCGGGCACAAATTCCAGACTCCGGGCTGATACTGAATAGAAAAATCCAATATCACTTTGCCCGACCCGGGGATCGAACCCGAGACCTCAGCCTTGCAGTCGTACCGTAATACAACTATGCCACCGAGGCAGTCTTTCTCTCATTAATTAAAAGTTTTATAAAACTTGTGATACTCAAGTTAGCCAGGCATGTTTGTGATGGTAACATATTATGAAAGTTATTACCAATACATATTAAAGCAACATTAGGGATTTAGGGATAAAGGATATTATATTGCAACAGATTCTTTTCATAAGGTCATTGCCTCTGGGAAGACAATTAAAAAACAATTTTAATTTGTAGTGTAGATACAAATCTCTCAGAAAATAATGTTTCCGTAGTCTTCTTTGAAATAATCCTACTCTTCATTGAGCTAGGTAACTTCGGGCTGAAATTTTATAGTTCCTTGCGATTCTCTCAACAATATTTCATTTAAAAAAATGGGTTTTTTTTCTTTCATACATTTGACATTGGCGAAATCACTGATAAACAGTGGAAGCCACAAAAAAGAAGAAGAAGAACAATTTTAATAATAGTGGTTTTATTTCAGGTGCCATGGTAGTAACAGGCTTGGGAGGCAATCCTGTAACAACATTATCAGTGCAAATGAATATGGAGCTCCATAAAATAAAACAGAAATGTCCATTGTACGAAGCCACGGGAAACCAAGTTCCTAAGCATAAAGATGAAATGGTATGGTTTCTACTTACTAATTCATATTTCTAACAATTTCTTTTCGACTTCTCATAATCCCACTGCAATTGAAATTGAGGCAACGCTTTTTCAATAATTTTGTAGAAAGGATTATGACTGCCTCGATGGCGTAGTTGTATTACGGTACGACTGCAATGCTGAGGTCTCGGGTTCGATCCCCGGGTCGGGCAAAGTGATAATATTAGATTTTTCTATTCAGTATCAGCCTGGAGTCTGGAATTTGTGCCCGATTGATGCATATGCGATTATGGTTAATTTTTTACAACCAGACATATGCCTATCCGCAATCCCCTCTGGTAGATACAGAACCGGACAATTCATTCTACAGAAGCTATGCAAAATGTTGTTTGAACTGTGTAATGATGATCCATGTGACCTGTTTAAAAAGGGAATTACCACCAATGGTAGAAAGTCTATGTATTTTTAATAAGAGATGAAGATAAGATAATATTGTCATTATTATTTTAGGTGGAGCGTGAGTTTAACCGCCTTCTTGACGCCACGTCTTACCTGTCACATCAAGTAGACTTTAATTACTACAATGACACACCCGTATCACTCGGCCAGGCTTTGGAGTGGGTTATAAAACTGCAACAGAAAAATGTTAAACACAAACAGGTATGTCAGTGAAAGACAAAATTATTAGCCCTGACTATGTCAGCATCGGTGACGTAGATGTATTACGGTACGACTGCAATGCTGAGGTCTCGGGTTCGATCCCCGGGTCGGGCAAAGTGATATTGAGTTTTTCTATTCAGTATCAGCCCAGAGTCTGGAATTTGTGCCCGATATGGCGATAGGCTCGCCCCCTATCACATCATGGGACGGAATAACGGCGAAAAGTGGGTGCACTAGTTGCGCCTCTGCCTACCCCTTCGGGGATAAAAGGCGTGAGTGTGTCTGTGTGTGTACTATATCAGCCTTAAAATTTGTTTGTCAATTTAGAAGAATACATTATTTTGGGAGTTATGTAAATACAAGGCAATGTGTTATATGAATTTTTGAAAATCACAACTTCTTTGATAATAGGCACCTTTTCTATCCGTGATATTATGTTTCTTGATTTTTTTAGATTCAACACTTAAAAGCTTTGATAACTTTGCAAGAGAAGTTGAAGAACAACACAAACAAGTAAGTATCAAATTATTATAATACCATAATAATAATACCAGCCCTGTATTATATACTGCCCACTGCTGAGCACGGGCCTCCTCTACTACTGAGAGGGGTTAAGGCCTTAGTCCACCACGCTGGCCTAGTGCGGATTGGCAGACTTCACATACCCTCGAAATTCCTATCGAGAATTCTCAGGTATGTAGGTTTCCTCACGATGTTTTCCTTCACCGTTAAAGCGAACGATAATTGATACACAATACACACATAACTTCGAAAAGTCAGAGGTGTGTGCCTTGGGTTTCGAACCTCCGGACATTGTCTCGGCAGACCGTTCCATTCCCAACTAGGCTATCGTCCACTATATCATGTTATTATGTGATGTGAATACCATTATTTTATTATACGTTTACATTTTAGTGGTTCTATTTATTTGTATGTTTGTTATTCTTTATATGAAGTATGTAAAGGCAGATATTGTATCATACTATTTTATTCACAGAATGACCGATATTCAAGAATTATTGAAATCAATGAAGGCCGAGAAGGAAGCTTTGTTAGTAGAGAAAGAAAAAGGCACAACAGGTGAAGCAGGCATCCTGCAGGAGTTCAACCTGCGCCGTCTCAACAGGGAGATGAACCAACTGTGCAACGAGTACGAGAGTTTGATCACTCAGAACGCGAGCATTGAGGATAAACTTACTCAGCTGGAAACCAATCCGCCGAGGTGACTTACTTACCTACATATTTATGATCATTTGGGTTAGGGCTTTGCACTGGAAACAATATTAGTTCCGAAGATTTTTGGCAGTTTTCAAGAGCTGTAAAGTACATACCGTTGGAGAAAACCTATATTATTATAGTAACCTAAAAAAAAACTTATCAACATTTTTTTCTCATCGTTCACTGGTATAAAAACACAAATCTATAGTGTTTAAATAAGAACGACAATTAACAAGACTTAATAATTCGCAGCTCCGTGTATCTATCGGTTCGCGACAGACAAATATTGGATTGGCATTTTGCAAACTTGGAGTTCGCGAATGCAACACCTTTGGGTAACCTGTCGTTGAAACATTGGGATCAAGACGACGACTTCGAGTTTACCGGCAACCATCTAACAGGTATGTGGTATTTCTGTATCAGGGGCGTAGCTACCGCTGTATCAGCCGTATCAATGATACGGGGCCCCCGGGCTTTAGGGGGCCCTTCTTAGCCTATACGCATAATAGGCCTGCGGACGTGGGACGTGCGGGGCGGCACAAACTAAGTGGCCTGTACTTAAGGAAAGCATAAAACTGGCGTTGGAGGGACCCCTAACAAAATTTTGATATAGGGCCCCTTTATGGCAAGCTACTCCACTGAATTTGTATATGTGTTAAGATAACCGTATTCGGGAAAAAAATAATGTAAACAATATCCTTCTTTCGAGTAAATATGGTGTTCAAATCTGTCAAATACACATAATATAATAGAGATAAATTTTAAAAAAATTGACGCGGAAGTATAGATAATATCATCCACTAGGAGTTATAGAATGTTTTGTCTTCTTCCTTCAAACTCAATTAAAAATTTGTTCGAAGAAGACAAAACATTCGATAGCTAAAATAAGTTAAACTGTTTATGAATAATGCTGTAAGTGGCAACTTTCCGCTTGTGCTTTAGTTCTACACACACATATTACCTTAGAGTTTATTACCAATGATGCGGCAAATTTTCGGTCCATCTCGTGCGGCTGAAATCCACGCTACGCCATTGTGCTCTGAAAACATCTAAAATATTTCCGGAAGGGGGGGGGGGGGGGTTCCTTAGCTTTTTGAAAGCTTTTTTCATGTATTTTATTATGTTACAAATATTCAATCCAAACAAAAAATTTGTAATTGCATAATTAAGATTCGGATAAATATCAGTTAGCACATTATTTTTACATCGATTACGTCGCCAATTGATAAATATCCTATCTTTTTAAACTTTATTGATTTTTTTATACTAAGGTAGTTTTCGTGACCTCTTAGTTGCGACCCTCCTATAGAGGTCTCGCGACCACCCAGGGGGTCGCGACCCACACGTGAAAAACACTGCTATAAGCCATCTTAAAATTCTTAAACGCTAGTCTATGATATTTAAACAGTGAAGATTTACTATACTGTAACTGATCAAACGAAAAAGTCTTCATTCATTTCACTACATTGATTGTCGTGTTAAAGAGATGCTGTATTTTAACCAGTAGGTTTACGATAAAAAAAGACAGCTAGTATGACATAGACGCGTAGTGTATGCAAACATTGCCAACGTTCCAATGTGGAATATTTCGAGTCTTCAGGTCGTGGGTGTTGATGGGATAAACACACCTCTTTATTAAATTAAAAATTATTGGGTTCCGTCGGATACTTCATGAGTTTTTAGGCTTCATAAGTGTATTTGTTACCTGTAAAAATTAGTTTATAATTTATTTATTTCATAATATAATAATATAATAATAATAATAGCCTTTTATTCCTAAACATAGGGTTACAAGAGGTCCCTAAGTTCGGTGTGCCGTTTGGCATAGGCCTCCTCCAGATCCTTCCAATGGGTCCTGTCCCTTGCTACTCTCGACCAGAATGGTCCTGCTGTCTGTTTCAAGTCATCTTCCCATCTCCTGACTTGACGACCCCTGCCTCTTTTGCCGTCTCTTGGTTGCCAGAGGGTGACTTGCTTGCTCCATTTATTAATGGGATGGCGTATCATATGTCCAGCCCATCTCCATTTTTGGACGTCTATCCGGGTAAGAATGTTTGTGAGTTTTGTTCTTGTTCTTATGTCCACGTTCCTGACTCTGTCTTTGATTTTTAACCCTAGCATGCTTCTTTCCATGGCACGTTAGCATTTTGTTAGCCTTTCCCTGTGGTGAAGTGTTATTGACCAAGTTTCACAACCATAAGTCAGAACTGGTAGAATACAGGTCTCGAATGTTTTTTTTTTATGTGGTTGCCTAGATCCTTACTTTTCACTATTTCCTTCAGTGACCAGTATTTTCTCCAGCCTTGGGCTATTCGCCTGTTTATCTCCTTTGTCATTTCATCTGAAGGGGATATTATCTGTCCTAAGTAAATATATTCTTTGACATATTCGATCTTGTTGCCATCTACCATTACATCTATTTCCCTTGAGTTTGTCATCAATTTTGTTTTACTGTCATTGATTTCCAAACCAACTTCTCTACTTATATTTGCTAGGCTCTGCATCATTTGTTCTATTGCTGCTGGATTCTCTTCGAGAAGCACCAGATCATCGGCAAATCTTAGGTGGTTTAGGCGAGCTCCATTGATGTTCAGGCCTAAGTGGTCCCAGTTTAGCTGTCTAAAGATGTGCTCGAGTACGGCGTTAAATAGCATAGGGGAGAGAGGATCACCTTGGCGTACGCCCTTTTTGATAGGAAATGATTCTCCTGTTGATTCTAGTTTAATACTGGCCTTGCTAGCTTTGTATATACTCTTAAGTATTTCTATATAGTTGCTCTGGACCCCTTGTTGTTCGAGGCTCCGCCATATGTATTGGTGCCTGAGGCTGTCGAATGCCTTTGAGTAATCTATAAACGCCAAGTAGATCTGTTTATTGTATTCGTTATACTTTTGTATCAACTGTTTTATTGTGTGGATGTGATCTATTGTGCTGAAGTCTTTTCTGAATCCTGCCTGCTCCACGGGTTGGCCTTCGTTTAGTGTTACTGATATTCTTTCCAGGATCACTTTAGCAAATACTTTATATATGTTTGATATTAGCGAAATTGGCCTATAGTTCCCAATCTCGTCTCTAGGGCCTTTTTTATGTAGTAGAATTATGTGACACTCGGTCCATTCTTCTGGAATTTGCCTTGTTTGTAAGATTTCATTGAAAATTTTTGCCAGCACAGGACTGATTTCCTCTAAGGTTCCCTTGAGCATTTCATTAGGTATCTTATCCGGCCCTGGGGCTTTCTCGAGTTTTTGAGATTTTATTGCCTTGATTACCTCTGAGGCAAGGATCTCTGGCACTTCGTCTACTTTGCTTTCTTTTGCTTCTTTTACTTCCGGAATTGTGGCCAGCCCTGAATCGAATTTATCAGAATACAATAGGCGGTAATAGTCCGTAGCTAATTTCTGTATTGAGAGTCGATTAGTTAAGTAAGATTCGCGTTGCTTTAGTTTCGGTATCCATTCTTTCCAATGTTCGCTTAGTTGTTTCACAGCCTTTTTTGTTCCGCCTGTTCTTTTTATATTTTCTTCCAAAACTCTATTTCTTTTCTTCTTCCGGTCTTTCCTCATATTCTCTTTAATTTCCTTACTAAGGATTGCAATTTTTTGGCGTCTTTCTTTGTCCCCTTTATTCGATATTAGTGTTCTTCTTTCGTCTAATAGTTCTAGTGTCTCTTTGCTTAAATAGCTTTCTTTGCTTTTGGGTTTGCTGACTAGCATCTCTATCAATTTGTTTTGTAATCTCTTGTATTTAATCCCAGTATCTGCGTCGGAGGTAATGATTTCATTGAGTGATTCTATTGTGCGGGAATTAGTGGAGTGACTGTGTTCTGGTATTTGATATAGCTTATTGTTATGTACTAGGTTTTTCCTGGATCTTTTGGGTTGGTTTAGGCTTAGGCAAGTTCTTACCATACGGTGGTCTGTGTTAAAGTTGAGGTTTTTAACTATGTTGGTATCTGTGAACGCGCTTGCTTTGTTGGTTATAATAAAGTCAATTTCAGTTTTGAATTTTGCACCTGGGGAGGACCACGTCCATTTGCTTTTATTTTTTTTGTAGAAACGTGAGTTCATTAAAATAAGGTTATTTTCCATCATGAATTCTACTAGTTTCTGTCCATTTTGGCTTCTTTTGCCATGCCCAAACTTCCCGATTGAGGATTCTTCTCCAGTTTTCCTTTCTCCAACCTGTGCGTTAAAGTCGCCCATGATTATTATGTTGCTATTGTGATGCGGTTTTATTGCTTCTGAGATACTCTCATAGAAATATTCTATGTCTGATTTCCCCGCTTGTTCTGTTGGGGCGTATATTTGGAAAATGGCCCAGTTTTTCTTGTAACCCGGAAACTTTAAATGAACTACCGCAATTCTGTCAGAAATTCCTTCAAATCCCATAATGTTCTTCTTCAGTTTAGACTTAATAAGGAAACCTACTCCTTTTTGTCCGGTGTGTTCTCCTTTGTGAAACATGATGTAGTCGTTCCTTTCTTCTATCCCTTCTCCTGGTCTTCTCATCTCGCTGATGCCCAGTATGTCTCATTTTATGTTTGATATGGCTATTTCTAGTTCTTTTAAGCTCTCTTCTGTTCTTAGTGTCCGAGTATTCAGTGTGCAGACATGTATATGTTCAGTGATGTTTTTATCTTGTTTTATCTGTGTTGTTTTCTTTTTGTGCATGTTTATTCTAGATAGGTTTGCTTTAGGGTGCTTCGAATTATAATGTTTTGATTTAGATGGAGGGTGTTTGTCTTCTTCCCCCACGGTGACAAGCCGGCTTGGGGTGCAATTTCATAATATAGGTAGGTAATTTATTGTGTTCAAAATAAAAATCTAGTGGAAAAAGGCTACGAGATCTTTCAGATAGCTAGTTACCTACCATAACTAACTATACTAAACAATAATGAACTCTCCGGTCACCTTAAAGCTGTTAGTCATAAGTCAAACTAGATTGTGAGTAGGTAATCAAATTGGATATTGGTATTTAAAGATTCAAATAATCATCCTGAGACTTTGTCCGCTACTTACCATATTTTATTAACACCGTTTTTTCTATTTTCTATTTATTGTTTTCCATGTACCTATTTACTGAACCATTTAACGTCTTAAAATGTAAAACGAAAAGATTATATTGTGAAGAATGGATTTGTCACTAATATGTATGATCGAAGAATATTTTTTCTATATGAACAGTGAACACTCTATCGTTTAGATAATCAACAATTTGTATAAACAAATCAGATTTTTTGACACATTGTTAATTATAATCGGTGTCCGGGCACTTAATTAAAATATAATTTCAAAGATATTCGAGCTGGCTGCATGTTTTATTTATGTCACCGATAATATCGGACCGTTCACGCAATTATCGCAGCTTGAGTGTAATATTGTGAGAAACCCAATTACGTTCATAACAAACCACGCATATTAAGAAGAAGCTTTCGGTATAAAATGTGTTATTTACGTTAGAATCATCAATCATTAACTAGTAGCGGTGACGACATCAGTTGATCGATGAAGTAGCAAAACATTGTATGTATCGAAACATGTCATTAGTAAAGTTGCCTTCCTAATCACTGGGACATTTGGCCGGGGAGTCGTCGGCAATAACTTCAATTAGCCGTAAGTCGCGACCGCCGCGACTGCAACTCTGCGGCTCGTTAGCATTTCCGCGCAATCCACCGCGATCGATGCGCCATTGTATCAACACACAAAACATGTTACCGTATAGAAATAGCCAACCCTAAATAGTCGATTTCCTTCGCCTGTTATTTGTTTCCACTTACGCGGTGCCCTTTAAACGAATCGGCAGTGTTTGTTACCTTATTTACCTATAGAAATTATTGTAGGCGGATGTTACAGGTTGACAACTGTGAGTCATACTAGTAACACTTTGTAACTGTTCATATTCATCAGAACACTACTTTCCGTACTAATTTGTTACATACCACACTTATGTGACAATGACACAGTTGAAATGTAAATAAAACACGTATAGACATGGGCACGTTTGTGAAAAGTAAGCAACTTTTCGGCGAAATGTCACAATTATTATTCCACTTAAAAAAATTAGCAATGAGTAATTGCTCAAATAATATTCGGCGTTTCCTACCGTTCGTGCCCAAGGGCTTGCCCCGTTATAAATGTGGAATTTTCGAGTTAGTGGCCGGTTGGGATCTTTCACAGCGGATGGCGGATTTACGCCCGCAGCTCTGTTTCGTGTCAATAATTACTATCATTTCACGCCGCAAGTTTCCATCTTCCACAGCCAATAAATTACCTACTGACTTTGGTGAATTGTCATAATGACCGTTGCAGAAAATCAGCCCCGCATTTAGCTACTTTACACACATGTACGGCTGACAAGCTTGAGGTGCTCGTTTGACTGATCGGAAAATATATATACTTTATTTCTAAATTCTTATCTGGTATCACATTTTACAAGGTCCGCGGTGTCCGCACACGGTCCGGTGTGTAGCTGTCAGCTCCGTAATAAATTTACATTTATTTAGTGTTTCATATCTTTGTCGATTACGAGTTAAATATAAAAAGGGAACAAGTGAAATTGTTGCGTCCGTTGTTGAGCCGAAAGATATGTATCGCGACATCCCCGAGACGCCTCTTTTGTACGTTGTGCGTGCGTTGTCGGCCATATTTCTCACTGTTCGCCGTACCGGTGTTTGCGGCGTGGGTAGTTGAAAAATGACATCTTGATTGTTGTGCGTTATTCCACTCATGGGAATATCGGGCCCTAGTGGTCGCGTGCATCGCCATTGTGGAGCCCCCGAGCCGCGGGCTCTACAAATTGAACGATTGTTACCGTTCCATGAAAACACGCTGCTATCGTGACTTGTCACGGTATTATTATATTTACGGAGATATCGTATATTGTTAGAAAACGGTATTTTAGGAAAGCCAACACCATGCTCACTTATTTACTTTTTAGATTATACCAAAAGCATTTGAAACGAATATTACTATAACAGATTTATATAAAAAAGTTCTACTATGGAAGTGATATAGTCTAGCGCGTATGGAATTCGTGTTGAACACGGAATCGATGTGTATTTACATGTGCACAACGTCCTGGTCAGAATGAATTATTATCCGTTTTGCTGTTTACCAACGACAAACGGCATTAAAACAAGTCCCCGAGGTGTCCGATGCCAGAGCTCGGTAAAGGCTGGCTCAGAGGCAACGAGTTTTTGATAACGCCATGCGTGGCGAGCCAAGGGCAATAATGAATGTGATACGGCCGCGACTTTTCTCATTTATCACACGCTCTATGAATAAAATATCTCGCTGTTGCCTTTAGGATAGCGTCTATTCGTGTCGGGACGGTTACGGCTCACAGCTGCGATCACAATCTTCAGCGTAGTATCTAATAGTGTTAGCTCTCTGGAGAAATTCGCACCGTACGCCCTTGTTGTTCGGTGCCAAATTGACTCTAGGGAGATGTAATTTCGGCGACTCAGTGAGGATGAACAATGAGCAGATTGTTTGTGATTTTGTATATACAATGAAAGTTATACCTGTAATAAACACAGCATTGGGAAGCATTCTAGGATAGTTTCTAATGCCGTTGTATTCGTACAGTCAAGAGTTTAGATTTTTTAAATTATAAATAAATAAATATCAGGCACAAATTCCAGACTCCGGGCTGATTAGAAAAACTCAATATCATTCTGCCCGACCCGGGGATCGAGCCCGAGACCTCAGCATTGTAGTCGTACCGTAATACAACTACGCCACCGAGGCACTCAATTATTTTTATTCGTGAAATAAAGTTTAGTTAGTCACCGCACCATAAATATGTTTTATCAAAATGTACATTCCTTCAACTTGTCTACCTACGCACATGGCCGGAGATTAAGATTTGAAATAAAAGATGAAATCAGATAGAACCGAGCTTCCTGAGAAATATGTCTAGACTTACCTTAAACGTAAACCAGTCTAAAGGTTCCCCGTAATTAACATGGCCTTATATATACATAGCATCATATTAAAAATGCATTCAATATTTATGTTAAACAGTAACCAACATTAATATGTCAATGTTATTTTATTACCTTCGAAACCCACCCTTAAATGCGTGCTTAACTCTACGATTGTCGTTAGGTAACATAGTGGTGTCGCGATCGCTGGTTGTCTCCTGACACACGAGGACATCAATCGCGGCACGATGGTTGCTTGCGGAGGCGTCCGGGGCGTGGATGAATAAGCAATGAGCCGACGAATGGCTCTATTAACCCGCCATTGTTCCCCTGCGATCGTTCGACTTGCGCAAGATACACTTATTGTTCGCTTCATGTTGGCTTTCACCACTAGTAGGTGACGTCACGACGCTTGCGACCTAGATGTTTGTCGTGTTAGATGTAGCGCAATTTGCATTATCCAACCTTAAATAGCAAGGAATGTACTAGACATGGCAACTCGCCAATATTGCGAAGAGAGCTCATGGCTTCGATCTATAGGGTAAATCTAAATCATGCCGTCAGCCGTATTTAAGTATTTTTCATTTAAATTAATAAACTGTATACATTAAATGGATTGGATTGGATTAATGGATGGATTAAATGGTGGACGATAGCCTAATTGGGAATGGAACGGTCTGCCGCGACAATGTCCGGAGGTTCAAAACCCAAGGCACTCACCTCTGACTTTTCGAAGTTACGTGTGTATTGTTTATCAATTATCGTTCAATTTAACGGTGAAGGAAAACATCGTGAGGAAACCTACATACCTCGAGATTTCTAATTTGAGAATTCTCCATAAGAATCTCGAGGGTATGTGAAGTCTGCCAACCCGCACTAGGCCAGCGTGGTGGACTAACGCCTAACCCTTCTAGAGGAGGCCCGTGCTCAGCAGTGGGCAGTATATAATACAGGGCTGTTTGCATTGCATTGCATACATTAAATACTGTAAAAGGCCCTAAAAGTAAATAAGATATATAGTCAATAGATATGAATAATTATTGGTTGTCTAATTACATATTTTTGAACTCGTCTTTGTTCCAAAGCTGAGTTACCCATTGTAGGGCTGTGTTATGAGGTATCCAAAGTTAGTTTTGTATTTTTGGTATTATTATAAATTTCAAACTAAGCCAGAGATGTAGAATTCTATTAAAATACATTAAATGTAAATAATTTCCAAATCATCAAGCACATATTTACTCTAATAGATTCCAAAATTACGTCGTATAAAGTTTACTTCAAGCATGCATGTATAAATTGGTTGTTTTAATTGTGCTAGTGACCCAACTGTATGCAGCACAACTGGTAGCTCTGGGCGACTGTGCCAGTAATATAATTTGCATCATGCACAGTAGTAGTTTTGTTGTCAACAATTGACTATTATCTTTGCGCATTTGCACGCTAGGCCGTCACAATAATTAATCCTACTAATATTATAAACGCGAAAGTTTGTAAGTATGTGTGTATATGTTTGTTCCTCTTTCACGCAAAAACTTAAGGTGCTGGATGGTGTTGGTACTGTTTATGGGTGGTCGTATCGGTTACCATCAGGCGAACGGCAAGCTCGTCTCGTCATTCAATTCCAAAAAAAAAAAGCTACCGAACGGATTTTGATGAAATTTGGCACACGGGTAGATCATGTCCTGGATTAACACATAGGCTACTTTTTATCCTGGGAAAATATGAAGCGGGGCTTATATCCCGGAAAAACAAAACTTTTTAACGCGGGCGGAGCCGCGTGCTATATTGTACTAGTGTATTATAATATATTGATCTCTACTTCCCTTGCTTATTTTATTTTGAAAGCGGTCTATTATAGAGTATTGCAAATATTAAGAGTATATTATTTAATCATTCAAATGTTTTTATGTCACAATTAATTATGGGAATGGTAAATATAGTATGATAATAATCTTACTGCTGGCTATTAGTATTTCGCGTTGGGCTAATTACTCTAGATTCAACCTCTAATTGTCGTCGCTTTCCATCCGTAATTCAACTTCTCCACTGCGCTGTACCCGCATACCTTATAAGTGAGTTAAACTAAATTTGAAGTCACTACACACTAATTCAAATTTTGATTATTCAACATTAGTTTAAATCGGGCCTCCGCTTTAACTTTCCTTTCATTGTAAAAGTTGTAATCCTCTTTGTGGACCCTAATTGAATTCACTGTTATGCTAATACTTTGATTTCCCATCTTATTTCGTTAATAGAGGTCTGTGGTAAACCAATTAAAGGGAACGTTTGTGGATTACTCAACTTTCGGTACACGAATAGTTTGTGGGATCCGTCTACATGAGAAATTAAACGTTTATCTAATCCTTTATGTAAATATTATGTCGTATAGTCATTTGTAGTAAGAATAAGATATATTATACGAGTTATGTGTAGAAGCTTTGTTACGGCAGTTAATTTAATAACATGTTATTTTGCAGAGAGTCGTCACTGTCTTGGATGTCTGAGATGTATTTATACAAACGTACATACATTCTCGAATGAGTGCGGCGGTGCAAGTGTCGCTTTATTGCGCGTTTCGGGAATCTTAGCATTCCATCCTTGGCCTCCGTTCTCTCTAATACAGCGCACGGTTTTATTAATGTTTAATTTCGAGTTAGATTTCTGCATTGTTTTACATTGTGATTGTGTTTACGTATACTTACATATAATAAAATTAAAAAAATGACACTTAACTTACTGGTGGTAGGTCTCTCATATGTAAGAGTCCATCTGGGTGGGTACCACCGCAATGTCTATTTCTACCGCCAAGCAGCAGTGTGCATGCACTGTTGTGTTTCGGTTTGAAGGACATTGTAGCCAGTGTAACTACAGGACATAGTGAGACTTAACATCTTATGTCTCAGGATGACAAGCGCAGTGGAATGCCACACAGTACTTTGTAGCTCAAGGTGCTAGATGGTGTTGCTACTGTTTATGGGTGGTCGTATCGCTTACCATCAGGCGCACGGCATGCTCGTCTCGTCATTCAATGCCATAAAAAAAAAACTTAAAAAGAACTTACATATGTGCACGCATTGAACGAATTGTAGCGTCGGGCTATTCGCATTTTGGGTGCGAATGAAACTACACTAGGGATATTGCATCACTAATTGTAGTCTACCCTCTGTATCAAAACAATATCCAACTGTGAAGGATTATCTATGAATATCTTATACTTATAAAGCACTCGTGTATAGTTGCGGAACTACAATTTGGTGGTTTCGTCCATTTCATACAAAGTTGGGGGATTCATACTATTTCCGTACTAAGCTGTGGAACAGTTTGTGGGTATAGTCTTTTCACCAGGGTTTGCAGAAGCAAGAATAGATCAGCATCATAACGGCTACTATCCAGTATCCAGGCTTACAAAGTCCCTCGCTGGTCAACATTTTACTTGACTGCATTGCATGTACCACTTTGCCGTAGGCGGATAACGTAACTGTATTAATATCTCCGTACTACACAGTTGTATAGTTTATTATGTGGTGTGCAGTGCAGGAAGACGCGTGGTCACAGAAGCGTTGTGTAGGGTTGTGTCACTTCGTGCGCTCGAGTGGCCGGGCGGCGCGGCGGCGTGCGGCGGGCGCGCGACTCAGCGCAGCGTGAACTGCACCCGTCCGTCCCATGCGCGCTCTACAACGCTTATTTTTTTAAATTATTCGCTTTATTATGTATACTGATATTATAAGCTTAGGACTGGTTAATTTAAATACTATATCACTTCACCATTATGCAAAAATCACCCATGCGGCATGATTCTTTGTTGATATCTAAAGGCTACAGACTAAGGGGTATAAAATTTGGCGATAATCATAGCAATGAGCGAACTGCTTATCGCTCTACGTATGTTTTGGGTTTGAAATGTAACTTTTTTACCCGACTGCGAAAGAAGGAGGGTTTTTCAACATAACATTTTTGGCATAACACTCACTTCTCATAATTTGGTTAGTGATATAGGTAGAACAACAAAATCTCGGAGTGAGCAGATGCCTCCGACTGCGTTTGTGAACACTTTCAACTAAGATTATTCAAAACCAAAACAAAATATTGAAATTAAAATCTTGTTTCTATCTTTTCAGTTATTCAATGAATTTAATAAAGATGCCAGATATGGACGCAGTCGGGTTTTTTGTTTTTATTAAATATTTTTTTTTATTAACTTTATATTAGGAGGCTCTGAATATCTTTAAACGTCCTTATCTATGCGATTGTGACTCAAGAAGTTCTCGACTGCTCGCCTATGCTTTGGTTGGAGTGATTGTCAGCCGCTTCATGTGATAAAATGATTTCAGTTTCAAAATAATATAAATGCTATTCTTCTATTTACACACACGGAGCCACGGGCAACAGTTAGTTAAACTATTAGTATTGTGTGCGAGCTTACGAATGAATCCAAAAGGCTGTATAATGTACAGTAACGGGTTAAAAATGATGATCTGCTTCCTGTTAGTCTATGCTGAAAACAGCCCAGATGTCGACTGGGAGCGCAAAATGAAACACGTTACCGCTTCGCCTGACGCAGTTTTCTATTTATCGTGCCGCCTGTGGAAGGCCATTTATCAACTTTTTATGAAAACGCTTGCTTTAATTTATGCTTACGCTAACTTCAGAGCTTGTAGCTATCTGCGACCTCATTTGCAACCGCAGCTTTGTTGCTGTTTACGCGTACTACTGAGGGAACAAGCTGTTCTCTGCATTTTAAAACAAACTCTACGCCATCGTATCATTTTAAATGAATGTTTACGATAATGCGGTGTTTCATACATGGCTTGGTGTGTCGTTACGAGTGTTTTACATGTTTGTACCAATTATCGTGTTAATTTATTTATTTATTTATTTACACTTTGTACAGTACAGGTATAGTACATGTATAGTACAGGCGGACTTAATGCCTAAGGGCATTTTCTCCCAGTCGACCTTAAGGAGGTGCAGAGAGACGGAGGCAGGTGTAAATTATAAATAATGTAAAAAAAAATAAAAAAATATGAGAATAAATATACAATTATAATTATTTAATAAAATATATGTATATATACATATGCTACATATATAACTGTGTACAATCTGTTTATACGATATCTTTATGGGTGCGTGTTGATCCTTGTTTAAACTATGCTCATTTAATGCTCTCGCAAAGGAAGTATTTTTTTTCATATGTCTAATCTTTTTTTTTATGTGCGAGCCACTGGCACGTCCGTTTGGCGGCACGTTATAAAGTTCTGCCTGATGCAATTACATCAGATCCTTGTCTGGACGCAAATCTGATAAGAGAACTAAAAAACGACTTGTGAAGTTTGTTTTAATTGAATGCAGAATTTAACAGATTTCACAAACGTACATGCATGGTTATAATAAACTAGACTTCTGCTAGCGGCTCTGCCCGCGTGGAAAAAGTTTTTCCGGGACAAAATATTTTCCCGGGATGAAAAGTAGCCTATAGCACTCAGGAGTAGTGTAGCTACGTATTAGTGAAAGAATTTCCAAAATTGATCCAGTAGTTTTTGAGTTTATCCATTACAAACAATCAAATCTTTCCTCTTCATAATATTAGCCTATAGATAAAATCCTAAAAAATGTATTTACTTAAAATCAAAGCGTTTACATTTACACGGTCAGTACAAATTACTTATAATTAATGACAGAGACAAGAGAGTTTGTAATATCGAGAATAAATGAGATAAAGCCACAATAAAGTAAAAACATACACAGGTGCCCGCGCTGAAGCCGGGAGTTAGTTGTCGGTGAAGTTCCAACTTGCCAGGGGCACCCCGCAAACCGCTCGCCACAGGACAAATTTCGCTTATATTAACTTTTGCTTGGAGTAAATTTCTCTTCAACTGCCCGGCGACTGCACTTTCAAGTGGCAAAGTTTTAATCTCGTCTCTGGGTTGCGACCGCAGCTTCTGCGTGTGTACGGATGACGCTTATAAATTGACATTGTTTTGTCTGCCCTTTTTTTTACTGTTGTTTACTGGATAAAACTTAATTTTTTTGTGAGTCATTTTTAAGAAGGCTTGGTTCTTGAGATAGGTCCTCCATTCTGTGCCTATATTGGTAGATATTTAGTGGTTATACTTAAACTTAGCCACTTCAGGCGTTTTTCAATTGAAAAAAAAATCTAAAAGGCGAGTGACTTCTATACAAACTTTAATGATCCTTCATGTATTGATATTGATTGTATCCTATATGATATGAACGTATCAATGCAACAGATGCGTGTCTTCAAAATTTTGAATGCATAATACCAATTGTTATAGTAATTAAGTTTGATTCACAAAGTGTGCGATTCTGTTAAGACATCGGATCGGTTCGATGTATGCAGCGTTATTTCATCGTGGATTCCTAAAAGCCCGCACTTAACCACGGCGTAATTCCGGTAAAAGGTTTGCCGCGAACGCCGTCCATTCTCTTCTTAATGTTTATTTAAGCGAAAAACTTCGACGCTCATTAACCGGATTGGCGGTTAATGAAACGCGCGCGGCTTAGAATAATATACGTCGTAATGTCACTGCAGTCCGATAATATCACACATTATTTTCACATCTCATTGAGGGTGGCTCTCTTATTAACCTGTTTTTCAAGTTAAGGTGACGAAGACTTGATGTTTGAGGCGATAAACTGAGGGTTTTAGTGGCTCGTAACCACGAAACTGCAGGGTTCCGCTGCGATGATAATCGCTAGAGTTTAATCGGTGTCACTGAACTAATTATGGACTCTTATCGCTCATTTATGTTGTACCCACTTCTGACCTGTGTTGTTATTTCTTGTGATCTTTACAGCAATACAGCATGTATATATTTTTAATTTACGTAGAATTTTGATTAACTTTTTGTGATTTCAAAAGAATTACCTTGAAAGAAACTTCGTGCGAAAATTCTAAAATTAATTCTTACGGCCGCAGAGTGGTTGCTCCATCAGTCAGCTGTCATTTCACAGCAGAAATTTGATGATTTTAGGAGCGATACGCATCTGCGCTGCCCTTTTGTGAAATAAGCCGTGAAGATAAAATAATATTTATTTTCGAATGCCAGCTCTAAATTATTTAAACATATATTATTATAGCTCACGGTTATAGCCACAAAAGGGAAGTCAGATGCGCAAGTATTGTATCCATAGTTTTTTTTAGTTAGTTTTGTCCTATGATAGCGCCATGCATATTAAACATCAATTCCAACCCTGATAAACTCACATGTGTTTGTAAAACTCACAGAAATTTGAGTTGCCTGATGTGAGAATCTAGCTCCGAGCCTGATGATTCTCAACATAGATACACTTTTAACTGATGAGGAGATTTTTATAACAATGTGAATTCACAGTTGCTATTAATACAATAAATTTTGACAGTCTCTCAAATTTTGTGTATAAAAAGTGCAAATCTTTGGCCGCTATAAGGTAATAAAGATTAAGAACATATTCACACAATAAAGTGGACGGTGTTGCCTTAGCACATTTTCGTTACCTATTAAGTAAGTCTAATGAGGGCGCTCATTACGGACCTTTTTCATGTCGCCGCGCGACGCAGCGCAGCGCCGGCCGGCTCTCTAGGCGGTTTCTCTCCGCTATTGAATTGTGCTGCGGCCGGCGACTTCCGCGGGACGCAGCCACCCTCAGGGTTGGCGTTTTTGCATTTTAACACTTGCGGTAATGAGGTCTTGAGGCACGTATTGTGGTGGAATACTTTTAAAATACATTGGAATTTAATTGTTTTCCGTATTATACGAATATTTGTTCGTGTGTGTGTATCTTGTATCTTATGTGGAAAGGGCGAGGAACAATATTTTTGTAGCCTGCATAATGTTACTTATTTATGTCCGTGATTGCTTAATTTTTCGTTTTATAAACTCCTCGTATTAATCGTTGAGAAGTGCGTGAGACGAAATCAAAGACGGTTATTAGGTACATAAATGTTCCGAAGTCTTGTATTCACTTATTTCGTTTCTATTGGACTGGTCATCATTTTGATAACGATCTTGACGCACATACGAAAAAAAGCTGCATTAAGTGAATGTTGTACTATACAGATAAAGGCTGCAATTAAATGTTATATCCATGGATCGTAAATGCACCATCAGGCGGCGACGTTTCTTTGCTGCCCCTAAAATATGTACCAATAAAAGCGCTTCGGACAATTTCCGGATGTGTTAGGATACGTTTATAGTCCGATGTTCACGTGTTACAACCATACCATTAAACACCAAATATCTATTGTTTTATGTACTCTCCTAAATATTTTAAGTCATTACTCGTTTTACGTATAAATAATTTGTTTAATAGGAGTTTTTGTTCAACAGATAGGTCGACGTTGGTTTTATCGAATCTCTCATTACTCCCCTTTTTATTTCTATTTATGTACTAAGTACAAAAGATATGCAGTAATGTGTTTCTGTTAGGTGTATCAGTAACACATTTAGTTAATGAGTTTGGAGTGAATTCTAGTCTAGACGATAAAGCTTGTATCGTCTTACTTAAGACGTTTAAGGAGAAATAGAGAGGCTTAGGGGTTGGAAGCAACGTGTAAGCCATTTGTACTTGTTTATCAAGGAGATAAGTGTCTGTGAGTGTGCGCCGTCGTCCGATGGCCGTCGCCACTCATTAGTTCGGTGGAAAGATAACAGTCCGCTCGGATTCTTCCTTTAATTGCTAAACTATCGTACAGCAACGTAATGTACTGATGTTGTTATACATCTTTAACGTTTGCTTTTTGAGATTCCCTATCCTTAAAAAACTTAAAAATATACACCCATCATCAATCTATTTTTAAAAATGTTATGAAATACGCTAACATTATTTACCGGTATACAAAAAGAAGCGACTTTGTTCGACGGCGAATGCTCTACCACGAAAGGGACGAGACGCATAATTGACTACCTTACTGTACCTATGAAATAGGTTTGTTGATGGTGACACGGGTTTCGACTTAGGCCATAAGTATGCGTATACAAAGAATAGAATTATGAGGGTAGTCCAGGCAGCCGCCGTGGAGTGCGGTAAGCGCATTATTGCAAAGCGCGTTCGGCGCCGGCGGTAGTGGGTGGCTTGAAAGAAACGCTTCTCGAATGTACAATGCGCCCTAAGCTCCAGATAGACGTAAATATGTATTCACAGAATAAGTGCTGCGCCAGTTGAAATGAACATTTTAAGCCTTGTTTGGGAGAAGTGGCTCAGTTCCCCTTTGAAGGAATTACCATATTACTAAAGGTTTGATGTGGGTAAATATTTTCGACCGCGGAGATTTTTACTGTTTATAACATGTCTATTTTTATGTTTATTTATTTTGTTGGGTATTTAGAACTTGATTATAAGAAAAAAAATGTTTTATAAAGTAAACCAACGTAATTTATCAGTTAGTATTTTCCGAAGCTACAACATCTAGTGAAAACACTGTTTCGACAAATACGCGCTAAATATACGAGAGATAATTTTGCATAGCTCTTTAGATTAGTTAATGTGAATGTTCTGGTTGACAGTTAGTAACGCCCATCTATGCAAATGTCATTGTCTGTAATGCGTGCCCAACCGCGCCCCGTGCCGCGGCGTATGAGCGCTGCCTACGCGACGTATAAACTACGACAATCTTGCCCAATGAATATTAACGCGACGACATTATAATGCCTACTGAAACATGTGATGGGTATTTCACTGTATAATTCTTTTGTGTTCGACGATCGCCCTCGGTAACGGTTGTGAGATGGAACGGGTTATTTGCAATTTGTGTATTCTTTCGCTACTTGGGGCTGCATATTAGAATTTTAAATTTTTCTTCTCATGAAACGTTTATGCACGTAGTGCAAAATTTGGCTATTACGCTTCATCATATTTTTTATAACAATAACTTCAGACCTTTATTACGCTTTTGTCACTGATGGCTACTGATTAAATCTGCTATTTAAAGGAGTTGCAGTCAATTTTATTGGTTCTTGTATGTTCCACTCACTTGGATATGGCTCATGGAATGTATTAAATTTGATTTATATGTAATCTCATATTTCAGACTTACAATGAATTAAAAGTTCTACGAAGATGAACTAGTATGATAACTCGATCGATGTAAGCATTGTCGCATGGTACGGACGTGACATTTAGTGCACGACATAGCTTTCTATAGTTATGCAAGCGGTGATTGACGGGTGGTGCGCTCTCTCAACGGTGATCTCCAGGCCAACTCTGTTCATCTTTTCCTTGTTCAAATAATAAATATAAGTACACCTAACTTTGCCGTTCACTCAGTACATTTAACTTACATAAACTGCGCTATGCCTCTATTTTATATATCCATCTGCCTTCGCATATAATATAATCACGCTGATGAGCTAGGTACCGTAATCAGTTTAGTCAATCGTAAATATTTATTTTATATTCTTTTGATTATCATACTCGACGAAATTATGAGACTAATTTTATTTTGTACCGCATTTCAAACATTTTATTATAAAAGCTATTGCCATTAACATTATTATTTAATTATGTCTAACTTGTTAATAATATATTCGTTCGTGATCCAAATGTGGTAAATATCTATAAACATCTTTAATTAGTTGCAGTTTGCGATCATAAATAATTAAAATCATAATGATAATTTATTGATATTATATATTAACTGTGATATTACGAATATATTAAATCAAATGTCGTATTCTAATTAGTAATGTTTTAAAACAGCTTGTGTACAGGACGGGTCGTTTAAAGGGCACGGTTGGAGCTTTAAATTAAAAAGAAGAAAAAACCCGTGCTTTAAATTAAGTTGTAAAATATCCAGCCGTTGTACTAAAGGGGACGGTCATAAATTGGAGTCTGTAGTGGGGTTATAAGCGTCGTCCGGCGGTTGTCGCTGCTCGGATGGACGTCTTGTTGGCATGTATACGATTATTAGGGTACCAACTTGTTTTCTTTGTTTCCTTTCAAAACTACGTCCGAGATGTTTATCTGGGAGAATGTGAGATAATGCGACTTATCGGTGGGAAATCATTTCCATCAGTCGTTGTTATTGTCGCCGGCGCTTTTGTTATTACCGCCGACATTATGCCAACTGCTAGATAGTTACAATCGGAACGTAGTTTAATCGATTTAGGTAGATCGTTTTATTTGATTCATTAAACGTTAACCGAATTTTCCCATTTCTAATACAAACTTGACACGTAACGAGATTTAGGATAACGTTAGATTAATATCGCCCAATATGATAAATAACCAGTAACCACATTGAGTCTACCACTTAATCCGGTTTGATTTTGATTATATGGCACCAATAAAATGATAAACACCCGAAAGAAGTTATTTTGTTTTTATTTCCATATTTTAAACTATTTATAGAGAATGTTGGAAAATGGTTCTCGTAAATTATGTCTTCGTTTTATACTATTGTGATTTGTGACAACTTAAAAAATAAATTTATATGATGCGTGAGGATGTGTTGTTTTTTATGTTACATTATTAATACTAGGACATAAATATTTTTTGCACATTTCCTATATATAACTATACTAATATTATAAAGAGGAAAGATTTGTATCTTTGTATGTTTGTAACGAATAAACTCAAAAATTACTGGACCGATTTGAAAAATTCTTTCACCATTAGAATGCTACATTATCCTTGAGTAACATACGCTACTTTATGTCCCGGAAAAATTCAAACCGGGACTTTTATTCCGGATTCTTTTTTCTTGCGAGTGGAGCCGTCACGGCCAAACCAATTTCGATGAAATGTGGTAGGGACATAGTTTAAAACCATGGTAAGGACCTAGAGTACTTCTTATCCCGGGAAAATATAAACCGGGACTTTTATCCCAGAAAATATCTTATAAATAAGTATGGAGATAGATTGAGACCCAGAGGACATAAGCTACTTTTCATCCCGTAAAATATAGAGTGGGACTTTTATCCCGGAAAATCGTTTCAGCAAGTGGAACTGTGAGAAAAAAAGTGTGGAGATAGTTTGAGATCCAGGGGAGGACATAGGCTACTTTTTATCCCGGATAATATAAAGTGGGAGTTATATCCCGGAAAATCGTTTAAGATCCAGGGAAGGACAGGCTACTTTTTATCTTTTTATTTTTAAGGATATGTCCTTACATCACTACATATTATAAAACAAAGTGCCCCCATCGCATCTGTTTGTCTCTTGAACGCGATAAACTCAAAAACTACTGAACGGATTTTCATACGTTTTTCACCAATGGGCGGGGTGATTCAAGAGGAAGGTTTTTTGTGTATAATTCATAAATATTTTGTACGACAGAAAAATAAATGTAAGTATATAATATTATGCTTTCCTACCTGTGCTAAGCTAGGGCGGGCCGCTAGTAGTCCATATACATAATCCAAAATGATATAACAAATTATATTTTGTCATTGTAATTTAGATCTATTTACGCCAACGCCCACGGCTCGTTAATAGCGACAGTAACTGTAAATGTAAACTCATTACCACATTGTGAATTTCTATTTCCATTACCGCATAACAAGAATTTATTTGTTCTCCATTTTCACGCAGCCGGTGCTACGTTTGGTGGTATCGTGCTTGTACACTCGCGTCCCTATGTGATTTTAAAATGTGTCGGTACTTATTAGGGACGGGTAAAATACACATCGAGTAAAGTAACTCAAACTGCGTAACGAGATGAGACTTATTACATTGGAGGATAATAATTTAGCCGTGTATCCGGTGTGTGTTTTGCATAATGACGAGGAACACGCATGCGTAGTGTTGGTTACGGCTTCAGGCTATCGGGGAACTTGTGAGCCTGCGGCTTCCAGTATTAGCGTATCCCGCTGCCTACGGCGTTATGTGTCGTGCACGTCATTTCGATCACTTTGAAAAGGAAGGAATTTTCATATTGTTTGGTACGTCACGGCGGATATCGACCGACGTGTTTGGATCCGGATGTTCATCTAAATTTTATTATTATTTTCAACGCGTTTTATTATAAAATCGACTGCCTTGGTGGCGTAGTTGTATTACGGTATGACTGCAAAGGTGAGGTCTCGGGTTCGATCCCCGGGTCGGGCAAAGTGATATTGGTTTTTTCTATTCAGTATCAGTCCGGAGTCTGGAATTTGTGCCCGATATGGCGATAGGCTCGCCCCCTATCACATCATGGGACGGAATACGTACGGGCGGCGAAAAGTCGGTGCACTAGTTGCGCCTCCGCCTACCCCTTCGGGAATAAAGGGCGTGAGTGTGTGTGTGTGTGTTTATTATAAAATTTTACCTTTTACTAAGTTAAATGCATGATAGAGTTTTAAAACTTTTATTAAAATTTATTTGGGCTCTTCGCTACATGTTAAGGAATAAAGCCCATGCATTATGGGCATCTGGCCCGCTGCACAAGCTATCTTGTATGTGCAACCTCCGAATTATTAATAGCTCTAATATTTCTCTGAGTGCACGACACGACGACACGAAACTTGCTTGACGTCTGGATTAATAGCGTCAAGCATGCTTCAGGAAGATATTATGTGTGTACGTATGGGTACCTGAGCCGGCTCTACGAGTGTACAGTCAGCAGCATAAGTAGATGAACTAATTCGAAATTTCGAATTGCCTACATACTTTTGTGTTCTTACTAATCTTGTTTTTCTATTCACAAAAATAAAATAAAAGGTATTTACTTTTTTCAAACAAAGAAAAAATATTTCAGTTTAACTTAATGCGTATATAGGCGATTTGAAATTTTGATTTTGTACAGATATTTATGCTGCTGACTGTACATAATGAGAATACGTAACGGCTGGTTTTAGATACATCGAGAGGTATTTAGCAAATGTGAGATGTAACCAAAGCGATTAATGAGATATGCACCGTGGGGGATACATAAATCAAGGTTTACTGCATTATGGAATATGATTTTTGTTGTATAAAATAGATTCCTTTAGCAGTACATTTCATATTTTCTATTTCGATTGGTATCGAAAATTGTAAAAATTAAGACATTTTTGTTGAGATAGCAAGTCACAAAAAATTAACAGACAGCCAGTTGATCCTAAAAAGAAATAAATTTATTTCTACCTCCACCTGGGAATGCGCTCGATTTGCTACAATAAAAAATACTAAAAAGTTCTGATCGAGATTCGATTAGACTAATAGGATTAGATCACCTCGCGACGTCTGGGTTAAATAATGTTAATTAAAGTTAGCAACTTTGTTTACGTGAGGCCATCTAGGCGTAAGTCATACTTTTAGTACAACGTACCGGAGCTTTCAATTACGAGAACGAACAATACCCATTACGACAACCAGAACTAACTAGGGTTTAAATCATTGAAATTATTGTCAATTATACGTTTGCGTGCTTATTGAAGTGCACCTAAGTATAAGCATTGAATATTTTTACGTGTATAGGTCTTGAGTATTGCCGACACGCTCGTGTATTGCAATAAAATTGTCCTCTCAAAGTGTTGTAGGTAATTTATTCTCGTATGCTGTGTACGTCGTCATTTTTGCCGTATATCATCAGAGTGCAATTACTTAAATGTGTTTCGGTTTGAACAACTTTGTTGCTACTGTAGTTACTGTACATTATGAGATTTTTCATCTAATGGCCCAAAATGACAAATTCATTTCAGTTGGTGTCATCTCTTCGTTAGTTAAGGTGCTATTATCAGAAGGGCGACTGCCACGACTCTTTTAAAAAAAAAAACATAAAATTATGATAGCAATTTGGTCGCATAAATTTCTCTAATTGTGAGGTGAGGTGGTTTTGTGTTTCGTGGGAAGGCACCTGCATTGGTGAGCAGGAAAACACGCGCACGCGCCTAGCGCCGTGTTCCTGCCGATAATGAATACGAGTTAATTAAACAACATTAGCCAGGACATCGCCGCCTCCACACGACGAAGATCCCGCCCGCGATTACAACGTGAACCAACATCGTTAACAAAATGTATTCAGACTGGCTAATTGTGATGACATTTCAAATGTTATGTGATCGACCTTTTTGCTGCACTTCTCCGATTGAGAAATTCACGTTAAATGGTCACGGTAGAATTTGTGCGGTACTGATGGGCAATAATGATATGTCATTCTGATGTAAAATTTAAATAGCATTGTATAATAATTCAGTATTTGATTTTTATATAATCAAAGCTTAATACATTTTCTGTCGCATACTGAGTGGATTCAATTTTTGCTAACAATATTTCTAGAAGATGCTTAAATAGTTTCATCGCCCGAAAGACAAAAATAACGCTAAACAACGTGCGCTTACACAAGAAGGAGGAAACGTAACTAATAATAAGATAAAGCGAGATGTGCATGCTATCTACAAAGGTGATAGAGATACATGCATTCATGCACTAGCAGGACTGCTGTAGTTACCTACGGGAAAATTCGCAGGTGCACGTTTGCGACCATTGCGGATAGGGTCTCTATAAGCCGTTGCAAATGCTAATGCTTTAAATAAATTTTTATTGACTGCTATGGACTGCCTCGGTGGCGTAGTTGTATTACGGTACGACTGCAAGGCTGAGGTCTCGGGTTCGATTCCCGGGTCGGGCAAAGTGATATTGGATTTTTCTATTCAGTATCAGCCCGGAGTCTGGAATTTGTGCCCGATATGGCGATAGGCTCGCCCCCTATCACATCATGGGACGGAATACGCTTGGCGAAAAGTGGGTGCACTAGTTGCGCCTCTGCCTACCCCTTCGGGGATAAAAGGCGTGAGCATGCAAGCGTAAAATTTTATTTTTACCACTTGTATCTCGCAACTGATTGAAGAGACCGTACGTGTGGGAACAGTACAGGACAATTGTATGAATATGATTTTTTTTCAGATCATTGCTATTTTGATTTTGCTTGATATACGGAAAAAGAAAAATACTCGCAGATAAACTAACATCAAAAATAAAGCCATCAAACTGCATTGCTTATTAAACACAAATTGCTATGAATCCATGTATGTTTTATATTTTTATACCCACGTCCTACAAACCTAATTCAGATGTAAATTTTATTTTTACAATAAGAATTTTTATTTACACCAATAGGCTATATCCGTTATTCTTGTTTTTTTCTTTTTGCATTCAATGACGATACGTGCATTCCGTTCGCCTGGTGGTAAGCTATACGACCACCCACCCATAAACAGTAGCAACACCATCCAGCACCTTGAGTTACAAAGTACTGTGTGGCATTCCACTGCGCTCGTCATCCTGAGACATAAGATGTTAAGTCCCATTATGTCCAGTAGTTACACTGGCTACACTGTCCTTCAAACCGAAACATAACAGTGCATGCACACTGCTGCTCGGCGGTAGAAATAGACATTGCGGTGGTACCCACCCAGGCGGACTCTTACATATGAGAAACCTACCACCAGTACAGTAATAATTACCAAGTGGGTTTAATCCAATTTCTAGTGGATTTTGATAGTTTTTAGACTTAGGTCTCTACTGAAAATACTCAAATTAATATATAATAAATAATACGCAACGACACTTTTAATATAAAAGCTTAAATTAATAGCGATTTAAACAATGCAAAAAAGTTATCTGCGATCCAATAAATTTTTCACATAATTTATTACTTTATAAACCGTGCCGTAGGTGTGGAATCTTTAAATGAATGCCTCTCAGTAAGTGATATTGTAATGATGTATTGTTTCAGGTATGTGGGCGTAGTCGTGCTTAAGCAACCGAATGATGCGTCGTTGGTGATGCGTTTCTATAACTTATGTATTATGTAGGTGAGTTACGATTGATAGATTTTTTGTGTAACAATGAATTGCGATAATATGACGACCTTAATATTCATATCATGTCTATGTGAATTGTGATCTCTTCAATTATAAAATATTTGTTGCCGGCAATGTGTATAATGCAGGCATTCTATACAATGCCTAGGCAATGTGTAGAATGCCTCGTACGTCCGGGAAATATAATAAAATATTATGAATATTATTGTTACCTAGGCAATCTAAACAAAACTTGGACATTAAATAGTATACCTGCTGGTCCACCAGCAATGTGTAAAGTGAATAGTTTTTGGTCTGTATTTATCAATGTTATGTGAGAACGTATCTACTTACCCATAAAATAGCGGCCAAGTAGAATTATATTAATTTGGTGTTTTATGACGTATTCGGTTTATTCTTCGAACTTTGATATCAATATATTTTAAACATGAAACTTTTTTACACACATTACCCACTGGCTGCTTATTCAGTATCGTATAGAATGCCTTGGCAAAGAATAAAATTAATAATATTTTACATAGCCCGAATGCCCCATGCATTCTATGCATTGCCTAGGCATTGTGTAGGATACTGGATTATACAGATTGCCGGTAACATATCCAAAGTATTAGTATTATTGAACTATGTCGATGCCATCACCGGCATTCTTTTATTTTGTAAATATTAAATTCCTTCGTTATTTTTGGAATGTACGTATTGCATCAAGATTAACGAAACTAATTAAAGATATTTTATGATGTATACACATTGATGTATTGGATTTTTAAAACATCACACACGCACACAGCACACGCGGTATCATTATCAATGACTAGCATTCGCGCGTGGCTCCGCCCGCGTTGAAAATTTTTTTCGGGATAAAAAGTAGCCTATATCACTCAGGAGTAATGTAGCTTCCTATTAGTGAAAGAATTTTCAAAATCGGTTCAGTAAAAAAAATGTAAAAGGTTATAAACTTAGAACAATCATATTTTTGTAAATAGAATTAAAGCATGTTATATTGTTTGTATCCAGTTATGTAGGGCAATTAGCGCGTTCAAACAAACAAACAAACAAACTGTTCAGCTTTATATATTAGTATATATAGATTTTTAATGCAGTCATTGATATGTAAAAAGGGTTTTTAATACATAAATGAATGCAATGTAGACAAAAATATATCTTTCTATATTTTATGCTACGTTTCTTTCCGCGACGGAGATTTGAGACATCGTGTTTGAACAGGTGCTAAATTTTTATCAGCGCATAAGAATTCCCGCGACATCGAGCGTAGTTGAATTATGTAAGTTGTTGCTTTGATATGATAAGAAGAGGGAGCGATCGGAGCCACTGCTCTCATTGTGTTGGCCATAATCTTGCGTATCGCGTACCACCCGTGTCGGAATGCGAGTTTATTTTAATATTTAATAACTCCCTAGCGAGCGAAGATACAGTCTGCTCGGAGGCGATTCTCTGCTCGTTTTTGTAGTTATCGTACTGCTTTTGTGTCACGCTTTTGCCTGCGTTCATTTATAGGGATCAGTACTCGCCAATGACCTGTACGGATTCTTTCCGTTATCGATCTCCCATTATTTTAACACAAATTTATTCTTAGCTAAAAATGCCTAACCCTTTAGTCTGTTTTATATGAAGATATTCTAAAATATAAAAACATTGCAATTTTAATGTGTTTCTACGCGGAATTACCCTTTTTACGTCGTTATACTCCTTTAGTAATCAGCTTACTGTTAGCACGCGTAGACATTAACGTTTGCAAATTAGTGTAATGGCTTTTTGAAAGTAATACAATACTCCAGTTAAAATAATGTACATTTTGTAAATCACGGCACGATTACAGCTCCACTTACGGTCTCATCACTCGCCACCATTTAAATAATTTCTCCACGCACGTACGGCACACAAGTATCCAGTCGATTGTGGAGCTGGTAATAAATAGTAAACATAATTACAGAATATCACGAGGGCGCGCCGTAGCTTAGGTGTGCGCCATCCGTTCCTTTGAGATGTTAAATTTGACGCCTCGTACATAAATTGCGAGAAAGAAGGCCGAGAGTACGTGACGCGTAAATAGAATAATACAATTTCAATAGCAAAATTTAAAGTCTAATTATATCTTTTTTATAAATTCAGCTGTATATTGTTCAAAGGTGCTGTGCAAATTATGTAACTGGAACATTTTAAATATTTTATTGGTTAACGTTTATACCTAATGCGCATTTTACTATCGAGTGTTTCTCGTATTTTTATATCAACGACACAGATACTCTAGCCTAATCCAGGGTCAAGTTTATGCACGGTTAGGTCTTGAGTGTATTTTTTATTATATTATTTTAAATATAATATTATTTTAAAGTGCATAAGATACTTTATTTCATTGTCATCGCGGCTTGTTACCCACTCTGAGTACGCGTTAATTTATTAAGAGAGCTTTTATCGTAATTATGGCGTGGTCGCTCGGCAGAAAAGTAGGTCAGGCAAATCTGGGCTGATCCAAAGCCACCGAGTACTTTTAATCCCGCGCGGCTGCATGCATTTTACTATTTCTTACTCCTTATCATTTATCTAGTTCAATATTTGTTGCTTATTTACGAGAAACGTGAAGTCTGCTAGACGTAACAGATAAAAGGCGTGCCCATGAAGCGATCCTGACAATTTGGTGCTTTTTGAAACAGCGCCAGCGATTTATTTACTGTCTGCCCTCATCTCGGCGCCGTCGATACGGAAGGAAACACTCCACTTTGATATTTTTTTACTACCAACCTCCGGAATTGATTAAACGTGAAGAATTTAATGTGGCGCGACGCGGATTCGCGTTCCCGAAGTCGATTGCGAAACGGGCGTGGGAAAATGGGCTTTATTGAGTATTTATGGAAGTAAAATATTTGGGGAATCTCGTTTATTGGCTCGCCGGCCGTTCGCTTGTCAATTTCATCGATGTTTAATCTATGTAATCAAAGCGTAACGAGTCAACCAGCTATACAGTATTTTTTACTTTACTTTTTAACTTTGGATGTTAATCATCGAATGCTAGTTAGCAAAAAATATTTGGAAATGCAATTAGTGCATGTGTTTGAGAATGATATGTCATACCTGATAATATTATTATTACGTAAACACTCTAATGACCAAAATTCACATGTCAGTAGTTACCTAAGACGTGTTAAGTAAATATTTGACTGACTAATTAAATTTCCTTCATCACACAAATTATATGCAATTATTGTCGGCAATGAAATCAAATTGTGTGATATTAATGCATGACTATGACATATGGGAATAATAAATAGTGGACGGTAATGCATGTTGATGTTGAGTATAAAATTGTATGTTCTTACATGTAACGGTCAATTTCCATTCGCTGGCATTTGAATGACATAGAAATTGTCCGTCAGTCAGTACTTTGCTCTAAGCACTGCCAGACCAATTCTTACATTACAATTAAGTAATTTGTAGTTTGCACGCTGTTGTTTTGTTTATGACGAAACGTGTTAAAGTATCTAAGTTTTTTTTTATTTTTTTTTATGGCATTGAATGTCGAGACGAGCATGCCGTTCGCCTGATGGTAAGCGATACGACCACACAATAAACAGTTGTAACACCATACAGCACCTTAAGTTACAAAGTACTGTGGGGCATTCCACTGCGCTCGTCATCTTGAGACATAAGATGTTAAGTCTCATTATGTCCAGTAGTTACACTGGCTACAATGTTCTTCAAACACAACAGTACATGCACACCACCAATGTATTACCACTTTTGAGTTATGAGTAACGGGAGAAATTAAATTTATTATTTTTATATCAATTTATGCTTAGAAATTGATAAACTATGCATCTAAATTGATAAAAAACAATGGGAAAATAACATTTGCCAGTTTTAAACGATTTATCTTTTAGATTTTATAGCGATTTATATTCTCGTGAACACGGATTTGCGTTTTGCATTTTGATTAATTCAATAATTTAAATGTTAAGTAGATCACGGTGTTATCACAGTACGATAAGAAAAAACAATAAATAAAACTTAATGACCCATTCGGCGTATAATATGTTGAATAGTTAGGCAACATATTTTATTTTATGGCGACCTCCTTGGTGCGTAGGTATAGTCAGACGATGTTGAGAGAATACAAGATGTTACTAGTTCATATCCGGCGTGGAAGAATGTTTACTTGTTTACCAAACATTTTGTTTCTTTTTGATGATGTAATTAATATTAATTTAACAGATTATAATATCTCGAGAGTAGTATTGTAAATGGAATAACGTCTCTCAACTATTTTATGTTCATGTTCCATTCCAAGTTATAGGAACCATACATTTTTAATTACATTTTTGTGTGTTTGTTCATGCTCTTTCCAATACTGGTCTTATAATACATAGATATATCTGTTATCAGCATAATGTTTCAATATAATTGATTAGATACGTAAGTAGTAAGGGATTCACCGATACTGGAGCAGGTTCGAGGGCCGGTCCGCGGCGCTCCGGCGGCTGATGGCCGACGTTTTCGATTGCTCCAGATTCGGCCCGCGGAACCCGCGAATAAATCCGCGGATTACTTTAATACCTACCGCGAATTAATTTGATACCTACCGCGGATTAACTTGGTACCTACCGCGGATTAATTTGATATCGACCGCGGATTACTTTGATAACACCCGCGAATAAAAATTATATCGTCCGCGGAATCCGTTTCATATCACCCGCGAGGTAGGTATGAACCACGAATTTGTTCATGGTCTACGGTTCCCTTAAGCTTGTACCTTTTCCCTGTTCGTTGTGCTTTTAACTTTCTACTTTCTATCGGCGATCCTTTTTTTTATTTGAAGGATGCAAAGGTCTTTGTCGCGTATTTCTATTAACTCGTGTTTCTAAGCAAAAGCCGTTTAAAATTACTTAATAGTTACCCTTTACGCATTACGAGCATTGTTTATGATAGATAAAGCAACATTTTCCCTGTTTCGTTGTGTTATTGACTTTCTACTTTCTATCGGCGACCCTTTTTTATTTGAAGGATGCAAAGGTCTTTGTCTCGTATTTCTATTAACTCGTGTTTCTACTTAAAAGCCGTTTAAAATTACTTAATAGTCGCCCTTTACGCATTACGGGCATTGTTTATTATAGATAAAGCAATCGTTACAATACACCATACCTTTCTCAAATTCTAGGTAAAACCCTTTGGGTCTTCTCATTGTCATAATAATTACGGTTCCCATTATTCACATTACCTGATATTACGTATTCAACGGAACATTTAAGGTGAAAGTCGAAACATGTTGGATCTTGTCTGCAAGGAAACAATACTCCCTCTCCATATAAAAGACCGACGCAAAATCACATGGTATCGTATTCCACTCTGTGCTCTGCTCGAAGTGTGATCTCCAGTTGTTTGTAACAGTGAAGTGATAGTAAAATTGTGAAATAGTTAAATAGTGAAAGTGTTATAAAAATGAATGTAAGTACCTTTATATACTTTGATCTAAAAGTGTTGTAACCAGATGTTTCATTAATTGTTTATGCCATGTGTTGTCCACCAGGTTAATACATTTTAGCTATCTTTGATGTCTTATTAATTTATCATTGTTACTAATGTGTACATGTATACTTCGCATACCTATAAGTATTTATCATACAGTACTTACTTAACCGATAATTAAAACAGTTTCATTTCATTTTGTTACAGTTTTCTGAAAATACTTTCAAAAACTACTATTATGCTGAAGAAATCGACGAACCTAGTGATGAAGAAGGTACACTCGCCTTTAAAGTCAAAAAAGCGATATTAGCAAATAAAAGACCGATCGAATGCAACAGCATTGATGAGTTCTTCGAAAAACCAAAAAAGAAGAAGACAACAACAAGAAAGTCATCCAGTGTTGGTCGATCGACGAGCGGTGGTGTTTCATACATCCGATCAAACAGCGATGACAACAGTTCTGCATCACATCTCATAAAAATTGAGGTGTATGAAGTGAATAAAATAAAAAACATCGCACCGACGGAACATTGGAAACACGCTGATGTGCGAGTTAAATATTACGCGGAAAACGACAGTGATAAGAACTTGCAAAGTGTCAAGGACACTATATACAATATAACCAAACAGTTGGCTAGTAAGGACGATTGTGTGAAATATTTTATAGACACAGACAAATGAACAAAAGTGCCAGTGCGTGTCAATGTTTTAATATCATAACTTTAATCATATGCTTTGTACTACTATTATTGAAATAAGAAACTATTATTGTATTAACTGTACTTAAGAATCTACCTGTTTAAATTTAACTTACATTGTATTGTATTTAAACTTTGTACTCTTTTAAGTTACATACTTAATAGATTAATTTTAGTGTTTTTTCATGCTCATGCTTACGATTGTAAAGTTATTGGGAACATTCATAAATTGTTTGGAAAAAAGTGGATAGCTTAGAATGTAATTACATTGTTTTGGGTAGTATATAAGCGTTGAAATAACTTTTAAAAATACTGAGACATTCCTTACCATGGATACAAGCTGTGATTTATACAACATGGAACTCGTCGCACTTCTCGAAAATATCGAATCAATGGATCTGATGTCATCGCAATACGACAAAGAACTGTACGAGCTCTGTGATAAAATGGAACAAAGACAAGTTGAAACGTGAGTAAAACATTTTTTATTATTTTAAGACTAGTTGCAACATGTTTTGGGAATCCATGAAGAGGGGATACACTTAAAGTATTTATAATGGTTCGAACATCTTGCACAATCATTCAACTTGTTTCTTCCGTTTATATTTTTAACATTGAAGTGCAACCAAAATGTACCACTCACTTGATATTTCTAGTTTATCTCAGAGTGAGATTTCAAGTTTCGATAAAAAGATAATTTTACATAAATATCATCGTTTCATACGGTTTTGGTATATATTAAATGTTTTGCCAGAATCAATGTTGGGAGATCCTGATATTTCTCCTTATTATACACCATGTAGTGGACATAAAATCTCAAAACAAACTCATTCCGATGAGGATGATATTGATGGTGTATTATCAATGAAAGCATATTGTTTGCAGTGTAAATAACAAATAATGTTAGTATCTATTTAAATAATAGAAACATAGTAGCATATTTATTTCGTGCGATAACATTTTTTTAACAGTTTTCTTATCCATCAGATCTATGCAGAATGGAGAAGGCAGCAGGAAAAGATTAGCGCCAACTGAATTGTTTGAAGAGGATCCATTAAAGAGAAGAAAAAATATTCATCTTGAAGCTCCTTCGACATCTACATCGTCGCTGGATAACATTTTAAATGTAAGTACAGAACAGCATAATGATAAAATTGAATGTCCTGAGTGTCACATATATGTATCAAAAAAATATATGACCAGTCACTATAAGAGCAATAAACATAAAAATAATTTAATTAGAAGAGATAATAATCTACCTAATGTTCAATTCATTGATAGTGCTTTCGGTAATAGAATTATTACATATCGAGTGAAATCTAGTTTAGTTTCTGATACACAGCTTGAATCACCTGAATTATTTTTACAAAATATTAAAAAAATAATTTATACATTACTAGAACGATCTATCTTAGAATATTCTGTTGTAAAAGTTAATTTTATTCTCAATGCGGATTTCACACAAGAAACAAAAAATCTACACAATGTTTTTGATTTTCAAATTTCAAACTATCTTGTTTGTCAAGGTGATGACAAAGATATTATTTTCTCATCTATAATTACCGAAATAACAAACAAAATGACCAATTTCCAAAAAAAAGGTAGTGGATGGAGTTTAGTTAAAATAAATCACTTGGATATGAATGTCAACAAATTTAACCCATTGCGTGGATCTTCATACATAGACCTACCGTTAGATATAAAACATAAGAAAGCTGTAATCAATGTTCAAAATAACGATCACGAATGCTTTCGTTGGGCAGTTTTGTCAGGATTATTTCCAGCTACTCATAGTTCCAATAGGGTATCATCTTATGTAATACACAAAAACAAACTAAAATTTGATAACCTATCGTTTCCTATAAAAATTAATGACATCCATAAGTTTGAAAAATTAAATAGTATAAGTATTAATGTTTTTGGATTACAATATGATTCAATAAGCAAATCAAATAAAGTTGTGGGTCCATTACACTTTACGAAACACCGTAAAAATACTCACTTAAACTTATTGTATATATCTCAAGGTTCTAAAGGTCATTTCTGTTATATTAAAAACCTCTCGAGATTATTATCTAAACAGTTATCGACTTCTGAACATGCAGTTCATATTTGTGATGGGTGTTTATTAAATTTCACGTCATTAGATAATTTAAAACGACACCAAGAAAATGACTGTTTCAATGTGTGCACAAATTTACCATCGGAAAACGATAGAAAAAGAAACTGGTTTAATGAATTAATACCATCAAACCACATTTCATTTAACAACTATGAACGTAAATTAAGAGTTCCATTCGTTGTGTATGCTGACTTTGAAGCATTTTTAAAACCAATAGAGAGTTGTTCTAACAATCCAAATCAATCATCAACTGTTAATATTCAAAAACATGAAACGTATAGTTTTGGGTATTATGTTAAATGTTCTTATGATGATAATCTTTCAGTATATAGGTCTTATACAGGGCAAGATTGTGCGCTAAAATTTATGCAATTCATTTACGCAGATTTAGAAAATATTTGTAAAAAGAATTCTTTTGTCAAATCACCATTACCGTTAACTGAAGAAAATAAAATAAATATCAATCAAAGTGAGTCTTGTTACATTTGTGCTACTAAATTAAACGTGGATAGAACAATATCTTATAATTGGCATACTGGTGCATATGATGGTGTAGCTCATAGAGTATGCTCTCAGAAATACAAAGCTCCTAATTTTGTGCCAGTGTTTTTACATAATTTAAGTAATTATGACGCTCATTTCATAGTGCATGGTCTTGATTTCGAGAAAGGTGACATTGAACTTATTCCTGAGAACAAGGAAAAATATATTTCTTTTTCTAAAGTTTTACAAATCAATAACAGAGTTATAAAATTACGATTTCTTGATTCTTTTAAATTTATGTCAAGTAGCCTTAACAAATTAGCTCAGAACTTATTACTTGAACAATTTCGTGAACTCAAATTAAAATATCCATGTGAAGAAGATTTTAAACGTTTAATAAGAAAAGGTGTTTATCCATACGAATACATGACGACATTTGATTCTTTAAAAATAACTTCTCTTCCCACTCGCGATCAATTTTATAGTTCTTTAAATGATAGTCACATTACAGAAAGTGAATACCATCATGCTCAAGACGTGTGGAATCATTTTAATTGTAAAAACATGGGTGAATATTCAGACCTGTATTTAAAAACAGATGTATTGTTGTTAGCAGATATATTTGAAAACTTTAGGGATGTCTGTCTTAAAACATACGGTTTAGATCCTGCCCACTATTATACAGCACCTGGTTTAAGTTGGGATGCTATGTTAAATTTTACCAAAATAAATTTGGAACTTTTAACAGATATCGACAAGGTTACGTTTATAGCGAATAATATTCGGGGGGGTATATCACAATGCAGCAATAGACATGCAGTGGCAAATAACATGTTTATGTCGGAATACGATTCAGATAAACCATCTTCATTTTTGATGTACTTAGACGCAAATAACCTTTATGGTTGGGCTATGTCCCAATGTCTCCCAACAGGCAAATTTGAATGGGTCGATATAAATACAGATTTTAATATAGCCGATGATGCCAAACATGGTTTAATTTTGGAAGTAGATTTAGAATATTCAAAAAATTTACATGATTTTCATTCAGATTTTCCATTTTGTCCAGAAAACGTATGTTTAGGAAACAGCAAAGACAGGAAACTGATCCCAAATTTAAAAAATAAAAAAAATTACGTCATTCATTATAGAAACCTTAAGCAATGTTTAAAAAATGGTCTCCGATTGGTTAAAGTACATAGAATTTTAAAATTTGAACAATCCGCGTGGTTGAAAAGTTACATAGACTTGAATACTCATATGCGTTCATTAGCCACTTCAGATTTTGAGAAAGATTTTTTTAAACTTATGAATAATTCTGTTTTTGGTAAAACAATGGAAAATGTAAGAAAACGAGTTAATGTCAAATTAATTAATCATTGGTTAAATCGTGGCAAAACTCAAGGTGCTCAATCTTTGATAGCAAGACCAGAATTCCATAGTTTATCTATATTCTCAGAGAGCTTAGTTGCAATACAATTAAATAAAACTAACGTTTTATATAATAAACCAATTTACCTCGGTTTTTGTATTTTAGATATATCTAAAACATTACTATACGATTTCCATTACGATTATATGAAAATGAAATATCAAGATAATATTAAGTTACTATATACTGATACCGATAGCTTAATATATCAAATATTTACGCAAAATTATTATGCTGATATAAAACTTGATTTAGTCAACTACTTTGATACGTCCGACTATCCACCAAATAATCAATATGGTTTACCATTATTGAATAAAAAACGGTTAGGTTTTTTTAAAGACGAAAATAACGGTAAAATTCTTAAAGAGTTTGTAGGTCTTCGCTCTAAAATGTATGCAATGGATGTGCAGAATAAATGTATATGTAAAGCAAAAGGGATTAACAAAAGTGTAACAAAAAAATTTTGTCTTACCGATTATAAATCATGTTTATATGAAAAGAAAACGCAATACAGTGAAATGATAAGATTTAAATCAATTAAACATGCTATATATACACAAAAAATTAATAAAATATCTTTATCACACAATGACACAAAACGTTATTTAATAGAAAATTCAACAGATACTCTTGCATGGGGTCATTATAAAATAAAGGACATTTGATTTTATCAACGATTTCTGTACAACGAAAATATGTATGTTAATGTGTGTGTGTGTGTTTTAATTGTGGTTTTTAATAACTTAAAGTTCTGTCTTTATTATGTACTATCTTTTTTCTTTATTTTTTTACTATGACAACTGTTTTGTATAATATCATGAAAAATTAGATGTAAATTTTAATGTATGTAGTTAGTTATTTGTTATACCTGATTTAACTTTATTTTATAATAATTTTCTTACTGTAATATTTTTCAAAACAGCTATGAACTGTATGTGATCATTTTTCAAAGTATTTGTGTATGTAATCTTTGTATATAAAACAAAATCAAATATAATACATTCAATCGTAACTTCTAGTTTTATTCATTCCGAAACGCTTTTCGAGTTCACACGTGCATTTAAAAATGTTTCATTTTTATCATCCTTTTACTGCCATAGTTGCAGGTCCAAGTGGATGTGGAAAGTCTAATTTTGTAACAAACTTTATTAAACATATTAATGAGGTGTGCAACACAAATTTTCATCAAATTACTTGGTGTTTTGATGAAATGCAGCCCTTATATAATTTACCAAATGTAAACTATTATCAGGGTATACCAGATTTGAATATGTTTGATGGAAAGGAAGCTAACCTTATTATTATCGATGATCTCATGAGGGAATCTGATGGTCGCATTGTTGACATATTTACCAAAGGTAGTCATCATAGGAACTTGAGTGTATTTTACATTACTCAAAATTTATTTCATCAAGGTAAAGGACAAAGAGACATTTCTTTGAATTCAAACTACATAATTTATTTTAAAAACCCACGTGATAAAACTCAAATACGTTACTTAGCACGACAAGTATCACCAGAAAATAGCAAATTCATAGAAGATGCTTACAGAGATGCTACAAAAGAAGCACATGGCTATTTGATGATAGATCTAAAACAAGACACTTTTGACATGTGTCGAATTAAATCAAAGATATTTCCATCTGATGGTCATTCTACAGTGTACATTCCCACAAAAGAGTTTAAATATGTCAAGAACCAACCAATACCCGTCATTTACAAATGATGGATCGACGCTTAAAGACGCATGAACACTTATTAAATGCTCTTTATAAACTTAAACCAAAACATCAACAAGCTCTTTTAAAAGTCTGTAACGAAAACGAAATTAATTTTATATGTGAATGTATTCATAACGTTTTACAAGGAAATATAAAACTTGAAGAAAAATCAAAGAGTAAACTAAAAAAGTATAAAAATCTACTACGAAAATTGGTACGTAAAAGTACAAATAAAATAAGAAAGAATATTATAGTTCAAAAAGGTGGTGCATTTCTTCCGATTATATTGGGTTCTATTTTGAGTGGATTGATAAGTGGACTAGTTTAAAAATGGAACACGCCAAAAAAATGCTGTTAGTTGATCCAAGCTTAATAGATAAGTTAAATCAAAAAAGAAATGAAAATCCTACCTCTCGTTTAGATAGTGAAATGGAAAAAATACTCGACAGTAATATGGATGATCGAAAAAAGTGTAAATTATACTTACAAATTTTACAAAGATATCTTCACTTTATGGAAGAAGATCGTCGTCCCATTGAACTCCCTATAATAACTTCAAATGACGATAACATTAAACCCACATCTGAAAGCTGGAAATTTTTTAATATAAATAATGATATCAAGAATAAAGATGTAGTTGTCAGTCAGACACTGAGTGATGAAGAGAAGCAACAAGAAAGTTTTACACTCGAAAAAAAACCTTCCTACTCAACAAAACAAATTTTAAATTTAATACCAAAAACATATGTAAAAAAAGGTGAGTTGTTATTGAATTCGGTGTCACTAAATAAAAACAAAATTTATTGGAATGATGCTGGCACAGTGATTGTAGATAATGAAGCGATTCCTAACAGTAACATTATCGATTTAGTAAGCGATACACTGCGACCATTAAAAAACAACGACCCACCTGGTTGGGAAAAATTTGCTAAAGCGTTAAAGGATTTAAAAGTACCTTTAACATATATTGGCAATCCAAAAAGACGTGAGTACATAGCTCGACTTCAAAACGCCATCGAAGAACAACCGCCACAAAACACAGAGGTATATTTGACGCCAACGAGCGAAGATAAACACGCAAATAAAATTAAGAAAAAGATTGATTGGGAAAAATGGACCCCTTATTAGAATTAGATCAAATTTATTATGATGTATCACACCCAGCTGGATATAGCAATATCGACAAATTATCAAAAGCTATGAAAGGTAAAATGAAAAAGGAAGAAGTTAAAAACTGGTTGCAATCCCAATCTACGTATACACTCCACAAACCAGTACATAGAAAATTCCCTCGGAACAAATACGTTCTCTCTAATCTCAATGAACTTTGGCAAGCTGACTTAAGCGACATGCGGACTTATTCTAAAGATAATAAAGGTTTCAACTACATTCTTTGTGTTATTGATGTTTTTAGTAAATATGCATATGCTAGACCCTTGAAAAAGAAAAATTCAGAAACCGTAAAAAAGTGTTTCGACAGTATATTTAATGAAGCTAATACTACACCCACTCACATTCAATCTGATAAAGGCACTGAATTTGTATCGAAAGATGTTCAAAGATACTTTAAAACAAAAAACATAAATTACTATACGACAAATAATCCAGACATCAAAGCAAGCATTGTAGAAAGATTTCAAAGAACGCTAAAAATGAAGATGTGGCGCTATTTTACACACAAGAATACTCATAAATATATTGATATTTTGCAGAATTTGATACACTCTTACAATCATAGTTTCCATTCTAGTATTAAAATGTGTCCTTCAGATGTTAATTCTAATAATATAATGACAGTTTGGAGTAATTTATATGAAAAATCTGAAAAATCATCAAAAACTATACTACCTATGTTTCATGTCGGTGACCATGTCAGAATAACTAAATATAAACATGTATTCCAAAAAGGTTATGAATCTAATTGGAGCGATGAAATATTTGTGATTTCTTCTATAATAGAACGTACTCCGTGGCCCGTTTATACTATAAAAGATTTAGATGGTGAGGAGATAGTAGGAACGTTTTATGAACGAGAATTACAAAAGGTCATTTATGACCCCACCATTGAACACAAGATTGATAAAATAATTCGCTCTCGTTACTCTGGCAGCAGACAACAAGTGTTAGTTAAGTGGAAAGGTTATCCAAACAAATTTAATAGTTGGATTTTAGCTTCCAGTTTAAAAAAAATATGATTAAAGATTTTTATTTAACTTTACTTAGCAATAGTTCAATGGAATATTTTCCTGAGAACAAAACATCAATTTTTTCAACAAAATTACCCAAACCCATAATATTGGAAGGAGAATGGTGTGTAGGAATCGTTGAATTCCAATATCCATGCACCATGTTTACTGTTCAAGATCATGAGAATGTTATTTACATAACAAAAATCATGAAAATGCCCAATGAAGACAAACTATCTACAGTTTATTATAAGACCCACATACCTGCCACAAACTATGATAATATTAACCATATTTTATCAGCATTAAATAATATAAGAGAAAAAATCAAATTCCGCTACGATAATATATCTAAATTTGTTTCTGTTTCTGTGTTAGACGAATCAATAAAATCTGTAACATTATCTCCTAAACTAGGCTTACAGTTGGGATTTGAACCAAACAGAAACCTTGTTGAAAAGAATTTAGCTAAATGTCCAGCTAATTTACATTTAGGGTTACCATCTCAACTATTCGTTTACTGTGATATAGTTGAACCTCAAATTGTAGGTGATGTAATGACACCTCTTCTGAGAGTAATACCATTAGATCCTTCAAAATACATCTATGGTGCCAATAAAATGCATGTATTTTCACCTCCTCATTACTTATCGGTAATGCGAAGAGAATTCGATACCATTGAAATAGATATAAGGTCAAGCACCGGACAAAAGATACCATTTCAATTTGGAACGGTGTGTGTTAAACTACATTTTAAAAAATTATAATGCATTTTGAACGCTCCAACATGATATGTCCTTATCAACGCTATTATTCTCATCAGGCTGGTTCAGGTATAGGGGTGGTATATAAAGGGGCGCCTTATCAAAAAGGACATGGAATTGGTAGTTTTCTTGGGGGATTGTTTAGGTCAGTTTTACCATTATTATCTAGCGGTGTTCGAGCTGTTGGTAAAGAGGCATTGAGCGCTGGTGTTGGTCTATTGACAGATATGGTTAGTGCGCGACCAATGGAAGATTCAATAAAAGCACGTCTTAAAGAAGTTGGTTCCAACTTGAAACGCAAGGCTGATGAAAAAATAGATAAAATCAATATGTCTTGATCCGGATATATAACAAAACGAAAACGTCTACCTGGAGTCAGTCCGTCGTTGACCGCGAAAGTGAAAGCTCTAAAAAAATCAAAAATTACTCAAAAACAAATCAAGGACATATTTTCTAACAATTAATCAAAATGTCTTTTTTACATAGTCATTCCTGTGAATGTATAAAGTCCGAATTGGATTTGTTTGCATTGCCGTCAACTCAAACTAGCATTGAAAGTGGAATTTGGATCCATTATAAACCAATTTCATCTCTTGCCGATGATGGTCCTATAGAATTTCAAATTCCTGGAGCAGGAGATGACTACATAGATTTATCTCATACGTTACTTCACTTGAAAGCGAAAATAGTAAATCAAGATAACACCAAACTAACCGCATCTACAGTCGTTGCTCCGGTGAATAATTGGTTGCACTCACTCTTCAGTCAACTTGATGTCTACTTAAATCAAAAACTTGTATCACCACCCAATAACACATATGCTTATCGTGCGTATATAGAAAACTTATTGAACTATGCTCCTGCAGCAAAAAAATCTCACCTCACCTGTGGTTTATGGTATGAAGATACAGCTGGAAAAATGGATTCCACCGATGATACTAATAAAGGATTTACTAAGAGGCAAGAATTATCTAGTGAAAGTAAAGAAATGGAAATGATTGGTCACTTACATGGTGATTTATTCAATCAAGAAAAATTTTTAATCAATGGTGTTGATATATGTGTTAAGTTAATTCGTTCTAGAGAAAATTTCAATCTCATGGCCTCTACAGGTGACCTTAAATTAAAGGTATCTATTACGGATGCATCTTTGATTATTCGTAGAGCACGAATCAATCCCAGCGTGTTACTTGCTCATCAAAAGGTCTTAGCTTCTACCACAGCTAAATACCCCATTACTCGAGCTGAAGTTAAAGTTTTAACAATACCATCAGGTGTTCAAGGAAAAACTCTAGATAACATTTTCTTAGGACAATTACCTAAAAGGTGTATAGTGGGATTTGTAAATAACGCTGCTTTCAATGGAAACCTCACTAAGAACCCATTTAACTTTCAAAATTACGACATCAATACTTTTAGTTTATATATAGACGGTCAACAAATACCATCAAAGGCTTTACAACCCTCATTTGAGAACAAAATTTTTACTTCAGTATATCATACATTGTTTTCTGGAACAGGTATACACTTTCTCAATGAAGGTAATGGGATATCCCGAGAACAATACGCTGAAGGGTATTGTATGTTAGCGTTTGATTTGACACCTGATTTATCAGCAAACTCTGCAAGTCATTGGAATCTTGTAAAGCATGGTAGTGTGAGATTAGAAGTGCGTTTTGAAACAGCTTTATCACAAACTATTAATTGCATTGTTTATGCGGAGTTTGATAATGTTATTGAAATAGATAAAAACCGCAATATTTCAGTAGATTATAGTAGTTAAGAACACAAAATTAACTGTTTAAGATTAGATTAAGCGTGAATAATGTAATTCAGATTTGTTGTTAGATTTAAGTTACCAATAAAACGAATTCATAAAATATTAAGTTCTTTGTTTAACTATAATCCTTGCAACCCCACAACAAGAGTCAACTTGGCTGATAAGTACCATAATAGTGTCTTGTTAACCTTATATGAGACATTACCACTTTATCATTCGACCTGATAAGATTCTGCAGCGATACGGTGAATAAAAATGAATACAATAGAAATACAGAATTACTTAAAGAAAATTGATCCAAGTATTGAATATAATGTATATGCAGCCAATCGTCTACCAATATATGTGGTAACTCCTACATACGTAGTTAGCAACTTAGACTCTGATAACAAACCAGGTTCTCACTGGGTCGCCATACACATAGATAAGAATGGTTTTGGACAGTACTTTGATTCATACGGTCGACCACCTCAAGGATACCACCGAATGTTTTTAGCGAGAAATTCTAGAATGTGGAATTACAATACAAGTCGAATTCAAAATGACTTTACTATAGTTTGTGGAGAGTACTGTTTAATGTATCTGTATTATAAATACTATGGTAAGAGTCTCAAAGATTTTCAAGTATTATTTAGTGATAATACAATATGCAATGATGTGTTTTTAAATGGTTTATTTAAATCATGTTTTGAGGTGAATAAATGAAATATGAAAATGAATGAATGATTTTTCTTTATTGAAGATTAATAACCCCATACAATACTTATAATTCTTCCAAACAATTTATGAATGTTCCCAATAACTTTACAATCGTAAGCATGAGCATGAAAAAACACTAAAATTAATCTATTAAGTATGTAACTTAAAAGAGTACAAAGTTTAAATACAATACAATGTAAGTTAAATTTAAACAGGTAGATTCTTAAGTACAGTTAATACAATAATAGTTTCTTATTTCAATAATAGTAGTACAAAGCATATGATTAAAGTTAAGATATTAAAACATTGACACGCACTGGCACTTTTGTTCATTTGTCTGTGTCTATAAAATATTTCACACAATCGTCCTTACTAGCCAACTGTTTGGTTATATTGTATATAGTGTCCTTGACACTTTGCAAGTTCTTATCACTGTCGTTTTCCGCGTAATATTTAACTCGCACATCAGCGTGTTTCCAATGTTCCGTCGGTGCGATGTTTTTTATTTTATTCACTTCATACACCTCAATTTTTATGAGATGTGATGCAGAACTGTTGTCATCGCTGTTTGATCGGATGTATGAAACACCACCGCTCGTCGATCGACCAACACTGGATGACTTTCTTGTTGTTGTCTTCTTCTTTTTTGGTTTTTCGAAGAACTCATCAATGCTGTTGCATTCGATCGCTCTTTTATTTGCTAATATCGCTTTTTTGACTTTAAAGGCGAGTGTACCTTCTTCATCACTAGGTTCGTCGATTTCTTCAGCATAATAGTAGTTTTTGAAAGTATTTTCAGAAAACTGTAACAAAATGAAATGAAACTGTTTTAATTATCGGTTAAGTAAGTACTGTATGATAAATACTTATAGGTATGCGAAGTATACATGTACACATTAGTAACAATGATAAATTAATAAGACATCAAAGATAGCTAAAATGTATTAACCTGGTGGACAACACATGGCATAAACAATTAATGAAACATCTGGTTACAACACTTTTAGATCAAAGTATATAAAGGTACTTACATTCATTTTTATAACACTTTCACTATTTAACTATTTCACAATTTTACTATCACTTCACTGTTACAAACAACTGGAGATCACACTTCGAGCAGAGCACAGAGTGGAATACGATACCATGTGATTTTGCGTCGGTCTTTTATATGGAGAGGGAGTATTGTTTCCTTGCAGACAAGATCCAACATGTTTCGACTTTCACCTTAAATGTTCCGTTGAATACGTAATATCAGGTAATGTGAATAATGGGAACCGTAATTATTATGACAATGAGAAGACCCAAAGGGTTTTACCTAGAATTTGAGAAAGGTATGGTGTATTGTAACGATTGCTTTATCTATAATAAACAATGCCCGTAATGCGTAAAGGGCGACTATTAAGTAATTTTAAACGGCTTTTAAGTAGAAACACGAGTTAATAGAAATACGAGACAAAGACCTTTGCATCCTTCAAATAAAAAAGGGTCGCCGATAGAAAGTAGAAAGTCAATAACACAACGAAACAGGGAAAATGTTGCTTTATCTATCATAAACAATGCTCGTAATGCGTAAAGGGTAACTATTAAGTAATTTTAAACGGCTTTTGCTTAGAAACACGAGTTAATAGAAATACGCGACAAAGACCTTTGCATCCTTCAAATAAAAAAAAGGATCGCCGATAGAAAGTAGAAAGTTAAAAGCACAACGAACAGGGAAAAGGTACAAGCTTAAGGGAACCGTAGACCATGAACAAATTCGTGGTTCATACCTACCTCGCGGGTGATATGAAACGGATTCCGCGGACGATATAATTTTTATTCGCGGGTGTTATCAAAGTAATCCGCGGTCGATATCAAATTAATCCGCGGTAGGTATCAAGTTAATCCGCGGTAGGTATCAAATTAATTCGCGGTAGGTATTAAAGTAATCCGCGGATTTATTCGCGGGTTCCGCGGGCCGAATCTGGAGCAATCGAAAACGTCGGCCATCAGCCGCCGGAGCGCCGCGGACCGGCCCTCGAACCTGCTCCAGTATCGGTGAATCCCTTACTACTTACGTAATTGATTAGCTTTGCCGCGAGCTTTCTCTAACAAGATGATTCTTGATTGAAATTCCGTAGAACGCTATTGGTAAAGTCAACGACACAGTAGTTTCAATTCACTTCAATTTGCTTATTAAGAGATTGAGCAAACTTCAGTTAGTACCAGGATACCAGTTAGGATAACATCGATCTAACTTAGAACTGCGAATTAAGTTCTAGGCTAAGATTAAATTTGAGTCCTTGGGTGTGTAAGTGATTAATTAAAAAATAATTTCGGAGGCGTGAGGTTTCAGTATGATCAAGCTTTAAATTATACGCAGTAGCTTTAATTCATCATTTGAAAGTATAATAAAAAGCATACCTACTGGTTTGATTAGTTGTGTTCTCCATTACTTAAAAAATATTATAGAAAAATAAACAGCAATTATGTACCTATTGTTTGTAAACAATGCACGTTCTATGTATAGGAGAAGGGGGACATAACGGAGACGTTAAGGGAAATAAACAATAAAATATATTCAAGATATTTTTATTAATTAAAAGTAACTAAAACACTTAGGTAACTTATTAACCTAGTATTTGGCATGTAATTTGGTGACATAAATAATCAAATAAAAAATTTAATAAAAACTGAGAGGTGTCAAGGGACACCCGGATGGAACGAAGTTCCTTTCGATTAATTAGTAAAGGAATTGTAATAAAATTTTAATTATATAACAGAGTGTGTATATATACAAATATTTTCCTATTTCCGTTCCAATACATAAGTTTCTAGAGAAAAAAACAAATAAATACGTGTGGCACTCGGAGGCTGCCGCGGTAAAGCTATTGCATAGCATTTTTATCACAAATTTGGATTGACTAAACACAAATTCGATCTTACGCTTACCACATAGAGTAGATTTTTAAACGCGAGCAAAGCACGTTTAGTCTTGTTATTGATAAATGTCAGTAACCAAAGTAGAATAAATCAACAAAATTTGAAAAAAGAATGTTACGTTCGATTCTTTTGTACTCGTGCCGTGCCAACGCTGGGGAAATAGCTTCTACGCAATGTATTTAAGGTTCATATTAGATTAGTAAGAAATGGTTTTAATGACTTTTGGTTGGTATGCCGGTGTAGGGTGTACATAGTATTAGGGACTCGGTCCAATGCTCGCTCGGATGATGCCATACTCCCGAGTGTCGACATTGGGCTGTAAGGCTGTGTGTAACCAACATAACCGTTCCACTCACCCCCCAGTGGTGGTAGCGATAACACGTTTTTTCCCCGCGAAAAAAAAAACAAAAAAGGGTAAGAACAGGATGAGGTATTTGGTTACTTTGCCTCACAGTATAAGCAGATGTGGTATATTTCCATATCTTCGTCGTCAGCACCTGCACAGGCTGTATAAGCCCAAAGTTACGCTACCCAATGCTCCGAAGATTTTAAATAACTGTCGTTCACGTCAACGCAATACAGGCATAACTCATCCCTGTCCACATCAGAGCGGGTTTTTGGGGTCTTCTGTTTCTTGGGGTTTTTCTTCAACATTGTATAGTTGAGAAGCTTTTCTGCAGCTCGCTGTTTTGCTCAAAACTGTATCAATGGCTTGTTTCATGTTCTACGCAGACCAACTGCCTCTCGTACTTTTTTATGTACGTTCGCACCATTTTAGGTATCATCCTTAGGTCATTCCTTCAGCCTACTTTCATAACGGTTACAGGGTACAATGCGGTAGGTATGGGGTACCCCATCGTGTCCCAGAGCCGTGGTCCCGTTATGCCCTCACGTCTAACACTTTTTTAAAATAATAAACAGAAAAACGAATCGACCGTTTGAGTAATTTTGTTCAAAACATATCAATGAGAAATATCGCTAGAAAAACACAATTAAAAAACTAAATTAGTAGCACTCAAAATTAGATGAAATAATGATAAAAATCTTTTCTTGGTGTAAAAAACGACGCGTGCGATCTTCTTGCCTGACATTGTCAGACACAAGACTGACGCAAAATAACCGCGTATTAGCGCCATCAACACAACTCTATTGTGCATAGTTACTCGTATATGTGTGTGACACCGTCGTGCCTCGCGTCCCCGTTATGCCCCCCCCGTCCCCCTACTTAAAAAAGAGTTGCTGTTTGGGTTTCACAAAACCTGATATGGGAATAAAATTGACTATGTTAAAAGGATCATAACAACCTGTTGACACGTAATTAGTTGACTTATTTGTCGTGTTTTATCTTGCGAAAGAGGTTAGTTTTACTTCTTTTTCTAATTAATGCTGACCAGTTTTAGCGGCCACATTGATACATAATAATCTACAGTGAAGTAAGAAACTATCTGTTAAATGGATATTGTAGTATAAGAAGCTGAACAGAATAAACGGAAACGTAAATACGCGATGTTTCATCCGAAGGCAATACGATTAGAAGAAACGTTTTCCTTCCAAATTTTCTCACGCACCAACCGTCAGCCGTCCACCATCTTAGTTCAATTCGATCATGAAAATATATAGCTTTATTCGAGCGATCCGTATCGCTAAAGCTTCCTAATCGGTTTTCTTTCATAAAAATTGACTTTTTGGATTTATGACAATTTGGTTTAATGTACACGATTGCTTAAAATGTGTAGTATAATTTCTTGATTTTCTAGATTATTTTTATTTGTATTATCTTCGTTTTTGTTGTATTTTTTTTTAACTAAAGTACTTTTATTAGCCTTTGTCTATAACTAATCCTGGCAATGACTATAATGAGTAGACTTAGTGTTAAGTGATTGAATAAGACTCGCGATTTTGTTTATTACCTAAAAGGTGGATAGAATCAGTAGATACGTAAATAATCTAAGAGTCCTAGCACAAAACAGTCATAGATAATTTTAAATAACAAGAGGCAAAAGGCCTTAACTCATATAATGTCCCCAATTTCTTTCTCTATATAGAACGGCTTACCTCGTCGCAAAAATAAAGGTAATATAAGAAAACTACTTAAGGAAAGTGAGTGTCTTATTTTGTGTTCATTTCGCGTCCATCGGACCTCATACGTCAAGACGAGATGCCACCACCTTATGCGCGAAACATAGCAGATATAGCTGCACTACTGAACTATAAGTTTAAAAAAATCGAAGGCTGTTAGATTGAATGTACCTATAAATTTTTATTTAGATTGTATTACATTAATTGATTTCATGTCCAAAGTTATTGAGCATGACATGTAATTTTAATATATGTCATAAGTTTAGCTAGTAATGGAAGCATTGGGTATGCGTTGTTTAATTAACAACATTAATAAACGCCGGATCAAATCTGCAGTGAAAAATTATATGATTCGTGACTAAATTTTCATATTATCTATAGAATTATAATATTATATCAGTCAGTACATTTTAATATATAATATCCTATAATGAGTCAATTTATCGATAACGCGACACGCCTGGGACCCATCCCAAACACGTGTTGTCTTGCGCGAGCGCACCATTAATATCGTCCAACCGGCAGGGACAATTTCAGCACCCATACCGTTGCACACTACGGTATACTGTTCCGCACCACAGTCGAAGTTACTAAAGTGTAATTATTTTTACTTGGCGCCATAACGGGTGAAAATCTTGTGAAAAGTTTCGGAAGCAACTTGACTCTACAGTCATACATTATAATTTTTTTCCTGCGTTTATATCAAAAGAAATAAAACATTACCAGCATTCATCTTTAACAGCTAGGTGCACCAACACCCCGGTATCGACTCTGTATTTATGAACTAAGGACTACCTCTCTTTGAGGACCAGTCGTTGGAATCAAACAGGTTACCTTCATCGAATTTGGGAATCAAGAAATGGTGTTGCACAAAAAAAAATGTACGGTTCAGTAGCAACTGCACAATATGCACAAAGTAAATTGCGTCTCTTTGAATAAGCCTCATCATCATCAAGAAACGTTTGTTCATTTCATTTTTGAAGTTTCGATGAGTCAATGACCATTTAATGCACCTGATTTAGCACTGCATGATTACAATGTTCGTATACACATTCATTCCTATAGATTAGTCATAATGAGGCCGCTCTGCAGAGGTGCATAAATATTCGTACTCGCCCACGTACCGAGTGCGTGGGATGATCCGGCCACGTATCGTTCTCTAAATTTTCACTCTCTACCACCGGTGTAATCCTCGCATTACACGCGTCTTATCTTTGCCTAACACATGTCTCCAATCTCTATAGTCTCTAAACATCGCATAGGAAGGTATGTAAACCAAACGCAAAATGTTGCGTTTTTTTAAATTCAAGCAGAAATACATTTTTTTTATAATTTATGTTAATAATAGCGTAGAACGCAATGCAATATTTTTTCTTTAATTTAAAATTAACGTCGCCATGTGTTGGGGCATTTTTTTAAATCCGCCCACTTTGGGATCTTGTTTAGCTAATGTTACAGCGAGGCGCCGTCGGTTGCGCTTATAAAAAAGGCCTAACCCAGCAATTAATTTCTACACTGAGGTCGTATTTTTTTATGAAATGTCTGAACTTTATTAAAGCAAATAATAACGTGCGCGTCCTATAATTCTACGTAGGGGTGTTCGCGGCGCGTTGATATTTTATTTACTTTATCGTCGGTTCAGGCACGAGACCATTGTGTTGGTAATGAAGCTCAACTCTTTCCGAGATTCCGTCGGGTCAGTAATTAAACACATCTGCTACACTTGCAATTGTATCTCTCACTGGGCGTGTTTTCATATTTTCAGTTAAACATTTCAGACGAATTTTTGTGATGTTTAATATGGGACCTTTTACTTCGTTATGTTCGTAGTTTGTTTTAATGGTAATTGTTTTTCGTCTCGGCGTGTGACGATTATGCAAATAAATCTTTGTTACAATCTTCATACGAATATCACGAACAGATGTCTTCTATGTCTCACTTATGTTACTCTTTAGAATTTTGTCTACAGTGTAATCCGATTTATACGACTATTTTTACTAAGCATAATAAATGTGGTTATTTTTTGTTATTGAATTATGAAACGAGCAAATATAAATAACGAAGTTTGCAGATTGCACTTTGCACAGACTATAAACCATATTGAATGTTGTTTGGTATTTGGCCCTTCTTGTTTCCAAGTCATTACGAATGTTCGTGTTCAAATTCCCCTGTATGTGTTGTAATTTAAAATCTATACACAATATACTTAACACTTAGTTTATTGTACGTGCTTGTACGCCGCGTTTCGAATCTTATTCAACGCGTGAATTCGCTCGTTATACTTTTAATACAAACAAGGATATCGTGTTATAAAAGCCCTTTGAATTCTACCTGAGCAGAGTGTAGGTGTTTTTATGTTTAGGTATTCCACATTCTATTGAAAAGTGTTCTGTAAGATTTCTCCCGTTCTCATTTCATCTGATAAATAAGCATGATTATAATATATGGAACATAGGAAGGTGAAGCCGTTTTGTTTTATTACAAACTAGGTGTTGCTCGCGGTTTCGGCTAAAAAGCCTTCTCTCCACAAAAGTCCCTGAAGTACTGTAGGTACCGATCGATGGCGCCATAAGAAAGGCGCCAGTGCCATCTCTTAAAAATCAATTATTTGCTACGTGAGCAAGTTACCAGAATAAAAAGTAGCCTTTGTGTTAATCCACGAAGTGGTCTATGTGTGCTGCAAAATTTCATCCAAATACATTCAGCTTTTTCTGAGTGTACTTCTAAGTTCTTACAAACATTCAACCGTGTGAATATATATTGCAATTTATATTTAATCAACGCCAACACTTTTATTTATGTGTACCAATTAGTCGTTCGCACTGTAAAGTGAGTAAATTCTTGCCAGTTTTGTGCTCGGTGGCCCCCGGCTCGTTGACCAGGGTCTCTCAGGTCTAGCAACTACTTTAATAACTGCAATTACCTGTCACACACTATGTCTCTACTAGTTAGTCGAGTTTGCGGGAATTATCTCCAGACAACGAGAAGGGTGAAACAGTTGTACAGGTTTATATGTAAGTGTCTTAAACAGTAACGTTTTAAACGTACTTGTGCCGTCTCGACGATAGCAACAATTCTCAAAAATAGTTATCAAACAGATTTTGGTGAAAAGTGAAACCGCATTATTAGATTCCTTTGTTTACTTATACAGGGTTTTGAGACGGAGCAGTAGATAAGGACAGACTATCTTAACCGCTGTTACTGTCCACAAAATCCACTGTATACTGTTTAAAACTCTACGGTATTTTAAATATATATTTTTTCATGCTAAAATCCTAAATCCTGGATGCATGCCGCTTCCAAGAGGTTGGTCTGGAAATCTTTGGGGGAAGCCTATGTTCAGCAGTAGATTTCCAAAGGCAGAAGAAGTAGTAGAAGAAGAAAATCTTAAAACCTTTTTTGAACATTACAAAATAATTTTAATTAACGGGCTATGAATTGCGATACAAATTCATTTCAAATTTCGTTTAAATATCGTGTTCTTCAAATAGGCGCCTACAATTTACGCTTACCTTCTAAACAACCATTTATAAATGGATACAATTTGCGTTGACATTATAAACGTTTCACGTTAAGCGTAGTGATTGAATGCGACTCGTCGTTTTTCACCAAATATGGAGATGAACCGGACGATAGCTACATTCGGTCCTTGTAAATTGTTCGCGATGCGAACTAGCTGATCGCTATCTGCGCTCGTTAACCACTATTATGAATGCAAATTAAACAATTATAATACGTTCCGACCGATGTCGTATCCGCGCTACACATGTTTATAGTCTAGGAGAATGATTGCGATGTCTTCTGCTGGACGTCGTAAATTTTTATAGTATTTTTAAGTGTCTTCGTTAACCGAACTGGTTATATGAGATGCAAATTATTATTGTTAAGCACGTTTACAATATTACGGGGGTATAAATTATAGTATTGTATTAATTAAACAATTGGCACAGAATTTCTGCTTTAATCGTGTTATTGTGAAGATAATATTATTCTTTGTGAAAAATTCAAAGTTATTATCAATACAAATTTATGTAAAATCTATGTGGGATTATATTTTTGTATATTTTTTTTCTAGAAATTGTATTTCTTTTAAAATTTGGAATACATTACGTACACGTACGAAACAGCGGTAAGCCCTACGGATCAGTTTATGAATGCCCGACAGCGAGTCTGGCTGCCGATTGCCGATGTATTACTACGGCCATTGGGGGGCATGTCCTACGTCGGGTGATGTCAGATTGGCTTTTCCGACAATAAACCTTTTTGCGAGTGAATTCGTGATTTTGAGGTACCTACAAATAGGTATATATATCACTATTTTTCTATTTCGCCTTGATTGGTCGTGCAGCTTTTCCTGCGTATGTAGCAAATGGCTTTTGACCAACGAATTTACGTCCCAGACACAGATGTAAATACTTTGCTCACTACAATAGTTGACTATTATTATGCATTTATTTACTGCTAGCTAAGACTTAAAATTTTATTTTTAATATTTAACAGTTGTGGCGACATATTCGGACATTTCGCGACCGCTTAACTTTGTGCCACTCACCCGAGGTACATTTTTATTGCAAAACGGATATAATGTAACGTCTTACAGTGACACATACTGCTAGATGCCTTCATTAATCAATTAATTCCCTTATAGACTATATATGTGATCCTACGCTGAGCGTGGCCCGATATAGCGTAGATGTGAATATGCCTTTTATAACATGTAAAGTAACTTGACAACCTTACTGAAATGTAAATCTTTAATTTATCACTGCATGTTAATAAATATATGTTAATATGAAGAAATTATTTATGTCATCATGTCTTAAGCTGTGAGAAAAAATTATTATGTCGGCCGTTTAACTCTTAAACTATTTATTGCAGATCGCGTGACTACTCCCCGGAGCAGTAGAAAGATCTTGACACCCGTAAATATAGTATTTGCGGTTTTTTTTAACACTGGCTACTGTTTGATTTTACATTTTGTAAACATAGTGGCTCTTGCTATAAAGGTTGGGATTAAATTTAAGGATTGTTAGTTTTTTTCTGTTCAATAAATCATCCTAAGTTTACTGATTTAATATATTCTGAGCAGTTATTAGAGGCAAGCTAATGGTGGCTGTTCGTTCATATTCGCTGCGTGAGCCGTGACGCTGCGGTTGCTTGTCGGAATGTCGCCGCAGCTACACGACGCCTAATAGAGGTTAATCAACCTCCCGCCTTTCATCCAATCTCGTTAGCGAACTAAATTGACTTTCTTATTGCGCGCAATTTCCCTCGCATACTGTTCGACCGAAGTTATAAACCTCTTAATCCGCCGTCATAGTCGCAGCCTATTCAGCACTAAAAGCCGCAACAACTGCATTTGCCTTCAAACAAACAGTTTGGTAAGTGTATCATCTGCCGTGCGCCGCGCACATATTGGAATGAGTCGAACTACTTAACAAGTGTGCGGTGCTCTTGTGTTTGAGCACTTTCGTACCGTGTTTTGCATTTAGTGTTTGCTATTAGCAAAATTATGCATTTTGTTCGATCAATAACTTGTTTCTTCTGCTTTGCCTAATGCACAGATGCTGACTAGGTGATAGTTAAACGGCTTATCGACGGTTTTGCGATTATGATAGTCACAAATAATGTAAGCTTATTTACTACGTTAGTTCATCGTTTTTACTATCACACTGTAATGTAGTAGGTAAACCGCTTTTGATATATTTTGTTCAATATAAACAATACATCATTTTAGGAACGGAAGAGAACACCACATCCGTAATTATAAATATTATAAAATTGCGGTTGTACTGTTATCGTGTACAGAATTTATGTTAGTAATCACGTTGGGTACTAGGAAATCATAAGCAAAGAGCATATATTCGAGTGAGTACAAAATAAGGAATGTATTTTGAGTTGTTTAAGTGTTGTACGGATAAGTACACATAAGTGCGTGCATTCACTCAGTTTGACGTGAAGTAAGTGTTCGACCCCGCTAACATCTAATGTCAACCCTGGAACGCGATGTTGGTGGTCATCTTTCAAGCCCACTTCACACAATTAACACGAGAGCATCTGTTACACAACACGTACCTACGGCTATCCCCGCGGTGGTACTCTTAAAATCGTGAATCAATAATAGTAATATTGATCTCACACACACGCACGCACACACTCACGCCTTTTATCTCTGAAGGGGTAGGCAGAGGCACAACTAGTGCACCCACTTTTCGCCGTACGTATTCTGTCCCATGATGTGATAGGGGGCGAGCCTATTGCCATATCGTGCACAAATTCCAGACTCCAGGCCGATACTGATTAGAAAAACTGAATATCATTCTACCTGACCAGGGAATCGAACCCGAGAGCTCAGCATTGTAGTCGTACCGTAATACAACTACGCCACCGAGGCAGTCCAGTAATAGGTATTGATAGTATTTATAAATTCGTCTGTAGGTATCTATATGTACATTAAACCCATTTTTAACGTAGAAGGCAAACGAGTCGCACGTTCTCCTTAAATTGTTTAGAAATACTCGAGTGACGAGGTGGTACAATTTCGTAGAAATCTGTAACAAATCGACTTTGCTGTTAGGTTTCGTATCACTAGTGAGATTGCTGTAAGTCGAAAAACCATTTTCGTTTTCCGGGCCGCTTTTTTTATAGTGGTCGAGGAACCAATCGTATATTTTTTGGCATTGTTGATCTTGGGCGGTGGAGACCAGACATCAGGTGTCTCATTTGGTCGAATATCGGCATTCAGCAATTTATTTATTACACTTCGTAAACACATGGAATAAATGCTTAATGCCGTAGGCAGCTCTGTCAGTCAACCTTTGGGTAATGCAGAGAGCTTTAGTTTTTTTTACAAATGCACAGTATTTGAGAATCTTAATTTTACAATATTCACGGAGCTACGAGAGATAATGATATTTTTATCATAGATTTGGACTTCGGTCATCACGTTGAGTGATTATTTGGCGACAACTTACTAATAGGCGGAATTGAAACGAACCACAATTGTCTAATTATACTTTGTTGACAAACTTGAATATGACCATCATACTAGAGGTCGTTTAAGTACATCTATATGTTAAAGACTTATCTTTTAACGTATAAGCAGATCTCGATAACAATTTCAACGTCCGTCGTGGCATCGGTAGTTGAGTTAAATACATTTTTGATTTAACTGACAAGGAATATTTTAGTGCTTCCTAGTTGCCGGTCGGTAAGGTATTGGATGTCGCGTCAGATAAGCCGTCGCTAGTTAGTATTCGCGCGAATCACTGAATTATGGGCGTTGTAAAGAACGTACTGAGACACCCGCTGGGGACCACCCGCGTGTTTTTAGGCTTGTAGAATGGACGCCCGGGTGCCGTAACCGGCGTGGTTTTGTTAGCTCCAGACATATTATCAGTGTAATTCAACGTTATATTGACTTACACCAATCTGTACGGGTGATTTATTCCTTAAAGGTAAGCGAAATTTTCAATCAATTATTTTTATCTGACGTCACTTGTATCAAGTGTTTTAAATCTTTTTAATATTGCGTTACGTCTATAATTTGCAGTGTATTTCATTGCTGCCAAGTGTATAATCTAGTATATTCTGCCATAATATCTTTTATTCAAGTTGGAACTCTTAACACGTTCACTTCACCATATTTTGTAGAATATCTTTAGCATATTTATAATATATTTTCCAGCTAACTATTATACCCTATGACTACTACCGACGACTCATTTTCGTATTTTATCTTCATGCAAAAGATTTATACTTGATTTTAATGTCGATACAAACCAAACACTGATAAGTTATGCAGCGGTAAATGGTAACTTAAGGTAATTTTAAAGTCAAAAGTATTCTTTACTGTATACCTAGAACATTAATCAAACATACTATGACCAAATGTGTGTTATGTCACACTGTAACGTGAGACAGCAATGTTTTATTGTGATATATTTTATAGGATACATTAGATGCATGTTTTTATGTATGTTACAGGTCCTTCATATTATGTAGGTAAGACTAATAACTTGTGTTGAGGAATTTTAATAATTTGTAAGTAAAGATGGATGTAATGTGTTGTCAGATAAAACGATGCTCGGGAAATCTTTATTGCTTAGAATATCCCAGGAAAATAATTCTAAATAAAGTCAATAAAGAGAAGTAAGTAGAGACAAAAAATGATGATGTTTAACTCAGAGGCAACTGTTGTAGTTAGTAGTTAGAAGTCGCTTAAACATCGTACAGAATGACTAGATGAACTGTGTAGCTCTGAAACTGGATTGACGGGAACAAGTCAACATGTGGGACTTTTAACATATTGTATCATTATAATATAGAGATGTAATACACTATTTACTAATGGTAGTAGCTTAGTAGTAAGCATTTAGTTACAAATCGCGTCCGTACGTCCTCATTAGCATTATTAGCACAGGTATACATTGTACGTGTGTCTCAGAATTACAATGTACGTACTCACTCAGCTAATATTGAAATAATATTTATGCTTTCAGGGTTCAGTGCTAATGAACACCTACAGGTTATGGCCTATGTACCGTCAGGTCCTAGTGCACAGTAAACGTCGTTTTGCAGATACGTCACGTAATGTTGACTTAATCTCGTTAATGTGAGGCGTGCTCATGCTTGTATCGGCGTATGAGCTTTTACGATATTATGCAAATTGAAATTTGATACGCTTTCCGAGTTTGCGAGTTTGTTCCACGCTTAAGTGTGTGCCGATGTTGTAAGAATAATGGGCGCTTAAGTGCATGCATGACATGTGCGAATTTCACAACATTTAATTAGCCTTTGCTAGCTATAAATAATTATATTTTGTGGGCGAAAGGTCAGAACCCATCGCGTGATCCATCGGCGCTTGGCACCATGTAATTGGAGTGTTCTAAAAATATAGCCATGAATTATGATCGAAGTCAGATAATATCTTAGAAATGTAATCCACGGCAATGTTTGGACTATATTAAGCGAAGTTTCCAAGAAGCAGTACTATAACCAATGCTGTAATTGCTTTTGAGATTAATAAAAAAGCAAAGGTTATCGAATCTGGCTAACGGTTATTGTACAATGGTATTGCATAAAGTAGGAAACAACGTGATTTAATGGAGAAATAAACATCGGTCGTGCATTGTGGAGTTTGTAACTTGGCCTTTAAATTATTGTTAACACACCGTGTGAAGGAAATCCTTACTACATATAGTGGTACAGATTGTGTTGGTTCATAAGTAATAATATTAATAAAAATCAAGTCGGTAATAATTCAAGCCTATGTCTTCGTAGATAAAGAAAGGACACCGTGTATAACAAATGGACTTGGATAAATACGACTTCAAGTACAATTGATATGTCCCCACCGGCGATTAAACATGTTAAATATTTGTCAAGCGACGCGCGAGCGCAGGTGCGCTGTCGCGTATTCATTGCATTCTGCTATGAAAAATCTATGGCGCATACACAAATACATCATGCATATCTAATGAGGTCGACAGACGCAATCAGTGAGGATACATTGCGCATATTTGTTACAATATAGAATATTGTTATTTCTTACAATCAAGGATATGTAAATAGTAAGACGGGCGAGAGTTTTAGTTATGTAAGTTGTACGAGAGCTGTAAGTCGCAAAAAATAAATATGTTTGTCACTGTAAACGGATTACGTAATTGTTTGTGTAAGGAAATTGTTTGTAAGTTTTGATACCTATCGCAATTAACACATTATGTCAAAGGACACGTCCAAAAACGGGCCTAGAATTCTAACCGACACAGTTTATATATATTTTGATAGAAGTCCTGAAAACTAGCCTTTTACAATAAATCGTTCAATTTTAAAGACCTCCGATTTTGAGATTTATGTGATTTTATTTTGCTTAAAAACTACACTTAATATGAACGTTTTTAAAAACCGATGTAAATGTAGGGGTCTAAAAATATATTTTAATGGATCTAAGATCCTAATTTTGTCCCTTTAATATCCCTAAAGTTTGAGCTTGGTTAGATTTTGAGGCCCAGCATCGATACAAAAAGCGGACATCTCCATAACAAAATGTAAGGCACATCTAAAGCAACGTTTTGACGATGACTAAGCGACCAGGTTGGAATAAGTGTAACCGAAATTTCAATTTGATTATTTAATGTCAAACACCTTGCGTACTTTCTATCAGTTTATTATAGTTAATTATTTTAAAGTAAAAAACTAACAAAACGGGGATGCTCGTACACCGTTAAATAAACTGCAAGTGTAAAAACTATAACAGTTTCGAGAGGGTAAAAAAGACTTCACAAAAAGTTGTGGCGGTTGTATAGATATCCAAATAATTTAATTTCCTTTACAAAACCGAAAGTTCTATTCATATAAAAATAATAACCAAGGCATATGGCGTCTTCACAATAGACCTGCGGCTTAGTAATTACTTTTTTCGATGGTAACTTGCACACACATGCGTGACATGTATTATGGCTTATGTGTAAAATGCATGTTCACATTTGGTGAAACTATTGAATAAAAAACTTCCGTCATATCTTTTCATTTTAGTATATATTCACGTAATACGTTTCATTTTACTGGTGGTAGGTCTCTCATTATGTAAGAGGCCGTCTGGGTGGGTACCACCGCAATGTCTATTTCTACCGCCAAGCAACAGTGTGCATGCACTGTTGTGTTTCGGTTTGAAGGACATTGTAGCCAGTATAACTACTGGACATAATGAGACTTAACATCTTATGTCTCAGGGTGACGAGCGCAGTGGAATGCCACACAGTACTTTGTTAGTCAAGGTGCTGGATGGTGTTGCTACTGTTTATGGGTGGTCGTATCGCTTACCATCAGGCGAACGGCATGCTCGTCTCGTCATTAAATGCAATAAAAAAAAAAAAAAAAAAAAAAAATATATAAGTGGTGAGTTATTCATAATAATAAAATGTTACAATAGCCGGTGAAACTGATATTTTCTTGTTAACCGAATGATGGCCATTGCCGCGTATGCTAGGATATTTTGTGTCAATCTCTACATATATTAGATATAATAATGTTATCCATTTTCGGAAACACAGACGTCGTTGTAGTATCGTCTTTTTTCGATTGCCATGTCTTGTAGATAAATGTCTCGTTAGACATTTATTCTTAAAATGAATTAGGTAACTGCATAGAGTACATTCTCAATTCACCAATTGTTGTATTCTCACCGGTTGTTGTAGGCTTGAGCTGCCAATGAAATGCTCGATCAGTGTAGACTGATAGTGTGCTTAGCTAATTGTACTGACTGCCGAAGGTATGGACGTACGGCTATCGAGCATTTGGTTTGGAAGCCTGCCGCACGCTCAGTATACTTGGTACAGACACGACTACCTTATTTCTAAATAGTATAAAAAAATATTTACTTTGACATGGCGAGTTTTTATACTTTATAACACTGATATCTAGGAGATAGGCTTCAGTTTCATCTGAGACCAATACCAATATCCAACAACTCTTTACAAACTATTACTACTAACAACAAAATAGCATCAAATAGGTAATTTACTACGTCGATGCAAGCTTTACAAGATATTTTGTAGCACGGTCGGTGGTTCGAACTCGTAAACTGCAACACAAGGCTAGCTCATTATATGACCGCGAGCCGCAGCGCTACTAGGAAACGTAGAACACTGAATGTACGGCATACGCTTGCAGTTTCCCAATTTTATTAACAACAATTTGTATTTTATACCAACTGCAAGGTAGGGTAGATTCATACGATGTTTTTCAAAAAAAATATTTAAATTGACAATATTTATATTATTCTTAAGCTTATTATCTGGAGTACTTAAATTATAAATCGGCAATGAAGTTCTGTTGTAATATCATTTAATATAAATTAATTCTAGGTTAGAACCAGGCGATCCGTGTGTAGTAAATTAAGCTATAAATTCTTCACCATTTGACGGCTATGCATACACATTACATACAAATTACATTTTTACTGGTGGTAGGTCTCTCATATGTAAGAGTCCGTCTGGGTGGGTACCACCGCAATGTCTATTTCTACCGCCAAGCAGCAGTGTGCATGCACTGTTGTGTTTCGGTTTGAAGGACATTGTAGCCAGTGTAACTACAGGACATAGTGAGACTTAACATCTTATGTCTCTGGGTGACGGGCGCAGTGGAATGCCACACGGTACATTAACTCAAGTGCTGGATGGTGTTGCTACTGTTTAGGGCTAGGGTCGTATCGCTTACCATCAGGCGAACGGCATGCTCGTCTCGTCATTCAATGCCATAAAAAAAACTAAGTTCTATCATGCTGTATGATTTTGTATCTTTACATTTTTATAAATCTGACATGGGCATTCGTAAACAGATCTGATATTTGTTCATACAATGTGTGCAACCCTATATTTATTTTGTGTGTGTTCGACAAAAAGCAACAAATATTTTAAGTGCAAGTCCATGTGTAAATGAGTGTCTGGTTTGGTTTGTATATTTCATCAGAATCATCGCATATTATTGGTGTTGGAGCGCAGTGATTGTAAATTGCCGCGGCATCTGAGCTCGTTAGCGTTTTTGATAGATGACGGCCGGTCGTTTGTTGAATTTGTTGTAACACTCGGTGCCCATGTAAAAACACACTGTTCGACAACAAGATATAAATGGACACTCCCCTTGGCGATCTAAGTTAACGAGCCGCAATATAAATAAGGAGAAGTTAATATTTTAATGTCAACTCAAACTACACTAGTTAACATCCAACATCATTAAATACGTTGGCGGGACAACTTATACTCATTGCGTAGAGGTATCCAAATTGCGGTACATGCACTTATGTAAAACAACAAAACGAGTTTATTATTTTTAAATGCAACCGTGATATAGGATTATAAATAATTTAATACGCGGCGATGCAGACAATTTGTGAAGTCATTATTCAATAAATCGTGACGTGAAGCTTACAAATTTCACTGCATCGTTTTACACTTTAGCACTTGGTTGGATGTAAAGCGCCGCCCAATAAGACAACGGCCGACTATTTTGACGAAGGCCGGTCACGTTTCGTCGATACTCGCCATGAGAATATTTGTTTTTTAGTGCGCCCGCCGTCGAGTAAAAATTGAAGTGTAATTTTACGTTTTAACCGGTGCCTGCCCCCTTTCGTTCCGCTTGCCTTGAGTGATGGTTATCATAATTGGAGAGAGGGTAGGTGAGCAGTGCGCGCCGCCTGGATGATGGCGGTGGGCGGGCACGCGACGAATAATTCGGAGTGCACACTGGACTGTGCACTCTAGCTTGCTGCCTCGGTATCAGTTAAGTAGGTCAACCAATCTGTCAGCCGCCTGGCCGTGTTACACTACGATAACAAGTGGCCGGGGAGCGCAGTTATTGATAGTATTCAGAACAGGGATCACCATTAGTGCTATCAATGCGCACATGTGAGATGTCTAATACAATGGTAAGATTAATAATGCGGACGTATCTGCCAGCACCGTTACAGCGGCGACACGAGCTATTGGACGAACAAGGGCGGAAGAGATGAACCGGATAATAAAGCATCAGCTCGCCGCATCGTAACTCAATACTGCTGACATAGAAATTGTTGGTTGCATCGTGTGCTAGACCGTCCTCGAGCCTGGCGGACTATAATTGACGCTTTCAATAATAATCCTCATATGTTCAGGATTTATGCTGATCGTCTTAGCGTTTAACTATCATTCACGTAATACAATAGAGCATTATTTAAGCGATTTGTGAATCTATCCCCATTATAGACGGCGTAGGAAGACTTTATCATGGAAATTTGTCGATAGTACATGATATATTGCGTTTAGTTTTGAAGTTATGGAGGAAACAAACCAAACTATCATTAAAAAAATGCTTCTGCCATGTCAATAGTACGACACCTTCAACCGTTGCTTACATAATAATACAGAGATTATGGCTACAACGTGACCGGGACACACGAAGAAACACTTCACGCAACTAAACGGAAGTGCTATCCTACGAAACGAGTTAAAATGAGTTTTTCATGTGTTTCTTATTGATTTTGTGTGTTGTACGTTTTTGTCGTGACGCGCCTATGAATTTTAAGCGTGTCTTATTACCATACGATTAATATGCGTTGTAGATATGTCTTCGGTGATTGTCATCTCTCATCATTATAATTGGGTGTTAAACTGTGGAATAAATTGTTGCAAGCAATATTGACTGTGCTAGAAGAATCGCTGTCATTCATAATGTCTTGTTATTTTTATTAATATTCCACCAGCATGTACATATTTATAGCTTTCTAAAATATTATCTTATAATTGAGACGAATGTCCGCAGGTTCAAAACCCAAGCGCACGCGCCTCTGACTTTTCTAAAGTTATGTGTGTATTCTTTGTGATTTATCGCTCGCTTTGACGGTGAAGGAAAACATCGTGAAGAAACTTGCATACCAGAGAAGTTCTCTATAAGAATTTTGAAGGTATGTGAAGTCTGCCAACCCGCACTAGGCCAGCGTGGTGGACTAAGGCCTAAACCCTCTCAGTTGTAGAGGAGGCCCGTGCTCAGCACTGGGCAGTATATAATACAGGGCTGGTATGGTATGGCCTTACTAACGGCCGTTTTAATTGAACGATCTCAATCGCTGTTTGCGGTACATGTAGAAAATTTACCAATCAGAACACAGTATTTTTGACATGCTTACAAATGGCTTGATTTCGCTTGGTGAATTCTCGGGATCGGATCGAAGATTAAAATTAGGATCGTATTGAAAACGGCCGTAATAGATGTATGCAACTGTAATACAACTGCATACATTGTTTTGTCTTGCTATGTTGCGGGATATATTATAGTGTAGCGTCTTGGACTTTCAGATTGTGGAAGGTCCAACAAATCCCATTGCCAGTGTCGGGGAGTTCTTGGGCGGAGGTAATCACTTATGATCCTATAATATTCTCGTTATCATCTACTCATGACCCATTCACTGGTATGAACTATGAATAACAAAGATACGTAAAATTATTTTTTACTAGCTTTTGCCCGCGGCTCCGCCCGCGTGAATGAGTTTTCCCGGGATAAAAGTCCCGCTTTATATTTTCCCGGGATAAAAAGTGAAAAAAAAAGCCTATGTGTTAATCCAGGACATAATCTACCCGTGTGCCAAATTTCATCGAAATCCGTTCAGTAGTTTTTGCGTGAAAGAGTAACAAACATCCATACATCCATACTTACAAACTTTCGCGTTTATAATGTTAGTAGGATATTAAAATTCGTAATATGTATTTTTTATCACAAAATAATTTTACTTTGATCCGACACCGATTCTTATAATTCACTGCAAGAGACACCCGTGTACACGGTTAGTACACATGTTTTATACGCACTACACAAGTGGTTTGCCACTTCCTTGTGTATTGTTTCGTAAAATGTGCCCGCGACTAGTTTATAAACAATGGCAATTTGCCTTTCGGCGCTAGGTCACGGCTGTCCATTGATTTCGCACAATGTGTTAAAGGATTTATTTGATGTATACGAGCGTATTCTATACGTGTCGTAACCAGCACAGAGCCACTTTATCTCTCTAGTTAGAGCCAAAACGATGAAATACATCCCAAGAAAACTCTTTATATTTATAAGGTTGTATTTTATTTTCCAATAGTTTCTCGCTGCTGAGCATTTGAAAGCGTGGCATTGAGTGCGAGACATCGCTGACTTATTCTATTACCACAATCGATGTCCGTATAAGTATTGTTTAACAGTATTTGCTTACTGTGAATGTATAAGATCATTGTGAACGTGTAACTGTTCTCGGGATGGGTGGGAGGCGCGGCAATTAGCGGTGCAGGTGGTGAATGCGACCCTCTGGCCTCAGCGGTGAGGGCCCGTAAGAACCTGTTATATTTCGATTTGAATGGTTATTGCAGTTACATTTCCTTAAGACGAAGAGTGTTGTGGCTACAGAAGTTTTAACAAGCAATTATCCGTCCAGGTGTTAAATAAAATGGGTGTTGTTCTTTTAGTTCTTAAAATTTTGTTGGACTATTGGTAAGGTATTGTTCTCTTAAAAAATGATTTTAAAATGCATCTAAGATGTGGCAAAAGCTCGTAAAAATATATATACATTTATTTGAGTCTGATTGTGATATGGTTTGCTTTTTATTTTGTGATGCCGTACTGCTCAAGTGTGAATTACTATACTATGTTATAGTAGCCTATGTTACTCGCTTATAATGTAGCTTTATATTGGTGAAGGATTTTTTATAGACGATCCAGTAGTTTTGGAGTTTATTCGTTACAAACATTCAAAAATTCAAATCTTTCCTCTTTGTAACCTTAGTATAGAATTAAAAGTAAAAACATATATTTGAAAACCAAGCTTTTATTTAAATGCTCAAAAAGAATAAAAGTACTTTAAATTTGCTCAAACTTTGTTTAATATTATGTAGAGATAAAAGCTTGTCGCGAGATTCAGATTTGAAATATTGTTGTAGGCAAAAGTAGTAATGTGGTAACCCTTCCATATTACTACCTGCTATCTCTTTTTTACGCACCCGGAGTTATGGCTGTTTATTTTTGGTGACGTCATAATTTGCATCTGATATTTAACAGTTACCCTTACACTATATTTCAAACCTCTTTGACAAACCATTTTTGATCTCTCTCCGGTCATGTCTGATTGCCGTCTCACCGGACTATGAGAGTAAAGGAATAGCGAGTGCACCTGTGTATTGCGTACACACTTGTGCACTATAATATCTCCTGCGTATCTGGCTGATCTCCGTTGAGATTGGCCGCCGTGGCCGAAATCGGCTAGGAAGGGATTTTTTTTATTTCAAACCTTTTAACTACCTAACTAATTTATTATTACGCGCATTTAGATTTTTTTTCGTTGCGTTTTATTTAACATACATTTTTGATAAGTAAATATAAATAATTTCTCATGTAGCCAGTTTTTTACGATACGCGACGCAGTATTCACCCTGCGAAAGATCAATAACGCATGACAAACTGTCACAAAAATAAATGTTTTTTTAGAGTTGTCAGTTAATAAACTAACCATATACCATTTACGGAAAAAAATACACATAATACTTATAATAAATATAAAAAAATCAAATAAATCTGTCAGAAACAAATAAATCATGATTTTTATCCAACCTGCTTGTAAGTATGAAATCAAATAAGCTCTGCTCTGTAAATGTTGCGTAATGCATCATATGTTCAGTTCTCTACTAACCCGTTGCTCCCCATATATCCTGCGCCATATTGCATGCGCACGTACCGTTAGTGTTACATATTTTCCAGATTTTTTGTTAGCTAGCACGCGTGCTGTTGCGCATGTGGCGACTTGTGAAGGCTGGACGGTATAACATAGTAGTGTCGTTATTTGGCATCAGCTGTCACATGGCAGCGATGCGTGCCCAATTAACAGAGCAACATTTGTATCTTTTCCACTTTTTATTCACACATTTTATCGTGACATGGCAGTATTGTTATGCGTTGAATTTATCCTTTCATGCCGTACTTTGCATTGGTTCTCTCAGTTATTTGTGTATGCAGCATATTCCAACATCATTCGAATGTGAGCAAAAAGTATTCTCTTCTTGTTTAGTGCCTCATTTCTTATACAAATCTGTACATGCATTTCGAAAGCCGCGCCTGGTGAACTTCTCACATAGATGCCGAGAAATCCTGAAACTACGAGTGAGTTGAATGGATGGTTTAGCCGTTTGAATTTACATAGGTTACTGCAGTTAGCGCTTACTTGTGATAATGTTGGATAAGTGCCTTTTGTTTAGACGTTTCGCGAGGATCAGTATGAATCATTTGAATAATCGCGATGCACAAACTTTCACGATGTTTAAGATATTTGTTATTTGTTCAAAATACCCTTTATTGGCTAAGGAACTTTTTATAATGTATAGTAATCGAATTCAGTAAATGAATTAGGTATATCAGTTCACGGAAAAGATTCAAGCGTGCGGTCTGGGCTCGTCTTTCGCATAGAAACTGCAATGAGTGCATCCATAACATTAGCAATTTTATCGTAATGCCCATTAGCTTCGGTGCGAATCTTGTATATTGTTTCGTATCTGCATATCGTGACTGACCAATCTGAAACACTTAGTACATGTTTATTGATTAAATGTTTAACGTAGCGACGTAGATATCATTTCAGATTTTAGTGTTATTACATAGTTGGTATTTCTAAAGTTTTAAAATATTAAACGCTTTAATAATATTGTTAGGAACAGAAGGGATTTAGATTTAAATGAAGACGATTTATCACTGAGTTTACATAAACACATTTAGCCGAAATACTTTTACAAAGATATCAGCAACCAACCGACCAGCATGAAAGTCAAAGATAAACTTACTCAACTGTCACTAAGACTACGACTGAGATCGACTGCGAGACTGAGCCCGACTGACCATGCACATCTTTTTTTTATTTTTTTTTTTTTTTTTTTTTATATTTAACGCGGACCTAACGGCCAGTAGCCTGACGAGAGTCGGCTTTTCTGGCCACACCGGACTTTAGGGTGAGCGCTTTTGGCACTCGCAACCCTTTAATTTAGGTGACCATGCTGAGGGCAACCCACTAATGGGTTACGGACCTCGGCTCAGGACGGTCACTGGGAGAGGATGAGACATCAGCGATTAATGGGGAAGATTGGTTTTTAACCTAATCCTATCCGTTGCTTACGTCGGCACGCGGGCCGGAACTGTTAGGGGGGTCGGGGGGGCGACGGGGAACGCGGCGAGGTCCTCGACGGCGAGGACGGAACTGCGGTCTTGTGGAGTGTCCATGCACATCGACACGGCACCCTTTTTATACTCCCAACTGCCACTTCCACTTTTAGCTTGACATTTCAACTGGTTAGCATGCTACAAATACCGTTACAAAACTTTTATCCTAATAATATATTATTGTAGAATTATTTCATTTAACGATTTTATAATGTATACCTTAAAAAATATATTTTACTGTGGTTTTACCTTGATCGGGGTAGACAAATTTCACCGCTTAAGCCTTTCTTTTTTACTATTCATTCACTTTGTCCCTTGCGGCTAGATTTTCAAATGGAAGTAGAGGCTTGAAAAATAAGGTGCTTCATTGTGAGCCTTTGAATAAAAGTAAATTTTCTTTTCAATGGGAATGTTGTTTGGCGTTCGGGCTACATTGTCGCCTCTCGTTGGCCGTCGCTGGGTGCCGGTACATGCCGAGACAGACCTATTCAAATGTCAGCGTGAAGTCCTCTTTCCTCCCGCGCGCGTCGCTCCTCCCGCCCTGTACAGATACTGAAATGTCACTCGCGTCACGAAGCAATCAATTTCGTATTTGTATGCCCTGCCTCCACGCTGCTAGTAATAGATTTATTTTATAGATGAGTTCTTACATATTGTCTTTTCGTTGCGTAATTTATTTCTTAATGTGCCAGGATTGAGGTGTTGCAAACTTTTTTTTAAAGAATGTGTTATTTGTTTGTAATTGAAATGTTTTATTACAAGGCTTCTTCATTGAAGTGTTACGTGTCTGCATTTAAGAAATAAGTTGCATATGTGTAATGCTATATATTGTGCTATTTATTTGTGGGCTAGTATTTACCTTTATTCACTATTCGTTTTCAAGCTCCAACTAATTGCCTCGTAAGATTGTAAATCTAATGAGAAAAGCACATTTTATTATATTTATCAATGATTGAATTACTTTATACAGACACTCTGTTCACATTTGATGATGGTGTAACATGTAATTAATATGACTGCTTGCTCTAAAGTAAAGTTTTGATAAAGCGTCATACTTCGGTAGTGTTGCTACAAGTTTTTTACATGAGAAAGTCAGCGAAAGATTTTGTGGGCCAGTTGATAGTACAGTGATCAACGCGGCTAGTTGCCACCCATAATACCAGCCAAATTTTGAGTGCGTTGAGAACTCTTGAAGAAAACAGAGTTTAGGAGATAGAATGGAATGGGGATATGGGCCTCTCACAATCTCATTAAGGTCGGTGCCTTATAGATGTTTACCTGCTCGAATTTTATGAGTAAAGTTAGTTCATGGTGGTTTTATATGGCAATGGAAATTACTCCGGTCAACTCTTATTTAGGCTGTGGTCAAAACATACCTCAAAGTGAGGGCACCGATTTGAAATAAGAGCTTCTATTTGGGAAATTTACGTCATGTAGAGGGGTGAATTTCTTTCTCCGTATGTCTATGTGAGAACATATGTTAAATCTGGCTCGGTTTTAAATAATCGTAGAATCGGTTTTATAGCACTCCTGTGGTCTATTTAATGCAAATAATTGTTCGAAACTTCTTGAAATATGGCTGACATTATTAATTATGCGAATATGCGATCATTGTAGTATAATTGTAAGAATGGTAGTTATGTTTCTATGGAAATTTCTTATGGAGTTTTAATAAACAATTTATCATTTATTGTCAGCCAATAATTGTACTATTGTGTAGCAAACCTGACTCAGCGTGGATTGTTCACTCATCCGTATTTAGTAGTGATATATTACTACCAACCATCTTCTTTGTAGCGGTTACAACTGCACCCGCAATTACGTCCGTACGCTTAACGTAATAGTCAACGTTTGATCGAATATAAATGTGTGACCGTTTTGTATTAAATTCAACCGCAAATATAGTAAAGAAAACGTATAGTCCGGCACTCGATGCGGACAATCGCGTACTCGCTATCGCAATTTAACGAGGCACGATTGTTTTTCTCGGTTCTGAATAATATTGAGCCTGAGCGTCCCTTAGTATCTGATGGCGATACTTTCGTTGGACCATGCTGTACTGTTAGTCGGCTGACTTACAAATGAACAGTGTGATTATAGGCGCGCGGATCTAACTTCATGATAATTTAAATGTTCTCGCAGCCAGAACCGCAACGGTTCGGTGAGATGGCCATGATTACACCCGTGACTTCCTCTTATGGCAACTCCATATCTATGGATTTTGAATAGAATTATGGCTGCCGTTGTTGTTTTAGTATTAAATTTCGCAAACGTATACAATGCGCTTTTAATCAGCTGGGAAGAATTTTCGATTCACGATGACTTGGAATTGATGCAGTGTTTATGAAATATCTACATAAACACGTCGGTGATTAGGCACATACCTACCTGCTGAAATTTAGTATTAATAAACATACCTTATGATATCCATTATTATGTGCTCTTTATAAAATATTCTACTCGGCAATAACTGCGAAACAGATGAAGCGGTATATAGCAATTGGAAAGCATTAAAACATGAAGGTGATCAAAGAAACCGGTGGCGAAGAAACGTAGAAACTTTTCTTTAGTCAATAATGGTAAAGTAAAAGCGAACAGGTGCGTGGACAGGAATGTTGTGTATTGCAAACTGAATTCTCCTGGTTTATACAAGCTTTTATAATCTTAGAGAACGTCTCTGCTCTATCTGCGGAGTACACAGGCCGTGATGAGATTTGTTATGCTTTTATTACCCGACTGCGCAAGAAGAAGGGTTATGTTTTTACCCGACTGCGAAAGAAGGGGGTTTATGTTTTTCGAGTGTATGTATGTATGTATATCTCTTTGGCACGCCCTAGAGCCTAAACGGCTTGTCGTATTTTTATGTGAGTGGTGTCAATAGATTCGTCTTAGTCGTGAGAGTGACACTGGGTACATCAAAATTAAAAAATAAACAAAATTAAGGGTTTTTGGCGGCAAAAAATAATCTAAAAAAAAAAAAAAACAAATGTTTTCAAAATACATCGAGTGTGGTATCAAAATAAAGAATTTTAAACGGTGATTGCGAATATATATATAACTTATATGTTTTATTGGAGTTTGGAATAGGAAATGCTAATAAAGGTGCTTGAAAACTAAGAAGATGGAAATAAAAAAAATATATTTTATTAAAAATAAAAAACCCGACTGCGTCAATATCTGCCATCTTTATTAAATTCATTGAAGAACTGAAAAGATAGAAACAAGATTTTAATTTGAATATTTTATTTTGGTTTTGAATTATCTTAGTTGATAGTGTTCACAAATGCTGTCGGAGGCATAACACGCTCTCATAACTCATTCTCATAACTTGGTTGGTGATATAGGTAGAGCAACAAAATCTCGGAGTGAGCAGATGCCTCCGACTGCGTTTGTGAACACTGTCAACTAAGATAATTCAAAACCAAAATAAAATATTCAAATTAAAATCTTGATTCTATCTTTTCAGTTCTTCAATGAATTTAATAAAGACGGCAGATATTGACGCAGTCGGGTTTTTTGTTCTTTTTAATGTTTCTTTTTTTATCGATATTTTATTAATTGTAACGGAGTAATTTTTTTTTGTAAAATTGAATGCGGTCAACTATTAAAAAGTCGTTGAACCGAAAATATATTGAGTGCACTTTTTTGTGTGTTTACCGTAACTAAGCCGTAAAAATTGACGACATAATTTTTATGGAAGTTATTATACTTATAGGATTTAACTTGGTAATTATTTCGTTTTAAATTAGTTGAGCGAAGTCGGAAATATAGTTTTCATTGTCTATCTTACTAATTATCACATTCTCAACACTAACGCATAAAATAAAACTACTTAGATACTTATACGATGTCCAAGATAAGTTTATTTTCTAGTCGTGTAGTGATGCCGTTAACTAGGTTAAAAGTGTTTGAATTACATTGCTAGTTGTATTTGCGTTGATAATGATACTGCTTGGTATAAAACGTGTGGTTATTCAGAATTGCTTTACAGTTTTATGTACATGTAATACTAGGTTATTGGTTATGAGGACTGTCGTTATTTGATTATCAATACAGATTTATGTTCTTCTTACTGATATTGATAAGTTTTTGTTCTTCTATGTTGTTTATGACTTCGCGATTTTCCCGATTAGTTTCATCATGATACTAATTCTTGGATTTTACTATTTTTATTGATACGTAATTACTAGTTATCAGGAAAAATGTTACGAGGAGTCAAATTATGAATGATGAATTATAGTATTAAATAAGTGCAAATGTGCGGTCATTTGCACTTTGTGATAATTCACTCATTACACAGATATATTTTAGCAAAAGACGAAAAAGGTAATAATAATTAAATTTTATTAGTAGTTCGTGTTGGTAATCCGAGCGGGCCGCCCGCCGCGTATTCGACGCGCGCCTCCGAAGCCAACTTAAACTGCACTGCACGAGATATGGATCTCACGTTTGCCGTCGACTAAATAGCGGATAAATTAGCTAACTGAGTTAAATTAGTGGAGCTAGTCGCACTGGGTTCTGCCATTAATATTGAATTTATTTTGAAAAGTACGCGATACAGAGTATATGGAACTGAAGTGTACTTATATATATAGACCGTTATAAAGACCCTCGCATAACGTACAAAGAACTTAAAATCAGAATTTTTAAAGCAACTTCAGTGGTTTATTGTTTTGTGGTGTCGCAGCTATAGAGGGCTAGCGGTTTAAAACATTAGTCATCAAACAAGGCTGTCTTTCCACATTCGACAGCATGCCCCTCAACCTAGCCATAAGGCTATGTATGAGATCACTTTTACTATCTATGTGTAACACAAAGTTGTTTAATAAATTTAAGTTCACGAAAAAGTTTTCTATTCTTCCTTAAATAGTTATATATTTTTGATGTCTATTTCTACCGCCAAGCAGCAATGTGCATGCACTGTTGTGTTTCGGTTTGAAGGACATTGTAGCCAGTGTAACTACTGGACATAATAAGACTTAACATCTTATGTCTCAGGATGACGAGCGCAGTGGAATGCCACACAGTATTTTGTAACTCAAGGTGCTGGATGGTGTTGCTACTGTTTATGGGCGGTCGTATCGCTTACCATCAGGCCACCGGCAAGCTCGTCTCGTCATTAAATGCCATAAAAAAAAATGTCTTAAATTCGTTTGCTCGAATAAAACGCTGAAACACGTTACATATAAAATGTCTGAACTTTCAACTGGAGGTTGTATTGTGAGCTTAAGAATTGTAGGGCAAGTGGTCGCTGTTATTGAATGCTTTTGTCATGTCCGCCGACGTTGGCACAATGTCCCCGTTTACAAAGGAACCTGGGATCCCCCGTCACCGTGGAACCGATTTAGATCTGTATCTCGAATTATATTACTCACTATGGTCTTTTGCTTAAAATGTTTTTACTTAAGTTTTGTGCGGTAATTGTATGTGTTGGTTTACGTAAGTAAGCTTTAGAACTAAGAGAGGTATTATTATTGGAATGAATAAATGAATGAATGAATTAATCCTTTATTTGAGAAATGTTGGTGCATTATAGATCTTAAATAGTCGTTTCTGATCAATCAGTACATGGTCAAATTTATTGACGTGCAAATTTTTTAATATGCATAATAATAAGAAATATTTTGAAGTACAATAATTGTTTACATTAAAGTGGGTTAATTAGGTGTTTTGGAGCTTTAAATTATCATCACAAACTACTTCAGCCTACATATTAATTTAAACAGATAAGCTACCTGTGATTTATACGAGTAAGCTGTTACGAAAATACAATTTAAAACTCATGTTTACTTTATTGTTTACATTTTTAAATTTTAGTGCTACCATGTTTGTTATCTACAGGAGCTGAGACTGGTTTTATGCTAGGTACCAGCTTACTGGCTGATCTTCACGGAAGCGAGATCATTTAAACAGATTGTTGGTGACATACCGGCTTGCGATTCAATCTCGGGCGAAATCGCTTATTGCTTGTGCCTAAGTACAATTATTTAAGCATTGTTATCTTTGTAAATTTGCACATTTGCAAAGTATTTATTAGCGGATGTGTGTGTGTGTGCGCTGTGAGAGAGTCTACGTAAGGACACGTGTATGTACGTCACTCAAAGCACCCGGTGTTAAGGTTTGTATAATAATATTTTAACTTCGGATATTGCACCTCCTCATGAAAGAAAAAAAAAACAATACTTTTAGCATTATATATTTCTATTGCTTTTCACAAATTATATAAATTTTCGTAAAACTTTTATTTAAAGATATTTATTTTCCCTACATTTAAAATTTTTACACAAATACTCATGAAAATGACTATAAATTACCATAATGAACACGAGTAAGTATTGATATAAAATTTTTCATTGAAAATTCAAATGATGGATCGTCGCAAAATCTATGATTGATTCGTGCCGTATTATTCGTTGCTTATGTGCCTTTCGTCGGTTTTCACGTTATGGCTTTCCACGCCCCCGCCATTCTTATGATTGATTGCCTTTCACCAAACTTCATATGTTTGGGAGATAATTTTGTACTTCAGCCGTAAACAGATTATATTTGAAAAGAATTATGGTACCGAACTTTTTTCCCGAATTTTTATCATTGAGGGTATTAAAAATGATTGCAAATTACCTATATGTAGAAAATATTTCTGTTTTGTAATCAATCAATCTACGCGAGATACTGAATATGAAAACTAGAACAATGTTCTGTGACTAAGTGTTTTTATTGATATACTAGACTTCTGCTCGCGGCTTCGCCCGCGTGAAAAAGTTTTTCCGGGATAAAAATATTTTCCCGGGATAAAAAGCGTTAATCCAGGACATGATCTACCCGTGTGCCAAATTTTATCGAAATCCGTTCAGTAGTTTTTGAGTTTATTCGTTACAAACATACTTACATACAAATCTTTCCTCTTTATAATATTAGTATACATTACTATTCTTCCATTCCGGCACGATGCAATATTTTTGAGGTACAATTGTTACACTGTGTTAAGGCACTCGTAACGGAGAGTACATCTAGAGTAGTACTTACCATTGCTTTATCTATTTATGCAGTATTTTGTTTTTACCTAGTGTTGGGCGTACATGTTGTCTGTAAGCAAACGTACAGTGTACCACCAGGCCAGCGACCCAATAGGTTCATGATTCAGTTGTAAATAAAAATCATTGTTTTTTTTAATGCTAAATGCTCCTATTACGAGACTGTGTACCACCTATAATACTGTATGCAAATCAAATAATGATGTTGATAATTTCCATGACTCATACAATAAGTTCAGACAAAAACTGTTGAAATATTTTGGTTCTTTTGCCTCCAATTCTTGATTACTTTTGATCTCTTGCTCGTTTATTAAGTATATCACATTTAGTTTTTTGTTAGTTTCTAGCTTTAGATGTAATCATAATAGCTGTAGATATAATTTAACCGTTAACGCTTTACATATTTTAATGAATACTGTGTACTCCTTTAAGCTGGTTGTGCATCAGAATATGACCATTGTTATAAATCCCATATGTAAACTTAATGTACAATCTGCTGGAGAACCTTATAAATAAATAAATGGGCTCACGTTTGTCCGCTATCCGGCTGATGTTAAGCGATAATGCGGCCTAAGGTGAAGCACACTTGCCCAGAAGAAACCGATTCATTCGTGACTTGAAGAGACCCAAAATGTATCTATGCGAAAATAGACACGACGGTAGTAAATTCCACAATTGGCTGTCCGCATAATAAAGGTGGAAGCAAAGCGCTTAGTGCGAGCCCTTGGAACTTCGATCATTTAACAATGACGCTTCGCCGTATCTCTGCTGGTCCTCTGGTGGAATGTGGTTTTATCATATTTAATAATGTAATTATAATTAATAATAATTCCTTCCTAGCCGATTTCGGCCACGGCGGCCAATCTCAACGGAGATCTGCCAGGTGCGCAGGAAAGTGCACAAGTGTGTGCGCAATACACAAGTGCACTCACTATTCCTTCACTCTCATAGTCCGGTGAGACGGCAATCCGACATTTACTGGTGGTAGGTCTCTCATTATGTAAGAGGCCGTCTGGGTGGGTACCACCGCAATGTCTATTTCTACCGCCAAGCAACAGTGTGCATGCACTGTTGTGTTTCGGTTTGAAGGACATTGTAGCCAGTATAACTACTGGACATAATGAGACTTAACATCTTATGTCTCAGGGTGACGAGCGCAGTGGAATGCCACACAGTACTTTGTTAGTCAAGGTGCTGGATGGTGTTGCTACTGTTTATGGGTGGTCGTATCGCTTACCATCAGGCGAACGGCATGCTCGTCTCGTCATTAAATGCAATAAAAAAAAAAAAAAAAAAAAATGACCGGAGAGAGATCAGGCGCAGGACCAACGGCTTTACGTGCTTTCCGAGGCACGGGGGTATCACACCGCCAATTTCCTGACTCCGAGCTGCGACTAAGTAATGTTTAAGATGAAAAAAAATGTTTTTTTGGTCCGACCCAGGATTCGAACCCAGGACCTCAGCGCGCAAATTGTACTCGTTACGCGTACGCAATATAACTACGCCACTGAGGCAGTCGATTAATAATGTAATTTCTAATCAAGAGATAATTTACCTATAAGTTTACCATTATATACATTAGTTTACAATAAGTACCATTTACAATGTTGGTATCGATAGAAACTGCAATTTAGATATACGTGCAACGACTTCTCTTACATTACCTTATCTGTAACAATAGCTTTGTCATATCCTTTTTTGTTTGAAAACGAATAAAAATAACAAAAGAATTAAAAATATTTTCTTAGGTTTTCCATACTACAATGTTTTAGGTTTGTAGGAAATGTTTTATTTTAAAAACAAATTAAGTTTAATGTTAATTGCAACATTCCTTGAATTGTATTATTAATCGATAAACTGTAATTATCCGACAATGATATTTCATAATGAATTATTACCGTCTGTCGTTTTATTTATGTCCATTGAAATGACTCCAGCAGTACAGCTCCGTTCCTGGACAATTCACAATGATTGAAGCGCGACAACAACTATGTCAGTTCACGCGAGAAATGAAAGTGACTGGCAGCTGTAGGTTTGGACTCGACGATATAATTCATTTGTTGTGCCAAAAATAGATACAGGTCAGCCACCTTCGCCTGCTTCCATTGTATAAGTAATGAAATGTTCAGTACGCTCGTGATATTTGCATGTATGTCCTATTACGCGGATTGTGTTTCCTACAATATTGTTTGTATTAATAGTTTGCTCATTACCGTCCACGAGTTCAGCAATGCCTGCCCGATGCATGATGGTAACATAGTACAGGAACTTTAATTTTTAATACTTGATGATGTGTAACTAAATCACTAATTCACCTTGAAGAAACGTGTAATACACATAATATTTTATGATTTTAATAAAACATAATAATAAGTTTAGAGGACAGGTTTGTACTAACTATTACAGTAAAAAATAATAACGTTAAAATTTATTAATAACAAATTTCTGGTAAAACCTCTAAAATGGAAATTACTCTGTCTAGTATTAAAAAAGTAATTAGTAAAGCGGGAGTCTGTAGCTCGTTAGCGAATGACTATGTTTGGGTATCGAGATGCGATCAACTGGTTTGCGCACGCGCACCTCATTTATCCTTTGAGGACGCCGACTAAGTTGACTAGACATCAAATTATTCATACTCATTCTATTTTAATACGCATAAAATACATATTTGTATGGATGATAGTTTATCGTTTAGTCACGTAGTAATAGCAAACTAATTGGAATGATATTCTGGTTTCTGATGGGTTACCGCCGCGGTCAGAATGACCTCTCGGTTCATTAAGAGAGTTTCCATCTATAAACTTCGGCTTCATAAGTTATTTCATTGAATATTAGATGAAAAAGTTGGCAGGTTATTAAAATATACTTATGTGTACTATACGCGCGCGCATACTATACCTACCTACTAGATGATTTCTAAATGTAGTACCTCCGATTCTACTCTGAAATTACTAAACGCTTAGCGATATTTTAATTAACTAATTACAGTAAAATATTACACATTTTCCTTTTGTCTATTTTGGTGTTCATGTAACAGTGACAGATTTAATTAATTACCTCACTGTAAACAGATTGTTATATTAATTTAAGCCAACCAGAATGGGTAAATTTGGTGTCACTGCTTACAGAACTTGTGGCTGTCATGATTTCGCATAATAATGTTGGTGACATTCCGAACTGGAACACTGTGGCATATACATTGTAGAACTTAATACTAGCATAACAATACTGTCCACTGTGACAATTTTAGTTTGGCCTTCCTCACGTCCCTATTCCTTTTTGCAATAACACATTATAAGTGTAGTTATGGAAACATGAATGGGTCTGGATATAGCGGTTGGCTTGCTCAAACCCTGTTCGTTTCATAACTCTGGTATTTGCGCTAGAGGGATGTCGTTGTTATATAGTTGTCGTGGAGCTTAAAGTTGGCGCTAACATGTTGAGAAAACTTATTATAACACTAAATGATGTTTGAAAAGTACAAAAACTAGGCTTTTCTGTTTATCTTCGTAGCTTGTTAATTTTTCTTGAATGCAACTATGCACAATATATGTTAACTTTTTTCGACAAGGAAACATAATATTATTATGATCTTAATTTACTAATATACCTACAGTTCTCAGGCACGTTCATGCAATATGATGATATCATGTGTCTAATACACCGGACACAATTTTGTATAATAACAATTAATGTTTTGTTTCAACCTCGCTTATGTTGCTATTATACTAATCCCTCGTCGCTAAATCTGTTTATAATGGAGTTGTTTTTCCTCAAAAGTTTAGGTTTGAGTTCGGATCACCTTGTAGTTCTCCGTGTTTATTCCTAATAATCATGATTTGCTGGTTTATGCGCCCTTATAAATTCTGCCACGGTTACAAGGTAGCCGAGTGGTATATTAGATCGAAGCGTGACTTGATTTGTATGTGGGTATTTCAGTTAAGCTGACTGCACTATAGACTGTCGGGAGTTTCTTAATTGAGTTTATTTGAAACTGGAACTACTCCTTGGAGTGCTTGCAGTTACTAGACTTGTCTGGTTTCTTATTAGTTAAACACATAACTAGTTTTTATCGTAACATTATTAACTTTTTTATACTTGCAAGTAGCTACACATTTTTATGATATAGGGGACAAACAAGCATACTGCAACGCTACGCTAAGCACCTGATGGTTAGTGATTACTGCCGCCCATGAATATCTGCAGTACCAGGGGGATCCATTCCCGTGTTTTAGGTGGGAATAAGTTTTTTTTTAAAGTAATTATAATTTCACTTTTATAATATAACTACATATTACAATTCATAGTATACCGATTGGACGACCAAGCGATTTCAATGTTCTAAATCTGTGGTTTTTTCTGTTACTGAACAGAACATTGCGTGCTAACTTTAAACCGTTCGCGACGCGCACCTCCCAAACGTCAAAGTAACCTATAATTTCACCAGCAAAAGCAATTTAAATCGCAAAGGTGATGTCAGGGTGACGCTTCTATTACTTGTGGTGACTAAGCGAACGTTGCGCCAGCGGTGGTTGCGCGTTCTCAGATAGTGAGAAGTGATTCCGCACGTCAAAACATGCGATTGACGGCGATACATTAGGAACTATCGAGCGATCGCACCGCCAACGCCGACCTGCGAGTCGTAATTTTTCACTGTCAGCGCTCAGACTAAACGTCCTCGTCATCGTTTCTACTAGTGACTGTCAAAAAATGTTAATGCAATTTTCGCTCCTGCTCGAGGGTGCCGGTAATATATTGGAGTTAGCCTTTGGCGCGTGTAGGTGCGGGCACTGAACGCGTTCGAGTGTACTACGTTAACATCGATGGATAACGCAGTCGATCATCCATCTCGTTTTTACGAACTTAAAATCATGTATAGTGGCAATGTTATGTAAGAAATAGATCCATGTTTGTAAACTGACCTCTCGAGTTTTGAAGTTTAAAACGTCGCGTGGTAGTTTCTTCTAATGATGCCCGCGCTAAAGCTGTGGACACACTAGAAATTTACTTTCATAATTTCGATAAATTTCTTATAATAGTCTACGCTGTTCAAACCACATTATATACGAATGCCAACGCGATAAAACAAAGCGGTATCCATTTTGAAAAAAAAAATGAGAGGTGTCAAGGGACACCCGGATGGAACGAAGTTCCTTTCGATTAATTAGTGAAGGAATTGTAATAAAATTTTATTTATATAACAGAGTGTGTATATATATAAATATATAAATATTTTCCTATTTCCGTTCCAATACATAAGTTTCTAGAGAAAAAAACAAATAAATACGTGTGGCACTCGGAGACAGCCGCGGTAAAGCTATTGCATAGCATTTTTATCACAAATTTTGATTGACTAAACACAAATTCGATCTTACGCTTACCACATAAAGTAGATTTTTAAACGCGAGCAAAGCACGTTTAGTCTTGTTATTGATAAATGTCAGTAACCAAAGTAGAATAAATCAACAAAATTTGAAAAAAGAATGTTACGTTCGATTCTTTTGTACTCGTGCCGTGCCAACGCTGGGGAAATAGCTTCTACGCAATGTATTTAAGGTTCATATTAGATTAGTAAGAAATGGTTTTAATGACTTTAATAAATAAAATAAATAAAAATATACTCGTTTCAAGAATTATAGCTTCTACGCATTGTATTTAAGGTTCATATTAGTAAGATAATAGCAAAAAGTATCGTGACAACTTTTCCGTCCAGCCCCCTTTCACAACGCGCAATAAGGAACTTCGTTCCAATAATGCATGTCCGTCATATGACAGAGTAGGCATGTAGCAATCAGGTAACATTGAAATAATTTTAACTGACGTACATTGACTTTGCAATTGCCATGGTTACGTGCTACGTGAACCGGTTAATGGCCCTCTAAATATCGCGCATTACTATCTATAGGTAATTGCGCGATAAACAGATTGTATGTGAGATAACATTGTCCGTACTGTCATACTACCCTTTATTTGTTATCTTAGAAGAAAACATAATGCTTGAGATATTATTCCATAAACAGTGTAAGAATATAATTTTTTATTATATTTGTGCATATAAAATGTATGTTTGTACGTTTTTGTATCAGTTCATAAAATCGAAAGCCTGCTGAGGTGTGTGCTGTTCAATTTACATGTATTTGCATTAAGTTTGCTCCAGATTGTGTTAGAATTACGACACTAACTTATAACCGACCGGTCTATTTACGTCTCCATTGCGAATTATAACCGCTTTAATAGTGTCGCAGGGACATTAACTTTTTGCGGATAAGTATCTACATTATTGACTGGAAATAGTTATCTTGAAACAATACGAGTAATTGTTTGAGTAAAGTTTATCTTTTTTTAGCTAGCTTTAGCAGCGAGCATTTGTGGTGTGTATGAATTTATGTAATAGCACAATTACTAAATCTATATCTAAACTTCACAAAAAATTATAATTTGTGTATAATCGTTTGTTAAAAATTAAAACTCCACAGGGTGGGAGCTTTGGTCTCACTCGCTTTTCATAAATGCAGATAAATTAATTTTAAATTTGCGTCACATTCATTTCATACTTGTTATTCAGTTAGCGGGAGTGTAAAGTGCCCCGAGTTGACGGGGCTTATTCAGACCCGAAGATCGGGTCACCCGTGTTATGTAAATCACGGACCTTTTATTTTCTTGTGCTGCAGTATGCTTTAATGGAATTTCGGATTGAAGTTTGCTTTGGTATTGTTTACTGCGATAATGCATTTTGTGGAATCTTCCAAACCTCACTGGCAATGTTTATTTTATTGGTCGTGTTTCGCACGCCTATGTATCTTTGTGTGTATGATATCGATTACTTTATTTTGCATCGTTTGTGTTTATTTCCACCATACCACTATACCAGCCCTGTATTATATACTGCCCACTGCTGAGCACGGGCCTCCTCTACAACTGAGAGGGTTTAGGCCTAAGTCAACCACGCTGGCTTAGTGCGGGTTGGCAGACTTCACATACCTTCGAAATTCCTATAGAGAACTTCTCAGATAGGCAGGTTTCCTCAGGATGTTTTTCATCACCGTTAAAGTGAGCGATAATTCACAAAGAATACACACATACCTTTAAGAAAAGTCAGAGGTGCGTGCCCTTGGGTTTTGGACATGCGGACATTCGTCTCGGCAGTCCGTTCCACTCTAAACTAGGCTATCGCCGCTTTGTGTTTATTTCGTTGAGTTCTATTTGACTAGATCGTAGTAAGCGAATTCTTGAAGGTATGCAAATGATAAAAATTAAGTTTTTTTTTTGTTAAGTATCGTACACACTACTATTAACCTTTATTTGTATACTGTTATTACGTTTTACACGTAGATAATTTATTTTCTATCATTATTTTTGATTCCGTAACTTTGGGATTTTTTGACTTGGTCTAATCTTGGTCTTCTATCCTGAGATTTTCCTGATAGGATAGATAAATTATAAATACGAGGTTATTAATTTTATATTACCTATATTAAAGCTCTCCAATGCAATGTAGACTATAATCAGCTGTAAAAGCAAAGATGTTTGATAAAATAACAATTAACATACTTAAGTTTAATTTCATTTGCATTGGTTTTGAATTGTTCATGTTTATTTATATAATTCCGGTGTAGAAAAATGTTATCCCAGCAATTCCGGCTTTCAAAATTTTTATCCTGAATTTTACGGGAGCGCAAAGGAACTGGTATCACAGGATAAAATTTTCTAAGCTTATAAGATGTTAGACTCTGTTCGGCGTAATAATCTACATTATTCAAACCTATAAATAATGTCCCCCACTTTGCATATAATCACAAATCTTTATGAATCGATATTTCTTTTATGCATAAATCGCCGGACGAGAAAATTGTTAGTAATATTCCGATGGCGTGCTTAATTTGGGTTTGCGAGTGAAAAAATAAACATTCAATCTGATACATTAATGCAGTCTCCATTAAACGATTAAACGTTGTTCGCTCATCTGCATGCATGCAATGTAGTAGCCGTCTTCAAAGCGCAGCCGCTTGGATAAATTCGGATTTGTAGGTGCACTGCAACTGCGAATCCGTTTCCAAACATTCGTATTTGAAACTTCGCCATCTACCGTGCAAATGTATGTTATCTTTTTGTCCGCATTTGCTGATTTTAATTTAATATTTACGTATTATAATACTGTTCCGCTATATTTTCATACACATAATTTTACTTATTGTTAGTTAGTTACTTATTGTTGTATCATGTAAATGAATACAGCACTCGATGCATATTTCGTTCGTGGAATTACTTATATTAGATAACTTCGTTGTTTTATCGAAAGGCCATAATAATATCTGAACGCAACGAAGGTCGGTATCGAGAGCGAGCCATGCGGGGCAGTTGTAAGTTGCGAGTAGGCACACAACTGATTAAGGCTCACAATCAGGTCTGTAGTTCGGCAGAGTGGTGCTCTTTGAATTTACGATGTGCCTGACCGACGCTTATCGCATGCGAATGATCTGCCCACGGCGTACAGACTGCTCCGCACACATATTTTATTTTATTCGCGCTACTGTGATGTAATGAACTGATAAATGGGAGAAAACCACCAATTAGTGTCGATGAATTTATTGTTTCTACTTAAAACGTTGGAGGGCCACATACTTAATCTTAAATTGCATTTTTAAAATTTGTTGTAAGTGTGTTCCAACGGTATTAACAGTTAGGTTAAATGTAATTACAAGTTTAAACATTGTTGCTTCTTAGTGTTGCTTTACAATAAAATTATTTTTTAAATAAATGTTCAAGTAACATACATTATATTGTGAACTAATCAACGAATACTTAAATTACATATATGTATTTAGAAGCTTTAAATGCACAATCATTGATGTAAAAAATACCCATCAATGTGCACAATGCAACAGCACACAAAATGAAATTCTGTCATTGATTACTTATTTTAGTACACATACACAACATTAATGCAATTATCATTCACTGAGACTTGATAGTTAACTTAGAAATCAACTTATATAACTATGGTTTGTATACCGTCGTTCAGGAATATCGCATCAACGCTAGTTTGTGATGCATGCAAATCTGCCCCGGTTGAGTTGCTTGTATTGTGGCCCAATGACTATTGTCTAGGCGAGTTCACCGTCTTGTGTTATGTCCATCTGCGTCTATGCCTGCCCTATGGTTATTTGTGAAAGAAATGAATATTAGTTGATGTTTTGGTAAATTTTTATGCTTCCTTCTGTAATTACAATACTTTTACGTACAAAATTAAAACCAAATTATACGGTTGCATTTCTGTAATCCTTCAACGCCCGCGGTTGACACAGGTGTCCCATTTAGATAAGGAAATTAGCTTATAACTATATATAAGCGGGCGTTGACGGGTTAAATACCTATTAAATATTTATTTAAAATTAGCCATACCCCACTATCTATGTATATATCTATGTTTCGTAAACATCAAAGTACGAATTGACACAAATCTTGAGAGTAAACGATAGAGCAATTGAATTAGCTATTTAATTGCTTCTTGGTAAACTTAACTATTTATTTGCTTCTTCGTTAGAGAATCATGAAACATGCAGTGAAAGGATTTTAACCTACATGCAACTACTACAAAGTTCCTATTGACATTTACTCTTGATATACATCATCTTTAGATTGTGCAACAAAATGGTGCAATAAGTTCTTTGGGCACAAAGCTTCAAGATTTTGGTACTCGTGTTATGTTGTCAAATATAATTATATTGAAACTAAACTACTATTACAGATTTTATCGCGGTATTGTATTTTATTTTTCTCCTGACATTTCGAAGGCTCTGCAGCACTTGGTGGCAAGTGTGCAAAGCCTTGGAAGGCCTTGTGTTAAGTGTGCACTGACCACACACTTGGTGGTCAGTTAGTATTACAAATCTACCTATAATTTTAAATTATACAATTTTAAAGGTTAGTTATTTTTTTTGCGGTCCGATCTACGCAGTAAAACCTCACATAATATAATTATATGATTATGCAGATTTATCTTTAATTTATTCAAAGTAAAATGAAATTTGTTACGGATAACATAAATTATTTTTCTTCCTTTTAGAGCATTTAAATAAAATCTTGTTTTTAAATTTATTATTTTACTATTTATTTATTTTTTAGTTATTTTGCGAGTTATTCTCAGTAACCCCTTTCATTGATACCCGTATTATAGGAGTGCGTAAAAAATAACTAGTCGGCTATCTTGGGTCGCCCGCCATATTAGATTTAGAGAGGTCATTTTTTTTGTATTCTTCTCTGCAAAGCCTTTCTTTCATTTGATACCCATATTATTGACGTGCACAAAAAATCACTAGTCCATCATCTTGGGCCGTCCGCCATATATGAAAAATTTCAACACAATCGGTTGAGGGTAACTGCTTCAAAATTGACTTGCAAGATTCCACCAGAAAATAGTTACATACAGACAGATATACATACATTGCAAGTTTGTAGTAAATTAATTAAAAGCCATTTATTATAACCACGAGATGTTTTATTCTTACACACAGTTTTTAGAGCACAGTTTACATCGGTATTGCCAACAGCCAAAAAAAAATAATTACCAACTAAATGTAGTTACAGTGTTACCCTTTTACAACAAAGTTAAATAAAAGCTTTTAAAATAGTAACGAAGTAACAATGATGTGTCAACATAGTTAAAACAACAATCTAGAATAATATCCTATATGCAAGTATCTTAGTAAATGTATTGAATTATAATCTTTTTTGTTGTTCGAACAAATAAATAGGCTTGATAGTTAATATTACATATAGATATGTATTTCAATGTGATTGTGATAGTGATCGCGTTAAATATTAATATTTAGATATCCGTGATCGTTCAACATTGATATTCTCGATAGTTCACTGTCGGCGGCAATTGTTCAATTGAATTGGGTCACAGAGCACCACTCAATACCTCAGTTTCGACTTCCTAACGTGATAAAGCAATTATAAGTTACAAAACGCTTTGCTTGTATTCTGATAGATCTGAATTGTTTCCCAGTAATTACATAAATGCACGTCGAATATTCAAATAGACTAATCGAATACGCGATAATATTCGAACACTGTCCATAAAGTTTGGAAACTGTTTTGTAATTTTTTTACTAATAGGCTTAAACCTACTTTAGATCATAAGTTAGTATTTTCATTTGCATATAGTTTTTTTTAATGGTTGTATAAAGTTAACTACCTGCTTATGTACATCACGCGATGTAATCTGGTCGTTACCACAACGTTATGATTTCAAACTCTGCGCGTTATTATAATCTCTTGGAATAATTTGACTTATACCTGTACCACTATTTTGTTCTATATTCAATAAGTTTATAACGCTAAGCGCTCACTAAATCATGCAATATGACGAGTTTTTCACTAGGACGTGTTTTTGTATATTTCGTCCATGAGTTTTAAGTAGGTACCTTTACAGAAATCTTTTGATATTGTATTTTAGTTTACTATTGTGTTTGTACAGTACAGACGCAGGCGAATTGTATGATCGGGAGCACAATTTCGCAACGATCGATCGAGATAGATCATCTGACTCGAGTACATTCTGTTGCAAAATTGTTTCAATCAGTTGTAACGTAATGACAAAGTGCATGACTCATGTCAAGAGAATGGGTGCGTGTGACGCTCTTGATTTATCTCGGTTCATTACACGAACCGCTTGAGCATTTAAACGAATCGCGGAGGGCGCCCGCGCAGCAGTGTGGTATTTGATTGTACCTATGCGATCGAAAAGCGATCATATTTTGTGAATTAGAATAAAAAAAATGTGTATTCAGTTGTCGTTTATATTTTTTAACCAAACAGAAATTGTAGATTACCGTTCTCAATATTTTGTTGGACATAGTAATAAAGATGCCGCCAACATATTGATAAAGGTCACAGCAACATAAACGATGCAGGCCGCTTTCAACAGGTCCGTCTAGATTAAGGGAGACCTATGTTCAGAAGTGAACTTCATGTGGCTGATAATGATGATGATAATACTAATAATGATTGATTATATAATGGTTGATTGTAACGGCAATTCCAGATATATGTCGTGTTCCAAATTTTAAGTTATAAAAATTACTATTATATAACTCTTTGATTATAATTATTACTTTTAGAACTTTAAAAGTGTTCGTTAACAATGTAACACTTTTGTATTTGACTGTACGAGAAGTATCGGATTTTTTTAGATTATCCCTTTGTCCATGTCACGCAACTGCGACGTGCGTTGATCAGAATCAAGCGTAATTAAATATCTCATGCAACCTTTAATACCACCAATTTATTCGTCCACCGTCCCCAGTCCACGTATTAATTAAGATTGATACGAAACGTTTAATCTTAAAGTGTGGACTTGTTCATTTACTTACGTGCATAAATATCTGCCGCTTTGCAAATGTGAACGGCCCACTGTAAAAATCAACAACGGTTTCATTTTGTTGCACTTTAATTTAATGAACGTACAAAAGATTTCAACGAGCCTGCTGTGTTAGGAAGTGATTTTTTTTCATTACATTTTAAATTCACACGATGGTTTTATGTAGATAGTGAGTATCCATTTTGTTTTTGTGAGAGAATATATGAAATATCATTATTAATTTTATGGATCCGTAGTTTTTGCTACGTCATTTTTATTTCAAGAAGTTATAATACGGTCATTTAAGTTTCTTATTTCCATACTAATGTGATCCATGACGATAAGTACGACTAACAATTTTTAAGACTTAAGAGATTAAAGACATTTGGTTATTATAGAAATGTTTTATACATAGCTCGTGCTGCATCTTGAGGTTATTTATATAGCAAAGATATCTATTTTAATATTACGTAACGTAAATGACGAGCTTGGATGTAGGAAATAAATTTCAGAACGAATGATCCGTTTATAAATATTTTTCATCCACAATAAGGTAAATAATGCTTGTGTTTATAATCTATTTTTTTTTGGGATCTAGCCTTTCTGTTAGACGAACCGCGGCCCAAGCCAGTATTAAATTTCGAATTATGAGCATTTGACATCAGCGGTTATCAGTATGCTCATCGCGTAATGTTTACAACCAGTCTGACTAAATCATGATTTCTCAGGACTATAATTTAACAACTGTAAGCATAACTTAAACAGTAGGCAGTGTCAGTGGCACGTTTACAGCGGTTTGCGATTATTCACGGTAACTTAGGATCATAGTATCAAACTACATCTTTGCCAATTTTCTTATACACCCATTATAGATTTAAATGCCTTACCTTAAGAGTGATATTGACTTGCATCAGGTGTAAATAACATTTGTCAGCAGTCTAGCCCCAGTGAGTTGAAGTTTTAATAAGACCACGTCACGCGTACGCGCCGATGCCTTTTAAAATGAATCTCTCGTTTATTAATCCAATTGTGACGGTTATTTTATTTGTTCTGCGTTCTTGCCACATGCCACAATGGAATGTCAGCATTAATGAACGCAAGACGAATGCGTGTTCCAATTATATCAAAGTTTGTATGTATAAAAAAATACCTATATATCAGTAAATAATTAATATGAAACGTACAAAATGATTTAAAAAAATGTTATACTATTAGTTATTTTTGGTAGTAATTTATTTATTTGACTAGCCAACAATTGTTTACACCAACACAATTTTATAACGGAAAGATACTATACTAACTAACTTATAAGTGCAACAATTTCATACAAGTTAGTTCCAAATGCACAAACATGATGATCAAAACAATTAAAATAAATGAAGTAATTAACAATAATAGAATAAACTTCACATATAAAACAACTAATCGTAATACTAGATTTACAAAAATAGTATAACTTTCAAATTAATAAAATAGAAATTATGCACATCAATTTCCAAATAAACATTATTGTAATCAAATTCAAATTCAAATTCAAATCGTTTATTCAGTAATTAGGCCCCTAAGGGCACTTTTACACGTCATTTTTTTACAATATTTTATCATCTAAAGGATTCTACCAGTGCTTCGGAAAAGCCCACTGACCTGAGAAGAAGCACCAAGAAACTCAGCGTAGGTCTTTTATTGTTATATTTTTTATATATATATTTTACAAAATCGTTCATGAAAGTCATCAACTCATGGTTAAAATTTACACGCAGTTCAGTAAGGTTCTTGAATGAATATATTACATGTTTTTTTTACTCTAACAATCCAGTTGTAGCTATGGCTTCAAAATTAATATTTCCATCCCCATTTATGTATTTTTTTAAGTATAGACAATATGACTTATTTTAGTGGCTGCGAGGTTAGGCAACTTATGAGATTCTAGGTTTGGTCTCTAGGTTTGTACTTGATATGGCGGTAAGCTCGATCCTAATCATAACATTATGGGATGAAAATAAGCTCAGTGGATCGTGGTGGGTGCACTAAATATCTCTCAACTCACCCTTCGGGTATAAAAGCGTGAGGTTACGTTCTGATGTTTTTACGCGACCTTTAGCAACAGTACAGCATATGTTTCAACTTCTTAATGCTTGGTAACTCGCCACCTTGCTCATAGTACATTGTAATCCATGAATGCATTGTCGACACTGGGTTCTGTTATCACATATTTACAAGAACATATTTATTATATCTTACATAGCAACAAGCGACGGAATTACCATACTAGGTTCAAACGATTAAATTATATTTCACTTGAGTCATTCGATGTTATCCAAATTCGTGTGGGTCAGGTGCCCGTTTGGGTAGTATCTATATGTGAAATTTTAAAGTGGCGACTTCCGTGGGTTTATAAAAGAATGTAATTGTAACGTCGGCAGCCATTTTGTTTGCGGGTGGGGTCAACCCGGCCCCGCCTCGCGTTTCCGCCACGGGATAATTAAATATTACCCCACCACAAGATTTCCCCTCAAGAAATGTGATTCGCTATACATATAATTTCTTTTCTTGCTGTGTGCACTTTTGTTCGATTCCATGCAAACTTTTCAAAACTTCTCAAAGGAAACGCAATTATCTTATTTAAAATGAAATTGTTTTGTATTTATTTTATGCAACACTGTTGATAAAAACAGGTATTTAGCCAGGAGGCGAGGTAGTGTACAATGATTTTAGTAAGTAGTATGAATTTGCTTCATGTACAGTCAGCCACATACGTAGCTAAACAAATAAAAAAATTCAAATCGCCTTGAAACTTCTGTTTCTGAATCAACACTTGTATTTTCTTCACTAAAATATGTGAAGTTTCACGGGGTTAACTTTATTTTAGAAAAATATATGAAGAATATTTCAACTGAAGTTAATATATAGAAGTGTTTTGTAGTTTTTAATTTGTTCAGCTAATTTCGTGCCTAACTGTACACTAATTTAAAAATTGTATAATATGCATTACAAAATACTTATTTTTCACAAAAATGTATTACAAAAAATTTAAATTACTGTTCTTTAAAATGCTCAATACCTCTTTACAGCAAGTATTTAAAAATCAAAGCATTGGTTGGTGGTACTTTGATAAAAATGTTTATTATCTGCATTGTTGACATCAAAATATCTGGCTCAATGAACCATAATTATATTTATTAACGTAAACTCATAAGGATCATAATCATAACTTTGTATTTTATTAAATTAAACCATACAATACATTTCAGCGTACAATAATTTGGCGCATCATTCAACTTGACAGAATTTACGAGCCGAGTACTTAGCATTCCTTATTGCATGTTTTGTGTAATGTGTAGTTAGATGCAGAAGGGGCGCGTGCCTCTGATTTAGAGCAAATTGAACCGGGAGATTGGCTCTCGGGGGAACATCTCATTTGACGCTGCAACGCTTCCAATTGTCTCAAGACTTTGGCTCCGTCTATTGTCTCGAGTTATCACGTCTCGTCGTTAATGCAACTTGCTCCTGTTTTGTGTCTCATTGTGTTTGAACTCATGTTGTTTACATGGTGTACTTGTTGCGAGGGAACGTGTTCAACAATAAATTTAACCGCCTCGTGCGAGTCTGGTTTATGAATAAAGAAAACTTGTCATTTTTCGGCTTACATTCATCCCCAGGTGTTGTCATTTTACGATCGCGCTTGGAAAAAAGAAGAGCAATTGTGGGGCCTAGTAAGATATGCAACGGAGAACGTACAATTTTCTAAGCGAACGTACGGGTCACGTTGTAACTTCAAGTGAGTTGTAGCATACCCCGCGGCCCTAGGTACGACTGGTTTTTAATTGCGCGTCGGAACATTTGCACCCCGCGCTGATTTAGAGCAAATTGAATGCTTCCAGTCCCTCGCGTCCACCACTGACATCTCATTTGTCCGCACACGCGGTGCCTATCAATTAACTAGCACTCCAATTGACGTACCGCACTTTAAAACCTCGCACTTCTCCGCTAAGCAGCACGTTATTACGTCGGGAATCTGTTTACAATCTCATTTTAATTAAGCTTAAGCGTAAAATATAGCTTGAATATTCGAGACATTCCCCTTATATCCGAGCCGCATACCGCTCGCGTGACGTGTGATATGTATGTAATTGAATTAAGTGAAAATAGCCATTATAATGTTGATCTAATGTGCGTACCGTACGGTTGAAGTGTGAATTAAATTAATTGTGCGCTGTGTCGGATGTGAGAGACGGTATTGTCATACTGGCGGCGTTTTGCGAGTAATTGAATGTATGAATATTAAATAGCGGATTATTTTGTGTACTGTCAGTTAATGTGATGACAGCACAATGAGGAATATTTGGGAGGTTGTCAGCCGACTCTTGGCGGTCGTACTCTGCGTGTGAAAGGTGCTATAAGAGGTTTTATCACAATGAACATTCAATAAACGCATCTATAGATGATTGCGTGGATCTCAACAGTGATGTATTTGGTTTGTTGATTACCAGCTATTTTTCGTTGCTGATTATTATTATTGTTATATAATTATTGTCTCTGATATGCATTCGAAAATAGGGCTTCATTTTTATTATTATTGCTTTAATACTTAAAGCTGATGAATCTAAGATAATTCGGCCAATAAATGGTAATGGTATAAAATAATAAGAAGGTAGACTGTGCGTCCTGGGAATCGCACGTCAGAGCCCTTAATAGTTGCATACTTTTAAATAAATATGGCTGGACTTGCAATATTTTATTTGTTTGTTTCCATTGGTAGATCGATCCAGTTTTAATTAAAAAGCACATAGCTGCTTGCTTGACGCATTTAAAAAAAACGAACAAAAACTCTACAAATTGTATTGTATTAAAATTAAAATACACGGCAAATTAAATAATTCGCACGAACTAGTCCAATATTTCAATAAATCGGAATAAAAAAAATGCGCAGTTAACAAGGACACGTAGGTATTATCGACATCTCGTCACGCTCTGGCGTTTTTTGTGCTTCCGAAATTGCAGTACCGTCACTAATTGGTTCGGCAGGGTAAGAATTAAATAACACTCGGTCCGGTCGTGTCGTTTTGACCTCCGATCGCCGGACTTTTGACTTGTATGTAAAATAAAAAGGTTTGTGTTATGTGTTAGCTATTTGCGATTTCATCAATGATAATGGCTTTTAAAGACAAGCGTGAGAAAGCTGTTTTACTTAACTTTTATTTGATACTTTCCTTATTACTGCTTAGGTGGCGTAGTTGTATTACAGTACGACTAAAGTGTTGTGGTCACGGGTTCGATCCCCGGGTCGTGCAAAAAGATTTTGAGTTTTTATACTCAGTATCAGCTCGTAGACTGGAATTTGTGCCCGATATGACGATAGGCTCGCTCCCTATCTCATCATGAGACGGATTACAATCGGCGAAAAGTGGGTGCACTAGTTGTACCTCTGCCAACCCCTTCGGAGATAAATGGCGTTAATGTGTATGTGTGTATGTACTTTTCTCATTAATTACTTCATTACTGCTTCGAGCGTACTCGGTGCAGTACACAACCCGCGCGTAGTCAATATTCTCATTACAATCCTAAAACGTCACACAATAACCTCTTATACTTTTGGTAAGGGTATTTACTACTTAATGAGAGAACTGCACGATTATTACCCAACTAATTCTAGACTGTTTCGATTTAGAAACTTTAAGAAATATTTGTATTTCAACTATTTTTTTTTTATTCGACCACGATAAAGTGACTGTACCTCACCTGATGGTAAGCGCGATGCCGTCCAGATAGAGCATCGAATGGCAGCAGATAGTTATCTCATGCCATTCGACACAATCATGCCGGCCTACTGAGCCACTGCTATTTCAATTGTTTATATGGGACGGTTGTTATATTTCTCACGTGGTCGTGTGTAACCTATACTATAAAAAACAGTGCTCTGTGTGTATTATGGATATATATATATTTTTTTAAGAAATAAATTTCTGTAACCACATATAATTAATTGGTTCACAAGCTTTCAAAATATTATATGATAAACGTTACAATCTTGATATCGTTAGAAAAGCTTACTTTCTGATGAATATGGCTGATAAAATATTTTTGAGGAACGGAATAAGAATTATACTCTAACCCCAAATAAAGTAGCCGACGGATGACTGGTGCTTTCGGTGGTGCGAAGTGCGTCTGTGATGTAATTTGTGGTTGTGATGTAATGGCGACTGGCGACTCCCGACTGCCGACTGCTGCGCAGGGGCATGAATTTGCTGACTCAACGATTTGAACGATCTCACGCGTTTACACCAACATTTCTTTTTATTTATCACAAATAAATGTATCGCAATTTTGTAGAAATTTTATAAGAGAAGGCACTTAAGAAGATATAATAAAATATGAAAGTCATTATCATCATCTCTATCATGAACAGTTTTTGCGATACTTATATATTATATGTACCAATTAAAAAAGGTTATTTAGTGATAATATAATCTAAGTAAGGAAACTGAGCTAATTTGACTTGCAAATAGCGATGCTCAAAAATGGAGACAAACAGATTTCCCTCCACAGTTCACCGCCTCATCCAGAGCTCTCTTTATCTGTTTTAAATTCCCGGCACGCACGCCTCCTTGTTTGATTGTATTTCACTTAATCCGTTCGTTCCGCTCATTCTCTATGGTAATTCATCGGCGGCATTGTTTTATTTTGGTACACTTGTAGACACATACGCGGCACGCAACTGCAGCCTTTAGTTTAATGGAACAGCGCACACAATGCGGCGGAGTTTTTAATTTTTAACGTTAAACTCGGGCGGCTCTAGCGTACCCCGCGTATCCGGTCGGACCACTCTCGTTTGCACCTTGTCAGCGCTACTGATTCTATCTGCGGCCCTAATTGCTGATATTCCATTAAAGTAATAAATACGCTTTGCTTTCTCACCTTCTTATTAGAGTTGATTACAGCACTCTTCTGTTTCTATTATGTCATGGGTTGTTAATGTTTGACGAACGATTTGTCGGCCCTTTTCGTTGTGTTAATAATATTCGTGAGATTTAGTGTTTACTTTCACAGGTGTGTGAAGGTATCATCAGAATTGAATTAATAATCATGTAGGCGGTTGTTAAAGTACGTTTTATTCCGACACTTAATGGATTCCTTTATATAATACATATAACATGTTTAAGAGCGATAAAAGCTTTGTTTCCTCTTATCACGATGTGTTTGTACAGAACACGCAGATATAGTTTAAGATTGCACACGCTGAGTGAATTACTGCGTGTATTTTAAAATATTCCCAAAACATTATATCACGGTTTACATTGTTTTGAGTGGTACGTAGATTTTGTAAGTGTCGCGCGTAAGTTCTCATGCGTTCATCCGATTGTAACGAGATGAAGCCGCCATCATTATTTCGGTTTAAGTGAACAATAAAAAGCGGAATTATATTAAATGTTACTCATTACATTCAATTACAAAATATGAAAGCCTTAAGACTTGTAAAGATGAAATTTAATAGAAATGTTATGCGTTATACTAGTTGTAATGAAATTACAATTTGGAGGTATTTTGAGGTTCTTGTGTGTTAAGGATGGACATACCCTTTTTTTAAGTGACCGATAGTGATGAAATTTTGAATGGAGATAAGATAAATTTTATAACAATGATTTGGAGATGAATATTCCTTCTCCGAGCAACTACGCGTAATATTACATTTTTATTGGTAGGTATACGCACCATTAGCTTCAAATGTTTTCTTATTAGTAAACATTACGTGCACGTTCTCAAATAAAAGATGAAATGGCTACATATTTTGCCAATCTTCCAAGATGGATATTGTAATAGAAGGCGAGCCTGAACGCCATTATTAATAACAATTTACTTAACGCTATAAGATGGTGCCTTATACTACAATTACAAGTGATCTCTGTCATCAAACGCGCGTCCGTGGGCTGGCTTCGTACGTGTACTCTGACGCGATCTCTTCCTACTGATAAAATTAGATAATCGCATTATGCTTGACTTGCATGTAAAGTATTGTTAAAAACGCAGAAAGTGCGTCGCATACCCCCAATTTGTCACACGCTAGCCGGGTGATAAATATCCTATTTATTATATTAGATGTAGAATAAACGATGCATTACATAAACGCAAAATATTCTAAGTTCTATGAACTTATAAACACATATTGGTATTCTTACAGTGTTCTAGCGAGAGACCGTTATATTTCGACAAAAATATATTCCGTGCGTGATTATCAACGTAATGTTTTCTGAAGGCATTGAAGGTTCCAGTAGCAGTTACAAGTGATATATTGTGGGGTATATGCGTGAAAATGTGCTGATGTTCCTATAAGTCGGAATCTCTACCGCAAATAGGAACAAAATTGAACAATACAAATTAGATCATTATATTGTATACGTTCTGTGCAGAATATAAAATTTTAAACGGATGTAACTATGTTCTAGATATACATTTTTAGGAAATCCAACATCGTCGAAATATTATTCAAGGTAGTTTTAAAGATGGTATTATATCTATTCAGGAACAATTTTAACAACAATAAAATTCTTCATTTTTTTTATTACTTCATGACTTGTGTGGTATTCATGACCTGATTATGTAATAAATAGTGTTTATAGGCAACAATTTCAATCTAATCATGTTACAACAGGAACGTTAAGGGTGTATGTATAATTCGAATGCACAGTATGCAGCGTGGTGGCGAGCGGCGTGGCGCGGTTCAGCGGCTCTGGATCCACTCCGGAGGCACTTAATGTTGCCCTCGTTTAAGTAAACAAGGTACACGTCTGCGTAGGCTCCGTGTCTTGTTTTTATCCGTCTTAGTCCGCCGCTGCGCGCTTGTTATCTTGTTATCCTATCTTGGTGAGATTGTGCCTTTTTGCGCAGCTGATGCACTCAATATATGCACACATTTCTCTCATTCTGGATCTCGCAGCCGGCCGTCCGTGCGACGATAATTCGTGCGTCGCCACGGCTATACTGGAACGACATTAATTAATCCCCCATGATAATAGTATCGCTATGGTCGATTTTATTAGTTTACTCAAGAAAAGCTGAACAATAAACGGTAAGTGAAGATTAATGGCAATAGGAAGTCACGTTTATCCTGAAACACCTTTTGCGGTTCAATACTGTCACCATTTTTGGCGCTAACGATGCTAAAGGTCCTGTCGGTCGCAACCTTTTCTGGGTCGCTTATTATATCTGAATTAACGTAAAACTCGCCATAACTATGAATGTCCCGTACAGTGATGAATATCTCAATGTGTTCCGGTAATATACAGCAGCAAGAATAACAGCGCTACTTAATTAATTGCGTTCCTTCAATTTTATGATAATTAGGAAAGTTAACCGTAATTTGGTTTTAGCGTGGCGGCTGTGTGCCTCGTTGTGTAAAGCTGCATAAAAGCCATCGGTATTCCGCATTAAGTTCACAATAAAGAGCGAGGTGAGTGCGACGCGGACGTCGCACTACAGCCCTTTGTGAGTTTGTTTGCAACTCGGAATATCGTGGCCCACCACTTTGATACTTATGTAAAAAATATTTTTCTCCATCATAGCTCAAAATGGCTCGCTGTACCGACCGTTTTCCGCTAAGTTAAATTCTCATTACTTTTTCTTTGAAAAAGAAGTTAGCTTTTACAAGCGCGCAGCGGTCGAGAAAGAAAACTCTATTACAATGATGGCTTTTGAGAGAGAGGTACCGTGCGCAGCGCCGAAGTCTTTCATGGGGTCTCCTTTTATTCGCAAACAATTACAGCGCATTAAGGTACATTATGAAATCAGCTGGCGAGCAAAGTATCGTGAACGTTTAATGATAAGGCAGGTAGCGACGGTGGCTTATGGTCGCAAATCTCACTTTAAGTCGACGCACGAGCAATGGCCCGATAATAAAATTAATTATGAAATTTATGATCGGCCGACTTTGTGCGGAGCGGTCGTCTCGGACTTGAGCGCTTTTGTCGCCCGAGTTTGTATCGTCTTAATCGACAATTTACGAATGTCGTTTAGCAGGCAGCGGAACGGGCCGCGCGTCCTATGCGCTCGTAAATGCGAACTCAATTCAAATTACAATCGAACGATACATTATTATTTAAATCGTATAAAGTTAAGCCTATACCGCTATTAACAAATTTATACGTGTTATTTTAATTCAACATAATGGGGAATGTTAATGGTGATTTTATAAGTAAAAGGTAGGTTTAGCTAGTTTAGGGTATGTATTGTCCTCACCGGCGAGAACCGCGTCGCGTTCCTCCCATTATTTTTAATAAAAATGATTCATCTTTTTTTGTCTCCTCTTGCCTGCCTGAGCTTGCCTTCTTTATTTATTTTCATTGATTTTACTCCATATAAAAATGTCTGTAGTTATACTATAATTGTTTTTTTGTAATAATTATAATTACTTACGACTGCCTCGGTGGCGTAGTTGTACGGTACGACTGCAATGCTGAGGTCTCGGGTTCGATCCCCAGGTCGGGCAAAGTGATATTGGGTTTTTCTACTCAGTATTAGCCCGGAGTCTGGATTTTGTGCCCGATTGGCGATAGGCTCGCCCCCTATCACATCATGAGACGGAATACGCACGGCGAAAAGTGGGTGAACTAGTTGCACCTCTGCCTACCCCTTCGGGGATAACGAGCGTGAGTGTGTGTGTGTGTGTGTGTAATAATTATAATTATTATTAATTTGATGTATCTTGACTTATCATAAGTGCAAATATGTTCGCCTACCTGATGAATAAAGTATTTTATTTTATTTTTAAAAAGCTGTGGGAATTGCTAATATGAACATGAAAAGGAAAATAAAGCAAAGAGAGCAGAGCTTAATGATTTCCGTAAGATATCGAAGTGTTGAATGAACCAAATTATCCCAGTGTTATGGAGAAAATATATTAAGCCTTTCTAAAGCCTTTAATATATAACAAAAAATCGTAGAAGGAGCGTTCGCCCAACGATGGGCCAATACAATGACTGCTATTATAGTTATATCGCAAATGTAAATCCTGACTATTTAATTAAGTACCAGTTATAAATATTTTATTAGTGTCGGATTTAAAACATTACAAAACGATTCAAGTTGTAATAAAGCTTAACAGTATATTCTAGCAGAATAAAACATTTAACCAACAAATTAACGTAACGTGGTTATAAATTGACTCTGTCAGTAATCCTGCGTAAAGCAATCATCATATGAACGCGCGTGTAGGTGACGAGAATTGACTGATTGTTCGGTAACCTATTTGTATTTAATCACCCTCGGATTGAAGCAATTAATTGCCTTTAAATGGTGGCGGGTAGGTACCATAGGACATCAATTAGACATGATAGCTTTCGTATTACAGTGTGACATTAAGTGCCGGCCAATGTCATTTACATTTATCGAATTCGCTTAATCCACGTACGAAAGGGATGGGTAAAAAACATTTCATCTCTAAATTCAATTGTATTAAGTGTGAATTGGGGTTTTCGATAGCAATATTAATATTCATTACGATAATAGATATAGTATACTGTCCGTTTAAGTTCTTGGATTTTTTGAATGCAACTTTCATGAAGCTAGTCCCTGTATCCTTACAATAGTAGACATAAGTGAACCTGTATGCATACAGTATTTGCTAAGCGTATTTCTTCCCCTAATTTGATGTAGCAGATATGTGTGACAGAGCTAGTCTATAGCTATCGGTCTAAATTCAAGCCCCAGGCAGTTCAGGAATGTTTCGCAAATTGAAGAACCCACACAAAATGCATTGCTTGACCTGAGGATTCGAACTCGAGACCTTACAGTATCATAGTATAAGCATGCTTCCATAAGATGAATGAGCCGTCTTTTAAAGTATATGCTATTCGTTTGGTAGAGCCGTAAAAGTTCTCTCCCTATACCACACTAACAATTCATAGAAGTTTCATAAAAAAAGGTTACTCGCTATAGCGTTCTGTTCAGATTCTCTTGTCAAAGTTACTTAGTTGAGGCCTAGGTGACCCACTTACACGTTTTGATCTTCTGCGTTAAATAGATGTAAAAAAAAATACTTCCTTAGAATAAATCAGTATGCACAAAGGAATAAACATAATAGCATAAAAATTTCGCAAAATTCTGCTCCACGCAGCCTGCGATATTAATATAACAAGACACGTTCGAGTACAATTGCAATCGCGAAAAGAACCCCACTCAAACAACCCATTTCTATTGTAGCTCGCAACCGCTTGTTTAATGTTCGACCCGTACAACCGCGTCGGCTAGCACTTAACGCTTTTTGCATACGAATGTACCTAGAGTTCACCTCCCGGTGTCTCTTGTTATTATGCCACTCAGTATTCAGCCCGGACGAAGCTGAAGGTCGCCCTTCTGCTCGAGATAACGAACAACTATTTCCTTTTATTCGTTCATCGGCATTTACGTATCAACATTGAGTCCCAACTTTACGGATGTACTGATTCCGTCCGCTAGTTGAATTATTGCGGATCATCAATCCCGCGCCACGGCTTTTGGATTGTGACCATTTGCTCCGGTAGTCAAAAGGCGAACTAAACCAAACAGCCAAAATAAAAGGTTTATGCGTCGCCACGGAATAGCTCATAAAAGAACAACTCCGTAGGACGCAAATGCTCAGATAAACGACTGCACTTAATCCGGGAGTTAGAATGTTGACAAGGAATGGACGCGTTCAAATATAAAAAGATCCGAGCATTTTATTCCATTAATCCGCGTCATGTTGAATGTATTTATAACAAAGCTAGCACTTAATAACTCGCGTCTGTCGGTCATCAGGGCCGACGCATCTAGTGAAACGTCTAATCATTGTGTGGGATGCTGTAATTGAAGTGGAGAATCGGTCCGTTGCCTTTATCTTAATTTATTCATTTCGAGCGCGATGATGGTTAATATTGCTGTGACCGCTTGTCAGTTTCAATAACAAGGTGCCTCCGAATGAGATTGTGCACCTATTAGAAAGATATCTTTTGTTACAAATTACATAACCGTAGATAGAACTTCCTTTGGACATTAGGAATGAGCTTCGACCATTGTTATCACATATCTGTCGCGCGAGCCGGAGGCATTAGTGTGTATGACATGTTTTAATCAATGACAAATTACATATCGATGGGGTTAATTAGGAAAGTCCGTGGTCTCATGTCTAATGTTGTGATTGATAGTGTTCTCGAGATATGCGCCGAATAACTTGCCTATCTTATTCAAATACACAGCTTTCATATCTGAATGGAAATGGTAAATTATCGGATAATACGGCATTCAATTCCGTTCGTATTACCGAGGGAATTGCATCGGTACATTTAGCACCAATTGTGGGAAAGTGTGAGGAAATAATAGCGATGTTGTTAATTTGTAAAATTGTTTGTGGTTAGCAGTTCAATTTGTGAGTGTTAATACTCGGAAGCGGACTCTATTAATGTATGGATAGCAAAATAGTTAATAAATAAAATAAAAGAAATAAAAAAGCCTTTATTTCTACTACACCAAATGTTTAAATGCTATAATACCTTATACCTATCTACAAAGTTTTGTGACTTTTTTTTAAAGCATAATAGTTAATATAATTCATACATAGGTATTAGGTACACATTAGTCACTACTCATTGTTGAGCTTTATAGCAACTGTTATATTTTGAACACATTTAAACTTACGTCTTATACCGGTAGGCGGAGGTGCAATTAGTGCAACCACTTTTTGCCGAGATTTTTCCGTGCCATGGTATTATAAAAGGGGGCGAGCCTATCGCTATATCGGACACAAATTCCAATCACTTGCAACCCACGTGTGTTTTATCGTATGGAAAAATTCATAATATAATATATTTTTGGTTGCCCTACCTGAGAATCGATTTAATCGAATGCAGACCGCATGGTTGGTTGAGATTTTGTATTTTGTAAATTAGTTCTTAAAATATATAAACACTTATAAATATACACTGAAAAAAAAAATTGGAGCCCGGTGTATATTATGTTGTTTCTAAAACTATAATTTTAACTACAAACACAAAAGACAAAAATATTTTTGAAATAAAGTAATAATTATTGAATAATTATAAAATCAGATTTCAATCTTAGCGTGATTAATTAACAAACAAATAAGACAAGCGTGTGTCAACGTTACCGATATAAAATTAATTAGTTATTGAAATGTAAATTATCTACGACTATAAATAGAGCTACTGTGGCGTGTCGCCTTCATGTTATAAAATTAATTAGTGTAATTATATTTCCGATATTGAGGTATTTGTGTATCTACCGTCGTATTTCGTTATCAGGAAGTACATATGACTACTTCTCTATTGCCGCCCACTGAAAAGGGAAGATTGGGAGAGTGATTTGCGGCATCATCATCACCGTTAAAGCGGACGATAATTGATAAACAATACACACGTAACTTCGAAAAGTCAGAGGTGTGTATGCCTTGGGTTTTGAACCTCCGGACATTGTCTCGGCAGACCGTTCCATTCCCAACTAGGCTATCGTCCACTTAATTTGCGGCATGATACTGCAATTGAGTACATCTACTACTTTTGTAAAAGAAATTGCCTCTAGAGTCCTGGGTTTAGCTGATTAAAGCCGCGAAACAGTCAACTATTAGATTTCACTAGACCTCTAGTTTCTGTCGTTAATAATAGATCCTGGTCAACCACAAAACAAAACTATCTTAATGCTATTAATAATTGTTTGCACATTCTTGAACATAAATGTTAGAAATCTGAGAGGGCGTAAAGGTTCATAAAGAAAACCAAAACTCAACTCATAATGGCGGAAATTAAGATAAAATATTTAAATATACGAATATTATTAGATATTGCTGTAGGCAATACTTATTTTCCTATTTTTATTTTACCATACACCTGGCTTAGCCCGTCTTTCTATGTTTCAGTGTAAGTATTTCGCATTGAATCCTGGTCAAACCCATCACGTTTCCCTGTCAAGTTATACGACACGAAGCATAACTAAACTGCGTTCGTATACTTTGCCCATAGATTGTGTAACACTCGTGGATCTAGCGACAGTGAGGTCACAGCCATGCCCCGGTCTCCGAGACCCGCCGATCTGATTCACTTTTACACAACTGGCACGGACCGTTTCTGTTACACTTTGTTTTATATTATGTAAGCTGCGTAATAATGCTATAACTTATTATGGTATTTATTCAGAAGGTAGAGTTGACTTATTGTTATTAATTTGGTTTAGCAAGTTAAATTTAGGTATTGAATTTAAATATTATGTGTTTAGATAACATATTTTAAAAGTCGTTTATAACTCATACATAGTTGAAGTATTTATCTGAAATGTGATTTCACTATGTCGAAGTAATTTGTTAAAATCAAATATGGAACGTCATTATTTTAGTAGGACAAGGCCTTCTATATGTCAATATTGCTCTATTACATATTGACCTCAAGCTAGTCACGAAATCCGCGATATCAGATAATAGCAACAATATTTTCTATTGTTAATAAATTCTTGCTGACCTCGTACCTACGCTGTGCTCCGTATTGCTATTTATTTTGAGTTAAAGAGGACAAAAATGATAAGAGTGATTCCCACAAAAATTGTCTTCCATGTATGCGCAATGAATATTTTGGGTCAGTTTATGACAATAAAGTTTCTGTATAGGGCCGTTATCTAGCCGGCCGATCGCCTACAGCCACGAACTTTTTGCCGGTTTGTTCGCAAGTTTAAATTATGGCGCGTCATGTTGCTAACTCGATAGGCCCGAAGTATGAAAGAATTATTGCAACTCTGTGGGTGCATCTCCCGTTTCGCACGCCCGCCTCACATTGTTATTAAGTTCAAAGGTCGCTTTGTTTATGAGTCAACGCTTTCGAAAGGTAACACGGCGCTCGGGTGAAAACATCGCTCCGAACACGACGATGACATACTATTGATAATGTAAATATTGATCTTAAATTGTGCACGACCATATAATTTATTGACAATAATTTGAGCTAGCTGACTGAAAGGGATGTGCTTTTTACAATCACGAAATCTGTGCTATTTTCTTGTCGCTTTGCATGTATTGCCAAACGAAATCCAGTAAAGGAAGTCTGTAGAATGGCAGTGTTTAATGTCAAAGTTGTTGAGGAATCGTAAGGTCAATTTTATAAGTATGTAGTTAATGTTGGATTGCACGAAAGTCTAGTCACGCGGTCCCGTTCAAATGTTGGACGGTATTTTTGTCAATTCACTTTCGACGAGGGTCGTGTGCTTCTCGGCCTAGGTACTCGAATACTTGCCATAGCTTGTCCACTATCTGGATTATGATCGGCTACTGGCACGGGGCGGGCGACGATTGCACACCGGGCCAGCTGTTTGCTTATTGTCTTGCGTAACCCGGTGAAGCCAACCAGATGATAATTTGCTCGCTCGCCTGGGCTTTCATTATCGTCGGGCCACTTCGTGCGTATTTAATTTAATTTTCATGCCTGAATCACGATATTAGGAAACCTAAACATTGTTAACAATTAAAGGAAAATATTCTGAGAATCATGTTTTTTGGTCTTCTTACTGTTGTTATGCTTGTATTATAAAAACATAACGAGAAAAAATGCCATTATAAACTTAATGAGACTAATTCCATCACAAACGAGTAGCAAAAGCATATATTTATAAAAATATTATTCCTAAGTATAGTCAAAGACGTAGTGCCCTTCTAAACCAACAAAAGCGAGAGTAAAAAGACTGTTTAACGAAAAAGTCTGGCGCGTTGATTCGACGTTCTAATAAAGCGTGCTTCTTCCCTGAGGAATGCCGAGGTAAGTTGATCCGCTATATGAGCGAGCAGGAATCCCGGCCGTTCGTGGTCACGCCAACCACCTGATATTGACACCTAGCCCTTTGTTGTTTAGAGCACTGTATTTTGGTAACACAGTCGTGAGCTTCAGTTTCGATGTTACGGGTTTGCTATATTTATTTTGTCGTGATGTTTGCGGTCTTTTTATCCCTTTATCGGTCTAGGTCGATACCTTTCTAATTATTATATGCTTTGATTAATTATAAACCTAGATAGAGTGACGCGCTGCAATGAAACTAAAACAAACAGGCCAACTTTTCTTAACCTAGTATGCGTGACAGCTGTGTCATACGCTATCGCTGCATCATTCTGCGTATCCTTGTGTGCGCGCATAATGATACCAGTTATTACATGGTTTCTATTAAAACGGAGAGATAATTATATCCATGAAAAACAACAAAAAATAATTCACTCGAACTCATTTAGCGGGCAACAGTTGGCCTCTATTTTTTTCGACGCGTTTGAAACGTTCAGTGTCTGTCTAGGTATATAATTAATCAATGATTATATGATAGAATACTTCAGTTGACGTCAGATAGTGGTGAAATAAATTATTTTCCGTTTCATTTTGTACGCATAAAGTCAATTAATACGAGCGTAATACATGAGTGTACAACGCCTCGTTGACCGAGTTTATATCACAGCAGCTAAAACTAGATCATGCTTGTACTGCAATTAACTGTGTTAGGGTTGGCGAACTGAGTTTATATTATTCAATAACTCCCTCTTTAGGGTTCCATAGCAATGTGTGGAAACCTTATTAATTGTAGTTATGCCGTGTTGTTCATCCATTGGCCGAAATATAGTCACAGTTCATTTTATTTGGATTTTATTAGGATTTAATTATAATGCTGAAACTACTATACCTAAAAATTACACTGATTATATTACCTGTAAAAAATATAGGTATATACGCAAATACAACATAAAGGATTCTAAAACTTGGCACAAATATTATCCGATAAGCAATAGGTATGTAAAGTTTTTGAAATATTTCATGATACAAGATTTAGTTGTAACGCCTTATCTACAAGTAGGATATTAACTTATTATTTAATTGAAGGTATATCCCAGGAATCTATACCATTTCCTGTAATACGATCTTAGTCCTTCGCGTGAGCGAAGGCGTAGAAGTTCATTGAATGTATTTGAAATCTAGCTGTAGGCTTTAAACCAGTTGTAATGGAGCTAGAACATGTGCTGTATGTTATTATCAATTTACTCACAACTGCCATAATGATTTCTTATGTTTACACGCAAATTGCCATAATTATTGTATTATGTTGTAAAAATATTCTTGAAAGATTAATTTTAAATGCATAATATCTTAATTTTTGGCAAATCAACGCACTTAATAAGAACTAATGCCAGGATTTTTGTGTTTGCACGAAACATTCGTCACATGCAAACATAAGTATGATAAAGTTTTACACCGCCATTCTTCGCTGCAGCTTCGTGGTGATTGTCGCGCGAGAGTGTCGGCTCTTGACGTGCATCACAACGGATTGCATCGCAGCGTACTGGAATAATACACTATGTAGGAAGCACTTGACTACGTGAGAACATGACCCCTGCATTATGTCCGAGTTCGAATGAGATCACGGTTGCAGAGCTGAGAGCACGGACCAAGGTACCCATCTCACACACAGCGCTTTCCACGTATCAGCGCTAGCGTGCACGCCACTTCAAGTCATATAAGTTTATGTTGTTCGCGACTTTGTAACTGAGCTGTATCTATTTTTTAATTTTGCGCTTGTTGATACTTTATTGAATAGCAGATATATAGAAACGAATATGTATCTATCTAGATCACGGACTTAAAGCTACTGCTTTTTTTTTTTCATAATTTTAATATTGAGGTATTTATCAGGCATCAATTTTGCCGTAATACATGTGAGTAAAATGTCTCACGTAACATCTTGAGTATTGCTGGTAACCATTAATTGTGGATAATAATTATTCCATTGTTGTAAGTTTGTTTTCTGATAACATCATAGATCATTTTTTACTAAAAGTATAACAATGGGCGGCAAATCTTCAACGATCTTTACGTAATTGTTTTTCATCGCCTGCTTTTGGGATTATCATCTTGTTACAGTCATTTGTTGAGGCAATTAAGTGTTGTACTAGATAAAGTCACTGTACTTATTATCTTTAATTCCCGTCATTCAACTTTTGACGTGTTCCAATAAATAAACTTTCTTCAAATACGCCAACACGAAATTATTTTGGATTAATGCATTTTTTTTAAAGATTCTTATAATTGACGGCGCTATTACAGTCGTAATGTTGATATTTAGTACAGTGCAATAAGTCTGCTGTAATTTCGTATGGGATCGCTCACTCATCGCTGTTCAAGCTGCGTGGCTTTGCAACGGTAAGCATCGTAATTACTGCTTTTGTCTTTGGTGCCGAAAATGAGATGTGCATTGTGTTCGTTGTTCGCCTCTCTACTAGACAAAAAACGATGTTATCACACGGTATAATGCCATACAATGTTACACGAGTGTCCGATGTATTATGTAGGTCGATTTTTTCTTCATGTGGTGTCAAAATATGAATGTGTAGATGCTGTCGTTCTATTAAAATGTATATTGGGTGTAGCGTATTCAAATATTTGTAGGTGACTAAACGTCAATTCATAACGATTCAAGATACGTCTACCTTCACACTGGATTATAGGCAGATTGTCGGTAGTAGTGATTAGTTAATTTGCTTGTAGGCCGAACCGCCTGTTGGGGTGTTGTTAGTCTTCCCTTTCGGCATACTCACTGGTGGTAGGTCTCTCATATGTAAGAGTCCGTCTGGGTGGGTACCACCGCAATGTCTATTTCTACCGCCAAGCAGCAGTGTGCATGCGCTGTTGTGTTTCGGTTTGAAGGAAATTGTAGCCAGTGTAACTTCTCGAACATAATGAGACTTAACATCTTATGTCTCAGGATGACGAGCGCAGTGGAGTGCCACACAGTACTTTATAACTCAAGGTAAGCTGTATGGTGTTGCTACTATTTATGGGTGGTCGTATCGCTAACCATCAGGCGAACGGCAAGCTCGTCTTGTCATTCAATGCAATAAAAAAAAAATACAACTATTTTTCATCGCACCACGTACTTTTTTTTAATATGAAGTCGTTTTATTTATTTGAGCTTACTTTAACCTCATAGAATTCAGTTTTATTTTAATTTGAATTTTTATTAAATTGGATATTCCTTTAGCTTTTTAGTTCTTATTATTTGTACCGCCAATTAATATAATATCTGACGTTCGATCCCGTTTTAAACAATATGCACAAAAAATAACAATGCAAAACGTTATCATGTAAAGTCGATTTATTAATCCTGACTTTTTGTTTAACATAATAGGCCCGTGATGCTGATACAACTCGTTACTTATGATTTTAAAACGATCCCGAGCTTAGATTACCGGCACAGAATTGGAACGCAAAAAAGATCAAGACCGAGTAAAGGCCAAGTGAAACTCAGCGCGGTATTTATCTTAAACTTATCGGAATACCGCGGCGTATTCGTTTTTCTCCGCCGTCCCGTATATATTTTGAGCTGGGGGTGTCGTTTTATTCTCGTTTCAAAAACAATGATTACCGGTGTCGGGATCGGACGTCGTGCGAGCGGGACGCTCTGATCGTTTTGCATGAAACAAGGTGAAACCATCAATTTGCGCCAAGCGGCGGCAGAGGTAAACGCGTCGATCTCGGGCGAAAAGAGCCGGCCCGCGTTTACTTGAGAGACTACACCACTCGGGGTACTTTACTAGTTTGTACCGAGCGGGGGCGCCGCGACGGGCCGCCGTGTAAGCTCGTGTTGTGTACGACTACGCGGAACATGCGCCTCCATTTGAACTTGTAACAACTACAAGTGCAGAGTGTACAGCCGACGTACCCTACCTACACGCATAGAGCACACTATGTCATAACATAACACTATACATTGTCCATACATACATAATATTCTGCTATTAAAGTTACAACAGAATGAGATAATTATTAATAATTGTAAGAGTGAATCCCTTACAATAATGATTATTTATAAAACATTTTTTTGCGGCCCACTTTCCTGTTGTAACATTGATGCAGTTGATGACGGTGATAATAATGAAATTAAAGTCACTCAAAAAGTTGTCAGAATAACTCCTACAATTACAACACTTTGCATCGACAGTAAATGCAAATACCACTTTTCGACGAGTGTTTTACATTGAACATGAAACTGGAAACAAATCTATACTAATATTATAAAGCTGAAGAGTTTTTTTTTGTTTGGTTGAAGGCGCTAATCTCAGGAACTACTGAACCGATTTTGAAAATTCATTCACTAATAGGAAGCTACATTACTTCTGAGTGCTATAGGCTACTTTTTATCCCGGGAAAATATTTTTATCCCAGAAAAACTTGTTCACCCGGGTGGGGCCGCGAGCATCACCTAGAAGTTTATAAAATTGGTTCCAAGCATCCGTTTTTCGATACGTGAGCCTCACACACATTGGTCATAGCTCGCGTTCGGCACAGATAGTATGAAGGCGCGATTCTCAGCGGGCGTCAAATACAACAAGCTATTTTTTCTTTTTACCGACACGATAGCGTTTTTGCATGAGAACCGATCGAGCCAGTTTTAACTAAGGCGTAGTTGAAAGAAAAATTACTATTTTTACAAACAAGCTTCTTACGGGCACAAAAAATGTGCACGGCGGCGCTGCAACCTGGTAATCAATTTAAACGAGCATCATTGTTTCAAGGAGGAAGGGTTGATGTACGTCGACATTGACCTTAATAGCGACTAGCAGGTCTCGCTGGCTCTAATGTGTGGCGTTATCATATAGAATTTCTTTGAATAGCCCATTTCTTGTCTCCATTTTGACCGTTTCTAGTTCTATTAACGCCACTTTCCTTTATTTTCCTTGTTTGTTCACTTTTTTTTCTCGTTATGTTTAGCGCTACTGAAAGTGCGCCATAATACTTATTTTTTATGGCTCTATTTTTTCCGTGCATGACAAATAAAAGTTGGACTACTGCGGATTCCATCGTACGTTCGCTGGAGGTTGAAATATATTCGTGTATATGATAATTTAACGATAATTTTTCAAGGCATCTTGTTGGTAGGACATTAAGTGCACTGCAGTATCGGCTCGTAGCGAGTAACATCTGGGAATCAATATGGCCGCTGTGCGCTTTATTAAGCGTCGCGATAAATTTGCATCGCCAAACAGTGACCGCGCCGTAGAGGCACGTTCGGCAAATAGAATAAATACGTACTGCTATGCTATTCTGTAACATCTCACTGTATTGCTCACTTCTGAATCCGCGGTGAAAACGCTACTTGGCATTCTGTAACGTGAGTGAAATCTACACTAGCGCCACAAGGTGAAAATGACGGTGAGGTGAACTATTCTTAAGTGAGATTGGAGTGAGATCTTAGTTATTTGACGTTAAACGGTATTCGGCAGCAAAGATTTCGATAGTCACTTTAGAACTCACCTCGAATTTAAATGTCAAATCAAAAGTTAATCATTTGCTTGCGAAAAGAAAAGTGAAAACCAAATAAATTGTGATTACTTAAGTTATTTTAAAAGGAATTGAAATAAATTATTTCCTTCTAATGTAAGTAAAATTACTGAATATGTCTATATAACATAATATGTACTACATTTATAAAATTTTACATTTATTAACATTGTTTGTAGATGGCTCGATCTTTTCTTTTGTTAAGTATGTTGAAAGAAGCCCACGAATTAGAAGTTAGTACCAGCCGTCGCCAAGCTCAAATTATCCGAAATTTACCACTAGTACATCGCGATGACGAATTTGTGCATATATATAGACTTACGGAGGATTTAATTAAAGGTTTAGAAAATGAACTAAGTCCTTTGTTAAACACAATTAAGCGTCACGGGAAAGGACTTACAACAAGGTGCAAGGTAAATGGGTACTTAAGTTTACTTAAGCACCTTTTAACTTATTTTTATTTCGAATGTTTGTAGAAATTACTATATAGGTCTTCATATCCGTCTGTATATTTTTTAGATTCTTTGCACATTGTCGTTTTTGGCGAACGGCAGTTACCAAAAAATATTAGGGAAAAACATTTCTACTTTCTTATCACAAACATCAGTATCCCGGTGTATCAAGGAAATTGTTGAGGCGATGAATCATCCAGCAATAGTAAAAAAATATATTAGATTTCCTCAAAATTCATCAGAAAGACAATTAATAACTGAAAGGTATATAAGTAACTACAAACTTTCCTTTTTAATCTCATTAATTAACTAGTTAAGTACTAAAATCTAAACTTTGATACATTACTTACAGGTTTTATGAAAAGTTCCATATTCCTGGTGTAATAGGGTGCATAGATGGCACTTTTGTTGCAATGTTGAGGCCGCGTGAACATGAAGAACGATACTATTGCCGTAAAGGATTTCATGCAAGGAATATTATGTTGGCAAGTTTCAGACTTTTATTATATTATTTCTATATAGAGGCAGCCTTAGGAGGGTGGCGAAACGGGCAACCGTCCGAAGGCTCGCGCTTACTGAGGCCCCGCGTGGAGCCTTGGAGGACCTTTTTTTAGCGTCTTACTTACGACACTTAAAATTCGTGAGCTTATTTTTTATCTAGTTATAATAATTTGAGATAACTATTCAAAATATTAAATGAGTAGGTACTTACCCAAAAGAATTTAGTCTTAAAAATAAGCAAAACTGAGTACATTTTGTTACTTTTTCAAGCTTTGAACAAAAATAGATTCATAATTTAAATTTACAGATTAATGATGCCGATCTCAACATTCTACATGTAGATGCGACATTTGGCGGAGCAAGTCACGATAGCTTTATTTTTAATAATTCTATCATAAGGGATCATTTAGAAACATTAACAAATTCTGGTGAAGTGGTACATTTATTGGGTAAGCATATAACAATAATAAAATAAATACCTAGATACCTAAACATGAATTATCAAATAGGTACAATAATATAATAGTGACGTTTAGGTACATATTATAATATTATGTAAGTACCTACTTATAGGTAATCTTCAATGCGAGTGAGATTAAAGAAATAAGTCATATTGAATATTGTTGATAAACATAAGATCTTGGATACTTACCTACAGTTTAACACTATGTAGCAAAGTCAGAAGATATTTTTATTGGCCGTGTATGTCACTTCAGAGTAGTATATATCACACTTTTACATATAGTTTACCATCTTTTTTAGGAGATTCTGGCTATCCCCAACGTGCCTATTTAATGACTCCAGTCAGTGGCGCGACTGAAGACACCCCTGAAGCACATTACAACAAGCTTCACGCTTTGGCTCGAAACTCCGTAGAAAGAACAATAGGAGTTCTAAAAGCACGTTTTAGGTGTCTTCAAGTTCATCGTGTTTTACAATACCATCCAGACACAGTTGCAAAAATTGTTGTCGCCAGTTGTGTGCTCCATAACATATGCAATCGTGCAGGATTACCTTTGCTAATGTTAAATGAAGCAGAAGTGCAGGTGGAAAGGTCTATGCGTGTGGAAAGACCCTTATATCTGCATCAAGAGTCAGAGCATGCAATAGGCGCCAATTGTAGAATTCGTTTAGTTAATACATTATGGCAAAGTAGAATGGTTTAATTTTTTTTTCTTTCATCTTTACGATAGTTACACACATCTATTTAAGTCGTTTACCGGGATTATAAGTACTTAGCCTATATGCTAATCCAGGACGTGGTATATATGTGTGCTAAATTTCATGCCTTCAGTGACCACTTCATCTTTTTAGTTCTCGCCAACAGTGCTTAGGGTTCAAAACTACACTATTATCAAGCAAACCTGTGGCATTTAATTTTAATTTATATACTGTTAGAAACAGAAGCCATTTTGATTTAAATAAAAACGATTTATTTCTGTTTTTACATTAACACATTTATCACTGGTTTTACATAAACACATTTAACAGAAATACTTTTACAAAGATATCAGCAACTAACCGACCAGCATGAAAGTCAATGATCAACTTACTCAACTGTCACTAAGACTACGACTGAGATCGACTACGAGACTTAGCACGAATGAGCAGAATGAGCCGGAATGAGCGTGCACATCGATACGGCAGCCTTTTTATACACCCAACTGACACTTCCACTATTAGTTTGACATTTCGACTGATTTTCATATCTGGTTAGCACGCTACAAATACCGTTACAAAACTTTTATCCTAATACGGCCTCTCCTGACTGGAGGACGTCCTCGTTCTCCCGTGTTTCGATCTCTTCTGCAGATCTGAAAGTGCCAGGTACAGGCTCAGTCATCCTCTCGTCAGAAGGCTCTCCGCTGGGCACGGCGGATCGCTCAGGCGTGGACTTCGAATTATCATCATTGCTATCTGCGCCTGAGAACATAAACAACATCTTAATTAGAAACACTGAAAATAAATCTTCAGCGCTTTATATCATCTTACACAGTGAACCATAAGTACTATAGTTCACACAAACACCGGAGAGGAAGCGCTACGTTAGCTATCTCCGTTAACGAGAAACATAGGCACTACGTTAGCTTATTTGTCACACACACCAGAGAGAAAGCACTACGTTAGCTATCTCCATTAACGAGAAACATAGGCACTACGTTAGCTTATTTCTCACACACATGTCATAGGCACGACGTTAGCGTAACATGAAAAATCTACATATGTATGACATAGGCACGACGTTAGCTTATCATACACATGCATGTTCACCACACACCAGAGAGGAAGCACTACGTTAGCTATCTCCGTTAATCGAGAAACATAGGCACTACGTTAGCTTATTTCTCACACACATGTCATAGGCACGACGTTAGCGTAACATGAAAAATCTACATATGTATGACATAGGCACGACGTTAGCTTATCATACACATGCATGTTCACCACACACCAGAGAGGAAGCACTACGTTAGCTATCTCCGTTAATCGAGAAACATAGGCACTACGTTAGCTTATTTCTCACACACATGTCATAGGCACGACGTTAGCGTAACATGAAAAATCTACATATGTATGACATAGGCACGACGTTAGCTTATCATACACATGCATGTTCACCCTCGAAGTATACAGCGCACGTCTCAGGAGTCCACTCCCCGCGCCACGGTACCATAAACTCGGCCGCAGCTTGCGTTGATTTGCCATAGGAGCCTGCCAGCAGTTTTAGCTCATATCGGCCATGGGAAAGCGCTTTGACCACACGATGAGGCCCGCGCATGCCGGAGTAGAGCTTGCCAGTCGCCTGTGCCTGATATCCGTGCCACTGTAAGCATAGTGGAGCGTGTCGTTCCGTATTCGCGCAGCCTGCAGCGCCAGGAGCGCGCAGTTCAGCAGCGCGAGGAGCGCGCAGTTCAGCAGCGCGAGGAGCGCGCAGTTCAGCAGCGCGAGGAGCGCGCAGTTCAGCAGCGCGAGGAGCGCGCAGTTCAGCAGCGCGAGGAGCGCGCAGTTCAGCAGCGCGAGGAGCGCGCAGTTCAGCAGCGCGAGGAGCGCGCAGTTCAGCAGCGCGAGGAGCGCGCAGTTCAGCAGCGCGAGGAGCGCGCAGTTCAGCAGCGCGAGGAGCGCGCAGTTCAGCAGCGCGAGGAGCGCGCAGTTCAGCAGCGCCACGAGCGCGCAGTTCAGCAGCGCCACGAGCGCGCATTTCAGCAGCGCCAGGAGCGCGCATTTCAGCAGCGCCAGGAGCGCGCATTTCAGCAGCGCCAGGAGCGCGCAGTTCAGCAGCGCCAGGAGCGCGCAGTTCAGCAGCGCCAGGAGCGCGCAGTTCAGCAGCGCACCGCATCGCCAGGAGCGCGCAGTTCAGCAGCGCAGCGCATCACCAGGAGCGCGCAGTTCAGCAGCGCAGCGCATCACCAGGAGCGCGCAGTTCAGCAGCGCAGCGCATCACCAGGAGCGCGCAGTTCAGCAGCGCAGCGCATCACCAGGAGCGCGCAGTTCAGCAGCGCAGCGCATCACCAGGAGCGCGCAGTTCAGCAGCGCGAGGAGCGCGCAGTTCAACAGCGCGAGGAGCGCGCAGTTCAGCAGCGCGAGGAGCGCGCAGTTCAGCAGCGCGAGGAGCGCGCAGTTCAGCAGCGCGAGGAGCGCGCAGTTCAGCAGCGCGAGGAGCGCGCAGTTCAGCAGCGCGAGGAGCGCGCAGTTCAGCAGCGCGAGGAGCGCGCAGTTCAGCAGCGCGAGGAGCGCGCAGTTCAGCAGCGCCAGGAGCGCGCAGTTCAGCAACGCACCGCATCGCCAAGAGCGCGCAGTTCTCCAGCGCAGCCAGAGGCACGCGTATCCGCACGCACAGGAGCGCGTACCCGCACGCCCTCGAGCGCGTATCCGCACAGCATGCACCGCGCGTCTCCGCACAGCATGGAGTACGCTGCTCTGCACTGGGCACACACTACACAGATCTCTTGTTCCTGCAAGCAAAGAAAAACCAAAACAGAAACACACCGTTCGGCCTATTCTGACCTTTGATTAAGATTCGCATCAAACTTTGACTAGGAATTCAGTAGTTCATCTTAACATGAGGACAACCTCAAAATTATCGCTTGACTCGCTCTTAATCCAAAATTTTAAACAGTGCAGTGTTGCAATCCGAAACCTTGACCAAGGAAGGCCAGCAATCCTTCAGACCGAACACTATGCACCTAGATCGCTTTTGTCAACCAAGGCCATGTACAGTCATTGTTTACTACAACAGGTAGTTTTTTCCAAGTCCTTAAGTTTAGGGACGACTCTGTACCAACAATAACCACAAAATGTTCGTTAATCCATGTCTGCACATGCCTTGTTAAACAAGATCTCAATATTTGTAAAGGTTACCAAGAAATAAAAGAAACCAGAACCCTCAAACAAGGGTTATGGGTCATACGATACCAGACTTCCTCTACCGCTGCAGTAAGCATCATATCTGTCGTCACAGATAGCCACACGTGATATGTGATGCAGCAGTTGGCATCAACCGGTACTACACAACCGTGCAGTCACGTTGCCCGGGAAACCCACTACGACGCACCATACGGCAGCACATCTACCGGAACGCAATAGGAACGTTTGCACACCAACAGGAACGTTTGAACGCCAACAGGAACGTTTGCAAACCAATAGGAACGTTTGAACACCAACAGTTTGATCGCGGTACACAAACAGTTTGATCACGGTACACACGCAGATCCTTGTTCATTTGAAGCGGTATGCACATGACTTCAGAAATGAACATGCGATGGTTATGTTTGACACTTGTCCACTTTTATTCACGTTGTAGTCTAATCCTTATTCCAACATTACTCAGCGCAATTTCTTTTTTCACGTAAATTGCGGGTAGTCAAATATCTCCATCGTACGATGTTTTCCACATAGCGTACATATGTAGTGAGCACAATCTATTTCTGTGGGCATTGATTGTTTATCCCACTTCTGATGTTAGAAACAGAAGCCATTTTGATTTAAATAAAAACGATTTATTTCTGTTTTTACATTAACACATTTATCACTGGTTTTACATAAACACATTTAACAGAAATACTTTTACAAAGATATCAGCAACTAACCGACCAGCATGAAAGTCAATGATCAACTTACTCAACTGTCACTAAGACTACGACTGAGATCGACTACGAGACTTAGCACGAATGAGCAGAATGAGCCGGAATGAGCGTGCACATCGATACGGCAGCCTTTTTATACACCCAACTGACACTTCCACTATTAGTTTGACATTTCGACTGATTTTCATATCTGGTTAGCACGCTACAAATACCGTTACAAAACTTTTATCCTAATAATACATAGATTGGTATTAGCAATAAATTAGTATGGTGTTATCACAAGTGTTTTAATGTTAGTATAGGATTAGCATTAGTATGGATCACTCTAGTGGTCGGCTGGCACCAAATGGTTTTAACATTAAGCCCATTGCCCCTACGGCAGTTCTTTTGCTCTCGGTCTTCACACTGAGTATATTTCCATGCTTTATTAATTGCAAACTGAGGTGCATAGTTTGGTTCTATCCTTAAAGTTTGTAGATAGAACACATTCTTTCACTTTACCCGACCGGGGATCGAACCCGAAACCTCAGTGCGCCAGTCGTACCGCAGTACAACTATGCCACCAAAGTAGCCACAATACCATTGTATAAAAAGTATTTTAAATAAAAATAAGTTAACAATATTTTTCATTTTTTATTTAATATATCTGCCACAGCCTTAAGTCCTTCTCCTAGAGCAAGATTTGCTTGAACCATCAAACGCTCCGTCTCAACGTGACTTTCTAATACCGCCACTAGGCGACGTTCCAGATCCAGTCGTTGTTCCTCTATCCTCAAAAACTTTTCGGATATACTGGCGAATTGATAACGTCGCTGAGACGGAGGTGACCGTCTAACGCAAAATCTTCGTCGTCTAGGGGCTGAAAAGAAGTAGTAATTACATTAGGTACCTACTTGATAAAAATGATTACCTTTGGTGATGAAAATAAAAATACAGTTACTTACTTGAACCTACACTGGCAGTATTATGTAGCAAGTTATCTCTGTCACCTGCAGCAAGTGGACTAGGGGTGGCTCTATTTGACAGCTGAAATGGCATAATTATTTTTCTATAATATAAATGTATTTTGATTCCATAACAAAAATATTAATTTCTCATATTTATGTATACCTGCCCTTACATGAATATTTGCATTGCGCAAAATACTTTTTAACCATATTTTGGCTTAGTTTTGCCTCATATCTACTGTGTGAAAGATCTCTGTTTTATGTATATTGTGATCAAAAAACCCAGGATTCGTTGGTCCACAGCCCATATAAGCTGTCATTGTTACAAGGAGGCAACAAAACTTTTATCACATTGCATAATAATTTAACCATATCTTTAAAAAAAAAGAAATAATAGATACCTCTCTGGGCTCACATGCTTGTGACGCAGCAGTGGGTTGATGGTGTGGTTGGTCTAAGTGCTGTGGTGACAGTTCCCGGTGTACATTCTGCATATCTACACTATATACAGGAGTATCCTGAAAAGAATATGTGAGAACATTATGCATGGGTATTAACACTAAGTAGCTGTACCAAAATAATAAACCATGTTTTTATGATGTGGAAAAAAATTAAAACATATTAGACTGAGTGTGTACTTAATTATTACTTTAACATTATTTTACATTGGTGCAGTAACATACTGCTTGAATGCTTTGAATATATTCACAAATCTACACTTTAGTTAATATCAAATTTGCAATTTTCCTAACTATATACTTTAATCATAATATTAACTTGTAATATTTTATTAGTCCTATTATAATATAGGTATAAGTAAAATAAGTATTTAATTTGTTTACCATATTAACTTGAAATGATGTACTTGGATATTCATGAGCCATATTTGTATTTGCCTCATTATTTTGCCCTGAATATCCAACTAAAATTGAAGGGCTGTTATCGGCATTGGGTGTTGGCACCTGCAATATTATAATAGGTAAACATACTCATAAAATTGTTTTAAAGTATGAATAACATATTTTTTACAGGAAAAAGTAAGTTAGCTTACATCGAACACTGGTATTTGGAGATGCACATCTCCAGTAGCAAATCCACCACCACCCATTAATGCAACTATCCTCTCCTCAACTTCATTTAATTCCGGCACGTCTATATTTCCACCACCAGTCCTACGTCTAGCGGCAGCTCGAAGTGCAGCTTTTTTTTTTATTGCGCTTTTTTTATCAGCCCAATACTAGGAAAGACAAAAACTCAGTGTAAAAAAAGGTCGCTAACCCACGCAAGTATTGGAATGTGAAGTGGTTAGTAAACATATAAAAAATCTACATACCTTTATCCATTTTTGTACACTTTTGATAGTGCCTCCTCCAATACTATTTAATTTTAACGTTATAATTTCCCATTCTTTACGGGCTTGAGCTTTGGCACTCGGGTTTCTTAAAAACCCTTTAGCCAATTGCGGTCTTTGTTCTAAATATTGTACTAAAGCTTCTATTTGAGCCAACGAAGGATGCGAAACACGTCCAATAGATCTAAAATAATAACATTAATTAAATTCATTCCACGAATCCTAATGACTTAAGTCATTTAATAATTAATAAATCAAACACTTACTCCATTGTATTATTTAATATAGTCATTTAACTATATTTAGGTATTACAGCGACACACGAGCAAACGAGAGCGAAATTTGTTCAACAAACACTTAAAACTTTGTTTTGAAATTTGACGCTCGACTTCACAAGCACGGGTTCTTTTTTTCTTAAACAGGCAAAGGCAGACTGCATTCAGCCAACGTAATGAATTCCATTTTGTAAAAGAAGGGAATAAAATTGTGTATACATATTAAATACAATAATGATATAATATCTTGCGTTAAAGTATAATGAAAATGATTTTATCTTCCTATATTTATGAGAAAAATGCTGTCGATAAAGTTGATAAGTATGCGTAACGTTAAGAGGCCGACACTACTGTAATCGCAAGATCTCACCTGAGATTTCGGTGCTCACTTCACTTCACGCGGGCACGCTTCATGTTACAGAATACCAAAAAGTTCTCACTTGAAGTGACTTACGAAGTGAGAGTGATTTCTAAATGAGTTACGAATTCGAGTTTGGTTTTTTACAGAATAGCACTGCTGGTGCCTCATTTCCTCGTTGGCCCGATATCCGACCCGACACTCCTATAGCAAACATTATTTGCTCCCATTTGACGCTACTAATTTCACAATGACACGTCGTTCATTCGGCGGTTTAAACGCTTAGCGTTATGTTATTCAGGGTTTATACATATACTAGCTTTTGCGCGCAGCTCCGCCCGCGTGGAAAAGTTTTCCGGGATAAAAAGTAGCTTATAGCACTCAGGAGTAATGTAGCTTCCTATTAGTCAAAGAATTTTCAAAATCGGTCCAGTAGTTCCTAAGATTAGCGCGTTCAAACAAACAAACAAACTCTTCAGCTTTATATATTAGTATAGATTATTAAGTATAGATTATAGTATAGATGAAACGGCATCGGCTTGTTATTAAACTTAATTGCCTGTATTGCTTCACAGTAAATCGGGTCCTTACTTCATACCCTGAAGAAAGTCATTCTCAGTGTTGTGGTCGGTACACTGGCGTAGGAGTTAACCGGCAACCCGGTTCAGTACAGCTTCTTATGGTGATGTTCCGCTTGAAGACTTAATGAGAGTACTTTTGGCTGGTCATTGTTGTAAAGAGTTGGTTTAAGGCCGTTAAAACCGTTGTCTACGAGCACACGCCGGTAACCAGAGAATTCGGGATCTTTGTCCCCAAGCATTATGGAAAGCAGCGACGATTTCGCGGCCTGCGAAAATCCTGCTGACTGCGGTAAACGCAACAGAAAAGCTACCATTTCACCTTGGTTTTCTGTGAAACTTTAATATCACCGCGGTCGAGCTGACCCATTCATGCTGTAACAAAACTGGCTACAAGTTACAACACCGTGGCGACTCCTTTTTTGGGATAGACGTCAACATTTTGCCGCGGCGGAATAAAAGCAAAACAGTCGTCTAATATGGCGCCGTCTAACGCTGCACCCTTGAAGACGTTTTTTATCGTTTTATTATGGGATTCCAGTCTATATCCTTATCGTTTGACTTTAGCTGTCAACTCATTTGACCACTAGCTACATTGTTAGCGCGATATAATTCCTGGCTGCATGTTGGTTTCGCGTAATATCGCGTGCAGAAACCGGTACAACCTCTGCTCCCTGCCTCATCGATCTTTCAACGCAGAATAAATTGATAGTGATCTACATTAATTATTTTTACAACCCTTCAATGTCGTGGCTTCTTTGTTACTTACAACAGGTGTTGCAAATGTATGGTAGATGTGTGATGTTTTTTTCGGACAAGCTATTTGTCTTTATTTTTCATGAATCATGTTAATGTTAAAATATCTTACTTGGAAATAAAAATACATTGATGTTATTGTGTTGAAAATCAAACACAAAGTGTAATTTGACACCGGCCCTAATAAAAAATGTACTTGAAAGTGTAGTTATAAATATCAAGCGTGATTAAATTTTAAACAAAATGTACTATGCTAATGATATCTCGTGTAATATTGGGATGGATATACTCAATAAAATTCATATTAATTTCTATCCATTTTTAAGAATTACCTCAGTGGTAGGGGGTAATTCACAGCTAAAAATAGTTCTTGAAAAAGGCTTGACAAAGTGGTTAGCCGACGGCGCGGCTTTTGCAGTAAAAGCTCGATTACGCGCTTCGACTTTACAATAATTGCGGATAGCTTCTAAGGCTAGTGTTACGCGGAGGTCAGTAGCCGTCGTTAAGTTTCACGATGGCTCGTATCTGTACACAATCGAGCCAAATTGTAATGTACGTGACTTTGCCGGCTAAATATTACGCTCGACTTTTATTTTAATGAGTATAGTTCACGGCTTGCGTCATCTTTTTATTTTTGTTACTCGCGCTGACAACACACGCACTAAGTAGGTACTTTCAAAATAAAGGCGACACCATCGATTGACAAGACGTGTATTATTGCGGTTGTTGCATATATAAATGTCCAATAACCAAAACCTGTCAGATTTGGTGAAGATAACCGGATCAATAGTGTGGGCCGGGACGTGCGATGAACTCGGAACGCATCGCCCCGGTCCCAATCCGTGGAAGAGTTCAATAAGCCGGACTTAACATCGATCTTCGATCCGGTGATTACGGCCGGCGGCGTTGACGGATGTCAGCTTAACTTGTCTGTCACCCGGCCGGCGCAGACACCCACCATATTAATCTCTATTCTCGCTCGAGCAACACGTGGATTTAGGCATCGACGAAAGTAATTTATATGCAAATGATTTCGACTTTGACGATTTCGTGACTCTAATACGTCTAACATGGAGTAAGGGCACAAAGCATGTGAATTTGTATCTTAACTGTACGCGTTGGGTGTATAGGTGTGAAGTAATTAATACAACATAAAGCGTTTGTTCTAGCGACGATCGTTTGCATAACATTACAGAGCGAGTAAATTGTCGCGTTTTCAAACAAGCCTCTCCCCTGTAGACATTTCATTAAAACTTATTTACCATTGTTCATTTGAGAACAATATAAACCAGTATCAGATTTATAAAACAGATCTCGGTGTGGGATCGCTTCTTTCAAATATCGTTGTCATGACTATTTTTATTCAAGGAATGTGATTATCACAAATTAATATTTCAGTAATACCGATGTCGCCTGTCATAGGACAAAGCCTTCCATGTTGCCGTGGTGTCGCTATCGAGCATTCAAGTCTTTGTGTACGCGCCACACCAGAGCACTGGCGACTTGATAAATAGAAACGACCAGACTAACAATACGGCCGGTAATATGATACGAACGCTATCGACCGCTCGATTAATGACCGTCTCGCCTAAAAGAATGGACCATAATATTTATTATCAGATAAGCCACCGCTACTGGGCAATTCGTGTGTCTCCTACCACCGCGCTAACTCTCTGTGCATCGCATATGCATTAGTCACATCGTGTCGTGAGATATCAATTCATGTTTGAGCCCTTATATTATACCCGTAGCGTGTTTTATGTGTCTTTGAATTTCTTTGTAATATGTGCACTCGGCGATATTTATGAAATATTCAATATTTTGTGTAGAAATATGATACTGGTTCGTATATAAGCTTTTAAATCACATTGTAATTATGTTTGGCCTATCTATCACTAGCCATAAAATATGATGAAAGTATATTAGTTTTAAAATCTAATATAAATACCGATTAACGTTTAAAAAGCGTAAGGCGTTCAAGGAACTAATCAGCGTGGACTGCTTTTATATTATAATCGTTAATGAAACGGTCCGCCCACTGGCCGAGAGTCAATTGATCTCGGGCGCGTTAATGGCTGCGTCGAAAGATGTGTGCACACACTTGCCTGACACGTAATAGGAGTCACCGTCTGCTTTCGTGTTTTTAAATACAGCCTTACATAACAGTACGTGTAACGCTCTTTATTACCTTTTTTATTCATAATTTTGGTGTTTTATGACTTTTATGAACCCAGCTATACCCAAAAACATCTTTACATGGTGACAAAATGAGAGCTGCCAATAATATTGCAATTATATTCAATGATCCCACTAGTCATATCCAATCACATATATGCATATATATGCGCACCGCTAAAGAGTGGAACTCGTTGCCGGAGTCTGTATTTCCCGATAGCTATAACCTGGGTATTTTTAAGTCACGAGTGAATAGGTATCTTCTAGGCAAGCGTGCTCCATCGTAGACCTCATCATCACTTACCATCAGGTGAGATAGTGGTCATACGCAAGCCTATCGGTAGTAAAAAAAAAAAAAAACATTCTGATAAATTAATACAAATGCATTGTCTATAATATGCACTTTTAAATTATGTAGTCACCTTGGTGAACAATATTAAGCATCACTCCTGTAAACATCCAACCATAATCTCATCAAACCCGTCAGTAACGGAACTAAAAGCACTAACTTGTAAAATAATACATTTCAAGTTATTATGAAACATAATCATGACCGAGAGGGATGGTGTCAGTTACAAGGAATATCTTCGCTTCCCGTTAAGTTTATAATATGAAAGACAACGGTATTTTGCCTGTAATAATTTAGCAATAGTAAGCAACGCCCATTCGACCTGCGAGTCGGTGCCGCCACTCGGCAAAGAACGTCAGTTTCATTCCAGCTTTCGAACAAAATGTAGGTACGATCTACAAGTTATCTCATATCTGATTAGGAGGCCATCTGTACTAAACATTGTTTGAGGGATGTTTCAGTTAGATTGCTGTGTTTGAGTTGATTTTATACTTCTTGGTACATTTTATTGTAGAATAGTTAGTTTTGGTGTTATTCCTTCGTTTCTGATGTCCAAAGTATACTTTAAGTTTTATTATTCTATTTAAGACGTATGATAACATTATCATACAGCATCTAACTAACAACAACTAAATATAAGATAATTTTCAAAGTAATCCAAACAGGTTTCGACGAGATTTATCACGACGTGTCGAAAGAATGTTTTTGTAATACGTTGGACGTTGGTGTAATGTCGTGTTCGACCCGCGGGACACGGCGGCCAAAGAGCTTCTCTGGGCTCTAATCAACTTGTAGATTTTACGCTCTGGTAATTATAAAACCCGAGAGGGGATTCTAGTTTCGTGATAGAGGCATTCATCAAATGCCGCGGAAGTTTGGTTCCCTTTGTTGGTTTATAGCGGTAAATCTATGCGTAATCTAAATGCCATTAACTCGCTCGGTTGTTGCGAATTCTTACGTACTATAAAGCCTCGAAACTTGTTATTTGGCAAGGGTTTCCTATCCCAATCTAGTAACGAGTATTTAAGTAAATGTCTGTTGAACGGGTGGTTGAAATTTCCACCATTAAATGATAAAGACAGGAATTAGCATATTAATGTTCTATGTGGTTCGTATTGACGTGCCGTAGTTTTTTTAATGTTAATTTGGTTGACACTATAACCAGCAACGCCCGCTGTAATGACCACTAAGTATTTAGCGCATGCGAACTCAATTTGTTTCTGAAGGTATGGCTCCCTAAATTCTCTTTTCTGACTGAGAAAGGTCGTTTGGTCCACACATTTTGGACACGGGACTTCATCAAGGAGTTGTTCAAATAACATTTTTTACTACCTCGCCTTTATGGCTAATTTGAAAGTGTTAACTGTGTTTTCTAGTTAACACCATATTGTTATTTTGGTTTAATTAATTTTATTGGTGGGATTTGTGTATTTTCTAAAGAAACTTAAGTAATTAGTTGGAAAGTGCATCAGACAACCCACTCAAACAGTCTTCTCATTAACAAAGGTGCCCCTTAATAAAGAAGAAATTTGTGGTAGTTACGCTCTAAACTTTCATAATTAATTGTTCGGTACGGCAAAGTGGCTATGTTGGACCTAGTAGTAAGTATAGTGTAGTCTACCCATTATTATGTCGACTAATGATAGATATTGCGCTCCTAGAGAGCCACCAAAACTATACCCGTACTGTATTCCCTACCTACCTCTACGGCGTATAGGCGTGATTAATTCTCCAAATTGAATTTAGATTGAGTTTAGCGCAAATCAAAATATTCTACAATATCTATTACGGTCCCGTGTTATATTGTTACGTTGGGAACGTATCTACCGAAAAATTAGAATATTTCTGTTAGGTCCATTGTTAGTATACTGTAACACGGATGCGGTGGCTTGTTCGCTATCATCACAATTAGTGTCGATTGGTCTCGGTGTCGGGGCCGATGCGCACGATCGCGCTTCCCATAGCCACCTGCACTCCGCAGTGTCAACGGCAACGGCTTTAATTAACTTTTTGTCTACCTCTGCCGACGAACAATCGGCCAGCATTCCGATGGCCACTGGCTCGTAAGGCGGATTAGATGGAGCTGTTTTCGTTCGCGGTTTTGTGAGAAAAATTCTTGTTTGACTTTACAGTTCCGGTGTTTTTTTTATTTTTATTTGAGTGTACCAAATGCTTTAAAACTGTACGCGTGGTGTAACCTGCCGCACGCCTTAGATTGGCATTGGATTATCATGCAAGCCAATTTAAATCGATCTCAATAGAGATGCTGATGTACAACTAGCTCACATAACGTAGCTTAGATTACTGCCTTAATATGTTTGGTACTTTTATAGCAACGTCTGTAAAAAAAGCGGTTATAATCGTATGACAACAGTATTATTGCGGATTTCCTATGTCAATTATAATCTTAATTACCCGTAAATATTTCTGTTTCCGTTTATTCATAGTATATTATATTTCTATCTAAAATGGCAATAGTGAATATGTTGAATTTTTATATCTATAAAATGTAATTGAACTCATAAATTTCTGGGACTTTCTCTTTCTCTACGGCCCAGCGTCTTACGTCATATTTTTAGCACATAATATTTCAATCGAATCTAGACTTCACAGTTCACACTCCACGTGCAGCGAAAACGAAATATTTAATGCAAACTACGATAACTTAATCGTATGATCACACGAAAGCCGCTCTTGACCACAAGCAAGTTCAAGTTCACACGTTGATAGTTTCGCAGTTGTGCAAACGCACTGGTTCGCCTTCGCATCGGCGCGGACCTCGCTCGCGCCATGACTCATCAACAATGTCAACATGTCAGTGCCTCGTTTATATGAATACTTTACAATCCACACTATGTTTATTTAAAGTAAGAGTTTTCAATATAACCATTCACTATTGATTAAGCGCTCATCTGTTTTCGTTTGTCTCTTGATAGCTTTTCAAATGTCACTTGAGTGTTGCTAATATGTCGCCAAGTCTGTCTTATGACTCTGACTATGAGCTTATGTTTATTTATATGTCACATATTATGCATATTTACCGATGCAAAACTAATAGTTTGTTAAAAAGATTGATCAAACCAACTCTAAAGTAAAGCGTGCGCGGCTGCTCTCGGTCTGCGCGCTGCCTGTTTAATTGCTTTCAAAGAGCAATAGTAATAATGCACCCATTATTGTCTCCATCCATTTATATTCATCGCATTAATGCGCGTCGCATTGGGAGCATTTGTTCGACAATGACAAGGCGCGGGCAGTGGGCTGGTAATGCGAACTGGCTCTACATATGCATGTGCGTTGCAGACCGTTTCACATGAACCTCTCGTACACGGCTGGAGTGGTAATGTGAGTCAGGCGTGGGTTTAATACGTATCCCGGACGTATGTTACGTAATTTTTAGTCAAATTTACGATATGAGCCCCTTCATGAACTCGGGTTTTTTTATCTAAGAAATGTTTAGTCTGTGATTACAAAATGAATAGATAACTTTATAATTCTACAATCTCAACATCAGAATGGACTTCAGTACATGTCTCTATGTAGATAAAATTAATTCAATCTATTGGTGAATGTCCGACGTCTAATTTCTACTTTGATTGCTGTAACACTCTACACGACGGTATGTGGGCCTTGTTACAATAAATTTACATCGCCTTTCGACGGAATATTCGACTGTATTTTTCAATTATTCATCGATGTTCTCTCTTAACAACATATTTGATAGAGGGCGTTTAATTTTTAAAAGAATGTTTTTCTGATTTGTCACTTATGTATTGTTACAAGTTGTTGACGTTTGAGGTTGTAAATTGTTTGTGAAAAGTCATATCACGTAATTGTAACCATAAAAGAAACACTCCGGTAGAAATGTCACCAAAGAGGAATACCTATTTCTATTTGCTTCAATTTTATTTGACAGAGGCTCGAGCGTTTACGAGGTCTTGTGCGTTTGTACGTTTTATGAGCCACCGTTAAATAATGCGAACACTTCGCGTGATGTCGGAATAGCGAACAGTTGTGTTTTGTACTTTTTATGAGTTGTAGAGACGTGCTTCATTTTATTCCACTCCTCAGGAACGTAGTATTTTGTTAACTTTGATTCGATACGGCTCACCTTTAACTTTTTACGCATCTTTAGTGCGAAGTATATCCAACGTATCGACTTTACATTTAAAGCTTCGGAATCCATAAAATAAATGTAACAATTTATTAGTACTCTTTTTCAGCTCTAAGTTGTATGAATTGAAAAACAGTAAAATTTATTCTACAGTAACATGCTTTAAAAAATAAATGAAAGAAAAATAATTATAGGTTAATCACTCAGAAGGATTCCAATTTCATTATGAACAAGCGAGAATTTGTAATTGTAGCCATAAACGGAATTGTTTTACGTCCTTTTGAATCCAGGAAAATGGATCAATTTATTTCTCTACCAATCTAAATCGATGTCCTAGTTAAATCCGCCCATAAAGCTGGAATCTTGAGCGATTCAAAGGAAGGGATCGTAATCAATTTCTGGAATATCTCTCAACACCTCTGGTTCAATTAAAAGTTTACAACGTAGCATGTACGAAAACTTGTCTTTATTCAGATTTGTAGAAAGTTAGTGCTCGTGAGATAGATTTCAAACTGTTCTACCTATTTGTGCTATGCGCTTGTGTCGTCAAACATTAATGTGTTTTAATAATTGTTCTACATGGCACCCACTTAGCTCGGTACTTGATATATCGCTGCGATGGACGGTGACTGAATTTTGTTTAGGTATATATTATTTATTTACTTATTTGCACTTTATACTAATGTACGTAATGTAATCTACCAGTCAACCTTACGGTGGTGCAGAGATAATCATGGTAGGTGCATTAATAGTATATATATAAAAAAAAGTGTTCAACTTCATAGATAACATACATAAACATAAATACACAATCAATAATACATAATAAGTATAATTAATATAGGTACATATATATGAATAAAAACAAATAAGTATATAAAATACATACCATATAATATATTATAATTAAAGTGGTGACTCTTCCGCTTCATTTAAAAGTAATTGCCGACCTCGCACTTTGAACGTTAGCCGTGTATTAGACGCCCTGATTTCGGCAGGGAGTGAATTCCATAGGAGAATAGATTGGATATCGAAAGAGGAATGACTGAAGTTAGTTTTATGAGGGGGACATGTAAGAAGATGATTATTAGACGAGCGAAGGTTTCTATTATGGCTATCACAAAGATATTCTAAGTTTGAATATAAATAAGTAGGAGGGGTAGCGGACATACGCAGAAACAAAAGGGTGGTAAGTGCACGCAAAGAGCGGCGCTGGCGTATAGGTAGCTATTTTAATTGCAAGCGATGGGAGGAAATATGGTCTTATTTACGAAGATTCAACACGAATCGAATGCAGTTATTAAGAAGTCGGTCCAGTTTGTTGAGTTGATCTGCATTCAGATCAAAATAGCACACATAACCATAGTCAATAACAGGAAGGATTACAATTTGTACAAGCATAGTCTTGGTAATTCTTCAGGCGGGGTACAGAGCACTTAGAGTACCGGTGACTCTCTGACAGACAGAGGTTACCTGGGGCTTCCAGCTCAGGGTGAAGTCGATATGTAGACAGAGATCTTTAACATTAGAGCTTCAAGGAATAATGGTGCTATTAAAAATGATACGAAGAATGTTCGTTAGGTCCAACCTGCTGATCATTCTTTAGCTGCCTACAATAATGGCCTGATATTTCAGAGGATTAACTGATAGGCCAAAACTGTCAGACCAGCCTTTAATATATTCCAGGTCCCTGTTAGCCCTATTTACAGCAGCGGATATACAATCCACTCCATCCTGAGAGTATATTTGTAGGTCATCGGCATACAGATGGTACGCACATTGAAGGTTATGAGTAATGAGGTTAATAAAGATAGAAAACAATAATGGAGAAAGTATGCCGCCTTGAGGGACCCCAGAGCCAACATCGCACCATCTCAACGAAGACTTGCCAATGCGCACCGACTGCTGAAGGTAGGTCGAGAACCAATCCAGTGCCGTGGGAGAGATTAAAAGGTGGGAGAGGATTGCCTGAAGGATGTCGTGACTGACGGTACCTAAGGCGTTAGAGAAATCAACTAAAGCCAGAACTGTGACTTTGGTTTCTTCCATGCCGGCCCTAATATCGTCAGTCACTTTAAGGAGCGCGGTAACAGTGCTGTGGCCAAGACTGCAGTGGGCACATACTGAGACAGTTGCTTATGAGCACAGGCCTCCAGCACTTTGGAAAGGAAAGGGATAATGGATATGGCACGGAAATCTTTAGCGAGGGAGGGGCTAGGAATCTTAGGAAGGGGAATAACAATAGCTCTCCGCCACAATGAAGGAAAGATACCTGTACTGAGGGAGACATTAATAATATGTGAAATGGTTGGGAGAAGGTGGTCTAATATAGGTATTAATTAGCATACGACGACTAATGTTGTCACAGCCAATCGCATTAGATTTAATTGAAAGGATTACCTTTTTAACCTCAGCCAACGACACTGGAGAAAACCGGAAAGGTTATATTTTAGTCTTGGGGAGACCGGCTAAGAAATTCATGGTGCGATGCTTGGTTAGATCAATCAATGTAGTGGTTGAAAAATGGCGGTTAATATCATTCAAACCAATGGAGACCCAGATTTTTATCTTTGCCAATACCTAGAGTCCCAAGGAATCTCGAGATACTGGCGAGAGACGACGAAAATACGTAGCTGAGAATATGACTGCGTTTAGCATTACGTACCATCTGATTGCACCGATTCCTATTATAACTTGCACCTTGAAAAGGCACCAGTTCGATTCTGAGCGGTCCCTTCTGTACTGACGGATACTCCGATCGCCTCATCGCCATTCTGACCCCTCTTGTCAGCCACGGCGCAAGAGGACGGTTCGCTTTAATTTTCTTAATGGGGCATGTACGTAAAGAGAAATAATTTTAGTATTAAAAATGCTAACTTTCTCATCGTCTGAGGTGGAACTTGACAGTTCATCCCAATTTAGGTTAGCGGCGTCCTTGTTAAGCTTATTCATATCCATTCGACCAAAACAACGCAAGTACAATAAAAAATAAATAAAATAAATAAATTAATAAATAAATATATATACATAATATATACTGCCTCGATGGCGTAGTTGTATTACGGTACGACTGCAATGCTGAGGTCTTGGGTTCGATCCCCGGGACGGGAAAAGTGATATTGGATTTTTCTATGTGGTATCAGCCCGGAGTCTGGAATTAGTGCCCGATATGGCGATAGGCTCGCCCCCTATCACATCATGGGACGGAATACGCATGGCGAAAAGTGGGTGCATTAGTTGCGCCTCTGCCTACCCCTTCGGGGATAAAAGGCGTGAGTGTATGTATGTATATTATATATATATATGAAGTCGTGGTGAGAGAAGCCTGGAGCGCGATATTGACCATAAGAGGAAACGAGGGAAGGAGCAGAGGTAAAGATAATGTCAAGCCAAGTGTCGTGACCATCAACATTGTGGCGAGTGGCTTGCATGGGTAAAACATGAAGGCTGACAGAATCAAGTATGGAAAGGAGTTTGCGGGACCGGGAAGATTGAGAGGCAAGGAGATCTGTATTTAAATCGCCCATGATGATGTGTGCATATCCTGACCCTAAAGATTCCAGAACTGTTTCCAGGCTGGAGAAGTAGTCAAGAGATGGAGGACAGTACACAACACCAAGAATGGATTTCACTCCCTTGACCCAAACTGGGGTTTAGGTCAAGGGAGAGAAAGAGAAATTTCGCAGAAACAGAGCGAAGAGGACAAGAGGCAGCGATTTTATATTTAAAATCACTGCGGAGGTAGATGGTAACTCCGCTCCCCCTCCTGTGAACTCGATCATATATACTATATATATATCTATTATATAAAAAAATCGTGTCACAGTGTTTGTTACCGTACACCTCTGTAACGGCTGAACCGATTTTGATGAAATTTTATATTCACACTTGGTAGGTCTGAGAATAGATTGTTGTCTATTTTTCATTCCTCTAAGTGATAAGGGTGGCCCACCCAAATTTTTTTTTTTCGGATTTTTTTTTGATGTAGCATTTAAAAATACACACAACCCTAATTTTTCTACCTTCTTCCATCATCCCCTATTTTTTAAAAGCTATATTAGTAATTTTAAACCCGGTCGGTAACTGATCAATTATCTCTGATCAGTTATTCCCGCTAGGCGTCTGGCGATGTCACTTCTCATTCAGTAAACAGCTTGGAGTAGCGATGAGACCGAAGCGCCGGTCACCTGTCTCTCTTACACAATAAGCCCTCTCTCACTCCCTTTGCTGTTTTCGGTCATTGTTATTGTTTACATCGCAAAACAACGTTTGCCGGGTCAGCTAGTATACATATATATATATACACACACATATATATATATTACTATTTTCTATATAATTCAGTATTTTGGAATCAATATGCGTTATAAAATATTTGTGTAATAATATATTTTTCATACTTAGTCATTTTCTAAACATGAAATTATGAAGATACTCATCGATCTTTCGGCGGAGCACATAAATTGTGATTGCTTTCTCCGGGGCCGTTGTCTGCGAGGCATTCCAATCAGTCGAACGAACGCCTTAGACGACGAACTCTACTAAGATTGTTAACAAGCTTTCGTACCCTATTTGTGCTTCTTATCATATTACATGTTAATGAAACACAACCTCTTCCCCGTTAGCCCAAAATAATCGGAATGGCTTTTTGTGAAGTTGTAAGTGTTATTATGTAACATATTTACTTCAAATATAATTGATCATAAGGAAAATTATTATAATTGATTGAACCGGTAGATATTATTAATAGCGATCTTTAGCCTGATAAGGTTGTTAGCGCTGTTTACAATATTATGTTCAGCGAGAACAGCTGACAATTTACGATATTGCAATATGGCACAAGTTGCAGTGCACCAGCCGACATCGACATGTGGGGGTATCATTCGGCGCACTCATGGCGTCGCCAAATCAACTGGCTAAAATTTTCCAATCAATTAGTCGGCGGCATGCTGGTAGCAAACACCTGTTAATTTTTTAACAGTAATCTGTTGTTTTAAGTGCATACTTGAGCTCTACGAGATAAATTACACTTATGAACACTCAAGGCTTCCAATGTTGTGCCAGTTTTGTAGGTCGCCAGCTTGCCGCACATACATTGTACGATGCCACACATGTGGTATCTGGCGCCCCCGACACGCGAGCACATCTCCGAATAGGTACCGACACTAACATTTCCAGAATCATATGCTCAAAGAGTTTTGAACACGGTTAAGCTCGACGGAATAGCTATTCTGAAATTTCAGCAACACATATGCAAATGTCAGCTCTCGACACTGATTGTACGAGTGGCACGGGGAAAATTCATGCATTTACATTAAATTTCACTGAAATTGGACCCGACTTTGTAGTTTATATATGAGCATGTGTCACGTGCGCAAAGCTTTCGATATTTATGATTTCCAATTCCATATGTCGTGCAGCGTGAATAAATGCGAACTGTAACTTCAGATGGAGATTATTTTCAAATGCCACCACTCATCAAATTCGAACGAGAAATACATAAAAATACAAATGACTACCTCTGTTCTGGCAATGTTGGCGAATTGCATATCAGATTAACTATTCGAATCATTGTTTACAATCGTTCGTGCCGGGAGTACTAACACTTGTGCGTATAATGAATGTTGGTCACATTAATTACTGTTTTAGTACCACTTTTATGAGTTTTCCTTTATCGGGCCGTGTGAGATTACGTGTTCAACCTTATTACTTTTGCTTCTCTGTTTTTGATGACTCAATACAACTTCATTATAGGCTTTGGTCAGGGGCTATAAAAGCAACAATGTTTCATAGCTTAATTAAAGAAGACAATTATTAATGGTGTACATTAAACTTTAAGATGGACAGCAACAGTAAATTGTAATGTAAATAGATGAACGTAAATATACTGCAACTGAAATTGTTGGATTATATTAAGTTAATCTGTGGATATTATCGTGAAAGTCATTCGGTTACTTGTTGTAGAATTACACACAATCTTGTCAAATCAAATTCATGTACGGCAATCATTATTTTAAAGTGTGTACGTACAATGTACTTACCTGTATTTGGCTAACAACTTACCAGTTTGTTATTTTTATTAGAGGCTTGTGTAAGGTATCATGAACCTGTCCTTCGGTCCGCTGGGAAAAAAGTATGAATGAATGTGAGTTTTTGTTGACTTGTCACTGCATTTCCGGCGTTTGGCCGGTCGATCGCACCGCGGCGGTGCGCGTGGAGAATCGCGGAACGCCTCGGACCGCCGCGTGCGCACGTTGCTGCTCCTAGGGCTAACCAGCACCGCGCCGTGCTCTTTTACTTTTATGACTCAGTTACTGTTATTCTCGCAATCAAACATTAACGTTGTTTTTATTTAAGTAAACTTGTTGCGTATCTTCGTAAAAGTAGCTCTCAAATTATAAAATTTGATAATCTTCATAAATAGATTTAAAAAAATTGTTAATGCAGTATGATTTTAATACCTAAGGTTTATCTTTAAGTAATTCTTATAAAGGATGAGTACCTACTGTATTTGTTTCGCGATAAATTACTGTAAGTATTCAAAATTACACCATTTCTGTACCATTAAATAGTAAAAAACATTGACTGACAGCTTTTGACCAGCGCAGCAGCCCTATTTTCATGAGTCGGCTTAGGATACGCTCCACTGGTCGCTTAGTGATTGAAAAACGCACCAAAGTAACCGATCATAGGACCGCACGGTGACTCTGTGATGTCGCTCCACCGCGCTGAGACGAACCGCTGGAATAATGTCACATAAACTTATTAATTTTTATACTTTGCTCAAAGAAAGGTGGACTTTGATTTACTTTAATTGGCATCATTATATCTCACTTGTTTTTTTTAAATTACGATATAGGTATTGATATTGTTTGAAATTACGATAGGCTGAGATTGAATTTAATCTTTATTTTATTATATTTTGAGGTCGGTACAATTTACGTAAGGTGATAATTAGGGAATGTTACTGGAGTTTAATGGAAGTACATATAGAAAATTGTCGTGGGTTGTCTTAATGTTGTTTTGAAATCGAAGGACGTATTATATGTCTAAAGTTAATACATACAGAACAATTGAAAATGTATGTCTCATTGAGAGATATAAAAAACGTTAGAATATGGATATGTAAACCTCCTTAGACAAGTCCTACCATACCATACCATACCATACCAGCCCTATATTATACACTACCCACTGCTGAGCACGGGCTTCCTCTGCAACTGAGAGGTTTTAGGCCTTAGCACGCCACGCTGGTCTAGTGCGGGTTGGCAAACTTCGCATACCTTCGAAGTTCTTATAAAGAACTTCTCAAGTATAGAGCTTTCCTCACGATTATTTCGTTCACTGTTAAAGCGAGCGATAATTCACAGAGAGTACGCACATAACTTTAGAAAAGTCAGAGATTCGTGCCCTTGGGTTTGAACCTGCGGACATTCGTCTCGGCAGTCCGTTCCAACTAGGCTATCGCCGCTTTCACGACACAAGTCCTACCCAGATTCAATTAAAAGATTTTAAAAACAAGTAACGATATGAACGTAGATCGTCTAGCGGCACATTACGAAACTGTTTACGCAGAGTGGCCATCTCCGACACTGTTCGTACGTCTGAAAAAATAGCAAAATGCGAAGCAACAGGTAGACGTCCAATTAGAGAGGGCCATACTTGAGTAGTCGACGCGCGGCGCGACACCGAGCTTTGACGGCCGCGACAAAAACTAAACCCCGTTTCGCTTGCCGACACTACGCTAGCATTTTTTGCATCGCAAACATGTCGCATTTCGCTTTAAGTTTTTCAACCTCCTTGTGCTATATTATGTACTCATTTGGACGGCCTAATTAATTTGTACATTAAATTAACTTTCTTATGCTCCGATATTCTAATTAATATTTGTTTGTAGTATTCTTATATAGATGAGTAAATAAAACGAACATAAACTGCAGCGAGTAATGAACTTCGCCATTTAAGCTCCATTCTGTGCAACCTTGTTGACTAATCTGTAGCGAATTCTTACTAACATTTCCAATTTAACTGGAAATATTATTCGGGCCGCTATAAATCAGGAGTATCTTCGAGCTCCTCGCGACAATTTCGAAAGAGCTTTAATTCTTAATTATGGCCTTGCTCGTTCTGTCGTATTTATTTTACTTTGTGAAATTATCTTTTGGGCAGACCAGTAATAAATTTGTTCACGCTATCAATAATTGGGATGTTAACGTGTATGAGATGGGGCTCAAAGCTGTCGTCGTTGTTTGATGTTAACCGCTGGTTGCAAGATTTTCAAAGAAATCCCTTGCGTATGATGTCGTTTCATTTATCTGTAGTTTCTATGCCCACCTTTAATTTAACTTTGCGAATGGTCAGTGCCTATGCTTATGCTAGTAAGAGATCACCCAATATGTTTTTTACCTGGGTGGATGACAACCACTGTTCGCATGAAGAAGGGGTCGCCTTATTGGCACATTACCCACCTCTCGCGGATAAGCAGTACAGCCTGCGACAAATTTCTAGCGACCGTCAAGGGACGGAAAATCTGTCGGTCGATTTTATATTTTAATTGAACTGAACTCACAAGTGCTGAATATTTACTTTGCTGTGATAAAATATAAATATAAATTGAACACGGAAAAATACGTTTGTAGTATTAAGGACGCAGATAATAAAAAGTTATTATAAGTAATATATATCTGGGATAACGTATTTATTTTTATGAATATGCTAATACAATTATCAAATGCTGTATTATGACTGTAAACTAACAAAACGTGGCTCCGGTGTTTACATTGTGCAGCGCATGCGACACATTCCTTGAACGGAATTTTAATTCACAATTTGTCTTCCAATTTTTGGGGTTTGTTCGGAACGCCAACGGTAATGGGAAGGCATTCGGCGAAGCAGTCACACGCTGTCTCCCAACTCGCTACTATTTAAACGGGCTGGATTAAGTTTGACTCGCGTTTTTGTGGGGATACAATTTAATCTACGAGCTAACTAAATATAAACAGTTGGGTAGCATGTATTTCAAAGTCCAGTTAGGCCAGCGGACAGGCGTGTGATGCAGTTTTAATGACATAATCCATATACCGCTGACTCGATTAACCCGGCTACTGGCGGCTACGCTAAACACCTATCTTCACGTGAAGCCGTTCAGTAACAGGGTATCTATCTAGTGCCGTATTAGTTATTATCTGTTGGATCACGAGTGCCGGCCGTGTACCACCGGCCAACTGACGTTTCATCTATTTACCGCCCCATCTCGTTATTGATCATTTACTTTGATTACAAGTGTTCGCTTTATGTAATATGTAACACCGGATGCAATTTACGAAATGTTGCATAAATGATACTATTATTCTTAGCCATATTTTAATTGTGATTACGACTTCTTTGTATTGTATTACTTATTTATACGGCTATTTGCGCTCTTAGTGGCAAATGAAAATTATTAATTACGATCCGGTTATTAAATCAATCAAAATATAATAGTTGTCGCGAGCGGGTCCATGCGCGGTGGAAGCTCATCAGATAAGCTCGTGTGACTTCACCCGCCGAGCCGCGTCGCACCGCAGTACCACGGCAACACCGTGGCTCCGCGGGCGGCGATGCTTACACTTTATACACAGTTCATAGTTTTTATTACTTCAACTTTGATAGTTATAACTTATCTATGGCATTATACTGTTGATATTTATATAAAACTGTAGTAAAACTGGTCTATAAAACAAAAATCCAATATTATTTACACATAGTGTGGGAGTATTATTATGATATGCCGTTTTATGTTTACTATTACGAGAATTAGTAGCGTATCGTTCGTATATTACTTCTTCAGAAGCCAAATAAAAATGGGGGCCATTAAACAAAAAGACACATTTATGTTCATAATATTTCAAAGTTTTTATTATATACTGGTTAGATTTACTGTGCCCTTTGCTTAATTTATGTTGAATATTTTCATTTCGTTATTTACCTATTGCGTAGATCCAATTAATATTATGTTTTAAGGCAATATTCATATAAAATCAAGTGCAAGAGTAACACCTCGAATATTAATAATATTTGTTTATTTTGGTTAACATTTAATTTGCCCACGAGTTGTGAAAGGACAAGCGTTTTAATTGTCGATTTATATTGTTCTAGGATATAAGGTGGAGATCAGTTAAATACTCGAATTTGAGGTTACTCAGACGCATTTAATAGAAGTCTTTTGTTAATACTTCGAGTTACTGATTAAGATCAGCATTGCATACCTTACTGTATATCGCGACTTGAAACGAAATAAACGTGTTAACGAGGCAGAACTAGTGAGGCGAGGGAATGCATGACCTCGGGATCAAGCGCGTGCCTCGTGCAATAACTGACGAATGTAGGCGACAAATACGATCTAGGGCAAGCTTTGAACCAGCGCGGCATCCAGCCAAATGACATAAAAACCATTTCGGCACCGCTTCGTGTTTTTGTGTGCTCACACGCTTTTGATCCACATTTTGTGGATTTCGCGCCACTTTAGCCAATGTTAATGCATTAAAAACTTTTTTATTGATGTTCGGTAAACTGAATTGTCAAGTTTTCAGTAGCTGAAATGTGACGATTATAGCAATTAGTTTATGCACGCTAAAATCGACACTGTGAATTGTGGAGTGTTAATGGTTCACGGATTTCACGGAACACATTATAGTGGCTTTGGGTATTGCTTATATTCCAATACGATCGGCCGTAATTGCTCTCTTGAACGAATCGTTTATCATATTAGAAGATTGAAATTGCTCCTAGCGCGCATTTATCGTATTCTAATTTGAGTTGTGTTGTACATTACGTTTGTGTTATGCGAATTTTATGCCTGTGCAATGTGCATAATCATAAATTATACGACAATATTATTTATTTACGTTTGCTATATAAAACATTGTATTTGTGAGGAATGCTTGTATGTTTATTATTTTCCAAGCCGTGTACATTTAATGACTTATTAGCTGTTGGTTGTGTGCAATCACCCGCGTAACGTGTTGTTGGTCTGAATTCTGGTAGTCAGTTAAAATTGTAATTTAAGAAGCTGTACTTCTAAATATGTTTAAGACATACATACATACTCACGCCTTTTATCCCCGAAAGGGTAGGCAGAGGTACAACTAGTGCACCCACTTTTGCGCCATGCATATTCCGTCCCATAATGTGATAGGCGGCGAGCCTATAGCCATATCGGGCACAAATTCCAGACTCCGGGCTCATACAGAGTAGAAAAACCCAATATCACTTTGCCGGACCCGGGGATCGAACCTGAGACTTTGACATTGCAGCCGTACCGTAATACAACTACGCCACCAAGGCAGCATGTTTAAGAATGCATATTTATTCAGTCATGATGACATTCGTTTAGAATGTATTTTCATTAGGTCCACTTTAAATACACGTGTTGGGAAGACGTCGCGTCAGTAAGGCGAGGCGATGAAACCCAGCGCTGTGTACAATAAATCAACGCGGTAAGACTGTATTTCTTTCGTAATCAGCTCATATCGGTTCTCGCGGTTGTGGCCGCCTAATTATTGTCGACTTTTACGATCGACCTAACGAGTTTTCACTTGGAGCCAATCACGATTTTACGGCGCAGTTTGTGTACATATTTTCTGTTTATTATAATTATTTTTAAACTGTTATGCTCTTATTAATGGAATGAAAAATTGCAACAGGAAAATTAAAAGGGTTAGACATGAACTAATAGTTTTTATGACTGTTACGTATTACATCTAATTTAAATTAATCAAGCGCTTTGAGGAGTAAATAAAAATCCAGTTGCTAGACGTAATTAAGATATTTAAAGTTCGAATTAGTTTATCGCTATCCACTACCTAGTCATAAGTAGATGAACAAATTCAAAATTTCAAATTGCCTACATACTTTTGTATTGTTACTAATATTTTTTTCTCTTCACAAAAATAAAATAAATAAAAGAGATTTACTTTACTTCAAACGAAGAAAAAAATATTTCAGTTTAACTTAACGCATATATATAGGCGATTTGAAATTTTGATTTTTTGTTTTTTTTTTTTTTTTTTTTTTTTTATTTTTTTTTTTACTTTATTTGGAAAACTACAGAAAAAACATAACTCTTATAAATTAAAAACAATTAAACAACACATTATCCACAACAGTTTCCACAGATTACAATATCATGTAAACAAAAAAAAAACACAAGATTTGTACAGATATTTATGCTGCTGACTGTACATTGACAAAACTCATCAGGCTGTCTTTACAGTCGGTATCGAGTGCTGCGATGGTATCTCTCACGAATATTCGTAGCCTACATAAGCCACTCATGTACCAACCACTTCAGCGATACCGTTCTACGTTTAAGAATCTGACTGACTTATCTCAGATATTAACATATTGATTGTGCTCCCAGTATTGATGTGCGACCGATCCTTGTCCCAGTGGCAGAGCTGTCGCACGCCCGACGATGTGGACTAGTTTGTACCGAATAGTGCTGTGCCTCGACTGCCTCCATAAAAATAACTTACTACACCGTAAATACGCCTTTACGAGAGCTCGTATCCATTAGACGCCGTGCTATATATGGCATATTCAGTTCCTGCATTTTATTATAAATTATTAGCCCGTGAAATCCCTTAGCAGGCAATCTCGTATCTTATGGGGATATAAAATGAATATAGATTTCGTTTTAATTTTCTCAACGTTCCAGGAGGTCGTAGTTGCAACTAATTTTACGCGGTAGGTAATTGTTTAAATAGTGCAGTTAGTTGCTTGACAGGCTATGTAGGTGTTTAGGTATATACGAAATGAGCTTAAAACAAGGTACCGTTTCGTGCTATTTTAGCATTTGGTTTTACTGTTATTATTATTATAATTAGCCCGCACTTGGTAAAATTGCGTAAAGGTAATTATTTTATAGCCTTAGTATGTTCGAACTGCCTTTCCACAGTATTGGAATGCTGGAATTATCCCCCAATGTTTGTTATACTGTGAGCTTAACATGTTTATAAGTGATGTACAATTATATTCATGGTTTCAATTTGCGGAAACCTACCTTAAATCCTTAGTCTCACTGAGTAATCGCAATTGAATATTTTCAAATATATACCTGCCCTAAAACTCTCTCCGTCGGAATAGCCTATATTACCTGCAAGTTTGTGGACAAGACACGCGTCCCAGGACAGAATGACATGTACCATACCATACCAGCCCAGTATTATATACTGCCCACTGCTGAGCATATACCTCCTCAACAACTGAGAGGGAGAGAGGGAACTGAGAGGCCTTTGTCCACCATGCTGGCCTAGTGCGGGTTGGCGGACTTTACATACTTTCGAAATTCAGAGAACTTTTCAGGTATGCAGGTTTCCTTACGATGTTTTCCGTTAAAGCGAGCGATAATTCACAATAACAAGTACAACTACATCGAAATATTTGGTAGACCACAAGTAACATCACTATTATTTTGTGAGCAGAGCGTTCCACTGGCATCAACTTGATCAAGTTATCTCGGAATCTAAACACGCAGTAGATGGAGAGCCTGATATAGGCCCATATTTTTTCAAACGCAGAGGTGTCTGGGATATTAGGAGCGTAAGCAATTTGTCAAGTTCGATGTATCCAAGTTTTTTTAACGGTATTTTTATTAAAACTCATTTCCGATTTTTGTAAAGCAGGTATTGCCTCGAGGCGGTTAATATATTACTTTGATACGTAACGATACATCATTTTATGGCACGTGTATGTATGTAACCTGTAACTGTAGGAAAATGTTAAAGAAAGTTAACTGTACAACATTTAATAGTATAAATATTATGAGATCTTTATTTACGATACTTACGTATAGGTACCAACTGAGCTTGTGAAAAGTATGTTTTGTATCAGTTAACTAAACGCTCTCTTCGAATTTTATCACACTTTCACATCTCTATTTTCCTAGGTATAGAGTTTGGCTATTGTTTTCGACTCTCTTTGTTTGTGTTCTACATTAGTCTACTTATAAGATCTTATACTCGTATGTACGCGCTTGATAAAGTCGTGTTGGGGTAACAATTATTTTGTTTACTCGTTCGAATTATGGACACGTTACATTTTCTCTAAATTGTTGTTTATGTTATGTATTTGTTTACAATATCACATTCAATATTTGTTCACATCGCTTAACGTAAAAGAATAATATATGCTAAAGACGTCGTTAACGCTGATAAGCCGTATCCCGCTCTGACTTTTTTCTGTATTTTATCATCATTAACAACTCGTATCTAAGTGTATTATTCCAAGTTTGGCATTTTATTTATATTTATGAATTCAAGATTACACGAGATGCCGATTCACAAGAATCGAAATGTCATATGGTCATATTAATCTCAATTACTTTCAAAAGAATAATAATATGCGCAATGAATAAAACAGCCTTTTATTTATTCGCCAATTTAGCTTATATTCGTGCAATGTGGCCCCAACGACCGGCGAATCTTATTGGCACACGGGCAACATTTTCACAATTTATGAAGCAATCAGTGTTTCTTTCCCCGTGTTTATTTGGAGGGAATTATTTATTTTATCTCGGCGATGGTGCTGGAAATTATTTTGGAGGTTGCTTAATATTCATTGATCTCGTCTCACGATTTGTTTACTTCGGGTGAGCGTAGGCGCCGAGTCCGACTGGTCAATTTAGAAGGCTTGTTAAGGTCGCCTGCGACTCGCGCCGGCCCTGGGAGCCCGAGACGGTTCCGCGCTCCCCGCGGCTTCATGAGGTGTGAATATGCAGACCGATGCACTTGTAACGATCCACATACTGTGACAATTTCAATCGAGCGACTCTGTAATTGCTAACGCTCTAGCCACTCGTGTCGTTAAATAGTTTATAGTGTCAATCAAATTGTTAATGCTTAAGAACATAATTTTTTTATTACAATTTTTTTTATCAAAACCCAATTATAAGAGAAACAGATTGTAATTTTTTGTTCTTTGTAATTCATTTTTTATGTCTGCCCTCATTTTATATACTCAAGATGAAAAACTACAAAAGTAGGTCCACAATCATAATCCAGATTATGTGGCAACTTGCTGTCTATTCTGTCTGTTTTTGTTACATTTAATACGTATCAATAATTTTATGTTTAGACATGCTTGACTCGGAAATATTTAATGTGTTGTAGCTGTCAAACATTGTCATGAAATCTCATGTGTAGGCTACCGGCGTGAAATTTATAATTTCAAAAGTTTCACCTTCATTTGACGTCTTAGTGTTCAACATGAACAAATCGTATCAGATGTGATTCTTTTTTCATTGCGAGTAATGCTTTGATTAAAGTCGAATTATGTTACTGTTACTTTAACATTTCGTTCCCCAGTTTTTAATCACGATATAATTTGATCAAAATTGTTAGATGATTATTCTTGAACCTAACAGTGATGATAATTTACTTCGTTTTATTATAGGAAGATTTCGTCGATAAATAAACCGTTTTTATTGTACTGTAGTTGAAAGAATTCAAATTAATTTAAATTACTTCAGACAAATGCACAAAAGTATCGCTGGAAGAAGGCGAACTAATTAAAAGTTCCCTACTGTACTAATAATTCGCTTGACTGTCAAAGTTTTGCGTCGTTAATTTTAATTAAAGAAACGCGGAGCGGAGTTTGTAACAATATTAAAGCATTGAAATTGGTGATCCGCTAAACTTCGACATTCTGCTCGCGGATGACCATCCATTCGTTTTAATTAACCCTTCTGTGGCTCTCATCTGCGTGGCTATTAGAAAAGTTTCGCGTTTTTGCGACACGCCTACCAAGCCGCGTGATAAATCAATTATGAGTGGGAATTAAGTCGGCACGTGCGTACGAGAGCAATCGCTGCAAAAACCTGAAATTAAAAATAAATAACGTAATAGTTGGTACTCGGTTGCGCAGTTAATTTGTAATTAATAATGTATAAGAGAAACCAGAAAACCGGTGGGGTAAAAACTGTGTCTTCGCATTTTGTTACGATTGAACCGCTAGTCGCTAATCCGAATTACTTACTGTCAATCAATTGTATCTTACAGTTTTTTTTTAGAGGATGTCAGTTTCCCTCCGTCATCGTGTTAATTTTATGTGTTTAGGTGGGAAGAAGTCGGCGTCTAATTGTGTCGTGCCACCCCTCTGCCTGCGTATTAATCTTGACCGGCTCCTTCGCGCCTTTGATTAAGGCTAGCCGTGATGTATTTCTTGCGCGGGCGGTAACCTAATGAAAAGACATGCGTCAAGTGTCCACCTTATTGGCTGGCGGATTAGCTTAATGGTGCCGATGCCGGACTTTGCGGCGTGTTTTGTCATGTCTTCTATGATGTTATCCAGTGTGTATGCATATAAGTAATTCGGATAATATACACAACAATTTAGCAGTCTAATGTAAATTAATGGGATGAAACAGTTAATAAAGTGTGTCTACATATAACTCATACATACATACATACACTCACGCCTTTTATCCCCGAAGAGGTAGGTAGAGGCGCAACTAATGCACCCACTTTTTCGCCGTGCATATTCCGTGCCATGATGTGATAGGGGGCGAGCCTATCACCATATAGGGCACAAATTCCAGACTCCGAGCTGATACTGAATAGAAAAAGCCAACATCACTTTGCCTCGCCCGGGGATCGAACCCGAGACCTCAGCATTGCAGCCGTACCGTAATACAATTACACTACCGAGGCAGTCTCATAACTACTCTCACAGTTAGACACATATAACTCAATTCGATGAATTATGCTATCTCTTAGGTAATGTTGAATTCATATCAATTAAAAGCTCTGCATACATTTTTAAAACAAGTAAATAACCGGAGGGAGACATTTCACGGCTCTAGCCTGTGTGCATTTAAATATATTTTAGTTTGTATAAAATGTAGGATTATACAGGTTGCCGATAACGTATGCAAAATTTTGCGCTCAATAACGTAAAATTAAATGTTTCTACGTCTAATCGATTTATGTTGCTTATTGTGCGTTTTATCTATATTATATAAGGCTATTCACATGCAAATGGCATTACGGAATGTTATCTCGATAACGACTATTTTATTTAAAAACGCGCCCGGAAAATGCTTACGTGGGCAAATGTTTTTATTTGTGGTGGTAGGTCTCTCATATGTAAGAGTCCGTTTGGGTGGGTACCACCGCAATGTCTATTTCTACCGCCAAGCAGCGGTGTGCATGCTCTGTTGTTATTCGGTTTAAAGGCCATTGTAGCCAGTGTAACTACTGTACATAATGAGACTGAACATTTCATGTCTCAGAATGACGAGTGCAGTGGAATGCCACACAGAACTTTGTCACTTAAGGTGCTGGATGGTGTTGCTACTGTTTATGGGTGGTAGCACCGCTTACCATCAAGCGAAAGGCATGCTCGTCTCGTCAATTATAAAAATATATATAAATTTATAAAAAAAAAGTAATTCGTGCCATTGTGAAATTACTTCTTTCAGATAAAATCACGATAAGGAGGTTAATATTAACGCCAACGTCTCACCAAGTTTTGCAACGTTACACACACGTTAGGCATTATAAAATGAGTAATCTTTTAAATTTAACGACTCGAAATATTTAAATTGTTAATCCATTTAACTTTATTGTCGTTTTTTATTAGTTTATAAAAGATAAGAGTCAAATCCGTGGAATTATTTTTAGACTTTCGCTTGTAATGATGTCATTACATTGTGTAATCTAAAGATAGCTATCGTATTGTGATTAATAGTTGCATATAACTCTGTTAACTAGCTAACGGTCAAACAGGCTTCTTCTACTCAATACATCAATGAGACGTCACTTTTTTGTTGGGTCCGTCGGTATTCGGTGCCGCGGCATAGTTCGGCATATATCCACCCGCTCACATGTCAGTGTATAATGTTAACGTGCGTCATAGTTCACTATTTTAACAACAATTTATCACGTCTGTATAGTCGGTTATAAATGACGTTACTATATTTGTGTATTGTATACATAATAGTATATGGTGTACGAAAGTTATTTTCAAAAATTGCAACTATGTATTTAGCACGTTTTATAACGTTATAAGCGATATAGTAAATATTCATTGTTTTTTTTTTACTTTAGGATAACAATAAAAGTTATATAACACAATAGTAAGGATTCTTTCGAATAAGCAACAACAAGGTAGTGTCCCCCCGTACATATTAAAATTCTATCAAGCGGAGGTTAATATCTGAACGATTATAATGCATGCCTTGACGAACTTAATCTGCGCTCAGTAAGAATTTTAGAGCGAACTTGTCAGTCATTCTGACGCATTCCTAATTAGCCGGCGCCAATCCGTTTGATTTGATTTTTACAATATTAATAAAGTTGTATCTATATAGGGAATGATAAATACTTCCATATCTCTCGAGAATGTTTCGATCATAAACTTATTGTCTATTTTATGTTAGCGTCGCGATGAATATAAATGATTGGCTACTATAAAAAATAATTTTATCGCAAGATTTAATGATTTGATTTGATTAATGACGTAATAGGTGATTAAAGTAACGTATAAGAAGTTAAATGTAAAATTAGTTATACCATACGGAAAATGCACAAATTTCTACGTTGGTGCTAAGTAGGAAAGTGCTCTGTGTTTCATTTGTAATTCCAAACCGTAAAGAGCCATAAGCGAACATTAAAATCGATAGTGAGTAAAAGTGATTTTCGGCACCTTTGTGTCTGATTACGCACTCCACTCACGTACATTAAGAAATATACGTTATGGTTCGAAGCCACAAGTCATCCCATAAAGTTACTGACTAAAAACGGTGGCATTTGTGGCAATTTTAGTGAGTTCCCGCAGTTGTTCTGTGCGCGCCGAAGAATGGCCGGTAGCGGGTCCGGCTCTCATTATATCGAATGAATCGACGAAGAGCGTAATGGTAGAGCCGCGTGCATGGCAAATTATATGCCAGCCGATGTCATTGTGATAAATAATTCAGCCGATCGCGACCGCGGCCGACGGCTGACCGCGCATGTGCCCACTTCGGGCTATGCCAATGGATATTATTCCTTTTAGTTATGTCATTTTATGTTTGCGCTTATTAAGCTTGGGAAGCACTGTAAGTGCTTTGCATTAGAAGGTTTATTAGTGTGCAAAATAATCTTGATAAATATTTATAATTATAATTTGTGTTTTTCCGCTTGATTATCATTTTATCTGCAATCATGTTTTCATATTATTATAATATTTAACATACCCACAGATTATTAGTTGCCACGAATATATTGCTCATCGTGAGACTGGCACAGCTGATGTTATCTTACTACTGTTAAATCAAAGGAATGAACGTCCATAAATCTCTTAATCGGGCATCCAATTTTTTTTATTAATAGCTATCGGCATAGGTGCGCTTTTCATTCGCCGCGCATGTATGTATGTCGTCAATCAACGTTTTTATTCATGCAGCTACGCATAGCTGGGGGATTGCAATTAACGCACTCAAAACATTGACTCCTAATAATATTTGTTGATAAATGGAAAGATAAGAGGGATATTTTACGCTGGCGATGTTACAAATTGATACGGGCCGGTGTACCGGCCTGCTTTATTGTGGATCTTGGCCGATGTGTGCGTGTATTAAAATCTCTATCTAACACATTTATATAGATGCAGTATCACGGCGCGCAACGATCGTAAATGTCATCTGAAAATTTATATTCATTACGATTAGATAGCAGTCCACAATGGCCGGCCCATTGTTGACCCGCCGTACCACCTGATCGATGTATGATATTGCCTTTTTATAGTTGACGTACGGGCACCGTCTTCTATATGTTTAAAAATTTACGATACGTCGCGCCAGAAACAGTAGGATGTGTGTTTTCCATCGCCACCACACATTTAAACCTTTATGACAAGTTAATTTATAAACGCCCACAACGAGTTTCTTCCTACCGAAAGTATAACGTTACATGAGCGTTAAATATAAATTATGCCACGGCGTGTTCCTAACTGCGCTTTCCAACTACAACATTATTTCAAAACAATAACATATTAGCATTACAATTTGTACAGTTGTTATATCATGTTTACAATGGAAGCCGCAAGTTCGCATATTGTGTTAAAACATTTAGGTAAATCGTCAACAATTTCCTATATCGAGGAAGTAACATAGTTGTTATTCAGTATTTATATTGTTCCATACTATAAACATTTATGAGAATTCTCCAAGTAAGTTGAAAGTTTTGCGCAACAGACCGGTGATCAAGAAAGCGAATGCGCGGCCGCGTACGCGTTGCAATTTGCGACTCGGTTCAATACTGTCGATTTACGAGGATCCATTTCCAATTTTATGAGCTAACTGATGCGCCCATCCATACTAGAACCCTAATACTTCCACGCTTCACTCGTGGTGCACGTAATCGCGGAGGAGGTGTACAGCTCTACTTACGGAGGTAACACTTGGTGCTCGCGCTTAGTTACTATTCATTGTTACACTACTACTAACCTGCCCTGACATTCACTTAAAATATAAGTATGAAAGGATTATGTGCCCGAGGGTCCGTCATACGCCAACAAGACTTACGCGTGACTTTCGCTTAATGTTTATGCTTGTTATGCGGTTTATGAAAATGTTATGAAAGAGAGTTATTTTTTACATCGACTCAATATTTCATGAATGTATATGCGCATATGCATACCCACGCCATTTATCCCCGAAGGGGTAGGCACAGATGCGTCTGCGACTAGTGCACCCACTTTCCGCCGTGCGTATTCCGTCCCATGATGTGATAGAGGGCGAACCTATCACCATATCGGGTACAAATTCCAGACTTCGAGCTGATACTGATTAGTAAAATCAAATATCACTTTGCCCGACCCGGGGATCGAACCCGAGACATCAGCATTACAGTAGTACCGTAATACAACTACGCCACCGAATGCAGACATGAATGTTTATGATTCCGTTTATATACTCGCTAGATTGCTGGCTATGCAAAATTTTCTATCTTTACCATGTATAGACAGGTAACTGTTTTATGTAGCGCCGTGAACTGTGATACATTACTGGTTGCACTTAGTTTAAAACGTGCAGTGCACATTCGCGGAAAGCTAGCTGCGCTGCGGTTTCGCGATGAATAATAGCATACAAAAGCGCTTCACAATGGCCAATGCGAGTGTTTAAATGCCCTATTAAATCTTACGGGCTGCGTAGGTTTCTGTGGGATTCAATTACGCTTTGTGCGCGATGAAAGGCGCCGGAGTTGAACGCGTAAACTGAGCCTCAAGCCGCGGGAACACATCCCGACACCTCGCACTCAATGAGCCCTGTCACAAAAGGTGCAAACGAAATAAGAACACCGGCGCAAAACACGTATCGCGCCGGGGGCAGATTAAATGCTAAATTAAATAAAAGCAAATAAAACATGCCATTAATGAGTAAAAGCGTCTCGGGATAATTCGAGTGGCGTGACATTCACCGCAAAGGGTCGGTTTACCGGGTATCGTCATATCTCCGCTCCCTCCGCCTGGGTAACATGCGGCGACGTACAATTCCACCGTGTCATACTCATTTGAATACGGTAGAAAAATTATGTATTCAAAAACTTTTACTAACTTATTACATTTAGATATAAAAATTGCAAATTACTTATTTATTTATACACAGAAATAAAGTTATAATTGTACATTTATAATTTTTCAAAACACATGCAAAACCCTCATTAATCATTAATTATAATTAATAGGTGTGTACTGTGTATACGTTCCCATAGCTGTGTTAACGTTCACACATAAAAAACCAACACGTACATAATAAATAAGAACACATCATCGTCTTATCACATAATTACACTTAGAGTACGGTATGGGTGTATTAAAATTATCGGCATTTGGTCCCCAAGCGTTTCTGGCAACATAAACAGAACGTTTTCTATTCGGGAACCAATTATCATTTACATATCATAGACGAGGCACCGACAGTCGCGGCACGAAACCGGGGTCAATATATTTTACCTATCAACCATTCTAAAATGATCCGCTTTTCCTCCCGCTCTCCGGTTACCGTACTGCCAGAGGAGAGAACTAGTTACCATCACGAGAGGTTAAGTTGTTCCGGTCGCGTATAGATTGGTATATAGAGGCATACGTGGTGTGTGTAAGTACCAAAACAAGACGGCTAACCAAATCGCTTTTGTTAAGATTTTATCTCACCGTTAAATACTTCTAACCATTATGGAATATCGGGCGTCTCGTTTAAACCTGCGGCAACCAATTACGTGTGTTAACCTTTTTCGATATTGTGATTTGAGATGGCGGCGCATAGGAAAACATTTTGTTTGTTGTTTTTTTTTATTGACATCTTTTAGCATTCTTTACACGCTTCAAATGTATTGAATGTTTGATTTGGTATTTACATAATGCGAATACAGGTTGGAAACAATTTCATATTTGATGTAATAAAAATTATTTATTTTCTTGGCATTTTTATTAGTTCTTTTTATGTATGCAAATTTTCAATTGAAATTACATATACTGAAATTATCTTTATTGTTGTACTGCCATTTTAAACTTTAACTAAATTGTTCAACAAAATATACTTACATTTATTCAAAACAAAATTTACTAATTAGAAACATTAGCTATGTGTTGTGTTTTAAGGAAATATTATATTATTTTGATAAAGGTGTTGACATCAGAAATAATTTTATTAAGAATAACTCATAACTCTGTGCTGCATTTCAGCGCTCTACCACAAGGTGTTCCACTCAGATTTAATACAAATTTTTATTGTTTATTTTATTTTTGTCATTTGGTATAAAAATTACTATACCTACAATAGATTTTATACAAGTCAATTAACAGACATATAGAGAAAATGGTTTTATTAATAACCACATTATCGATCGTTTATATTATTGTAAAACAAACAAAATAATGTAGGAATTCCATAAATGTGTAACTGACCCACTTTTGCTTTTACCGAGTTCGACTCTGAACGTACGTCCAAATAGGAATCCTTATATTCGTTGGTATCATTGTAAAACAGATCGATTGAGACGGCAATTATGTATGTAATTTTAGAGAAATCTCGCCTACGGACACTCATTAAAATTGTTTACGATGTGACTAAGTCGTGTACATAAAAAGTCTCGATAACGGCTACATAAAAACACTTGAACACTCAGTTAGGCGATCGACTTAAGTCCCACTTAGCCGAGTGTGTATCGATATGTAATTAAACAATCCACTTGGTCCACTTATTGACGAACAAAGCCGCCAGATTGGTCAATAAAACGCTCGTTGACCGTTATGTATCGAATTTTTTAAATACATCTAGCGTTTCAGCCAAGTGGCGCGTTTAAAAAACCTGCAGTTTTGTTGAAAATAAAACAGTGTCATTGTCCCGTTTATTAGAAACGCGGACGAGACTGTGCTTTATAAATTGTTTGGAGTTTAAGATTTTTTATCATTGGGTGAGTGAAAAACTTTCAATCCACTGCGTTTAAGTCTTTGCCTTAAAAGATTTTCACTTAATTTATACTCAATATAAAAAATGTATACTTAAAATTTTAAAATCATTACCCTTCCTTACTTCGCCGTAGTCGGGTAAAAATGTTCATAATTTTGACAAAAGAAGTAGGCGTAGGTTCGACTGGTACATCCACAGTGCTGAAAGCTTATCCCGTAACATGATAAAGGACACACCAGTCGGATCATAGCGCATAAAAACAAATCTCTGAAAACCGCTGCGAAACTTTGAAATTAAAAAATACCAAATTTGCCTGATCTCAATATCGAATCTACAACCTCATCAATTGCTAGCTTCAGTTCGTTCCAATTATAATCGGTGTTCGTTCATAATCCAACGAGGCGGATATTTATCCTATTATTATGAACCTTTTTTCAGTGGGTGTGCTAATAATATGTATACTACTGATGTTATTATCAAGCTGGACGTGGAAGTAATTGTTAGGCAATTTATTCCTACACTAGTTATGTATTTATGTAACACAAATGTTAATACACAGAATGCGTACAATAAAATCAACTTAGCAACTTTAAACTTGCAACAAATTGCTTAAACGATTTAAACATGATATCAGGTTCCAGACGACTAATTACGGTATAAAAACCTCTTTAAGAATTAAACTTGTATACTGAATGCAATGTTTTTGCGTGATATTCATTGGAACATTAATTGACCATCACAACGCATCTCCTGCCCTACGCCCATTATGTTATTACAAATAGATTAATCACTTCTCTTTAAGGCTTGCAATTAGTGGGAAAAAAGTTTTTGTTTAAATATATGCTCATCGCAACTTACATTAAGTAGGCAGCACAGAATATATTAAAGCGATACAAATGTATGCAAATAATGAATACAATTTCGTTTGCTTGATGAATGACTTTATAGTAGTTAGTTGCTGTTTTTATTACGTATCGTGATTTTTTTGTCTACACATAGATACGAATATCCAATAAATATTTAATATATACAATGATTAATTGATTTGCGTCCAAATAAACTGTACGTTTTAGCCGACATTTTTTGCCACGTACTACTAAACTATGGAACCAATTGCCGCCAGCAGCATTTCCGGACAAATACGACCTGGCGACCTTCAAAAAAGAGCGTATTCCCACCTAAAAGGCCGGCAACGCATCTCTGTGCCCTCTGGTATTGCAGATGTTCATGGGCGGCGGTGATCACTTACCATCAGGTGAACCGTATGCTCGTTTGCCCCTATATCATAATAAAAAAAAACTAAGTACATGAAATACATTTATTTTTAGCATTTAAACATATAGTTAGGTTTTTCTTGCTTAAAGTAAGTGTAAGTTAATTATTCAGATTGATAATAGTAATTTAACGAGTGCTTAATATAAAAATAGCATAGAGAGTTTTATGCAAAGTAATTTTAAATCTATTGGGAGTTTCGCTTTGATATTCTGATAAGCAAGTCAGGTGATGTAAAAGAATAATTGTAGATACATAGTTTTACTATGATTTATATAGATATCCTAATATTATCAATGTGAAGTTTATGAAGATTAATGATGTTTGTAAGAATTAAACCTTAACCAAATAAATAATACCTAGATTTAAAAAAATGGCACAAAATAGAGCATGTCTTTGATTACCATATCGGCTACCTTTTATCTCGAAAAACTATAATATTATACTGCCACTTATACGAGAGAAAATAATTCCGGCGGTTAAACTTCTAGCAAAACTTAGTTACTCTATAATAAAAGTCTATAATTAAAATATGGCCTATATCCTAATTATTACTTTTAAATATACGCAACTACTTATTAAAAATTATAGATACCGTAGTATAAATAATTTATATCGAACGAGTTTAAAACAAATAGCTTCATTATTATAATAACATGTGGATGTAATTGAAACGAGAAATTTGATAATCAAATTAATCTAACGTTGGTTCGATTAATTAACATTGTTGGTTATAATACAAGTGTATAATTTGCGTCAAATTGTTTTGCGTCCAATGAAGACGGCGGTCGAGTCGCGTTACGACTGCGCGGTACAGTTTTACTTTTGTAATAGAACCACCAAATAACAGGTTGTGTCTCATAACGTTAACAAGGGGTATTAACAACCGCATTTATAGTTGGGCTTTATAGGCGTAAACTAATTCGCTGCTGTAAAATCACAACCGTGTTCATACGTCGACTTAATATACTTTTTTATTTGACGATAATATTACTGCCTCGGTGGCGTAGTTGTATTACGGTACGACTGCAATGCTGAGGTCTCGGGTTCGATCCCCGGGTCGGGCAAAGTGATATTGGGTTTTTCTACTCAGTATCAGACCGAAGTCTGGAATTTGTGCCCGATATGGCGATAGGCTCGCCCCCTATCACATCATGCGACGGAATACGTACAGCGATAAGTGGGTACACTAGTTGCACCTCTGCCTACCCCTTCGGGGATAAAGTGCGTGAGTATGTATGTACGATATTTTTTTTTAATAACGCTAAAATAGATTAATTTTAAAATACAAGTCGATATTCAAGAACTAAACTTATAACCAAGAGTTTTATGTTTCAATGCTTAGCGAAAACTGGGTGGCGATGTGGCAACTCGTTGAACTCTTTCGTACGGCAGATCGCAGACATCTCGCGTTACAGATCGCCGGCCCCTCCCGCTCACTCAACATCCCTCACATCTAATGAGATTTAAGTCCAAACATCTAGAACTGTTACGACGGAACATTACACGCTGTAGGATATTAAAATGAGACAAATTTATTGCCGCTCTCCGATTATACTTTCGATATACGCGCAGACCGGTGATTATGATATCTCGTGGTTTAATCGTACGATCGATACGGAGTCGCGTTCCGTTCTACACTAAACCAGTACTAATAAAAAAGAAACTAGTTACGGCCGGAGTGTGTCCGACAGTTTACGTTGGAAAATCAACAAGGTGCTACAGCGCGGGTATAAGTCGGAACCGCGGTGCGTTATCGGCTCAATCGGGCTCGAACAATGCATCGAATGTTTCAATATAGCCACGACAGCATTTTTAACGTTTCATCGGCGCTGTAACAATCGTAAAATAAATTCTCTACGCCTTCTCACAGCTCTGATTAATGTTGTACACAGCGCGCCGTTGCGTTTTTATTTTTTTCCACCTCTGTGTTATTTTCCTAGTTTAATTTATGGGCGCCGGCGACTAAGATCGATCTCTACCATTGGACGTTGTGATTTCGTTGTTGCGTGGACAATTAATTGAAAAAGAAATGTTTACATTTACATATACATTCTCGTAAACTTCTTCGACACTTATTGTACACAAGAAATGTAACAAACACTAAATTAAAGTCATTCCTTTGTTTAAAAAACGTATTACAAAAATAGTCTGTTTAAATTTACTATGAAACAAACACTTTAAATAAAGTAGCTGATATCGTATTTATTTAGTTTGTGCACAAGAGTATTTGTGTATTTATTATGATGAGTTGAAATGCAGAAAGACCCTGACCGCAGCCTGCGTTACTCGCCGTTTGTGGCCGCCGAGAACATTACCCCCGACTAGGTGGATGGACGGACGGCATCACCAGTAATTTTCTCCAACGCACAATTTATTTTTCTAAACGGCTGTGTCTTTTCTTCGAACGTGAAAGATATGATGTTCCCTTTTCAACCGGTATATCTATCTATTCCTTTGTATTCTATGTAGTTATTTTGTACATATAATATAATATTACGGCTTTATCGGTATTAGTACCTCAAGCACGAATAATAACATTTATGCGTATCGAGTAGTTAACGCTTAAGTTTTTTGCTATAGACGTCTAACAATACTATAGTCAAAAAAGAGATCCATACTGCCGATACCCATACATTTTGATTGCATTCTTGCCATGGCTACAAGTTTTACTATTCGAAGTTTACACGCGCCCAATGTTCATGCTGTCGTATTTTAGTTTCAAATACGCTCACGGGGCGCTGTTTAAATTGCTATACAAAATTAACATAAACGAAACCATAAGGTAACGTGTATACGTTATATAACGCTTACATTCTTGCTGGGGTACTGGTATCTATAACAATATAATGTCAAAACTCCTACGAAGATTTATTGCGACTGCGTAGTAATTATAACAATTTAATTGGCAAAATGAAAAGATAAAAGAGGACGTAATAAGGGATATCTTCGGTATAGCAAGAATCATTCATCATCAGCGACAATTTTTCATTAACTTATTGGTAAAAAAATAAAATTTGCTCCATTATTCTGGCGCAATGAGATGGTAAATCGATGTGTTGTTCCGACGATATTTTTTATCCAAATAATGGTTCAATTTCGACGTTTTTAGGGTCATTAAGTTTTCCGTCATCCTGAATTTAAAAAATAACCTTTGCTTGATATTTTTAAGTTATCAGACCACCACAAGGGCACCTTGACCTAAACAAATTGATGCATTCAAAAAAGTTAATTTAACTTTAGGTGCTCCTCGAGTTATTAGACTACCACGTATTTTACTAATTGACTGCCAATTTAAGGCGAATTGGTGGATCGTCGTCCATCCAATTTTATTTTTAATTTATATCATCGTAGAATTTCGACGTAAAATAAAATCTTGTTTTGATTTGCTAACCCATGATGCAATGATAATTTACAACCAAAATTTTATTTTTACTCTGAGTTATGTGACTACTATCTACTTAACTAAAAGTTAAAATGGTGTTATAATACAGAAAGTAGACATAATTTAAAGTACATTCCCACCCAGTTATTCAATCTGCAATTGATTTGAAAAATACAAAATCGAGATGCATCCTTACAAAGCATTGTGTGCGAATCCCATAAAAGCAATCGGAATACAAGGAATAAACCGCGCTATCCTTTTGTTCGCGCCTTCCAGTTGTTTCACACCTACTTAGAGCCGAGGGCTCGTTACTTCAGATTGAAGGCTCGCGGTCGACGGCCCCGTGCATCCTCACAGATACTGTGGAAAAAAATAAACTCGGCCCGGTTAACTCCCATACCGCTTTAAAGTGTGAACATATTCTCGTTTCCTACGATGAGTGGTCGTATTTTGTGTTATACTGTAACTTGTTATTGTTGTAATAATGAATGAGTTACGGTCTACAAAACTAGAATCATAAGCACTGATGTTTATTAGTGTGTGATAATAGAATTCAGAATTTATATGAAATATTATCTCAAATAATGTAAAATTAAACAACAGTTCAGATTTTTTGTTTAAACTAAAGTTTCTTGCCAATAATTATATATCAATTTAAAGCATATCTTATGACACGGGCTTTTCATGTAATTAACAAAGGCAATAATTTGCCTTGTGTACCTATTTTGTATGCGTGAGACTTTTGTAATGCCCACCTTGCATGAGTATGATGACTGGTTGAATCACTTTTATAATCTTAGTTCTGTATTATGAGCTGTAATTTACTTCGAATGTTTACTTACAAATTTAATATTTTTATATTAATAAAATCACGTCACAAATATCTTTATCTTGCGATGAAGTCAATGCTTGTCATTTTACAATAATAATTCATTTTTTGTATACAAGATTGACGTCTAAAATTTATGTATACTAATAATATAAAAGTAAAGGATGTAAATAAGTTACAAAACACATTGTAAAATCTCTCATTTTCATATGGTTTAATTATTCCAAGAGCAAGGCGATTCGTGGCAATTTATATTAATATGTAAATGACGTCAGTGAAATGCAATTGATTCGTTATTTTTATCTTAAATAAAATAATTGACAATCTGAATAATGTTTCTTGATGCGGTTTTTGGTTTCTCAATATTTTAACGAACTGTTGATATAGGTATTTAACATGATTGTAAGATAAACAAGATTATTGTATTATTCTGTTTAAAAAAATTGTGAATAAACATTTGAAATAAATTTTTGTTATTTTCTTTTTAAATGTGTGTATTACCTATGTGGAAAAAGATAAAACAAAATTTATTCAATTCAATATTTTTATTTTTCATTTATCACTTTTTGACACAGTCGATTTTGAATTTTTTACAATAAATATTTTTTGATATGACTAACATACAAAATATACATTGATGGGATGATATTAGAAGAAAGTTAACTAAAACTAATTTTATCACAGATGACGGCACTGGTGCCATTTTAAGTAACATTAATAGTAGACGGCAAGTTTGCCTAACAAACACAGCCCGAATAGGCCTAAATGTACTAAAATTTATTTTACAATACTAAGCTTTCATCACGTCTATTGCTTCTATCTAAGGCTATGAACATTTGTTGCAGCAGTACTTTTTCATAATGGCATTCATTTGTGGTACATATACAAAGCTACATAAAAAATAATTAAAATTATGCTTGTGATGTAATCGTATGTTTAAAATTAGGAATATTTACATTACTGTTTCAGACATATATAGAAATATATACAATGTATAAACAGTAACCGACTAGCTATCACATTTAACAACCACAAAAATGTCTTTTATCACTTCACAAGTCCACAACACTTCACAGTTCGTAATGTTGTCTGTTTATACACTAAACATGGACGGAAATGGTGCGAGGCGAGGCGCGCGGCGGCGCCTGGTGGGACGCGTGCGACGGGTGCGGCGGCAGCACGGGGAGCGCGCCGTGCACCGGCGGCGGCGCGTGCATCACGGGGTGGCCGCGCGGGTGGTTCCTGTGCCTGTGCATAGGCATGCCTCCACCCGCGCCTGGACTCGGCATGTTCCTACACCGTTGGTTACTACGCACATCCGGCAACGCAAACTTTAACTTTTCCCAAAACAACTTATCGTCCGCATACAAACACTTATTCGTTTTCAAGTACAGTCTTATGTCCTGGTCTAGATCTTTTTGAAGTACTTGACCTAACAATACCACGATCAATCTTTTTCGCCTGTCTCTTAACACTTGATGGAAAGCAGTCTTTAATTCATAACGAACCCACTCGGATCTCAAAAAGTTGTCACTGAGCACCATAATAGTACGACGCGAAGATTCTACAGCTTGTCTTATCTTCTCGGTCACGTAGCCGCCCACATCACGGTAATGCAGGCAAAGTTTGTATGAGGGGTCACTGCGCTCTAACATCGGTACTAGTTCCTCTGTTACCCAAGCTTCATCTTTGGAGCTATAGCATATGAATGCATCGTACATTTTTTCTGAATCCTCTCGATCTGTTTCGCTCTGTCTATAAAAGATTCTCACTCCGAATTTTGAATAGCACCAAACTCGCATTTCTTGTCTGTATATGAACATCGGAAGGCTTATTAGTAGTACAAATAAAACTGCTACAAGTATGGCTATCACAAGAGGCATGTAATCTTGTACTTCCTCGTTCGTTATAATGGTCCTGGTTGCTGTTAAGTTCCCGTTGATACTGTTGTTTATATTTGGTAAACCAGTGCAAACCGAGCCATTTTCACTGATTATCTTAAATCCCGAATTCGGGTCGTCATACATACTTTCATTGTATACAGCCATTTCAGAACTGTTTCCTTTCGAAAAAATACATTTTATGTCTGATAAGTCGGTTATAGAAGACACTCTTTTTGTCCATTCTCTAAACATCTCTGTGTATTCACAATCACATGACCATGGATTGAAAGAGAGTGTTACGTCTGTAATCGCCGGATTGATTTGCCACACTGTTATTGTAATCAATCGATTATGATGAAGGTGTAAAATTCTTAGTCTTGCCATGTGATTGAACATTTCTTTGCCTATATGTTTGATCAAATTGTTATTGATGTAGAGTTCTCGTAAATTGTCCAAACCGTCGAATTCTTGACCATCAAGAGATGCTATTTTATTAAAATCCAAATGTAGGACTTCGAGCTCTTTCAAACCGTTAAATGATCTATTGTGAACTGTTTCTATATTTGAAGCGTTCAAATATAATATTTTTAATTTTCTTCTTCCGATGAATGCATGGCTCGGTAGCGTTTTAATGTCGTTTCCGTCGAGATACAGTTGCGTGGCCTCCATAGGGATTTTCTCAGGTAAACTGTTTGTGTAGCCGGCATTAGAACACTCGACGACATTAGCCGACCACGACGGATCGTGATAACACGTACAATTGTTCGGGCAAGTCATTTCACAGTCGCAGGCATCAAAATCACAGCAATGACACAGAGCATGGCAGTGAAATTCGTATTTGCACAGAAATTGATGCGGGGCCGCTTCCACCAAAGCTACGTAACCGTTGCCACGGCTGTACAGCAATTTGCAGTATATGCTGTCCAAATCCATTAATTTGGGTTGAGTTCTTGCTCTGTTTCCGGTGTTTATTTTTTGCAGCCAATCCATTGTGCAATCACACTCTAATGGGTTTCCGCCTATGAAGAATTCCGGTACTGATTTATCTTGTGGTACGGCAGATATTCTCAAAGAGTTGGGATCCAAACTCGTAATCTTATTGCCGTACAAATCGACACGTGTTAAATTAGGTTTCTTGAAAAACGTGTATGATTGCACCTTTGAGATCAAATTGTCGTTCAGATATAACATCTCGACGGAGTTAGGTATAGCACTGCCGGTTATTTCTGTTAATCTATTAGAGCTGGCATCAAAAGTGCTGAGAGATAGCTGTGATTCAATTTCAAAGTAATTTCCAAGTTCAGCAATCCTGTTGGCGTGAATATCCAGCCACTGCAATCCAGTTGGAATCATTGCGTAGTCGAACCATTCCAATCGGTTATCAGAAATATTCAACCATAATAAATTGGGCAACTTAGCAAACAGTCCTCCAATATCTGTGAGGTAATTGCCATCCAATCTTATTGCTTGCAAATTAATATTCCCATCAAATGCGCCGGCTTCAATTTTATGAATTTTGTTTCTTGACAGGTTCAATATTTTAAGTGACGTCATCTTATCGAAAACTCCTTTGCTGATGTTTCCAATATTGTTTTCAGTCAACCTCAGGCCATACATCTGTTCCATGGTCATAAAAGATGCATTTTCGATACTGACTATTAAGTTCTCTCCTAAATCGAGTGTTTTCAACTGAGGAATTTCTTTTAAAGCGGCTGGAACTTCATCCAGCCTGTTTCCATTTAAATGCAAGTCTTGTAATGTAGAACAATTACGTAGCGCATGCGAGTGTATCCTGGAAATGCGGTTGCTATCTATGGAAAGAACCGACAATACTTGCAGTCCTGTAAATGCATAGCTTTCTATGTTCGTCAGTCTATTGTTTGATAATGTTAATGTGTGCAAATTGCTTAGTGAGCTGAATACGTTTTCTGGAATATGTTCAATAAAATTGTCTTGCATCTTTAGTATTTGCAGGTTATGCAAGTCTCTAAACAATGCTATTTCCAATTTTGACACACGATTGTGTGAAAAGTCTAAGTAAACTAGCCGTTTTAGTCCTGAAAATGTCGACGTGTTTATCCAGTCTGAGGTCAATTCATTGTATGATAAATCGAGTACAAGCAATTGCACTAAGTCACTGAACAATCCAGGTGCCAAAACTGTTATCGTGTTATTGTTCAAATATATTTCTTTTAAATTTTTAGTATCACTAAATAGTTCCGGTGGCAAGCTTGTTAGTAGATTATCCGAAAACCGTATCGTGGTCAACGAAATAAGACCTTCCAGTGCTCTATCAGCAACAGAATTTAATCCGTTATCTTGAAGATATAACTTTTCCAATCTCCTTAATCCGGAGAGAAGATTCGGCGGTAATGTGTCAATAACATTTCTTGAGAGATCCAAAACTAAAAGGTTATCTCCACATTTCTCCGTTGGATGCCGATGTGCAGTGGAAAATTGAAAATGGCTTACATCTCTCATTCTATTACCCGTCATATTCAAGTATTCAAGGTTTCTCAGCGTGCACAATGCTCCGTCGGGAAATACTAACATATTGTTTTCACTTAGATCCAACCGCTCCAAGTTCTGCACGTCTCTAGAGAACGCGCTCGGAGTGATTTCGAGTGACATTGTAGACCAATCCGTGTTATGTGTCCTAATTGTCAAATTCCTTAATTCCCGCAGGCCGGTGAACGCGGTATCAGAAAGGTTTCCAATTTTGCAGTACTCGATGGTTAGTTCGCGCAGTTCTATTAACTGTCTGAAACTGCCGGGGGCGAGCGAGCTTTGGAAGAATAGTGCATCGCTGCATTCGATCCGTAACCTAACCGTAGGATGAGGTTGGATTGCACTGAAATTTGTATTTTCCAATTCGCTATTTATAGTCCTGAGTCTACACTGTAAAGCTACTCCCGCGCCGTCGTAATCCGTCATCCATCCACATTCATCCGGAGCTTGGTAACGAGTTCCCGTGGTGGCCGATAAGGACGCACTCCTTGCTGTCAAAGCTGTGCTCAGCACCACCAGCAGGGCGTTCGATAACCAAGTAAACAACATTGTTCCGTATTCACTAATTACACTTGTTACATAGTTTAATTTATTATTATTTAACACTAAATTTCCACATAAACATCGCGTCAGCGGCGCACTAGTTTATTTCATTTTGCCCCGCAGGCCGAACGCTTCACTAGTCGAACCGGCCACTTAACTCGTTTCCCGCGAGTGCACTAATTGGACAGGATCGTATGTTCGCAGCAACACATTTGTGGCGCCCGTGACGCGACCGACCATGCGGAGGTCTGGGGTGGAACTGACTCGCAGCTAAACCTGCGGTGCGCTCGCGCACAAGGCCGCCACGCCGGTTCACGCGTTCCGACAGGTAAACTTGCATCTGCGACCAAAATGTGCTAAGCGCCGCGAGCCGCGCTCCGCGTACAGCTTTATCGGGTTCTTGGTAAAGCCTGTTAGAAAAATGCTCTCCACACACACATACAACTGTCAGCCGCAACACCAGTAAACGAAACCGCTTTTTGTAGTTTGGAGCAAGCTTTCGATCAGTATGTGTGAATGAGATAGAGGGACAGTTGCGGGGTAAGCGCGCAAAGCTTGGTGGGGGCTAGGGCAGCTGGCCAGGTAGTGTGCAGGCGCATTTCCACAGTCACTGCTTGTTAACACTCCCGCTGATAGAATTGTTTCGTGGACGTCTGATGATTGTTGACGATTTGTTTATTCTCTGTAGTTCACGAATATGTCTAAAACATGAAAGCTTTTCAATAAATGTACATATATGCAAGTATTTTTATGTAAATAAAAATCTATTTGTATGATTTATAAGTAATATTATATTATAATATTATTTATAAGTAATCTATAAGTAAGTATATGTTTTTTAAATATTTAAACATTTATTATTTGAAACTTTAAAATGTACGTTTAACTAAATTTCTTTACTATTAAAGCAGTGCCAGGTCATTTGTTACAACCACAAATTTATAAAATACACCTTGGTTCTAAATTCCAGTAGAACAACCAATTCGAATGGATAAACGTTTTATTAATTGTTCCCCGGAGACATGATTTAAATTCGCTACCAAATTCTTTTAAATTTGCCATTTTTGTTGTGCGATGCACGCGACGAATAGTGCGCACCGTTGCGGCCATTGTCGAAACCAAATTGCACTTTCCGCGAATTAACAGCCTAATCGCCCTTATTTTAGCTAAGCGATTTTGATATAATTTCTCGCCGCTCAGCTACGGAACCGTTCATCAATTTAAACACGTACGCATTATGCATTTTACGTGACCACCAATTAGATCGACGCCGTTTTATTTAACAAATTTTGTTTGAATATAATGTTAGATTGCATTTCTCACGATATGCAATCATCCTAAACGTTTTCATGAGGTAACGTGTGTTTTGCATATTTAGCTCTTAAATAAAACTACTGATTAAGCCACAGTAGCCGTGGTGATTCAATTCTAAATTTCATCGCGAAGAAGCAGTCGATTTTTCTTACCTTAATACTTACCAATATATTACGGATAAGAATAAACGTGACCACATACTGGGTTACAGTTCTTTCTTGTGGTATAAAAAATTTTGAAGAATATGATTTGACATTCTTGCAACGATTCGGTTGACTCACACCTGGCGATGTTTAAAAAAAATACTCAGGTAAAGGTATTTTAAGATAATATTTTTATTTTGAACCAATAATATTTATTCAAACGTCACGCGTCTTAAAAATATTGTATTGGTATAAATTACAACTGATTGTTTAAGCTTTTGTTACATACATAGTTATAATAAAATAATTTCTATAGTTGGAACGTAAAAGGTAATTCAGACTCAGGACATATTCGTGATATCTGTCGTATTTAATCTGTTGTAATAAATGTTCATGATCATAATTTTATTATGCTGGATGATAGGAGGACGTGCATCGTCCGTCGCGCACCACTATTTATGAGAGGTGTAGCAAACGCGATCCCGAGGCGCCCGTAATATCTCAATTGCAATAAATTATCTCCTTTGACACGCGAGAAGTGGAAAATTTGTTATAGTACAACTAGTGAGAAGTGTGTTAGAGAACGTCCTCTTTTATGTAAACAACGCAAATGGCTTTGTAATGGGAATCGCGTCCATCCCACTGTGACACCGGCTCGATATTTCACAGCCGCTCCCACGAGTCGTTTGTCCAGATCGCGCCTCGAAACGTCCCGAACAAAAGGCCAGCGGGAGATCCCTCTGACGACTTTTTGTCGTAAGTGGTGAGGCGTTTCTTGTCCTTCGCCCATAAAAGAATAGATTGCCGGCAAATCGTATGTTATTGTGGCCTTATTTAATGTGCATTTCCAAGGGCTGCCAACAACTGCTTTGATGATCGTATTCAATTTGTTGCCCCTCACGCCGACACGCAACCGTCCAAGGTGTCGGACTGTTGTGTCGGTGTGCCCGTGTGATATGGGTCACTCGCCATTATGAGTCACGGAAAGCACAAGACCTACAAATTTAATAAAAAAAAACATTTCGTTCCAAAAGTAATTGTAGTTATTTCAATAGGTTCGTTTTAAATTTACGCAATTCTCCACGTGTATAAATTCAATTGTTCCCACTTAAGCACGTCACTTTGATTTCCGTGAATAATGTCGAACATTGACCGAAGTAACATGTACGATGTTAAATTTATTTCATTTTATCTTTTGTGTTCATCGGTGTGTAAAATTATTCTTTAGTCAATTTCCATTATAATATTAATTTTTGTAATTTGTGTGCCTAATCTCGAGCGGCGCGACGGGTCCCGGTGCCGGTGCGACACTTATCTCGGTGTCGGCGGACACATATAATCCATTAAGTCGTCATTTCCACGCGGCTGATCATTCTTCAACCACGTGTCAAACCCGCCCCCAAGGCGACGCACGGCGTATTGTTCGCTACTGCTTTATCTCGCCTCCAACGCTGCAAGTTCCTTTTCAATTAACCACATCGAAATGAATGTGGACCCTAAGACAAAGGGCGCAGTAGCCAGAGCCCTTTGATGCGAACTCCGACCAGTCGTTATCCCTGTCGACTAATGGACTAGTTTGTTATCTAATCGGATACACAGCCGACCTATTAATAATTTCTCACATAATTTTCTAATTAACGTCCTGTTTTGTGACTGTCTGAAGACAGTGGATTCACTAAAACGGAAATGACACACTGAATGTTCGAATTAGACAATTATTCCTCACATTGAATGTAACTGTTCCCATAATCTTTGATATACGTGTTCGTATTAACATTGTAATGATTGTTTTTGTTGCAGGTAATCAAAATTTTGAAGTTCGTTATGTAAGTTAAACAAAAACCAATATTACTTGATGTAATTGCTTGATTTGCGCAATGACGTGTGTTCTCAATCCCATTAAACGTGGCAAAAATTAAAGAAACACTATAATCCGCTCTTTAAACGTTGAAACAGTAAAGTGTGTTAACCTGTATAGGGGTGAACGCTATCGTGTAAATTGTTGGGATTTTACACGTGAGCGAAACCCATAGTAGTGCGTCAGATCGCGACACGGGCAATTTGGCGCGCGAGAGGCAACGTTGGTTTATTTGTTCGCCACGGCACCTGGCGATTCAGGACCTACGGGGTGTCGCCCACGAGTGGCGTGGAGTAGACAGGATGACTTGTTGAGATTTTATATTAAAACAACTGTGTCCTTGTGTCGGGCGGTTAGGTAAGCCACTTGTGTTATTGCGGTATGTTTAACATTCGTGTTAAGGTTTATAATGATATACTGTGTAGAGTTATTATTTAATACTTTAGTTTTTAATATTTTTTACATAACTTTCGTTCCAGAAGCTCTGTACATTAAGAAATATGTAATGATATAAAATGATTTTTCTATATCCTTGTCTATTTAGGTAAAAACATAAAATATTAATAAACTCGATGCATTTCTATATGCCGCGTTGGGGACAAGCGACGTGACGTCGAATGGGACCGGTTAGATTACGTATTGTCGTGGTACAATTAGAAACTGTTGCGAAGCCCTGAACCCACTTTGTTATGTGCAAACAATTGTCAATGACATCTGCCCCCTTTCCATCGCTTCTCGGACGTGTCAGGGTTAATAAATAGTTGGACGTTGAGCATCTGCTAATTGCGTTTCATTCACCGAGCGCATCGTTTACGCGTTGAATGCCGTGAACAAGTACAGTTTAAAATTGATTCTGCATCTAATCTTGTTGCATGCGTTTTAATGGTCTGATATTTACTTGAGTCTTTAATAAATTATGTTTTGCGTAGCTATTGTTTGTTTAGCTTTTATTAGCAAAGCATTTCATTGGAAAAATGGACTTAATACTACTCCTGGTTAAATGTATTAACGATAAGGATTTTAATTTTGTTTATTATGTAAATATATTAATAGAAAACTGTCCATATCGCGGCTTAGATTTTTCCGCGTGATATAAATAAAAGTTTCATTTGACGTTATTATTGTCTCGCTCCGAGTCACGTAATAATAACAGTATTCTATACGTCTGCTATAATATTAAAGTGGAAACGGCGTTTTTGTCGCATTCATACGCAGCAGACTCGTGGCATTCCCCGCAGAGAAATACGTGCTTCTACTAAGAAAAATGTTTGCAGGCATCTTAGAAATTTCAATTGTAACATTCGGTGTATCAGCCACGTTTTCAATTTGTCCGTTTCGTATGCCGCCAATGAAAGGCCGTAGATATAATCTGTACACCGGCCTCTGTGTCGACTCGGGTGATTAAATTCTTCGCGATGATGTGCCGCGATATCGCTCTGTTGAGTAATTCTTTTCGGCATTTCTTACGCGCTCCCGGTTTCATTAAACCATAGCGGAGCGTAGGTAGCTGTTTTATTGTAACTTAGTTATGTGTGATAGTTGCACAGAATATCTGATAAATAATAATTATAGGGCAGTTACTCATCAGTGTTTATGCCATGAAAAAAGCAAGGAAGCACCTGAAAAACGTTTGATACTTTCTGGTCCCGAAATCTCTACTATACATCACAATTAGAAATGTTGTTACTGGGATACTAATAAAGGAGCGCTTATTTATTTTACTTAAAGACAAAATTAGATCAGAACGCTTCACCGTGGCGACAACGGGCCACCGACATAAATTTCACAAAGCCACAAGTTAAGAAGTGACAGTCGCCTACTCCTTCCAGCGGTCAACAATAAATATTAAGCGAACAAGGAACACAATGATGCAAACGCTGTAAGTTGGAAGATTAATATTATATTTTTACCCTGAACACAAGAAGACCGTTGCCCTAATGAAATATGGCAACATGTTCCTTCATTCCTGATAAAACCTTCTGGTGCCGGAGTTTTATTGCGAGTCGAGTGCGATAATTCAACTTGTTCAACCAGTGAAATAATTTACATCGGTACATGGTGGTCTTCGTGCGTTTTTTAACGCGACGCTACCACATTTTTAGCAATGCTAGTGAATTGTGGTTTGCTTTGAAAGATACTATAAAATTGCTAGTATGCAGTTCGATTATAAAAAACTCGACTTGTTTTAATTGAATTGAATTTTTATCACAATGGATAAAGAGAACTCAACGCTTATAAAAATCGTTCAATTTGTACAATAAAACGTCACAATTGATTCGATAGTGATACACTGATATACAGAGTTAATATAAATACTTTATCGAATAGTTTCCGCGTTGCTGCGGGCTAACCTGCACTCCACAATGGGGTAATAAAAATACCTGAATAAAAAATGATCCAAATGAAAAGGCCTATTCATATTTCACGGGGCGTTAGGCTCACGTGTCAATCATCCCTTGTTCCCGCCGCAATGGATCGTGTTATTCTATTTTAACTGTGTGTTATTCATTGGCCGTATCGCAGTTCCCCACTTTTGGGTGCATCACAATGCCCGCCTCGCACTGCGTTAATCCCTTACTAATAATAAATGCTTTCCGGTATAATTGTATGTAAAACTGCAATTCGTTTGTAAATTCGGATATCTGTTATTCTGCAAATGTTGTTTATTGGGGTATTAACGAAAATGGGTATGTAAAAAGCGGTATAAAGTACCTATATGCAACTTTTTTTTAGCAATTTCAAAACACTTGTTTAAATTTAAAGTTAAGATGAATGTTGATCATAATATACGTTTAAATGATATTTTATTTATTTTATATTACACAAGGTCGGAAACGAGCAGATGGGTCACCTTAATGGTCAGCATTGACTATAAGGTCTCGCATGCCACTCTCACGCAGTCAAAATTGTCTGCAGCGTGGCCTCAACACGCATTTTTATTCGACTCAATACTATACTAAATAGAATATAAATCTACAGCACCCAACATAAATCATAAATTAAACGACTAAACCCCACAAATGCAAGCGAAAGTCGGGATAAAAAATCTAGTATACTGTTACATGAATTCATGTATAGGCTCCCTAGCTCCCGGCCGTGCCGTCGGGCGCATGTATTGTGTTACCCGTTACCCGTACACGCATTCTTCGTAACCTGACCTACCGACGATGGGATTCTTTTGTTAGCCGATTTGAATATTAGTTTAATACGATAGGCCTCCTGCATTAACAATAAAAACGTACTTCGCTTCACAGCTTTAGGGTGAAAATGTGGGTGCTATGAATGTCGGTTTTACGTTATTATTATTCAAATTCAAATCATTTATTCAGTAATTAGGTCCCTAAGGGCACTTTTACAAGTCATTTTACAATATTTTTATCATCTAAAAAATTCTACCAGTGCTTCGGAAAAGCCCACTGACCTGAGAAGAAGCACCAAGAAACTCAGCGTAGGTCTTTTATTGTTATTTTTTTATATATATATATATATATATATTTTACAAATTGCAAGTAACAATATAAATTCAATTATTACTTATGTCAAAAAAAACAAAACAATATATAACATGTAAACAATCAAATTATAAAACATGAGTGAATCCGAGCAACTTAATCCCAAGCATTTGTATCCTCCAGATAATCGCAAATACGATAGTAAGCTTTTTTACAGAGGCGGTCTTTTATAGTGATTTTAAATTTTTTTATTGGTAGTTTTACAATATGCTTAGGAAGTTTATTGAAGAAGCGTACACATTGACCAACAAAAGTATTACTAATTTTATGGAGACGAGTAGCATGTATCACATATTTATGTTTATTCCTAGTATTTATATTATGAATATCGCATATTTGATCAAAATGTGCGATATTTTTCCTCATATACAATAGATTTTCATAAATGTATTGCGATATTACGGTAAGAATGTTTATCTCTTTAAACTTTTCTCTAAGAGAAACACGGGGTCCAAGACAATAAATAGCTCTAATAGCTCTCTTTTGTAACACAAATACTGAATTAATATCTGCAGCATTTCCCCAAAGAAGAATCCCATACGACAAAATGCTATGAAAATAACTGAAATAAACATTTCTTGCCGTTTCTACATCAGTCAGACGCCTTATTTTTCTGACTGCATAAGCCGCTGAACTTAGTCTACCTGCTAACTTTGCTATATGCGGTCCCCACTGGAGTTTCGCGTCTAGTGTGATGCCCAAAAAGGTAGTAGACGCAACAGGATTTTAAATTGTGTGAATGTTATTTTAAATGTAAAATTATGTAACCTCCTTAAGCAATAATATTATTGTTTGTACGAACACGCCTGTATTACACATAGTGCTGTATTAGGTGAAGACCGGTATTGTCACTACACTCTGTTTGTTTTGTAAACTCCCATGAAGTATCAAACTGCAAACTGCTGGCTTGCAAACACTTTAGAGAATCATAAATTTCGGACAACAAAGGAATCGAAAAACCATTTAAGGCGTATATAAGCGTTCCCAACCGCATTATATTAGTGATATGGTAATGTGATTGTTCGCGATAAATTATACCGGGCGTGGCGGGGTCCCGAGAGTGCGCACGCAGCGGGGCCCCGAACGCCCGCGCATCACACTGTATGTCCGCCACTTAAAGGTGAAAAAACTCACAATTTTCGACAATAACGCCTGCAATCTTGTACAGTGAACAAATGGCACACGCTGCGCCCACGCTTATCCTTCAATGGCGTAAAAAAATAAGTTCATATTATTTCCGAGTATACTGCTAAATTCAATATTGCATATTTTATTGAATTAAACATTTCGGTGACAAAATATAATCATGTTCGATCCATAACTTGGTAATGCTGTCAAGGGTTTAATTTATTGCGACAAATATGGTTTTTGTCGTTAATGTGCGATAAAGGCTGTATATTTGAATTTATTTTTATTGAAGTGGACATTTTGCAGTTACTGGCAAATTGGATTTTGAAAGAGTGAAATTACCATTACATTCGTTACATGTGGATAGCTATAACAACGCTATCATCATCTGCATAGGAAAAGCCAACGTCTTCAATCGAGAATCACTTACATGTAAACGTGCTCATGTGAGAAAAGGCGATAAAACCGAGCCGCACAGGTACAATAATATTTACATATAAAACAACAGATGTCTCTGGCGTGGGACGATGCTAGTGCAGTTTCTAGCCGCACAATTGAAAATACCGGAACCGTCACTTGCGTTTTGAAGTATAATTGAAAATTATTGCTCTCATGGAATAAATGTCAACTGCAGCGTGGTGTCGACACGAAGTTCGTGTCCCATCGCCTCCTTTAATTGGCCTTGTGCTTGTTATAACGTCGCGTTTTATGAAGCTCACGCCTTCTCCAAATGTACTTCATTTTCACATATTTTTTCCAAGTGTTGTGTGGTATGTTTGTAAGCTGGAAGTGTAGGATGTAAACAGGCTTAGCAAAGTCTGACCCATTGAGATGAGGACGAAAAATAAATTTCAATAGATTATTCCTTTTTTTTTCTAGGCTTGACATGAACATTTAATGTCTTATTGGCATTTTAAATGTCCACCAGCAAGAAACATTTTCTTTTCGATAGACGACACAATTATGGACTGCTAAATTACATCTTCCTCTTAAGGGGCCCAAGCTTATGAGTAAGAGAAAATAGGATTTTTGACAAATTGTTCCACAGAGCAATGGTGCTTCTTTTTAGGAAAAGTGATGAAATGGTCTTATTGTGGTAAAAGTTAAGGAGAACCTGTGGAAACGACTTGTATCCACGAACCTCACCTCTCAACCCCTCTTTCCTTGTGTCAAAGGTCGCCAACGCACCTGGGCTTTAAAGGTTTCAGGGATTGTAGAGAAAGCTTGCTGTTAGACGGCTCAAGTGTTTGTTAAACTTGCCTTAAGTTATAAAAAAAATATGTTTTCGATAAGTTTTACACGTATTACAATTCTCTTTGATTGAATAATAATAAACTATCAGTGCTGGTAGGTATTAGTGGGTGTCGTTAAACTTTTTTCGGGTTGGGATGTCTCGACCGCGCCTGCCCCTGAAGTTTGCCAAATTCGGTGAGAAATGTTCAGTTTGACAGCTGCTTTGCATATCTCGGCAATGAATCAATAGCTGTACCTACGCCGCAAAAACCTTATTAAAGTTAAAACGTTTTCATGCTACGACCAGACAAATAACTTTGCCAGGCGTCGCCTTATTTTGACCTCAGCTATGTTTTTTGTTAGATAAAATCTTAGGTTTTCGTTCACGATAATATCTCCTGTTGTTCCAATTGCCGCTAAACTCATTTATATAAATTAAGCAGTAATTAATTGCTTTGTTGTTGGTTGAGGGCGCGAATTCATTGAAACAACGCATTTAAAGGGAAAAATGTCCGATAGCGATAAAATATTATTCCGTCTGTTCTATTTACCATTTACGCGAATATATTTACCACTTCGAAAGTGGTAAATATTGCCTCGGTGGCGTAGTTGTATTACGGTACGACTGCAATGCTGAGGCCGCGGGTTCGATCCCCGGGTCGGGCAAAGTGGTATTGGATTTTTCTATTCAGTATCAGCCCGGAGTCTGGAATTTTGTCCGATACGACGATAGGCTCGCCCTCTATCACATCATGGGACGGAATATGCACAGCGAACAGTGGGTACACTAGTTGCGCCTCTGCCTACCCTTTCAGAGATAAAAGGCGTGAGTGTGTATGTGTGTGTGTGTGGGGTAAATTCAAAAGCTGTTTCGTAAATGTTCAATTGTTTTGAGTCTATCTAGGAGATACAAGGAAATGGGTCCAAGTAACTATAAGTTGGCTGTAACTTTGAGAGGAATTGCATCTCCCAGTTTACCGACGCCCGGTGCACTCAAGTTTATTGTTTTAAGACGCGATAATATTATTGGGGTACCATGGCCTAGAAAGTTCCGTCAGTGTTGTGATTGTTTCTCTCACGGATCGATGTGCATTTACTTACAATTGCTTTTGTTAACGTTCTACACGTACGTAACCTTTTCTCTTCCTAAGTCGTCATTATCGTTAAAAGTCTAAATATAATGCGTTTCCGTAACCACGATCCTCTGAAAGAGAATATGCATCTTTTAAACACACTCGAATGATTTCATCACCCCTATCTGTCCAGGCTGATTCGTAATATTGGGTGACAAGCTTTATAAAGCGTATTTTATTCGCCATGTAACAATCTTCTTTTTGTGAGATGCAAAGTTCATAACGTGGACGGGAAACAAAAATTTTATGACTCTCTTGCTTTGGTTATCGCCAATTTGTGTCAACTGAAGCGTTCGTTTAATATTAATAAAACTGCTAGCCCCTCAACCCTCCGCGTGCTTTTACGGTCGGCTTGATGGCGACTTATTTGAATAAATATTTCAAGCGCGGACTACTCGGGGACCTTGTATTTATTTATATTATTTTTCTTTTCATTTTCTACGTAGGTTTTCATAAAAGAGTTAGTGCGTTTGATACAGCGCTAGGACGCCCCGCGAGGAGGCGCATTACTAATGTGGATGACGCGACACTATTACAACCCATCCTTTATCTAACACAATATGTCCTTTATTATAAACTTAAATTAAATGTCCGACCTCTTTCGAAGTTATTTGAGCGCCACGGGAGTCCATCACATTTATTATGTGCAGTGGAAAGTAAGTGTTTATTGGTTTATGGTTCTTTTTCGTTTCTCAGAATTCGTACAAGATTGACGAGTAATTTATGGAAATGTGTTATAGTATTTTTAACTATCAATTTAACGGAACATATCTGACCTCTCCAAATGCCTTTTTGGGTGCTTACACAGAGTTAAAATATAAATATTGATTCTTCATATCTATATTTAAATACAAATCATGACAATTAGTAAAATATAAAACCTATCGATAAATTGATAAATTATAACAACCGCATTATATTTTCTGTGTGTCTGAACTCTGAGTTATAGTCACAAAATGTTGGCACACATAAGCACTTGCATTTTGGTGACGAGGCTGACCGACACCCGTGTCACGGTACAGAAGTTATCGCGTCGACGGAGTGGAAGTGATGCGTGCGCCGCTCCGCAGCCTTCTTACGTCGCCCGCGATTAGCGCACGTCGTACACAATGACTGATCGTTTAACATCGCGATTAATTTAACTGATTATGTTTTATATGTGATCGAATCGACGTTAATATGCCATAGATGATGTTGAAATGTTTCCGGTTAGTTCCGCGTACTGTATACTCTTAAAGTCATGAACGAATTTATTTATCTAATTTTAGAGCTGTGCGATCTTTATTGAATACGATATTGAAAAGTCTCTATGTGTATAACAAATATCAAATGCAAATATTCCGCTGGCTCGATAACTTGCTGTCATTTCAATAGATACATACAATCGATTCTACAAAAAGGGCACATGAAAAATATAAAAACAATGCAGTCGTTATTATATCGGGGTCACATATTACTCTTGTTTTGGACAACGTACGACATAACTTGTATAAAACAAACGAATTCATATTCCACGCGAACTAAGAGAGCCGTCATACGTTACACTCTTTATGGTAATACACGGTAGTTGTATTTTGATCATGGTGTTCGATCGTGAGTTTCGAGTTCGTGCCCGGGACTGGCGAGTGGCGAGAGCGAGCGCTGCCGACTCGCGGAATACCACCGACATAACTTACCTGTGTGATGAGACTTTATAGCGCTACAATCGATGTAGCTGTCTTGTTATAGTAAGGAGGCACGCGGTTCTTTTTAATTATGACCCGGTTTTTGTGTTAACGTGCGGTTTTGTTATCCTAATTTGCTTTATGTGTTACCATTTAGCACTTGATTGTTTTAAGCACGATGAATTATAGTTTCTTAGCTTACTTCGAGTTTAATTGGTATTATTGAACTGCTAACAGTGTGATTTGGAACGGAGTCGGGTTTCAAGTTTGAGATCTTCCGTACCTCGAATTATACGCTAAGCGCCGGAATTTTCGTGCGAGAACAATTAGAACTTTAATGCTTGTATTTTGGGTTGGCTTATTTTGTTATATTATATTTTTTGCTATCGGCTGATAATTCGTTGAGACTTGGTAGGTATTGAAATAAAACTATTTAGCGGATTTTATCGCGGTTTTTTAATTAATATTTTCTCCCGAGGTTTCGAAGGTGTTTTTTTTTTAAATGTATAATTAAGAAATGAAGGTATATTGTAACATTCACTTTTCGGACCACCAACACCTCAGTCCGCCCCGTGACCATGTAGTGCTGCAAAGCCTTCGAAACGTCGCGTCGGGAGAAAATATTAATTAAAAAACCGCGATAAAATCCGCAAAATAGTTTTATTTCAATGTCTAGCATTCGCGTAAATATAAGAAATCATTATACTTGGTAGGTAGTCTGTCTGCGTCGCCAAATAGAATAGTATTGTTTTATGATGATTGATAAATAGTGCGTTTTAGGGGTGTTATAGTAATTTTTAAATAATATAATATTAAAATATTTTAGATGCAATTATCAGTTTCGGCATTATACAGAAAATACAGAAATCATGAGTAACGTGAAATTCTTAAAGTTAAGCAAATAGTAACGTAATAAATAATCCAACTTCACGAATATCGACGCACTTTTTGAATAAACGCGCTTTATCCACAGATGTAAACGGGTTAATAATACAGACCACCTCATATATCTCTAGGATCCCATCTCTCGTTTGATAAATAGTTTTTTTTCTCAATGGTTTCCAATCAGCCTGCGTACAGTACGGTGTGTTCCCATTGTGGTATAAAATAGCCTTTATTTATTTGTGAAACATGACAGATAATTCGGGCCGGCTACCGAGCCTATAGAGATGTTTTTGTTGGCCCAAGAAAAGAATGCTTGTTTGGTTTTACAAAACAGGAATATGGCCGTCGCATTGTTGTGCCGTGTTTTGGTTATGAAATTTATTATTGTGACAAATTGTGAAGTCGAAGTTAAGCCTTTCGTTTGTGCGACATCTGCTCGCGTCGAGACATTGTCGACGTCATGTTTCTTTGATTTGTTGTTTGTGTTGTTATATTGTGATTAACAACAGCGAAGTGATTATAAACTGTGTCAGGTGTGAGTTTCTTAGAAGCAATCTGTGTCGCAAATAGACACATAAGTAAATTCTAATTCCAAAAGGCTTAGATTACTGATAATATTGGAACATAATTTATTGTAATTTTAGTATAGAAATTCAAACACTGCTTTGCTATTCTGTCTCTTACAAGTCGAATATGCGCTAACGATTCCTTATACATTGTGGGTGCTTACGGTCGGTGTAGTCGACTATAGGCGATCCATTTGCTCATCTGTAGATTTTTCAACACCAAACCTTTCTTATGATAGTATTCCATATTATATGTGGATGCAGTAGAGTTTTTCGAACATAGTACCTTATACCAGTTCAGACAGTTTTAATAATTTGGCGAAAGTCAAATACGATCTAACCAGTATGTATGTACTGCTATAGCGCGTATCTAATATTTTGATATAAAAAAGAATAAGTTGAGATTTTTACTTGCTCTGTCTATACTAATATTATAAAGAGGAAAGATTTGTATGTACGTATGTTTGTAACGAATAAACTCAAAAACTACTAAACGGATTTCGATGAAATTTGGCACACGGGTAGATCATGTCCTGGATTAACACATAGACTACTTTTTATCCCGGGAAAATATTTTTGTTCCGGAAAAGAAATTTCACGCGGGCGAAGCCGCGAGCAGAAGTCTAGTTAGTTGATAAAGTTTATAAGGTTGCTCGTGTCAGTTTGTTGACATAAAACGAAATCGCAACCTTCACATACGGCATGAAAGTTTTATTGATTCCGCTTCTCCTTATTTGAAAATATACTTTGAATTTCGCAATAGAATGTCAGTCGCAGGGGACCGTCGCGCGTCGCCGCGGCCGAGTAAAAAGCATTTTATAAATGTGTTTTGAGAATAGTGAGCAGTACGTGTGTAGACGGTCCGCGCCACGCACGCCGATGCACCAAGTTTAATGGAAAAGAATTGAAAAGTACCGCGTCTATATGGTAATAGAAATTGCCCGGAAGAAAGGAACACAGACGACAGAGTGCGGGGATCTGAGTTATGGTTGTTTTCTCTAAAATTGAGCGTTATTGCGTACGTTTCCCTCGGCGTATCGGAAGAGTTGGAACGCGGCGGGCGGCGGCGGGCGGGCCCCACAAACGCCACTTTTATTGAAACCGGAAAATTTACCAATGTAAACTGAGATCATTCACGATGCGCTCGTCTGCCAAGTTTAGTTTTCGCATGATATTCTCCTTGCAGCTAATGTTTGAAACTGCCGTAACGGATCCAAACTACCTTTACTTTGTACAGTCTGGTACAAAAATAGCCGTTCTTTTCAAAACTTCAAAGTTTAGTTTAGATTATTTTTAAGTTTTGACTGTTTGTTTCTATATGTAAACGAAAGTAAACTCTTTGTAGTTTAAGTCAGTAATTGGTAAGGGTACATAAGTATAAAGGTGATCTGAAGTATTAAATTTATTAAGTATTTTTATGACTGACTGTACTTTACTTATACTCCTAATTTATTGATATTGTTCTGTACAATACTTTGTTTTATACTTCAAAGTTTGTAATGTTTATTGGCATATTTAACAAGATTCTAACTCAAAGTAGGATCATAGGTATGCAATTTATCAAAGAAGTTAATATTGGTTCGTTAACGATTTTCATACACTATATTATGGTAAACTTTGTAAAAAGTAACAACCAAAGACTTTTTAATACCTTTTATTGTGATCGGTCAATAAATTAAAATAGATGTTAGAACTAAAGATGTTTTAAAGGTCTATTATTATAGTCACTAAAGTTATCCCTTCCTAGCCGATTTCGGCCATGGCGGCCAATCCCAACGGGATCAGCCAGGTGCGCGGGAGATATTTAAAGATAAAGATAAAGATAAAGATATTTATTTTTGTAAAACATGAGTAGTTATGACAATAAAATTGTATAAGATCTTCAGTTTTTTAAAAGTGGCTACATGTTTTGCCTTTTAGGCGTACAAAATTATATATTTAGTGCATAGACGCATCGCTTATGATTACTATAAAAAAATAAAAAAAATGTTAATACAATCTAGTTATCATAGTTCTCACAAACATTTTGTAGATATTATTATGATTAGGAGAAACATCGTGATTGTAATTAATTAAAATATTATTTTCTACAGAATTGTGTGTATGGGGTTAATTCTCATCATTTAAAAATTCTGATAAGCTGTAGTAACATCTATGTAGAAGGTATTTTTTAAGGGCGAATTTATATTGTATGGTCGGTAGTTGTTTAATAGATTTAGGGACTTTATTATAAATTATTGGTGCCAAACAAAATATACTTTTATGCTTTAATGCCGTGTTTGATTTTACAATACATAATCTGTTTTTATCGCGGAGGTTTCTTATTGTGACATCTGATAATTTCATAAATAAGTTTGAATTGCTGTGGACGAAAGTAGCTACTTCATATATAAAAAGGGAAGGCAGACTTAAAATGTTATACTTAATGAAATACGATTTGCAGCTTTCAGTTGTTTTCAGGCCGAACATAGCTCTAATACACCTTTTCTGTGATTTAAAAATCATCTCTTTATTGGTAGAATTACCCCAAAAAACTATGCCAAATCTTAGGACAGAGCCAACAATACCGTGATATGCTGTGATGAGTGCATTAGTACTGACTATAGGTGCCAGTTATATTATAGTTCAAAAGTGAGTGCGCAATACGCAGTTGCACTCGCTATTCCTTCAATCTCATAGTCCGGTGAGACGGCAATCCGACATGACCGGAGAGAGATCGGGCGCAGGACCAACGGCTTTACGTGCTTTTCGAGGCACGGGGGTATCACACCACCAGCTTCGTGACTCCGAGCTGCGACTGAGTAATTTTTAAGATGGACAAACCCAGTCACAATGTTTTTGGCCCGACCCGGGATGCGAACCCAGGACCTCAGCGCGCAAATCATACTCGTAACGCGCACGCAATACAACTACGCTACCGAGGCAGTCACTAAAGTAACGAGTATGCAGTATGTCTAGCGAAATCAGTCTCCGTTTCACTTTCAGAGTAAAAAATAAAATATTTTTAAGCGCCAATGCGCTCGTTCCAACTGATTGCTTGCAAACAAAGCTTTGTGTTGTTTAAAAATATTTGAGCTGTAAGCATAAGAAAGCACTTTAAGCGGTGTGTTACTGTTCTGTGTATTTAAATTTTCTTGTTACATCAAGCTTACCTACGTAAAAAGCAGGTTAACGCCATGTGGAACTATTTTTTTCTGATTCTAGATAGAAAGAATTGGCAATACTCTCTTGTTGAGATTTGAATGCGCAACTTAGCTATTTTTAGAAAATATAATTAAATAAACATAATATTATGAGCCATATGTATCTATATTACGATCTGATTATATAATTAAGATTTAATGAGTACATTTCATGGAATTCGTCAGAGATTTAACACTGATATCACCGTTTCGAACACATTATGGTGATTACGTGCGTCGGTCTAATCTTTATATCCTTATGAAGTAATCTAGTTGTTTGACAAGATGGCTGCGTTCGTCTAAGCGACGTTCACCGTTAGTACCGGATCGGCTCTAATTGTAAGCTGTTTATAAATGTCTACGAACTGATCAATATTCATGTGGAGATTATGCTCCTCTAATTGCCACATATAAATCTAAACGCGTCGATGACATCTTAATTGCCAAAGTAACAAATCAATTTAATATACGAAAATATTTAGATGTATCGAAATAGTAGGAAAGATAATCGTAGTCGCGCGGAATGGCCGGGTCTCGTAGTCATTAATTTTTTCACCATTGATTAAATACGTGGTGTTTCGCTAATTGATGTAATGGCACTTGATGAAGTTGAGTATAAAGATATCAATATAATTGTCGTGTATATTTCTTGACATTGCCCTGCTATAAAACCAATGCCTTCAGGCGGTTTAATTAATTTCTAAGGTGAGGAAAGATTGCTTAATAACTAAATACGAACTACATTTCGATATAAATAGAAAAGTATCGGCTTTCGAGTAAAGCTTCCACTTACGTGTTTGGAGAAGACTATTTGTATCACTAATCGGATTGAAAAAAGAATTTATTTGTTAGAGTGTTAACGTTGTGTTACTTATATTTGCTGCTTTGAAATATAATCTCTAAACAAATTTTGTTTTTCTTGGAATTTTTTTAAATCTAACCGTCTAAATAAATTATTCATTACAATTATAAATTGTAATAATGCGTATCAATATAAAAAATAACAACGTTGCTTAACTTCATTTGGAGCGTAACGCGGATTTCACTGTCATTATCTAAACATCGGCGTTTAGTGATTGATGTTTTTACATTTGTTTACGTCTGTCGGTTAAATATTTTCGTGTTTCATAATAAATCGAGTCCGCTTGTTTATTATCAGCTATCAGTCACAAGTAATTGGCAAACGAGAGTTATCGTCACGTTCTACTAATAATAGACTCGTTTAAAATATATTGTTCAATGTACTGATGTCTATTAAATGTATTTTTAAACTTGTCCGTAGTGTGTACAATATAGTGTTATGTATAGACGATAGATTATAATATAAAACACGATAAGAATTACGTTGACATAAGAATTTTATTTATCTCTGGAACGTAATGATAAATGAGTAAATCACAACTGTTTTATCACTGACTTGCGAATTCATTACATTACGCATGTTTCTTGTCAAAGATACGGCAATCGATAATACGTCTCGAAAGAACGTAAATTGATAGCAAGATTGTAAATTGAAAGCAATGACAAATGGTATAACATATGAGGATTAACTCCATCGCGCCTGCGAGTAAACTACATCTTGTTCTCGATGCGTTCAGGTTCATTAGCCAGCCATAAATCTGAAACTGTTTGTCGTGCACGGTCGTAATTATGAATAATTATGGTATTTTACGGTGGCCGGAGACCGCGTCGTATATACCGATTTTTAAATATAGCTCGCTACGGTGAAAATGATTTTGTGGTCAATATTATAGGCGTGGAACTAGGTTGCGGCTGTAAATTTGCATTAAAAATGATTTAGTCATAGCGTACACCGATCAAGAAGTACAGGTAGATCGTCTGATTTTTGTGTTCCATTTTATCCATGCACAAGAAAGTGATGACATGCACTTCATGATAAATAGAATTTATGCAAGTAATCTGAATGTGAGAGACCATGAGAAATGTAAAAGCTAATGTAGCGAACAGAGTCAAAATCTGCAAGATTTAATTATTATTCTGTAAAAATTACGAGCCCCTTGTTTCTTGTGAATAAAACATCTCTTTTATGCGTGTACATAGTATATTTTATGTTAGTTTTATGTGTAAAGTTAAAGCCCATACACATGGCGGGCTGCGTGTGGGGGCGAACAAAATGCAGTGGTTCATTCATTCGTCATTTTATGACTCGTATAACTATGGACACTGACCGTTTATGGATATAAATTAACACCTGATATGAACCATAACAATGCCACATTCCTCCTGTCATAACACCATTATTCATCAATAAAAACCGTGTGTGTTGATACCAAGCGTCTATAAAATATATATTATATTTATTAATTATGTTATTTGTTGATACGATACCACGATGCGGTATGTGTCCAAATGTCGTAGTAATTAAAAAAATGCTTAACATACCAATGTTTATGTAAATGCTGGAATTAATTTTATTAACTGCTAATTGGTATTTTAGAATTGACATAACGCATGTTTATTAGATGGGCTCGCGGTTGATATGTTTCCGAAAATGCTTTTGGTACTTGTAAAGTTCTAAAATCCAAATTAAAAGTGGTTTCGATGAATTTGGAATTAAATTGTTCTGTTAAATACATGAATGTATCTAGCTCTAGTCGTTAATATAAAAATGTTAATAGTATTAGCGCAAACTCGTTCATAAGAAAGTAAATAAAACAGTCTTTGGTTTGTTATCGTTATAAATCATAAACAAAATATTCCATCCGATCGGTATAGATTTCATTTATACAATTTTTGTTATATATTTTCCCGTTGTCAAGACAGTAATTATGTAAATTGATCCGAGAGAGGTCGATAGCCTGTTGTGTCTACAACGGGTACGAGATGTTCCCAAGTGTTGAAAGTGACCGTTAACGTAATGATTCATTACCGGCATAGAATAAACTAAGAATATATTTCTTCAAATATTCTCACGCGTGGTTTACGCTGCGCGTCAATTGCTTCGTCCAACTTTTGACACCTCTCCGAGGTCAACGCCGATGGTTTTGCGCGTTCCACTAATATTTGTCCAATGTCGTCTTCATTCTTCAGAACGATTGCACTCGACTCCGACGTATTGTCAAACTTGTCACAAAATACTTGCTGTTTGTATTGCTCTTCGTAAATATCGAACGTAGATGACTAAGATAAGTGTAATTCATGAGTTATTAAAACATGTATAGTTCATAATTTTACATGGTTGCTGTTTATAGACAAATTCTCGTATAGGGTTTATGTCGTAAAAAGGTTCATTTACAAGCGTAAAAATAGCCTTTGAAGTATTTAACACATATAAAACCGTCCATTCAAAAGATTCTCACATTCTGACGGGACCGGTCTCATTAAAAGGTGTCTTTATATTTTCGTTGGGCTCAGCTGCCGCGTCTTATCGCCACCATAAAACCCTGCCGATCTAACAGTCTGATATGATAATTGTAATCCAATACATCATTATCTATTTCATCTGTTTCTACCTGTGCTTTAGATGGAGTTTAATCTCTACCGTATGCATTAAAAATAATTAGGGACCGACAAATAATGTGCATAATATTAAAAAATATCCATGGGATATACGATTAATATATTATATATACGTATAGTTCGAAACATTTTATTCAACACATTGCATTATACATTGATTTATTGAGATTGTAAACATCACCGAATATGATCACATGTGATTTAATATGACAGTGTAATAATTTAATGGTGAAAATTACACTGCTATCACGGCGACCCATATAAATTGTTTATAGTGTTTCACCTGCGTGTTCCGATCTCGGCGTTGTCACGTAGCACGCGAAAATTCCAACCTACAGGCAAGTTGCAGGTCGTTAACGGTGATGGATTTGCCGAGGCTTCTTCCGACATCACCTTCGGGCGTTGGGCTTAACGCAAAAATCGATTAAGTTTGACAGTACACGACTGTGGAGCGAAAGGTTCACGACGGTTAATTACCGTAGTCGTGACGGATATTGGGCCGATACGAAAGATTTCACATGACACAATACTAATGAATTCTGTCCAAGTTGACGCGACACAAAACGTAGGACGGAATTAGCGTTGTTTTAATTACCGGCCCTTCTACCGGCCGATTTGTCTTGTCCGTCTATACGCTTTCGATTTCCATAATGGATGGCTTTTATAATAAACCTCCGTGAGGTGCCACACGTTACATCATAAACATTAGATTGGAATTCTTTATATGCTTAACAAGCTGTCCGTCCATTTGTCGTAATTTTTATTGTTTTACTATTGAGGGAACCGGTTTTGTATGTTTTTGTGTGTTAGTTTATGGATGTGTGTGTTAGAGGAGTCAACATTATTACTTTTGTATTCTAACGTTTTGAGTTTATTAGGGGTATCGTTTGGAAGTAGCTGTATCGCTTTTTGTCTTATAAAAGGGTATCCAGAAGTGTTTTCAAATAACAAGAAATATTTAAAAGTTACAGATGCGCTTCGACGTTTTGTATATTTCTTATTATAGGTAAAGAATATTATGACTTAATAATATGTGTGATAGAGTTATTTTATATATTATTTAAATATAAAACAAAGTCATATTGCGACGGAGAAATATGATGTAATTTAAATACGTGTCCATCATACCTACTCTTAACTGTAAGTCCGGTTAAGTGTAAGCAAGAAAAAAATCCTAATGAAAGCTTGTCAGCGGAGAAACATTGAATGTAAGGGCCAAATTAAGTGTCGACGAAGTCGTATAAGTAAGTGTTTTTACGTGTAAGCAATAATACACATCCACGACGAGTGATTTTGATCATTTATCTTAAATTTTATGACACGTTTGAAGGCTTTACGCAGTTGAAGTCAAATGTGATGCCACTTTTTTTGTATTTGTCTTGTCAAGGAATACTTTCTTTCATAATTTACAAGTAAACACTCCGTGTCAGTAGATATGGGTTTCCTTTTTTGGAGTAGACCTAAAATGTGACATGTGATTTGCAAGTGTTGTCTTGGCGTAGGTGTCAAAGTACTTTTTTTACTTTCTAAACTGACATGATCTCAACTGATTTTCGCTTTGTATCTTTTATCTAAGAAAGTATTAAGCAGTTTGAAAGAAAACTTACTTGATCGTAAATAAAAGAATTGTAAAATAAAATACTGGCAACAGTTACATTAACGAGGCGCATCGCAAATTATTTTGTAACTTAATCAGTGCGAGATCGTTCCAATCTAGCTCGGTTGGCGCATTATCGATTTTGGCCCGGCGGGGTGTCCGACAAAAGAATCTCATTTTAAATAAATCGCGCGAGACCGCGTCGCGTCGAGAAATTAGGCGCGGTGTCCCCCGCCGCGAAAACTCATCGTAAATAAGTGTCCCCGTCGGCTGCGCAGCTCTCCGGCTTCGCGGGGTAGATTTAAAAACACATTCTTGTTATACACTCGTTTAAGGATTTAATTACTTGCATCTCTGATGGGCCCGCGCGGCCGTCCCGTGTCGCCGGTATGCGCTCGCTTGCACGCACGTGATCGTAAATTCTCACTTCGTTGATGATCCCAACGCTGGTCCACGATGAGTTAACGCTTTATGTTAGGCTTGTTGACTTTTTGCATGTGAATTATTTTTTTCCGATTTTTACCGAGCGTGGGTTTTGTATAATGGGCTGTTACTTTTAAGTGGATTTTCGAGTTCGTCGCGATTTATGTTTCGATATTTAACCCGCTCGTTTATTGTAAATGGGTAAAAATGACAATAATAAAATAGAAGACGGCTATTAGTCACTGCGATATTGATTAATATGCATAATTTAATTGGCCTTCCGTGTTCGAGACATTATATAAAAAATAGGAAACGAAAAAAAATATATTAGGGTGCCGTCACACATAAAACAATAAAATTATAAATTAGGTTATTCATTCCACATCATTGTTTCATGATAAAATTATAACAAAAGTTTCAATTACTTGATTCTATTACATATAATATCAATAACTAAACGGGTCGTGTTAGAGCTTGCAAGTGTGTCTGCAGTAGTATGAAAATCTTGAGCATGTGCCACAATGGAACCTATTATGTTTCCGCCGCAGTCTTCACCTTTGAAAAGTTTCAATTATAGGTCCATAATACCATTGATAGTGCCATTTAGAAAGATGATTAGTGGGCGGTGGTACAAGTGGGCGGATTCACACCCTCGCGTCACTTTGACACTTTTCAAACTTAATAATATTTTAACACCTTTTTATCGCGCCAATCTCACAATACACAGATAGAATTGTTGATCTCATTTTATTCTCAAGATCGTACAGATATCGGTGTCGGCGTTTCCAATTTACAAGCGAGTATCCCGTGTCGAGAAAAATGAACATTGGATTCCCGTGTCCGGATTCAATTGCCCTTCAACTAGAAGTCTTCCCGTTCACAATGCAGCCGGTGTACCATTTGTAAACGTGATACTTCCTCTGACGCAAAACTTCTTTTGCGTACTATTGCGGCCCCTTTACTTTAATCAAATCGCTGCGACAAAGGATTGAATGGAACGCTGCTCGATTTCGTACAAGCGATCGGTATTGGCTGAGAAATTCCTTTTAAGGATTGCCGACATTTTTTGCGGATGCCCCGTCGCGAAATAGGTTTTTATAATAACCTTATTCATCTTTGAAGTGCTATTAGGTTTGCGTAATGACTAATATAATAAATTAGCGTATTCAAATTTCACGGAGGAGTTAAATAAAGTCCTATTTATTTATTTATATTTAATTTAGTTAATTTGCGTGATAATTTTATAAAAGATGTAGACAGTAGACGATAGGTAAATAAGTTTGATTGAATTAATATTTCACGATTACATTATTCTTGACGCTCTAATGATAATATTTTTATATCTTACTATAAATTTAATAGTCTCGAAGCTATCGGATGGATTACGCATGCTGTTTTTGATGTAGATTTTAGTAAGATTTCTCTGGTGTATTGATTTCTTCTGGATTTACTTTCCATGTTTAACAAAAAATATTTGTGTAAGTTTTTAAATTCTGCAAAACAATCATAATCGCCCCTTTCCTCTATTATGCGCAATGATGTTTAAAGAAAAAGGTGTAGATGCGTTATAAACAGTAAGAATTCAGATGTTTACCTTATACAAGTATGTAAGTAATATTAAATGTACAGTCAGAAGCATAAATATCTGTACAAAATCAACATTTCAAATCGCCTATATACGCGTTAAGTTAAACCTAAACCTTTTTTTCTTTGTTTGAAGTAAAGTAAATCTCTCTTTTTTATTTTTGTGAAAAGAAAAAACAATGATTAGTAAGAACAAAAAAGTATGTAGGCGATTTGAAATTTTGAATTTGTTCAGCTACTTATGCTGGTAACGGTACTGCCGAAAAAGTGTATGCTCGACCACTTTAAGGTTCTAAATAAGTCGCTTGCGCGTCATCTGTCAGCAGCATGCAACTTACAACTCCTATGTTAATTCCGAAATGATCGCACCTGCTTGGTAAAATATGAAAAATGGGCGTTTTATATTGAGAAAGTGTACTAGCACCTAATTGGGTGATTGTAAATTTGACTAGCGATAGGATATAGGAATTGTTCTTATATATAATCATTAGTCTTCCTTCCTTCGGCGTAGGCGGGTAAACTAACAGTGTAGAGGTTTGCTTTTAACTTACGGTTTGTTGGTAATTTGAAAATGACAAGTACAGGTTGTTAAAAAATTCTTAAGTGAGAAATCAAATATTGTAAAATATGATTTTGAATATAATTTAAACATTTATGTATTAATACGGCGTAGAAGATGCATACCATACCATATCATACAGCCCTGTATTATATACTGCCCACTGCTGAGCACGGGCCTCTACAACTGAGAGGGTCAAGGCCTTAGTCCACCACGCTGGCCTAGTGCGGGTTGACAGACTTCACATACCTCCGAAATTTAGAGAACTTCTCAGGTATGCAGGTTTCCTAACGATGTTTTCCTTCACCGTTAAAGCGAGCGATAATTCACAAAGAACACACATAACTTTTTAGAAAAGTCAGAGGTGTGTGCCCTTGGGTTTGAACCTGCGGACATTCGTCTCGGTAGTCCGTTCCAATCCCAACTAGGCTATCGCCGCTATATAGAAGATGTATAAATAACACAAAATTAAATGCACTTTTTGTGTTCCATAATTCTTTTTTAAATGCATAACCGTCTGCGGCCTCGATCGATTTAAAAATAACAAAGGTTTTATGTAATATGAATCGTCTCTTTAAATGGTGCCCCTTATTGTATAAAAACAGAATGTTGATATGTTCGGCTGAATACTGCTTATGAAATTTTTATGGTCCGTAAAATGCAGGTACAAAAATTATACTATTCAAATATAAGCCTTTAATAACACGCAGTGTTTCACTTGTGATTTGATTGTTATTGTTCTGCAGGAATATGATTTCTGTGCGTGTTTTTTTACTTTTCCTTGTTCGTTTTTAATTTCCTGCAGTTAGGTGAACATAGTTGGTTTTGTGTGCATTACTTACAGTCTTTTATTTTCCGTAATATACTATATGCGTTTTTTTGTGTTTTTAAGCTATTGCATAGCTTCTATCGCGGGCCTTGAGCGTGGAGACCGAATCCAGAAATTCCTTAACAAAAATAACCTGACATCTTTTTTATCTTACTAATATGAACCAAAATAAATACAATACGTAGAAGCTATAATTCTTGAAACGAGTATATTTTTATTTATTAAAGTCATTAAAACCATTTCTTACTAATCTAATATGAACCTTAAATACATTGCGTAGAAGCTATTTCCCCAGCGTTGGCACGGCACGAGTACAAAAGAATCGAACGTAACATTCTTTTTTCAAATTTTGATTTATTCTACTTTGGTTGTGATGACCATTGCATTTCTGACATTTATCAATAACAAGACTAAACGTGCGTTGCTCGCGTTTAAAAATCTACTTTATGTGGTAAGCGTAAGATCGAATTTGTGTTTAGCCAATCCAAATTTGTGATAAAAAATGCTATGCAATAGCTTTATTTATTTAAAGACTAATCAATTATAATATCTTGTTTATTAATTTGGCTCTTGTTTTAATACATTTCAGCATTACCCCTCCAAACCGGCTCTAAAAAAGTTTAGAATGTTCTAGAGTCTAGTTCCATACCAGGTCCTCATTATATTTCTCGACAAATAATAAAATAATACCTAAGCGAAATAAAAACATTTCTTCATAACCATCATTGTGCTTTGTGATGTAGGTACCTACAAGTAAAATTTCCTTGATACCTATTTTCATTCCGTGAACCCCACGATCTTTCGAAATCTTTCTACGATCTATGAGCTAACTGTCTACGCGCTGCTTATAATGCACAACCTCACAACAGATCAACGTGTTCGGGTGTGTGATGTGCACCAGTTTTATGTCGGCCGTTACACTAGAAGCCACTCGGTACCATACACTAATGTATGCAGAACGGACGTCGGTGGACTATAGCTGGCACAGACAATTTCACGCGCGCTTAGCTCATGTTTGCCAAGCGATTTGCCGCCGGCGTGGCGTCGGCATGGACGCACGTTTTTTCTTCCTCAACGGTCCGTCCGAGCGTGTTAAAGAGACGTTTCAAATACGACCAACAAAATAATAACAATCGCTCACTTTATTTATTCACAGATGTAAATGCTCGTTCGTGGATAAAACATTGCGGGTATGTGAATGCAGTTCTCGTCACTGGCCATGAAGATGGAGTATTTTACTAAATTTAATGGTTTTAATTTTCAGACAAAATATACCACGATAATATGTTGTTAAGTTAATACGGTACCAACTTACATCGTGCAATCAATCAATCAGCCTATTGCTGCCTACTTCTAAACGTAGGCCTTCCTATGTGATCTTGCACTGTACCGATTTTTGACTTCTTTCCACGTGGACCCTTTTATATGTGTATGGTTAAGATGACATGGTAAAGTACTAGATGATAAACGAAACCTCGACGGCTGAAAATGGCCGCTATCGCCTATATTTTTGTGTTTAAAAAGATGTCTTTACTAAACACCTACCTAGTTAAAATAATATTGCCAATACAATCGTTACCCCCTTTCTTCTTTAAGAGGTTAAATCACGAGAAATCACCTTTTGGGATGGTGTCTATAATATAATAATATAAATTAAACAACCTCACAATATTCACAATTTCTATCGTATCGATGATAACTCTGATATAACGTATCAATGAATGTATCAGTCGTGTGGAAAATGCCTTTATAAATGTTGAAGATTAGGTACAATCGATTTGTACGCGTCGTTATCTATACTATCAAATCTGCGAGACCGTGGTTGAAGTTGACGAGTCAATATTTTTTTTTATGTAGATAACCATAATAACGTTCTTATTTTTTTCGATTGAATGCGGTAGTATCTGTATTTATGTGAGGAGAGCCGCGAGCAGAGGCTAGTAACGAAAATTTTAATGCCATTCATAGATAAAAACAAAATGTATATTTATTTTAAACATTGTAGACTAGCGTTATACAGCATAAACGATAATAATACAAATTATAAGTTTACTAACCTTGTAGTTAAATGAACTCTCTTTTGATACGAGATACGATGAATAATAAATACTACTTTTAAATTAAAACGTGTTTAATATCATTAAAGCCACGTATCAACGCTGCATATACTTTTATCATAATATTATGTACTACTTTTTACCCGCGTCGACGCTCGTGGTTTTTTATACACATAAATGAAGAGACAATCAAGCCGCTTGTCTGATGGTAAGTGCTATCTATAAACAGTAGCAACACTACTAACTCTTTAAATTACAAAGCACTGCATGGCATTGCACTGCGCATGTCACCTTGAGACAACACTGCGATAACATTGGCTACAGTTTCTTACCAACCAGAAGACAACAGTGCTGGCAGAATGTTACTTAGCGGCAGAAATATACCTTGTAGTACTATTTTTTATGAACGCTTGCATACGAGAATCCTACCATCTTGTGTAGAAGCTCTGCTTAGTATCAATGCATTAGGTGCATTATTTATGTTTGGATTTTCTAGAATTCGAGGTCTTGCGATTTAAGTAGCTTATTTCTAACCACCTTAGTTAACTTATCCAGGTTTTCATACATATGTCATGTCCCGTTAAATTATAATAAATACCAAATTACTTGTTACTACAACATTATAATATGGCTTCTGGCTTGAATGTGTTGTTTATGTTGCTAAGGCGTTCGTTTTGCATTTTATCTAACCACTACTATTTTATCGCGTTCAAATTATAACAAAATTTTGATCACTATCCCGATGGTCTCATACTCTGTTTGCTTGAGACAATGTCTCTCTCCGTTTTGGTGGTCTGCAAGAAATACTTCAATTTAGCTCTGTCCTTTATATTTTCCATATTTTACCCTTTTCATCTGGTGAGGAGGAAGCATTAAATTAAATAAACAACAATTCCTTCCCCCTCATATAATTTTACATCGTTTTTTTTAATGCGCTGTCATAATATATGATTACATAGAACAGGTAATCTGAATCAAACAAATGATAAGATATTATAAGCATTAAGTTGAACTGTACTAATAAGAAATTTAGTATCACGGTCGACTTTAATGTGGTAACTTGTGATTGATTCCGACCACGATGCCTTTTTTAAATAAAATAGTTGTGGTAACAGGAGCTGTCACAGAAATTGGAGAAGCAATTTCCATAAATTTTGCCAAATTATCAGCAAGGCTATATTTGATTGATAAAAATGGAGACGGTCTAAAGAAAACAGCGGAATTGTGTGAGAAGTTGAGCCGTACTAAAGTGTTTACTGCAGTCGCCGATCTTACTGACGATGATCTCGTAGAAAAAGTTATACGCAACGCCAAGAAAGAATTCGGCAGAATCGATGTTATTGTCAACTGTATTGCAATTGTTAGATGCACGAAGATTTTGGAACCGAATATTATTGAAGTGTATGATGAAGTCATGAAGAACAATTTGAGGAGCATTGTTCGTATTACACACTGTGTTGCACCGATATTGGTGGAATCTAAGGGAAATCTTATCAATATATCAAGTATATCAGCTAATCTAACTACAAAAGAAACGTTTGCTTACAACACATCAAACTCAGCTTTGTGTCACTTCTCTAAGTGCGTTGCTTTAGAATTAGCCCCACATGGTGTCAGAGTCAATTGTATCATGCCCGGCCCAGTGGCTGCAGATTTATTGATGAACGGTGATCAATGCAAAGAAAAAAGTGACGCGGTCTGGAAACACTTAGCTGCAACTGCACCTTTAAAAAAGAATGTAAAGGCTGAGGAAGTAGCCGAGCTAACCACTTTCTTGGCAAGTGATAAAGCTAAAAGTCTAACTGGATCGACTTATTCTGTAGATTCTGGTTTTGGTCTGGTTGGTTCTCTAGATTTAACTAATTAGTGTGAAGATGAGAAATACACTTGTTCTTTTATAACTAATATTGAGCAATATAAATATTGATAAATCAATATTGTGTTTTACTGTGTAGAGTACCCTAAAATTAAATGCATTTATTGATGTTAGGTTCTATATCCATATTAGTGTTATGAAAGGTTTGTGTGACTCAAGAATATATTGTTTCAGATTTGACATTATGGAACAAGAACCTTGTAGTTTGTATAATTTGCGAAAATAGAGTAATAACATTAAACAAAGTAGTTTAAATAATTAAAAGTTATCTAATACAAAATTAACATACACTTTGTATTTAGTATAATATTTACATTATCATACATGTAAATGTGGAGTAGAAGTAAAATATATGCATATAATTTTAATTGAGATAACAATTATCACGTACTGTAACTCTGTGCGTGTATATTTATTACAATTTGCAGTCGGTGGTGCTCATAGTGTGTCGTATTATACGTTGTTTTATTACGCGATTCGATGTGACTAAATGCTACAACAAAGAGATAAATATAATCGTAGGTGTGCTTAGATATATGAAGTTAATAGTGACAATACCAATTTAATACCGCGATCCCCTTTAAAGTATTGGCTTGTGATCTATATTATAAAGCTATAATCCTAAGAAATGAGCTTTATAAATAAAATTGTATTAATTACGGGTGCGGCTTCAGGAATTGGAGAAGCAATTTCCATAATTTTTGCAAAATCATCAGCAAGGTTGTATCTGGTCGATAAAAATGGTGAAAGTCTAAAGAAAATAGCAGAAGTATGTGAAAAGTTAAGCCGTACTAAAGTGTTTTCTGCGGTCGCCGATCTTACCGACGATAATTTTGTAGAAAAAGTTACAAACGATGCCAAGAACGAATTTGGCAGAATTGACGTTGTTGTCAACTGTATTGCGATCTTTCGATCAACAAAAATTATGGATCCGAATGTAATTCAAGTTTATGATGAAGTTATGAAGAATAATTTAAGAAGTATCGTTCGCATTACAAACTGTATTGCACCGATTTTAATTGAATCTCAAGGATGTCTTATCAATATATCAAGTGTATCGGCTGTCCTGACTTCGAAAGAAACGTTTGCTTATAACACATCTAAAGCAGCTTTATGTCACTTCTCAAAATGCGTCGCTCTAGAATTAGCCCCGCATGGTGTCAGAGTCAATTGTATTTTGCCCGGACCAGTGGCTACGAATATACTGATAAACGCTGGGCACAGTAAAGAAAAAAGTGACGCTGTTTGGAAAACCGCACAAGAATTAGCTCCATTAAAACAAATGGTTAAAGCTGATGAAGTCGCTGAATTGGTTGCATTTTTAGCCAGTGATAAAGCCAAAAGTGTAACTGGATCGAACTATTCTATAGATTCCGGTTACGGTCTTTTAGGTTGTCAAGATGCAGATAATTTATGTCGAGTCTCTAGATAATTGATATTATTATTGTGTATAACTACAGAGTTTGGCTAAAATTAATCAAGAAAATGCAGTTCTAATTATAAATGTGGATCAGCAGAGTAAAACATGCTTTATGAAAATTCTGAATGACATTAAACATGATTACATATCATATTATGGTCGTTTTATAATTTCCAGTCACTACAAATATACAGGGTTATTTGTAAGACATTAATGAAAGAAAGAAGAAAAAAAGAAGGAAAGAAAGAAATAATTTATAACGTCCATTCGTTTGGGAGCTACGATATCACAGGCGGACATACAGATACACACCTTAAATCTATAACACCCCTCTTTTTGCGTCGGGGGTTAAAAAGAATAAGAATAATCATCACTTTAAAATAAATTGGCATAATTAAAGTTTATGTAGAGAAGGAGTGCAGAAAAATAAGATTTATGTGTAATAAGTTTTACAAATATATTAAATTCGACGGTCGAATTTCGGCTACTGGACGACAACAAGTTATAATTAATAGTCGTAGAGCAATATTTTGTTTATAACGTTATTATAGTCCTGAGAGGTTATTAATATTTAACAAATAACCCTGTATACTTATTTGTTTAAAACATTATCTATAATGACTAAATCATTATCAATGATCTGTTGATGTCTAACATTATTGTAAATATCGTTGTTCTTAAGAAACTTCTAATGAGTTATGTGTATTACTTGTACAGTGTACACTATAAAATGACGTTGTATTAATAAAGTCTATTAAGATTCTCCTCACGATATATTTAACAAAGAATTTCTTCTGTGTTTTTAACAGTATTGTTGTGTACAATTTTTTAAACCAGTTTTTTTTTTACAAATTTAGCCCCGGCCTCCTTACCAGCCAATTAGTTACTCAGCCCTTTGATATTAACATGAACTTTTCTAGTTAAAAGCATATTAACATTATTAAGAGTCACATGCAGACGCAGTAAAGTCGAGTACAACGTCATGTGGCCAGCAACAGTGAAGTTCGTATTTCAGGAGCGGTGGAGCAATAAAGTAAGCAGTTTTACAAGTGAGTGCCCCCAGAACGAATGTGCGGGTTAGCATACGCCCGATATTCTTATTTTATGAGTGAAAAATCTTGCAAAGAATATTTCCAGACAAAGAGGTCGAATCAATGCTTGCTTGACTTGTTCTGCACGATTATAATAACGTTATAGTCTCTCATGGACTTAATTCTTCATTTAACATTCCCATAGATTTTAACTGCAGTTGATTCTTGTTATTGAATCCTACACGAAGAATGCACGCTCCGCAACAAAGCGTTCACATTATGTTGTCGCACCGCGCGTTCGTTCCAATTAAGGGAGATTTATTCATCCCTTTGCCGTCACACGATTTCTTCATAGACATTATCAGAGGATATAACTCGGCAGGATGATTGTTCCCCAATTTTCTAAACACCTCGACAATGCTCTCGTAATTTGTTCCATCCTCTTGGCTGTTTGATTGTTTGCTCTGTGAAAACACGGCCCGTCATCACACAACTTCAGGGTTGGCGCTTAGTACGTCTACTTGAAGTGTTTCGCATGCGATATTCATTTGCTTCAATGCTTTGTAATCATTCGTAATTTGAATTCGAGAAAGGAATTTAAATGGTGTCTGTTAATATTTACATAGATGAGTGTTTGTTATCTAAGCGCCAGTAATTTGTTCCATTTTACGTGGAATAGTTGTTTCTAATCACTATTGTAAGTCGTGTTAGTTGTAGTATAATGATCCTATATTTTGTACTATACAAAAAAAACTCATTATATTATGCATTATCATCGGTTTCATTTATAAGTGGTTAGTTGATTGGGCTACTGAGAACCACACCCTTTGTTATATACGAACCACACCCCGCTTTTATGTAAGCAGTAGCTTATTTTAAATGATAAACGAGCGCCCAATAGATTTGAATAACAAGCAGGCAGATGCACTTAATCCTTTTGATTTCATTAAACACATGCACGCTTTTGGCTCCTGTCGGAAATATCACTCGAGTGTGGGCTTCGATTCAACGAAAGATCATTCATAATAAGTTTAGGGTTCATATAAATTAAGGAATGATCTATAGCCTTTGGAATTTTGACTGCATTGTGTTTGTCAAAAAAAAATATCAATCTATTTTGTCTTTATTACGTGACCGAATAATGTGTTGTGGGATTTGTGATTGTCTCCCGAGGGCATGTTTTTTTTAGCATTTCAATAAAGAAATCTTCGTGACGTAGCGTTCTATTTGTCAGAGGAACAATATTTTGAAATCACCTGCTTTACCCTCCTTCCGTTGTAATCAATTCCCACAAGACATTTTTGAGTTGTTACCAATTGCCGCGTCATTTGTTTGATCGTTTCGTTAAGTTGGAGAGCAAGTGAAAAATCTGTATACATTAATCATGTCGATATAATTTTGAATGTTCGAAAAAATTTACATAAATAATTTATACCCAGGAGGCGGCGCGCGCTCCGATGTTTTCTAATCCGTCGTCTTGTTGTGAACACCATATTGCTTCCGATCGTATGATACGAGCTTTAAATTTCTTTGTTTTACAGCGGTGTATTCCTTCGTCTGTTCAGTACGCATTCTCAGCGTTGTTGGATGATGTTATCATGTATTTATTCGTTTCCAACTTGTTTGTATTTCATCACAGTGACCAGGTCTCTTTTACACATAATTAATGTCGCAAATATAAATATTGTCATGTACCAAAGTAAATTTATCTTATTATTCTATAGGCAGCCGCATAAGTAGCTGAACAAAATCAAAATTCAAATCGCCTATCTACGCGTTAAGTTAAACTGAAACATTTTTTTCTTCGTTTGAAGTAAAGTAAATTCGTTTATTTTATTTTTGTGAAGAGAAAAAAATATATTAGTAAGATCATAAAAGTATGCAGGCAATTTGAAATATTGAATTTGTTCAGCTACTTATGCTGCTGACTGTACAGGCAACCTGTATATAGTTTTATTATTACACACATCACTATCTTATAAAAAATCAACGTGAAGATCCGGTCCAGCATTACAAAATACCTCCTGTAACATTATGGGTATTGATGCGCGATGGTCACTTACCATCAGTGACCCATTTCACCGATTAACTATCTTATTATACTTCTATAAAAAGTTTCGTTACTGAGTAATTTGTGGTCCTTTGCACGAAAATATTTAATTTTGTATTAAAAGGATAACATGTAAAACAATATTATAATACTTTATTAAATATCTGCAATATTCATAGCTTTCACACTGTGTCGAGTGTAACCCAGGCTTATTTATGCCTTCAGTGTTATTTTATATATCATAAGTAATACACAGTAAATCGTGTACAGTACAGCTGGTTATGATAATAGTATGACTTTTGCTAAAAATACCATACCTACACATTTGTTATTTTATTGTATCTTTCCGCGCGTAACACATTTTACGATCGCGGGCGAATTACGTTTTTAATTGTGTATCGTTAGTTATCGCCCGGCTCGCAGCGGGACGTCGCAAGGGTGTTGGCTGGCGGTCCACTCATCTCCATAAGGAGTGGCTGAGAGGCTGACGCGGCCCGTACTTCGCTCTGCTTGACAGAGCATTATTTTAGGCATGTGACTGTGATCGATTCGATCGAATCTCTCTTTGGACAGCGTCAGTTTTTACCGGCAACCGGCACGATATTTACAATGTACAGTAAAGTGCTTTGTATACGATTGTGATATAGGATTTTTTTATGTAGAGTGTAGTGAGTTTTGTGAATGTATACAACCGCAGTCTTATTCGTCGTTCGACACGTTATGAAACTCATAACTGAAAGTGCAAATTTATGTTTTATTATATTAATTGTATGACTTTGCCCTGTCATTCTTTACCAATTAATATTATATCGTTCTGAGGTCCCGGGTTCGAATCCGAGGTTGGGCAAAATGATAATGGGCTTTTCTGCTTACTATTAGCCTGGAGTCTGGAATTTGTACCCGATATTGCGATGCGCTTGCCCCTATCATATCGTGGGACGGAACACACTTGGCGAAAAGTGAGTGCCCTGGCAGGAGCCTATCCCTTCTGGAATAAAGGCGTGATGTGTGAATGAATTGATATTCTATATCGATTGTTACTATTGAAAAATCCTACTATACCGCAATATTTAACGTTTTGCCCAGTCAATGTAAGTATGTAAGTTTATGGATAATACTAAACTTAACCTACGGTTTAGTCAAGGTCATTTAATAAAAACGGTAATTATTTAACAACAAACAACCATCGGTAAAGCTACCGTACTGACACTTCGTTTTATCTGTACGAAGGTCCAGTCAGAAATTACATCGATGAATATGATGTAGTGTTCGCGGTTTACACGCTCGTTGTTATGATGAATTGTCGGCGTTATGACCCTTGTTTTAGTGAGTTTTGTGTTACATATCGACTCGGTAACTTACAGTCGCAACACATCGTTTATTTAAACTGTTTACAGTTTTGATTAGAATCGTTTTTTCTTTTGGATATTTTAAATATATAATTTTTAAATGGTTACGGTGATCGGGACGTACAGAGATTATTATTATATTCGCGATTATATACTAAACGAGATAGTTGCCAGCTTTTTCTCTTCACCAAATTTTGTAAGAATACCTGTTATCTATACAGTACACAGGCAGACGAGCTAGCGGCTCGCCTGATAAGATGATAAGTCACCGCTGATTATGAATGTAGCTTAGTGTCACGGCCACAGGCGAGCCGCTACACTGATAGGAACCTTGACAACAACTGACAATACTTATAGCACGTATAATAACAATGCTCTACATATAACTGTATTAACATATTATTTTTTTGTGAAAAGTAAAGTATATAGGTATTATATTATATATCGCTACAACCTTTAAGTATGATACGACATTTTGTACTTCATAGTTTTTTTTATCTTTTACAATCGCATATTTCGTAAATTTTAGTAATATTATTGATAAGGCGTAGAGCATTCCTAATAAAATAATTACGCAATTAATGTAGTTATTAAAATAATTTCTGACGCTAATATCGCGGGGGTGTAATAAGGATCGACAGTTAACCTTCGTTAGCCGCCAATAAATAGCGCACTTGCTGGGCAACTTTACGACTAGATATAATTAACTGGCCCTTGGCCCGTTACGGTAGCAAGTGCTGCATCCAACTTATAGGCCATTTAGTACGTGCGGCACCCTATAAATCATCCTCGCTGAGGTCCGCACGCTTTGAGCCAGTGCAGCGCGTTAAGCTACGCGCACATTGTTTTTATTTTCACAACACGTGTTTATAATTAACAGCAACAGAGGTTTTGTGTGTTCTCTTTTTAAATCCTGTGATATTGGTTTTTAATTACTTATCACGTGTGAAGAAAAAATGTTTGACGTCAATGTTGTTCAGTTTGTTTTTGTCAGTTTTTTGGAGGTGTTTGCCAGAGTTGGTTCCTTCGACGGGTCTGAATTCTTTGCTTGTTGATTTGTCAGTATTTTTATATCATGATGATTAATGAAATATTTGATGCATAGTATTATTGATAAAAAACAATCTTTGATACCTATTATTGAGTCAAAAAAATAAGGTGGCGCTCTTTGATATCTCTTGGTAAGCTAGGAGGATAAAAGCCACTATTTTTCGTTCTAGCTTTAAAAATTAAATTAAAGTTAGTACATTAAGAGTACTAACATCCAATCGATAACTAATTATAATGACAGTGCATTATTTTCTTTTCATAATCGGTAGAACAAAATAAGTAATCTTAAGCTGATCATGTTTTCATTCAAACCCAGGAATTCACCGTTTTCACAGCATAAATACGCTAACATTATACATACCAAAAGGGAAAATGAATATGATATACACAATTTTACACTCTACGAATAAGCAATTATACATAAATTTCATTAAACTAGATACTTAATTGTTAATGACTTCTTGTGATATACAAGCGTAAAGAAATACATTTATCTTTCTGTAATTATAGAGCTGACACACGGCAAATTATTTTTTTCCTCCCACGACGATTAACAATTAAGCATATCTTAACAATTATCATACTCAGTGTAAACCAAACCGACATAAGTAATAGACGGGTATCAAAAACGTATGTCCTTCGGCTTGAATTTTTTAATAACTAGTTGAATTAATAAGCCAAAGCTCCGCCCTGTAGGCGTCAACTGCGCGATTAATATCTCGAGGTGCAAACGACTACCGGATCTATTTCGCCCCCACTCGTGTGCTCCACGCCTTATTTCTCAACAAAGCGAAATTCACACTGTTGTATAACATCATTTATTCGCTAACGCACACAGACTCGTTTATCAATCTATCGTGTTAATATTTGAATAACGAATTGTTATTTGGTTCGCTTTGGTTTATTGTGGTGTTAAGATCTGACTCGATAAAAAAATATTAGATCATAATATAGTTATACATTTATTATGAAATTGTTTTTTAACGACTCTACATAAATAGAGAACAATACGTAAAATGAAAATCGGACGAATGCTCTCTGTAAATCAGTTCTATGAAATGGATTACCATGCAATTGCTACCAGTGTATTGGGTCTCCTAAATAGAGACTGGCTGTCACTAATTGTAGACGCTCTTCATTGGTACTAATATTATGGTTTGCTTTTTATCTTACATCTATTTTGACGTGTGTACGGGATATTTTAGCAATCATTTAAGGTTGTCAATAATATGATGCAAAAAAATTCTCATTAATTATAGTCCTACTAATATATAAATATAAATGCGAATGTTTGTAAATATGGATGTATGGATGTTTGTTACTATTCCACGCAAAAACTACTGAATGGATTTCGATGAAATTTGGCACACGGATAGATCATGTCCTGGATTAACACTTTTTATCCCGGGAAAACTCATTCAAGCGAGCGGAGCCGCGGGTTAAAGCTATTATAGATAATTTCATTCGCGAACTTTGATTATTCATGGTAATGTTTGTGTATGTACTTACTTATAGGTATTTAGTGTGTATTTATAGAACTAAAACACAAAACAAGCGGAAGGTTGCCCATTTGGACTGTGAGCGATTAAGAAAATTTATGGAGTGCGTCGACATTTTCTATAGTGTTCTCCTTGCGAAAAAATTCAAGTAGGTAATTTAAATAAATGTAACATTTATATTGCACAATTGATGTCCGTATCACGTGCATGTGTATGAAACATGTTTTTGTTATAGTTATATCAAAGTCCAACATTCACAATGTCAACAATGTTTGATACATCTGAAGAACGAACAACACGTCATAATAATCACAAAACGTTTGCTTGTTTAGCTTTAATATCTAATGTCGGATTAAAGCGTGTAGTTGGCGTGGATTTAAATGGATTTTGCATGAACTCAGACTCCTTGAATAAAGGTTTAACTTTAGCCCTTACCTTCGCTGTATCCAAAGCTTTCCAATATCCAACTTAGGCCAAAACTAGTAGGCTTACGGGCTTAACTGTTTGGCATGAATACTTTTGTTGGGTATTTCGTCGTCTTAAGATATAACTCCGCTTAACTTGTTTAGGTAAACGTTTTAGGTGATAATAAAATATGTACGCCATTCACTGTTGTATGAATGTAGTATGTAATTTTATATTTATGCTATATAATATATCTTGGGGTTATTATTCTAAATGTAACCGATGTTTTTCTTATTCGCGGGTCTTTATTATTTCTATACAATGGTATGCAAAATTGGCAGTGTAAAAAAATACTATTTATACATAACGCTATAAAATTTTTACTCAATTTTATACTACGTCCAGTGTTTTTAAAGCTGATAACGCATTCAAATGTCTTTTGCTGCCTTTCAAACGAGTACAAAGATTACGTCGGTAGTGCTGTTTGTATCTTTACGATATTGCCGCAAGATGGCATCAACGCGCCACCGTTCTACCGAGCGCTGTACCGCGAAGTCCGTAAAAGTAAAAACAAAACAATTACTACTCATTGTTCCCCGTTTTGCCATTATCTGTTGGCCATTAGATTAGTTATTCTAACCACTCATAAAAGGGGATGCAATCCTTTTTTGTTTATATACAATGAGATTAACGAAATTTCGAGGTCTCACAAACAATGGATAGGTTTTTTAAATCGCATTGTTGTGTGTTTTTAAATGTTTAACGAAAATGGAGTTTGCAACACAGGTGTTGGTAATTTCTTTAATTTTTTATTAAGTCAGGCTTAGTTTGTTAGTTTTGTTAAAGGATTATACAAAGTAATCATAAAATGTTCTAGGAAGTATGATTGTTTGTTTTTGTACAGTTATTGTAATTTTGAGATAACACTGACTAAATGATTTTCTCTAACTTGTATACTTTTTTAAAATGTCGTTTCTTAATTTGGTATACTTACCAAGAAATATACGGGTGGTAGGTATTTTGTTTGTCGATCTAAATAATCGTCATTTAAATATCATCGTAATTCAATGTGAACAGTACGATAGGTTCTTGTTTTACAAAGAGTTCTAAGATTGTATAGAGGGAACATTGGGAAAATGTTCATACAAAAATTTTGAGCTTGTACGTAAGGCGCAAATTGGCATATTTCCTTCCAAAATATTGTTTTCTGTACAAAATTTGCGCATACCGAAACGTCTTGTCACATGGGTGTGTCAGATAAGACAGCGACTTATTACCCACGAGTGACAACTTTTGAACGAAAATTTTTGGGCCTGATGTCCGGTCTATAACTATACTGTTTAATGTCTTTGTAGTTTTATTATATTAAATTGTATTTAGTTAATTGACAACTCTTAAAATTTTGTTAATCTGTCCACGCTGTATCAAAACGTATGTTGGGTACATACTTCTTGATACAGGCTACTATTTATAGATAGATGAATGTCTGTCTAGGGTGAATATTGCCTAAAATTCCTGTTTTTCCAGAAATATTACTCTCTACTCTCTAATGTATAAAAAATGTATAGGTAATAATAAATAAAAGACATATGATAATGAAGACAAGCATTTATTAATCAATATTGTATTTTAACAACAAAAATTAGTAAATAAATCTTAAGGACACAATTTTTCAAAAATACTTGTCCTAGATCAATGCCGGCCGCATCCTTGTCTCAGTGTCTAAACCTTAAAATGCCTATCAAATGCGGCAAACGCCTGTTATACGGTAACCCTATATGTACTGACGCTATACTTCGGCTAGTTAAAGAATCAGTGAGCTCAAAGACGCCGAGGCAGGCGAACAGCAATCAGTATAATTGTTTTTGTGAATTTCCATTTGAAACTGGGCTCTGATTCTAGCCGGCTAATAGTTCGGTGGGCTGTTCCAAAAATGTTGTGTCATTAGTGGTGACCGCACGTGACCGAGGGCACCTGCCACCGGCCGATCGTGCCGACATGCCTCAACAACCACCGGGGTCTATCTCTACAGCTTTCGATATTAGTACTTGATGCCTATGTCATCGATGTAAGAGGTGGCAAGGGTTTAAGTGATTAATTTTATTTCCATTTGTAATGTGTGCTGTCATTAATTATGCTGGTATTTCATTTCTTAAACAAAACATCAAAGCGTTATAAAAATCCTTTACTGTTGTAAGAAAAGTAATTGATATCAGTGCAGTCTTTCATCCTTGATTTGTAACCTGATCACATACCTACGTTAACATTGCTATCGAAATTAAATGTTCATGAACCCAGATTGTATGCAAATTTTACGCTTTGACATTCACCATGACTAATCAACATAATAGGTATGAATGTTTAAAGAACAGAGGGCTTCCAGTATTTTGCAATTGAATAATACAATTAAAACAAAGTCCAAACAAACATGATTTAAAAGAGAAGAGAATTAAATTGGGTAATCAGTACGAGACACTGTCTTCTACAATTTTATAGAACGCTTCGAGAATAGTTCGCCACGACCCCTTTCTCTAAACATTCTTCGACTTATTTGCCTCGTTATAGCCTATTGAGGCGCTTATACTGAATTACTCGGGTCTTAAGGAAACACGGAATAACGGCACGAACGTTTTGTTCTCCGCCTCTTAACGGCTTGTTGTTCGACAAGATTGCAGTTTGAAAAACTTACACTTTTTACGCGACATCTATTTCGACGAAAATCGATTATTGTGAAATAAAATCTGAGCAACAATCATAAGTATTCTGTTTTTGTTCCGATTTTGGTTTTTGTGGAAATTGGTTCTTTAGCAACTAGAATATATTTTGTCCTGTAAAAATGATTAGTTTGATCAAGCTGTTTCTTTGGGTTCTATAAAAGTTATAAAAAATAAATTAAGGAAACGGTAAAAACAGGAAAATGTCATTACATTTATACATTTATCAACAAGCTTGCTGTAAGTAAGTAACGCGGTGCTGTGGGTATATCACATCGCTAATATCGGAGCTATCGCTAAGTGAAGATACAGAGTTGACCGAAAGTACGTGAGACGTATTACTCTAAATTATACGCCAAGGTGCTTCATTAGAGCAGAGTGATGTTAAAAAAGAGATATGAAAAATAGATCATAATTTTCTTTTAATTCTAAACCTTCACTCAACATTTCAGAACGTGCTGACAAAGTACAGTCAGCAGCAATTATGTAGATGAACAAATTCAAAACTTCAAATTGCCTATACACTTTTGTGTTCTTACTAATCTTTTTTTACTCTTCACAAAAATAAAATAAAAGAGATTTACTTTACTTCAAACGAAGAAAAAGAATGTTTCAGTTTAACTTAACGCGTATATAGGCGATTTGAAATTTTGATTTTGTACAGATACTTATGCTGCTGACTGTACATCGTCAATCATGTGGGCTTATTTATCACGAACACGGTTATCTATCTTATAATTCGCGTGCAGGTAATATACAAATATGCACAATTTCTTTACATTCTGTAGAATAAGATACGCATATAAACATTACTGTATGGAATAACACAACAATTTCCGTGCACTAAAACCATTATGTATCAACCAGTCGTATTCGACGGCACCGGGCAGATACGCATACCGGGCGGTTGTCGGTCGGGAATATGAGAACAAGTTGAATAAATCAATACTTTATTGTAAACTGTTCCACTGGTACTATTAAGGCTACGTCACTGGTGATGTGGGCGGCCCGGTACACGCCGTGGGAGGAACGATACGGAATTTGTTATTGTTAACAAATATGACACTGCACGGCTAGTGGGCTCATGCGCTTTTACTCGTTCGAATTGTGTAAACTTGTCCGAGCAATTGGGACACGAACGGTATTGTGTAATAGCTAAAAAAGTAATTTATTTTCCTGTGTAGAGATATCTTTATGTACATGTACAATTAGTAGGTATTAGGCAGTTTTATAGTATATAATTAACTCTTCATGAAGTTCTATCATATTTCATACATTAATTGTCATCAATTTGCCACACGGCTACTAATGTAATAGTATGAAATGCAATGTCTATATAAATCTTGTCTGAAATTTTCATACTATACTCTAAGAGTAAATACACATGTCTGTAGAAAACCGTGAACGTTTAAAAAAGGTTTACTCGGCGAGTCCTAAACAAACAAGTTGCATAACGCATTATTCGCGAAGAAATATGATCTCTAACGTATGTCTTGAGTAAATATTGATTTTATTATGATAGTTTTGTTGCGTGCACACCTGAACTCACACTTATGGAGACTTAACAATTTAATATTTCCAAAAATCATCATAATTTCTTTTGCAACAATCATGCTGATGGTAAAATATGCGAAGAATATTTTTCAGATCTATATTTGTTGCTATTGAAAACTGAGACATATTAAACTCTCAAGTGATATCTATGTGTGTTTGAAGTATTTTCAATTTATTACGAACTCCTAGAATCGTTGAATGTTTATCTAATCCATACCTCCCACTCTCCTGGCTCCCGGGAATGATCTTTGTTGGTTGATTTTTTTTTCTGCGGGCTGATGACTTTTAAAATGTTTGTGTTTCTGCTCAATGTGACGATCGATGACGTGTACAATCGTCCTCCATTGTAGTCGAAATTCCTTCGAACGGTCTATTTGTTCACATCTGGCCTTATACAATTTTACTTGCCGTCTTAATGTAGTCATCAAGCTTTTGATACTTGAATTTTTAAATCTACAATTTGCATGTATTATCTCAATTATAATATACTAGCCATTATCATTCTCCCATTTAAAATAAGGCTTTAATGATGACATAAAAATCAAATAGGTAAAAGAGTAATTAATGATCGCAGCCAAGATAAAAAAATTTTTTTTTACATTTCTTATGAATATTTATTACTTACAAATGCATAATATACATAGTATTAGATTGGCATCTGTTTAAATGTTGATTTATAATAAGGCTGTTTATATGCTGATTCATAAACATAGTAGGGTGTAAAATGAAGCAAGTTTGTTAAAGCTGTAATACATATGATTTATAATAAACTAGAGTTCCGCTCGCGGCTTCGCCCACGTGAAAAAGTTTTTCCGGGATAAAAAGTAGCCTATGTGTTAATCTACGACATGATCTACCCGTGTGCCAAATTTCATCGAAATCCGTTCAGTAGTTTTTGAGTTTATTCGTTACAAACATACAAACCTTTCCTCTTTATAATATTAGTATAGAAGAAAGTATCAAGATGGCTAGTCCTGATTCTATAACGTTCGTGTGCGCGTATTGTTCACAAGATAAACACGTCTGACGATCGTATTTATTGTCAGTTAACAATCGCCTCGTGTGTGTAAAGATTAAGCGTGTTGGCCGGCACAAATCATAGCGTCATTCAATTTTCAGTGCAAATATTCTTTGTGTATTCGGCTTCGGCCGTCTATTGTTATCGCCTTAATATCCATGCGCTTTGGGCATTCTGTGTATAAGATATTATGACGATTCGTTTCAAAGGCGACTGCACTACCACTGAATCGTTTGAGACCAATAAGAGAATTTTCAACAATAGGTTATCAATTCGACTCGGCCATTAAAATGAAATGCCTTATTTACATCAACATTCAGGTTATCGTGGCTCATTAACCGTTTAATGACTGACCACAACCGCATTCAGGCGTTCAAACGCTGATTATAGGACGTATAAAATTCACTATAAATTCTTTATTTATATGACAAAAAGGAAACAGTGGGGGATGCTCTTAGAATTAAATATATGCTCACGATCATAAAATAAAGAATTTATAGGCGTCTTTTGGAATTACTGCGGCTTGGTTTTATGACTTCACGGGGCGTTTGTTTAGAGTTTCGTCGCGTGGTCGTATGACACGCATTTCCAGATAAAGGCTCCCGTTGTTGACATTGTACGGGCAATTTCCGTCATTTGCGAGAGGAAGTTTGCTTATTACAAGTCTCTTAAAGACGTGGTTACGAGTCTGCGGACTTCACGCTCGGCTAACACAGTTTTATTTCCAACAATAAAACATACACAGAATTGCTTCTAGCGTTTTAATTAAAAACTAAACTCAGTATATTTCTCTCACAGCTCGTTACTGAAAGCAATTACCAGCAATTAGGGCCATAACACGTAGGATGGTGCGAAGTACATGTTGTTATTACTAGACGAGACTAGAAATATGCAGATGTAAAACTATTGCTACCACACGTCAATCTCGCTCAAATTATAGCTCCATCTGAATGCAAATTGGATAGAGTTTCATCTCTCACGAGCTGAGCGCCGTTCGGCAGCTTAGGTTATTTGAATAATTATAAAGTATATTATAGACGCTACGGTATACTATACAGCTTACAGCATTAATGATCGTGTATTATGTAGGATAGATCAAAATATGTTTAATGACTTCTTATATTTTCGCGAATGTTAGACATTGAAATAAAACTATTTTGCGGATTTTATCGCGGTTTTTTAATTAATATTTTCTGCCGATGTTTCGAAGGCTTTGCAGCACTTCGTAGTCACGGGGCGGACTTAAAAAACCGCGATAAAATCCGCAAAATAGTTTTATTTAAATGTCAAAATATGTTGCCAAATAAGTCGCGGTAACATCCTATAATATTTATGCTAGCAGCATTACTATTTGATTGCATATTGTCTTGATTTTGGAATGAAAGTAAGTAACCCCATATTTGTACAGTGCATTACTCGAGATTGAACGACTTGCCTCACCGGGTGCCTAATTGTGGCCTACCGCGATAATAGTTATGTTGCACTAAAAATATAAAATGAATATCCGTCACTGTTGTTGCCTAAATATTGTTAGCGCAAGCGCAATCAACCAATCGACTTGATATCTTCAGCACACAAATAGAACAATACACTTCTTTTTCTCTCACGTATTCACGTATTGGGCGAATGTACACAAAAACAGACACCGTGACCAACAGTTTAACGCGTTTGTTCCCTCTATAAGTACGCGTGAAATTGTGATTATGAACACGGCGAGTCTTTCAATCAACGCCGTGTTAACAGGTGTGGATTTTAATTCCACTAATGGTGGGTGACTGTCGTGTAAACAGCGTATATCGGGTGTCGAAAGGTTCTATATGATGAGAATTTTTGGAATGCTATGCTTCTTTTGGACTAGCGAGATATCGACTAACTTTTAATGAATGAGGTATTTCTTCACGCTGCAATGTCTATACATTTCTTTTAAAAATACATTGGCTTAACATAGCTACCTAAATCAATTGGAAATTAACATAAATGTGTGATAACTATTTTAGTAAGAATAATATATATTATTATGAACTTCACACATTAAAGTCGAACGGCGCAGCGCGGCGCCTGATTGCAATGGACATAGTCCTTTCGAAGTTTTGTGTAAACATGCGAAAGCCAAAAAAAGTGTTTCGAGTGGCACGATGTGTGGTCGGTCGTAATTTTTCATTCCGCACACGCTGTTTTTTGTCTGTGCACAATACGTCAAATTGCACAAATTTAGTGATATTATGCAGCGATACGCTAAGTTGGTCACAAAAAAACAAGACAAACGACCGGTTTCACAGAATTTGGATGACATATGTGACGGATTTTAGATAAGCTACTGGTAAACAACACGCCTTTTTATTGTCTTTGTCTTCTTCACCTGGGAGGCACTCTTGACTACGTAATTTTCTTTGGCACAGCACACCTGTGGGAACACTAATAGAATGCACTGACCGATCATAGAAGGCGGAACTCCAGCTTACCACATATTTTGTTTTTGTGAGTATGTCAAAATAATAATAAATATGTATTTGTATGTTGTCATTGTTTATTTTTTTAGAGTGCGTTTCATCAAAATATTCAAAATCACGTGTGATCTCGTATACATCGCGGTGGAAACGCTACGGGTATGCTTTGTGAACGATTCGTTACGGTTTTTGTGGAGTTTGAGTGCGCGGGCGCACGGCTGGCCTCGTCATAATGACGGCGCTCTCCGTGGGTTAGGTTAGGTCATGTTAGCGAACCGCTGGTGGAACTGTTACGTTAACAATTGAAAAGGTCATCGTTTATTGAGACGTATTTTATAATAAGCCCCCGTTTTAAAGATACAATAGGGATGAGTCTTTTTGCTTCAGCGAGAATAAGATCTTACAGCGTTATGTTGAGAACGGATTGGGCGCGACGAATGCTAGATATTGTTGAATGGGTTTATGATTGGAACGGTTGTGTTAAGACGTAATATTCAGACTTAATGAACCGTGAAGATTATATTGAATCGCTGATTCCGATAGTTATCAGATGATAAGATATTTATATTATCATGGTTATATAGGTATTTTACTATATTATATATTTTATTATGATAGTTTCTCTAAATATGGTAATAAACATATTATTATTTTGTGTGTGTATTATTTGTTATCGTTAGCATCATTGATGTATAAGATTTTTTTTTTCATATCAATGGTTAGCATGTTGGCCACTGCGTTCTATATATCAGTGTGTCTAGAATATTCCAGTGGCTATTCTTAATGTGATGTGATAGCCGTGTATGTTTTACAACGACATACTTAATGGTATCGACCGATAATATAGTCAGTTTCTAAAAAGGATCGATCAAAGAACTCGCCGCACAAGGCACGTACTATCTAGCGAATAGAGATCGAGTATGATTGATAGTTTACATAGGAATTTTGAAAGGATTTACGTCCAGGTCTAGAAAGGTCAACACATGTCACGTATTGTTATCTAGAAATTATGATTGCCTCGAAATATTGCCATGTCTAAACGCTGCTTTATACTATTACGTTCGTTTTATATTGCTACAAATGAATTACACGGACTGCTCTAATTTATAGTACTGAGAAGTTATGATTGCCTCTTTGAATTATGTGTTTCCTCCATTCCTTGTTACCGCGCCGAGGGATAATCAAATGTCAATCTGGATGGCGCGTTCGCTATTCAAATTGCGTTTAGCTGTATTAAGTGGAATGCATTAATCCACCGAAGGCTGAATGTGCTCGAGGTCTATTAGAGTAATATTCACGCAGAAGTACTAGACTAACCGTTATAATGCAGCAGCATTGAGCGCCGGGGCCGCAGTCACGCCTCTGACAGAATGGAAACTATATCGACATCACAAACGTATCCAGTCTTTATGTTAACGTTGTCCATCGAACGTGACTCGTGGCCTTATTATAATCACAGATCAGTCGATTGTTGTGAACATAAAATGTATAATTTATAGAAGCAGAACGAAGAATAATCCGGTAGACGAATGTTTACTTTTTTCCCGGACGTTTCACGTCATGTTACATATTAGTTCTTGTTGGCTCAACGGACTGAATCTGGCGCAATGCTCGATAGATACTTTTTGTTCTATACAAATGTCTATTGTCACATGATAAATGGCTACGGCAGTTTAAATGACACGCGCTGGCCAAAAACCGTTCGTGTTGGTGCAAGGTGTTTATCTTTAATTGTCGGTAGACGGTAGCTGTTATGTTGACACCCTTAGAGGCGATATCTCAACTTATCTTTATTCAGTTTGGCCCTTTTATACGTTAGGTTTTAATCACTCTGGCCATATAAATATTTTATAACACAGTTAGACATTCTAAAATACGTGTGTGTATTATTGAATGACTTGTAACTAAACGAAACGTTTACTGGTGGTAGGTCTCTCATATGTGAGGGTCCGTCTGGGTGGGTACCACCGCAATGTCTATTTCTACCGCCAAGCAGCAGTGTGCATGCACTGTTGTATTTCGGTTTGAAGGACATTGTAGCCAGTGTAACTACAGGACATAGTGAGACTTAACATCTTATGTCTCAGGATGACGAGCGCAGTGGAATGCCACACAGTATTTTGTAACTTAAGGTGCTGGATGGTGCTGCTACTGTTTATGGGTGGTCGTGTCGCTTACCATCAGGCGAACGGCATGCTCGTCTCGTCATTCAATGCAATAAAAAAAAAAAGGAAGGATTCTAATAGTTGCTAAAATATCCTATCGGCCTTTTCCAACGATCTCTAAATACATCCCTGTATTTCCTGGTCAAAATGTCATTTAAATGTAATTTTAGCTGCGAATCAATTATCATTTGATTGGTATTCAAATCTCAACCCTTTTTCGACGGAATATAGGATTTTGCTTTCTAGAAGAACAATTGCATATTATGTGATTCTAATATATAGAAGATTTACATGGAACGCAAACATGCACTCACATACCGAGTGCGCCGACGATATGCTTTATTCATGTTTGCCTTTACCGTTATAGAATAATATTATTCACGCGTTCCTTTCTGTTACCCATTATGTTTACTAAGAATCAAACTTTATACTTTAACCAGCTAGTAATTGGGTCAATTATCGAATTGTTTATTTTCTCACCACATATTTGGGCAAACGGGCTGTTGCTTATTAGTTTTATATTTAATCTGTCGAGTTTTCGTTTAATTTGTTAGAATAGGTACAATATTTATTATGAATAGTCTAAATGAGCTGTACGTGTAATTTTGCCCCTTTAAAGATTTTTTACTTGACCTTTGGTATAGCAGGGCTGTAAGGACTATTTTATCTATTGACCTCACTTGATCTATAGAATCCACAGTAGTAGTAAGACAATTGACTCCCAGGCATCTTAAAAAATGACTTTAGAAGTATCTAATACACCTACACTAGTTATATGGTGGGACGCCGTGGTTACTAGAATATTTCATGGACATAATATTTTATCAACAATGATTTTTAGGTGGTATTGTAGTGATTGAGCTGACCAGTTAGTAGGTGGAGTGAGTGAACATGTACTATCGACCAATGTGAGACGTCGTGTCTACATTGTCGCAAGAATTATGCCGGATCGCAATAGCCACTGTATGCACACGGACTGAACAAGGAAAGCGACCTGTCGGTAATGCTAATTTGGCGGAGTTTCCACTATATTGAAAATATTCTACGGCGGTCGCAGTCCAGTCGGGTACAAATTTATTACGTTTTTAAATGTAATGAAATGAAAATTTTATTTGCCTGATTGTGGTTGTATATACAGATAGCATAATATAATTACAGAATTCAGGAATCAGTGTCTCACAATCTGTCATTTTTGACGTGCAAATATTTATGATAGTTTTTATAGTTGATATTATGATAGTTGTTATTATTTATTATGATAGTAATAATGTCATGAAAAAAAGGGATAGATTTAATAGTCAATAGTCAATAGTCACTCGGCTCTATTGTTTTTTTTTTATAGCATTGAATGACGAGACGAGCATGCCGTTCGCCTGATGGTAAGCGATACGAACACGATAAACAGTAGCAACACCATCCAGCACCTTGAGTTACAAAGTACTGTGTGGCATTCCACTGCGCTCGTCATCCTGAGACATAAGATGTTATAAAAAAAAAAAAAAAAAAAATACTTTATTCATCACGTAGGCGAACATAGTTGCACTTATGATAAGTCAAGATACATTAAATTGATTATATTAATAATTATTATAAATACCAATGGTCACTTATATAACTACCGACATTTTTATTGGGAGTAAATCTATGATAAGAAATAAACAAAAACAAATAAACAGCTCGGGCTGGCAGGAAAGGGGATATAAAAAGGACATCATTTTATTAAAATAATGGGAGGAACGCGTCGCGATCCTCACCGGTGAGGACACTACAGGCCCTAGCCTAGCTAACCTACCAGCCTTTCACTAGCTACCTAAGCGATGACGACCCGAAGAAGAAAGGCAGAAAGAAACTCCGGGCTTACTTTTTTTGTCATCAATTGTTCATTGTTTCTTTCTCTTTTTTTTTTTCAATTCTTTTGTGCTGTGTACAAAGTCAGATTAGTTATATAAGCTAATGCACGCACATCACCGTTGAAATAAGATAAAATCCAAATGAAGGGATTTAGGGAATACCTGGACAGGCATGTACAAATACGTAAAACTGGACATAACACAAAAAAATAATAAAATAACGGTGTACAATGTGCATTCGCCTACATTTACAAAATTATTTTTGTTGTATTGCTCTTCCTACTTTCTTAATAAAATGAAACTTATAAAGGCAAGCGCAACAAAATGATCGGTCGGTCGTCTTCCCTAAATTTAAATTATATGAATGAGGGAATATTTATAATTGTAGTAATTAGGTTATATACCTAATAGTCACAGTAGATTTAAAAGTTAAAATTATTGTAATGTCAATATTAAAGATAGATACAGATGAGACACTTTATGCAGTCAATCACTAGTAAGTGTTAACAGGGTTGGCCATGGTGTGCAGGACCACTTCTCCAAACCGTCTTATCATCGAGGTAATCCGCTACATTATAATACGCTCTAGACATTAACTCGCGCCTAACATAACACTTGAACTGGTGTCCGGGCAAATCGGCTACTTCGGAGGGAAGTTTATTGTAAAATTTAATGCTATTCGCTAAGTATGATTTACTTGTTTTACAGAGCCTAAAATTTGGAACAACTAGTTTATTCTTATTTCTAGTGTTCCGACAGTGCAAGTCACTGTTTTTAATAAAAGTACTAAGGTTTTTGCGGACATACATAATATTCCGGAAAATGTATTCGGCCGGCAAAGTCAGTATATTAGCCTCCTTAAACAGTTCCCTAAGGGAATCACGAGATCGAAGGTTGTAAATAGCACGAATCGCTCGTTTCTGTAAGACAAAAATGGTCTGCAGATCTGCGGCAGAACCCCACAGAAGAATGCAATATGACATAATGCTGTGGAAGTAAGCAAAATATACTAACCTTGCCGTAGCCACGTCAGTTAAATGTCTGATCTTTCTAATAGCGAAGATGGCAGAACTCAATTTACTCGAAATTTTCTGAATGTGGGGTCCCCATTGCAATTTATTATCTACTGAAACCCCGAGGAAAACCGTTGACGGAACTAATGCTAGTTTATTTCCATCTAAATCAATATTTGGTTCATTTTTATTACTCAGTAGCGAGAATCGGACACATTTAGTTTTTGCCGCATTTAATAGTAAATTGTTAGCTGAAAACCAGTTAGAAATCAAACTAAGTACTTTATTGGGCTCCACAAAATTTTGTTCCCTTCTATTTATCTTAAAAATTAAAGAGGTGTCATCTGCGAATAATACTACATCTGCCATATTGTTAATCATATAAGGCAGGTCATTAATGTATACTAAAAATAAGAACGGACCCAAAATTGATCCTTGAGGAACCCCAATCCTAACTGCGGACCCTACAGAGGAGACATTATCAATAAATACTTTTTGTTTGCGGCCTGATAAATATGAGGATATTAGTTTAAGCCCTACTCCCCTAATACCATAATGGTGTAGCTTTAGGATGAGGGTACTGTGATCGACGCAATCGAACGCCTTGGAAAGATCACAAAATACCCCTAAAGCATCCTGTGATCCCTCCCAGGCATCCAACACAGCTTTTACCAATGCACATCCAGCATCTTGCGTGGACCTACCCTTTGTAAAACCGAATTGCCTATCATGTAAGATCTCATTTTTATTAAAAAACACCAGCATTTGATTAAGCATTAATTTTTCGAATACTTTACTTAGGGCTGGTAAAATAGAAATAGGCCTATAGTTAGAGGGTGTGTTAGAGCAACCTGCTTTAAAAACTGGTATTACTTTACTAATCTTCATAAGATCAGGGAATACGCCGTCTCTTATACAGCAGTTAAAAATATCTGAAAGGATTGGGGCAATGCTTACTATTATTGACTGCAACGCTTTAACAGACAAACCCCAAAGATCTTCAGTGCTCTTCAAGTTTAAGCTCTTAAAAACTTTTATAATATCGTAATGAGTAACAGATTCAAACTTGAAATTTGGAATTGATAATTCTAGATTTTTTTTTAAGAACGACTCAGCTGCCCCTGGTGAGGATGGCAGACATTTTGTCGTCTCAAAAGGTATGTTAGAAAAAAATAATTCAAAATAATTAGCAATATTATTTTTATCTGAAACTAGTTCGTCATTAATGTTCAATACAATATTGTCTTTACACTTGGTTTTGCCAGTTTCAGTATTAATAATCTTCCATGTTGTTTTAATTTTATTATCGGAGTTTTTAATATTACTACTAATATAAGCAGCTTTAGCAAAGCTGCAAACACTTTTAAAAATTTTAGAGTAAGTTCTTACGTAATTGGTAAAATTGACATCAGGTGTATAGGACCTTCTGTCATATAATTCGTACAGAACATCTCTACTACGCCTAATACCTTTTGTTGCCCAAGAACTGAACGATATTTTATTTTTTAGAAGCACTGATTTTACCCAACATGTTTTATTGAATACATTCGTAATACTATTTAATAATTTTTCAAACATATTGTTCGGGTTGCCCAAGTCGCAAGTCAGCATTGGTAACATGGAATTAAATCTTTTACTAAATTTCTGCAAATTATGTTGAGATAGGGGTCTAAATTTAACAATATGTTTACTTCTATTTTTTACATAATTAAATTGGACCATTTGACAAGTGTGGTCTGAGCGTACACCTGCTAATAACTTCTTATAGTTGAGTTTAAAATTTGTAATAACATTATCAATACAAGTAGCCGAAGTTAAAGTTAGTCTGGTAGGCTCGAGAAAATGACAGTTCAGATTAAAGGATTCAAGCAAAGTCAGAAATAAACCTACAGGACATAGTTAAGTCTCACTATGTCCTGTAGTTCCACTGGCTACAATGTCCTTCAAACCGAAACACAACAATGCATGCACACTGCTGCTTGACGGTAGAAATAGACATAAGACAACAAATTTTTAGTAACCTTCATATTGTCCTTATTTAAATTTTATCTGATGTCACGTAACATTATTCTTAATCAGAATTGATGAGGTATGTTTCGTCATTGAATTATTTGTCTCAAATATGTTAACAAGGTAAAGAAAGCTTAAAACCGCGATAATGACGCACTAAAATGAACATCATGTTTTATTGTTCACACTAACTATAATGTCGTTTTGTAAATTGCAATACCTGTGTTCATAATTAATTTTTACTGCTGGTTGTAAATTAAACGGACGAGGCGACGTTTAATCGAATATTAGTATGCGTTCTTATTTCATACCAAGCCGTGCGACGCTATACTCATTGTAAGTTTTGAAGAACAATGTTCTAAATTTAAAGTTGACGATCGTAACTCTTTTATGGGCTATTGGGTTAGTTTTATGTAACTTTATCTTGGCTATAATGTGTATCAAATCTGTATGCTGAATATGGTAGCCTTCTAAGCGTTGAAAAATAAAGTGTAATAAAATATTGGGTCTTCTTTTTAAAATATTATTGATAACGAGCTTTTGCCCGCAGCTCCGCCCGCGTGAAGGAGTTTCCCGGGATAAAAGTCCCGCTCTATATTTTACCGGGATAAAAAGTAGCCTATGTGTTAATCCAAGACATAATCTACCCGTGTGCCAAATTTCATCGAAATCCGTTTAGTAGTTTTTGCGTGAAAGAGTAAAAAACATCCATACATCCATACTTACAAACTTTCGCGTTTATAATATTAAGTAGGATAGGGAGAAGACCAATATTCGAATAAAATACTTCTCGTCGCTACTAATTAATAATATATCGTAGCTTAGTTCGGTGTGTCTCGTCATTTTTCAGTTCGAAGGTAGACGAGTCTCCCGCGTGTGATGGTGTGACATTGCTTGTTGTAGTTTTATGGCGGACATAAACCGGCCATTACTATTCACACCGTTCTAATACGATTTTTATATCCAGTGTCTATTAATTGTAGTAGTTGTTCGACTGGATAGTAAAATTGAAAGGTTTATCGTTAATAAATAACATATAGCTAGTTGTGAGTTTACAACGTACAAAATTAAACCACGTCCGTTGGGCGGCGGCTTTTTGTTTTTTAACTTTACGATGAAGAGTTTGATTAAATACGAGATAAGATAAATAAAACACGGTTACGCAAGTATCCTTGCTGCATTCATGATGCTATTTTTATGTTATGTAATTGTAAATAATTCTGGAACAGTATTCATTTTGCTGCGGGATGAACCAACGACTTAAAAGGCGGAGAGCCGAACGATGCGGGCTGCTCAAGACCGGGATGATTGGCGCTCATTTGGGACGCATATGTTCAGTAGTGATAGGCTGATTGATTGCTTGACTCATTTTTATGAAACCGAATTTTGTTTCTCAGTTTCATATAAATAATTTTGTATATCATACATGTTTTTGAGTAATTATTTTTGCTCTAATGTATAAAGGTCCTTATATGAAGCCGAATTAAATGTGTCTGAATTTAATATTAAAACATAATTTTTTTTTGCACACCCAACTTTTTGCATAGTAACAATAAAACCCAACCAAGTTTCCAATGTCTTTGACGTCTATAGAAATCGTGAGTCAAAAACCGAACGTAAATAACTTCTCAACGCAATAACGTGGCGAAATTTGAGGCTAGCAGCATCCACAAGATATATAAAAAAAAACTTTACCTGCCCACTGTCCGTCCTTCGTGAGGCATCCAGTTGCAATTTAACGTCTATTGTATTGGAACAAAGGCGGCTGATGCGCTAATAACAGGTGCATGGTTTTCAAAGTTTTGGACTGATTCTCAACTGTAAGGCTATGTTACCACCGCGAGCTATGTTTCTCTTTCATAGCTTGTTGCTGAGAAAGTTGCGTTCAATGTATGTTCTTACAGGATAACTTGTAGTTAAGTTAATGAATGTGAAGACCGCAGGTGTAAGAAATGATAGTAGTTACCTAATTATGTTTAAAAAAACGCTTTCACGTCAAACAGTGTATGACACAGGAGAGAAAAATGAATGTCCTTATTGAGGTGCTTTGAATCAACTTTGAAACTAATGATAAAGTAGGTATAATCGTGTATATTTTAAAACAAATAGTATTCCATTCATATTTACAATATTTTGTACTCGTTCAAATTTTTCGACGCGCTTTATGTTCTTCAAACAGAATTTTCATTTCACCGTTGGTTTTATTGTATACATTTCAATTTGATTTTTCAATTATTGCTAGTTGTATTTCAAAATTCGAACCCCGTTAAATCTCACAAAAAACATATCATATTTTACGTGCACGTAGAAGTTGCATTTCTTGAAAATAAAGAAAAACTTAATTGTCCGCTTTCGTGTCTGTGGCTGGAGCATTCGTATTATGCTGGTTTTATTCCGCGTCATTGTCGGCTTTGATGGCGCTCATTTTGTGTTAAAACCGTTAAATTTGAAAATTGTATTTCTATGTTTAGACGTTTTTTGCGTCATTGTACGGCAGATGTCAGATTAGTTAGCGTGCCGCCCACGTTTCATTAATGCGACTATAATTTGTGCATCGGCCATGATATTCAGCTTTTGCTATTGATTTGTTGTTTATGCGTGTATTTCTATTCCATTACCGCTGTAACAGAATTAGGAGAATAATGGAACAAATGATTTGCCGCGTTGAATAAAAAATAAAAAATCTGATGGAGAACATTAAACCCTTAAGTCGTGAAGCAATAACTTCAGATTTATAATTTTAATACACTTAAATATCAACTGAAAATAACGAAAAGTGTGTAAATAATATATTTACTCAAATAAGATACTCTTTTACAAAGTATCAACCATGCTTATATCTTGAAATGTATCAAAGATATTACACATGTATCAGCGAGTCAATCTCAACACCAGAAACAAGTAAAGTGCCCATTCCATACAATACAATGTAAGCATTCATAAAATTACCGTACAAAAAGGGAATTTGAATTTTGATTCACGGTCTTACAAGTTCCGCTTCCTTGGAAACTACACTGGTGGGCAGTAAATGTCGATCTATATTCAAGTGCTAGTGGAGGGCAAAACACATTGTCAATAGATTCGTTATCTCACAATAGAGACGTTGGTTATCTGCGGGTTTTTGGGCGAAAACTTGATAGTCTCGATGACAAAAACAGATGGACTTAGATAAAACTAAAACGTTTTTGTTATTCCCAAATTCTTTGTAACAATGCTACGTGGGGTCAGTACAAAAAAATCTGTATACAGCGTTACGCTTTTAATGAGTCATATGAATGAGTTATTGTTCAGTTATTTTGTAATTGATGAAAGATAGATTTCATGTGCATTTGGAAGATAATAAAATCGTCGGTGTTTATAATTTCATACAAGAACAGTAGTAATCAGTGTAACATAAATATATTCATAAGCTGCTATACTAAATAACGTATTGTTTGAAATTAAACTCTTCCCAAAACTCGCCCAGTGATATTAATTTACAACTGGACATAAAACCAAAAAATAAAGCATCCTGATTTTAATCTGTCTTCCATATCATTGAAATAACGAGGCTCGTTATATAAAAATAAAATCATAACAATCGGTCTTGTTTATGGGAAAGTATAACAACATAATTGCCTCTTTATTGCCATAGTGCTATTAAATTTCATTCGTTTATAATTAGCCGCCGGTTAATTATGTGCTCGCGTGTGTATTGAAAAAATACACGTGAGCTTTTTGTAGTTGTACGATCGATACGACAATTTAACATTCCAGCGGTAGTCGGCGACGTGTAACGCAAACAAAAGTGCTGCGAAACTAAAGGTAATAAAGAGAAGGCAAGAGAGAACCATTCCGGGGCACGTACGGCAATTCGTTCTAATAGTCGCAGCCGACAATGGTGCTATTCTGACATTGTTTTGTTAGGACGGGACGTTAGGCAATGCAAAACTCGCGCGGGGAGGCGCCCCCGAATATACCACCGCTCACAATACACTGAATGCGCAGTACGTAGAATGACTCAGTTACGGGAAATGCGCATGCAAAATAGAACAAGAGTTTGTTGCGTCGCCACTTGCAAACCGATGCTAACAACGAAGTGAAAAAAAAATGCGTAATTTTCTTTTTATAATTAGTAAAATATGTATTCATACCTATTATAATTTTTATTTTATAGTAATACTAGATTTGCACGCGGCTCCGCCCGCGTGGTAAAGTTTTTCCGGGATAAAAAGTAACCTATAGCACTCAGGAGTAATGTAACTTTCTATTAGTGAAAGAATTTTCAAAATCGGTCCAGTAGTTCCTGAGATTAGCGCGTTCAAACAAACAAACTCTTCAGCTTTATAATATTAGTATAGATATGTAGTATAGATATAAAACTGCCTTACACTTAATATGGGTACTTTAAAATACGCAGGATCTTGTAAATAAAGAAATTATTATTTTTATTTTGCCACATAAACATTCGTGATTTGGGTTGCTTTCTTGAACATTACACTCTTATTAACGAGTGTATATCTTGATGTAACTTGTTTTTTAATCAAACACGAAAGATAATCGCCTTCTTAAAAAAATTATCAAGGAGCTGGTCCGGTACAGTTGAAACACGCATAAAAACGTTTAATTTAAACAAATCAGATAAAACCGTTTAACATCGGCACAAAGGTATTGTACTGTTTGTTCTCTATGCATGCATTTACCATGTATCTACGAGACGCCTGATTTTTTCAACATTTCAAAACGTGGGGGGGCGCAGTGAAGTGGCCCCGGAGTAGTAATTAATGAGCGATTGACGTGGGCGGCTGTTCAACGTCACAATGTTTGGTAACAAATTGTAATGAATTTCTCGGCAGGACCTCACACTTGGAATGCCATTCGGGATTACGTCATTTCAATCGATTTTGTCACTTGGTTCCAGATGTGTTACTCATTATTGTTTTGTAGTTTTGTACACTCGTAAATTGCACAAGTGTCTGCAGGAGTGGCACCTAAACATAGGTTTGGTACTAGTTGTAACTGAAGAGATGGTATTTTTTTATAATGGAACGGTAGGTAATTTTGAAATCATGACAAAATTATAGAAGTGACTCATATTCACTTTTTCTCGTAATGCCCATTAAAACTCAAATCAATTTTATTTTTAAATGTTGACCTGCAATATATTTTGCAACGAAATCGATATTTAATGCACAAAAAGTTTACCACCCTAAAATACGTTTTCAAACCCAAAATTGGCTGAAACGTTAGAAATTAGAAGTCACAGCTGATATTAAAAATTCAAACTGAGTGGGCCTCACCGAGTCCCTTTCAAAAGTTTCTAATGCACGGTACCAAGGGTGACCCACAAACAATTTGTTACCATTACTTTTTAATGGAGTCATTAAAATAGTTTTGCGGTTTAGAGTGGAGCGGTAACATTTTGGCGCCTGTTACTGCCTCGGATAACAAATACCTTGCGGTCGCCGGTCGGAACGACTCCGAGCTCCGGTATGAACGTAAGATTGAGTAATTGTATTACATTATAGACAACCGTTTATCGCTTTGTTACAATAACGATTTAGATTTCTATGAGATGACTAAACCAATACTCATTATGACCAACACTTTCTATTCCAATTATTTTTATGGCACATTGATTGTGTAATGTATAGTGAGTTTTATGGTAGCATTTCTAGTTTTTGGTGTAGATGATAAAAATAACATTATTTTTGGATGTGAAAATTACGACTGCTGAGTTGCGCTGACGCTATTTAAATATTGATTACTATATTGTGTCTACATACATACTTAAGAGTCTGTAATTTGTCGTTAAATGATTCTCTTGTATTTTTTTAAAAAAAATATAGATCTTTGGTATAATTGTAAGTAGGCAATATTTTAATAATATCTACGAGAAGATAAATGAATATTTCGATGCTGTATCTGAATCGATTCTGCATAGAATACCCCTTCCACCATATGAAAATCTCTCCATGGATAAGGAATCGTGTATCTCATACAAGTTTATATCTCTTGCGGCGGTAATACTTTACAGTTCGTGTTTATCTGGCCGAACTACTGTTGTGTTAGTTGTCACGCTATCTGCCCGATCTGTTTACTTGTCTGTTGTGTGTACTGACATTTACATGGAAACCAGAATGAGATTCGTTTATGTTTGCGTTTGATATTTTTTTTCCAAATTGGTCGTGGACGACGAACGCCAATATTTGTCGCATCCAACTATGGGTTGTTGTCGATTATGAAGTTTATGTTTGGGTAAAAATATTTGGTCAAATATATCAAGCAGTGAGGAAACCTACATACCTGAGAATTCTCCATAATAATTTCGAGGGTATGTGAAGTTTGCCAACCCGTACTAGGTCAGCGTATTGGACTAAGGCCTCACCCCTCTCAGTAGTAGAGGAAGCTCGTGCTCAACAGTGGGCTGTATATAATACAGGGCAGATTGCATTACATTGCATATCAAGCAGTTGTTGTATCGTAACTAAGTCTGTCTTCTATCATCTTCAGACCCAAAGTAAGCTTCCTAATCTTACAGTGGTGCAATTAGTCTGTAATAGGACGAGGCTTTGGCAATACAACAACGTACATTTTTTTTTTGTAAGGCGATTTTGCAGTCAACACCGGGGGAAACCTGCGAATGGGATACTGGAGTCCCCCGGCTTGACGACTGCAGGGGCCTGGGAGGGGAGCGGAGAAGGAATATGGAAGGGAAGGTGGGGGGAAGGGAGGAAGGTTCCCAGGATGGGTGGAAATAGAGGGTGCCAGGAAATGTTCGCGGGCCCTTTTAGGCCTCAATGTGATTTACAACCAAGAGGTATACACACTGACTGTGTGCCTCGGCCCGCGACCAATGTCCTCCCGCGCATGGGCGTGCATTGGGTGTGAAGACCCAGCGCACAAGAATTGCATCGGGGGCGAACAACGTACATTAGGTCATTATGGTGGGTTGTTGTGGTCCAATATACCTAATCATGAGAATTTGGTGAAGGTTTTTGACTGGTATATTTTTTTTTTTTCTAATCCCCTATCCATGACAAGGGATATTGTTTATGTTTTCTATTTGTTTTCTTTTCACTTTTTTTATACATTTTCTAACTTAGAACTATACAGACTATTACTATCTTAAGTTGACTTATGTAATCATTAGATCTATCTTCACTTAAAATCTTTACATATTTACCTGACTATTTTACTTACTCTATTTTCCTATTTCTTATACCTTATGCGTACATTTTTTCTTACTTATTAATTTTTTACTAACTATATATAATTTTATATTATATATGTACTAACTTATTTTCTACTTATTCCTATTTATTGATATATTTACAGACCAGTAGGTATAATAAATTAATTTATTTTATTTTGAAAATGATTTTTTTTTAGAGGTCTGTCTGAAAATCTTTAGGGGAGGCCTATGTTCAGCAGAGGACATCATGTAGCTAATATTGATGATGTTGAGAATGATAGATAATGTTCATACATAAAATGTGGCTCAATTCTAATTCACTATTTAGTTGCTGCCAAAAAAAACCTGCTTTCACATTTTCTCATTCTATAAAAACAGCATATTGTTCTTAGCCTAATGTACAGCGCAATAATTATTCGTTGCAAAATCGAAATCTTGGTCGATGTTTGTTAAAAATGTCACAATAACCACACTATATGATTTATGTTCGGTGACAGTTTACTTGCACGTGCATTGTCTCTGTAATTGGAGTTGTCGTTTTGGTATTTAGAGCGCATTGTAGCCCACGTCGTGGCTACACGTTGGACACGCTTTGTGTCTTGATATGACTCACAATATATAACAATTATCATATACGTTTAATTGATGTCTATAGCCCGCTAAGCGCATTAAATCCCGGCTCACGGCTCGTCTAAATGATGACTGTTTCCTAAGTACATAGGTACTAATGGGACTATGTTACCGGATACAGGAGAGTATTTCAGCTTCAGTGCTGATAGGCGATTTGTGTTTATTTTACTGTTTCGGGATTATAGTCATTTGTGCTGACGTATGGTAGTGGACGAAAATGTGTGTTATAGTTATATAGGTGCCCTTTTAATTGTGTTGTTAGTATTTACCTAAGAGAGAGCTAACTGCCGTCTGTACCTAGTTATGGTTAATTACTTACCTTTTTTTTATTTTTTAAATAACATAATTCCTTTATTTTTAGGCACAAGCGGATTATTTTGAGAGGAACGACAAAAGAGTAAAAAGTTAAGCTGCTATTATTTCAGTCATTTGTGTGGTATGAACCGGGGAGTAATCTGCGTTGGAAGCCGTTTAGGGTATTTCATTTATTTTATTACTGAATACACTGTCGTCCATTGTCTAGTTCTGTCTTTTTAAAAATATTTTTTACAGTCCTGCAACCCTTTCGCGCAGGGTGTTCCTTCTCGTTTATTGTTTCTTTATTGCCGACCCTTGCTAAAAATGAAGTTTGCATAACGTCCGCCCAATATGATTTTATACGGCTACCTAATATTTTATTTATTTTAAAATGGTTGTAGGCGCGTGTTTGTTTAAAACGTAACAATTATACTGACCTGTTATACAGACGATTGGGACCGCCGAGTTTGCACTAGATTTTCATCATTTTGATAAATTAATTATGGAACAAAAAATGTTTCTTCCCAATGTGTATGTTCCCTGGGGGTGTGTTTACTCTAATAACCGGTTTCCAGAAACAATTAGTCGGGTCTCTTTGAATAAGGAAGAATTTTATCTGTTAGATTTATTGTGTTTGTGGAGGAGTTTATTGCTGCGTTCGATCGCTTTACGCATAGGTCAGTTTTAACCTATTGCTTAATAAAACCAGGTAGGGGTGAACGTTTATCAGCCGTTTTTGTTTTTTGTCCTCACTTTTGTTATTCCTTGGTTCCTTCGGATATATTAATCTCGCGTGGTTCTGCCAGAACCGATCATTACCAAAAACTCGGGGGCGTATTGCGTTCGGGTGTATGGTTATTACCGCTTTCCTAATAAAATAACCCGGTATCATTTACTAAATTAGATACATCGCTAAATATTTTATAATGATGGACTCTGAATCGGTTGGGTTGGCAGCGTTTACGAGGTTATTATTTGGGGTAAGCTACGCGCAGTGCAGCGGTCCGAATATAATTTTAATGACATGATTTTAGAAAGGTATGTTGTCGATTAATTCTGTCAATGATTGGCATCTGTCAGTGGCTTAGTATGCATTATTAAATTATCGGTAGCTTCCAAGTCTGTAATTCGCGATTTTTAGAACCTTGTATAATATTGGACAACAAAAACCTTATAGTCATTACTGTCCAAAAAAGAAACTAGTCAACTTGAAAATTAATATAAATTATTTACATCGAGTAGATAGATATTTACAATTATACGTTGAAAAATTTGACACTTAAAACACACCCTCATTATTTGTAATGTATAAAACGTTTAGTGGTTCGGTCTCAGATCGCGACACTACTACTCGTACTTGACCGGTTTTTTCTAGCCAACACTTGATCTATATTCTTGTGGCATGCAAAAGTTGTACATTCACATTTTTGATGAAATATGCTTTCGTGTATTTAATAGGTGGAATTGACGTAAGAGCAAAAAGTTTTCACAACACATTTGTTGGTGCGGTGGCACATTATGCTCTCGAGTCTCGACATATTATCATAACATCCCATTCCATTTCACTTTGGTGAGTTGTCGACAGCATTGTCGGCCTGCGAGATTTCGTTGATAGACGGAAATGAGGAGGAATTTCCCAAAGAGAACTCCTCGCCGGAATAAGAATATTATTTGCCGAGCGTACGGTGCGCGCCCCACACAAGACTCGGCCGGCCGCTACGCCTCCGGAAAGAATCAATTATACAAACCCTCGTTCTGCGTTCAAAGACATGTTGCAGAATGAGCGAATTGTTTGTTTAATAACATTTCGCTGCCCCTATAAACGTCAGAGTGAAATATTTGTCGCTTTTGTGAGGCCACTCTTTGTACGTAAATGAAGCGATAGACGCGTTTTTTTCATTATATTCCGCCGGGTCATGTCTCTATCCGAAACGGATGCGACAGCAGTTTTTGTTTAGTATAGTTTCCTGTCCGTGCATAGTTCAGTTTTTTAAATGGTTTTTAATGTTTTTATTCAGCCGTGATGATAAATTTGGCTTATAAATAATGTGTTTAATACAAATAAAAAGTAAGTCGACGATAGATGGAAACATTTTCTTGTTGAATAGAGTTATAAAAAGGAGCTTTTATTTAGTTTGCACTTTTTACAACGGTTTTTATCCGAAGAGAGTCGCAAAATGTGACAAAATAATCTAAAGGTAACTAAACTTTGGTATCCTTATCTGCGTAGATTTCGGGTCGTGTTAAATACAATATTCACACTTTAACGCAAAAACCGAACGCCAAGGGTACAAGTTCGTTTAGGCACCTAATGCATATTCAAGTTCGGATTTGTAGTCCGATAATGTTGTACGAATAAATAAATAAACATCGCAGTAAGGTAATACGTGATAGTTTTCCGAAAAGCTGCGTGTCGCGCGTACGGTAGCCGTTTAGAACTCGTGATCATCCCATTTCTATGCGCCACTTATAACGCTCCATCTAATTTGAATACGCCGACTAATATAAAATTGTTTACTAATTTTATCATCTTAAATTAGGATTATATAAAATTTTCAACCCGGACTAAAGGTGAACATCAAATAGAATACTTGACCTGACGACGCTTAATTCTTATGAGACTGGAATAATTTTATGACGGCTAAATCGAGACTGAGTTTCAAGCACTGGAATTATAATTTAAATTAATATTTATTTAAAATCTTAATCTGGAAATCTTTAGGACAGACCAATATTCATTAGTGGACATCCTGTTGGTGATGATGGTTGATTTAAAACTGTGCTACAATTATGTGATGCTTTATAATATTTTTTTTGTAATATAAATCGTGCTTTAAAGTATTGCAAGTAAGTATACGTACTACTAAACTATGGAATCAATTGCCGCCAGCAGCATTTCCGGACAGATACGACCTTCAAAAAAAGAGCGTATTCCCACCTAAAAGGCCGGCAACGCATCTCTGTGCCCCCTGGTATTGCATATGTTCATGGGCGGGCGGTGATCACTTAGCATCAGGTGAACCGTATGCTCGTTTGCTACCTATAACATAAAAAAAGGTCACTCGTAAACGAGAGTTCGTTTGTGTAGTATTTGTGGTTCCAAGCAGCCTGTATATGCAACCATCGTATCAACCTAGTGCCATGCATTACTATTTACTGTGTATTTCCAGATGTGTGGTGTTCCTACTGTTGGGTCAGTCCCCACGCTTTACACCAGTCGAGGGACTATCTCGTCTCATCATTCACTAGTACATAAACATCTTCCTACGCGATTTTCGGTACATTTGTAAATGGGACGTTGTCATTCATCTATTCCAATCACACTATGTGTTCAGTTATACAAACAGGATGTAGTGTCTTCGTATTGCCGAGTTACAGTTTGTTCGGAAATCATATATGAATGTGTAAACACTCATATTGCTCTGTGAATATGATGTTTGTACTTAATCAATTGTTATTTGTTACTATCGTTGATGATTTGATTGAGTACGATTTTTTTTATACACAAAATCTTTGAGCATAGTAAAGTAATTGATCTTGTAGCAATGTCTCTTAGTAACGTGTTTTTACGATTCATCCTTTGAAGTTAACAATCGATATACCTACAATTCCAAAGTCACATACATCGATCATAGATCGTCATGTGTTCAATCCTTAGGTCAGCTGATCATTCTAGTGGAATCATATCCTCTTGACACACACGTGTTTACTAGGATTAGAAACGCGTGCCAGTACACTCACCGCCAAAATGAGCAGTTGCTCAAAATTCGCCGTCCACGTCTTACAATCCACTCGGGACACGTAAGGGGGGCAGTTAGTATTCTTAGGCTGCTGCTCGCGACCAAAACGTTCTCTCTCGTTACACCGATGAATGGTCACACAATAAAACCCTATTTTATTGCAGTTTCCTCTCTCGCTTAGTTGGCATTCATCCCGAGAACTACCAAATCATTAAAGCTCGTGTTTGTTGATTTTTTCCTACCGCTTTGTTTGCTTTATGATAATAGGTGTTCGTTTCGTCGCGCTCAGACCGCGGGAGCGCTGTGGTGTGAAACTTAACGCCTTCATTCACGCTCCTTTTTATAGAGGCACTTGATTTAGCGAGCCAATGTCGTTTTTAATAGACTCCACGTTGATATTCGCTTTTTACAACCGTATTCACCAAATTCGCCTTTTTAGTGTTATGTTAATGAGAACGAATGTTTGCGGTTGTAAACATTTTGGATCGAATTCTTTTGTGTTTTGATCAAGTTTTATTGGCGCCAGTGGTGTTTTGAAACATTTCTTTTGGTGTTCGGATTGTCAAATATGTGTTGTAAGCGCGGATGTAATTACGGTGATTATAATATTAGTGTCAGAAACATAATATCGCATACTTGTTTTGTCATTGATATATGGAATGCTCAGTATTTAACATTAATCTGCCAATTTGATTGTATACATTCTGTATTGTTTTTTCGATTTTTCGTGACTCATTAAATAACATGTTAGTTTAGAAATCCTATTATAGGCATGATGAAATAATTTGTTAATACAATTCAATAATCAAACCGTATGAATAGGCTTGTCGCTACCATTACAAAGAACCGTGACCGAAAGATTAACATGATTTTCGAGAGAAATATGTCAACAAACGTGGTCAATTATCGGTCGATATTTGAATTCAGGACACTGCAATAGTCGTACAAATTGCATTTTACATCGGAACTAAAAACCTGTTTAAAAGTGAAATCCAGTGTAAAACGCCGAGGGGAATGTAGTGGCTCGTTTGGAATGTAAACCCTGCGTCGACACAAGTATCACTTGACGATGCTCAATTTACACCAACTATTACTCGGCGTTCTTTGAAACCCAACTAACTGCACTCATTAAAAGTTATACGCGACCGCGAGAGCACTCGAAACTCAGGCAAGGTCTCGGAATTTATCAGCCAACTCAAAAGTGCTCCAAGGGATGTCTGTTCGGGCTATTATTCCCCATTGTCCCTTACAATAAGATTAAACCACCGGCCGACGATTAAAGATAGCGCTGTGACCAATTCGCAACGGAACTGCTCACGTAATAGTTTTGTTGTTATCGGCAGTAACCACTCTTCAGATGCTTCTGGGACGATATTAAAAAGATTTTGGCATGATGCCACGTTGATATTGATCTTCATGGTTGGCCAGACGGGCACGGGAGTTTTATAAGTGGCACGCCCGGTTGGCTTAATAACTTCCCATGTTTGTAAGTTTTCGGATACATTTTTTATAGGTCCGGCTGCGGATATTGACAGTTATGATACCGGCAGTATCTTCGTCGATAAATAGTTGGTAAAAGTTTCAAATATTTTCTCTTCCGTAGTAGATTGTCGCATACGCATACGGATTTTAGGTTCTTAGTAAAACACATTTAAATAATATCCGCGTGGCTCACTAGAATGGATGGAACGGGCTAAGCTATGTATCCACTTAGCAAATCGTCTGCCAAACTTAGTAATTCGACGTGGTACTATAGTCGAAGACGTAGGTACACAAATCGTCAAGCTGAAGTGAAGATGGGTGGGACACTTAGCTAAAAGGGACGACGACAGGTGGACCTAGGTTGTCACTGAATGGTACCCGAGGAACGGTCACAGAGAGAGAGGCAGAGCACCAGCTCGTTGGTAAGATGACATCGACCGGCAAGCAATGGATGAGACTCGCACAGGACTGGAAAGAGTGCCGTGATAGATAGGAGGCCTGCCTACACCCAGCAGTGTATGGAGGCGCACTGATTTTATTAATCAATTCTATTTGATTGAGTATCACGACAGAACTATCTAAGTTGTGTCTACGAAGCGCAATTGTAGTTAATAGAGTTTATTTTTGCACGTCATATTAAACTCAGTTAAAGTTAGCTTCGATACTATTACGTAAATTACAAAATTACAATTGTAGCTATTGTAATGAATATCACCCTATGCAGTACCCTTTTATTCAAGCTTTTTAATACATTGTCTGTTACCCACTACGGGGTAAACTCGTGGTGAAAGTTCTGGCCTTGTTGAAATACGTAGCTCTAAATATCTAGATCTGTAATAAAAGGTATAGTCGAATATTTGTCATAGTGGCTTACATTAAATACTCAAGAAATATCAGGTTCGTGATTGTCCTTATTGGGATAGACTGCTGATACTAACAAGGATTTTTAAAACTCAATATTATTTTTCGTAAACTCTCAAATGTATAAGATTAACCAAGGACTACACAGCAGTGTAGTCAGCCAACAATTTAGCAGCTGCATATTTATCGTATGAGCGAACATAAGTTCGTTATCAAAAATGTAATTAGCTCGTACGCGTGAAGGGTGACACCTGCATTGCTATCAATAAGATCGAGCCGTTACGCTATATGGGGTGTGTACCAAAAACAATGGAAATGGCAAAAAGTAGAATGCGGGCCAGGTATCGTCGCAACTCGCAGGGTAGGGCAGGCGTGCGGGCCGCGGCGGGGTTCCACAATTTATGATTGCGTCGTGTCAGAGTGCTAATGAACGCACTCTGTTGCTCTTTATTGAGATAACGCTCGCAATCGATGGCCGCGCCGGTATCGAACCATTACTTATTGCCTTGTCCCATATCGCGTGTCCCTTCATAGCACATTTTTTGCTCGACACATTCGTGCCACGTAACTATTATTAACCACCCTATCCCCGGCCTTCGTATAAGTTAATCCATAACTCGTTGCCGTCCCCTCTAATGAGTACATTCACATGTTCACATACGATCTGCATCATAACGATATATAAAATAAAGTACCTTAATAAATATAGAGTTCATTACAATATGCTTATTGTGAGTTATTAAATTTGTCATTTTCCCTTTAAATATTAAATGCGGTGAGATTGAGTTCCGTGTGCGTACAATTCCCACCTTGTTTTCATGTGGACGTCCATTTTATTATAAATTTATCTCGTCCAAACACGTAGCGGTTCAATGCATAAGATAGCGATTATTGCGACTGGTAAAATAAAGATAGGGATTTGCGCTTTCAAGCTGTCACCGCATGAGAGTCCGCTGCTTTTATGATACGTTGAGATAGTGAGCAGCGATCGTAACGTCTTATCTGCAGAATTGACAGATGACATATCGAATACATTTTTATATGAGTCATATATTAAGATGTCGTGTGCAGTGAGTCCCGACGAGTGCCACATATCGACGATCCAATCGCGCGATACGCAGCGCAGGAATGATATCATCATTGGACTTCTGCTCGTTGCTTGTACGCGGCCACTGCGTGCTAGTTGCCAGCATTGTGGGGTTACTTTATACGATGCGATGTTATGTGAGATTTATCGTCAAAATGCGAAGATAACATGGGTGTGCTTATATTATAATACGAGTATCTGCGTTATTAAATGCGCGAGGGAAGCAATGTCATTGAAACGCATTTTTAGTATCAGTTTTCGTGCTTAATATCTTGGTCTGTCTAGTTGCGTAGAACAGTTGGCGATTATGAATATAATTCTCGTTAAATGGATATTACATGAAATTATTTAAAACTTATCTCAACGGGTTGCTGAAATATCAAAACTGATAATCGTTCGTTCATTTTTATGAAACAAAACAAACAAGAATTTTTATGGAATTCCTCGCTATGGTACCTATTTGCATTACAGTGGTCTCGTATTGTATCAAAATTCATAAATGCTGCGTAGTGACGTGGAAACAGGCGTTGTCGGCACCTGCGGCTAGAATCGTAAACATTAATGTTACACTTGGTACAACCGTTATGGTGGAAATTAGCGGTTCCTCCCACTGACGGAAACTATCGATAATATGCAAGCTAGCTAGTTAACTCAAAATATGATGTGAATATTTAATTAATTTTACAATTACTTTATTTAAGGGATTCATTTACGGGTTATTTTGATATTTCATCGAAATACAGATCGATCGAGTTTAATACAGATCCAAAAGGGTTCTGTTAGCTTAGGGGTAAAACAATTACAATTTAATAAAAAAAAATCTAATTGAAAAATAATTATATTCAAATAATCTATTAGAATCAATATAAATCTCGTATGACTAATTAATTCGCTTTGTTTTTTAAGATGGGCATAGCCGTTTACAAATGTCTCGGAATACGCCGCAAAGGTATGTCGGATTCGCTAGCTTAGACCATATTTTTGACCACACGGCCCTTGATAAATATTTAGTATTTTATACATATAATATTTGGTTTGATGTACGAATCGCAATGAAAGTTATCAAAATAGTCGAATTGGATTAAGATTACGATAGGATTTAAAAATAATATAATAATTATATATTTTATAAATATTTTAACAGTATAAAGAAGTGAAGCACAATTTAAATTTATGCAGATATCCTTTATTTTCTCAACACCATGGCGACCACCACCACCCATTTTCTCAATGGCGAGATGAAACTCCGATGAACCTCGATAAAACGCAAAGTAGTGTATAATATTTGGCGGGTTATTTCATGCGTACTTAAATCTCCATACATCTACAGCTTCCTCGGAAAATAAGAGCCGCGTGCGTCGATCGGTGAGCGGCGCTTTATCGACGATGCTATCTCCAGATAACCATTGTTCACAGTCATCGGTCCAGCGCTTAACTGTTGTTAAATTTAACATACCGAGTGATGAATGGCCTCGAACCCCAGGATATGTTTATCTAAACTGTGTCTTATAAGATCTGTCATTTTCCACTGATAGTCTTGTACGAAATCCTAAGGAGGCTTGATTTATGATCCTTGTACTTTTTGTTTGTTGCAGGTATGTTGCGGTTGCATTTTGGAGTGAATATTTTTGCAAGGTATTATTTTTTAATTTAGCCAGTTATATTTCTATCATATTAATCATTTATTATTGTCGAAGATTGGATCCTCATAAACATAAAATAATTACGTTGTCATTCGTACAATAGGTACTACTATGGTGACTAGATTTAGTCAGTAATCTATACTACTAATAGCGGCCCCGACAGACGTTGTCCTGGCCTAAAAAGGAAATAAAATCCTAGAACCCAAGTACAGCGTCACCTACCGGATCCAATTGTTAATCTAAACCATTCTAGAATCCACCTGAAGACAATAAAAAAATTCATTAAACGCGGTCCAGTCGTTTAGGAGGAGATCAGTGACATACACACGCACAGAAGAATTATATATAAAAAGATTATAAAGCTGAAGAGTTTGTTTGTTTGGTTGAATACGCTAATCTCAGGAACTACTGAACCGATTTTGAAAATTCTTTCAATAATAGAAAGCTACATTACTCCTGAGTGCTATAGGCTACTTTTTATTCCGGAAAAACTTATTCACGCGGGCGGGGCCGCGGGCATCACCTAGCTTGTTATATAACTTTTAAGTTTTAACTAAACACTGTCTTTTAAACATCAACTAATTGGACAGTGAAAGAAACGTATCCCTGATTATGTTAATTACTGGTTAAATAGTTAGTAACGTCATAGTGTTTTCATAAAATCCATTCTATTGGAATGTTACTATCCAATTGGTATTTAAAGATGTAATAGAACACTAATAAGACTCATGTTACAGTCGTACACGTTTAAGTAATTTAATTCTAAATGAGACGTTTATAGTGAACATAAGTCCACGTACATAAAATACGTTTAAGTATCGATTGGAAACCGTTTAGCGAAGAGACTTGTTCGAGCCTACACGACAAATATATTTATATAGCGTGCTCATCAATTAGTGTCCTGTAGAAGGTAAATTACTAGGTCTTAAGGTTGATTGGTATCCCAATTAATCTGCCCAGTGATGTTTATTTTAGCTAGTTTCAGAGCGTTTTAATTGGTCTATACTTTCATAAATAAATCTGTATTTCACGTTGTTTGAAGTGTTTCGGCAGTCAGTGTTAAAAAATATAAATTGTGAATTTCATAGCATAGTTTAACATACATGTTATGAACATCCGTACTGTTAGAAGAATTGTAGGTTCGTTCTATGGAATAGGAATTGAGAAGAAGGTAATTCTGACGACTTTCTGTGCGACTTCGGTAGGATTCCGGTCGTGCGCCTATTTATGACATATATGTAGATAAAACTACACAAAGCTTGATTGTCCACTTATAAATAGATATCTAGATTAAAGACATGCCCTCAAATAGAATAAGATTCGTCAATCGTAGCAAGTATAGCTTTCTATATTGAAAACCATATAAACTGGTAAACTGCGCATTCTATCGAGAACTGGAACTCCGTGTATAATGCGTTTTGTATAATGTATTAGAAACCTGTCAAACGAAAATGGAGATATCGTCTAGCAAGTATGTGTTTGCAAAACATCATTATAAATGAAGTGTCTTACAAAGTACATAGTTGAATGTCTTGTTTTTTTCTGTTTACGGGAAATAAGGAAAGTCATTATTGATATTGGAAAATTGATTGAATAAATATAACAGTTTTGCGTCAAGGTCTATTGAGTTCAGTTAAGATGTCATAAATTCTTGTTTAATAATAACAAGTAAAATAATTGAAATAAAACTATTTTGCGGATTTTATCGCGGTTTTTTAATTATTATTTTCTCCCGACGTTTCGAAGGCTTTGCAGCACTTCGTGGTCACGGGGCGGACTGAGGTGTTGGTGGTCCGAAAAGTTAATGTTACAATATCTACCTTCATTTTTTAATTATACATTTTTAAAAATTAGTTGTTAATGACGGTCCGATCAGTCCGCCCCGTGACCACGAAGTGCTGCAAAGCCTTCGAAACGTCGGGAGAAAATAATAATTAAAAAACCGCGATAAAATCCGCAAAATAGTTTTATTTCAATGTCTAACATTCGCGTAAATATAAGAAGTCATTAAGTAAAATAATTATTATACAAGTATTTGCTGCAATAGCAAATGGTGGCTAATTTCAATACAATGCATCAAGCCCGGCTAGCTCAGTCGGTAGAGCATGAGACTCTTAATCTCAGGGTCGTGGGTTCGAGCCCCACGTTGGGCGCAATATAATTTTTTTTTTTTTTAAAGAATTGTATATTTATGTTTCCCTGTTTCCGATTATATATTAAAAGTAAATTGACTTACTTTTTTAACTTAAAGGCATACTCACGCCTTATATCCCCGGAGGGGTAGGCAGAGGCGCAACTAGTGCACCCAATTTTCGCCGTTCATATTCCGTCCCATGATGTGATAGGGGGCGAGCCTATTTATTTTTTGACTTAAATGCTGTACAATTTGTCCATTCTAATAATTTTACGTATCATGTTTGTCTATTTGTTGTTGTCCAACATTACATATGGATATTAACTTAAGTATTAACATTTGCTCGCGACCCCGCCCGAGTGAATATCTTTACCCGTACAAAAGTCCTACAGGAACCGCACATTCAATAAAAAAAGAAATATTGCACTTCAATTTTAATACAAAATGACTTCCCATAAATATTTCTAAAGTCAAGCACCATAGAAATTATAATTACTTATATATTCCGTGGTCAAAGTGGTTTCAAATACATGAATTGTTAAGGGTCAACGTGTAACATCTATTACTAACGAAATTGTTCCCACGATGTCTGTTCACATACACTCAATACTGGTGACGCATTCGGCATTATATCTCCGGATTTAATTTCTATAGACGGCCACTTATTACCTGTCACGACTTATACCAATATTTATATTTGATTTCAAAATACACCTTACGCGTTAGGTTTTTCTAACACGTTATGTTTGTAAACAAGAAGATATTCCGAAATATCTCAGTTCAGTACTTGTTACACTCACTTGGAGATTGCAATTAGCAAAATATTTTATTTCTTCTTTGCAGGATTTAGATAATGTATCCAAAAAGTGTATAGGGTACAGTTAACGTAACAGGTTATCAACTTTATTATTTGATATTAATAATAGTTGTATTATTTCGTTCAATGAACGTTTTCTACATCAAAATTATATTTATCGTGTTTTTCGACATGCGTTTGCGCACAATTACGTGTCAATTTAAGTATCAGTATAACATCATCATAGTTCGAAGAACTGACGGCAGTTGGGGCAAAAAGGTTCTCGAGTGGAGACCACGTACTGTCAAGCGCAGCGTCGGCCGTCCACCTGCAAGGTGGACAGACGACTTGATAAAGGTCGCAGGAACACGCTGGATGCAGGCCGCTTTTGACAGGTCCGTCTGGAAATCTTTGGGGGAGGCCTATGTTCAGCAGTGGACGTCGTGTGGCTGATGATGATGATGATGATGATAACATTATCCCTCTGAAGTAGATTAATAATAAAGATTGAGTGTTCATACAAATTTATGCCTTTAACTCCTTTAGCGGTCTCGCCGTGAAATGTTTCACTTAATTAATGTCCATAAATGCAAACAGTATATATACGTGTCATTTCTCGTAATCCCAGTGGTGCTTTTTACTATACAACTTTTACGCTTCGAAAATAAACTACGTCAATATTAAATGAGTCGGTCGTCGACTTAATGTTTTAAACTCTTTTCTTTATTGATTAAGCATTGGCAGCTTCTGCAGAGCTGTAATTTTTAATTTTCACTTATAATACCACAAGAGCTTCAAAATTATCGGGTATTTTCCGATAGGTTCGTTGCAAACAAATGAAGGAGTTTTCAGGTTAAAAAATCACGAGCGCGAAGCGCGAGTGATTTTTCCTGAAAAACTTGACGACTTTATTTGTTTGCAGGGAACCTTGAGGGAAATGCCAGATAATTTTGAAGCTCGTGTGGTATTCGGGGGATTATTTTTCCGTCCCAAATGTCGGCCAATAGAATTGCACCATGAGATGAAATGAACAGTCAACAAATAAGAATTTCATAATATATAGTAACTACCAGAGAAAATATTCAAAAAATTATCACTTATAATACCACAAGAGCTTCAAAATTATCGGGTATTTCCCGATAGGTTCGTTGCAAACAAATGAAGGAGTTTTCAGGTTAAAAAATCACGAGCGCGAAGCGCGAGTGATTTTTCCTGAAAAACTTGACGACTTTATTTGTTTGCAGGGAACCTTGAGGGAAATGCCAGATAATTTTGAAGCTCGTGTGGTATTCGGGGGATTATTTTTCCGTCCCAAATGTCGGCCAATAGAATTGCACCATGAGATGAAATGAACAGTCAACAAATAAGAATTTCATAATATATCGAATGGTGCAATAATATATAGTAACGACCAGAGAAAATATTCAAAAAAAATTGTCAGTATAATACCATGTAGGTTGTACCACGTGACGTCGAATGGTGCAATTCTATTGGTCGATATTTGGGTCGGAAAAATAATCAGTATAATACCATGTAGGTTGTACCACGTGACGTCGAATGGTGCAATTCTATTGGTCGATATTTGGGTCGGAAAAATAATCTTGTTTATTATATTAATTTTTATGACAAGGATTCAACCGTTTAATTGATACAATATAGAATGGCTACGTACTGGAAACTTCTCGACTGGTAGTAATCCTGCTTCCAAAGATTCCGCCTTAAGTATTTACACCACGACGTAGGGGACCCCGCTGGGAAGGCAGATAATTTGTTAAACTTCGCATTGACGCAAGGTTCTACGAATGCAGACAATTTAAAACCATAAACTTCGTTGTCATCAAAGTTACATCATACATTATATATTATGTTCTTTTAAAAAAAATTAACACGATAGATTCTGGATATGTGTTATTTTTTTTTAATAAATATTATTTTTACATACATACAGGTATAGCATCACGCCTTTTGCCCTTTTCAGGGGCAGGCAGAGGTGTATCACATCTACATTTCGCCAGCTATGTTAGGTCCCATGTAATAGGGGGCGGGCAATACCATTTACCGGGCACATTTGCAGACTCCAGGCTGATACTGAGTAGAAAATCCCAATATCACTGCCCGATCCGTGAATCGAACCCGAGACCTCAGCACTGCTGTCGTGCCGTAATACTACGCACAACTACGCCACCGAGGCAGTCGATTTTTATAATATCCAGTTAATTTTTATTGCTATTTTATTTATATTTTATTTTTATTGTGGTTCATGCTGTGATTGCTTATAACCACAGTTACAATTACGTAAGTGACAATAGACATATATATAATTATGTGTAGATTTTAAAAGAATTATTGTAAACTCCGTTAGCAATCCTTAACAAATAAATAAATAAATAATCACATATGAATTAGATACTTACTAGGCCTGATATACATTTAAAATCAATATTGGAATTGAAATTTAAAAAACGATCAATATTTGCGATGCTCATAATAGTTCTGCAAACGATACGATATTTACTTTGGCACGAGAGCGAAATCATTTCACAAAGCTACGTTTAAGTGAGCCATATGAGAATGATATTGTATATATTTTGTAAAATTTCGTCAGATCTGCTACATTTGGGTTTGAATATTATTATGATTCCCATTGTTTGCGCCACAAGTAGCACGAGCGTTCTCCGAGTCACCCACGGTTTGTATTGTATCACGCATTATAATGTACCCTATTTGTGTCAGCTTATTGTCTTTGACTGCCAATATATCACTGTTAAGGATGTTGCGCCATTGTTTAGTAATTTAAAGGATATACCGGTTTGAAAAGTTACATTTCATTAATTAATTATATACCTATATAGACAATGAACGTTTTAAACGCGTCGAAAAAAATAGAGGCCAACAGTTGTCCACTAAATGAGTTCGAGTGAATTATTTTTTGTTGTTTTTCATGGATATAATTTTCTCCCCATTTTAATAGAAACCATGTAATAATTGGTATCATTATGCGCGCACACAAGGATACGCAGAATGATGCAGCGATAGCGTATGACACAGCTGTCACGCATACTAGCTTAAAAAAGTTGGCCTGTTTGTGTTAGTTTCATTGCAGCGCGTCACTCTATCTAGGTTTATAATTTATCAAAGGTTACGTTATTGATACCAGATATTGCGTAGATTCTAGTCTAATTAAAATCCTACATACCGTTACTGCGTAATATTGTAGTGGAGTTCAACTACCTACAAAACAAACTGATTTTTATTAAGATAAATGTCATTGGGTTTTTGTAAAGGACACCGATGCGCACATGCTCGTTTATAAACAAATTTTAAAGTTTAAGCTCTCATCTCATATAAGAATGCCCAGATTAAGTACAAAGCTGTCACGGATGTGCATCTTATAATTTATTCTGAATACGTATATTCTGACATGTTTATCATGTAGTTACGTAATACACATGTTACCTGAACGTGAGTATTGTTCAAATGTGACAAAATGTGGAGATATATTGGGACCCGTGGTTGTTTTGACTAACAATTTAATGGTTAGCATCTTAACTTTACTGTGGGAATGTCGTCTGTGTGGAAAAAGTGGTTCGCTCAAAAGGGTGTAATGAATAAATCATTTTCGTTACCCTCGGGTGAACTTGTGTCACTTTTTTGCCACACAAAAAACGGCATTGAGTTTTTAATTATTGTGACTCAAAAGTCACAAAAGTCTATTGATGTGAGATTCAACACAGCGTCGCGAATTATGAATTCTTTAAAACACATTTATCTTCCACTAAAAATATTGCCAGAGTAGGTATTGTAAGTTTTCGGAACGTTTTTTACAACAATACGCAAATGTAAATGGATTCCTTATAACTCAGTATTGTTTAACATAAACACATGCAAAATTATACGGAATGAGTACAATTGATTGTCTATAAAGTATAAAAGGAGAACATCGCTTGTAAGGCATCGGGAAACATCACGAACGCTGTATCTTCATTTAAATACAAATAAGAACATGGAAAAAAGGTTTAAAGAAAGGAATCTCGGCTGAATAAAAACATTAAATGATTCAATCACTCCGCGAAGTACCTGCGCGGGTCATAACAAGCGAAAGATTGGAATGACCCGATAGGGAACAAACTTTCGAGAAATTTCTCCGAAAATGATTGCCTCCTATTGCAGGGTGGTAATTTTGCATGGGATTTCTTCGACATGGAACAGATTACTATAAGCATGTTCAGTGTGTTTGGGCACGGTTTGGGTTGGGTGCGCCAGACCTACGAGGTAAGTCTTAAATATGCACTGAATTTAAAATCTTACTTATTATCTTACCTTACTTGCTAATATTATGAATGCTTGTATAGGATATCTCAGAAATACAAACAACGTACAGCGTTCCAAAGCATATAATTTCAACTTCCAATTAACCATATAACCATCCAATTATCCTTTAACCAATAACCGTTTAACCAGTAACCACAACTATCCAGGATGTCCACTCGAGGCTCCAATATCAAAGACTGAACTCCCATCCGTTGCCATCCCACTTCTCGACTCGGTCAGCCGGTCACCCCTCCATCCCCTCCCAATAGTGTTGCCAGCGTATGAAACGATAATTTGACTCCTTATTTATATTAAATTTGTAAAAACCAACATAATTCATATTTAATTTTATAAAACCTTACACTCGACCATCCTGACGACGTGTATGCCCTCATACACGCACCAGGTGGAACCTTACACTCAGCCTTAGGAACAAAAAAAATTTTTTTTTTTTTTAATTATACAATAAAGAGAATATAATTTATCCATAAAACATGTTCGTTACAAATAAATTTACTCAATCAGTCTATCCGTGTTAGATTCAGTATCATAGTATCAATCCGAGTATGTCCCAGGTCAAGCATCGCCTCGTGCTCTCTAATACTTGACCTGAAATCATACATCACAATCATTAATATTAACACAATTATTAACAATAGCTCGATAGTAAACACAATTATAATCATATCGAGCAATATCATCTTAGTTTAACAATTTTAACTTTCTACTGTAATATCATCATCATCGTCATCGTATGTATCTAAACCAACATCTTCATCATCATCATCAATCTCTAAAGAGGCTACATGAATCCACGGTTGCATTCGGTCCGAGGCAACTGTTGTCCTTCGTTTATTTTTCATTGTTTCAAATCCTTTAATTGGAGCTACTTTATACCGGTCGTTGCCTAAGACCTTTGCAACTTTAAATGGACCTTCATACACAGGCATAAGCTTTGTGCTTTTACCGTTATTATGAAAAGCTACCTTGGTAATTTTTACCAGATCTCCCTTGCCATAAACGCGAGCGGGCCGTCTATTTTTATCGTAATAACGTTATTGTGTATCCTGAGCATTATCAATCCTACATTTAACTTCTCTACGTATGGATGGGCGAGGGGTAACTTCCCCAGTTTCTTCGATTATTTCATTCAACGAAGGGTTGTGCTCACTATTCATTTCCATTCCTAACATGACTTCTGCCGGTGATCTACCTATAGTTTTTTGTATGGTGTTATTTAAACCCCATTGTATTCTGCCTAATTGACTATCCCAGTTCTTTTCATTTTCTCTAAGATTTTGCGCAGTTAATGAGTCAAGAATTGTCCTATTGTACCGCTCAACTTGACCGTTAGCCCTAGGGCATGCAACCGCATTAAGTATGTGCTTTATCCCCCGGTCGAGACAGAACCTTCTGAAAACGTGAGAAGTAAAACAGGAAGCTCGGTCACTCACTAGCCTATCAGGGGCTCTAAAAATATCAAAAACTCCTGTAAAGCTCGTATAACATTTTGTGCATTCGTATTCCTAACAGGCTTAATAAATAAGAATTTTGTAAAAGAATCCACTATAGACAATATGTAAGTGTTACCTCTATTTGACTTAACAAAGGGCCCGAGGTGGTCGATGTGCAAGGTATGAAAAGGCTTCTCAATCTTTTCTATGGGGTGTAGGAACCCTTCTTGCGACCTAGTTCGTTTGGCGTATGCGCAATCTATACAGGCTTCTACGTACTTTTTAACAAAACGTTTCATTTTTGCAAACCAATAGTTTCTTTGGATTCGTTCTAATGTTTTCTCAAACCCTACGTGCCCGATATCATCATGATTCATCTTGCACAACTGCCACCTCGCACCCTTTGGGACTACCCATTTTAGGCAATCTTTATTGTCTCCTAACCGCCTGAACAACTTATTGTTTTTCAAAACATAATTGTCTCTTATATATTCTAACCCCTTTGGGTCCAAATCACTACCGATAACATCACATATCCTACGCAGCTCGGGGTCTCCTAATTGAAGAGTAAGCAGCCAATCTTCGTTATTTATTACCATAACCGAAGGATATGACCCAGAATCGTGAGTGTCTATGTCACTTACTGGGTTTCTGGATAGAGCATCAACGTGCTCCATCTTTTTGCCCGACCTATACTCTACAAAACAATCAAATTCTTGTATGGCCAACCACCAGCGTGCAATTCTAGGTATAAGATCTCGTTTTTCGAAAGTAGAACGTAATGCACTACAGTCGGTGACTATCTTAAACGACTTCCCTAAGAGATATACTCGTAGCTTTTTGAGGGTGCAAATTACGGCAAGCGTCTCTAATTCATAGGAGTGAAAATTCTTCTCCTCAGGTGATGTCTGACGACTGTAGTATGCTACGGGGTGTAAAGTACCTGGACTCCCACAAGACCTTTGTAACAGAATACCCCCTATACCTAATCTGCTGGCATCCGTATGGAGTTCGGTCTCTGCATTTGGATCGTATATGGCCAGTACGGGTCTATCAATTAGCTTTGCCTTTAAAAATGTAAATGACTCCTCTTGATCATTTGTCCATTCCCACGCCACATTTTTCTTTAGTAATTTAGTAATGGGGTGGGCATGTTGCGCGAATCCCTGTATAAATTTCCGGAAATAACTAACTAAACCTAAGAACTGGCGCACTGCGTGTACATTTTCCGGTCGAGGAAAATCGACGACGCATTGAATTTTTGATTTTCCCGGTCTGATGCCTGCTGAACTAATTTCGTATCCCAAGTAATTTATAATATTTTGTAGGAAATTACACTTTGATAAATTTAACTTTAAATTTGCCTTTTGTAATAAAATAAGAACTTCCTTCAAACGATTCATGCATTCAGCTGGATCTCTACCAAAAATTAGCAAGTCATCGATATATACAGTGGCTTTATCGAACCGAGCAGAACCTAGAATATTGTTCATCATCCGCTGGAAGACAGCGGGTGCATTTGCCAAGCCGAACGGCATACGGTTATACTCGTACTGACCGTCCGGCGTGACGAATGCCGTTAAATGTTTACATTCTTCCGAAATCGGTACTTGATAATACCCGGACATAAGATCAAGCGTGATAAACCACGCCTGACCGGATAATCTAGCTATTTCATCTTCTATTACGGGCATAGGGTATCTTTCTTTCACAGTTATTGAATTGAGTAATCTGTAGTCTATACACATACGAATACCACCCTCCTTCTTACGCACAAGCACAATTGGGCTGGCGTAGTTAGAAACAGATTCTCGGATAATACCCGCCTGTAACATTTCATCAATCATTGTCCGTACTTTTTCGCGTTCATGATATGATAGTCTGTAAGGTCTATATACTACAGGGCGTTGACTATTTAACTCTATTTTCATTTCAGTTGAGTTTGTGCAACCTAAACCCGCCAGATCACACGCAAAGCATTCTTTGTGATGCTGAAGAAGTTCAATGAGTTTGCTCCTATCATCACCAGTTACTGCCTCTCCTATACGTATCTGATTTTCATCTAACTGTGACACCGAAAAGATGTCAACTCGCGAATCCGAACATAAAGTAGTATTAACATCTGCTAGCCGGTATACAAAATGCACCTTTTCGACTCGAGAGAATATCGTATCTGCATGGAGATTACATGGAATAGTGCATGGCTGAACCCCTACAAAGAGTAAGCCATGCTTCACTTCGTAAATGCCACCACAAGTAACGTACTGGTTGCCCGGTTTTCCTACGATTTTAGTACATAGTATAACGCTACCCGAAAATACTGTCTCTGTTGCTGTCTTTATACACGCGGGTCCATAAATTTTGCAATGAGCTACTATCCTGGCCCTCTCCACGTGTTTATGGTCATCAATTGCATTAGGTAACTCGGCAGCGATATGGAGGAATTGTAGTTTATCTACATCCTTATACACAATAATATGTGGTTGTTCACTATAAGTTTGACCAACTAATAATGGCTTCTCTAGAAGTGAATCATCAACAATCCTACACGAAACACAGGCACTAACACCATCAATAGCTATAGTAAGCTTCGCGGAACCTATGGAATGCACTACACTGTTACCAAATCCTCTCATCGTAGTAGGGATGTGATCATGATCGATTTCGAGACTAGTAAATGTAGACTCTCTAATGAGAGTCACTTCACTGCCAAGGTCAATGAACGCTTTTTGTGGTATACCATTAACAGTTAAGTCTTTTATAAATTTGCTACATATATTAGAACAAGATATGCGCATGGATTTAGCAGAATCTGCCTTCGTTGACCCTGTATCTTGTTTCATCCTACAAGTTTCAGGTTTATGACCGACTCTGTTGCAAAAATTGCATTTAATCAAAGGCTTAGAACATTTTGAATACGGATGACCTTGCTCCTTACAATTGTAGCAATATAAGTTGGGATTAACCTTCAAACTAGTCCTATTATGCTGTCTCAAGTTTACCGACCCGAAGTTTTTATCTGTAATCGACGGTGATAGTGTAAAATGTTCCTTACTGCTGCTTAATAAAAATTTTAATAGCTGATCAGGTTCTTCACAACGTAGTGCCAGAGCACTTGACCTCATAGTCCTATCTGTGATACCGTGAATAATACAGTCGACGGCCCGTTTTCCCGTGAGCTCACACTGATTAATTAGAGCTAGCTTTTCGTAGTAATAAATTTCAATTGATTCGTTATGCCTACTTCGGCGCTTCAACATATCTTCTAAAATTTGCCCGTAATTTTGTTCAAAGGGGAAAGCGTTCAACAATTTTATCTGCCATTCCTCCCAAGTAAACAAAATCGAATTTAAGCTCTCGTACCAAGTCTTTGCTAACCCGGTGAGTTTTTGCATAGCAAAATGTACTATTGTCTTTTCGTCCCAGCAGTAAACTTTTGCACACTCGTTAACTTTTTTAATCCATATGTCAATACGTTGGTTCTTTTCAGATGGATTAAACTGAGGAATAATATTTTTATGATCTAAGCCTGTTTTAAGTGACACACTGTTATGGTTTGACTGCTGAGATGGCAAGACATCTTTAATAGTTTTAATTATTTCTATTACATCATTAGAAGAAAAGATAGATTTACGTGACCTTTTTATATGATGACCGCTGCTCGATGAGTCTTTCTCTCGTTCCCCGGATATTCTGCTGCGACTGTGCTTCCTGCGTCGAGATTGTGGAGCAGGTCGGCGACTACGGCTCCGGCTCCTGCGACGTGTTTCCAAGTCACGAAAACTGCTGCGGCTGTGCTCCCTGCGTCTAGATTGCCCAGCAGTCCGCCGACTGCGGCTGCGGCTCTTGCGACATGCTTCCGCATCACGTATCCTGCAGCTTTCTTGAGAACCAAGCGGCCGGCTGCGACTGCGACCGTGACTGCGACTCCTGCAGCGCTCCCGTGCCCCACTTCGCCTAGAATGCGAGCAGTTACGACTGGGAGTCTCCAAACTTCGGCTGAATCCAATTCTTTTGTCCATGTTCTAAAAACTCACAACACAAAAATATATATATATTAATAACGTCATTAATAACCACAACGTTAGCTATCCAGTTCAAAAGCTGTCCTATTATATAACCACCTTGAATAGTGTCCTAAAATTAATAACAAGCCCATTCATGCTATATCTAACCACTTAAAAGTAGAACCCTGTTGCATATTAAAACCGTTGAAATTCAAATTAAACTGTTAAAACAATAACGGAAACAAGACATTTAACTACCAATATTCTATTTTAAAATATTATATCTTATGGGTAATGATATCTTACAACTGTTAGTTATTCAACTTTTTAATTATTTTCCGTTACAGAAAAATGGATTAAATTTTTGTAGCTCAATTTTATACATTTTATGGTCGTTCTCATGCGATCGGTAAAATACGGTAACACTAAGTAATTACAACCGTTAAAATTTGAAATATATCCCTAATTATATTTAAGCTAAAAGTTTTTTTTTTTTTTTAGGTAACAGCTAATAAATTAATGGCGCGTACTTACGGATTTTCGTGATCCCACTTCTGAGATATAGGATATCTCAGAAATACAAACAACGTACAGCGTTCCAAAGCATATAATTTCAACTTCCAATTAACCATATAACCATCCAATTATCCTTTAACCAATAACCGTTTAACCAGTAACCACAACTATCCAGGATGTCCACTCGAGGCTCCAATATCAAAGACTGAACTCCCATCCGTTGCCATCCCACTTCTCGACTCGGTCAGCCGGTCACCCCTCCATCCCCTCCCAATAGTGTTGCCAGCGTATGAAACGATAATTTGACTCCTTATTTATATTAAATTTGTAAAAACCAACATAATTCATATTTAATTTTATAAAACCTTACACTTGTGAAAAAGTTTGAATGTTTGTTAGAACTAAACGAAATAACCGCTGAACGGATTTGGATGAAATTCAGCACAGGGACAGACCATGTCCTGGAATAACAATTGGGCAAAATTTTCTCCCTGTAATTTGCATCCGTGGAAAATATTTGATTTCCTAATCTGTTTTTTAAATAGATGGCGTTGGCATCGTACGGATAGCACCATGGATATCTAGTCGCTACAGTGATTTAGGGTTTTTTTGTAGCCGGAAAAAGTTTTCACGCGGGCGAAGCCATGTGCAAAACCTAGTTATTAACACTTGAAATGCGGTCAGTGTGTGATGTATTAATTTTATTAAAACTGCGGGAAATACGTCACCTTATTTTGTTGCTTGTATTTTTTTTAGTAGTAGTTGAGCGTGTGTTTTCGCCTTGTGATTATAGAATTCGTTCATCAAGCATATCAAATAAACTTATCTTAGAATGTTTATGAATCTGAGAAATCAATTATAAAAAGCCGCTGTTTTGTGATCGGTCTATGTTATTTACAACCCGCCTACGCCATGAAAAAATATTTGCATATAATTATTCATGACTTGTAACAAACAAATGCGAACATACGGCAGTATAGCAAGGCATAACTACATGATTTGCCAAATTGAATGTCGCGTTTCGTTGTTTTATATTCTGTGGTGTTCAGTAAAATTGTACAGTCAGCAGCATAAGTATCTGAACAAATTTCAAATTTCAAATCGCCTACGTACGCGTTAAGTTAAACTGAAACATTTTTTTCTTCGTTTGAAGTAAAGTAGGTACATCTCTTTTATTTTATTTTTGTGAAGAGAAAAAAAAGATTAGTAAGAACACAAAAATATGTAGGCAATTTGAAATTGTGAATTTGTTCAGCTACTTATGCTGCTGACTGTACTTTATTGTTCGGTATGTCTCGCGTCGGGGCGGCTCGTTAACGCGACCTTTCGAATATTTATTGTATCCTTTTCAGAACATACAATTTCCAACTTGAACATCAATAAATTTTAACACTCACATTTGTTTTTACTTACAAATTTGGGATTCTATTAAAAAAATAAAAACGTTTGTCAACAAACATGGTATAAACGACAGAAATTTAATACGATTTAGATTTTAATATGTTAATGTCACAGTTGGAAGGAACCTATAGCACAATCGCATAAAAGTTATCGAACATAATTCACCCCAGAGTCAAGTGCAAACACAACGAGTTGCGATTGTTACGGAAAGAACAATTCAACCGATACAAGATAAAGGCGAACGCGGGAAATAAATTTGTTTATAGTTGGAAACCAAGTGGCATTTAATTGTCACGTCAACACGCACCCTCGCCGCAAGCTTGTTCATAACAATGAGCCGATAATAAAGTGGTTTTTACAAAATTTACACTTGATTTTTATACAATGACGTATTCCCGAAAACGTGTGCATCGAAACTTACTGCGAGAACGATTTATGGTGTCCCCGGCTCGAGGAAAAAATCGCAGCTGCAAGCGATAAATCGCTCACTCTTCGCTTAAAAAGGACAAATAGAGCACGCTTCACGCTCAACAAATAGTCTTCCACGAGAGCGATGCCTGCTACTCGGTCATTTTGTACCGTTGCCTTGCATATTGTTTCATCCATAAACGATGAACGCGAAATGTGTAAGCATGAAATTGTTTCGCGTCTTGAATCGCACCATCTTGAAGCGATTTACCAAACAGCCGGCTGTGTGTATTTGATATCTGCTTTCAGTAACGTTATCCGATTGTTTATGTGTTCATACACCTCTGAATTCATGAATATTCTGTTACAGTTACCTTTCCATAAACTTGAAATATTGCTGTAAAATTGTACTTGGTGTAACTTGTGCCCTATTCGATTTGTAATTTCAAACTGTTACAGTTGAAATGAGAAGTAATTCTACGAATATTAATTATGAATTACATATCTCTATAGTTAATATTTACTATTCATGCTTTTCTTTATCAAGCAGAGACTTGATATAAATTTTAATTTGTATTTACAACTTTATCCATGTCGTATAGTAGGTAAAAATACAAAATTATATTTTTTAAAAGCCCAAGGAATTTTATTACAGATGTTTGCATAAATACATTTAATAAATTGTAAAAAAATCATATCTTTTAATATTGAGAGTCGTATGTACCCATAAGTGCCGGTAAATGTTTACTTTCGGTGCAACATTTCCGGTTAACAAGGTTGATAACATTAACAAATTAAAAACAAACTATCACTATAAAAGACTACCGAATCATATTGCATCACAAGATTTCAGAATTATTTTAATATATATTTTGCCACTTCTGCATTGCCACCCCCATACTAGTCTTCTTTACGAATTCATTTTCCGATTGGCCATCTTATCATGCGATTTGGCGGATCCAATGTTAGCCAAATCGCGTTAGAAAAACGCACATAAAAACTTGCTACCTACAGAATAAGGAGGCGAACTTTCTTAATCTATACTTTGTTCATTACGAATTAATGAAGGCCGGGAGCGAAAGCTATATGAAATAATTTAAATAAAATGATTTTGCTCAGATAAATTGATCTGCATATTTCTTTTACATTTGCATCATCCTCAAGTTTCCTACACGCTGTTTAATATTAAGTTAGTGCATATAAAAGTCTCGTTATTGCGACACACAATTTATCATAACAAACACGATTTGAATAGCCCGTAGCAGATATCGAAATACCCATAAGGAACGTTTGCGAAGCCATCACGGCAAAAGTAATTTCTATAAATTACAAAAGACTTCATCCTTTTACGGGTTTACGACGACACAGCATAGCGAGGATTATTGGTTCGCTCATAATATTCTGCATCTTATTTAACATCGATATTAAACCCCATTCATAGTCGGATAGGTGCGGGCCATCGCGTGTGGCGTTCCTCTACTGTTGATATATGGCCTTCTTAATCACGGCCTCGTTTGTCCAAGATTTATGCCTCACCTGTTGCGCCAATTATTTACATTCGGAAGTCATTCCTCTCCAACTCGGCTCGTTTCATTAACGAGTTCGATTGCTTCAGTTTAAGTGCGGTTTTATTAGTGTAATTTTAGCAAAGGTCAAACTGATTTTGATAGTTTCAAGGCTATATTATAATCCGTCATTAGACATAGTAGAGAATGTGCCCGTGGCCAGCAATTCAATGTGTTCTTAACTATGTGCTAACAGGAATAGATTGGCTATAATGATTATAATAATGACGAAACGATATTGCGCACGAAATACTAAGAAAAAGATGCTGTTATTGTATAAAAAATCCTATAGTTATATTAATTTCAGTTCGAGGAGAGGAAATTATATGTGTGTAAGCAATAATAGCAATCGCTACGATGTTATGCCATATATTTAGAACGAGTTTTGATAGTTTAATCAATGTGTGTTTTATTTTTTAACATTAACCGATGCGATAGCGTCAAGTAATCAATATGGCTTTTATGATGTTTACACGAAACACTACTTATCTGCTCTGGGATCTATAATCGTGTTATTAATACCAACGCATAGTTGTTGAAAAGAAATTGTAAATTGGTTTTGTCATGTGTTAATATGATAAAAAATTGCTTCTACCAATATTTCTCACTCGCGTCCATAATTTAAACACGAGTTCTCTAGATGATTTAATACCGGTTTTGCCACGTAGTATTTACACTACTTTTGCGATGTTGAATATAATAAATAGCGCGTACATTTTTTCGCGTCGGTGTGAAGCTTGCAACCGGCCATTACGGCAGGTATCAAGTTGCCAATGACGATAATTTGATAATTGTGACTGTCGTAAGACCTCGTGCGATGATGTCCGCACCTGCAAATTGAAAAAGCTTTTTGAAGTTATTTCTTGTGAAATATTTTCCAATTAAATGTGTGCGTTGTTTTGCAATGTAACACTTTCAAATCAGATCCAATTTTGCTAAAATTATTCTTGTTTGTTTTGTCTTCTTACCATAAAAGAAATCTTCATCACGTAGTTGCACTTATGATGTCAAGATACATTCAATTAATAATAATTATTATTACAAGAAGTCACTTTTACACACATACATGAAATGTTGCTTAGATTCAATTAGCATTTAGTAATAGTCATCACAGCACATATTTTTAATTGGGTCACCTTACCCCGATACATACAGTATGGTGCGTTCCGCATGCTATATTGTAACTGATTTACACCGCCGTTTCTTTTTCAATTGTATTACACTATTATTAAATTTTATTTAGCCTTTTTATGTATTTTCTGTAATGGACGAAAGATGTTTTTGAATTGTGATGTCAAAATTACCCTAATAGCAGTGTCTGCTACAATAATTTTCAAGCGATTTTATAACCAGACGTCGGAAGTAACCGTTTATCCGAATGTCGACTGTTTGATGTAGTTATCGACGGGTGATAATTGGTACGTGTCGAGAGACTTGTGAGATTTTAACACCTTTTTGGTTCGAGTGTTTGCCGGATTAATTTGTTTTCTTGTTTGCAGTAACGCCTTTTGTTTTACGTGCAAATCTCGAACGTGTTTGACTAAAGACAGGTGCATAAAAAAACCATTAGTAATATTTTTTAGAGCCTTAAAACGTGAGCAAAGAAATCTTTTTTTATGTTTACGTATTCAGCGTTTTTTAAGGTTAATGTTTACGTGAATTGTAAATTATGTGTGATTTTTAGAATATATGATACCTGTATAGAGTTTTTACTTAATATGGAATGCATAATAACATTAAAACCTGGAATATGACTTCAGAGTGGCATCTCAATGAGCTTGTCCAGGAATTTTCAACAACAGTTGTCAGATCATAGCTTACAACCTGGATGATATTCTGAGTTTGTCGATGTAGGGTCTGAACTTTAATATGCTTGTAAATCGATACATAATATGTTATTGCCGTTCTTCAAAAACAAATACACACTTAATCATACACACAGCGCTAGCGTGTAACAAACACCTTAACCTTTGTCCCAATCAGAATCGAGAAAACCAATATTCTCGTGTGTATAAATTGAAAGGTGTAGATGATCTTGTTTTATTTATAGGTTCAATTAAAACATGTAGATGGTTAAGGGTTCAAATTCCTCATCGGTAACACTTACACTATTATTATTATTACGCGGGTCGTACGGTGCCCGCTGCCCGGCCACTCCGGCACAGTGATTTATCTGTCTACATCTCGGCCCGCGAACAGACCCGCTTGTTATTTATAATTTATTTTTAACGGTGCCCGATTTGTAGCCCCGTGTGTTATACGCGGATGTTTTGAACAAAGACGTTGCTAGTTGAGTTACGCGTTAATGATCGATCACTGATGACAATATTGGTGAGAGGAGGCCGGCTTGATGGCAATAAATAGTTTATTTTTTAATTTAACACCTGCATGCTCTGCTGCTGGCTATTTGGTTGCGACGAGTTATCTTAATTCGAACTTTGCATTGAAAGGACAGCTTTTATCTACCTAATGACCTCACTCACGACACCAATTCAAGCCAGAGGTCATAGTGTGTCGGCATCCAAATTAAGAGTATTAATTTATTCAGTTTTATATTTAGAGTAAATTTTGAAATTAAAAAGGTATTTTATATACAGTATGTATTTTAAGTCGAGGGACCTATTTAAACATACAGTTTATGTTTGCATGTAACTAATAAAAATATACGCACATGCAAAAAATATTACCTAACAGATCAGATTTTTTAATGGAAACGAAAACAATACGTAGTAAAGAGCAAAGTTATACGTGCAAAATAAATTAAATGCGAATGAATAAATGCATTTTCATTTACTTCTTTGCCAGTATTGATATTTATAGGGGAAAACATAATTTAATCTGTTAAAGTTAACAAGGCTTACTAAGATGAAACCATTATTCCATTGGTTATTTCAAAGCGATTGTTTTACTTAACAGAGTCAATGAGTGCAACCTTCGCATCTAAGTAGTATGTGTATCTTTCACCGCCACCAGCTTCTGTCCGCATATCTAAAGTTTCTGGCAGAACGGGGATCTATAATACATGCGGTTACGGCATCTGAGCTACGATTTTTAGAACTAAATCAGCGCTAATATGATAGAAGTAAAAGAACATTACGGTCTCATAAATTAGTCGGTAGAAAACCACCCCTTCATGTTTTCACGAACGTTTCAGTGAGGTCTATGGACGCTGTATTGCATCCCTGTGGGGAGGCACCGCTATCCTAAGAAAGTTGAACCAAATCGTTTAGTCATCACTTCCTTGTATCTTTCTTATTGGTAAATTACAAAATTAATAATAATGTATTATTCTTCAAAAACTTAAACGTGTTTTGCACCATTTTATAAAAGGAAACTCAAAATCAAGTATTTGTAACGTCATGAAGATATATAATATTAGAGGGATATTGTTTCTCATTGCTTAATAAAAAATTGTATTAGAGTACGTATTATCGTGGTATACGTTTTTATTAGCTGACCGATGCTGCCACGTCATTCTATGATATAGTTTGGCCACATGATTTGACCAACGATACACACGGCAGATTTACAATGCGCCCAGTAATTTATGGCGATGTTCGATCTAGATGTAATTTAATGTTGCTTGCTCGCATAAATCAAGCTCATCCACAGCTCGGACCAGATATCTACAGTTTTGTAGCTCTTGTGAAACGGATAATGTACACGGGAATTAAGTTTGCATTGATGAGCGTTTTTTGCTTTTTGTTTCACTCGAGCTTTTTCAATGGCCAGTTCTAGAGTGTTTTAAGTTTCGAATTCCAGCCTCATTCATTGCGCTCTTTAAATAAATGGTAGGGTTCTAAAATATCCAGGTACCTCACACTTTTTTAAATGTTTGATTATTATTCTATAGATTCAGACTCTACCATTTCGTAACTGCCATGAGCTTAACATAAGCTTTAAATACCATTTTAATACCATTTTCGACCAATACTTATAAGTAAACTCAAGGGTTGGTTTTGTATAAAATACAAATACCGTAAATAACGGGCAATTGTAGTTTATTTTTAATAACCACGAAAATTTTTGCGTCATAATGGCTACTGAACTACATAAAAACCTTATAGTGATACTTGCATCAGTCAGTAAAGTAAACGGTCGTGGCAATTACTTTCCAAGTACAGACGTTGAATGCAATCAGGTTCTTTGTGGACTACAGTTGACATGGACATGGACATGGACATCGACGAATCGGAGTACAATTATGCGGTATAAGTTAGAAATAAAAGCTGAAAGAATGTTAAGTATAAAAAAAAAATTATAATTAATCCTTACTTGGTTCTTTAGGGTTTAAGATTTGCATCGTTTTCTTGAACTACGCCATTATTTTCATATATTTTTCCTAATCAATTATTTAAAACCATATACTTGAGTAAAAATTGACGTAAAATAGTCAATTTTTTTTTGTGCATAATAAAAAGGACGCCGTGAACTATAGAGGTAACAAATAGTGAAAGAGCATAATTGTTGCAGACAAAACTCTCTAAATCAAAGCTCGGCCATCATACGGTACTTAAATCTTGAAACCCAAAGCTCAAGATTGGCATTGTAAAAGACATTTTTTTTATGATATAGTGGGCAAACGAGCATACGGCTCACCTGATGATAAGTTAATAATATTTATTATAAGCTTAATAATAACCTGTGATTTCTTATACACAACATAATATATCCTTCACGTTATAAGTCTAAACATTAATACGAGTGTGCGACAGCGTGTCATGGACTCAAGAATACTCGATAGGATACCTAGTTTTTGTACTCATTCCGTTCGTTAGACGGACACGAGCAACCGCGACGAGGAGAGAATGCTGTCTGATCAAGTGGTTTAAACTGTTACACAGATCAGTGACCCATTAGCGGTGTGATATTGAATAATTACCCCGATTGACTCGGGTAGCTTGCTTCGGTGGTGTAGTTGTATTGAGTTTGAGGTACGACACTACCCACTCTGAGGTCCCGGTTTCGAATCTCGGGTCGCGCATGGTGATATTGGTTTTTCTGCTCAATTTCAAGCCGGAGTTTAGAATCTGTGCCCAATATGGCGATAGGCTTATCCCCTATCACATCATAGGACAGAACAAACAAGGCGAATGTACGTGATCTGGTTGGACCTCTGCCTACCTCTTCAGGGATAAAGGAGTGAGATTTGATTATTTGATTAGATATTCATCGATATTAAATATGTTTTTGCGTTTTTTTAAATAATAATATATCGGCCCCTGAAATGGTAGGTCGAGAACAGCGGACAGCAAATTTTACGATTATTTCTGAGATAAACTGCTATGATTAATCCAAAAAATCGTAACAATATCGTCAGATGTGAGCATATCTCAACTGCGCCCGTTATTAAGTCCGCCCGTACGCCTGAATAAGCATTTATCGGCGCTTCATAGTGAAAAGTGCCGTGTCTTTATTAATAAAAGCCGATTGTACGACGATAAAAAGTAGCTTGCCCGTTTATGAAACAGTAAAATATTAGTCGTTGTTATTAAAGTAACTGACATCTGATGAAAAAGTTCTAGTGTCTATTAAAAGTCTGTCTGCTACTCGTCACATTCCTCACGCCCTACATGGAAACTTAATAATTTGTTTATACATTACCCATTTCGTTCAACGCAAGTGAGCAGGTACATCGTGATAAGCAGGTTCGCTCGGCACAATGCAGATTAAAGGTTTATTTGGAACTTATGAGAGGAATTATTATCGAACTCGCTTCACTGAATATTATTTTTCTCAGAAAAAGATAGATCGGTTAAGCGATTTTACGCGAAATTAATTTTGGCAGTGAGCGACAGGGCGCGGGCGGTGCGGCCGACGGCGCGGCGTGCCTCGCTCGCGATGATTTGTTGTGATCCCGGCGGGCTCCTTACGGTTATCGATAATGACGCATACCATTTACTCAAAGGCGAGAGCAACGTTGTAATTGACGTGTCTTATCGATGTATTCTCCTTAAACGAAGCCGTTTGGAATTTCGAATAAGAACTATAAAACCGGGATTTGCGTGGATGCGTGCGTTTCCCCCGAGCGTTTCGTGGTTCATTTTGAACGCGTTAGCGCAGATGCGCCGGCGCGGCTCTGCCCCAGTTGTCGCCACAGCCAGCTCAGCCGCAATTAATCCACTGTAATGCGATACGAGTCTCCTGTCGTCGGCGACGTAATGCATCGTGATTTACGCGCTACGAACAAGCCGTTAATCTTATTACCACTTTCAATAACTTTATTATCGAGTGTGCGATACAAATGCCATACAAACCAATATGTACCTTCCACAAACTGTGCAGAGACGATTTAAACTCCACGCTGATCCATTCGGTAGGAGTTAGGAAGCTTCCCACGAAATTTATTTTAGTCGACTTAACGATTATGTCCGCCTTACCAAAAGTGGAAAGTTAAGTCGTTCGTTGCTTAAATTCGATTAAATAGCTCCAAGGATTTAACAGTGTGGTTCTCTTATTATCTATATTCTAATTTAAATGTTAACATTATTCAAAGGAATTCAGGATAAATAAGTCCTGTCTCAGGGGCGACAATGTAATTTGTTGTAATTTTTGTTTACGCACGTAAGTAGAGGCATAATTTCGCGTGAGAACGCTCTTGACTACCGCACACAGCCTTTAGGCGACTGCAAAGGAAATTCAGATTCGACATCTTACACCCTAAACCGTGCCAATAATAAGATGTAAATTACAAGTCGAAAGGCTAAAAAAAGAGGGTATATTTCCAGTGAGCTGGTAATTTGCATATATTTCCGTAATAGCAACTTCCGTTTGCGCCGCCGGTATTGTCACGAGTTCGCGCGTGGAGAGATAGTTCTAACACGACCGCTGTACCGACACTCACTGACGTTAATGCAGAAGTGCGGACTCGCGCCGGGGGGCGATGGTGCCCTAGTCGAATATAGATATCAAACTTTTTTGTATAATCAAGCTGTGTTGATAAATTGCTTATGAATTACTTATGTAATCGGTTTACAACTTTATTACTGTTGTAACAGAATGTATAATGACTTAATTTTATATTGAAATTATAGCACCAAGCAGTAAGTACTAATCAAAAATATGCAATCAGTTTTAGACCTTTTGTGGCTGTTGCTGGCTGTACAATTATTGTCATTAAACTAAGTTTTGGTTCAAAGCTATCGAGACCCGGAAAAATATATAATATTATGTATTTGTAGTGATAGAGGTGCGCGGCTCTGCGGCGGTTTAAAATATTTTTTCAAATTATTATAATCATACTTTTAAATAGAGCGGATTTATTCATTATTAATTTAAAAAATATATAGTAGGTACATTTGAAGTATTTATTTACAAAAATAACTATAGGATAAAAAAGACTAGGAATATGCATAAAATATATTAAAATTAATAAACAAAAAATACGTATTAGCAAAAAGTGCGAAATGTCGGTTACGATGTTCTTCCTGTAAAGGCTCGATTTTTATATTAGAGCGATCAATCGAGACACTGGGTCACCTCATTCTATCTGACATCGTCAATAATTGAATAATAAGTCTTTCATAATATTATTTAATATTTTTTTCTTGACTTGACGAATCTCAGGAGAGGTATGTAACGATTTGACACCGAGGGCAACGTCAATATTCAAGCACAACAGCCCATCGACTCACTCACATAACACTTCATAATGAGCCGACAAACTCATCGGCTGTTCAATAATTCATACAGAATTATTATTGCTTTCAACTTTTAAATTCGTTCCTATATTTAAACACTGTGAAAAGAACGCCGCGCTTTCCATTAGTTTGAGTGTTAGTTGTAAGCGTAATGAGTTGTTTACGATTAATATTTATATACAGTTCGGGAAAAATGCTAACATCACGCTGTGAGGTTGCCGCGGAGGTATCGTGTAACATTTTATAAGGTTTTCATGAAGTTCCAGTACGTTATGCCGCGCTCTGGGTGGCGCCACGCTGTCCCACGGCAGTGTCACGTCGTCTCACTGTGTCATACACATTTATATTCAACTCCACGTATCTGCCACCACCCTTTTCATTCAATATACTATATATTAATACAATGCGTAGCCTATGAATTATTTATTTACCTTTTTAATTGAGTATTAAGCGCCGTGAATTCTCTCTTTCATCCGTAATTGCTTATTTATTCGTATGTTGTGGTATAAGTGGCTTGTCCATGTGTACGCTACCTGAATAATAACTTTTAACCTCGCGACCTGTTTTAACTTCAAAATATGATTAAAAAAATCTTTACGATTGCCATCGCGTCTCTTCTACAAATTCAGAGACAAATTAAACTTGCGGTACGCAGCGAAATTGGCCTCGGTGCTTCCGCAAAATTTCACACTTCATGATGAAAGTTTTAACACAATTACCCAGTCGACATCCATTTGCCACGGCCCCAGGCGACTGGACAGGAAAAAACTTGGCAAAGAACAAACTAACCGGCAGTACAATTTAGCGACATCCGCATAAACTTTAATGTTCCCAATCTGCGAAAGCTGCTCTATTCTTGCATTTTAAGTAGGCATATGAACTTGCATTTGTTTTGACTAGGGAATGGTTATAAAAGTTTTATTAAACTGTATGACTCACATTTCTGTTTAAAAACTTAGAATGTCTTCTGTTTAAATTACCTCGAGAAAACCCATTGATATTTTCGTCGAAGGCCAAGCTTCGTCACAGCGAGTCTCCAGAGAGGCGCTTGATAAATATTGATAGGATAGATTCAGACGTGTTTCCAAACTGGCAAACGTTGGAATTAGCTCAAACTTGCTCCTTTGACCGGCGCTGCCGTTATTTGTCAGGTGTAGAGTCCACTGACCGATCCAGAGACAGTGTCGTGTGCACAGCAAACACAAACTATGCTGACGGGTTTCGATTGCTATGTGGATATGCTTTATTGTTCTAAAAACATAAACTGTCATGGAATCGTTGGACAATAGAGGTAACTAGGTTATTGCACGTATGTTAAAAGGGTAATTGCACCGATTAATGAGGGATAAAATATCTTTCTTTTTATTATCAATATATTTGGACTAAACTGCTCTTTACATCAGTTGAAATGAAGTCACTTTGTCGTTCTAGAGTAAAATAAATATAATTCTTTTTAGATTTTTGAACGTAATGTATGAAAGGAATTTAAAAACATTATTTTAGAAAATACATTTTCTGGTTGTTAGACGATATTATTGCATGTAGATAATCTACACATAGTGCCTACGTTAAGGTACTAGAAGCACTCCTTGAAAATTGATTTAATCCCGTAGGAAAATTATGATGGATTGATATAAAGCTACACTAATTCTTTTATTCTGATTGACAGATAATTTAGTGCATAGTGTTATACTATACTAGGTACTTCTGAAACACACCAATATTTTGAATGTACATATATTTTATTTTCTCCATACTAATATTATAAAGGGGAAAGATTTGATTGTATATTTGTTTGTTTGCATTGAATAGGCTCCGAAACTACTGGACCGATTTGAAAAATTCTTTCACCAATATCAAGCTACATTATCAGCAACAACATTGGCTACTTTTAATCCCGGGGAAGTATAAAGCGGGACTTTTATCCCGGATAAACTCATTCAAGCGGGCGGAGCCGCGAGCTGAAGTCTGGTTTCTGAATAAGTATAAGAGAAAATAAAAACAGTCAAATCTATATGAATGTGTTTCTATTGCAATAATGTACTATTGTTGATAGGTTTCACACTGTTTTCGAGCACTGTGCGCCAAGCGAGCTTGCTTAAACCACTTTTAAAAGCTCCTTTCTGCAGGTCGCGTGTGCCCGCGCCTGATCTAATCAAAACTTGGCAAATTTGTTTACATACATCAGGCCGCGTGCCGTATCGCCGTATTCACGACACGTAAACAGTGAACGCCACACGGGTACACCTCTTTTGATGTGTTACAACTTGAACACCGACGCTAATAATATGCCACCGACTTGCCTACACATGTTTGTCATATAAAACATATTTGATTTCGTCACATGATTCCGTATTCCAAACTCAATTTCGGCCTCGTCTTTGTTTGTTACACATATGAAACTATTTCCGTTGTCCTTCCGGGATCCGGAGTTTGGGATTGTCGAGATTTCCTCATGACTGATTTCTTGTCTGTCGCGTGTCCTTTGGGCTCGCGAAGTGATCTATTACCCCGTGCCTTTACACTTTTAGCGTCAGATTGCCTATTCTATTAGTTTATTGCAAACTACGTTTTACATTTATGCTTCAAAAATCAAATTACCATTCAAACGTTAACTTAGCAAATAAACTCAATTTCCTTATTGTATTTCATTAGTGTATAAGCCATAAAGTTATTGAGTGAATAATGTTCAACCGGTATCGAAATGTAAGTGTTGCATGTTTTCCTAAAGAGTTTCCCATAATAAAAGGTTAGTTGCGCTTTAATGGCACAGGCCTCAGGTAATCCCGAGATCGACGTGGACAAGATGCCGCTATCGGTATAAATTAGCTCCGGCGTTGTATCGCACCGAAACAATACCGGTGTCACGGTGGCCGCCATATCGGCTGTCCCTGGCCGTCCACTTCACACTGTTGTAGGGTTGCCGCGTTTCGGTTTCTAGGATACATTACCAGTAGCTCAAAGTTTAAATACAATAATATGATGTATAATGCTTGTGTCTATAATAATTGTTTCGGTACACAGGAATGGCAAAAGAACATCAAGTCACTAGATTACCCGATGGTAAAAAAATGGTACAAGAAATCTGTGTATGATGCGTGCAACATACATTTATTGCTAAAATGTTATACAAATCAGCATTAAAATGTTAAGGCTATGTACTAAAATATGCGACATGCAATTAACTTTAATGAAGTCCTAGTTAGTATAACACAAGTAAGTATTAAAATCACCGTCTCTGTAACATTCGTAAGTTTTAGTTAAACTATAAAGTTTAAGTACATATAGGAATGTAAAGTTAAGTTTGCTATTTTCTTTATGTGTTTAAATTACTTTTCTACTTCTTTATAATTCTTATACATAAATGAAGTGAAGCACAGCTTGCACACGTTGCTTTTTTTTTCTCTTTATTTAAGGAGCTTTATCGATTTTCGATAATGTCGCTCCGCACACGTTGCTTGGACGATGGTAATCAGCAAGTCTGTGTAGATATTTCATGTAATCAGTCAAATATGCTTTGTAATGTATACAGTTTTATAGGTACAATAAGTCACTACAATATACATTTTGTAGCCTTGTTAAATCCATTCCTACAACATTTTTTTTATAAATAGAAATGATACCCCAAATATTCCCAAATTCATTGCAAATGTATAAAATACTACTAAAAATTTTACAAAGTTCACACGTGGCAACCCTAAACAATACCAAGAGTTATACACATCATTATAAACCTTACGACCCAAATTACAAGTTTGGAATCTGCGCGCATCGGGCGCGTTCACCATCGTTTACAAAATGGCCACAGTGTTGCGGTTGGCAGGTGACACGGGGCTCTATAAATCTGCTACGGTCTGCCTACCTCGTAAACACGGCCGTGGCACAATCCACCGATCTGTACCGCGACTGTTTCAATAACCCGCTATTATTTTCAATAATTGAAAATGTGCACTATTATATTGTGCGTAGTGGGCACAATGGACTGTGAATGTGGCAATTCGGTTTGTTCGTACAATATTTATGTTCGTTGGTGAGATGCGTGACGGTGGTAATACGTGAAATAAGGCAATTTATTTTAATTCTGTTTGTTTTTCATGTCCAAGGACGATATTTATAAAATATTTTTTATGATTACTTTATAATTTTGCCGGAAAGTGTGTATCTCAGATCACACTTGCTTCCACAATCAGTTTATGTTTGTGCTGTGCATGAGTAACTTTTTCCCGACTACGGCAAATTCAAAGAGTAGAAATTATTACTTATTTTCTTCAGTTAGAATCTCGAATGTGCTGCAAATAAGGTAACTGTATTTCAAATAAAATATGTTTCTGAAGGAATCCCTAACAGTACTTTGAAACTTTTAAAACCCAATCACCAGAAGAAACCACATTATGTACTAGCTCCAATGTTATTAACTTCAAAGATTTTTCTAGATTTTACTCTCCAATAAACTACACAACAAAAATCAGCAATTAATGTAAAATATTTTCAAGAACATTTTGCTCTGTAGGTAACAACTTCAATCCAAAGAGAGTTTATTTCGTATTGCGTACATACAGGCACGGAATCATTCCACATTACACTATAAACGCCAGGAGCTCAATATATAGTTAAATGTGGGAAATATTTAATTAAAAGATATACGATATTGCACTCTTATAGATATGTGTATTAAAACGTAATTAAGTTTATTTTATAACAAAATGACACCATAATAAAATCAACGTTGGCTTAATAGCCAGAATATGCCGAATTGAGCTGACTGCCTCGGTGGCGTAGTTGTGTTACGGTACAACTGCAATGCTGAGGTCTCGGGTTCGATCCCTAGGTCGGGCAAAGTGATATTAGATTTTTCTATTCACTATCAGCCCGGAGTCTGCAATTTGTACCCAATATTGCGATAGGCTCGCCCCCTAGCACACTATGAGACGAAATACGCACGGCGAAAAGTGGGTGCATTAGTTGCGCCTCTGCCTACCCCTTTGGGTATAAAAGGCGTGAGTGTGTGTGTTTTTTTTATTTCCCAAAACATATTTTAAATATTTAACATGCGTGGAGCTGTTTTGTAAAAAAATAATTTAAGTTTTTGTTTTGCCTGTTTTCCTTTATTTTACACTGTCTTTGTTACAAATAAATTATTTTTCTTTCACAAAATGGGTTCAGGATATCACTGCAGGAAGGGTATTTTTATGCCTCTGAATAATTGCAATCAATGCAATGCAATCAGCCCTGTATCATATACTGCCCACTGCTGAGCACGGGACTACTCTACTACTGAGAGGGGTTAGGCCTTAGTCCACCACGCTGGCCTAGTGCGGGTTGGCAAACTTCACATATGTAGGTTTCCTCACGATGTTTTCCTTCACCGTTAATGCGAACGATAATTGATAAACAATACACAAGTAATTTCGAAAAGTTAGAGGTGTGTGCCTTGGGTTTTGAACCTCCGGACATTGTCTCAGCAGACCGTTCTATTCCCAACAAGGCTATCGTCCCAGTCTGAATAGTTGATCATGTGAAAAGCAAAATTACAAAAAGCTGCTATTTCACGTCACCAATATGTATTCACCATAATTGTTGGAAATAGTGATGTAATTTTTTTATGAATCTGTATAATATCATTAGGTTTACAAACTCCATCTTATAAAATATTCCATGTCCAGGAGCAACCTAATAATTTTAAACTTATTTCGATTTATTTACTTACGCGTACAGTTAAGGCAACTGAATCTAAATTGCTAATATATTGGGAGTGTATACAAGCAATGCCTTTATAAGGACTATGTAGGCTTCAAGTTCTGAGTAACTCATAATAAAGTTATTTAATATCACTTCAAACGTCAATAAATTCTCTATTACATATTATTTTGGTACTGAAAGATGATATTCGTGTACACGGTTCTATTCAAAGTGCACACAATGTTTTCAACCAGCACCGACGGTGAGAAAAGCGGCCTAGGGCTGTTCAGATTTACGAGGTGGCGCACTCGTGCTGTTACCCACCTCCGTCTCACGTCCCAATTTGATTCGCTAATTACAGTCTGCTCTTAAGGACTTCAGGGAAATTGTAAACATATCATTTTACTAGAAAAAAAAACGAACGCCCGAAACATCGCCCCATTTTCAAAATAAAAAAAATAACTCAGCGTTTTATTTTGCCCAGCATATTTAAAATTAAAAAATTAAGGATTATTTTTATTTTATTGTTTACATTTTATCCAATGTCTATAGGTATGGAGTATACGAACTCCTCTACCGGACACTCATTGTAACGGCTCTCCATTAGTTATGAACGAGAAGCGAGCACTGCGTACCGTTTCAATTGTGTAAACCTTGGAAGATAGCTGTTAATTGTTTCAAGTCCACTATATTTCAAGTGCTCTCGAAGTTACGCCCTTTGAATTATCACTCAGTATATCTCTACGTTCAGGTTAAATAATTGCAAAGTAAGAACAATGGCGATAGCGGTATATTGGGTTGTTTAATTTCCTATATTTTCATTCTGGTTGGCATAGATTGAAAGACCTAACTGACTTACATTCGACTTTGATTGAAACTGCATATTATAACAATGGAATGGAAACGCATAGAAAGATGCACCGTGAAAAGTCAGTTTAAATATTATATCTATAATATATTTCACACACGATGCATATATCAAAATATGATCTCGTCGAAGGAAAGTTCCTACATTATAGAAAATACCATGTAAAATTTTACGGAGCATCCACAAAGGAAACTGTTATGCATACATAGTTCTACAGAAAGTCTTTCAACAAGGTGGCATTCTCTTCATAAAATTTCATCTCCCATCAAGACTAACTGAACCTTGTGTTTTATCAAAAAGGCTAAAGTTATGAATAATAAAATAATTACTTATAGTTTATTTTAGTTTGAGACATTGACGATATAAAATACGGTCCCGTTGGAAAATAATACGCAATACTTCAAAATCAAATTATAGTTCATTGAAACGATCAGTGTCATTCGGAGACTTCATAATTTATTTTCGAAGAGCCTTAATTGCGTCCCAAAACGTGTGCGTCAACAGCAATGAAAACACGGCCGACGTGGATTCGCGTATCGATTAGTCGGCTCATTTGATTCAAGCAAGTGTTAACATCATAAGCTTTTACAGCCAAACATTTATCAAACCTACGGAGTTGGTGTTGACGTTAAAACTATCTAATGATAGACTGGTTTGTCTATTAAACTGTGTAATTACTGAACACATTCTGTTTACGACGGGATGTTTTATTAAAATATCGATATTTAATGCGCCGCGTAAATGTTTTTAACGTTAATCATAATGATTATACATTAAAAATGGTCGTTGTGTAGAAATATTTGATAGCAGTAATTTAATGTTTTCGTAATGCCTTGACATTTTATGATTTAAATTTAGTTGGTAATGTTTGTCTCGTTGGCGTATTATTTATCGTTTTCTCACGGCTTCGTAGTTGCATATTCATTGAGAAATGTAATTTATGTTGAATAGTTACTGTTTTGATCTAGGGTATTAAGATGTTAGGTTGCAAGAAGTTTTCCGCTGTAAACAAAACGTGGTGTCATGGGATTTACACACATTTTCGCAGCACTGCATACTGTCATAATCTTCAGGGAAATATATGCAGCCACCGACACTCTGCGGAAGAATATAACTTTCAAGATTTACAAAATAAAAACCGTGAACAAGGTTATCTAATGTTGAAATACTTTTTACAGCAGTATTTTTCAACTGGTTATTTAAAAATATTCTAAAACGTGTACAGTCAGCAGCATAAGTATCTGAACAAAAACAAAATTTCTTCGTTTGAAGAAAGGAAATCACTTTTATTTTATTTTTGTGAAGCGAAAAAAAGATTAGTAAGAAAACAAAAGCATGTAGGCAATTTGAAATTTTGAATATTTTCAGCTACTTATGCTGCTGACTGTACTCGTACGAATGCTACGAAATTCACCAATTAGTGGAAAACCCGCCGTCTGGAGGCGGCTATCGAGGTTTCTTTTCAACGCTTTCCTGTGTAAAATTATACGTACATGTCTAGTTCTCATATGAGTACGCTTTTATCAAATGAAAATTTTTGTTCATAAAGTGTAACTAAGAAATGAATTGCTTTGAATTATCGGGCTTGCTTATTGAAGGTCCCGTATTCTATAATTTTATAATAATTGGTAAAATTATTCGCCGATAAACAGGTATTCAGTGAAATTTCGGTCCTTTACCTATTGGAGTTAGAAGACGTAGCCATTTAAAGTTCCGTAGGTACTTTTTGAGTACATGGTACGGAACCCAAAAGACTATTTCCTCAGAAATATACTGAGTCGCTTATTAAGTAAATTTTTTTTTTTTTTTTATTGCTTTGAATGGCGAGACGAGCATGCCGTTCGCCTGATGGTAAGCGATACGACCACCCATAAACAGTAGCAACACCATCCAGCACCTTGACTGACAAAATACTGAGTGGCATTCTACTGCGCTCGTCATCCTGAGACATAAGATGTTAAGTCTCATTATGTCCAGTAGTTATACTAATGTAATGTAACGATTATATCATTTTCGCTATACATGTTAACAAGTTTAAATCGATAGCACGAGGTGTAAAAATTAAACCTGTCGGGTCTCGGCGGCGCGGGCTTTAATTTCCATAAGTAATGCCGCGATATGTTAAAATCGTGTTATTAGCCCTTTTTTTTTTTTTTTTTTTTTGGTTTCGCGGAGAAAGTGCTTTACCACTACCGCCCGGCCTTCGTGGGGGGCGACCGAGCGGTTATGTTGGGTTCACCGTGCCTTACGACCCCGCGTTGAGCCGCCCGGAGAGATGGAAAACGTCGGGCGACCGCCGGGCCGAGTCCCTAACCTATGTACAACGCACGGCATACCAACTAAAACTCCGCGGTGGCCATCTTCGGCGCATTAGGGACGGCTGCGGGCTTCCTCTGACTAATGTCTAAGTTGTCGTCCGCAACCGCCCCTGCGCGGTGCCGCCTGGTGCGGCCCGTCTCCTGTTGTGGGGGGGGCTCAGAAGCCCCCGCACACCGAAGGACGCTCTCAGCGTCAACGGCAGCGTGAGGCCGACCTTCCACGCTGCCGTCCATCACGGGGGTCGCAACAATGTGCTAAAAGGAACACAAAACTTAAGACGGACGGCCCCCTGCCGCCCGCCCGCGACCCCCGGTGGCCCCTATTAGTCGCCTCTTACGACAGGCAGGGGATACCGTGGTGGAATTCTCCAAACGCCCCCAATCCACAGGGCGGGAGACGCCGGTCAGTCGTCCACCCGGCGCCTCCTTCGTCTCCTCTGGCGGCGGGAGGGATCATCTCGCTCCCGATCCCTCTCGGCACTCTCCTTCTGCGAGAGGACCACCTCGCAGAAGTGGGCCACCGCACGCCAGGCCTCCCGACTGTCGACCATGGAAGCGACCACGGCCGGCAGCGAGAGGTCTCCTCCGACGACTGCTCTGAGAGCGCTGCGCTCCTCGTCCCAGGCTGGGCAAAACTCCAGTGTATGCTGGGCCGTATCCAGCGGGCAGTTGTCACAATGGTGACACACGGCCGACACCTCTGTGCCTACGATACGACACAGATACTCACCGAAGCAACCATGCCCGGTGAGTACCTGTGTCAATCGAAACGTAGCCGGGCCGTGGCGCCTGTCTAGCCACTCGGCAAAGACCGGGCGCACTGCCGCTACGGCCCTGAGCCCCGCTGACGGGGTCTCCAGCCTGAGACGCCACTCCTCCACGGCGGCTCGCCGTAAGGAGGCCCTCATGGCCTCCACCTCCTTCAACGCCGGACGCTGCCCGCGACTGAACGCCTCCTCCCGCCAATAAAAGGCATCGGACAGGGATTCGGCGTCCAGATCCCAGGGCAGAAATCCGGCCAACATGCAAGCCGCCTCGTACGAGACCGTGCGGTACGCCCTGATCGCCCGCTGCGCAACTACACGTTGAGGATTGCGCAAGAGCGCGGCGCAGCGGTCGCTCAGGGAGTAAGCCCAAACAGGACTGCCATACAGGGCCATGGACCGCACGACTCCGTGGTATAACCTTCGGCAAGGGATACCAGGACCTTCCAGGTTGGGCAGCAGGCTAGAAAGAGCGCCCGCTGCCCGGGACAGTTTTGTCCGCATTTTCTCGAAATGGGTACGGAATTCCCATCGGCTATCCAAAACTAACCCTAAATACTTTATATTCTTGCCGATGGGAATCCGCACCCCCTCAACAACGATGTGGGCACCGGCCGGTGGCCCTTTCCGAGGCCCGTGAAAACAGATGGCCTCGGTCTTTTCAAGGGCCACCTTCAAACCTAAACGTCGAATACGACCTACAACATGGCCGGTGCCCTCCGCCGCCAAAATTGCGGCATCCTGGAAGGTCCCCGAAGTCGCTGTGACTAGCGTGTCGTCGGCGTAACATGTCACGCCGACGCCCCGGAGATTGGCACCACGGAGCACCCAGTCGTACCCGATGTTCCACAAGAGAGGGCCTAAAACCGAGCCCTGTGGAACACCGCACGACATCGCTCTTCGGTGCCACCCGTTGGCGCCCGGATACACCACGTCCCTGTCAGACAGGTACGCGTGCACCAGACGCCGGAGATAGGGCGGCACCACGTGGTACCGCAGTGCCTCGTGGATGCAGGGCCAGGGCAGCGAGTTGAAAGCGTTAGATATGTCCAACGAGACAGCAATCACAACTTCGCCCCTGGCCACTGCATCCTCCGCCTGTGCCTTCACCCGCAGAATCGCGTGGACGGTGGAACGTCCCCTCCTAAATCCATACTGATTGTCAGCCAAATTCGGACCGACCCTATCGAGGTGCTCGACGAGGCGAGCATGAACGATGCGCTCGAAAAGTTTGGCGACCTCGTCGAGCAACACGATGGGCCGGTAGGCCGACGGCGATTCTGCGGGTCGTCCTTCTTTCTTCAGCAGGACGAGCTTCCCGGTTTTCCAACGCGCCGGGAAGACGCCCTGCTCAAAACAGGCGGAGAACAAACTGCGGAGCCTCGGACCCAGGTACTCGAGAGCTAGCACCCAGGCCCTCCCGGGGATGCCATCGAGCCCTGGGGCCGTGTTTTTGCTCCGCAGCCGAAGCACTGCCGCCCGCATTTCAGCGGGCGAAACCTCCGTGATATCCCTTGCCGAATTCTCGTACGACGATGACGCCACGTCCGGTGGCGCCATCGGTGGAGGAGTGGTCTCCACAGTGGCCGGAAACAAGGCCGCGACGACGTTGGCCAGCAAGTCTGGCCGGAGACTCTGCGACAGCGGGGGCGCCGATGGGCGAAGCTTGTTCATCACCAAGCGATAGGGGCGCCCCCACGGGTCACCGTCGAGAGTCTCCAGGAACTCCTTCCTCGCCGCGACCTTGGCCCTGTGAACGGCCACCCGCAGCGCTCTCTTCGCCTCCTTATAGAGGCCGTAGAGCTGCCGCTCTTGGTCTGCGTGATCATCCGCCCTCAATCGGCGACGGCGATGCCTGGCGTATCGACGGCGCGCAGCAACGCAAGACGCGCGCAACTGCGCTAACTCCGCCGACCACCAGTACACCTGCCGCCGCGAGGGACGGCGGAGGGCGCGGGGCATGGCGGCGTCGCATACGTCCGACATTGCCACCCCGAACCACTCCGCCTCCTGCTCGACCCGTACCGGCCCGTCCGGCATGGGGAGCCACGACACGACCAGAGCGGCCAACACTAGGGCCTCTTTGTTGAGGCGACGTAAAACCCACCGCGGGCCGTCCTGATTTGGGGCACTCGGTTCACCACTGGGCTGGACACTCGGGGATGCGGAGACGTCGAACCTGATGTAACGATGGTCCGACAACGTCTCCACGCCCTCGAGGACTCTCCAGCCCCGGACACGACGTGCGACGGCGGGGCTCGCAAATGACAAATCAACAATAGACCCGCCGTTGTGACGCACGCACGTGTCCACCGATCCCCTGTTCAGGACGACCAGGCCGACAGAGATCGCCCAGTCCTCCAGGACCTCACCGCGAACGTTGGTCGCCGGCGAACCCCAAACCACGGATTTGGCGTTGAAGTCGCCGGCGACGATCGTCGGGTGGGGTTGGCCTTGCTCCACCAGGGCCCCCAATCGAATGAGAAAAGACTCGAACTCGTAGAGGGGTCTGTTGGGAGAAAAATAAACTCCTACTACCCATACGTCTCCCAACAGAGCCGCGACGCATCCCTGTCCCTTTGCTACCTTTTCGAAGGGCGGGGAGCCAGCGGCACCCTGGGTGATGATGGCCACCAAACCGTCGAGGTCCCCGGCCCAGTTATCTCGGGGCGGGACGAAATATGGCTCGGCGACCACGGCCACTTGCACCGACCACTGCGCCAGGCTTTGGGACAACAGGTCCTGGGCGCGGGCGCAGTGGTTGATGTTCGCCTGGAGGAACTTTAGGTCCATTATTGGGCGATCTCTTCAACTCCTTCCATCTCATGCGGTGGGTTCGCTGACTGAGGCTGGGTTGAGGCCACAGCGTCAGTAGCATGTCCACGCACGGGGCGACGCCGGTTACGGCGGGAGGAGGCGGGACACGCCTTCCCCCCGAGTTGGTGCCCGGCGGGCTTACCGGAAGCCGCGCAGACTACGCAGTTCGGCGCGGCGTTACACTCGCGGGCCTTGTGGCCCTCTTGACCGCAACGGTAGCATAGCGCGCTACGGTCCACTGCGCAGTCGCAGCGCTCCCGGACGTGCCCAGACTCTAGGCATCGGAAGCACCTCAGGGGCCTCGCTTCGAGCACGGTCACTCGAGGCACAGTCCACCCTATACGAAGGCGGCCCGCCTTGACCTTCTGGGCTGCCTTGATAGGCATCCTCACCCACGCTGTGCCCACTCCGGAACGGTCGGGACGAATTTGTCCCACCTTTATACTCTCCTTAGCACACTCACCGGCCTCGATGAGGGCCGCTGCGACTGATTCGGAAGTAGCCGTATAATCGAGCTCCGTCAGCCGCAGTTCCACGGTCTTTGTGGGCCGGGAGATGCGAACGTCCTCCGACCCACTGAAACACTCCCGTAGTCTCGTGGCGAGGGAGTCGGCCCTCTCTTCAGAATTGGCTCCGGGCACCTCATACATCGGGGCACCCGTGGCCGCAAACTTCGGCCGCAATCTTATGATATCCAGGCCTGTGAGGTTCACCCTACTCTGGGCGTCCGTCAGTACTTTCTTGTACGTGAGCCCCTTGGACACTGCCGCTGGCGTCAGGGAAATTATTACTGCCGCGGAGCGCGGTGGTCGCAATTTCGGTTCCGCCCGGCGTGGCGAAGTCTGCGGCTGCGGATTCGCAGTTGACGCTGCAGCGAGTTTGGCCTTCTTTGTCCTCCTGCTGGCCACTACGACCCAAGGCGTTTCGGTCGATGCTGGGGCTGGCGGCAGTGGACGGGGCTCCGGAGCGGGTTGCGCTGTGGGTGCCGGTACATTCTTTTTGCCCTTTGGAGGCTTTGGGGCAGGCACCATCTTTGTTAATTTGCCCTTCTTAACTGGTGCAGCAGCGACAGTCACCGGTGCCGAAGAAGGACCTGCGATGGCTTGCGGCGGTGCTTTGAAGGGCCCGGCGACGGGAGTGGGGTCAGGGGGAACGGGTTGGACTGTCCCCTTCCCCTTTCCTTTTCCTTTCCCTTTGATAGAAGTGGGCGGGGGTGCTACACCCACAAATCCACCTTGCACAGGGAGTGGAACATCTCCGGGAGTGCATCTCTTCTCGTGAGCCAGAGGTGGCCTTTGTGCCGGTCCAATGATCGCTGAATCCAGCCTTGCCTGTACTCGGGCCTCTATCACCTCCAGCATTTCTTCCATCGGGCGTTTTGCGGACGCCTCCAGGTCTTCGAGGCGGCGCTGGAGGGAGGCGTTCTCTTCTTGCAGCTGCTTCATGGCAGCTTCAACGCGGGCACTATTCTCCCGCCACTTCTTTACCTCACTTTCGAGGCGAGAGACTATGGTGGACTCAGGTTGGTCCACATATTGCGTAATGACGTCCGTCACGTAGTTTAATGCCTTTTGTGACGTACCTTTGAGGTTACCTGACTTTTTGACTACGGACCGCACTATCTGCCCGCAGTTTCGAAGGTCATCACGCAGAATGACGCCGGATTCGTTATTTTCAGTCGCCTTGGAAGACGCCGGCGACTTCGCAGAGCGGAGCTGCTCTGATAATTGCTTCTCCGCCTTTTGGCGGGCCTCCTCCCGCTTCAAGTGGTCGCGTTCTCTTTGAGCCTTCCTTTGGCTGACATAATTGCCCATCAAAGGCGGTCCACCTCTTCCACGACCGTCAATCGCCTGTGACTTCGGCGCTGGCTCGTCCGTGTCCGTTGACCGGAGCGAACATTGACTATCCTTCAAACGAGAGGATCTCCTCCAGAATCTTTTACTTCTAGCCGAGGAGACACTCCCGCTCGAGTCCGAGTCCACACACATGCCGACAGGCCGCACGAAATCAGCCATCACTTCAGTAGGCTTCACGCCCAAGTTCTCCATCTCAGCGTCAATATCGACGGGCTTGTACCCTTCGAACTCCGCCTCTCCAGCCGAAACTGGAGTAGGCAAACTCGTCAAAGTTGGTTTTTTAAAATTTGCATTATCCATGAGATTCCCACGAGTATGGGGGAAATAAACAGTCCGCCCAGGCAGTGCCCCCTGTACCTGGGTAAGCCTAGCGTAACCCGCCAAGAGGGTCGGCAGGTACTCTGGCGGGGGTCGCACTCAGGACCGAACTACCCATCGGCCATGCATCCCCTCGCGGTGCGCCGCCGCTTGGGATTCGGGGTATCTTTTTATAGAGGTTTTCTCCCTCGTGGTCCGGGCGGTTAAGCCAAGACCCTCGGTCCGGCAGGAGCGCGAGACATATCCACGGACCTCCGTACCGGATTACGATCTGCGACGGTGACAGCGGGTGAGAAAGGTTCCCGCCCACTGCCTGCTCGGGGCGGGGTGAGCGCACACCGAACCCGTCGACACCCCCGGGTTAGAACCGGGAGCCACCCGGATGAACGGGCCCACCAAAACAAAACGACGGCCGCCGCAAGAGACGACGACCGCCAACCCACTGCTGTAAGGATATTAGCCGTCGCGCCAATCAATGTGATCGACGCGCCGTTGCCCAGGGTGCACCACGTGGAGGTTTCCTGACTTCGCACCCCTGTTATTAGCCCTGTGTTAAGTTTGAGGTGGCTTATAATACCATTAGGAGTTGTCTTTTGATTCCAAGATTATATCTTGTCATGGCATTAGGTGTTATTAATGTGTTGTCATTGAGTCTAAGATTGATTCGCGACGGTCTTCAATAATTAGTCTGGTGGTTGTAGTAGCTGGTAAAATGGTAACCAACATAATTGTTGCATGACTTGCAAATCAGACCCAGAACCTCTCATTACATACCTATTTACGCTACCAGAGCGACATACAAACGAGCAACCACGATGAAAAAAATCGTAGAAATAACTTTACGCATGGAAGTTCGATTCAGTCCTACCAGATGTGTCAAGTGACCTTTAAAATATCATTAAAATGCAGCCCGCAGTTAATAATTATCCTTCACGGGGGGTACGCTCGACAGTAAAGTCCTAAGTTTTATTGCGCGAAGTCTTTGAAATCTGCACATAAAATTGTCGCGTCCCATTTAATTAGCTACGACCACGACGTCACTTGCGTCACGAATATACCCCGCCCCCCTCCCTAATCCAGTTCCCCTCTTGGTTTAAACTCGCCCGATGCACCCCGCCCGCCCGTCCCCGCCATTCGTTTGTTTCCAAACTACCCGCAAAGGATTTTAACGAGATTACTCCTTAGCACGTTTTATAGGTCATCTCATGACATTTATTTAACAGTGATTTGTAAGGCATTTTTCATTCGCGCAGATTAAAAGAAATTCTGTCATTAAAAATAATGGTTGGCCGGTTTATATTTCGTGAGATTTATTTTCGGATTTTAGAGCGTATAAGGTTTTGGCGCGCGCTTTAATGGCGTCATTAAATGCGAGATTAGTTTTATTAACAAGATCATACGTCTGAAGATCGTTCTGAAAGCATTTTTATGTGATCGGACACGGCATTTATGATAAGAAAAATTTGAGCACTCAACGTTATTGCATTACAGGTAGTGATATAAAGAATATTACCTAATATTACTGGGTGTCATGGAGATTGTAGGACGTCGGTCTTAATAAGTATCATATTATTACACATACCATATTATATAGTAGCATCTTGTTTAGACAAATTAATCAAATATTTTATATTGAGCTGCTAAACTAAATAGCCTTTGGCATATTATTAAAGGTATTGTCACAGTGTGAAGCCATGAGCAATTTGCCACTGTAAAATGTATGAAGAAGATGAAGGCAACCTAACAATGTCCATATCTAAAAACCACTGGCCAAAATAATTATAAAATTTGATTACACGTTTGTGAAAGTACATTTACATACACATACCGTTAAGCCGGTTACGACCGCGAGCACTTACCTCAATGTTGTTATTGCTGCCCCTCGGGAGCCACTACACGCTAAGAGCGCGAAACCGAAACATCAAAGACCGTATAAAACGCACTTCATTCCATAAAGTTCCATAACAGAGGCGTCGGCAGTGAAGCGGCCACCGTTGCGAGAGCTCTTGACGTTCATTCAAATCCACCCGCCGCCGGTTTCGTGTTAGACGTTTGAGAGGGCAAAGGGGCCGGCTAGAGGTGGTGGTACATATGACCGCCGTAGCCGCACGCGGTATCGACGCGCTTCCCATCTAAATGGAGAGCTGCTCACGAACTACCCGCAGCTATTGTAAACAAGCAGCGTTCTTTATTCAAACTATCGTTACGCCCTCTATACTCGGCTCCGCGCCGTATTGACGACCCGGGAAAGGTCTTGCCGTTTGGCTGCTCGGTGAGAAAACTTTTATCGGCGGGCACAGATTTTCATGTGAGTAGCGAGGGTTACGTACGGTTTTTATGTCTTGATCGGACATTTTCTTGTATTACGTCGAATGTTCAGTTATGATATAAAATGAACGTAACTCTGAAACCTAATATTCGCAAATGTGCCATGTGGAAATTTTATTATGTAGAGTCAAAATTTCGGTGACGATTTGTATAATTTTCAGTATTTATACAAAGGCACGTTTTAAATTTAACACGGTGAAAATTCGCAGCGACTAAGTGTAAATGTTTACCGCAATGAATTGTGACAGAGTAAAAGCTTTGTTGTGAAAATTAAACTCTTAACGAAGTCAGTATCCGGTGAAAGCGCTTAAAAGGACGGCGCCGTAACAAAACTATGTGGATCCAATTTGTGAAATAGTGCTGCTGTATTTGCATGTAAGATGTTAGATAGTGATTTTTACGTTGAAATTTAAAGAGAAAAACGTCGCAGTTGCCTGCTGATGTTACCTAGTTTCTGTGACAATAATGAGACAGGCGAGGGGAGCGGAACTCCATTCGCATTGTTTTTGACTCAATAATGCATTACCCCAAATATAATTGTCCAAAACACGGTCATTGTAGTTGTATTTATGTTCTTTGTTTCTATGTTTAATTTGCATTCGGAAACTGTGTGTGTGACGGATCACGGACGCGCTTTGATATTCGCCGGCTGCGAAGTGCGCGGTAACACGAAGTTCCCGAAGTCGCTATCAACGCGTGGATCCACGTGCGACCGAGGCGTGCGCTCACCGCCTCGTAAGAATTCGCGCATTTTTACGATGTAATAAAAATCGTAAATAATGGCAAGTGAGGCAAACGAAGTCGGGTCACGATGCGCCGCGGGCCCGCGCGCCATCATCGCGACTTGTGAATTTACGAGTGCTCCATCGTATCGCTCTCACCCGATCATGCGAGCACTGATTTCGAATCAACGATCCCTTGTTTATTTAATCTATTGATATTGCTCTACACTTCAGTTATCATAAAGCGCAAAATCGTATCTAGGGCATATACCTTTGTAGGGTCAAATAATTTTACATGAAATCTCCCACGTCTTAGTCCAATTAGGGCTAATTTCCAAGTGATTTCGTAACGGATGTTGATGATATGTCGCTGTGATCAATGCCGCGATCATTAATACGCGCCAGTAAATTATGTGTTACATTTCCTTGAAAATATCTGTATCAAGAGCGATACAAACGAGCCACACGGTAATCGTGTCATTATATAAAAGGTCATCAGTTAAAAACACCAGTTTTATAAGTGTGCAATTTACATCGTATCAACCGCACGTCCGAGCAATTTAAGATTCGGTCCTGAATATTATTATCACCGTTACGGACTCATTCCACGGTAGGAACACGGAAGCGTGAACAAAAATAACTTCTGTGTTACCGTTGCTAAGAATTTAAGCATCTTTCTGTTGTGTGACGTGCTCTTATTTTGCCTTGTGATGCTTAAGTTTTTGGCTTTGGGACGGGAGTCGGCTAATCTCTCTGTTAGGTACAATGTATTGCGGGTTCGGAGTTTTTTGCTTCACATTAGTAAGTATGAAGAAATTTATCTGTATTTGATTTTTTATACAATGTAATATTTTCCAAATAACTAAAGCCTGCATTATGAGAATAGTATTAAATATTTACAAACTCAATTCAAAATTCGTATGAAGAAGACAAAACATTCTATAACTAAAATAGGTTTATAAACTGTTGATGAAAAAAGTCGTTAGACTATATCTAAACTATACTATTTAGATACGTTACAACAAACCAATAAAATATATAATTTATTCGTTTCAAATAAATATTAAGGAAAACGTGAACCCCTAACTTAGTGAAATTAAGCTGAGCATTGTGCCACCAATAACATTCAAACTAATTCCGCATTACGTAGAACGTTAGGAGGAAGGTAAGTCATAGCGCTGGGTATCCGTATAAGTACAGTTTAGAGACGCTGTGGTTTAATTTAGAGGCAATAGAGCGAGCCAACTTAATTTTCAGGCTGACCGCGGTTTCCTTTGTATGTAATCTCGCCGGACTGGCGAACTTCTGGGTCGCTTCACTGTACAGAATCCATACATTCATACGGCCATATCGTTATCTATTTGGGCGTGCAAATTGTAATTTACTTGCGGTTATTGACGCTGTACTTTAATTAAAAGATATATAGAGCAAAATATTAATCTAGGTGAAAAGTAGCTACTATATCAGTATTCTCAGTATAATGATTCCTTATGTTTACGCGAATGTTAGACATTGAAATTAAACTATTATAACCTTTTATTATTATAGCCTTCAAAACGTCGGGAGAAAATAAAATAAAAAACCGCGATAAAATCCGTTATAATAGTTTAATTTCAAAGTATTCTCAGTGTTAGGTTATTTCCACGTAATTTTTTTTTTCCACAGCCCTAAACGTAATAGTAAGTAAGTACATACGATGTACGAATTTTGTTATTCAAGGACATACATTTGTTTGTTCCATTAGATGTCCTTTTAAGGAGAAAGTATGTTTTCACAAAAACCCTTACTTAATGTTATTTGTCGGATAAATCTGGAAGCGTGCGATGTTTTTGTGGCCCGGAAAAATATACGCTGTAAATATTAAACACATCACGGTTGACCCGCACAGCGGCCAACGTTATTTGCAGGAAAAGCCTGTCTCAGAGCTCCTGACTCAGGGGATTAAAATGGGAAAAGATACGTTTGGGCACAAGTTAACGTACAGAGATAATACAGGGGACTGCGGAGCGGGCGGTCGGCGTCCAAACGTCTCGGCGCCACGCTATTGTTGGGATACTCTCGTGACCCCTTTAAGCCTGATTAATGGGTCATTCTGAGTGAAGCGTCGCCCGTCGAATCCCACTGTTTTTTTTGTCCACAATTGTCAGTTTCAAACATTGAAAACACGATAGGCCACTTAGCGCGTAGTGCCGCGACCGATCGTAACTTAGCACCGTTTGATACGGCTGCCATATTGGTTGGTTCTTTTTGGGCGCAATTTACGGCGCGGCGCCGCTGGGGGCCCACCGACACTGTCCGACTGAAAAGATGCACGTGGATTTATTTACCGTCCGATTGCATTCGGGAGCGTGCCCAGTGCCCACTGCGTCCGATATTTATGTTACGCACAGCCTGCCCGCGAGAATTGCCAACAATGCGCAAATACATTTAAAGTAACGCCTACAATGCCACGGATGTCTCGTATTTTTTCGAAATACCATTTAAATCGGACGCCGTGTATTCTCAGGAGTGCGTGTGTCAGATTTACTTTGGGCATTTATTCCGCCGCTTGTAGTATAAAGAAAATTAAAAAGTTTATAAGCGATACAAAAGCCATTCAATATCTCGCTGACCTGTGACCGAATAGTCTCGGTTATCTTCTTTTTGTCGCTTCACGGCGGAACATAAACTGTCGATATTCTTCCAATAAGAAGTCGAATGACCAACTGTTTAAAATGAAATGAAACGAAATTGCTGATAAGGCTTACATACATTTGGACTTAATGCCCATCGGAACCGGTCGATGGGTCTCCTCACTGCGACATTACGACCTATGCTTAACTTATTGAAAGTAATTTGGTAGATAACAACCATATCTTGTAAAGATACTGCATAATAAATCGTAATTTGGAGCCTTTGTGGCGTCTGCGTATATTTAATTTAAAAACCTTGTCCGCGCTTGTTACGACCGTACGTACATATAAATTGTAAAATTGTTAGTTGAGATTGAGTTAGTTTTATTTTTTGTGTTATACGAAAAAAAATTACGTATATTATGTATGTTGATTATTCTTTCTCATTTAGATATTTCTAAAAGAGGTTTTAAACAAAATCTTTATTAATCTGAATAATACGCATGCACTAAAGCTTTAATAACCTATATGCGCGGTCTAGACTTCAACATACGCCTCCATAATAGCAAAGACAGCAGTTTATCCATTAAGCTACCTCAGCACGTTGGAAATAAGTTCATTTAACACAAGCAAAGTTTGGACCTCTAAAAGTGTATAGTTTGTGAGATTAGTTCACTTTGCAGTCAGCCTGTGTACCTACCGGGAAGCTCCGCGTTGTTATAATAGATTTTTTTTCGCCGACGTAGAATCTGTTTTGAGTCAGACACTGCCCAGCTTTGTTTGTTAAATACGTTGCTGAAATAAATTGTTATTTACATTTATATGTATTTCGTAACATTGCCATTTTGCTGTAATATTTTGGTAGAGAAAAGTTTTGCCCATAAATATTGAGTAAAATAAATTATAACATTCTTGAGCAACGTTTACCAGACATTGCCGTTTAGTGTATTCCATTGGCGGGGTCTTTGTGTCCTGGTAGGTATTACATAGAATGCATTCACTGAAAGCGCTTGAGGCAGTTTGTTTTGCAGTTTAACATTGTTTCCTTTTCGATCAGATGTTCGCTTCTACCTAGAAGCGAACATCTGCTTTGGGCCGCTCCACCTCCCCAGTCGTTCAAGTTATTCGCCTTTGTGATAGTCTTCAGACTAGAAAGAAAATAAACCGAACGTTAAAATACTTTCAAACCTTTGTTTCTGTAAAGCAGGGACTTTTATAAGTATTTTTAATTCTTTAAAACCCGAGTTTTGGATCCGAATCCAATTTAATAGAGTTTAATAACGAATTCGAATTAGGTAACGTATATATTAGCCATACATCCTTGCAAACGAGCAAATAGCTGAATCGCAACGAATCTAATTGGCAACTACCCAAAGGATAAAATGAACCGAAGATAAGATAGAGAAGCTACACACATACATAGGTCAAGCAATAATTGGTAGCAAGTACTTTTGCGTTCCCTCCCATGTATTTCACCGGCTCCCATATAGCTTCAGTTCCAATTACTCTTTGGAATCGGTGTCCACTGTAATTGGATTGGGCTGGCAACCAGACTTGTTGGCATTTTAATTGTGCTATTGTGACGGCGGACACTGTACGCCACCCGCTACGACAGCGTCCACACCGGACGGACCGATTGTATATCACATCAGGACCCGCTAGGGCTCAATAAACTTTGCTAATCGATACAAGTTTATACCGATCGATCTTTAGGCTGATCGAATAATAAATCCGTGATAAGGCACGCTAGACATCCCTATGCTCAGGTCCAAACTGCTTAAATAAAAATAAACATGTGTGAGCAAACATACATCTCTGTCTGGAAATATTTTCTAAAATAACTTAGGCGCGTTGTTTCAAGAAATCGAGACGTTAATGGAATGACTGACACGTATTGTCGAACCGCATTCAAAGAACCGCGTTGAGTTGAAATGTGAGGAATTGAAGATTAAGGTTAATTCCCGGTAGAACAATTATTTAGCTACAAACTTTAAGGGCGTAGAGCGTTTATTATGAAAGAAATTATGTTGCTAACATAATTCCAATGTAAATTAATCACACATTTTAGACATATAATGCGAGGATGAGAGCAGTCTGTCTGCCTTTGCCCATTAAATATTCCTGCAATTATTCAACTACTACTTCAATTACTGGCTTTCATCAAGCTTTCATTCACAAGTTTATTTTACACCAAATATAATAAATATAGAATTGTATGAAATTGGAATTTAAATTCAAACTCAGGCAGTGTCTCTTTGGATGTTTTATTTTATCCAATTCGTGTTAGCCTTATTATTCGCTACAGAAACCATTGTCGGCGCGACCACTTCGGAATATTTTATACAAATTTTAGAAACAAGAACAGGTCTCGAGTGACAGGTACACTCATTCGTGTTTCTTATTTTTGCTTAGTGTTTTATCGGATACCGATCGAGGAGTCCCAGTGTGGTATAGAGATGAATAAAATATACATTACTTTGTCGAACGCGCCTGCTCGCCCTCGAATAGAAAGTTTGGATGTCGCTTTAATGGAGTTCTGAAGTTTGGCATTCGTTTCTATTATGGCCACGGAATTGTTTGTTGTTGATTTAAATTTCACGCCCCAGTTAGCAAGCATCAAATCTTATTTGTCAATTTATCTTCATTCTGAAAGAATTTCTTGAGGCACGTGATTTTTTTATGTTACAATTTTAATATTATGTGTTCCTACGTCTTGCGGCTTTGTTCTGTTTCTTTAAAATCCATTGTAAGATAATTCTGCTAAATGCATTAGAAATTTGAACATTCTGTTAGCTTGTTATGTACATTGGTCAAACGGCGTCTGTCGTCGGTCATCTTTGTCCTTTGTTCTATTTTATTTGTCGAATTTTTCGCGGCCCAAAGTCACTTTTAAATTTGAATTCCTTTCTCGTCTTCTACGAAAAGGTATCGAATACTTCGCCTTTGTATCACTTTTTGTGCTATCCGGTACACTGTTGCGATTCAAATATTATTTATGATATCTCGCAAACCGTACATTTACATTCGCAAATATTTACTTTGGTGGCAGGAAGTTTAGTTCGTTTTTGACATAAATTTTGTTGTAGTTGTGTTTTGTATTTATTTTTACTCATAACACTTAGTTCATATTTATATTAACAACTTATATTAAATTGTATATACCCTATTAATTTTATTATAGAAACAAATTGGTTCCTAGTTTATTATATGAATAACAGATATATAATTTTCAATGTGCAATAAATGAAATTGTTTACCGAAGGTGCGGCCCAATTTGTTTACAGTCCACGTAGACACAATAAAGTACATAATCTCAGGCAGGTATATTGAGATTTGTTGATTTATAAATAATAGTGGCAACCGATGTAAATCAGGCTCAGCCTCCGGTGCTACGCCGGCAGTTTGTCCAATCGCTTATCACCGAGAAGGAAGCGGTATAAATACCAACGTTTAGAGCCGCGACGCGTTGAAACAACCACCCTGCTCACTTTATAACTGGTTTCCAATTATCTGGATATGGAATTATATAAAAGTGATCTATCAACGTTTATGTCCGCTCGCTTAGCGTAGTGGATTTATTAAGCGTTTCTTGGTTGCTTGGTTAGTTAGTTATGCTGAAAATAAGAGCGATAATTAAAATTCAATGCTAGTTTAATATTTTACAATGCTTTGATGCTTATAATTTGCCTGTCCTAACAGAATAGTGTCAAAAAAACCTACATCAGTATAGAAGAATGCAACTCTATTTTTATAGCAAAAGTCAAAAAAGATGATTAGGTTAGTCGCCCAATGGTAAGTAATCACCGACCTCATTAGTATCAAAAAAATCCAAAAGACTTTAGCACTAACTGACCAAGCGAAACGCAACACCAAATCAATCACTTAACGTTGACTCTGCGCGACTTGGGACCTACGGCGCGTTGCGGTGGGGGCATATTATTTCTGATGTAATTTTACAAAGGTACGTTGCACTTTTGACCCCTTAAAGGCTTGATGCGTGTGTGTTTGTAAATTTCCTTGAGATTATATTTACCACATACAATGTTATGGCTTATGATTTACGTGATTATAATAAGGAACTTGATTGTGTAAGTGCAAATGCGTTTCCTATTTCTACCTAGCGATTGTCAAGAAATAAAAAATAGCAATTTTAAACCTAATTATACTATTGACTACCTTGCTGGCGTAGTTGTATCACGGTACGGCTGCAATGTCAAGGTCTCGGGTTCGATCCCCGGGTCAGGCAAAGTGATATTGGGTTTTTCTATTCTGTATCAGCCCGGAGTCTGGAATTTGTGCCCGATATGGCGATAGGCTCGCCCCCTATCACATCATGGGACGGAATATGCATGGCGAATAGTGGGTGCACTAGTTGTGCCCCTGCCTACCCCTTCGGGGATAAAAGGCGTGAGTGTATATATATGTATTATTATATTATTGCGTGATATAAAATTTTATAACAGTAATTAAGACTTACTATAGAGTTGATTATTATTTTTAAATAGCTTTTGCTCGCGGCTCCGCCCGCGTGAAATAGTTTTTCCGGGTTTAAAGTCACGCCCTTTACTTTCCCGGCATAAAAAAATTTCATCGAAATCCGTTCAATAATTTAGGAGTTGTGCAGAAACAAACAAACAGACTGACAGACAGAAAAGAATTACAAAAATCTCTGATTGTGTTCCATTACTCTTCTTTAGTCACCCCCTTCTTTTTATCACATTTCTTTAAATGTACAGACACACCGGTTCTACTGCTTTATTATATGTATAGATAACATACAGAAAAACGTCTTCTTAAATAACGTTGTGGCAAAAAGTGTAAGTAATGTTGAGGCTCGACGAATGACTTTAAAATTGACTTAAATTCTACATACTTATACAATGCACATTCAATTTTACACTTATCAATACTAAGCTATTAAATAATTTATTTGTCAATTGGTACATTAGTAATTTCAATAGAACGTTTAAATAATTATACTGTCCATTTGTCATGCATGCTTCAATGTACCGCCTATTAGTCCAGTCAAAATAGATAAAAAGAAGTGCTGAGTTTGCATTAATTTTCAACAAAATGGATTTTTGTACAAATCTTAAATACGTCATTACAAACGCTATGTCAAAATTCCCATTGATCCCGCTTGTGCGTTGGTTTTTATCAGAGGTTAAATGCCACAACTATTAGTTTTTTGCTAAAGTGGTGAGAGCTACCAGAAAATGAAAAAAAAAATGTTTATAGATTGTAAAATTCTTTACAAATAGGTATTAATAGGAACTTTTTTCTTAGGAAACACCGTTCTCGAGTTATCGGGATTTCAGACCATAGGCAAGTCGTATTTTCAATTTTATGCACATCTTTCCACACCACCTCTGAGGTAGTGTACTCGGCGCTTTTTTGACATGGTTTCCCCAATAGGAGCACTCCACAATATACATTACGAACGAGGAAACTTAATGGGACAATATCTATCTATACAAAATGAATTTCTGTTAGTTAGTCTCGCTAAAACTCTAAAACGGCAGGACCGATTTAAATAATAATTTGATTGTTTTGTTCGAGACAGTTCAGGGTAGGTTTATGAGCAAAAAAATCAGGAAAGTCAAGAACAGCAGCAAGAAATCGAAAATTCTAAATCAGTAACCTTGTATGAAAATATGTTTTAGCGAGACTAACGAACAGCAATTCGTTTATATATATATATATATATAGATACATATTGTCCCATTAAGTTTCCTCGTTCGTAATAAATATTGTTAATGAAATGACGTATTTAAGGTCTGTACAAAAATCCAGCTTTTTTTTATGTCATTGAATGACGAGACGAGCATGCCGTTCGCCTGATGGTAAGCGATACGACCACCCATAAACAGTAGCAACACCATCCAGCACCTTGAGTTACAAGTACTGTGTGGCATTCCACTGCGCTCGTCATCCTGAGACATAAGATGTTAAGTCTCACTATGTCCTGTAGTTCCACTGGCTACAATGTCCTTCAAACCGAAACATAACAGTGCATGCACACTGCTGCTTGGCGGTAGAAAAATTGTTGTTGGCTTGTTGGGAATGAATGCAAACTCGAATGTATATTTTGACCGGACTATATATTTATCTAACTAATTGTATAAAATTACTTATACAATAAGTATTCTTATTTATATGAGAGACTGGTGAAAATGCTATCAATACTACGCGAAAATGTCACTCACGTAATTGAATTTGAGGGCAACAATCTCGCGTCCACTGATCCATAAAATTACTTCACAATTATAAAAAAAATTCGGCCACAAGAAAAAAATCCAAACTGCACCGCAAAGAAATTATTACGGTTTATTGTTTATATTGCTGTCATTTTTTTCTGCTATAAAAAATAATTGCTCTTAGGCCCCGTTTTTTCAAATCTAACAATAGTTAAAATCTAAAGTAACCTCCGATTTTGACGTTTCCACTTTTCGCATATTTTCGGCCCTAGTTAGCTTACTATTGTTATAACAAATTGTCAAATATTTGAGTACCCAAAAATGAGCAGGTAGCAATATGGCGGCTGGTTAACTTTCGTGCGATCAGCTGTTATCGGTAATAATAGTATTATATTTCTGTACATTTGAGCCATGGTGTAATTTTTTTTATAAAAATACTACTTACTGGTGGTAGGTCTCTCATATGTGAAAGTCCGTCTGGATGGGTACCACCGCAAAGTCTATTTTTACCGCCAAGCAGCAGTGTGTATGCCCTGTTGTTTTTCGGTTTGAAGGACATTGTAGCCAGTGTAACTACTGGACATAATGGGACTTAACATCTTATGTCTCAGGATGACGAGCGCAGTGGAATGCCACATAGTACTTTGTAAGTCAAGGTGCTGGTTGGTGCTGCTACTGTTTATGGGTGGTCGTATCGCTTACCATCAGGCGAACGGCATGCTCGTCTCGTCATTCAATGCCAATAAAAAAAACTGATATAATTATTGTCATAGCCTATATATTGTTTAGAAGAATATTATAAAAACTGGTAAAAATTATAAAAGCACTTCTGTTCTCCTGGATATTTAAGAAGTCCCATCTATGTCATGTAATAATCGGTTATCATACATACATACATACACTCTCACGCCCTTATCCCATAGGGGTAGGCAGAGACTATTGAGCGCCACATGCTACGATCTTGACACACCTCTTGCGCTTCTTCCACATTCATAGTTCTTTTCATACATTTTCGTCGGTTAAGGGTACTCCTGACCTGCCCTTTTCGGAGAAGATCATTTATTTGGTCAGAGAACGTTCTCCTCGGGCGTCCCCTTCCAGCCGTACCATCCACATTAGCTCGATAAATACCTTTTGTGTTCCGTCTTTCATCCATCCTCTCTACGTGCCCAAACCATCTCAGCATACTTCTTTCAATCTTAGTCACCACATCGTCCTTCAACTTACATCGATCTCTTATCATACTATTCCTCATGCGATCAGCAATGGTGACTCCACATATACTCCGTAAGGAGCGCATTTCCACAGCATTTATTCGACTTTCGTGCTTCTTTTGCCAAACCCAACATTCACTTCCATACATAAGCGTCGGCACCAGCACACCATTGTGAATAACCATTCTTGCCTTTTCAGACACCGCCTGGCTACTCACTATTGCACGTAAGGCGCCATTTACTTTGTTACCTGCTATAACTCTTCTTTCAATATCCAATCATAATCGGTTATCAACTTATTAATCGCGAAAATACTACTTACAGACTTTGATTAATAGTATGTCCTTGCAGATATACAAAATTTTAGGTGTTCCGTGTAGTAATTATCTACTACATTGCATTTTCGGTTAACAATCAGGTAACAGTCCACACACTTGTTTCTTCCGATTGTTGTGTATTTTTTTTTTCGTGGAGAAAGTGCATTACCACTACCACCTTCGTGGGGGGCGACCGAGCGGTTATGTTGGGTTCACCGTGCCTTACGACCCGGCGTTGAGCCGCCCGGAGAGATGGAAAACGTCGGGCGACCGCCGGGCCGAGTCCCTAACCTATGTATAACGCACGGCATACCAACTAAAACTCCGCGGTGGCCATCTTCGGCGCATTAGGGACGGCTGCGGGCTTCCTCGAACGAAGCCCCCGCGCACCGAAGGACGCTCTCAGCGTCAACGGCAGCGTGAGGCCTACCCGCCACGCTGCCGTCCATCACGGGGGTCTCCTACGTCTCGCCTGGCGGCGGGAGGGATCTCCGCGCCTCCGATCCCTCTCGGCACTCTCCCTTCGCAAGAGGACCACCTCACAGAAGTGTGCCATCGCACGCCAGGACCTCCGGCTGTCGACCATGGAAGCGACCATGGCCGGCTGATTGTTGTGTACTGAGTTATAACAGCCTTGGCAATTCTAAGCGAGGTGGTGAAGACAAGAAACATATTACGACGTGCCAGAAAATATACTATTTAAACTACTCATATTCAAATACTGTGCACATCGAAATTAAATTGTGCTTGTAGTATTATTATTACAATCATAATATTAACGCGTAGGAGCCCGTATGAATGCCGGCGTATCCCGCTGCTGCGAGTGGCGATTCCAAAGTCCAGCGGCCACTTCGCGCGTCGTTATTGGTAGTGTAGGTAGGTATATTCAAATGGCAGTTGTTCAGGCCGCCGCAGCCGGCCATGTAATACGAACGCATTATAATATTTGAATGTAACGCACAAACGAAACAATATTTTTCATATTTCATAATATTATAATAATTATAATTTTATGTAATCATAAAATTGTCAAAGATACTTTTTAAATTACATTAAACGGCTTCGGATACAAGTCCTTTGAGTCAAAATTTACACGTATCAAATATATTTTTCCCTCGCTTTATTATACTGGCAATAAATTAACAAAAAATTACTTTTGACTCTAGTGATAACTTTAGTTGAAAAAACATATTTGATAGATACTCACCTAACAAAAGTTAAATTGAAAAAAGTTAGTTTAACTTCACACTGTTGAAAAAACCGCTCCTTAATGCCTCAATTACGTACAGAGAATGTGATGATGTTGTCACTTGTACGGAATTGTTTGAAGTAGTTTAAACGTAGCCTCAGATGTTCAATCATTCTGTACGATTAAATTATACGGACACGCGATTGGTGATATTGAGATGTAGACCAAGAAGTGTGTATCGAAAAAACTGTTATTATTAATGCAAATTATACTTTTTGTTATGGGTAAAAAGTACAATTTGCTTTAGGTATATTCAGTTTCTATTTTCATTCGTTGATTCCGTATAATATTGTTTATGTATTTGGGTATCTATATTTAGATATACTGTAGATTTTTTGCAAAATCACCTTCGAGGGCATATTATATTTCAAGTTAAATAATTATAAAAAAGCAATAAATCATATTTAAATGTCATATTCTTCACACGTATATGTTTTTTCTTTCGAGCTGGGTCGGCACGAAAATAGCTGCTGAATGAAAAATATGCCAAAAAGTAAATAATTTCAAGCCATAATATTTTCAAACACTATAAATCTTACATATTAGTAAAATTCTAATTTGTCTTTTAACAATAGAACAAATTTATCAAATCGAACAATGCCTTAAGTTAATACGTAACCGGACTATCGTATATGTCACATATTTTTGGTGCGTGTTCATAAATTATACTGTATCAATCTCGACTCTATGATTATAGCGTAATTATAGTGACACTAATAGGTCCCATTCTATTCAGCTCTACGCTCGTGTTCACATTGTGTTTTTTTGTTCTTTTATGACATTTGTTCACTTTGGTGATTTTCTCATAATTTGTGGCTAAGGCTCCGGTAGAGTATTTTATTATGTAGTTCTAGTACGTTTCATTCAGACTCGAGAATTATTTTTAAATATATATGAAGAGCACTTATTTACGATAATGCAGCAATTCGTCTCCGCACACGATCGATATTACATACAAAATTTCAATTAACACGTCCAAATATAGGTGTCGCTAGTTTATAGGAAACACCTGGCATCCAATTTCGTTCCGAACATGTTCACGGTCATAGATATTATGTACACAGCGAGCGTGGCGGATACAAAACTAGAAACGCGCTCATGGCGACACTTGTATGTCGATCTGTATCTGATTCGATCACACTGAAAAAGGCCAAGCACCGCTGCCGCCAAAGCGCGTAACCGCGTCATACCATAAAAGTGCATCTGTTACGAACGTTCAATTAATTTAATCAAGCGTATTGATTAAATGTCAGGTACCCAATTAAATTATCGGCGTCGGATCGCCGATGCAATACGAGCGCATTCTCGAGTCGCGCGGCAGTGCCTGAGGGCGATATAATTCGCGCTTTGCTTTCGTGTCGCGTTTTCGGTATGATTCGAGCGCCAGTCTTTATGGCTGTATAATATGGAGTTCATATTATAAGCAGGGCAATCGGAAATGTACGTACAATAATGTTTATTTTATCAACTACTAGACTTCTGCTCGCGGCTTCGCCCGCGTGTAAAAGTTTTTCCGGGATAAAAAGTAGCCTATAGCACTCAGGAGTAATGTTGCTTCCTAGTAGTTAAAGAATTTTCAAAATTGGTCCAGTAGTTTTCGAGTTTATCCATTACAAACAAACAAACAATCAAATCTTTCCTCTTTATAATATTAGTATATACAGCGTATAAAAGACAGCCTACCGAATTTTTTTAAGTAAAATAGCATTATATGCCTATATTAAAATAAAGATGTCCGCGGGTACCGGACATGTGTGCATAACAATTTCGTAATTCTTGGGCCGGAAATGTATGTGATCCATTGCGTAGTTATCGAAATCTACCTACACTCTACAGTAGCCGGCGCGGGGTACCGCGCGAATACGTTCTTAGGTTAAAGCACCGCGGCGTGATACGAGGACTAACACAACTCAACTCGACAAAATAATATCACATGGGTCTTCCAGACCCTTCTTGTCTGGGTACTACCGGCTGGTTATCCAAAGTACGTTGATACGCCCGAGTTATTACACGCTTATCAATTGGGTGCCGATTATAAGGATACTTTTCTCCATAAAGTCGAAGAGCTTGTTGCTCTTTGCCTCGAGCTTCACCGTAACACATTATCATTCACGTGCACTGAAACTGTCAAGGTATTTCACTATTCCGCTCCCGAGACATTAAAAAAACACTTGTTCTTCCTGGAAATCCTGAGAAAAGAACAAACCCATAAACCACAAATCCTCATTAATAAGAACGTCACGAAAAAATACGATCCGCACAAGACGAAAGGTGCGTCGGAACTAACAAACAAACCGCCGCGCCACCCGCCAGGGGCCAAAAGTAGACCTACTTGCGAGTCGCACGCGTCGCTCAAAGAAATTACCTAGACTTATAACATTTGGATCGGTCATTTTCATTAAATTTATTTGCGTCTTGAAGTACCTAATAACGAATAATTTGCCGGATCCATAGTTGGGCATTTATATAAATAAGATTCCCTGTTTCGTCACAAATGAAAAGATTTTATTGCTTAGTGCACCCAAGTTTTGTAATGATGTGGTAAGTATGGTAGTTGATCACATTTACGAGTTTTGGAAAATTGTGATATTCCTTCACCGTTAATACTAGCTAACGGCCGGCCGCCCGGCGCGGCGCAGCGAGGCCATTGCACGCGGCGCGCGTGGCGCTGTATACCTATTTCAAAACAGCTGACTGGGGGCGCGTGCGTACATTTTATCTTTTCTACATACATTTCTGTTGTTATGAAAATAATGTACTTCTTGTTATTTTAATGAAAGTGGGGTTGTGTTAGTGAATAGTATCGATTTTATTGCGTTATCATTGAAAAAAAATTACAAAAATTCATGAAAAGACCGACGAAAAATTCAAACGCAGGGGGTATCAGAATCATGTACTGAACACCTGGTATCATTTTTCGGTAGGCTGTCTTTTACACCCTTTATATATATATTTAATAATATTTTAAAATAATATATTAATATTTTTCGGGTGTTTTGTTACACTACAGAGAATATTTCATAGTCCTAAAATATCAGGTATATTCTTTGCTCTAAAACTAACTTCCGATATTCTAGATTTTTTAAAATTTATTTTGATATTTTGGTATCTTCACGCATGTCAACATCTGCGGGGAAAACACGTAACGAAAATATGTTAAGCCGCACCGTGTAAGTCCTTGCAAATATGCTACATTAACAGCAACCCATATTTAAGTAGATTAATAAAAACGTTTGCAAAAAGCACTTAAGGTTTAATGTCACAAACTCATATTAAGACATTGATGGGCATAAATAAACGGTTTCAATATTTAAATGCGTTTGTATTGAAGATTAAAACCGTTTTAAACAGCCTCCATGATAAAGCTGTTAAGTATCAAGTTTTTTTTTATAAATAAATGACCAAACAAAGAAATCACTCGCCTGTAAGTAAGTGTTAGTAACTGCCGCGGATGCCCAAAACGAATAGAAGCAACATCCAGAACTTTACTTTCATGTTCCGCGTGACATTGAACTGTGCTCGTTATTTTAAGGTAATCCCATTAATAACACTGGATGCAGTGTCCTACAAATTAGATTAAAACATTGCTGGTACAATGCTACTCCGTAAAAATGAACAAAGCAGCGGTACCTACATTGACGGAAATGAGAGACCGATCATGTAGTATTTATTTCAATTAAATTCCTCATCCGTTTCCCTTATCTTTTTGTTGAAGATTTCTAATGATTTTCAATGAAACGTACCTAGTTCACACGTGTGTACCATATTTTTTTAAAAGAGCTCAAGCGTCCGTGATCCTCGCCTAATTAGATATCGTTGTGTATTCTGTAAACACAATAAACAATATAAACATGCAGCCAGGCATTATCTTCATACATGGTTGTGTTATTATCTTTCTGCTGGCATTTTCAATAGGTCCATATTAAGGCCTGTCAATGATGCTCGCTTGAGTTTTTACCACGGCTCCTTGTTCAAAAGTCAACAATGTTTTCATACGCAAAGAAACCTATAATTTGTAATGTTTTTTTTCACGCGTCCGTAATAAGCCATCTCGTGAAATTTATTTAAATTATATCTTTTGTGGCGTGTTTCTAGGGTGTGTTTTGTGCTTCGTTTTCTAGTGTGGCCGTGTAATCGAGTGTGTTAATTTTAAAATCAGCGGATGCAACGTAAACGTTGAAAAACCACGTAGTATAAAAAATATATAAGTATTTAATATGCTTACTTTACTTTGCTGCCTCGGTGGCGTAGTTGTATTACGGTACGACTGCAATGCCGAGGTCTCGGTTTGATCCCCGGGTCGGGCAAAGTGATATTGGATTTTTCTGTTCAGTATCAGCGCGGAGTCTGGAATTTGTGCCCGATATGGCGATAGGCACGCCCCCTATCACATCATGAGACGGAATACGCACGGCGAAAAGTGGGCGCCTTAATTGCGCCTCTGCCTACCCCTTCGGGGATAAAGGGCGTGAGTGTATGTATGTATATATGTAATATGCTTTACTTTTTAATTTCTTGAGATTAAACCTGACAGTACAGGTGTCGCCAACTTTTAAGGACAATTTTAAGTTCATCCCTCACTTTCTGTATTGTATTGGTTATGTATTAAGTGTCGAATACACTACCCTTTCTTCTTCAGTCTTTAGTACATGAACACAATAACTGTGGTGCCGCTAATGATCAACTTAAGCGCGGTTTCAGCAGCATTTTCTATGCAATCCAATGATAATTCAAATTTCAAAACATAGAAAAGTGTAAGGCGACTCGAATCGCAGTTGAATGTCTAACATTTGGTGGCAATCCTACTGTGTAATAGAACGTAGCAATGGTGATCTGCAAACACCCACTGGACCAGCTTGGCAAGATTATCGAAACCCGATATTAAAGGGATGACGTTCTGCCTAACAATATGACAGCAAAGCTGATGAAGATTGCGAAGATTAAATATAGTTCGACTATATTAACGGCCGATAACACATCGATGATTTATGGGCGGATCTCATTTACCATCAGGCGAAACTTGCTGGTCTGCATTCTTCTCGATACAAACATAATTGATCGTTATGAAAGATTATTACCTCAAAATGTATATAAAAATATTTTATTATTTAGTTTATATTCCCAGGGCTATGGAAGTAGACACTATTTTATGTAGGGCTTATATTAAGCCACAAACTCTGTCCCTTCGGGCAATATCTTTGGACTCGTAAAATTGTATTGCAGACTTTACTGGATTTTTGTGCTGATGAAAAAGTTGTCGCTGTTCTTTATAAATGATGGTAGATTATTAACCTTACTTATGAATTCACGTATATTTGAAATTTTTGAGGTATTATAATTGTAATATTAAAGGGTAAATTAGATATTTGTCTAAGTAGATAATATTACGTTTATTAGATTACGTACGAAGTAGATTTCCAACTGCCTTATTAGGTACTGGGTTAGCCTTCGAATAAGAAATAAAATTTATTTCTATTATTGACTGCTATTAATTATACACTTTATTAATAGCACTGTCATTATTTATCTTTAAATTTGCAATTTTTCACAACCCACGTATTTCGAATCAAACTAGTAGTCCGATTTTGTTTCTAACGATTTATCACCATGAAAAATGTAAAATATATTGACAAACGAATATTAATATTTACATAAATATACACTAATTATAGTGGTATATATTTTGATGCATGGAACTAGCACCGAGATGGAGAATAATTTAGTAATCTACCGGTCCATGACTCGGAGCCATTGGACTCGGTAATTTATTACCTATAAACGAGCGATAATAAAATATTTACCACTTTTTGTCATAGATCACTTACGTTATAAATAGACGCATATTTTAACACCTCGATTTAAATCCTCTTATAATTATAGAACCGGCAAGTTATCGTATTAACAAGTTGTTTGTCATCGGTTCAATAAATACCGGCTTAAGATAAAAATGTTGTTGACAAACGTGACGTGAAGTGTTTTCTAACCGTGTGAGAAGAACCCGGAGCCTCGTGCTTTGCTTCTTTCTTTTAGTGCTTGTAAATGTTGTGCAATCGATGAGTTTGTAGATGGTGTTTCTTTTTTGTATATACTAGCGAAAATTAAATATATGTCTACCACATTGAGCTCTTGCGTGATTAGGTACTGTATTTTTGTATGAGTTCAGGACATTAATGTCCTGCAGATGACTGTTGGGCATATGAGTAGATCTATAACAAAGAAAATAGAGACGAAGAAAAAATCCTAATACCCCCAATAATTAGGAATTTTAACGTCGTAGCAATGTGATTATAACTCGCTCAGGAATAAACGAAACATTAATATAGTTTATACTCTATAATATACGGTTCCCTCTATAATATTGGTCAGTCTCAATGTACACATAGTGGCCTGTTTAGGGACATAAAAATAAAGGTTAAAGCCCTCCGACTATAAACTTACCTTATCTACGGGTAACATTTCGTATAGCACGGCTTAGGTATTTTATTCTCATTTCAATTGTTAATACAAGTCAACAATTAAATATAAAAAAATGTTCTCTTTAATAGTTTTACTCCGAAATGAAGTTTAAACACATTCGTGAGTAATATTTTTATTTGTATTGTTTTGTATATAAATCCCTTATGTCTGGCAGCATTACGAATATTTCCACCTTTGACAAGCGCGCAGATTGCTTTTGAACGATCCTTCACCGTGATTACTTTTGGAAAGGATCTCGTTACTTCGTTTTAACAGTCTTGACACATACAAATTTTATTTGCCTTTTTGCGTTGCGGCTTTTGTGAGCGAATTTTATTCTCGCGAAATTAGTCGACTGAGGCTTATTGTGAGCGGGATCCAATTATTTCTGAACGTTTTAAGGATTTGCGTTTGAAAGCCGAATTCTTTCAAATGTACTTAAAGCAAACTTCGTTATCAGATTTCGGTGGTTCTCCTTTGTGAATGATGGCTTATTAGGCACATCGATTACAAAATTAAGTTTACAACAATAAGGCGATGTAATTTAAAGTTGTTGCAGCATAAATAATACTTACGGTCGATTAGCACATCGCAAATTAGTCGTGTTATCTGTTATGCGCGAGCGACGCATCGGCCATACAATTACGGCTGCGGACGTCTCTCGTCCCGACAGTGGAACCGGCCTGCCACTCGAGATAAAACAGAAGTGGACGTGTCATTGCGTATTAAGATTGCTTAATGAAGGAATAATTTTATTCACCAACAGATCGTTGAGCGTTTATTTTCAGTGCGAAACTTAAATATATAACGTTAAATTTTTATATAAAATGTATTAAATTGTTTTCTTATTTCGCCCGCGGCTTCTTAAACCAAACTTTTGTTTATGCACAAGGTTTTTAAATTGTAGTTGTGTATTCTAACATTGTTTGTAGTTCACAACAAAATAAAAGACTAAGGTTGGATCAATTCTATTAAAGCTTATTTTACTTTAGACGATAGCAATATATATTTAATAATATAGCTATTAACATGTTTAGAATTCTTGTTCAAGAGTGTTCATTTTGCATGAACACTTATAATTTCATTTTATAGGATAAGTAGAAAAATGTATTTTAACTGCCGTCGCACATATAGAGATTTATTCCTTTTTAGGTTTTGAAGAGTGCTAATATATTTGTGGCAGCTTTATATAGGTATATTATTTTTTCTTATTCGCTGAGCATCATGTGTGAAATCTTCTTCTATAAAAGGCGCCTCGTAAAATACTTGTTTTTCACATCTCGAGGCGTGAAGGTTCTTATTCCGTTCATGTCAATCAATCGCGAACCATCGTTATAGCGTCTAGGACTTGTTGTGTCTTTTCCAATTTAAAATGGTATTTGCAATTAATTTTGCACACTTTTTATTCGTGTAATTTAATTTAAACGCTGGCATTTTTTTATAATACTCAGATTAACGGAACGGGGGATGTTATATTGGTTTATTTTGTTTCTATATGAGATCCCAAACCCATCGTTGAACTATGGAATAGAAATATGTATTTGTATTTTTACGTAATATAGAATAACCATTGATAGCCAAACTATGAATTATAATTAAAGTTAAAAATAAGTACGGTTATTTTTATTGAATTTACATATATTTACTATCCATTTGTATAGCTTTGTTTTCCAAGGTAACTAATTTTTTCAATTGCACACGACAGTTTTTTGATGGCTATCATTATTACCGTGGTCACATGAAGCCTGTCACTTGTCGGATGCAGGACTCAACTAAAGTACTAGAGACCTGTTTAATGGTTAGGTTTCCCTGGGTAGCGCTGGCGTCACATAATAGCAGTAATGTACCGTCGATTGACGTCATTAAAACAAGTAGGGGTAGTTTTGTAGAGGATGTTCTCAGAATTTTTAGCAATATTTTTATCTTCGTTCTTTAATATGCTTATTCGTTTAGCAATAAACGACTTCCAAAATCCTTCGGTGTTTTCGTATAATATGTCTGACATTTAAATGTAGCGGTCGAAAATTCGCCAAGACATACCACCTGTTAACTACGGTTAAGTGTGCAAACGCGCCTCCCAAAGTGATATAATGTACACGAAGCGGTACATGGGGCAATTTTCACGTCACTGTGCACTTTGTCATTATACATCAGTATCGTGACGCCTCAAGACAACTTGCAATTATTATGTATGTAAAAGAAATTCTTTCTTAACTTCGCACAGAAAAAATGTGCAGTCGTTCTTGTTAACTATAAATTTATATTAATATTTCGTGTTATTTTTTGTTATAATAATGTCAGTAAACCCTAGAAGGACTTACAAAGTTTGTTTAAATCTAGACAGATTTTTATCATTGCCCGAAACGCTCCACAAAGCTCGGTTACGCCGGTGAATATTGTGGGAATATTACCAATATTTTGTGTTGTATAAAGGTGAGCCGCAAAAATTCTAAACACGCCAATCGGCACCACTCCGAAGACGTCGCAATTCCCGAAGTTCACATTATTATAACGAGGTGCCGGCGCGTCGGCGCGGTGCAAAGCAAACTGCGCCCACGGCCACTCCGACATAACCGATACTTTGCCGTAATAGCTCCGATCGAGGCATGCGATAACAAGCCGTCGATAGCTGAACCCGTATTTTATTTATATATCAGCCTCTCCTCTTTTTCAATAACGCTTTTTCCCTCTCGCAGCGGAAATTTTGCTCTTTTATGGCATGGGGGCTATGCTCGTTATTTACTAAGGTAATTATCCAGCGATAATGCTGAATACTCAAGGGACAAATTGCCGTGTCGAGTGACAGTTCCCACCAATGTTCTTTAACTTGGTTATAAAGTGCGGCGTTATTGCGGATTCATTACAGTTTATCAGCTGCAGCGGTGCATGGATAACGTTTGTGCGCTACGTTTGCTTTAAGTTTCAGTGAATTAATTAAGTATAATAACACACCGCGTCAACAAAGCGCTGTGGGCAACCACACAGATTAGAGGATCACGTAGTTTTTAGTGTTACCATACGAAGCCAGTCTGTGTTGTTACTAAGTTAATAAGAACACAAGCTGTCTTGTTGCATTAAATGCATTCATTATTGTAATAGCATTGTTGCCGTCTATTTGGCTGGTACTGATAAACGTACACAAGACCCTCTACTCTCACAATTGTTTGGAATGGAGAAAATATGATGACAATGTACCAAGACCGTTAGTGGCGTTCTATAAATCTTCATGTTTAGGATTCTATTGTGCAACCAGACAGCGTACGTGCAACTCCATACATGCACCTATAGACCAGCAGATTGCTCGCTGTATCCAACAAGGATTATCAACAATGTGTGATGTCATAACCATTTATAAAAATCATCATCTATTTTATTAGGCACGTCAACACATCGTATACTAGTCGTATACTCGATGAGGGATGGTAATAAAATCTAATTTTCAATTTTGAATTACCGCAAAATTCGAAGTGTGATTCGTTTTATTTGTGCCATAAAATGAGAAGTTCGATTGGTAAGAGTTAGTGTAATTCGATGCGATTTTGTGGGGGCGTCTGTTGAGACGGCGTCGGTGGCGCGGTGGGCAGACCGCCCCCAGGCGCGGGTTCATTAAGAGCGACTCGCGGTGGCATTGTTAACGTTTTTAATTCACGTGTCCAGTGCACGCGCCGGCTTCCCCCGTGCCCGGAGACTGCTGGGAAATCTCGCTGGAAAATTAACGCCACAATTTTTATACCTTTTTTTCTCGTTTGCGAGGCGCTTCCATTTTATTTATTTCACGCTTCGATCGCGCAGCGGCGTTTAGTTAAAGCTTTTATTTTTATTTTTGTTAGAAACTTTTGTAATTTTCGCCTCTTTTTCTAACAGGAATGCAAAGTGTTTTAACTTATGGTGTTAATATTTTTTAATCAAAATGTAATATCACAATTTAGTTTGCGAGCCTTTGTTATCTATAATAGCTGGCAACACAACCGTTACAATGACCATTGTATATGATGCATCATCGGGAATTCCGAATAAAGGTCATCGGATAAACACAATAAAATTCTATTTCTATTTCAGTACATCCGTTGTGTTTGGACAGTTGTGAATACAGCAAAAACTTAATTGTTTTGATTGCCAATACACAAACACGTCCGGCGGGCTGTCCGGCTTAAGTTATCGCCTTAGAAAAGCGTCCGATCTTAATTAGTTTTCACGTGTTTGAAGGTGCCTAGTATGATACAATCTCCCTCTTGCCACAATTTGTTTTCCTTTGGCACTCTTCATGACACAAAAAAAACGTTACAAAGTTTTTGTTTGAGCGGGTTTTATTCGGATGCGTCCCGGTGATGTATGGTGATTGGGTGCCTTGTCCCGGCGCCCTTGTATCTTATTTATCATCACGATAATTCCCGCGGCGTTTGAGAAATAATATTTGGACGCCACCGGTGCGTTTTCGCGCCTGACATTCGGAATGTATGTTGATTAGATTTGTTTTAAAACAAATTAAAACACCTCGCCGGCGGCGAATTTAATTAAAACTGTCAGTACGTCCGACCGTAGTACCGAACGCGATATCTATGCATTATCTTTTTTTGTCGTCGTCTCGTACAATGAAAAATGTTCCATTGTTAATACACTAAGATAACACGTTCTCACCTTGTAAGTTTAACAGAGTTACGATGAATCGCCGTTTTCGTCTATGGCACCGTTTGGTTATGATTGTTGGGTGATGTTTTTTTGCCTCAACCTGATCCTTTCGTCTAATTAAATTTTTACTGCTTGTCAAATATTATACGGCCTGCTACGCCCACTCCGGCCGATTCTTGCTTATTTTTTTATTAGATACAAGCGCGCTTCTCGACATTTATTTTCCACGAATACAATTTGCCAAATGTCGGTTCTTGATAATTATAGAAGAACTGAGGTTTGATTGTCTGTAATTCATGTTTTGTTTGAACATTGTAACACGAGATTTATTTCTTGTAAGACATGTATGTTATTCAGTAATCGTTCTACGACCATCGGGTTAAAATATATTATGGTGGTTCTGTATTATTACGGTATCTTTCAAATAAAATTCAAAAATGTTCCATGTGAGATGCTTGTTTTTTTGTGATTAACCATTTTTTTCGGAAACGGCTCTATCAATTTGAATTCAATATTTTAATAACTGGAAACATTTAAAAATATGAATGACTAAACACTAAAATAGATCTTACTTAATTGCATAATAATAAAGAAGAAGTGGAATGTAATTAAAAAAAGTTATGCATAAATGAATCCTTTACAACCTGTTTTATGTGTTGCTTAGAAATAACCTTATTAAAATAAATATAAAACAAGCGTCTCAATAAAAATGTTATGGGTGCACGGTTTCTTAACATAGTTTCCTATTGTTTCTTCTTGCGTAATACTTATGTCTCTAATTTACATTTTAAGTTTACAATAATGAATGTGAGCTTATTTTGGAACTATATATTATTTGTTTTGAATAAACCATTTATTCTTTAAAAATACTTGGAATTTAATGTCTATTTCAATAAAATAAACCCCGACACAAACAATCTCTAATAAGTAAAACAATAAAAATGTTTGTCCGGGTTTTTTTTTCTATATCAATGGTTTGTCCTTTATCTTTGTTATAAGTATCTAATATTTTGATCTAAGCTTCTTCGCATTGGGACTGAACTCCGGCCCGGGGAGATAAAAATAGGGGAAGAACGGGCACGAAACCTTATAAATGCATTCTTCAAAAAAATTTCAAAATATGACAAAGCCATCATTTTATTTGACTCGATCTCATTGACAACAGAGTTCCGCATTGTTCATTCCTCATTGGTAAAGGATGCAAGGGGACGCGTCTTACAAGCACTCGCGCGTTCATGAAACGCGCTCGTCGATAAACACCCGACGGACGCGGCAAATTGAAACCCGTCCGAGTGTGAAATGACTACAGACCGACTTCCTGCCAGTACGGCCGACGTAGCCAATACGGCGTGCCGGCTCTGTGAATTTTAACGGTCTAAATGCGACCCTGATTGTCTTTCGAGCGTCAAAGAAGCTGCTCGGACGTTGAAAGATTATTTGGAAGACGCGGCTGCAATATGTACGGTTTTATTTATACTTAGACAGTAAATCATTGGAAGGTCAACCCAGTAGCAATTAATAGGAAAACTCAAACTTTGAACTACATACCAATGCATGGGAATTGCGACTCTTAGTCTTAAAGCATAAAAAGAACGGGTTGCACTCCGGGAGTGCCGGCAGAAGTGAAAACTTGAGCATTAACGTTGTACATTCTGAATATTTTGGAATGGTTAGGGAATAATTTCGCACGAATAGCTTTATTTATCAGTATAAAAGTACTAGCATTTTTGTGGTTAAATACAATATTTATTTATTGCGCTAACGTACACAAAAATGACAATTTCAATATTTCTTTATAAATGAAAATTTTAAAAAAGAATGTTAGCCTCTTTTGTACTCGTGCCGTACCAACGCTGGGGAAATAAATAAAAATGTAGTCGTTTAAGAAGTATAGCTTCTACGCATTGTATTTAAGGTTCATATTAGTAAGGGATGGTAAAACCTCCTACGCATTTTCGATCGGTCACGTGATCCTGACGCGAGTTTAACATTTTATACCCATCCCAAAAGTGCTCAACGCCGCTAAAGCAGTTTTCACTCGAAAAATTGTCTCATATAATTGGTCATGCTACAGTATACTTCAAATCGGAAAGCAAGTCCTTTTACTCTGCTGCTTGGCAGCGGAAATAAACAAGCCGATTTTTTCTATCCACTATGCAGCTCGTCTCCCACATACGAGAGACCTACGAAGTATAGAGATTTTAAGTCATTGACTAGCAGACTTGGAGTTGGAACTTGCAATGTAAAGTTTGTTTTGTGCGTATCGTGGTTACAAAAACTGTCAGTAAAAAATAAGTACTGATTACTAACACAAGGGTTTTTCTTTTTCTTTAACCCCTTCAATTGAATTATCTGATACCAACGAAGCATTATCTTGATTTATTTGCTTGCGGATTTTGGTAGCTAATCAGCTGCCGACTGAATGAGTCAGCGACTAGAATTGCTCTATTAACTGCATAAGAAATTTAGGGGAAACAATTACTTATAAAATTACAAATCATTTGGCCGATGCAAAAGACATTAAATATTATAGGAAATTCTAGAAATAATCATTTTTTTTTATTTGCACTACACTAAATGACACAAACCTATCTATTTATCCTTTTATTAATAATATTCACCCGCTGAATTCGTTTCTAACTCTTACAAACAAGGTCTTAATAATATCACCGACATCAAATGAAGTGTAAAATTGCGACAAACTTTTCGAATGTGGTAATGAGAGTGGCAATTTGTTTTTCCTTACAAATGGCGGCGTTCCTCACCTGGATGCGAGCAACAGATGATTTGGTGCAAGTTATGAGCGATCATCCGTGGTTCTTCGGCCATGACCCTCTGACCAATACTCTGACACTTCCTGTAGTATGACAATTAGAACCATTGGAAAGATAATTCAAAATTCTAGATAGGGATTGGCGGTTATTGATTCACGGGCTTTACACATCCCGCAGTGCATTTCTCGAGTGAATTTATCATTATAAATATCAACAAATAAATTTATTTGTCCGTGCTCTAAAATTCACCTAAATACATTCAGCGTTTGGTTACAAACATCTCATCCCAATGGTACGGTTAAATACTAGAACTGGGGTGGGTACAATTCACTTAAAATAGTATCCATGTATATTGTATACGCGTCGAAAACTTATGCCGAGGGACGCTCATAAACATAATGACACTAAACAATTTTGCCGGCAATTAATAATTTAATAGTATTTCCTAATTTCATAAAGGCCATCAAGGGAACAATACGAATGTGCGTGTTAATTTAGCTGGCTTGTTATTACGAAGAATAAAGTTAGTATTAAGCTATTATTCATATTTATGTTGGTTTTAGGAATATAGTATCCCAATAGAGAGTATTTTATTAAGGACTAATATATGATCGGGGTTCCGGGCGCGTAAATCTAATAGGCGCAGTTGAACCAACGTAAAAAAGGCATAGCATGTCCATATAATGTGTGACCAGGCACATTTTACCGGGTTATTTAACTTAGAAACTATTTAGAAATCAAACTTAAGGGCTCATTGTATTTTATAAACTTCCGCACTTCAAGAAAACATTTTATTACTAGAAAATTTTAAGTATAAAATGCGGATTGGCTGTTTCTAATAGTCTATTTTTCCTACATCCATCTCCAGCTTAGACCACACGGCAAGTCCTTCTTCTGAAGCCGGTCTCAATGTAGGGTTCTCCAGCTGAATGATCATTGTCGCCGTGTCGAGGTGCCGCGCACTGACAGAGGGAGCCGCCACTTAATTATCTCAATGAGTGACACTGACGTCCGCCCCCACTCTCCCCTTTATTGTCATTGTCGAGTGCTCATTTTGTAACGTTTTATAACTCAGGGCAGGGGTTATATTAATGAGATGGTGTGTTTGTTTGTTTCATTTTCAATTCTAAACCATTGGATTAGTTTGTTTGACAGAGATGCTTGAAGTTTCGACGAGGTAGCTAAATAACAAGCAGCTGCGGATAAAAATATTTGTTTTCAACAAAAAATATCTCCATCATTTAGATACAGATGAAAAATCGTTCGATATACCCGCGCCCCATCTTAATTTCGGTATGTTTGATGGATAGCGGTTTCCATTAGTGCCGGGAGCGTCTTAATTTCCTCCTAGTTGGTGTGTAAGTGGTGAGCGGGACGTTTCTATCAATCAGAGGAGGTGGGCGGCGCGAGGACAAGGCGAGTTATCGTTACAAACTGGCGTCGATTGATCGCGCCACCGCCGCCACCTTTTATCCCGCTAATTACTCAATATTAAAATTCCATTTCCGTGGGAAACTGTGCAATTGAAATACAGTTGTTTAAATTAAGAATGTATCATCCGACCAAATTACGGAGTACACGCACGAACGATAAAAAAGGGCTAATCAAACGGAGCCCCTTTTTAAAATGAACCCGCATGACGAGTAGTTAAAAATGCAATTAAAGCGAGTTATCCCTGACATTAATCCGGTACGTTCTTATTGCTACTTTGTTTGCATCTCGTCGTAAAATGTAATTCCTCTTGACTGGGTCCGTAGCATGCCTCCTGTTAGATTGTCTGCCTTAATCATTCACGTTTATGTACTTTTTTTATTTAGCGCTCGTGTGTGAATACCCCTTTAACATTTTTAGACCTCTTGAATACAGGATCAGACGTGAAGAGTTGTATGGAATTTGAATAGGCAATAAAACGTCCGTAAAAAGAACCCAAACATCACGGAATATTGAATACGCTACTTTTTACACGCAACTTTCGGACAGGGTAAGGTATATGCCCTATAAATATAGTGAAATATATTAGATATCTTCTGGTGTTTCCTTTTCACTTAAAATACTTACACGTGTGAGTACAAAAATATTTGTCTTGTTATATGGAATGCAGTTAGAAGGTAAAGAGGCAATGTGATCACTCGCGGTTTGGAGTTGAAAAAAAAAATACTTATAATATCGAAAATAAATGATTCTTTAATAAACTAAACTAGGTCAAAGACTAGGGCCAGTTTATTGTTACGAAAAAAAAAACAGAAGTATTGTCATTTAATGATCTTTCCTTACAGGCGTTTACATCCCAAAAACGTTTTGTCCCGGTTCCGTCATTTCTAATTTAACTCTAAGATGGAATACTGAAGCGTAAAATTGTAGGGCAAGACAGGATGATTTTCGCGTCATCCAAAGCATAAAGGCCGTAATTGTTGCGCATCGGCTGGAACTAATACGGGAGAAATGGAACGAGATAGGAGCTAAGAAGGATCGTAGAAAATAATTTATCCGCGACCGTAGAACAAAGGCCGGTCCACAATGGAACAAAAGAATCTCCGGAACGGGGCACCGGTTTGTTTTCTGACGGAAGCCTAATATAGGGATTCGATTGGTCGTAGAGCCAACGAAGGGTGCGCTCGTTTCCTTTGCGCGATAAAAAACCCGATCGTCTGTATAAAGTTGGAGATTACGTGTTTTTAATGTTGAGAGCTTTCCCTTTTGTCTTGGACTGTAAAGGTTTTTGGATGGTGGGCAGCGAATAGCTGTTACGGGTCACTCCCCGTGTTGCTGTGAAGGCGTCTGTTATTGCATGTTTTATCTTGCTGTGTAAGTTTAGGGGTAAGTTCATTAAAAAATTCAGTGTGGACGCTCAGGACAGGGCTTAATGTAGTAGCTCGGGATTAGCTAGCTTTTAGAATAATGGTGGTGCGTTAAAAAAAATGTTTATTTTTGTCTTAAAAAATTCCTATGTTTATAATAAATTTTATATCAAACACTTACATACTTGTTTGTACGAGTGAAGGAAATATTACTTAAGAAAATAGTAAATACCTACACATACATTTTTAAATACAATAAATAAAATGGTTCGGAAGGCAAATACGAACTAAATCTACGGTTGTTTTCGTTGCTCCGATGTAAATAAACAGAAGTGAAACTTGTATAAAGTGTGGAAGCTTCAGTTGGTAACGTTAGATGTCAATTTTCCTTAAATCGGTGGATAGGTGACAGCGAGAGGTGACAAGCGCGGTTGGAGCTCCGCCACAAGCAAAGCACAGAACAGAAACCGAAAATATAAACGTATTTTATAACCTTAAAAATTATCATTATTGTTATTTGTGAGCTGTAATAATTTCTTGTGTAATATAGTAGCAGTAGTAATAGCTTAGTTGGGAATGGAACAATCTGCCGAGACGAATGTCCACAGGGTCAAAACCCAAGGGAGACACTTTTGTCTATTCGTCGTTACGTGTGTATTGTTCCACAATTATCGTTCGTTTTAACTATAAAGGAAAACATCATGAGGAAACCTACACATCTGAGAATTTTTCATAAGAATTCGAGGGTGTGTGTAGTCTGCGAACCCGCACTAGGCCAGCGTGGTGAGCTAACGCCAGAGGAGGAGTTAGAGGAGGAGAGGAGATCTCATTAGAGGAGTTCCGCGGCCAGCAGTGGGTAGTTTATAATACAGGGCTGGTATTATAATAATTCCTTCATTTTCGTTAATTTTATTTGTGTTTGATGGGTACGATATTTAGTTTCATATACCTATCAGAATATTGGATAGACGAAAAACGTAATATTTATTAACGTTTAATTAATTCATTCAACAATTTGTGTTACTCCGATCAGTTTAAATTATTAATTTGAAATATGTTCCGGGAAGTATCATTATAATATTCTAAGTAATAGAGGAATTTTGTTCTGCCGAGATGTAAAGATACTACACACGAACTCGAGTTCGGGATCTCATTACGTGTAAATAAATTAAAATCTATGTACACGTAGTATGATCCTATAAAATATGATCAAGTATTTTAAAACTGCTGACTTATCAAAAGTTTGCTTAACGAAATAATAGACTACGCATGCAACAGCAAACTGCGAAAGTCATAAGTAAATGCATCATACATATTGTATTTTTCATTGCTCAATAATGTATGACTGCCTCGGTGGCGTAGTTGTAGTACGGTACACCTGCAATGCTGGGGTCTCGGGTTCGATCCCCGGGTCGGGCAAAGTGATATTGGATTTTTCTATTCAGTATCAGCCCGAAGTCTGAAATTTGTGCCCGATATGGCGATAGGCTCTCCCCCATCACATCATGGGACGGAATACGCACGGCGAATAGTGGGTGTATTAGTTGCGCCTCTGCCTAACCCTTCTGGGTTAAAAGGCGTGAGTGTGACGTGTGTGTGTGTCAATATTGTATCTGTAAGCCTTCTGTGTAATTCTTATTTTGTGTGATCTTGTGGGAAGCCGCCCCTTCAATTTTTACACTCGAACGCTGATTTTACGTTTTCAAATGTTGAACTTAGAGACGTGATCCGGATACAAAGAGTGTCTTCAGACACCTCATTTGATATTAAAATTGCCGGATACCGGACTTCGCAATAGTACGTTTGTATTGACCGAATGTGCAAGTATTCAAAACAACTATTGACTTTTAAAAAACATTGTTTTTGGTATAAAATAAGTTCTTTTGATATAGTCTTGAATAAACTACAATGTTATTTGCCATATTATACAATGATATTATAATAGTAGGACATTAGGACTATGAACCACGAGGTCCTATGTTTGATTATCACTATGGTGCTATGGTCATGCTAATTACTTGCTTCTCAAGACAATGTATGTTATATAAAAATATAACTTCTTAAATTTAAACAGTCAAGTTATTTACACAAAGCATATAACTTAGTATAAATTAAAGCTCACGATTTGTCTTGGCTAGTTTTACAAGTAAACAACATTTTTTAAAGAGTAGGATATGTTGACCTTACAATTTAAAAACAGTAACATAAAGAAGATAAATTTATTAGTCAAATATAAGAAAAATTGTATATGATGTCAAATCTTGAGCTTAAATTTATACTAAGTTATCTGCTTTGTGTAAATAATTTGACTGGTTAAATTTAAGAAGTTATATTTTTAAATATCATACATTGTCGTAGCAGAAAAAGAAAGAAATATTAGTTTAAATTTATTTTAGAATGGAGTGTGTTCTTATAAATAATTTTCAGTATTATCTACAGAGCTTGGCACCCATTTAGATTTCAATTATTTTGTCGGTGAAGTCGAACACCACGTATATTCTTAATATTGGACTTGGCTTCCATGTTTCACATTTATGTTTTTGATAGGATACAACTTAGGTTACTTTATAAACCATTAGCGTTAAACGCGGTCATCCAGTACATAGGTTATGTCAATTTAATTCATACCAGAAGTAACACTCTGGTAACAAACATTGAGTCTGAAAAAGGTAATGCCAGCAGCAGTAGGAAGCTGGACGTGCGTGATTTCTCTCTCAGCTATATATGGTTTTTAATTCACGCCTTACAGCCTGCAAAATCGTAATTTCTATGCATAATGCATCGAACGTGTTCTGAACGATATATTTGCAGTAAACAAATAAACGCAAGTACAGGAATATAAATTTAAAATAGCAAATAATTTTCCACCCTATCGTTTTAGCCGCTCGTAACTTGAAAGTTTATATTCCTCGGGTTCAATGTTTATAATTTCACATCAAACCGGATTATTGTTTAGTAATAGTAATAAGAGCTTTATTTCAACTATACTAAAGTGAATTGTGTATTCATTGCTCCGTAAAACGAGCGAGTAGTTAATTCGCCAATTTCACTTGTATAATTTACGAGAATATAAAGTTTTACAGACGTTTTAATTATAAATTGATATTCAATTATTGCAAACTCGGTTTACGAGTTCATAATTGGACCAAATTTTAATTGAAGTAAATCCGCTGGCTGAGAAAATTGTTCCTCTTAATGATTGATTATATAAATTAATTTTACAGTTGTTGCTTGACTTTTGTTTCATGATTCGTGTTGTTTTCTTTGTACCCGAGGGAGCCATCTATAGTTCGCGATAATGTCGGGCGGTCGGCGCGTGACGCCGCGGCCGAATTATGCCCCGCGATAAAACTCCCTCGTGCCTCCAGTTACGGGCATCTCTCAACCGGGCCATGGCCCTTCTATTTTCTATTCATTATTATCGGATTACACGGGAACAGATACTCTCAGTCGGCGTGCACGAACTCCGAGCTGATACGCTAGCGCAGCGATCCAGCCTCGCTCCCAGTTCTAAATCTTGCGAGATTATCCTGTGTGGATTATGCAGGACGACGGAATCTATGTCGCATCTATCCCGAAATGACATACATACAAATCAACCGTTTATTTTCTCGGTACGATGTTAAGAGAATGTTATTATTGTTCCGTTGATGTTATTTGTTTGTACAAACTAGAATATGAATTATTTCGTGCTAGCCGATGGTAAGGAATGTAAATGATTATTTTTCCGACCCAAATATCGACCAATAGAATTGCACCATTCGACGTCACGTGGTACAACCTACATGGTATTATACTGACAATTTTTTTTGAATATTTTCTCTGGTCGTTACTATATAATAAGAAACAATTTTTTTGAATATTTTCTCTGGTCGTTACTATATATTATGAAATTCTTATTTGTTGACTGTTCATTTCATCTCATGGTGCAATTCTATTGGCCGACATTTGGGACGGAAAAATAATCCCCCGAATACCACACGAGCTTCAAAATTATCTGGCATTTCCCTCAAGGTTCCCTGCAAACAAATGAAGTCGTCAAGTTTTTCAGGAAAAATCACTCGCGCTTCGCGCTCGTGATTTTTTAACCTGAAAACTCCTTCATTTGTTTGCAACGAACCTATCGGAAAATACCCGATAATTTTGAAGCTCTTGTGGTATTATATGTGATTATTTTTCCGACCCAAATATCGACCAATAGAATTGCACCATTCGACGTCACGTGGTACAACCTACATGGTATTATACTGACAATTTTTTTTGAATATTTTCTCTGGTCGTTACTATATAATAAGAAACAATTTTTTTTGAATATTTTCTCTGGTCGTTACTATATATTATGAAATTCTTATTTGTTGACTGTTCATTTCATCTCATGGTGCAATTCTATTGGCCGACATTTGGGACGGAAAAATAATCCCCCGAATACCACACGAGCTTCAAAATTATCTGGCATTTCCCTCAAGGTTCCCTGCAAACAAATGAAGTCGTCAAGTTTTTCAGGAAAAATCACTCGCGCTTCGCGCTCGTGATTTTTTAACCTGAAAACTCCTTCATTTGTTTGCAACGAACCTATCGGAAAATACCCGATAATTTTGAAGCTCTTGTGGTATTATATGTGAATATTATTCTTATTTTTCAAGGAAATTAACTTGAAGCATATCCTTCCCCGTTTTATTACATGTGAAACTATACATTTACATTCACAACATAATATGCTTTTGAGTAGACAAAATAGAAATATTTGACGGTATAATTAAATATCCACAGACTTTTTGAAATTTATTGGTGTAGCCCATCAAGATCAAGCACACAAAATTCTTAAATTGAAACTAAAAAAGTTTTTTGTTGCAAAGCGAATACTGACAGGGATCATAGTTTATGTAACACGATGTTTTCCGTCGCGCTGTGCGGAAATAACTGACTGCGAAACAAGAGGTCACAGGTTCAATTACTAAACTGCAGCGCGGCAAATGTTAGTGTGAATAGCAAATATTTTGTTGTTCTGCAAAATAACAAACCAAACAACTCTCAATTTCTTAATTTCAAAGGAATTGTTTTATGGTGGTTCAGGTTTATTGGTTTTATAATGACGTTACTTTTTATATTTCCTTTTTAATTTAACGACAGGTTTGGTATAGAATGCGATAGGAACAAATTGAGAGCATCGCCATAAATTAACTTTATTTTTAGCCAAAAACATATATGCACATATACGTTAAGGATTAATTTTAAAAACCTCATGGCCGGTCCATAAGGCACCGTGGCCGGCGTTATGCTATCTTGTATAATATCGTCCGATCGTAAATAAAGCATCGGGCCCGCACGACCGTCGGACGTCGACCGTCCGCGCCGTCGACGTCGCCCGATCGTCTCGTTTTCGTTCATAAATCTCGTTAATGAGCGACGCAGATCGTGTGCGGGATTAGATCGAGCGATTAAAATGTACCTGTTAAATTTTCGAACGAAATTTTGTTTTACTTATTCAGGGTGGGGGTGTTATTATGACTAAATGATTAGATGACGTTGTTATTGAATGTAGTTGATGTTGCACACATGATGACTTTAGGACCAGTTGAATGCCTTTCAGTTAGAGTACTTTAGGTTAATGCCAAAGCGGATTAGTTGTTTTTTCTTTGAACCAATCACGTAGTTGTAATAAACTTTATTCTGTGCGACTGTAACTCTTTATGCCCGATATTGCGATAGGCTCGCCCCCAACACATCATGGGACGGAATACACACGGCGAAAGTGGGTGCACTAGTTGCGCCTCTGCCTACCTCTTCAGGGACAAAAGACGTCAGTGTATGTGTGTGTCTCTATGTGTAACTCTTTCAATCCAAAAACGAAACCAAATATCATAGACTATTACGTTATTGATATTTCAACTACACCGAACTTGGTAACTGTGGATGACAAATTATACCGTACAAAAACTGTTCAATATGTCCCGGACAAAAACTGTCCTAAATGGTAATCCGGGACATGTAATACCCCTGTGCAAAGTTTCGCACCAATTTAGCCAACCGTTTCGGGGCTATCTCGTGAAATACATGTGTGTTCGTACTATGAATAAAACGACATTTTAGTCATACTTTTGATATAGGAAACTGAAATTCCTGTCTAGTACTCATGAAGTGGTGTACCTGTACGCATGTTTTGTCTCATTTCTGTCGATAAGCAGCAGTATGCCAGCATTTCAATTTGAAAGATATTATAAGCAGTCTAGTTACTGAGCATTTTGAGAATTATCCTGTATTAAATCCTGTATCGTCTCGCTATAAAGTTGCATTAAAAAATCTGACTTTTCGATATACGTTTCCCAGTAAATTACTTCATGTTGTTTGTGCAATAAATCGGTCGTGTCTTTGATTAAAATTATATATCGAGAGTTTTAAGGTAGAGTTCAATCTTCGAGTAGCGACATCTTGTGGTATTACGTTGAGTTATTTTAGCAACATATTTTATTTGTAAAAGTTTAACGTCAGAAATTCATATGTATCATTGCATAGTTACCTAGAAATCGACGGAATGTAATAATAAACAAAATTTAAAATATGAGTTTTAGTATCAATAATTACAAAAACAGTTATTAATTTGCGATATTTTACAATGTATACCGACAAGCAGCAGTGTGCATGCATTGTTGTGTTTCGGTTTGAAGGACATTGTAGCCTGTGTAACTACTGGAAATAATGAGACTTAACATCTTATGTCTCAGGACGACTAGCGCAATGGAATACCACACAGAACTTTATAACTCAAGGTGCTGGATGGTGTTGCTACTGTGTATGGGTGGTCGTATCCCTTACTATCAGGCGAACGGCGTGCTCGTCTCGTCATTCAATGCAATAAAAAAAAATCACAATTACTTACAACAAAAATAAGATATTTGTTTCATCGAATGAAATATGATTTTATCAGTGATCCGTGATCGGCGCTTGAGGGTTTTCTGGCTTCATCTCAACCATCAAAGCAATCGGATTACAGCGGGTATATAACGGTCGATGGCGTATGCTAATATCATGAAATGCAAATGAATATACCCCTAATCAGTACCCCATCAACTAATCCTTCGTTAATGTCTACGTACATTACACATGCGCCATACGTCAGGTGGTAGAAATACCACGTCAGCCGAACCGAAGGGGCTTACTATAGGTAGGCCAGGTAATCCAGCTTAAGGGAAAGGATTACGCGTAAAAGCCTAATGTTTCGAACGCTAACACCGACGCTATTTGATCCCTTCGCGTCTTAGTAGAGGTTCACTTGCAAATTATTGTTCACGCCACAATGGGCGACGTTGTACAACGAGTACCCGACTCTCCGGGCCTTAAAAGACGAAGTGCCATTATTAATGGGGCAACCGATAAGTACATTGGCATGCGGTAAGTGTGCGCAAGTTTGTTTCTCTATACGGCAATCAATATCTATTTGCCATCTTGGTTCACGTGAATTGAGGTATTATCTGCGTATTGTCAAACTTGTTATGCTAGTTTTGGTTAAGTAATGTTTAATTTGTTTGGTCTGATTCTTCTTTTACATTCTTATGTGTCTATATGTGATTGCATCTTCACTATTGTGTTCCAAAGTTGCTAATGCTTACAAATTGATTGATACATAAAAATATAACACTGAATTCCACAACAGTTTTAACAGGTGTAAAATCGTTCGTGTCTTTTTTAATTTGATGCAATGTCTTCGGTTCTTCTGATGTGCTAAGGCACAAACACGGCGGCTAACATGCCATTGTTTGCTAATGGAAACAAGAGCCGCGCATTTATCCGTTTCGAAATAAATGACAAAGATAGCGCTCACCAAAATTGGTGAGTGCAATGAAAAACGTGCTTATTGAATTAGATAAAATGTAAAATTGATTTTATATATTTATTCGAATTTAAATTCTATACTTTAATGACAATAATGCATTCTCTAGAGTACTTCGACTACGATATTTCTTTACTTTATAATAAAGCTGTTTATGTAACTTATTTAAAGGGATTATTGGATGACTACAGTGCCATTGTCGACCAAACGCATATTTATCACATTTTATACATACATATGTGATGGAATTATTATTTTAATCTGAATATTACTTTTTGAAATTAATTGTATATCAAATAAATAGTTTTCTTTGAATTGTTTGATGCTTCATTCCTATTCAATTCAATTTATTCTTAAGTCGTTTTATAATATGCGGAGTTTGAAAAAGTTGAGGTTCATCGACTGAATGTTTAAGGAGTAATTTGTTCAAATAAGGTATCGGCGTTTTTGTATAGAGACGCAGAGACGATGCGAGCGTATATGATTTATTAGCTGCTAATTTGTTGCTGTATTAATTCCACATAGTTTTGTTTGGGTATAAATAAATATTCTAACTTAATTCTCAAATAATTTTGCTTAGATTTTTCTTTTACTTTACTTTGCATAACCCTGGCGTGTGAAATGTGTTCGATAAAAATATTTATATAAGAATTTTTAAACTAGGTTTTGAGCTGTGACACTGCTGGGTGCTTGAGTAATATTGTTTTCATTGTTACTCGTGCACAACAACCACGAATTTTATTCAACTGTGTAAATTAGGTATCAAACGATCTTTAAATGGGATCCCCTAAGATCTAAAATTGAATTGCAACAAACGATTACTGTGGAACGCTTTCTTTTCCTCATGTAAAGAAACGGGAATTTTATACAAAAGCTGTCAGCGGTGCAGGCGCGGGATAAACGCGGAGACTGCTGTCCATTGTCCCGGGAAATCAGCGTCGACAATCTTCCCGGGATCGGGTATCTTATCCCGGGCTGCCGGATCGGATCCCGTCGCGCCGTCGCCGGCCGGAAGCACAACGACTTCTGCCAGGATTATCAACACGTACTCGCGTCGGCTGTTTTTCCTTGTTATTGAGTTGTGTTTTTTGCGTACGTTTTCTTTCTTGTTTGTCAGTGATTATATAATCTTAATTTCCGCTATAGCATGAACAAGAATGCATTTATGGAATATCATTTTTTTATGCTACGTTAAGTGGTATAGTTATGAGTTAGCAGACATTCAATAAATTATAAGAAGGTAAAAGAAAGGTTATATGTGGTATGATAGTATATGATTTAAACGACAAAATTAGTAAACCGACTAGTCCAAAGTCCTAATCTGTCACAAATACATAAGTTTTATTTCATGGTATCAATAGCTGCTTGAGGGGATCGTTCGCTTAACAACACATGAAACGAATATTGCCGGATTTCATAAAAATGGTCTTAAACCAGCGATTGAACCTGTGGTTTTTTCCCCACACTTGGCTCATTTGTTTTTACGCCAAAAACATGTTGGAAAGTTTTGCCTGGTTGAAAATGTTTCCCTTTGCTATCTCAGAGACTTTAACAGCCAGCTCGATTGATGATTTATCTGGTATTGTGCATAGATTTTTTAGGCCGTACCTAATGGCTTACCATCAATCGTTGCTCGGTTTTGTCTCTTCTATATAATTAAAACGAATACTACCCATTCCATCTTTACAAAAATCGCTCCTGCCCATAAAAAATGGTTTCCCACAGTATTATTGACTGATTTCCTGGACTGCGTGGCGGTTGAAAAACGTGTAGTCGCGGAGAATTCCCGAAATGGCAAGAATTTCTGTGTAATCCGCAAGTATTTGTGTCGGGTATTGGGGCGCGTTGATATGGCGCCAAAGTTCGACGCAGTTTCTGATTCGTACGCCAACGGGAATAGGTATATGAGATGAAGATTTTGCGAGTGACGCTTGGCTAGATTTTTAGAGTAGAGAAAGTTTAGTAATCAGTATTGATAATTGATTTTTTTGGTATTGATCTAATAAAATGAAGGAAAGAAACTGAATCTTACTAATATAATAAATGTGAAAATCATTGAGTGCTTGGATGTTTGTATTTTTGTTAGAAGTAAACGCAGAAAGTACTTAACAGATTTGGATGAAATTGTGCACACGGGTAGATCGATAGTAACAGTAACGGGTAGAACATGGCCTAGATTAACCACAGGCTTATATATGGCTACTTTTTATCCCAGCAATGTGGTCCTATGGGAAATACTGGCATTTCTTAGTCCATACCGTACCGTACCAGCCCTGTATTATATACTGCCCACTGCCGAGCACCCGCCTCCTCTGTGATGTCTTGCTTCAATCGTAATTAAGAAGCTGAGTAGACGTAATACGTTCGGAAACTGTTAATTTTCTTACACGTATTACATTTGAATGCTAAGGATACGTAGAGCTTTTTCGTATTCAAAACGCGCGACATAACCTCGTTATAAAAACACCATTTGTATAAGTCTTAATCGATTTTCTCATGCCGACGTACAAACATAATATCATCTTATACGTACAAATGTTTCCCTGCTTTAAATTTTCGTCTACGCATCTAAATACCCTAATATGTTGTTAATTGATTAACCATGTACGCCATCTACCGGGGCCAACAAAACACACCTTTCATCGTATCTGCGTATGAATGCCATGCTACTGATCAAATTGATTTGCTGAGTAGCGTGGCGGTTGATACAGCTTTGTAGGTGCCTCCACTGCGGTCACTTTATCTCAATGAAAACCGTTCGAGGCATTTCAACCGTTGTTTATGTACGAAATAATGGCAGAGACAAACATTAATGTTTAGGTGGTAGGTCTCTCATATGTAAGAGTCCGTCTGGGTGGGGTGGTGTCTATTTCTACCGCCAAGCAGCAGTGTGCATGCACTGTTGTGTTTTGGTTTGAACGACATTGTATATAGTATAACTATTGGACATATTGAGACTTAACATCTTATGTCTCAGGATGACGAGCGCAGTGGAATCCACTCAGTACTTTGTAACTCAAGGTGCTGAGTGGTGTTGCTATTGTTTATGGGTGGTTGTATCGCTTACCTTCAGGCGAACGGCATGCTCGTCTCGTCATACAATAAAAAAAAGGTGACTCAAAAAGATTATGGGTTTTATTAAAAACTGTGTTTCTTAAAGTTGTCTACCGTGTAAGGAATCAAAAGAATCTTATTCTTAGTAATCTTTATTTACTGCATTTCAATGACGAGACGAGCATGGAGCTCGCCTGATGGTAAGTGAAACGACCGCCCATAAACAGGAGCAATACCATACAGAACTTTGAATTTCAAAGTACTGCGTGGCACTGCGCTTGTCACCCTGAGACAAGGTGTGTCTCATAATGCTGGCAACAATGTCTTTGTTCAAACCGGAACCCAACAGTGCAGACTGCCCCTGGTATACGAGAGACCTACCACCAGTAAATAAATGAACAGTTGTTAGTGGTCGGGTTGTTTCAAAGGAATACTAAACTGTTAAAGAATTTACACATACATACATACATACATAAACTCACGCCTTTCTCCCATTGGGGTAGGCAGAGACTATGGAGCGCCAAGTGCTACGATCCAAGCATACCTCTTTCGCTTCTTCTACAGTCATCAGTCTCTTCATACATGCTCGTCGGTTACGAGAACTCCTTATTTGGCCCTTCCTTAGGAGGTCGTCAATTTGGTCCATGAAGGACGTCTAGGACGTCCCCGTCCGACGCTACCACTCACTTTCGCGACATAGATTTCTTTCGTTCCTCTTCTTTCATCCATCCTTTCAATGTGGCCAAACCACCGAAGCATTCCTTTCTCAATCCTAAGAATTTCGATATCACAGATATCAGCCAAGCTGGCATAATTATCATTGCGAATGTTGGTGGATGCATCGTGTTTCGTTAGTTATATTTGGATCGTACTATAGGTAGATCGTATTTTTAATCTCGCGCAGTTTCCCACAGTGGACGATAGCCTAGTTGGGAAGAGAACGGTCTGCCGAGCCAATGTCCGGAGGTTCAAAACCCAAGGCACACACCTCTGACTTTTCGAAGTTAAGTGTGTATTGTTTATCAATTATCGTGACGGTGGAGGAAAACATCGTGAAGAAACCTGCACACCTGAAAAGTTCTCTATAAGAATTTCCAAAATATGTGAAATCTGCCAACCCGCACTAGGCCAGCGTGGTGGACTAAGGCCTAACCCCTCTCAGTAGTAGAGGAGGCCCGTGCTTAGCAGTGGGCAGAATATTATACAGGGCTGATTGCATTGCATACAGTATCCCATATTACCGTGCCAAGATAAAAATGAATTTGATATCGCAAAATACTATATTTTAATAATAAAATACAAGCCGTTGGTATAGGGCCCATGCGAATAATGAGCGTTGTCAGAAGCCAATAAATTTCCGTCATTGGAGCTCCGCACTATCAGTATGTGCAGCATTGTTCTCATAAAACGGCATAATGCCGTCCTAACTTTTAAGCCTGGAACCTCTTTGTGTGACCAAAGCTTCATAAATCTATTATGGGACAACCTATTATAAACCCCAGAATTATGAGACTTAACATCTAATGTCTGAGAATGACGACCGTTGTACAGAGTGACGGTGTTTGGAAATCGGGTTCGGCTAGTGTAAGCGTGCTTATCATCAGGTGAACGTTCGTTAGTCAATTATTTTAATAAAAAAAATCACTGTCAATGTATAGTACCATCAGGTAGAATTGAGTCACTATCTTCTTCCTTCTGCCCCTTTCTCACTGTAATGTGATATCAGCGAAACGCATTTATTCCAGCTTTTTGCAGAAAGAATTTGTCTGAATTTTTTGCGACTGGCTGTCTACTTGACGTCAACCATCTTCGATTGTAACATTTCCCGGTGACTTGTTAGAAAATCCGACACAAATATTGCTCAACTTGATATTGAAACCCAGGATCTCTCGGTCCACATACTCATAATATGCTGCAGGTAGACCAAGGAGGCGAGAAGTGTAATTACTTAACGTCAATTATAAAAAGCGTTTGTGTGTTCCTCAAAAACTGGATCTCTACACTTAATCTTAAATTCACAGCACCACTTCAAGAGCGGAAAGCGTAATCATTCTTGATCTTTTAAACGGTTAATTTCAGTGATCTGCAGCGTAGTACAGTTGATGACGTGATAAATTAGCGCTTTTCAGTGAAGATAAGTGCTACAAATTAATCATGGTGCGACTGTACGGTAATCACATCCCGGCTTCAGAAGTTGTCCGAGGACGTCGGGTAGTTGGCACAAATTAGCGAGTGCGCGCCGCGATAGCGTTGTTTGTGTAAACTTGTTTGGTGAAAGTCATGTACTTTGGAGAGTTGACACTTTTTGTACGAAAAGTTGTGGATTAGGTTTATTTTTCGGACTGGAATAAACTGTGTTTGTTTATCCGAATATCAGTCTATGATCTGCCTTAGCGATTTAAACAGCGTAAATATTTTTATTTTTCCTAAGTTTTAACACACTCTACTGTTCTACCGTGTTAGGTGCGTTAATGTATGTATTTGAAACATTTACCTAATATAAATTATTGAAAAACATACTTCAATAGTGTTAAACGTCTTTCAGTAGAAAATGTTTACAGAATTAATAAATGTATTCCGTTTAGTTTATTATTATGTAAAGAATATTTTTTTAAGCCGCCAACACTGGTAATCAACGATAATCTACTTAAACTAAGCTAAAGTTGGTAGTCTGCCCATAATTTAAACCGCTGATTACGGTGCTAGTGGCGTGGCCGCGCATCTTTCGTCCTAATTATTAGCACCCACAGAGCTTCGCCATTGCAGTTCTTTAGGGTAAATCCACGAGGCGAATAAATTACGTTGATCTTGAGCGTTATCTCTTGCTGAACTAAATGTTAATGTAAATCATTTGTAATTATCTTTATAGTAATCGGTTTTTAACCTTTGCCTTTTTCACGGTCTTGGTGCGCCGATAAATATATGAAAAGTTTGCTCTTTTAATCCTTGTTCATTTAAAGTAATTTACAGCTAGCGATAAAAGTAAGTAAGAAAAGTTTCCATCCCCTATAGTCAAGATTGCCATGTCTATTATAAATTGCCTTATTAAAAAAATATACTTAATAGTGCCATGTTAAACATATTGGGTAATAAATCGTTTTACTATACTGTAATCACTGAACTGACTCTGTCAAGTTGTCGGCATTCCGAGAAAACAATAGCCGGTGAAATACTTCTGTAAAATGAAATCAATTTCCTTCATCATTGCGTTTGTAGCAGTTTTGTCCGGTGGCAACACTATCGCTTCCTGGTATTATCAGCAAGAAACGCAGCGAAACCGGGTTGTTAACTAATGGTTCCTTTTGTGACCGAGTGGTGGTTTAATCAGTTGTTTATATTATTGCCTGGCGACTGCACGATTTAACAGTTTGTGTACCGTTCCTCATTGTATCTCGTCGGACCTCCGACGCCATTTCCACGGGCCCACGGCACACGAATGGATAATTTATAGAGGGTAACGTACACGCTGCGAACGATATTTGTTTAGGATTAAGAGATTCAGCTGTGCGTAGAGTTAAACGATAAACAAAAGCGGCGTCGCCACAAACTGCTGTTTGTTTAATTGTACATGCATGATAACGGCGTTGACGAGACCGCTTTGGGCTGTTTGAGAGTTTCGCACGAAGGCTTAAAATGTTATGTCAGTTTACGCCTAAAGGGTAAGAAATTTGCCCATACGGTGTTATGTGATTACAGTCCGAACAACTGTGCGGGGATGGTTATAATTTTAATTAGTTGTAGCTTAATATTTAGGGTGTTGTGTAATTTTAATATGTACATTCCATTTATGAATATTCTCGCTTGTAAAATATGTTATGGAATCTGAATTTTGAGTATTTTCCAGAGCGTGTTTTTACCGACTGTGAGCGTATTGTGAATGAAATATGAACATTGCAGCTGCTAATGTTTTATGGTACTATGATTCTTTAACGAATAAAATTATTTGAACATGAAACGCATTTTTATTTATGCACCATACCTGGTGATAAGGGACCGACATATTTAATGTAAATAGAATAATCTATTTAAATATTTGTGTCTTGCAATGTTTCAATTATATCTGCACAACCGGTTCGACAGCGGAAGATTAATAAAAGCAAGACATTCTTTAATCTAATCTTGAGTAGCGCGACATCGACCAATCGCCGCGAGCATTTCGCAACGCTCCCGATGCATCGACATTAAGATAATCCAATGTCCACTCGTTAGTTAATTAAACGCGATACGCTCTCGATCGTTGCTATTAATGACCTCAATTACGATAATCAACTCGTAGCAGATTTACGTGCGGAGACGACCGCAGCTCGTCCCGTGACGACGCGACGCCACGCCATGACGTGACCCGCCCTAATTCCGCTTAAACGGCTATTTATTGCAATTTGTTGCTTGTATTTCAATCCGGCAACGTTGTAAAACGGCATATATTTCGTCGTGTTTACGTTTCAGTTTCGCTTGGGAATTGACTGAGTTAATTAAGCGCTTCTAATAGACATTTTCTAATTTAAGTAGTTGCGTGGATGCTATGTCGTGGTCTATTGACCTAATTCTGTTTTATGTTGTTGTTCATGGAAGTTAGTGTTTGTTATGTGTAAGTTTATTAGCTTGAAAAAAGGTTCAAAATAATAGCCAATTTAGGTAAAGCATTGTTTCTCAGAGTAGTAACGCGAAGATACATACATAGAAGGGCGCAATATAAACTAATAACTTAACAAATTGAGGGTAAATAAAATGTTATTTCAAGCAAATGTATTAAGGATTTGGCATAAACCGACTTACATTATTTGACAAACAAAAGTATGTTCAAAAGGGAACATTGGCACAGGTAATCCGATACGCATGTCCGTAAACTTTTAACAGCTCGAAACGACGACAGAACAATTCGATGGCACATAAGCGTGAAGTGGTTACAGCAAGAAATCCCCGCGTCACATAATGTCAATAGTTTATGGAGCCAGTTGGTTGGCCGGTGGTACTCGCACCCACGTTCTCTAATTCCGTCCATTGAATTCAAATTGAAGAGTGAAATGGGACGTCACCGCGTCGGACAGTACAAGCGCGTATTGGACCAGAGCATTTTAGCTAATAACTTAATTCCTATGGGAGTGAGCATCTGCGTTCCGCGCAAGCTGACCTGCTATATGCTGCGAAAAGGGTTTATCGCTTGATTTCGTGATTTTTAATTGTGCTTCTGCGCTGTATTACAGTTCAATGTCTATTTTATACCCGTATTTTTGGAACTTTGAGTTTAGTGATTAGTTCAGTGCAGTTAAAAGATATTTATTTACCAAAAAGATGGATCAATCGAAGCAACTGGATATCTACCGACCTTTTGTCATTTGATATTCATTGCTCAACTGGACTCCCATTTTTTGAAAGTGGCTTTATATTGTCATGGCAGCCTATTTTCATCTCTTAATGTCGTCATCAAGTAACCAGTTCCTAAGTTTATCTATATTTATCCCAGAATGACCAGTTATTGAATTGGTTTCGCTACTCCATTTAAGGCTGGGGTTATGAATATATCTCGTGTGCAACACACGCGTTTACACAAGCTTATGGTTCGTTTTACGCCATTTTGCTGTTTAGAGCAACTACAGTTCTCCGAGAATTGAAACGTGGTAATGGCCATTGTAGTTGTTTCGCAGTAAATGCTCTTCTTCGTTTCCAAACGTGTCTAGTGCATATCATTTCTAGTCCTGTTTTGCGGCATTTATCATTCAGAATCACTAAGTATCAGTTTAAATCGTGGTGTTGATGTATGTGTTTTTATAAATTAAAATATCAAGTTGCTCAATCGAAGCCAATCTACAATTTACTTTTTGTGAATTCCTAATGTAAGTCCAATTGCGCTCTTTGTCTCTCCAATTGCGAATTAGACAAGTCGCGCTTCGTATCCAGTCTCCTAATAATTAGTGCTTTGCTTTCAATTAGCATTCTACTTTTGCTCGTCTCCTCGGTTAGACATCTCTCGTTTCACTTATGGACTGCGGGCTTATCTCTGTACGTTTGAGTGCACTTATAATTTCTTAGAGGAGGGAGTAACGGTTTGATCATCCCGCCTGTCTACGTTACAACGACCCGTCATGTACTACCACCGTCTTATGAAGATCCCTCATTTTAATCACAGCCCGAACTTTTTCGAAGCTAAATGTTTTTACGCACAAAGTGTTAGGGATCTAGTAAAACTGGTTGTGTATATCGCACAGTCGAAGCCCATCGCGGTCGACAGAGATTAATCGACCGGCGTCTCAGAAGGCCGTATTAGCTATAACGGCATCCGGAAAATTGCACGATTTTTCCACTCACGCCCCTTGTTGCTGCGTCTACTATATTGACAATAAGGTAAGGGTGATACAATAAACGATGGCGAGGCCATTTTTTTCACCTACAAGGAAATTTATATACAACCTTTAAAAGTCAAAATAATTTCGGCAACGGATTCTCTGCAACTACTAATAGTGGATAAAACCAATAGCCACTATTCTAAGCAGACAGCTCGAAGCGCGGCAAATTAAATAATAATTAGGTATTTTACGAGCGTCAATGTAATTTTGAGGTATATCCTAAAAGTTTCAAATCAAGTTACGCCCATAGCACAATTTCTGCGATGCTACATGTTCTTAAATAATTGTTAACACAATACACACGTGAGTGAGGGGACCGGAATTTAACGCGTATGCCGCGCGGGGCTGACAGCTCGGTTCATACTGTAACGTTCATTGGTGGACTTTGCAAGCTTGTCGGCCGTATATTGCCGCCATTACTATGTTTACGGCCGGCTATGGTCCATTCACCGTCACTTGCTTAAATTTTCATCCGTCGACATTTATGGTCTAATGAAATTTTGTTGCACCAATTTTTTTACATGTTTTTATTACTGAAACATTCACGTCAAAGGCAAATTGTAATATATTGGCGATTAAATGGCTGATTTACTACGCCGCTGCCAGCGAACCAGGATAGAAAATTACCTTCCGCGAATTGATACCGTACAGCTTCTGAGGTTACTATGTTTCCGCGGAGTGCGGACGGTGTGCGTTCGCGTTATACAACACTTTTACGATGGTTGTTATTGGAAGTTATTTCGCTGGACTGCAAATGTCAAGGATTGCTAAATGCGGACGTGGTCGTGCAGTCGTGAAGCCACGGATGGCCACTTTGAATTTGTCTCGCAATCTATTGTGATTAATGGTGATTTACTAAGCTTATGATTGTTTGAAATATAAATCTAGTTATTATAACATTTAAGTACTGGTAATTTGTTTTAAGTATCATGCCCAAATGAGACTCGAATGCATAACTTGAAAAACGCCATCCAGTACGGAATAAAATCGTAAGTGCACTACGAGATAACTGTTAGATGTAAAAGTAAAAAGCAATTTCCTATCAGCATGCCATTTTCCTCGCGAGTTCATAAAATCAAATTACTAAGTCCGTAGCGAAAATCCTTACTATCTTACGTACATTTTCTCACCAAAGTCTTGATAACTATTGAAAAATATTGTAGAAATGCCAATGTGAATTCATTTCATGCAGTTATTTGAAACTCTTAGCGTGATCGTCGCTTCAAAGCGAATATCTTTAGACGATACATTTACGGCAGATCATTTCACTTTACTCTTGAAACCTTACAATGTGGCCATTGAATGAGAGGGCGCGCTTATATAATATATTATAATTGATTTGTATATTATCGTAGAAGCTATAATAATACATAATTATATTTAACCTAATTGTTATTTCAAGTGTACCTAGCGCCATTTATTCTCAAATTTAAAAGAAATGTGGTAAGAGTTAGAATAATTTCAAGTCCATTTTATCAGATTTCTTATTGCGCGAGGAAATATTAGACTGTGTAGTACTCTACTTACTACTTCTATACTATGTTTATACGGCAACATGTTAAACGTATTTTCTCTAATTTATACATAGTTGAGGCCTGATTTTTCAATTGTCAGATGTCGAAGGATATAATAAAATATTAATAAATGAAAAAGACATTTGCGACGAATTGCAACATTTCTAATTGTCTAAATTTAATATTTATTCAGGCTGTAATTTATATAACGGATAACTTTCATTCAAAGTTTGAAAAATAGACCTTAAGTATATCAAATCAGTTTTTTTTTAGAATCCAAGAGTTGTTATGTATTAAATACATTCAATTCGCTATTTAATAAACAATCAACAATAATATACATACTTTAACATTCACATTAAATTCTGTCATTTTAAAAACAACTCTCGTTATCGCCCCGCCGGTTTCGCGGCCCACGGCTTATTATTCACTGAACGTTTCTTCTTTTGTGCCCGGACGATATCAATCTGCGATCGTCTGCGGGTAGCGACGCCTAGGGCACCGCTCTCACCTACCTACGTGTAATTGCAACACCCTATAGGGTTATACGGGCTTTAATGCCTCACATGATAATATCCTCCTGAATTCTCATGCTGCCAATTAAACGCCAACGGTTACTTATGTTACGCTATAAAGTATCGTCCGCGCTGTGTCACGCACTTTTGTGTTTTAATCGTTTTCTGAATTTATTATTTGTTATTGTGTTGGCTAGGGTTTTTTAATACATCAATAGTTGGCTATATATAAATAAGTGGTATCTTGACTAATTCAGTGGCGTTAAGACAGTTGGGATAAGTGAGGTTGATTCGATTTCTATTCCGAGGTGATTGTGTTATGCATAATTATAATATCTATGGATCTGAGTGTTGGGGAATCTTATGTGCCTCGTACTTTAAGAGAATCGGAATGTGATTTTTTTATATGAGACCACAGTTGTTTCTGTACATACACACTCACGCCTTTTTTTTATCCCCGAATTATTTAACTTTTCGCCGTGCGTATTCCGTCCCATGATGTGATAGGGGCGAGCCTTGTTTCTGTACCAACTGGATTTTGTTATTTCTAGCTATGGAGTTTACTTGGACAAGTGCGAGTCAGTTGTTAGATAAAATAGTAATTTTACACCCACGCTCTACTACTTCAATAGTGACGTCCTTATTATCCAGTCTTCTAATATTTCTTCTGATTGTAAACTCCCCTAGAAGTAGAATTTCGTTGTTTCACTCTGTAGAATATGTCATCCTGCAAAAAGTCATCTTAACCGCTGTAGCTACAGCAAACCTTCAACATTATTAAGATAAATGTCCCTATTGACCCATCTTAAAAATCTATCCTGTATACAGCAGCCCTGCACCTCGATCATTTACAAATCGACTTGCAAAGTGCGTCACGTTTATACCCGTAAATATTTTGAGGGGCGTCGGGAGGGAGAAAAATGCGCTCGCGCTTCGTGACGCGCGCATTTACATACAAAACCGTGGTCATGTACATGACCGGTCCGCAGATACCATGGCATATCTAATCTGCGGACGGCTGTCAATCAGCCGACTGACATCGGGAGTAACATGTACTGGATCAGTGGGCAGTGGTCACTCGATACGTGCTCAGTCGTTTTGTATGTATGAATGCGGATTTGTGCCAGTTTTTTGGGTAAGGTCAAGGTTTTCTATGTTCCTTGTGTTAGGAGGAGTAATTGATGTGATTAGTTTGTAATATAATACTCATAAATATTATACTTAAAACTAAAAAAAATACGTTTTAATACGATAATAATTTGATTAACTTAAGGTAGCGTAATTTAACAAGAATTGTAATTTAATTTTCGGTAATTAGTTACCTACCTATTCACTCGTCAGTGTCTGTGACCATATAGATGAAACGAGTTTTTTTACAATAAAATAAAAAAGAGAAGTTGATTGTTACGCCTCTGTTCTAGCGATAAGTATATCGTTATTTAATATAGTTGCATCTAAAAAGTTTTAAATGTATCGATTAACATGTTGCACTAAAATGCTCGCCCCCTGTCACATCACGGGACGCAATGCACTTGGCAAAAAGTTGGTATTCTTTGTTACCTACCTCCTTAGGGATAAAGGCATGATGTGTGTGTGTGTTTGTGAGAGAGATAATGTGTGTTACACTAAAAATATATTGATCCACTTTCACTGTTTTTTCATACATTGCCTTTCCTATAAAAACTTATTCTCAGCGATATTACTCTCCTTCAGTGAAATAGAGAGATTTATGAGGTTCGGTGCGGAGGTCATGAAAGCAAGATACGGCGCAACACTTGTGTTACTTTTATGTATGTATACATAAGTGATATATTTTCAACCAGGATTAAATATTTGATTTATTATTTCGTTCGGCTATTTATTTTGTTCCAGTTTGATGGGATATGTTACGAAAATCTTTTATATAATAGTACAAATTAAATTATGTACTTTTTCAATATTTTATTACAAAAATAACTACTGTAAAATAATAAGCTCTAGATCAGTAATATCAACCATGAAGGTACCAACAACCGGCAACTTTACTCCTTCAAAAACCCAGTTTTCAAACAACACATTTGCAACGATCAGATATTTTCAGCGTCGGGTTTTAGCCGTGACTTGATGTCCGTCGGCTCTATCTGCCATTCGGCCTGTCCGGATGGCGTTCCGATATTGTTTGACTAATGGAGAACCGTAAACTGCGGGCCCACTTTCCCATATTGAAGTTTTGACGCGACTCGATTGTTTGATTCCAGATACACTGCGGGCAATAAAATGGTATTGGGAAAGTTTCGTTAGTGAAAACCAGATTCCTGTTTGAATGCGGTGGTAATAAAAATTACCCGTGGCACATTGTTGGAGTGTGATTTATGTGTCCCGCTCTAAATACAAAATCTATTTTGATCTCTCGTAAAAAATAAGTAATTCACTGATGTTGCTGAAGATACATAATTACGTAGTGCTAGCCCAAAAAATGGTGTGGTATTCTCATATTGCGCGTCCATTAAACTAGACAATCTTCATAAAACTGTGTACAATTATTGCCAACAATGGATTTTTAAAATGGTTTCCACTCAGATGTGCCAAGTTTCACAGACGACAGGCGAATGGAGCGATCACAAAAACCGATAAACCTTTTTGATTTGCGACTTATAAGCAATACTTCCTTGATATCGTTCCCGTTGGCAGATTTACACAATTTCACTAGTACCAGTAACTAACTGGCAACGTTGGGTCCTAGGTACCGCGAAATCGTTCATTGGTAGGTTCGTTAATTCTATTTATGAATGCCATAAAACTGCCGCAACCGTGGTAGCAATATAGACGTGTACCTGGACAGCTTTATGCGTAATTGTTATACGATGGAAAATTTTACGTCGCTGAAGATTTATTGCATTATGCTGCTCTGACGTCAATTACTGTTCTTGAATTGTGCCCCGTGTCTGGTCCGGTACATGTGTAACGTATGTGTTTTTAAATGTCACCTTTGTTTAAATACAATTCAATTGATATGTCTTTGTAATGAACTCGCGTGATTTAATGTCTAACTATAAATTTATATTTAATTTAATTGAGGAAATAGGGGTAAAAAATATACCTTGAAAATAACTGCGACTGTAAATTTAATATCACTCTTTTGCGGCGCTTGACACAATTGACCTAAAACCATGCTCCGTGTTTTCTTTGTTGATTGCCCAAAATAATTTTCTAAGGCAACGCTTCCCAAACTAGGGGTGGTAGTTCGATATCACTCATAGTTTGGGAAGCGTAATATTCGTATTAGGTGAGCCCTGAAAAATAGAACAATACATCAACCGACCGGGCTAACAGCCGGACGGCCAATGATGGACGAGAAAAATAGCTAAAATTCTCGAAAAAGTATTAAAAATGCAAGGAAGTAACTCCAGAATTTGGAAGTTTTGTTTGGTGGGTCCCGGCTCAATTAACTTTGGGAACTACTGATCTGAGGTTATTAACATAAAAGATTTCCCATTTAATTTCTTTGCATTGCATTGCAAAGAAGGCGCTGTACGACAGGATCAAAAAATTATGCGCTGATGATAGTCCTTACCTGCTATAGTATTGTCATACTTTAAAATACCTTTCCTATATTCAACACGATGCTTTCTTTCATGTTAAAAAAGGGAAACTAACCACTTTTATGCAATTTTCAGTGCCAACTTCATACTTTAAACTATGCTATTTGCGGTCTCCAAACTGACCGAGACCAACAGTTTGTAAAGCAACAAATTGGCAATTAGTAAGACACAAATTGTGAATCCAAGACCCACTTTGAATCAATGATGTCGTACAGCCACTATGAATAACTAACAACGAATAAACGATTGTCTTTTGACAAGATGCAAAATTATTCATGTTTTCGTCGGTGAAGTTGTAGGAAAATGCTAAAATTATTGTGTTTATAATTTTAAAAAAAGAACAAACATAATATGATTTTGAATAATCTTTATACAAAGTAATACACAAGGACTCCGCAAGATGTCGCTGTTTTAAAAATGATATAGCTTAATGAAATAACCGAGGGTGAATTTATTTTCTATATTATGGTCTTATCATACACAATACTTAAAATTACACCATTTCATATCCTTTATTATACCTCTTTATCCATTTTCAATCGCTATAAACATGTAGCTAAACAAAGACTGCCCCGACCAAAATTCTAATTAAGCAGTGTCGCCGCGGGGTGAGGGGGTCCTCCGTAAATACTAACAACAAGGTTGCCACTATCAAGTACTATATTGTGAGAAGACTGAAGAGGTTCCGATTACAATGATACGGTACACCGTACAAGAATTTAGACTAATTAACAATCTAAGATTCCCTAATAATATTGCAGAGATCCAGAAAGATCCAGACAAGTGGATACAGTTGTATACTCTCAATATGATATCCTAGCTCGAACGAATACAATAAAAAATGTGCGACATTATATACTTTCACAGGCTTGTAAACCATAGCGCGATCTAATTCTATGCTGGCGCCATCTATTAAGCGCTAAGGAAAACTTTGTTACAGTCTCCCCCTCTGTCTACGAAGACGTCCCGACGAGGAAGACAGGAACTACGTATCTCTTCTTAATTCACGAAGAGTGCTTGCGTGGGCGTCCTCTTTTGCGTATGGTCTGTACAGGTGCAGGCAAGTTTTTCGTTTCTTGTCCTTGATACAATTGTAGCGCGGAGGCATGGTATGTACCCACTGGTGCATCATAGTGGAAAAAAATCTCAGCTGGTTTTAGCAACCGGCTGGCATATTCAACGGGATGTTCTTGGTCTTTCTCCCCCTGGACCGAAACTGCTCCTATAGCGTAGGAACTCGCATCCGTTTGGGTTGTTGGCTTCCCATTAGCCACAGATATGGATTCGCTTTGTTTTAAAAGCTCTTTTATCAACTTCTCTTCATTGCTTATAATCGTTATGTCAGCACTCAATATTTCAGATGACGGAAATCGATTAGACGACTCAGGTGAGAGTTCAACCTCTGCTTCCCTTATGGCTCGCTCCGCATCACAGTATAGTGTGTCTATGACCGGCGAATATCCGTCGAACAGGTAAGTCCTAGCTCTTTTAGGTGGCGTTGACAGTTCCAACGGAATGAGTGGTCCGTACGGTCGATGTAGGCTCATTACCGTCGAAGATGCTTCGGGTAAATCCGGATAACATCTTGCGTGCAACATTATGAAGTGCCAAGTGAATTGGGGCAGGTTTAATACCATGCCGGCAACTTGCATAAAACCAATGTCGAATAATGTTCTGTTATTGCGGGCTTCCGGCAATACTAAGAATTTATCCCATAGGACCGGAACTAGGATGTACTTGCTTCACGTATCTCGTCAACCTCTTCCTTCATGGAGCAATATAGTTTTGATTGTTGTGGAATCAACCTGTTGCTGTGAGCGTTGCTGACTGCTGTAGCCGCGAGTTGGGCGCCACTGTCGCCGGAGGGAAGGGGGTCTTCGGTTAATAATAACAACAAGGTTGCCACTATCAAGTACTATATTGTGAGAAGACTGAAGAGGTTCCGATTACAATGATACGGTACACCGTACAAGAATTTAGACTAATTAACAATCAAGGATTCCCTAATAATATTGCAGAGATCCAGAAAGATCCAGACAAGTGGATACAGTTGTATACTCTCAATATGATATCCTAGCTCGAACGAATACAATAAAAAATGTGCGACATTATATACTTTCACAGGCTTGTAAACCATAGCGCGATCTAATTCTATGCTGGCGCCATCTATTAAGCGCTAAGGAAAACTTTGTTACAGCAGTTAATTAACGATTACCTATTATGGAAAAAGGAAAGAGTACGGCGCGTTGACAAAACAAATTGTTAATTGCTTTTTAGATATCATTGAATACTATCTATTGTCTTTTAGAAGAGCCTCAGACATGCTTTTGTGGATGAAAGAATTTATGTGCGCAGTAATCTAGACAGTGTTTTAAATAAATTTATAGGCAAACGTAAATTTTGCTCAATGCATAAAATTTACAGTAAGCCGTCGTAATGAAGAGATAGTGCCCCGTTACCATTCTAGGTTTTACGATTTATATTGGACATTGTCTATAGCCTGCCATCGTTTTGACGCGGTAGTACCTCTGTTTTACGGTTTATGGTGCCCTTAATCTTGCCACACGTGCCCCGTGTTATTTTATATTATTCTAACTGTTGCCGTGGATTGGTACATGGTCGTATTAAACTTTACATTATTCATGGTGATAAAATGTGGTATTTGTTTATTAGGTAACTAGCATTTGCTCGCGGTTCCGCCCGCGTGAAAAAGTTTTTCCGGGATAAAAGTCCCTCTTTGTATTTTCCAGGGATAAAAAGTCGCCTATGTGTTAATCCGAGACATGATCTACCCGTGTGCCAAGTTTCATCCAAATCCGTTCAGTTGTTACTGCGTTTACTTCTAACACACATCCAAACATACAAACATCCAAATATTTTCACAAACTTTCGCATTTATAATATAAGTAAGATAAGATTAGGAAGATAAATCAAATCAAATCACGGCCAATTATGAAGTCGCTTGTCCTACTACTACCGTGCTATATAAATTATAAACGTGTGCAGGTGATCAAGACATTTTGATGTCGCTTTGATTATACATTATGTATGTTTATAAATTGCCCACACTATTTGAATATTTCAAGTTTATTATGACATTTAGTGATACATAAACCAGTGTGGTTCGACATTCCGAATTTTTTCACATTTGACTGTAAATTATCATATTATGAACTAACTTTCGCCCGCGTAAAAAAGTTTTTCCGGGATAACAGTCCCGCTATATATTTTCCCGGCATAAAAAGTAGCCTACGTCCTTTCCAGGCTCTCAGTTTACCTCCATACCAAATTTTATCGTAATCGGTTCAGTGGTTCAGCCGTGAAAGCGTAACAGACAGATAGAGTTACTTTTGCATTTATGATATGTAGCTTTTGCTCGCGGTTTCGTCCACGTGAAAGAGTTTTTCCGGGATAAAAGTCCCGCTATACATTTTCCCGGGATAAAAAGTACCCTAAAACCTCCCCAGGGTCTCATCTCCATAGAAAATTTCATTAAAATCCGTTCGGTAGTTTTTGAGTTTATCGCGTACAGAGGCGGCGGGCGACTTTGTTTTATACTATACTAGCATTGCGCGCGGCTCCGCCCGCGTGGAAAAGTTTTTTCGGGATAAAAAGTAGCCTATAGCATACTCAAGAGTAATGTAGCTTCCTATTAGTGAAAGAATTTTCAAAATCGGTCCAGTAGTTCCTGAGATTAGCGCGTTCAAACAAACAAACAAACTCTTCAGCTTTATAATATTAGTATAGATAAGGAAGTATGGATGTTTGGACCGATGCGTCATCAGTGTAGTGGTAGCGTTAATAATAATAATAATGCCTGCCCTGTATTATATACTGCCCACTGCTGAGCACGGGCCTCCTCTATTACTGAGAGGGTTTAGGCCTTAGTCCACCACGCTGGCCTAGTGCGGATTGGCAGACTTCACATACCCTCGAAATTATTATCGAGAATTCTCAGGTATGTAGGTTTCCTCTCGATGTTTTTCTTCACCGTTAAAACTATCGATAATATAATTGATAAACAATACACACATAACTTCAAAAAGTCAGAGGTGTGTGGTAGCGTTAGAGGGCTCTGAATGGTGAGAGTTGGATTCTCCGGTCAAGCAAATAAATTTCTTTTTTCTTCTTCAATTTACTCACCACCTATGAGTTAGGGGTAGTGATGGCAACTGTTTCATCAAGAGACGAGATCTTCTATTACCGGCTTACGATTAAAAAGTAACCCCGAGCCGACCTTTTTCCGATCGTAATTTTAATATGACTACATTGATTTGATAAGCATGAGTGAAATTTTATTTAGGTATACCCACAAATATTAATTAAAACAATTAATCAACAAAGTAATCTGTTAATCTTGGATATTAGGAAATATAATAATTCCGAATTGAACATCAGAGGAGCGCGCTCGTAACGATTGCAAAAATAAATCTTCCAAATTGTATTAATGAACTGTACAGAGCGCCTCCTCGCTATTTAATTCTTGTTTGTTTGCTCATTTAAAACACTCCGTTATATTTATTTATTTACACGAAAATGTACGTAATCAGATTTCGTGAGTATTTCAGTTAGCTGTGTAAATGTTTACCGAAATCGAGTTAGGTGAGACTCGATGTAAAAACATGCTTAGCAAGATTAGCTAGTCACCTAATGTAATGGAAAATGCGCACTTCACTTCAAACGGTTTCATGCGTTTCAATATTCCTTTTGAAAGTCAATGAGATAGAATTTACTACGCATTATGTTGAGTAATGTTGATTACATTACAGGAAATTTGTTGTTGCAAAGTAGTTTCTACTGAGTGTTAAAAGTTATACATCTCTTTTTGATCCAGGGTTTGAATAACATTTTGGATGTAATGTACATTATGTTAATATTATGTATTTACCCTTATTGTAAAAACCAAGATGTGTTTTATAAATACCAGCACATTAAAAGACACAGACAATGCTCATTTTATGAAGGGGGGTTTGCGTATGCGGAAAGTACTTATGTAAAATATTTGTGTGTTTCCGACGTATTAAAGGGGGTGTGTAATAATCGCTTCTTTTCTGTTGGCTTTTGTTCGTGCCTCTCCTTTATCCCTCGCCGCAAATATTTGCTGAGAAGCTACATATTGAATTGTGCCGTCTGAAAAAAAAGCATTACTAAATCTTGATAGTAGCACGTGTTTGAGTATCGTTTTCGAGTGGATTTTACTCCATCCTCTAATATGTAGGTACTCTTTGAAAAAAAAAACTTGCATTGATATTGATGATTTCTTCGAGATAAACATTCACTAAGGAATTGTAAGATTAAGGGCCGATTTCACCTGTTTGCTGATAAATGCTACTCGTCACATAAATTTATTCGCGGATCAAATATAATACAAATGTCTCACTCTAATCTATGCTCCCATATAAATGTTAATAAAAAGTACTATCTACATTGCCTCGGTGGCGTAGTTGTATTACGGTATGACTGCAGTGCTGAGGTCTTGGGTTCGATTCCCGGGTCGGGCAAAGTGATATCGGGTTTTAAATTCAGTATCAGCCCGGAGTTTGGAATTTGTGCCCGATATGGCGATAGGCTCGCCCCCTATCACATCATGGGACGAAATACGCACTGCGAAAAGTGGGTGCACTAGTTGCGCCTCTGCCTACCTCTTCGGGGATAAAAGGCGTGTGTGTGTGTGTATCTACATTACCTGTTTAATACGATAACTTTTAAATAAAAATTTACTTGTAACCTGTGAAAATGGCCCTAAATTAATAATATGATCTGTCATCCTACAGTTTAATAGTACTTTAGTTCTTGAAAGGCCAGATACCAGATAGACTATTCAGAGTGTTTATAGAGGTTACTATCGAGCATTGGATAATTCTTCTGAGCCTTACGGCTTAGGGCTTAGGTTGAAGATCCCTTAAATGCGTTTTACGATAAGTAGTCAAGCAGTCGCCGTAAAGCATAGTTTGTAGCGGCACTACGCCACCTAACCGCAGTAAAACCAAAAGGAAATAAACTTTAAAAAGAAGTAATTAACTGTTTTAATGGAAATAACTGCGCCCTCGCGGTTTCAATCTCGGTAATCTAGTCCGTGATCTTGTTAATATTTCACAATCTCATGTCATTATACATTTTCCCGTAGAGACGTGTGCCTTATTAAGTACCTACCTCACTGATGTTTTAATACATCAATGACCTACCTACGTCTGGCTTTTGATTTATTTACTTTTTTTTTTCGAGTATTGCCTCTGAATTGAGCCAGAAATGATTTGAGCCACCGATGCTGGCGATCGAGATTATACCGATATATGCATAGATAACAAAAAGGGGTTAAGTGGTTGATAAGTATCTAAGGCAGTGTTTCCCAACGTGGGGCCCACGCCCCACAGGGGGGCAATTTGGTAGTTAAGGGGGGCAATTTAAAAATGGACAGAACAAGACTTTAACCCTTTCGCTTTGGGTTATTTAAATGCAATGCTAGATATCGGTGACAAATTTAACAAAAAAGGCAAATCCTTAAAAAAATGCTGTAAATAATGATTAGGTATAATTTCGTTTGACGTTACCAAAATATCAAAATTATGTATGGTAGTCATTAAAAATTTAGAAATGTTAAGGTAAGGCATGGCCTAAAAAAGGTTGGGAAACACTGATCTAAGGTTTTGCGTCGTTTGTTGTAAAGTTTTATAGTAGAATAAAACAAAAAAATAATGATTGATCGCTTTAGATTCTACGTAGAGTTTATAGTAAAAAACACAATATTTTTATATGGATATTCAATATACACGATTCCTTTTATCTCCAATGGCACGGATAATATATTTTCCCTGTGGCGTTTGAGTGATCAAATGATATTCCCCGATCATATTTTCAATTAAAGGTATGTTTTACCACCAAAATATTTTATATTTAATGTTCCGTACACCAATCAGTATAAAAATAGTTACTACTTCGACAATATGAGTCACACGAAAATCACTTTAAATCATAAAGCCGGCGGCATAATACTGAACATTCCTAGTCCGTGAGCTGGCGGTCGTCACAAATTTATTACGCTAAGGTCCAATTTCACCAATTTCTTATTTAACGGGCGAATTCAAATTGACGCGAATGTTAAAATATCGCGCGTCCCATGAAAGAACGCCTAATTAAGGAACATACCTAATCATCTATTAGGGCATGGTGGGAAACTCAAAAACTTTAACAGTCCGTTAAGACAGTTAACAGGCTGTTAAAGTAACTAACAGAGCATGGTGAAATTAGGCCTAAACAAAGTTTTAGATGGTCGATTAGCGTTGGAGTACAGCTCGGCAGTTGTGGACAGCGGCTGACGTGCTGATTTACAAGGCAAAAACCTTTTTGTTCTCCCACGACGGTCAGACTATAGAGACGTCCGCGCGATGGTCAGATCTGATTTCGGCATCTTTTAAACCCACATCTCCTGTGTCCTCGTTTTGTATGACAAGGCTGGTGGACCTTACAAAAAAATGTTTATTTACCCGTGATACGATATGGGTTATAAACATGTTCTATTTTTGTTAATGGCGCCAGATAGTGAGGCTACTTGGGTAATCGATATTTCTTTCGAACATCGTTTTATTTCTATTCGAATTACCCGAGTTTGTATAGACATAAAGACCTTATTAATTTACTTGTTTTAGATTTGAATGTCGCTGATAGTGATATTATAGCAAGATTTATTTATTTTTGATTTTCTGTTATGAATAAAATAACACACAGGTTACTATGTGCCAAAATTAAAGGTAACAAGAATGCCCTCAACGTGGCAATACATTTATCAATCGTCAATAGAAATTTTACATCAGAATCATCTTGTCCACGCTCCATTTCGATAGTATCTTTTGTCACTCTTGAATATTCATCCGCAGCAAACGCCTGTTAACTGTTAACGGTTGTTAACCCTTGAAATTCAAACGGATAGCTAATTAATTTATAATCGAACGTGGGACGAGCCTATTACTTTAAATCTGTTGTGTTAATTGTGTCGCGATACTATGATTCGATTTAGATAAACAGTAATTGCTACCCAAGGGACGTTGTTACTTTCGTTAGTGTCCTCTGATAGCTTTCTTAACTCTACATTTAGTTCTATCTTGATAATTATGATAATGTTAACATCTCGGGATTGTAACATAATTATCAATTTTAAGATAATTGGGTCTTCTCTGTCTATTGTTTCTCTATAGATAGCTTCCTTGAAGGACATCGGTCTCTCACAATTTGTATAGTAAATTACTTAAATAAAGTTGCAGTTAAACCTCTAAAGCATTCTAATTTATGTATTGAACGTTATGAACGACGCACAAAAGGTCGCAAAGGACCCAAGATCCTTTTAGATTATGGGTGTTTACAGCTGAAGGTGATCACTTATCATCGGGTAATGCCACTTGTTCCTTTGGTTTCGTTCCAATAAAAAATAATGTTTTTATATAGTGGAACGCAGCTCAATGTTGAGAGCCCAATTCTCAATAAAATGTGTTTCGATTGTTAAATTTAAATATTTCTTTATTGAACTAGAGGCACCATTTTATAAAGTTATAAAGGCTTTGAGTTTTCTTGGACAATTGTCCTTTTAAAGGTATATATAATAAATCTGATATTAATGGTAGTAAAATTTAATGGCTAACTTAAATTTTATTGGATCCTTATTGTTGGAGTCTGTTTTTTATTAAAATAATATTTACATTAGAACTTCTTTCATGCTTCAAGAATTCAATACCACTACACGAATAAGCCAAAAATGTCTGTAATTAAATCTTCAGCGTAATGCGAACTAAGAATAATCTTTCGAAACTGGAGAGTTTTATGAAACCGAATTTAAATTAAACGGTACGATTTGCAATGAACTTGTAAGCACAGTTCCACAGTTCTCGAAGAGAATTGCAAAATCGTAATGGTCCTTAGATTTTGTTATGTAGATGTCCGATTTGCTCCTTAATTTAAGCAGTATTCAATAAAATCTACTAATGTACCAATAATGGAAATTAAAGCACAACTAAATTGTAATTTAATGTTTCCTTATCAACAAAAGCGGGAAATACAAAAACATTTTTTTCATAGTCATACAGACAGCCAGGTACATACGGAAAACGTTTAAAAATAGAAAACGTATGCAGTACGATGCCTCAACTAAACGAACAAAACAGCCTGAAATAGGTAAATATAGTAAACTTGCGACGGTGAGCTGACCAATTAAATGATATCCGTCCACATTGTAAATGGCATCTGGATGTGTGTCCGCGGTGCTTTTACTATCTGATATCTCTTAAGTAGTGTCACGTTAAATGAAATCATTGGTGCGCAGCCACCGGCCGATCTCGGATGAGTGATCTACTTATAAATGGCCACTTATGCGACCGCGAACAAATTACTAAAGAACAACGTCGGATGTAAGTAGACGCGTCTGACTAACTAGGGACCGTGTTTCGAGTTTACCTTTTAAAGGGATACGTTCTACAGTGGCTGCGTTGATTATTGTATGTGTGCTCAAGTCTAGATTGCGATTTATTGGACTGCAATCATTACTATTTAATTTAATGATTGCATATTTTTTCGGAAGTTGCTTCGATAATATAATATGGTCCAAAAAACTTGAACGATAAGACATTCAAATAATACTTATAGTATTTTGGTATATACAAATAATCTCTTTATAAAATAAGTTGTATCGATAATTATTAATATGCATATCATCGCGTTAGCGACATTGATCTGCGCAATCAATTAAACAATCTTATTAAAAGAAATACCAAGGCCCCTATTAAGAATTTTAAAAGTCAATTGTTTTTAATGACGATGGAGTATTTGTTTGGTGCAATTTATTTTGCGCACATTGTCGATCGCGAGCCGGGTCCACCGGAGTGGAATCCTCAGTCAAGTTTTTGCTTGGTAGCGATTACAGTACGCCGCTTTGCTCACTCACAAGTGGGTTGGGTTACGACTAGCTTTATTGGCATTTGCCCGTTTGCCAGCCGAGGCGTTTTTCAAAATACCATTCGCAATTGCCCCTTAAACGTAAAAGGAAAAAAGCTAATGCCCTCTTTCTTTATATAGACACGACGCCGACGGCAATAATTATAAAACCGATTGGAAGGCAATCGATGCTGTAAAACAACAATGATGCCCACTGACATCGCAACCACATTACATCGGGTTGAAAGCCCATCGGTTTGAGAAGCGATGCTGGCGCCTACGCAGGATCTGGCCAGACGCGATTTCTCCACCATTTGACACGAGTTATCTCTTGCGTGCGCATCACATGCAATCTCAATAAAACTGTCAAATGGTATTCCTGATTCACGAGATACGATATCTCCATTAGCGCGGACACGAGGTCTCGAATAAAGTTTTTTTTTTATATAAAAACGGTTTCGGCAGTTTGAACACATTCATATAGGTTGTAACCTCGGGTGCCAGACAGACCCGCTCATAAATTAAAAGCCATCATAATTGTTTTTCGAACGAGCAAGTAAATAAAATTCCGTCCGACGGAGCGTCACTTTGCACGGTACGTAATCAACAGTTTTATTCGTCGATTCCAGTGCCTTGATTTCGGGCTTCATCCTTTTCTCGTATCGGCCTCGGTGCTTCATTTGAATATCTTTCAACTCGGATTCTTCGTTGATGCTGATTAAATAAATACAACGCGTCTAAAACATTTCGTCGTGTGTTTTATAAAAATTTCCATCGACATTTCATAGTCGAGCATAATTTGTAGACAGGCTAGTTAAATGTTAAAGCGGAGGTCAGTAATTAACTGGCGAGATCAACAAGCCGCTCAATGCTAATGGGGCCTTTCCACGTCAAAGGGCTAAAAGGCGTTGGAGCGCGTCTGTCCGAATAATGACCCAAGTTGTAGCTACCCTTCGTCGAATGTGGGAAAATGAACATTGTAGTAAGGCAACTTTTAGTTTCGACGAATAAAAAATAATACGAACGTTGTTAGTGACGAGGTTTCCGTTTCAGCAGAGAGTGGTTTTTTGGATCAATGACTATTGGGACCGATGATGGAGCATTTAAAATGTCTCTATTAACGTGCATTTTAAGCATCATTGACGATTAGTCAGAGTTGATGTCAGTGTTAGAGCATTTGACTAGCATGCCTCATTGTTGATAGAAATATGAATCGGTACACGTTGCCTAGTAGGGTACCTTACTGTGTCTCGTTCGCCGGAGCCAGCTGCCGGCGGTACACGCGGCGACCTCAGCCGACCCTCGTCAAACGCTCGATTAGCTCAGCGCATATACACTAATTATTATTTTTTACAATTTATTTACATCACAATCTACGGACGTCGCGTTCGATTTTTATATCTTGGCATCTCGCCCACGCGTGACAATGTTTCCACATTTTTATTTCCGTATGTGGTATGACAATTTATTGATTGTGCACGAAAGAGGTAGCCCGTTATTTTTCGGCTTTTGTCTTCTTACTCGCATGACCGTTGAGGGTTATCGTATATCTAAAACAATAAAATTGATATTTATAATATTCCGATTTATAAACATCGATTATGTAAATCCATAAAATAATATACAGTTTTACATACAGACGTTAATATATCATAACACTGACGAACAGTTCTCAGGACTCTGTTTATGCCGAGCGATGCGCACGCGCACCATAAAAGGCGCATTCTGATATCCTATTTGTGTGGATAGTTTCCTGGGAAGTATTTTTATTAACCAATATACCCCTATAACTTTCAGCTTCTTATAAATACGTATGAGTGGTTTTTGTCTTTATGCACTTTTTCTTTTCCGTAATGTATTATTAATTCTGGTCTTAAGTAGCAAGAAAGAAAGGATAGATAGGCTCCTTGGAAGAAGCAAATCCAATCAAAAGGATTTTTTAATAATTGAGAAACTTAACCCAAGCGCGCAATATATGACAAGGGACTGAATAATTGTATACATTTAACAAAACCTATTATGAATTTGTAACTCAATCCTCAAAATTTTAACAATAAAAGGTGCCGACCCCAGCGATCCTATCTCAACTCAAATATGAGCGGATGGATGCCTTGACGTTTCGGTACCAAAGTGCTGCGAAATGCTAATTAATACGTTATGATGTGAATGATACGGGTAACCGCTGCCGATTCGCCTTGTTCTCGTGTCCTCGAGCTTTTAGTGATAACATATGACAGCATCAATATTCACTTATAATACCACAAGAGCTTCAAAATTATCGGGTATTTTCCGATAGGTTCGTTGCAAACAAATGAAGGAGTTTTCAGGTTAAAAAATCACGAGCGCGAAGCGCGAGTGATTTTTCCTGAAAAACTTGACGACTTTATTTGTTTGCAGGGAACCTTGAGGGAAATGCCAGATAATTTTGAAGCTCGTGTGGTATTCGGGGGATTATTTTTCCGTCCCAAATGTCGGCCAATAGAATTGCACCATGAGATGAAATGAACAGTCAACAAATAAGAATTTCATAATATATCGAATGATGCAATAATATATAGTAACGACCAGAGAAAATATTCAAAAAAAATTGTCAGTATAATACCATGTAGGTTGTACCACGTGACGTCGAATGGTGCAATTCTATTGGTCGATATTTGGGTCGGAAAAATAATCACTTATAATACCACAAGAGCTTCAAAATTATCGGGTATTTTCCGATAGGTTCGTTGCAAACAAATGAAGGAGTTTTCAGGTTAAAAAATCACGAGCGCGAAGCGCGAGTGATTTTTCCTGAAAAACTTGACGACTTTATTTGTTTGCAGGGAACCTTGAGGGAAATGCCAGATAATTTTGAAGCTCGTGTGGTATTCGGGGGATTATTTTTCCGTCCCAAATGTCGGCCAATAGAATTGCACCATGAGATGAAATGAACAGTCAACAAATAAGAATTTCATAATATATCGAATGGTGCAATAATATATAGTAACGACCAGAGAAAATATTCAAAAAAAATTGTCAGTATAATACCATGTAGGTTGTACCACGTGACGTCGAATGGTGCAATTCTATTGGTCGATATTTGGGTCGGAAAAATAATCAGTATAATACCATGTAGGTTGTACCACGTGACGTCGAATGGTGCAATTCTATTGGTCGATATTTGGGTCGGAAAAATAATCAGTATAATACCATGTAGGTTGTACCACGTGACGTCGAATGGTGCAATTCTATTGGTCGATATTTGGGTCGGAAAAATAATCAGTATAATACCATGTAGGTTGTACCACGTGACGTCGAATGGTGCAATTCTATTGGTCGATATTTGGGTCGGAAAAATAATCAGTATAATGTAATACATTAACAAAAAAATACCTTCTGTGAAAAAGAGCTTATAAAATCCTAATGTATTTATACATACGTATATATATATTATATAAATCTTTCTTTCTTTCTATAATATAGCATCACGCTTTTTCCCTTTTTCGGGATAGTTAGAGGTGTAAAACACCCACATTTAGCCAGCTATGTTATGTCCCATATAATTGTGAGCCTATTTGTTTTTTTATTTTATTTTATTTAAAATATCCAGCCACAATGGTTACAATAATACATGTAAAAAATACAATTTCCAATACCGGTGATTAATTGCACAATTTTATCAGGCGGATATTACTAATCGAACAAACATTTTAGAAAAGTAATTTATATTAGTTAAACATATATTGTACGGTGGGTGGGCTTACATACTATTATGAATATTATTGGCGTGTTTTTTTAGCCTATTGCCATTTACCGGGCACATATTCAGACGCCTGGCAGATATTGAGTAGAAAAGCCCAATATCACTGCCTTACCCCGGATTCGAGTCCGAGACCTCAGTGCTATAGTATAGATATTAATACTCCCTGGATGGGTAGGTATGGAAGTCAACATTTAGTCTATACCACGAGTGACAGGACTCGACCGAGCTGATACTGCTGTCTTTTAGAATCGACGTGGAGTAACAAATCTTCTGTTGTAATAGTTAACTCAGGAAGATTTTGACGGTGCAATAATTAATTCACTTGCCTCAGTCCCCCTTTTTTTTAAAGTCGAAACGCATATTATCGATGTATTTAGGAGATTGCGCACTATAAATTATGTAAAGAATAATGTATAAAATTTAAACTAAATTGAACAGCGGTGGCGATTTATTTACAAAACTCTTTTTACATGTTATATTTTGCGTAGACGTATTTTGCACTTATATTCGCTCCGTAATATTATGTATTGTGAATGAATTTTAATAAATTTCATTGTAGGTACTTACGGCGTTTACACACAATTTCATTTTTATTACTTTTTTACAGAGCATTCATACGTCGAATGTTTTACTAATAGGAACCCATGACAATAATTTCAGTACTTATTTTTTTTTTATTTCAGCAAGTATATTTTTCAGTATACAAAAGCTTATCATTTTGTTATAGGTCATCATAAAAACAAAGTTGTGTTGCTTAACGTAATGTAATAAAATAGACAGAATTCTTGGAATGGAAATAAAATTAATTTCCTCCGCCATGTCTTAACAAGGTTACGTTGGTGTTAATTTATAAACAAATATTACTTGGTAATGGACCACATAATGACTGCCGCCTATTAGTTACATTATTTCCGAGAGCCTAATATTAAAACCACAATAAGAAAATATGATGTTCATAAATTTAAACGCACAATACTGGCAGCTATTAAAACTCCCGGACTGTTGTATAGCAACTTTACGATGTCGTACTGTTGGTATTTCCATGTAATCCCGTTTGATAAACTTGACAATAAAGTCTAACAATAAAATTTTAGACCTAATACGTTTTTGTGAAAAGGAAATTTATTACCCACCGTCGCCTGTATACGAAAGACTCGTAAAACAGATCTCATGTTATTAAGTGACAAATCGTTGGATTTGGACTCTGTATACAGTCATAAAGTCACAATAATGGACAAATTATACACGGAACAGAAATTTTTATTTGGCATTTTTATTTAAAGCGTTAGCTCCGTCGCTTAACAGCGCCATTCGTGACTGCCGAAATATTATAATGACCTGAAATATCAACAAATAGTTTTTACTTTAAAACAGCGACACTTTACCTCTTTTGAAATATTCACACGGTGGCGTCGCTCGATAAATGCATGATTAAAATTTTAATAGTGAATAATTGAATGTTTGAATAATTAGCAGTCGTGTCGGCTCGCCGAATTCAATTGTTTTGTTTGTCAATTCAATTGTTAATTTGTCATTCGAATGTCATGTCATCAGTCGGTGCAGTTTATCCGTTTTCATTTTTATTTGAGTGGCTTGGAGTGAAATTGATAATTACACAAATACATAAAATTTAATTTTGTTTAATTGATGTTGTGTTTAATTTGATAGCAATTTTGTTTGTCGTTTAATTAATTACACGATGACATCCAAACATTTGGCTTTTCCATGAATATTGTATCACGTATATTTGTACAAAATATGGTAATGTATTGTTATCGTATATGTTTTGAGCTGGTAAATAATTCTCTAGAGTGCAGAGTGCGCGATCACATTGCTCGTGTTCAGGGAGCGTGCCGCAAATGCTTTGTTTTCAATTCAGCACAATTCGCCAAGTACACGTTTGTACACTTAATTACAGCCATTTGTGTTCACCGCCACGTAAAATTATTCAAATTACTCTTAATTTAGTGTTCTTAATGCGACCGAGTGTCGCATATTTTTCCCACTGCGTCGTGTTAATAGCCCAGTTCCCGAATTGATATCGAATATCGTAAATTTCAACGGACAATGTTCCATAAACAAAACTTATCTGCGTCTGTAACGATACACGACGCAAGCCTCGAGACGTTTTAATTTAAAAAGTTAAATATCTTTACGTATTCCTCTCGCTGATTTTTTTTTACTTCAACGTATTTATTATTTTTCTTTTACAGATAGCCTTCGGGTTAAATGCTCGAGTTTAGCGAAAGATCTTGAGATTTTACGCTCGGGGAAGCATTAAAAAAACTTTGGTCGAAGTAATTTTTCATTGTTAATTTAATGTTACAAATTCGTAACTGGAAACTAAGCTTTGGTCATAAAGCAAAAATATCATACAACACCACACAGCGAAATTGCTGAAGCGGTTCTAGAACTGTCGGGAATGTAAGTTGGTTGTATGTGTCCATGGCATGAATAGCGAGGCGGACTACTGCTCGCAATTATATTATTTCACGAGTAACGACACTGCGGTGGTAAAATTAAATGTATAGGCGGACAGGAGACGAATAAGGGGCAAAGTACTTACTCATAAAACTATAAGATGGAGGAATGAGGAACGTGCGAGTTCCACTTCGGATGTCGGGTTTATTTATGACTTGACTTCTGCTCGCGGCTACGCCCGCGTGCAAAGGTTTTTCCGGGATAAAAAGTAGCCTATGTCTTAATCCAGGACATGATCTACCCGTGTGCCAAATTTCATCGAAATCTGGTCAGTAGTTTTTGAGTTTATTCGTTACAAACATACTTACATACAAATATTTCCTCTTTATAATATTAGTATAGATGGACGCTATGGCCGCGTTGATTAAAGCGATACCCATAAAACTGTTGTTTCAAATCTCATTGCAGGATGTATGGTGCAATACGTTCATATTCCTATCAGCTCTTCATGTTGGAGATACTACAAAAAAAATTAGAAATGGTTAATGTACTCGGTGCCTCGGTGGCGACTGGCGTAGTTGTATTACGTTACGACTGCAATATTGAGGTCTCGGGTTCGAACCCCGGGTCGGGCAGTGATATTGGGTTTTTCTATTTAGTGTCAGCCCAGAGTCTGGAATTTGTGCCCGATATGGCGATAGGCTCGCCCCCTATCACATCATGGGACGGAATACGAACGGCGAAAAGTGGGTGTATTAGTTGCGCCTCTGCCTACCCCTTCGGGGATAAAAGGCGAGAGTGCGTGTGTGTGGTTAATTTATAATGTCCGTATTAAAAATAAATTAAGTTTTATGATCAGTAAACTACAATTTAATACAATCTAATTTTATGACTAATAATCCACACTTCAATGTAATTTTTAATATTAAAATGCGAAAAAGACTTTAAGCGGGCACAATCCTGAGCGAAAGCTTTGACTTAAAAACAAGCGTTGTCGGCACTAAATAATTATTATTTAACGAGGTCGCCTTTATTTATGTAACTACCGAATAAATTAACTTTTTAGTTCATAATATGAGCGGCATTAAACATTATTTATAACAAATTGATAACCGTTAAATGTGCAGCGAAAGCGTATACGAAAATTGTTGTATTGATAGGTTTTTTTCGAAACTGGTTAGCTTAACCAATATGTGTAGAGGTAAATTGCCGAGTAATGGGAGGCGGTTAGTCCAGTTGGCCGCTAACAATGTGATTTAAACATTTTTTGTTGGTACTTTAAATGGACCTTTTGAACATCGGAGGCACTGACTGACAAGGATCATAATGAATGTGGGCGACGGATAAATGGGGGCGCTGTAGTCGACTTTTTTGTGATTTGACCAATAGGGATCGTCATAAGTGACGCTTATTGTTAGTGCCGTCTTTTGATTGCGTTCAGAAATTATTTTAATCCTTGTTAAATTAATGAGAATGGTATCTATGTGTCAGTTATGGTGTTAATTTGTCTTGTTACGTGTTACTGCACACTGTAATTGTTTTAAACATTGATTGTAGCCAGAGGAAAAGTTAAAAGTTACACGTTCAAACTCGCCTTTATAAGACTTCCTCTAATTGAAATAGGAATAAGTAATTGAAATAGCAGTAAATTAGGTTTCTCTGCACTCGCTCCAGATTCCAATAGAAACTTGTTTTGATTTAGACATGACAAGTTTAAAGCGTATCCAATGCTTAATTTCACAAACTACTACGATCGCAGCTCCATTAGCAACATGTCCAATATTGCAATATCTGTTTGAACGAAATTTTATTACCAACTTTATGGTCTTGCTTATTTGTGAAATCACTGTTTGTGAAGTGTTCATGTTCAAACTACATTAAAATAATGCCATAATACCGCTCTTGCATGCACTTAATTCGTTTAATCTGAACGAAATTAGCATCTAATCCGGCTGTGAGTACACAATGGTGAGCTTAGTTCGTCTCTATGGCACGCATTTTGTGGTCCGCTTTTACGGTACTTTAGTTTGGTCGGTTTGTTCGCGAGCTGTGACAACGGCCCGGTTAATATCGTTAAATGATGTACACTGTAGCAAGTGCATAACACTGGAAGTAGCCTCTAGTGTGCACGATGCCGAAAACTACGTAGATCGTTGACGATATTAGAACTGGCGTAGATGCCAAATGGATTTTTTATGTCGTTTCATTTGAAACGTGCTGCCAACGTTTTAAACTTATATGTGTTACTGCAAATGCATATTCACTCGGTATAAATTATATGCTCAAATAACATTTTGCGTTTAAGTTACGTTCAATTGAGTTTGAGGTTCAAATTATTGGGCGATTGATATTGTTTGAACAATCTACAAATATTTCTGAGAACATGCGATCTAATAAATTGTGGTGAAATTAAAACTTTGCTACGTAAATAATATTTTATCAATTCGGTTTACAGCATTGAAAATATTTCGTTTTATTTTCGTTATTTATTACTAATGGATTAAGTTTTAATGGGATTTGAGACAACTAAAACTAATAAAATGTTTATACTCAAAAGAATGTGAATTATATTTATATAGCGGATTAAGAGCAACGACCTGTGGGTAATTATTGATATACTACTAATATTGAAAATATCTTAAGTTTTTGTTCAAAATATGAAACCTTGTTATAAAATTACTGTGAATGTCGATTTTTAGGTTAAAAGCAATATACTACTTTTATGTATAAAAATTGTGGATCCCTTGAACTCAACACAAACCGAGAAGTTTATAATGATCAAATAATACCACGACCTGCACTTAAGTCTTTTTACGTTGCCACTTCTACGTTAATCGTACGTCTACGCTGGAACTAACATAATGGAGTAAGAAATCCACTTAAAGTTATTAAAACACAATAGACCGCCGGCGCGCCGCTATCAGCCTAATTGAAAACTGCATTGTGGACGCGGCTGTGCGCTGTGCGCTTTTATCACTTACTTTAGATACAATGTTACACGCGCGACGCAGAGTGCGGCGCGGTGATATCTGCACATACGTTAGTTGTAGATACGGGGATTCGTGAGTATTGTGCTGATATCGAAGGTTTTATAACAAAAAGGCGTATATTAGTGTAGATCATTTTGTGTAATGATACGATATAAGCTTCGTGGTAGAGCTTGTAGCAACTAAAGAAAAATGCCTTGTATACTGATATACAAGCTATTTTTAATTTAAGGCTGACATTTTTAAGGCTGTCCTTATAATATATAAAAAAGGAAGAAGAAGGAAGGAAGGAAAAAGGAGAAATATATACAAATATATAAGAAGGAAAAGGAAGGAATATATAAAAGGATATAATTAAAAAATGCCGCTCTTCTAAAAATGCCGTTTATGCTTATAAGCCCTGTGACAATTCGATATAACTATATGTTGAAGCAGGATCGCTGATTGAGAATAAAACAATAAGCATAATTGATACTATATTTGTAGTTATAGACGCATGGGATGCTATATTCGATTTGTAAATGTAATTAACCTAATTAGCCGAATAAGCTTAAACTTCAAATTTCTGAATTTAAATTGCTATACTTTTACCTGTAGCCTTATTTATTAAATGGTGCCACAAATTATATAATGCAATTGATCTTTAATTTAATTATATAACAACCCTTTATTATTGTATCCTCTTTCCTGTAAGACGCCACCCCCGAAGGAAGGCTCGTTTTTTCAATTGTAGTTATCATTTTGTCAGGGTCTTATTAAGCTGGACGTGCTCGCAGCACCTGGAGCACTCGAAGCTCTGCGAGCGCGTCCAGCTTAATAAGTCCCTGATAAAAAGATAAACTACAGTTGAAAAACCCGGTCTAAGCTACTGCGTGTTTTTAGACAAACTATCATTAGTAAATGTTTTGATAAATCCTCACATGTTGTGCTTGTTACAGTTCGCAACGGATACTCTTGCGTGCCGGTGGCTCTCTCCGAAGGCTTGGACATCAGGCTCGGCACAGCGGTCTCCGAGATCGCGTACGGTCCCACCGGGGTCCAAGTGAAGGCTGTCAATTCACGCGCGCCGAATACAACGCAAGTTTTCAAAGGTTGGTATTAAGTTTACTGAAGTTATATATACCTGTTTTGAAATGTATGTATGCTTAGTTATATCTCTACATGGTACGGTATGTTGGTAATTCATAAATAATCATATACACAGTGTGCGCGTATCATTGAAAGTTAGGTATAGGTATAAAATCAAGTTGTTATCATTTCTAAATATTTTAAACTCTACCTACAATCAATTAAGTATTTATATCCTATTCAAGGAAGGCAAAAAGGAAACGTAAACGAACGGAATATTTACAACAAAAACAAAACTGTGTTCGAATCTCTCGACACATAGTACCTACGTGTAGATATCAAACGTATTTTAGTCCCATAACAGTCCAACTCGTAAATATATTCACTGTCGAGACACGACTTACTCATCGAAAAGCTTACTTAATTTCAAACAAGCCTCGTAAATCCACTCATAAAATGAAGAACGTAACATTGCAAAACAGTTGATAAAAACGGCATCGATTTTCGCCGTCGGCGCACACCCATATTGCTTTACCGCTCGCATTTTCCGTTCCAAATGGAAAAATCAAATTCATGTGGCCCCAATATAAGGAAGTGGAATTTGCGAAGACATGCCACGAAAAATAATATAACCGAAACAAAGCAAGCATAATGGGCGCTATGAGAAAAATCCACAACGCCGTCGGGCTTCTTGTCATTTCTTTGTCGTAGAATGATTTGCAATTCTAACGCGTTAATTTTACTTTGACGAGGCGCAAAAATACGGCCGGGGCCGTGTTGACCCGACGCGGCGGTCTGGTGCGTCGCCTTTGCCCTGTCTCCCCTCCCTGCGCCCACCGGCCGCCCCTCTTGCCACATGGCCTGAGGCTCTTCCGCCACATTTGCATACAGGCGGAGTCTATTCTAGATGAGGCAGTTAGACGTTTGAGAGGCGTTGCCGGCGTCACAATGTTTCTATTTCGTTTACCTCCTCGGCGAAGCGTCGTAATCACGTGTTTTGTCGGCGACCTGTTTGATGAATTTGGGCACATCATTATTTTTTTTATTTTTATCGGATTGATTTATGTTCTGATGTCTACCCTAACAGGCGTTATCGTTTAATATGTGATCGTTTTGAAAATTTTCTTTTGCATTTATTGTCTTGCTTAGAAGAATCATCAACTTTATTACCAATTTCTTTTAATCATTAAAAAAGTATTGCATTTTAAATTAGAACATAGTTTGATTCTATCTATTTAACAAGATCAAAGAGCTTTTATATTGAGATCCTTTATATTGTCACCGACCAAATATGTCAACGGCATAAATTTCAGACATATGAATATTGACATGTGCCGCCTTTTTTTTTCGCGGATAACAACGCGTTATCGCTACCACCACTGGGGGGCGAGTAGAACGATTATGTTGGTTTCTCCGGTTTTACGGCCCAATGTGACATGTGCCGCCTGCGTTACATATCGCGCAAATGTGACATTTCGTTTAAAAGTATTCGTGAAGTTCTATCTATAAATATTGTACTCTATTCATAATTTATCGGTTTTAATGGGATTCAATTATCGTTGCCATGGTTACGTATAATGCCATACGTCATGCCGAGTCGCGCAGCGTTGTGCTTGTTAGTCCCCCGGGAGGTTGTACAATTGAATTGCGATAGTGAAGTCTAAGAGGTTCGCCATTCCTCCATTATGTTTTGCTATGAATATGTGAAGTTGTATACAAAGAACTGCAAATAAATGTATGGGGCTGGTCTTATTTCGAGTTTTATATAATAGGTTTAAATTTCGAACGAACCCTGGGGCTTAAAATTAGCAGTTACGAATAAATCTATATCGACGTATTTTGTTTCTTTTTCAGATTCATAGTGAAACTGACAGATTCATTTTAAAATTTAAATTCAGCTTTGTATAGAGATTTATTTCACTTGACTAATATGTCAGACAACATTTTTTTTTATTCAAATTGGCCCTATCCCCAACAATTAATACAAATATTTTTAAATGAAAATCATAGACACGTTTTCATTAGTATTTATAAATTCTTTCTAACGCTTCTCAATACAAATATTTACGCTCGTTTTGTTAGTTTTTAATGGAAAACCAATTTATTTTTCGCAGTAAATATAAATAAAGATTTTAAAGTTTAGTTAAAAATAACTTATTTGGCGAAACGCCCGGCATAGTGAAAGGGGGCGAAGAGATGCAAATTATCAACGACGGTGTACGGGCGTGGAATCCTTGGGGGTATCCCGTCTTGTGGGTTGCCAATTCTACCAATGAATGTCACTGTCAATTCGTAGGTCTTTTTAAAAAATGTGCTCCCTTTACAGGTGACGTCGTTCTGTGTACGCTCCCCCTGGGAGTGCTTAAGGTGGCCGTCGCCAATAATGGACAGAATCAGCAAAACTATGTTAAGTTCGATCCACCGCTACCGGATTGGAAGGTTTGTGTTTTGGTATTCTATATTTTTTTGTAAATGTACTTATTTAAGGTTTATTTGAAACAAAAATCTTTGATCATAATTGTATCTTTTTGGTGAATATTTTTGTATTTCGAAATTATTTTGAACATAGAACGTTGTTTATTAGGTCGTTATCAACGTAATTAGCTGTGGTAACTATATTGTATACTCTCAATATGTTGTATTATGTATAATGTTTTTATACTTTCGTTCGATTATTTATTTCGTTTACAATATATAGGTGGCAGCGATCAAGCGTCTAGGCTACGGCAATCTGAACAAAGTGGTGCTCTGCTTCGAACGCACCTTCTGGGACCCGAGCGCTAATCTGTTCGGACACGTCGGAACCACCACTGCTAGCAGAGGTCTGTTATTCATTTATCTATTTACCAGAAGCTGTAAACAGATTCAAGAAAGAACATATATATTATACAATAGATATACATATTAAATAATTATAAATATATTAAATGTAGACATAACTAAAAATAAAGATATAGAAATAATAAATATATAAAATACATACGATATATATAAATATATAATGAGTTAAGGAGGTGACTCGTCCATTCCATTCAGCAATAGTTGTACTGATGAATGATCTACCCGTGTGCCAAATTTCATCGAAACCCGTTTAGTAATTATGGAGATGTGCAGTAACAAACAAACAGAAAAACAGACAAGCAGCAAAGAGTTACAAAAATCCCTGATTTGTTTTCCATTACTCTTCTTCAGTCACCCCCTTTCTTTTTTATCACATTTCTTTAAATGTACAGACACCGATTCTACTGCTTTATTATGCAATGATAGATATAGTATTATGAAAATTAAAAACATTGGTTATCGTATAAAGCATACAATTTATTTAATCAGATAAAGCCAGTAAACAATTTTCCGCGTCAATACACACCACTAATTAGTGAGTTGCTAAATGGATGCCTCAATTATAATTTAATGCAATTCTGTTACAGTTATGTAAATTGCATAATAATTTCACATTTAACGCATATGTATAACTACTTACCCGCTATATTAGCTCTTCCTCTCCCCTCTGAATGGTTACCTTTTCCTTTCCTAAAAGATCGGTAATTTATTCGCAATTATTTTATCATAGCAGGTTTATATAAAAGGCGCTGATCACTAATAATGAGAAACAAAGTCACAAATAAATTATAGCCTTGGTGGTAGCTCCGCTATGTCATCAAACTAAAAACATAACCTGTTAATTAAAGCAGTTATAACAAGTAAACAATCCCAGTTGTACTTATTTTTTTTTATTGCATTGAATGACGAGATGCGAGATCATGCCGTTCGCCTGATGGTAAGCGAAACGACCACCCATAAACAGTAGCAACACCATCCAGCACCTTGACTTACAAAGTACTGTGTGGCATTCCACTGCGCTCGTCATCCTTAGACATAAGATGTTAAGTCTCACTATGTCCTGTAGTTACACTGGCTACAATGTCCTTCAAACCGAAACCCAACAGTACATGCACACTGCTGCTTGGCGGTAGAAATAGACATTGCGGTGGTACCCACCCAGACGGACTCTCACATATGAGAGACCTACCACCAGTTATTTAATTTTCCAATAAATATAATTCATATTCTCTGTACTGCACGTTGATTTACAGAATATAACGTGAAAAGCTTACTACGAAGCCCTCAGTGGCATAAACGCGAATGAACTGTACAATATTAACACCCTCCTCACGCGGTGTTGGTAAATTATTTCCCGTTGTAAATACAGCTTAAATGTAGAAACACCGGTGGCAACGATAACAAATTAAAAGCTGAATAATTTAACGCCACGGGAACCTGAGGGGACCTCCGCGGTAATAAATCACGGCAACAGGGCAAGACGCGTTAGAGACTTGCCCTGAAGGGTAAAAAAACACGCGTCTCCATGTATGTTCACACGTTAGATAATATCTGTATCGATAAATTCTATTCGAGGTGATTTTCTCCACGAACTAAATTAGGTTGCTCCGAATATATTACGTGGATTTTTATGCCTTGTTTCTGAATAATGTGGCGTGTATGTCGTTCTAGATGCTATAGAGATATGGGTTACGTTCCAATATCAGATTTTATGGTTTTTCGTTGTGGTATTTCTAGGTTTTCTTCGGTTTTAAATCCATGTCTTCAAAGCGGTAAATGTACACAACATTGCAATCTTAAAAACATACTTAAAATGTACAGTCAGCAGCATAAGTATCTGTACAAAATCAAAATTTCAAATCGCCTATATACACATTAAGTTAAAACTGAAATATTTTTTTCTTCGTTTGTAGTAAAGTAAATACTTTTTGTTTTATTTTTGTACAGAGAAAAACAAGATTAGTAAGAACACAAAAGTATGTAGGCAATTTGAAATTTTGAATTTGTTCATCTACTTATAATGCTGACTGCACACATTAATTACTATAAGGGCCGGTTTCACAGGTTCCAAAGAAATTTTATTTGACAGTTATCGTATAAAACACCAATGTGGACAGTAATCATTTTATTACCATTTATTTGAGAACGTAGATTAGAGTGTGACTTGTATTTGGACGGCTTATACATTTATGTGACGAGTAGCATTTATCAGCAAGCGGTGAAATCGGCCCTGCGATTGATAATAGTCTTAAAAACCATGCAAACGACAATACCTATATTGTATATAGAAAAGATAAGAATTAGCAATTTATCCAAAACGAATGATGAATTTTCAATCATTACGGAACTCCATACAAACGACCCGGTCGTGGTTGGCCGATTTTAAACGTTATGCTTTAGTTAACCTCCTTACCTCATTGTGCTCAGCTAACTTCATTAAGGCCCCCACGTTTGTTCTGGGAATGCCGGAACAATGTACCAGGGTCTTGTGATTTTTTTTAATCGTGGCCAATTTAAAGTTTTCGTGTCTTTAAAGACTGCTGGATATCTGATGTGCATGTATCTTAACGCATCTGGAAGAGTTATGTGAGAACATGCCCAGCGCGTCCGTTTTATGGCTGCCGGATTTCTGTTTTGTGTGATTTTTCCTGATTTTAAATTGAATGCCTCGGTGACGTAGTTGTATTACGGTACGACTGCAATGCTGAGGTCTCGGGTTCGACCCCCGGGTTGGGCAAAGTGATATTGGGTTTTTCTATTCATTATCAGCCCGGAGTCTGGAATTTGTGCCTGATATGGTGATAGGCTCGCCCCCTATCACATCATGGGACGGAATATACCCGGCGAAAAGTGGGTGCACCAGTTGCGCCTCTGCCTACCCCTTGGGTAAAAAGGCGTGAGTGCATATGTATATATATGTATGTTTAAATTGATTATATTTAATCGTATTAAAGATAATGTTAATATTGGGTAGTATCCAGAAAAAAATCTCTATAATTTCTGGATTGTTGCATCCAACAAATCTTCACAGTATCTGTGATTTTTTTAATAACAATTATCACAATTATAGTATCTGATAGACATGTCTCAAGATATGTTTCTATAAAAAAAAATATTCGCGCTAAGTCATTGAATAAGTAAGTGGGTTTGGATATTACGTGACGTTAGTCAGGCAGTCGGTCGGTGGGATATCGATGAAGTTTGATCCAGCTGACGATATATACTAGTGGGATAACGGCAGTGTTTGAGAGAGGTAGAACTATTGACTAGAAATTAGACTAGAATTAAAGAAAGAAAAAATCTTTCTTATGTTTTGGTTTGCCTTACAGTTTGCTTGCAATGCAATGCAATTATATACTGCTGACTGCTGAGCACGGGCCTCCTCTACTAATGAGAGGGGTTAGGCCTTAGTCCACCACGCTGGCCTAGTGCGGGTTGACGGACTTCACATACCCTCGAAATTCTTATGGAGAATTCTCAGATATGTAGGTTTCCTCACGATGTTTTCCTTTACCGTAAAGCGAACGATAATTGATAAACAATACACACGTAACTTCGAAAAGTCAGAGTTGTGTGCCTTGCGTTTTGAACCTTCGAACATTGTCTCGGCAGACCGTTCTATTCCCAACTAGTCTATCGTCAACTTGACAGTTTGCTTATAACGTAAATAAACCTAATAATATAAGTACGAATATTAGTCTGCATTCAGTAGGTATGTATAATATTAGGTATAAAAGACTAACAAAATACCCATTTTCATAGGTGAACTCTTCCTATTCTGGAACCTGTACAGTGCCCCGGTGCTGTTGGCACTGGTGGCTGGAGAGGCGGCTGCGGTGATGGAGAACGTCACCGATGATGTCATCGTCGGCAGGTGCATCGCAGTGCTGAAGAGCATCTTCGGACACGCCGCTGTTCCTCAGCCTAAAGAGTGCGTGGTTACTAGGTGGGTCATGATAGACTGGTTTTGAAAACTGTCCTCTGAGTTCTGTATTGTTGAAAGCTGAAGTGGAGATTATGCCCAGCGTCGACTAGACTCGGCGTGTCACATTTAATCGATTTAAAATTCGCATGCTATACATCTGCTATCAAATGGTGTCCATTGAAACGTTCCGCAGCGCGGCGAGCTGAATCACCGCGCACACAAAATAAATGCGATTCCTTTCCGCGCCCTTTATTTCTACCCTAGTCGACGCCGCGCCTTAGGATACTTTCGTCTTCGAGACTGTAGTTTGTTGGTTTTGTGCTAGATGGCGTGCTGATCCGTACGCCCGCGGCTCGTACAGTTTCGTGGCAGTCGGCTCCTCAGGCACCGACTACGACCTGCTGGCTGCACCGGTGCCCGGTGCGGCTGGAGAGAACAAGCTGTTCTTTGCTGGTAAGTCTAAACTTTCACTACTCTAAAAGGTATTTATCTGGTCAAGTTCACTCATACACATAGACATACTATTTAGAGGAGTCTCTTTTTAATGTCTAATATTTTACATAAGTAGTAAGGGATTCACCGATACTGGAGCAGGTTCGACGGCCGGTCCGCGGCGCTCCGGCGGCTGCTCGCCGACGTTTTCGATTGCTCCAGATTCGGCCCACGGCACCCGCGAATTAATCCGCGGATTACTTTAATACCTACCGCGAATTAATTTGATACCTACCGCGGATTAATTTGATACCTACCGCGGATTAATTTGATACCTACCGCGGATTAACTTGATACCTACCGCGGATTAATTTGATATCGGCCGCGGATTATTTTGATAACACCCGCGAATAAAATTTATATCGTCCGCGGAATCCATTTCATATCACCCGCGAGGTAGGTATGAACCACGAATTTGTTCATGGTCTACGGTTCCCTTAAGCTTGTACCTTTTCCCTGTTCGTTGTGCTTTTAACTTTCTACTTTCTATCGGCGATCCTTTTTTTATTTGAAGGATGCAAAGGTCTTTGTCGCGTATTTCTATTAACTCGTGTTTCTATGCAAAAGCCGTTTAAAATTACTTAATAGTTGCCCTTTACGCATTACGAGCATTGTTTATGATAGATAAAGCAACATTTTCCCTGTTTCGTTGTGTTTTAGACTTTCTACTTTCTATCGGCGACCCTTTTTTATTTGAAGGATGCAAAGGTCTTTGTCTCGTATTTCTATTAACTCGTGTTTCTGCGTAAAAGCCGTTTAAAATTACTTAATAGTCACCCTTTACGCATTACGGGCATTGTTTATTATAGATAAAGCAATCGTTACAATACACCATACCTTTCTCAAATTCTAGGTAAAACCCTTTGGGTCTTCTCATTGTCATAATAATTACGGTTCCCATTATTCACATTACCTGATATTACGTATTCAACGGAACATTTAAGGTGAAAGTCGAAACATGTTGGATCTTGTCTGCAAGGAAACAATACTCCCTCTCCATATAAAAGACCGACGCAAAATCACATGGTATCGTATTCCACTCTGTGCTCTGCTCGAAGTGTGATCTCCAGTTGTTTGTAACAGTGAAGTGATAGTAAAATTGTGAAATAGTTAAATAGTGAAAGTGTTATAAAAATGAATGTAAGTACCTTTATATACTTTGATCTAAAAGTGTTGTAACCAGATGTTTCATTAATTGTTTATGCCATGTGTTATCCACCAGGTTAATACATTTTAGCTATCTTTGATGTCTTATTAATTTGTCATTGTTACTAATGTGTACATGTATACTTCGCATACCTATAAGTATTTATCATACAGTACTTACTTAACCGATAATTAAAACAGTTTCATTTCATTTTGTTACAGTTTTCTGAAAATACTTTCAAAAACTACTATTATGCTGAAGAAATCGACGAACCTAGTGATGAAGAAGGTACACTCGCCTTTAAAGTCAAAAAAGCGATATTAGCAAATAAAAGACCGATCGAATGCAACAGCATTGATGAGTTCTTCGAAAAACCAAAAAAGAAGAAGACAACAACAAGAAAGTCATCCAGTGTTGGTCGATCGACGAGCGGTGGTGTTTCATACATCCGATCAAACAGCGATGACAACAGTTCTGCATCACATCTCATAAAAATTGAGGTGTATGAAGTGAATAAAATAAAAAACATCGCACCGACGGAACATTGGAAACACGCTGATGTGCGAGTTAAATATTACGCAGAAAACGACAGTGATAAGAACTTGCAAAGTGTCAAGGACACTATATACAATATAACCAAACAGTTGGCTAGTAAGGACGATTGTGTGAAATATTTTATAGACACAGACAAATGAACAAAAGTGCCAGTGCGTGTCAATGTTTTAATATCATAACTTTAATCATATGCTTTGTACTACTATTATTGAAATAAGAAACTAATTAATTGTACTTAAGAATCTACCTGTTTAAATTTAACTTACATTGTATTGTATTTAAACTTTGTACTCTTTTAAGTTACATACTTAATAGATTAATTTGTTTTTGATTCTAGAACTCTTTGTGAATTGTGTTATTGCTAAGTATTATTGTAAATAGTTATAAGTGTTTTTAGTGTTTTTTCATGCTCATGCTTACGATTGTAAAGTTATTGGGAACATTCATAAATTGTTTGGAAAAAAGTGGATAGCTTAGAATGTAATTACATTGTTTTGGGTAGTATATAAGCGTTGAAATATCTTTTAAAAATACTGAGACATTCCTTAACATGGATACAAGCTGTGATTTATACAACATGGAACTCGTCGCACTTCTCGAAAACATCGAATCAATGGATCTGATGTCATCGCAATACGACAAAGAACTGTACGAGCTCTGTGATAAAATGGAACAAAGACAAGTTGAAACGTGAGTAAAACATTTTTTATTATTGTAAGACTAGTTGCAACATGTTTTGGGAATCCATGAAGAGGGGATACACTTAAAGTATTTATAATGGTTCGAACATCTTGCACAATCATTCAACTTGTTTCTTCCGTTTATATTTTTAAAATTGAAGTGTAACCAAAATGTACCACTCACTTGATATTTCTAGTTTATCTCAGAGTGAGATTGCGAGTTTCGATAAAAAGATAATTTTACATAAATATCATCGTTTCATACGGTTTTGGTATATATTAAATGTTTTGCCAGAATCAATGTTGGGAGATCCTGATATTTCTCCTTATTATACACCATGTAGTGGACATAAAATCTCAAAACAAACTCATTCCGATGAGGATGATATTGATGGTGTATTATCAATGAAAGCATATTGTTTGCAGTGCAAATAACAAATAATGTTAGTATCTATTTAAATAATAGAAACATAGTAGCATATTTATTTCGTGAGATAACATTTTTTTAACAGTTTTCTTATCCATCAGATCTATGCAGAATGGAGAAGGCAGCAGGAAAAGATTAGCGCCAACTGAATTGTTTGAAGAGGATCCATTAAAGAGAAGAAAAAATATTCATCTTGAAGCTCCTTCGACATCTACATCGTCGCTGGATAACATTTTAAATGTAAGTACAGAACAGCATAATGATAAAATTGAATGTCCTGAGTGTCACATATATGTATCAAAAAAATATATGACCAGTCACTATAAGAGCAATAAACATAAAAATAATTTAATTAGAAGAGATAATAATCTACCTAATGTTCAATTCATTGATAGTGCTTTCGGTAATAGAATTATTACATATCGAGTGAAATCTAGTTTAGTTTCTGATACACAGCTTGAATCACCTGAATTATTTTTACAAAATATTAAAAAAATAATTTATATATTACTAGAACGATCTATCTTAGAATATTCTGTTGTAAAAGTTAATTTTATTCTCAATGCGGATTTCACACAAGAAACAAAAAATCTACACAATGTTTTTGATTTTCAAATTTCAAACTATCTTGTTTGTCAAGGTGATGACAAAGATATTATTTTCTCATCTATAATTACCGAAATAACAAACAAAATGACCAATTTCCAAAAAAAAGGTAGTGGATGGAGTTTAGTTAAAATAAATCACTTGGATATGAATGTCAACAAATTTAACCCATTGCGTGGATCTTCATACATAGACTTACCGTTAGATATAAAACATAAGAAAGCTGTAATCAATGTTCAAAATAACGATCACGAATGCTTTCGTTGGGCAGTTTTGTCAGGATTATTTCCAGCTACTCATAGTTCCAATAGGGTATCATCTTATATAATACACAAAAACAAACTAAAATTTGATAACCTATCGTTTCCTATAAAAATTAATGACATCCATAAGTTTGAAAAATTAAATAGTATAAGTATTAATGTTTTTGGATTACAATATGATTCAATAAGCAAATCAAATAAAGTTGTGGGTCCATTACACTTTACGAAACACCGTAAAAATACTCACTTAAACTTATTGTATATATCTCAAGGTTCTAAAGGTCATTTCTGTTGTATTAAAAACCTCTCGAGATTATTATCTAAACAGTTATCGACTTCTGAACATGCAGTTCATATTTGTGATGGGTGTTTATTAAATTTCACGTCATTAGATAATTTAAAACGACACCAAGAAAATGACTGTTTCAATGTGTGCACAAATTTACCATCGGAAAACGATAGAAAAAGAAACTGGTTTAATGAATTAATACCATCAAACCACATTTCATTTAACAACTATGAACGTAAATTAAGAGTTCCATTCGTTGTGTATGCTGACTTTGAAGCATTTTTAAAACCAATAGAGAGTTGTTCTAACAATCCAAATCAATCATCAACTGTTAATATTCAAAAACATGAAACGTATAGTTTTGGGTATTATGTTAAATGTTCTTATGATGATAATCTTTCAGTATATAGATCTTATACAGGGCAAGATTGTGCGCTAAAATTTATGCAATTCATTTACGCAGATTTAGAAAATATTTGTAAAAATAATTCTTTTGTCAAATCACCATTACCGTTAACTGAAGAAAATAAAATAAATATCAATCAAAGTGAGTCTTGTTACATTTGTGCTACTAAATTAAACGTGGATAGAACAATATCTTATAATTGGCATACTGGTGCATATGAAGGTGTAGCTCATAGAGTATGCTCTCAGAAATACAAAGCTCCTAATTTTGTGCCAGTGTTTTTACATAATTTAAGTAATTATGACGCTCATTTCATAGTGCATGGTCTTGATTTCGAGAAAGGTGACATTGAACTTATTCCTGAGAACAAGGAAAAATATATTTCTTTTTCTAAAGTTTTACAAATCAATAACAGAGTTATAAAATTACGATTTCTTGATTCTTTTAAATTTATGTCAAGTAGCCTTAACAAATTAGCTCAGAACTTATTACTTGAACAATTTCGTGAACTCAAATTAAAATATCCATGTGAAGAAGATTTTAAACGTTTAATAAGAAAAGGTGTTTATCCATACGAATACATGACGACATTTGATTCTTTAAAAATAACTTCTCTTCCCACTCGCGATCATTTTTATAGTTCTTTAAATGATAGTCACATTACAGAAAGTGAATACCATCATGCTCAAGACGTGTGGAATCATTTTAATTGTAAAAACATGGGTGAATATTCAGACCTCTATTTAAAAACAGATGTATTGTTGTTAGCAGATATATTTGAAAACTTTAGGGATGTCTGTCTTAAAACATACGGTTTAGATCCTGCCCACTATTATACAGCACCTGGTTTAAGTTGGGATGCTATGTTAAATTTTACCAAAATAAATTTGGAACTTTTAACAGATATCGACAAGGTTACGTTTATAGCGAATAATATTCGGGGGGGTATATCACAATGCAGCAATAGACATGCAGTGGCAAATAACATGTTTATGTCGGAATACGATTCAGATAAACCATCTTCATTTTTGATGTACTTAGACGCAAATAACCTTTATGGTTGGGCTATGTCCCAATGTCTCCCAACAGGCAAATTTGAATGGGTCGATATAAATACAGATTTTAATATAGCCGATGATGCCAAACATGGTTTAATTTTGGAAGTAGATTTAGAATATTCAAAAAATTTACATGATTTTCATTCAGATTTTCCATTTTGTCCAGAAAACGTATGTTTAGGAAACAGCAAAGACAGGAAACTGATCCCAAATTTAAAAAATAAAAAAAATTACGTCATTCATTATAGAAACCTTAAGCAATGTTTAAAAAATGGTCTCCGATTGGTTAAAGTACATAGAATTTTAAAATTTGAACAATCCGCGTGGTTGAAAAGTTACATAGACTTGAATACTCATATGCGTTCATTAGCCACTTCAGATTTTGAGAAAGATTTTTTTAAACTTATGAATAATTCTGTTTTTGGTAAAACAATGGAAAATGTAAGAAAACGAGTTAATGTCAAATTAATTAATCATTGGTTAAATCGTGGCAAAACTCAAGGTGCTCAATCTTTGATAGCAAGACCAGAATTCCATAGTTTATCTATATTCTCAGAGAGCTTAGTTGCAATACAATTAAATAAAACTAACGTTTTATATAATAAACCAATTTACCTCGGTTTTTGTATTTTAGATATATCTAAAACATTACTATACGATTTCCATTACGATTATATGAAAATGAAATATCAAGATAATATTAAGTTACTATATACTGATACCGATAGCTTAATATATCAAATATTTACGCAAAATTATTATGCTGATATAAAACTTGATTTAGTCAACTACTTTGATACGTCCGACTATCCACCAAATAATCAATATGGTTTACCATTATTGAATAAAAAACGGTTAGGTTTTTTTAAAGACGAAAATAACGGTAAAATTCTTAAAGAGTTTGTAGGTCTTCGCTCTAAAATGTATGCAATGGATGTGCAGAATAAATGTATATGTAAAGCAAAAGGGATTAACAAAAGTGTAACAAAAAAATTTTGTCTTACCGATTATAAATCATGTTTATATGAAAAGAAAACGCAATACAGTGAAATGATAAGATTTAAATCAATTAAACATGCTATATATACACAAAAAATTAATAAAATATCTTTATCACACAATGACACAAAACGTTATTTAATAGAAAATTCAACAGATACTCTTGCATGGGGTCATTATAAAATAAAGGACATTTGATTTTATCAACGATTTCTGTACAACGAAAATATGTATGTTAATGTGTGTGTGTGTTTTAATTGTGGTTTTTAATAACTTAAAGTTCTGTCTTTGTTATGTACTATCTTTTTTTTTATTTTTTTTACTTTGACAACTGTTTTGTATAATATCATGAAAAATTAGATGTAAATTTTAATGTATGTAGTTAGTTATTTGTTATACCTGATTTAACTTTATTTTATAATAATTTTCTTACTGTAATATTTTTCAAAACAGCTATGAACTGTATGTGATCATTTTTCAAAGTATTTGTGTATGTAATCTTTGTATATAAAACAAAATCAAATATAATACATTCAATCGTAACTTCTAGTTTTATTCATTCCGAAACGCTTTTCGAGATCACACGTACATTTAAAAATGTTTCATTTTTATCATCCTTTTACTGCCATAGTTGCAGGTCCAAGTGGATGTGGAAAGTCTAATTTTGTAACAAACTTTATTAAACATATTAATGAGGTGTGCAACACAAATTTTCATCAAATTACTTGGTGTTTTGATGAAATGCAGCCTTTATATAATTTACCAAATGTAAACTATTATCAGGGTATACCAGATTTGCATATGTTTGATGGAAAGGAAGCTAACCTTATTATTATCGATGATCTCATGAGGGAATCTGATGGTCGCATTGTTGACATATTTACCAAAGGTAGTCATCATAGGAACTTGAGTGTATTTTACATTACTCAAAATTTATTTCATCAAGGTAAAGGACAAAGAGACATTTCTTTGAATTCAAACTACATAATTTATTTTAAAAACCCACGTGATAAAACTCAAATACGTTACTTAGCACGACAAGTATCACCAGAAAATAGCAAATTCATAGAAGATGCTTACAGAGATGCTACAAAAGAAGCACATGGCTATTTGATGATAGATCTAAAACAAGACACTTTTGACATGTGTCGAATTAAATCAAAGATATTTCCATCTGATGGTCATTCTACAGTGTACATTCCCACAAAAGAGTTTAAATATGTCAAGAACCAACCAATACCCGTCATTTACAAATGATGGATCGACGCTTAAAGACGCATGAACACTTATTAAATGCTCTTTATAAACTTAAACCAAAACATCAACAAGCTCTTTTAAAAGTCTGTAACGAAAACGAAATTAATTTTATATGTGAATGTATTCATAACGTTTTACAAGGAAATATAAAACTTGAAGAAAAATCAAAGAGTAAACTAAAAAAGTATAAAAATCTACTACGAAAATTGGTACGTAAAAGTACAAATAAAATAAGAAAGAATATTATAGTTCAAAAAGGTGGTGCATTTCTTCCGATTATATTGGGTTCTATTTTGAGTGGATTGATAAGTGGACTAGTTTAAAAATGGAACACGCCAAAAAAATGCTGTTAGTTGATCCAAGCTTAATAGATAAGTTAAATCAAAAAAGAAATGAAAATCCTACCTCTCGTTTAGATAGTGAAATGGAAAAAATACTCGACAGTAATATGGATGATCGAAAAAAGTGTAAATTATACTTACAAATTTTACAAAGATATCTTCACTTTATGGAAGAAGATCGTCGTCCCATTGAACTCCCTATAATAACTTCAAATGACGATAACATTAAACCCACATCTGAAAGCTGGAAATTTTTTAATATAAATAATGATATCAAGAATAAAGATGTAGTTGTCAGTCAGACACTGAGTGATGAAGAGAAGCAACAAGAAAGTTTTACACTCGAAAAAAAACCTTCCTACTCAACAAAACAAATTTTAAATTTAATACCAAAAACATATGTAAAAAAAGGTGAGTTGTTATTGAATTCGGTGTCACTAAATAAAAACAAAATTTATTGGAATGATGCTGGCACAGTGATTGTAGATAATGAAGTGATTCCTAACAGTAACATTATCGATTTAGTAAGCGATACACTGCGACCATTAAAAAACAACGACCCACCTGGTTGGGAAAAATTTGCTAAAGCGTTAAAGGATTTAAAAGTACCTTTAACATATATTGGCAATCCAAAAAGACGTGAGTACATAGCTCGACTTCAAAACGCCATCGAAGAACAACCGCCACAAAACACAGAGGTATATTTGACGCCAACAAGCGAAGATAAACACGCAAATAAAATTAAGAAAAAGATTGATTGGGAAAAATGGACCCCTTATTAGAATTAGATCAAATTTATTATGATGTATCACACCCAGCTGGATATAGCAATATCGACAAATTATCAAAAGCTATGAAAGGTAAAATGAAAAAGGAAGAAGTTAAAAACCGGTTGCAATCCCAATCTACGTATACACTCCACAAACCAGTACATAGAAAATTCCCTCGGAACAAATACGTTCTCTCTAATCTCAATGAACTTTGGCAAGCTGACTTAAGCGACATGCGGACTTATTCTAAAGATAATAAAGGTTTCAACTACATTCTTTGTGTTATTGATGTTTTTAGTAAATATGCATATGCTAGACCCTTGAAAAAGAAAAATTCAGAAACCGTAAAAAAGTGTTTCGACAGTATATTTAATGAAGCTAATACTACACCCACTCACATTCAATCTGATAAAGGTACTGAATTTGTATCGAAAGATGTTCAAAGATACTTTAAAACAAAAAACATAAATTACTATACGACAAATAATCCAGACATCAAAGCAAGCATTGTAGAAAGATTTCAAAGAACGCTAAAAATGAAGATGTGGCGCTATTTTACACACAAGAATACACATAAATATATTGATATTTTGCAGAATTTGATACACTCTTACAATCATAGTTTCCATTCTAGTATTAAAATGTGTCCTTCAGATGTTAATTCTAATAATATAATGACAGTTTGGAGTAATTTATATGAAAAATCTGAAAAATCATCAAAAACTATACTACCTATGTTTCATGTCGGTGACCATGTCAGAATAACTAAATATAAACATGTATTCCAAAAAGGTTATGAATCTAATTGGAGCGATGAAATATTTGTGATTTCTTCTATAATAGAACGTACTCCGTGGCCCGTTTATACTATAAAAGATTTAGATGGTGAGGAGATAGTAGGAACGTTTTATGAACGAGAATTACAAAAGGTCATTTATGACCCCACCATTGAACACAAGATTGATAAAATAATTCGCTCTCGTTACTCTGGCAGCAGACAACAAGTGTTAGTTAAGTGGAAAGGTTATCCAAACAAATTTAATAGTTGGATTTTAGCTTCCAGTTTAAAAAAAATATGATTAAAGATTTTTATTTAACTTTACTTAGCAATAGTTCAATGGAATATTTTCCTGAGAACAAAACATCAATTTTTTCAACAAAATTACCCAAACCCATAATATTGGAAGGAGAATGGTGTGTAGGAATCGTTGAATTCCAATATCCATGCACCATGTTTACTGTTCAAGATCATGAGAATGTTATTTACATAACAAAAATCATGAAAATGCCCAATGAAGACAAACTATCTACAGTTTATTATAAGACCCACATACCTGCCACAAACTATGATAATATTAACCATATTTTATCAGCATTAAATAATATAAGAGAAAAAATCAAATTCCGCTACGATAATATATCTAAATTCGTTTCTGTTTCTGTGTTAGACGAATCAATAAAATCTGTAACATTATCTCCTAAACTAGGCTTACAGTTGGGATTTGAACCAAACAGAAACCTTGTTGAAAAGAATTTAGCTAAATGTCCAGCTAATTTACATTTAGGGTTACCATCTCAACTATTCGTTTACTGTGATATAGTTGAACCTCAAATTGTAGGTGATGTAATGACACCTCTTCTGAGAGTAATACCATTAGATCCTTCAAAATACATCTATGGTGCCAATAAAATGCATGTATTTTCACCTCCTCATTACTTATCGGTAATGCGAAGAGAATTCGATACCATTGAAATAGATATAAGGTCAAGCACCGGACAAAAGATACCATTTCAATTTGGAACGGTGTGTGTTAAACTACATTTTAAAAAATTATAATGCATTTTGAACGCTCCAACATGATATGTCCTTATCAACGCTATTATTCTCATCAGGCTGGTTCAGGTATAGGGGTGGTATATAAAGGGGCGCCTTATCAAAAAGGACATGGAATTGGTAGTTTTCTTGGAGGATTGTTTAGGTCAGTTTTACCATTATTATGTAGCGGTGTTCGATCTGTTGGTAAAGAGGCATTGAGCGCTGGTGTTGGTCTATTGACAGATATGGTTAGTGCGCGACCAATGGAAGATTCAATAAAAGCACGTCTTAAAGAAGTTGGTTCCAACTTAAAACGCAAGGCTGATGAAAAAATAGATAAAATCAATATGTCTGGATCCGGATATATAACAAAACGAAAACGTCTACCTGGAGTCAGTCCGTCGTTGACCGCGAAAGTGAAAGCTCTAAAAAAATCAAAAATTACTCAAAAACAAATCAAGGACATATTTTCTAACAATTAATCAAAATGTCTTTTTTACATAGTCATTCCTGTGAATGTATAAAGTCCGAATTGGATTTGTTTGCATTGCCGTCAACTCAAACTAGCATTGAAAGTGGAATTTGGATCCATTATAAACCAATTTCATCTCTTGCCGATGATGGTCCTATAGAATTTCAAATTCCTGGAGCAGGAGATGACTACATAGATTTATCTCATACGTTACTTCACTTGAAAGCGAAAATAGTAAATCAAGATAACACCAAACTAACCGCATCTACAGTCGTTGCTCCGGTGAATAATTGGTTGCACTCACTCTTCAGTCAACTTGATGTCTACTTAAATCAAAAACTTGTATCACCACCCAATAACACATATGCTTATCGTGCGTATATAGAAAACTTATTGAACTATGCTCCTGCAGCAAAAAAATCTCACCTCACCTGTGGTTTATGGTATGAAGATACAGCTGGAAAAATGGATTCCACCGATGATACTAATAAAGGATTTACTAAGAGACAAGAATTATCTAGTGAAAGTAAAGAAATGGAAATGATTGGTCACTTACATGGTGATTTATTCAATCAAGAAAAATTTTTAATCAATGGTGTTGATATATGTGTTAAGTTAATTCGTTCTAGAGAAAATTTCAATCTCATGGCCTCTACAGGTGACCTTAAATTAAAGGTATCTATTACGGATGCATCTTTGATTATTCGTAGAGCACGAATCAATCCCAGCGTGTTACTTGCTCATCAAAAGGTCTTAGCTTCTACCACAGCTAAATACCCCATTACTCGAGCTGAAGTTAAAGTTTTAACAATACCATCAGGTGTTCAAGGAAAAACTCTAGATAACATTTTCTTAGGACAATTACCTAAAAGGTGTATAGTGGGATTTGTAAATAACGCTGCTTTCAATGGAAACCTCACTAAGAACCCATTTAACTTTCAAAATTACGACATCAATACTTTTAGTTTATATATAGACGGTCAACAAATACCATCAAAGGCTTTACAACCCTCATTTGAGAACAAAATTTTTACTTCAGTATATCATACATTGTTTTCTGGAACAGGTATACACTTTCTCAATGAAGGTAATGGGATATCCCGAGAACAATACGCTGAAGGGTATTGTATGTTAGCGTTTGATTTGACACCTGATTTATCAGCAAACTCTGCAAGTCATTGGAATCTTGTAAAGCATGGTAGTGTGAGATTAGAAGTGCGTTTTGAAACAGCTTTATCACAAACTATTAATTGCATTGTTTATGCGGAGTTTGATAATGTTATTGAAATAGATAAAAACCGCAATATTTCAGTAGATTATAGTAGTTAAGAACACAAAATTAACTGTTTAAGATTAGATTAAGCGTGAATAATTTAATTCAGATTTGTTGTTAGATTTAAGTTACCAATAAAACGAATTCACAAAATATTAAGTTCTTTGTTTTACTATAATCCTTGCAACCCCACAACAAGAGTCAACTTGGTTGATAAGTACCATAATAGTATCTTGTTAACCTTATATAAGACATTACCACTTTATCATTCGACCTGATAAGATTCTGCAGCGATACGGTGAATAAAAATGAATACAATAGAAATACAGAATTACTTAAAGAAAATTGATCCAAGTATTGAATATAATGTATATGCAGCCAATCGTCTACCAATATATGTGGTAACTCCTACATACGTAGTTAGCAACTTAGACTCTGATAACAAACCAGGTTCTCACTGGGTCGCCATACACATAGATAAGAATGGTTTTGGACAGTACTTTGATTCATACGGTCGACCACCTCAAGGATACCACCGAATGTTTTTAGCGCGAAATTCTAGAATGTGGAATTACAATACAAGTCGAATTCAAAATGACTTTACTATAGTTTGTGGAGAGTACTGTTTAATGTATCTGTATTATAAATACTATGGTAAGAGTCTCAAAGATTTTCAAGTATTATTTAGTGATAATACAATATGCAATGATGTGTTTTTAAATGGTTTATTTAAATCATGTTTTGAGGTGAATAAATGAAATATGAAAATGAATGAATGATTTTTCTTTATTGAAGATTAATAACCCCATACAATACTTATAATTCTTCCAAACAATTTATGAATGTTCCCAATAACTTTACAATCGTAAGCATGAGCATGAAAAAACACTAAAAAGACTTATAACTATTTACAATAATACTTAGCAATAACACAATTCACAAAGAGTTCTAGAATCAAAAACAAATTAATCTATTAAGTATGTAACTTAAAAGAGTACAAAGTTTAAATACAATACAATGTAAGTTAAATTTAAACAGGTAGATTCTTAAGTACAATTAATTAGTTTCTTATTTCAATAATAGTAGTACAAAGCATATGATTAAAGTTATGATATTAAAACATTGACACGCACTGGCACTTTTGTTCATTTGTCTGTGTCTATAAAATATTTCACACAATCGTCCTTACTAGCCAACTGTTTGGTTATATTGTATATAGTGTCCTTGACACTTTGCAAGTTCTTATCACTGTCGTTTTCTGCGTAATATTTAACTCGCACATCAGCGTGTTTCCAATGTTCCGTCGGTGCGATGTTTTTTATTTTATTCACTTCATACACCTCAATTTTTATGAGATGTGATGCAGAACTGTTGTCATCGCTGTTTGATCGGATGTATGAAACACCACCGCTCGTCGATCGACCAACACTGGATGACTTTCTTGTTGTTGTCTTCTTCTTTTTTGGTTTTTCGAAGAACTCATCAATGCTGTTGCATTCGATCGGTCTTTTATTTGCTAATATCGCTTTTTTGACTTTAAAGGCGAGTGTACCTTCTTCATCACTAGGTTCGTCGATTTCTTCAGCATAATAGTAGTTTTTGAAAGTATTTTCAGAAAACTGTAACAAAATGAAATGAAACTGTTTTAATTATCGGTTAAGTAAGTACTGTATGATAAATACTTATAGGTATGCGAAGTATACATGTACACATTAGTAACAATGACAAATTAATAAGACATCAAAGATAGCTAAAATGTATTAACCTGGTGGACAACACATGGCATAAACAATTAATGAAACATCTGGTTACAACACTTTTAGATCAAAGTATATAAAGGTACTTACATTCATTTTTATAACACTTTCACTATTTAACTATTTCACAATTTTACTATCACTTCACTGTTACAAACAACTGGAGATCACACTTCGAGCAGAGCACAGAGTGGAATACGATACCATGTGATTTTGCGTCGGTCTTTTATATGGAGAGGGAGTATTGTTTCCTTGCAGACAAGATCCAACATGTTTCGACTTTCACCTTAAATGTTCCGTTGAATACGTAATATCAGGTAATGTGAATAATGGGAACCGTAATTATTATGACAATGAGAAGACCCAAAGGGTTTTACCTAGAATTTGAGAAAGGTATGGTGTATTGTAACGATTGCTTTATCTATAATAAACAATGCCCGTAATGCGTAAAGGGTGACTATTAAGTAATTTTAAACGGCTTTTACGCAGAAACACGAGTTAATAGAAATACGAGACAAAGACCTTTGCATCCTTCAAATAAAAAAGGGTCGCCGATAGAAAGTAGAAAGTCTAAAACACAACGAAACAGGGAAAATGTTGCTTTATCTATCATAAACAATGCTCGTAATGCGTAAAGGGCAACTATTAAGTAATTTTAAACGGCTTTTGCATAGAAACACGAGTTAATAGAAATACGCGACAAAGACCTTTGCATCCTTCAAATAAAAAAAGGATCGCCGATAGAAAGTAGAAAGTTAAAAGCACAACGAACAGGGAAAAGGTACAAGCTTAAGGGAACCGTAGACCATGAACAAATTCGTGGTTCATACCTACCTCGCGGGTGATATGAAATGGATTCCGCGGACGATATAAATTTTATTCGCGGGTGTTATCAAAATAATCCGCGGCCGATATCAAATTAATCCGCGGTAGGTATCAAGTTAATCCGCGGTAGGTATCAAATTAATCCGCGGTAGGTATCAAATTAATCCGCGGTAGGTATCAAATTAATTCGCGGTAGGTATTAAAGTAATCCGCGGATTAATTCGCGGGTGCCGTGGGCCGAATCTGGAGCAATCGAAAACGTCGGCGAGCAGCCGCCGGAGCGCCGCGGACCGGCCGTCGAACCTGCTCCAGTATCGGTGAATCCCTTACTACTTACATAGATAATAATTTAAACCATCCAACATAAACCATAGAGAATAGTTATCAACGATTCATATTGTCTTTGTTTGCATGATGTAAGTAGAAAGGTAATGAAAATTATCAAATCTTTTTCGGCAACACCTAAGACATTGGCAAATAAATTGTTTATAGCGGGCTTACACAATTCTATCGAAGAAGTTAGTTTTGATATTGGCAACAAGCAAACAAACATTTCGTAACATATAGTATCAAAACAGATTAAGAAACACAATACAAGTTCCTCTGTTCCGTATACCCAGAAACACATTCGCCGTTATTAACGTCAAACTAACATTTATATGTGTTGATAAGGAATCCTAACTTTTTCATTACCTCGCTAGGATCTGTACGGGTCCTTGAAACTGTGTCTTGGGAGTGTAATCCCTGGCTGAGAGAAAGTTTTTTCATTTGTACAGGCGAGCACACGATGCGTAACTACCCGGCGACCGTTCACGGGGCGTTTTTGTCCGGGCTGCGCGAGGCCGGCAGACTGGCCGATCTGCTGTTGCCTCAGCCGCCCATCACTAACGCTAGTGTTGCGGCCGCCACTGCCGCTGCTCATCATTGAATGTTTTAATACAGTCGAAATTCTTTATAGTTATGTTTGAAGCTGTTTGGAAATGTATGTTATGACGCTACAATTCAATTATTCTTCGAACAAAAGGTCACACGTGTGAACTGTCAATAACAAAACTCGAGTTTCCGAAATTTCAATAATAATTGTTTTATTTGACCGATTATCAGTCCTGAATTAAGAATAAATAGAGTCTTCTCATTATATCATTAATTTAGGCTTTATTTTAAAGCTGGCACGAAAAGGGCGGGTGGGTTAAATTATTCCAAGCCGTAACTCGGCTAGTTTTATAACTCGGTTTAACGACGGTTATCTCACATACACTAAGCGAACATAATAACATAAAAATTTGCATGGGTCCATTGAATATTCATACATAGACTTGTGTGAAATTATTAATGCTTTTGATGGTTTTCTCCACTGTTGCAAGTCGATATGGTAAAGTTGTACACTTTTTTATTAAACAATGGCTGAGTAATTCTGGTCAAAAAATATTGTAAATAGTTTCGACTGTACCTACCAATTTCGTGTGTGTGTTTTTGTTCTTGTTCTGTGTATTGATGAATGAAATAGTATGATTATGGTTTGTAACATTGTCATGTTTATGATTTTAATGTGTTCACAAACTATGAAATGTAATATAGCCTATCCAGGAAGATTAAAAAACCTCCTTTGGGGGCGCCATTTTTGCTTTATCGTTATGAAGTTAACTTTGCCAGTACAAGAAATTAGTTACATATTTTATCACACCATGTCGAGGTTTTTTACTTTCCTGGTCGAGTTATACCTCATTTTGATCCTCATATGTGATGGGTTGATGTCGATTGAAATTAAATTCGTGTTTTTTTTTTATTTTAAGTTAAATCATTTTTTTCCTTATTGTATGATTTTTGCTTCTAGAATAGAAATTGATCCCATTCCTCATTTTAAATGTCTCATGTATTTTTTCATGTGTTAAGATTAAAACATATTTTTGAAGTAAAGCCTGCGTTTTATTTGTTTAATTCTAAGCTCAATTATCAACCCTTTATTCCTCAATTGTTAGGCAGAAGCATAGCTACTGTTATAAGATACCCATACTTTCCAAGTTAACAACTTTTATACAGTATGTTTTTAAAAAAATCGATAGCTTCGGAGAACGAACATTATTCTAGGTTTTTGCAAAGGTTAACTTCTGCGCAGTTACAAACAGTTCAAAGTAGTATTGGAGTTTTAAATTGTTTCTAGTACTCCACATTTCCTGAGTGGAGGTAACTTATAAGTCGTAACAAGATGTATTGGGAATAAGAGTGTAAGTGAAAGGTGGTTGAGGACTGTGGTATTTAACTGAAGGCCGATCAATATTGGAGTTATTTTAGGCACTAACAGTGGCGAATTTGAAGTGTTGGCTACTTTAGTCCTCGTAGTACTAGCCTACCCTACAAGGGTGTTTTTATATAGGCCCGTTTTCAATATTAAATCCACACTTTTATCTTGGTTTGTGTACCCGCGTCCTTATATATTTTTATAGCCCCTTATGAACCTATTATCCTTATTAATGACTGCTTCATGCCCGGTCTTAGTCCTCAGAGAAAGTCCACTTTGGGCATTTAACAAAAAAACCTATTATAGTTCCCAAATAATCAGAAAATATTTGAACCTACCCAAATAAACTTAGTAAATTACGTAACATTTAGCAAGAAACAATATAAGCAATAAACGCCGGATTTTATTAAACAAAGTTGTACTGCGACATACATGAACACCGCAGTTCTACGAAACTAGTTTAACTTCGCCTTTGTACTAACTTCAGATAGTACGAACATTTTCATCTAGAAGATAATTTGTGTTGATAAATGAGATATAGTTGTATCTGTTTACCTTCACTCATTTGGCTAGTGTAGGTACTTGGTTTTCAACCTGTGAGGTGTGCATTTCGATTCCCATGTTGGCCCACTAAATTAGTATGTGATTTCGATTAAAAACTAAATACACATACCATGATTGAAATGTCTCTGATATGATAATGTAATGGCATTTATGACATGTAATGAGAACAACCTGCACAAACCGTGAATGCGATATTGGCTGCCTACCCCTTTGATCATTAAGGCGTGAGCTAATACCTGAGTTCACACTGAGAGCTTCAAGCTTGTGCTAGTAATTACATACCCATTACCTAATTACAAGTATTATAGCCCAGGTAGCTAGATGGAAACTCTCATAAACAATAGAATTTATTTGTACGACACATAATGCGTTCAGTATGTTTGATAACACATGACAGACGACTTGCAACATCACGTGATGTATAAAATTAATTTTGAACCAGCTCCCAAAAAAGCAGGATTGTGATGGGATAATTTGTAGGTCTTTTAATCATCTATCTTTGAAAAAATAACTACCTTAAAAACATAATAAAAAAAAATCTACTACTTTTAACCACCACGTATTTCTTTAACTCCCGATGGAAAAAGAGAGGTGGTTATAACTTTAAGATGTTTAAATAATGGGAAGCCTTGCTTTTTTCAACGACACTTTTTATAATTTGTGGGTTTAAAAATTAAAATACAATAAAAACAGTTTTTTTTTTCAATGTATACATGATAACATAACCATTATCTTATTAATAAACTGAGAATGAATATTACTTTAATACATTAAAATACAATAGCATATGAAATGCGTGACCGATTTTATATTCGAGCGGTTACTTCGCTCAAACACCTCGAATTGTATTGTAATCGATATTTTAAAATGAATAATATTAACATAAAAATGCGTGAAACAGTTTAATAAATAAAATTTTATGAGCCAAGTCATTGTACGAATAAAGGTATTTTAAAATTGTATTATAATTTTACTTTATGATTTAATCGGACCCGACAAAAAGTTATACGAATGGTTAATTCGATACAAATTGTATATTCGTTTTGGAACGATTAAGGGACGATTTGGGGCTTAAACAAATACACCTGGTATTGTGGCATCTGTTTTATAATTTCTTTTGAATTATTGTTGTCCTTTTTGTTTTTGAGAGTTAAATAGAGATAGATGGCTTGTATAAGTGTCGTTTTTATTTAATTTATAAAACATGGGTGATTCTACGAAATCAAATGATAATGGCACTGAAACAATAATTATCTCGGTTATTATATAATCGACTGATCCATGATAAAAATCCTCAAATCCCTGTCTTCCTTTTTATCATCATACGTCCTATTCTTTAACATTGTCACACGTTTTAACTACGCGAAGTTATTCTTACATTAAGCAATTATTGTGCATTGCAATGAAGATATAAAGTAATCTAAATAATGGCTAAGATATTATTCCAGCGTAAAATAATTTTCGATTTATCTTACATATCTTTACGTGTTTTCATGGTGGACAGACAGTATAGACGCAGGGAGCACTCTAAGGTCGCCGTCCTAGGGAGATATAAGAAGGCGATGCTTTGCTATCATTAACTATACTATACATTAAACTAGTGTCAAAATATATCTATGTAGCTTGTCACTCTTCAACATTATATATAATAGGTCTAATATAATGATCACTTATTATTCAAATTTTCCAGATATGTACAAAATAATGCTGGCATACTTAACGGCAGAATTAAAGAAGTAATTTTACTTTCTAGACAGCAATCGAATAAAAAATATCGGCGAGTAACAAAAGTAACCTGTAAAGTAAAAGGTAACCTGTAAGTTTTCATAAGTATAATGGGCAACTACGTCTCGGTTTCAGTTTAGGATTTTATTATATTCTTAGTCAACCTACTTTTCATTACTAATATAATTTTATATCAATTTCCGGTATCCCATTAAAAAAAAGTTAAATTAATTATAGTCTAGTAGTATATGTATATATATACCTCTAGAGTAACAAAGATTAGAGGGAAAAATAGAATTTTCATATTTAATGGCTCATTTACTTTCTCGCCTCGTACCTTGCCTCGTGGCTCGTACCGTGTTCGCTTCGCTGCTCGCATGATTCGAGTTTCTGTTTATACTTTCGCGGTGGGTTCATTTGTTTCAGGCGAGTCGCGACTCGCGAGCGCACTGTTTACACTGTCGTCTCCTGGTTCGCCTTGCGAATCGCCTCGCCGCTCGCGCGAGAATGTAAACGAGCCATAAAAAGTTAAAAGGCACAACGTCTTAATATTGATCGTACGCATGCGTAAAACATATCGTAGCGTATAGCATCATGCAGCTGGTGGGACTGCGCGAACAACCGTAGCCATTACTACGCATACATTATAGTTTTTACCGCTGACTTTGTTTACGCGCTAGGCGGAGCGACTGAAGGATTTATGATGGAATTTAATTGCATTTTTAATTATTTTTCAACAGCTCCGGTGTAGTTTAATTGAATACCGGTTAACATAGAATGTAACAGCCTTGTTTTAAATATATTATGTACAAGTACATGATTCCCTGGAGAGACAGGAAGCCAATATTTGTGTTTTCAAATTGGAATAAATTATTTGTTGCTTTTGGCAAGGAGCATTGATTCTTATCGATTCAGATTTGTTCGTAATGTGAGTTTCACAACGAACATTTTTGTACATATTGGTAGTTTCTAGCAAGAAAGATACGAGTTACGACTTTTGAAAGGTTGGATGTGATGAGCTATAGACCGAAATGTTGTATTTTTGAGGCCTATTTCCATGATATTAGCGTTAGCTTAGGCTTCAGAAAGCGCTAAGAGAGTCGATTTATAAAAATACTGTGATATACAAAAGTACACTCCGAAAATTCATCCTCCTTTCTGCGCGCAGTCGGACAAAAGCCAAACCAGCCTTGTTTGTTACGAAAGCATCCAAGCATACATTCGTGCGGATAAAATTGCGACGACACATTTAAATGCTGGGTTGTCGGACCGGATGAGGAATATAAGGAAATGATAATACGAAGTGCTCATTTGATGTGAAATGAGCATACTTAATTACCGCCTCGGCCGCAGCACTGTGGTGGAATCCTGATGCGGGGCGGGTTTCGAAGTTGACTTCCTTATGTAAGATATTACATTATTATATTGTAATAACAACGTGTGTTGGTTATTGAATACATTAGATTTTGAATTCTTTTTATTTGTTTATAAACGTTGTAAGAAGGAATAAGGCAATATTTGAAAAATACTTTTACTAATTTACGTATATGATTTATTTGTGACTAAACACTTTTAAAGTACTTAGATACCTATTCATTACTTAGTCGCTTCGCTTAGTAAAATAACTTACATTGAAATACACAGAACACAGAAATCACCTACCCATAAATAAAAAAACATTATTTGAGATTTATTCTTTTTAAGAAAATATTAGTTTTTAATTAAAAAAGAAAATAATAGAAAATCCTATCAGTAGCATGGTGCATGTAAAGGGGCGCGAACATACTCAATACACCGACATCTTAATACAAAATTAATTACATTAGGATATTCCAATTAATCTACTGTCGTTATTATAAAACTCTAGTTTGCTTAGATAGCTGACTCTCCTATTACAAATAAAATATCCTGTCCAATCTCTCAAGGGAAATTAAATTTTATTTCTGAAGTTATTAGATTCATTTTTACGATGTCAAAATTACAGTTGTGGCTTTTCCCCATCAGCTAATCAGATTTTAGTAGCCCACGCCCATTGATTAACATGGCAGATAAAACTTAGTTTAATGAAGTATTTTTATACTTTCCATTTTTTCACATTGTTAGCTGACTGTTGGTTTTTGTAACGAGGTCCGTGGAGAAGTGTGATGTGCTGGTAAACTTTTAAGACCTTTTTTAATCAAATGAATATTGCAAAGTGTTCATAATATGTATTAAAATATTTCTTCTATGCACTGACCCTCTACTTTGTTCATAATGATCATTAATTAACGTAAATGTGGTTTCTAAATAAATGTCTGCTTGGCTTATACTATGTTTTTAATAAATAGAACCGATAAATAAAATAAAATATAATTCAAATTTGTTTGACAAATCTGTATTTTAGAAGAAAACTACTGTTCGTATAATTTACACGTTTATAGGTCTGCCACTGCTAGTACGGTAGTAAGAGCATTATTTTATTATGTTAGATTGTAGCTTTCAAACAAAGTTGAACTGATAAACTAGGATAATCGTAAAACGACGTTACAACATAAACCTTAATCTTTACATTCGTTTGTTATTTTTAGTTTAAAAACATCTCTATTAATGTTATCTCCTTTATATAAACTTGCAGTAGCTTCATAAAACGACCCTAAAACAACAGCCGTAAGTTTTCGCTTAATTTTCTTGAATCACAATGCAGAGTTAGCGGGATATTGCCCAAGATTGTTGTAAAGTGATAAACTCGAATTCCTTTGATGTGATCCCAAATTATAGAGTTATTATCCAACTTGTAAAATTTTAGAAAGCTTTCAACTTGCATCATCGATTTTTGTGACCAAAATAAACTTCGATGTAATTTTTAAATAAGAACTTGATAATTATTATTTGCCGGTATTTAAATAATAATATAAGTACATACAAACATTCTCGATCTTGTATTTATTGACGATAAGCAGTGTTGTAGCCAGTGTAACTACAGGACATAGTGAGACTTAACATCTTATGTGTCAGGATGACGAGCGCAGTGGAATGCCACACAGTACTTTGTAACTCAAAGTGCTGGATGGTGTTGGTACTGTTTATGGGTGGTCGTATCGCTTACCATCGGGTGAACGGCATGCTCATCCCGTCATTTAATGCCATAAAAAAAAAGCAGAATTATATTTCAGCTCCTCACATTTTCAGTGATTCGGGGTACCTCTCTTTCGGGATATCTCTGCTCTACAATTTATATTCTATCCTCAATTTTTTATCAGTCCTCTCCACACATTTCACTGTCCAGTGGCCGTTTGGCCGTTTCGTTACAATTAACCCTGCGGTGGTTTAAAAAAATGGCCGCGTAGCGAGTCGGACAAACGAGGAATTAATATCGGTGTCGGCTGCCATTTATTTTCCCACTTTGTTCAGTGCGGCGCTTTCTTATCTTACAGTAATTATGCAACAGAAATGTATTGTTTGCTTAAAATTTGTTCGAGTGATGAATTATTTAGGTACTTTGTTCTTCGCGCCTCCCCTTTTAGTGGTAACATTTTATTTAGTTCGAATGTAATTGTTACTGAAATGAATATAGTTTATATTATTTTCCTAAAATTTGGCAGATAGGTACCTAGGTAGGTACTGTTGTTTATATACTTAGTTTTAATATTGCTTAAAAATTTGGCTTCTTTAGAATATCCCTTCAACGCCTGCTTTATATCTATACTAATATTATAAAGCTGAAGAGTTTGTTTGTTTGAACGCGCTAATCTCAGGATCTACTGGACCGATTTTGAAAATTCTTTCACTAATAGGAAGCTACATTACTCCTGAGTGCTATACTTTTTGTCCCGGAAAAACTTTTCCACGCGGGCGGAGCCGCGCGCAATGCTAGTATAGATACTTATATACGTGACTGCCCTATATACCCGGATGCCGGTGTCCGCCGCGGGCGTGGACGAGTCAGGCATGACCGCTAGGTAGGTCAAACCGATTCAAGCAGGCCGGTGTAATTGTGTCAACTTCCAAGGAATAATCATCTCTCGTTAGTCGACACTCTATCTAGACATCACTCCTCTTATGTACCATCAGGTGGAGTAGTCTCTTTTCCGTTTCTGTATAAAAAAAAGTTAATGCTGCATTACTGCATTTACGTATATTATATATTTATATACAGTTTATTATATATAGTTACGTATCTACTCTGTTACTGCCGTAGGTACTCTATCTTGTTCTCACTTCACCTGGCCTTGTGTTACGTCCGAATTAGTTTAGCAGCTGTGATTTGATAATTCCGAAAACCGGTGACAGTTTCTATTCTATTAGATGGACCCCAAGTTCAGCTCAAGCAAAGAAGTTGAAGTTCTGTTTTTGAATTTTTCTAAATGGCGCCGATTCTTGCCAATTTTCCCAAGCTATCTTATAATGTTTCTAGGTTATATCGGTAGGCTGTATAAAATTTATTAAAATTAGTTAGTATTTCAACTTCTTTCGTGGGTAAATTTTGGAAATTTGCTACTTCAATTCATTATTTTATCCAATTTGCATTGATATTTATTTAAAAATAATATGTGAAACAGTGACATCTATTAAAAGTTTTGTGAAACGTGTGGACTTGCGCACGCGACCTATTCAAGCCGCTAGTGGACGGTCGAGTAACTTGTTCTGAGGTTGGATTGTCTTTGATATGCATAGATGGCAATAGGATCGCAGCAGAATGCGCGCGCAAGAAGGCCTTAGTATGGTTTGAAAATTATTCCACAGATATCAACTAGATGGCGCGTAATAGGAATAAAATTGCGTACTGAATAATATGGAAACTTGTTATTTCTGCCTATATCCCTTGTCAATGAAGAAATTATTCGCCTTATTTTTTATGGGCGGTGGCTTGCCTTGATCTAAAAGGAACTCTTCCCGGCTAAATCATATAAGAAGTTAAAACCAAGTGTTTTGCAAAATGAGAATTGAACCTAGGACCTCTTTGTCCACAGCTCATAAACTTTGCCACTAGAAAAGGCGATATTATTGCTTCCCTTGACTTAAACTTTAGTTTGGCATCTATTAAAAAAAGTCATTGACTCGCAGAAAATAAAAAAGAGAGTCGGGACTTAAAACTTCCTATATAGAGATGTCAAATTACCTATTTTATCAACACAATTGCATTTTTTTCTGTCTACTCTACTGTGGTCTGTGCTGTTGTGTATGTGTGTGTACGGCAAAGTGCCCCACTGCACCTGATGGTAAACGGAGAGAGGTCCAGATAGAGTGTCGATTGATGAGCGATTTCTTTTTTTTAAATGTAACCTTTTTAATGTCATCAAAATCAGCCAGATATAAATAGTAGAGCCAAAGAGATTGTTTTACAATTTTATACATATTAATGAAAAAAGACTTTCTTCCAGTCATATTAAAATTGTAAGAAGAAAGGCCTATTGTAAAATAATAAAATAATCGTATGTAATTGGAAGAAAGTGCTTACTTGATACAAGTACTTACACATAAACTTTCACCTATACAATGTAGGCATCTCCAGATAACCTTTACTACTCAAGACAATGTGAAATGGCAATGATCAGCTAGGTCAAATGTCAAGTTGAAAACTAATACACATCGCCCGCGCCATAGAAAAAGTGGCATGTCATCAACAGAAGCAACAGACCCCAAAATAACACAATATAAAAACTGTCGCAGAATCTTTTTCTCATTCTACGTTTGCCCTTTAAACAAAGTTAATGTCTTTTAAAAATAATTTCTATGCAGTGACTGTCATAATGTCGCTTTTATCATTTTCTGTTTTTATAATAATTTTAATAATAACAACGGCAAAATCCGATGCACTGACGCAACAAAAAACCAATTCTTCGGCGCAAAACTTTAAAGAATTTATTACGAAAATGATTAAAGAACAGAGTTCGAAAATACAAACGCTTTTGAAGAAAATTCAAACGAACGCACAGTCTGTTTTATCTAAAATAGAGAACTTGCGGCAAGCCAAAGCAAGTGCAACAAATTCAAAGAATTTTGTAATGAACTTGGAAAATAATTATAAGAATCAAAGGCAACAAATTGAATCGAGTCTTGCTGTGGATACGTCTACGGAAGGTGCAGATGCGAGAAATTTTAATAACCATTATGCTACCAGTAGTTATGGTGTTAGTGGAAATGCAAACTATGGAACGCCTACATACCATCATCATTCGATAGGATTTGATCCTATAAATATAGTGGTTTCAGTGTCTCTTTTATCGTTCCTTCTGCAAGCACTTCAAGGACTTTTGAGTAGGACCAGATTACCGACGCCAGTAGTGGAGGCAAGGAGTATAAATCCGGAGAAAGTTTGGAATAATAAATTTGAGGATGTGAAACCAGATAAGTACTTTTTGAAAAAGAAATACATGAAAAAATATTTTTCTAAATGATTGCGTGTTATTTTTTTTTAATGATTGAAGAGTGATTATGTCATAACAGATATACGTTTGAGGTTTATGTCTGATAAAATTTGTTGTTATTAATAAAACTTGATTCTTCTTGATTATGAATATAGTCCTTCAATTACAAATTTGTGAATTTTTATTCATATATCTGTGTAGTATAAAATAAATGATAATTTCTTAAAGCTAGCCTGCCGCATATTTTAACATGCATCTCATTTGGAAATAAAACGTCTATAACTTAGGTTATTTATTAATTGAGGATCAAGAGGGCTCCTGGGGCTGTAACTTCTAATACCGAGCTAATCGGCTTGTAGAAATTGCTATGTAAAAATTTGAGAGGGAAATTGTTCCATACAGGTACGTTGTATGATCATAAAAGCCTTTACACGTGTATGTACGTTACTTATTAAGATTCAGGTGTTTTCTTCAAATATAGAAGGAAATACAAAGTTAAGTAGGTAGGAATGCCTCGGTGGCGTAGTTGTATTACGATACAACTGCAATACTGAGGTCTGGGGTTCGATCCCCAGGTCGGGCAAAGTGATATCGGATTTTTCTAATCAGTATCAGCTCGGAGTCTCGAATTTTTGCCCGATATGGCGATAAGTTCGCCTCCTATCACATCATGGGACGGAATACGGCGAAAAGTGGCTGTACTAGTTGCACCTCTGCCTACCCCTTCGGGGATATAAGGCGTGAGTATGCGTATGCGTACTATTTTTTTTATTTTATTTATTTATTCTTATTTTAAGGAACTTTGTCGAATGTTACGACCAAGTCGCTCCATACGTCCGGCTTATACTTATTAAGAACTGAAATAATTTATAATATGTTTGATTTTGATTAATAGTTATTTTACTTAGTTTTGTTTTTTACTTTTATCCAACGTTTACGTCATACAAATTCTGAATGAGTGTCAAGCAACGAGAAAAGAGGTGAAATACGCAGATGTGACGTAATCGGGAATTACGATGCGTGCGAAAGAAAGAGATGAAGCGATAACCCCACTCCTGCACAATGCAATATTTGAGATGTGAATCACCTAGTGACACATTTTTTAACCAATTTTTATGCGTTTTTTTACAGAAAGCCTTCTTTTCGTAGAATAATCGAATAAACGTAGAATAATCTATAAAATCCAACATAGAAAAATACCTTATCATAAATGGGAAGCTATTTATTATTACAACATAATTTAAATACATTTTCGCAGTGAAAGCCATCCATTTCCAAACCCCAACTTTTATACATCGATATTCATAAACGAGGCAAGAATAGCCAACAAAATATAAAAATATATCTTTATAGTGTTCACACAACGTAATGGTGGACATATTGAGGGATTCTCACGATATCAGATGCCTCGCTGAGAGGATATCGTTTACCATCATAGCAAGTGAGCATACAAACACCGATGATTTTTATCGGCGATATCCGAACAAACCGATTTTCGTAAATATTTCGTATGATTTATACGCAACCTTTTGTATGTATTTGCATGATGTTAATATTTATTGTATTAATATTTAATACCAGTTAAGTATCTAGTTGATACATTATAAAACAAAATTATAAAATTGCATTTCGAATAATATTTAAATCTATACTATCATTATAAAGCTGAAGAGTTTGTTTGTTTGAACGCGCTAATCTCAGGAACTACTGGACCGATTTTAAAAATTATTTCACTAATAGGAAGCTACATTACTCCTGAGTGCTATAGGCTACTTTTTATCCCGGGAAAACTTTTCAACGCGGGCGGAGCCGCGCGCAAAAGCTAGTAAATAATAAAATCCATAGATTCTTAGTGGATGGTATAATTTTTGTTAGTTAAGAAAGAAAAAATTGGGCCATTTGATCGCCAGATTTTGAGAACCTGCTTCAGTCGTAAGTAGTCATTCAAAAGGATTCCTAACCACGTCTACTTGACAGGACTATATTATGTATTTAGGACCTTTATTGGGGTAATCTAAATCCTTTATAAGAATTAATGCAAACCTATTTTATCTTTTCTTAAAGTATCTTTATTAAAATATTGTAACTGTAAAATGTGTATATCAAAAACTTTAAAGTAAACGGTTTATAAAGAAGAGCTATGTTGTACAGTTTATTCATTTCATTGACCTCGCCACGAGTGTTATTGGATCAGAAGCGGATTTGTTTGTGTTTCCATGTTTCCGAACGAATTTTAGCCATGTGAGTGACAGAACTATGTAGAGTGCATATAACGCCCAAAACGTATGAATTTGTTTGAACAGCAAATCGAAATTTTGGAGACTACTCTATAATATTGGAATATAAAATCATATCATACCATACCATACCAGCCCTGTATTATATGTATATACTGCCCACTGCTGAGCACGGGCCTCCTCTACAACTGAGAGGGTTAAGGCCTTAGTCTACCACGCTCGCCTAGTGCGGGTTGGCAGATCTCAGGTATGCTGGTTTCCTCATGATGTTTTCCTTCACCGTTAAAGCGAGCGATAATTCACAAAGAATACATACATAACTTTTTTAGAAAAGTCAGAGGTGTATGCCCTTGGTTTTTGAAACTGCGGACATTCCTATCGGCAGTCCGTTCCACCACAACTAGGCTACCGCCGCTTAGTATAAAATTAACTGGGGTGGTATTGCTTTATACATAAGGAGGCTTTACGTTTCGCTTGTGAATTATGAGGGCGAAAGAAAATTTGTCGTATCCGCCGTATTATTTTATGGGGCATTGTTTGTCTCCGAATGCGTTTTTTATATGCCATTTAATGACGAGACGAGCATGCCGTTCGCCTGATCGTACGCGATACGACCGCCCATTAACAGTAGTAACACCATACAGCACCTTGAGTTACAAAGTACTGTGTGGCATTCCACTGCGCTCGACATCCTGAGATATAAGATGTTAAGTCTCATTATGTCCAGTAGTTACACTGGCTACAATTTCCTTCAAGCCGAAACACAACAGTGCATGCACACTGCTGCTTAGCGGTAGAAATAGACATTGCGGTGGTACCCACCCAGATGGACTCTTACATATGAGAGACCTACTGGTGGTAGGTCTCTCGTATGTATAAATAGTAGTAGTGAAACGATATTTAATTGTCATTTCTTTCCTTTTGATTATTGAACTATTAGCTAAGAAGCCTATTTATTCGTCTATTATTATGTTTATAGATTAGGTGTTGCTCGCGGCTTCGCCCGCGTGAAAAGCCTTTTACGCTTCAAAAGTCCATAAAACACAGCAAGACGCCAGCGCCATCTACTTAAAGAGCAAGATTTAAAATATCCATTACTTCCCATGGGAGCAAATTTCCGGTAAAAAAGGTACCCCAATTGTTAATCCAGGACGTGACCTACCCGTTTGCCAAATTTCATCCAAATCCGTTTAGTTGCTTCTGCGTTTACTTCTATAAAACATTCAAACATCCAAACATTTTCACAAACTTTCGCATTTATAATATTAGGAAGAAGTAAGAATAATAAGCAAGATAAGAAGTAAGATAAGATTAATGTGGTCAGGCACAAAGTTATTATAAGAACTCAAAGCCTCTGGATACTGCCTGTATTGCGCATCGTCTGTGCAACTTCAACGCACACATCTGTACAGAAAAGTGTACAGTTTCCAATTGGATCGCGTTTAGTGTGCGTTTTAATAACGTTTGTAGCGCGTTGTCGGCGCGTATATAATACGCCGTCTGCAAAGACCCTTAGAATCGAGATCCTATGATGAGACAGTCTCTTGAATACACCTTTTGAAAAACACAAACGTCAAAGCATTTATTAATCTTTTTATCTGAAAATTTTGAAACTAGCTTTTACAGAAAATCTATTTTAATAATGTTGCTTTTTCAAATCCCACACTACGAACTCAGCTAAATGTTATCAAAGTAAAATTCATCTTTATTATTTCAATTTCAATTTTAAGCATTTTAGTGATGGCTTAGGTTGGTTTCAGTAAAAATCCCCGTATTATCCTCTGTCAGGGAGCAGAAACGCGGGCGGGATGTGCAGTGACCAAATAAATCTGCATGCCGAGATACGTTATTTTTCTATAAGCCTTTTTCATTTATTTTAGTTTTATATGCTGTTTTCCGAGTTGAATTTTGAAAAAGAAAACGTTTGCGCCTGTAGAGTTTTAATGTTGATTATTGAGACTTTGCTAATCGAAATCATCAGGCGTCGCGTTGAAGTAACAGAGCTCGTACTGCATAGATACATACAATATTGAATTATATCGTCAATCATTGCTTGAGCCTTATGTTGTTTTAATAGTATGTACCCGAAGTTGCAACCAGTCTTGAAGTTATGTTTGATATAACTAATGTAGAGTTAGAAAATAGATAGAGAGTTTGAGAGTTTTAATATCATTGTGTAGAAACTGACTGCCTCGGTAGCGTCGTTGTATTGCATGCGGGGTACGACAGTGCTCTGGGGTCCTGGGATCGAATCCCGAATAAGGCAAAGTGATATTTGGATTTTTTGCTGAGTATTAGCTCGGATTTGGGAATTTGTTCCCGATATAGTGATAGGCTCTCCCCCTATCATATAATGGGGCAGAACACACTCAGCTAAAAGTGGGTCCCCTAGTTGCACCTCTGCCTACCCCTTCGGATATAAAAGGCGTGATTGTGTGTGTATGTTCGAAGTTCGACGTCTTGAAAGATAAGATTTTTTCTTCAACATGTGTCATTTAAAGTGCACAAACTTATTTTGAAGACTCAAATTGATATTAATACCGTTGTGTAGTAAATACCCTGTAGTTCTAAAGACATTCCCTATAACAGTTAACTGATTGGTGCCCTACTCGTGTTTGTTCTAAGCCCAGTGACGGAGGTTAATGCATCACCGACGCAGATTTTAGATCCATAAACTATTTACAGATGAGCGCACTGCGATGTTTTGTCAATCTTCCGATTTAGGATGTCATTAATTTAACGATTACGAGGTCGGTATTTTGCTTAGGTATATATAGGTATAGGTACTACAAGTAGGTAGGTATACAGATTTGATTCAAACAATTCGGCAAAATACGAAAATAACAGATTTAATACGTAACTAACATTACAAAAGTGAAAAGATAGTACATGTTTATCAAATGGATTGTTTAAAGCATTGTAAGTTGTTTATTGATACGAATCGAAAATTCGTACAAAGGAGATGTCCGCTTTTTGTATGGGTGCTGGGCGTCAGTCAAAATGTAACCAGGCTCAAGCTTTATGGACATTAAAGGGGCAAAAATATGGATCTTGGATCCATTAAAAATATATTTTAGACCTCTCCATTTATAAGTAACTTTTTTAAAAACGTTCATTTTAAGTGTAGTTTTTAAGAAAAATAAGTTTACATAAATCTCAAAATCGGAGGACTTTAAAATTATACTATTGCAAAGGCCTAGTTTTTGTGAGAACTATCTAAATATGTATCATGTATCTTGGTTAGATTTTAAGCCCGTTTTTTGACATTTTTGGACATATTGGTTTTTGGTCCTTTTAATTATTGTTCAACTTGGATATCAGTCAACGCCTCATGTTTGACACAAATCCATTACCACTAGACCACTCAAACAACTAACTAATATCTATTTATTAGTACCTACAGCTATTTAGAAATAACAATAATGTATTTCCTATCAAATCGCAAAACTTGAAGCGCCTGACCTTTTCAAATAGCATACTGCACGATATGTGAAACAAAGCGAGGATGATAACTGATACAGTCTTGATTTCTTATGTTTACGCGAACGTTAGACATTTAAATAAAACTATTTTTCGGATTTTATCGCGGGTTTTTAATAAGAACCCAAAAGACCGGCTGCGAGACTTCAAGACACTGTGAGCTCATTCTGCGTAGATCGGACCGTCAACAACGAATATTTTTAAAAAAAATCGTCAAGTAGGTAGATATTGTAACGTTTAAATTTCGGACTACCAACACCTCAGTCCGCCCCGTGACCATGAAGGTTGCAAAGCCTTCGAAACGTCGGGAGAAAATATAAATTAAAAACCGCGATAAAATCCTTATATAAATGTATCTTTTGTTCTTTTCTTTTAGTATAAAACTAAACTTCACTTCCTGTTGTATTATTTTTAATTTAAAGAGCGTCAACGTAAATTAACGTCAACTGAATACATTTGGAAATGTTTACCATTATTTTGAGGAAGGGGAAGCAAAATGTATCCGTCATACGGTAATACTATTGTCAAAAGTTTCTCAAACGTCACTAACAATCACATTCCAAATTCAAAATCATAATGCAGCTGTCATAAACGACGACACGTCAACCCTTTATCGCGTTTCTTAATTTAAAATATTCAGCTGCGTTTTCTTTGGCTAAATCGGTTTTGTATTAATTTGACAGTTAGTTGACACTGTTGACAGATACACAATAGTGTCGGCAATGACATTGTTGCAAATGTTGATTCTATAGAAGCGGATTAAAGGGTTGATAGTCGCAGGTACGTGAACCCCAACGATGTTATTTAACTGTATAACATTTGGATTATAAGATGAGTAAATATAGGCATAAGAAATATGGAAACGTAATTGTACTGTGAGCCGAAAAGTTTTAGGTTCGATTCGCATTATGGGAATTAGGAAATTATGGGAGTCTTTGCAGTTGAAAATCTCACCTCAGTTTAGCTTATACAGAAATTGACTATCTCTCTATTAGATCAATTTTATCTCATAAATATTATTAAGCTTGTGGTCTAACAGAAAAAATATTGCCAAAAATTTGGTGTGTATTTAGACATAGAAATTATAGTTAACATAATACCGAATAAGAATTCCATTAGATGGGAACATAAAACAACATCCAAAGCATTGCTAGATAACTACGAATTCTGTATAATATTATATTATGTTAAGTATCTACAAGACACAAATAGAAAGACAAAGCTTCAATCTTCAAACGACCCACGTTATAGCTGAGGGTTAAAAACGTTTAAAAGCTCTTGAGGACCAGCGCTTTCTTCCCCATTATAACATGATTTGTCATTTTTGTCTCTGCCTATATTGCTAATTATCCTAATCAGCTTTTCTACTCCGCTAGGGGAGGTTGGGGTGCAGTACTCATGTTTCTTATTATCTTTCAAGATTGAATTCTTTCCCTGAGGGTATGTAGGGGCTTGTCAGCATAGGGAAAGTAACAAACCCTTTGAAAAACATTTAACCATCTTCACTTAGAGTATGAATAGATAATATGAGAACAAGAATATTTCGATAATTATGAGCTAGCGTCTGCCCACGGCTTCGTAAGCGTTAATGTCTTTTTTTTAATTTTCACTAAAAACGTGCATATTCCAGAATAAGTTAGTACGTATGTTAATTAAGAATATGGTATATAATTTCGCCACATTTCATGTAAATATTATGTTCAACGAATTATGTTAGCAATTTTTGAAGTTATACATACTTCTTTTGGCGCGTTAGGGAAAAATTATGAGAGTAAATTTTAACGATGCGCGCGCACACCGTCACGAAAAACCGACACCCTGAAGTTAACTATAGTCACATTTTAGTTTTGAATTTTGAACGTAGAATAAGGCGAAAGATATTGAAGTTATACTTCTTTTGGCGCGTTATTTAAAAAGATTTTTATCTTGTTACGCCAAAGAAGTATAACTTCTAACGCGTGTACATAACTACACAGACACTTTTTTTTATCATAGTAGGATTAATCATTTTGACCACTATACACGACAAATAAGGCGGCGACTACACACAAGTAATCCGTTATTGAACGAACGCCCCTACTATGTGCTCTAATCAAAAGATTCTTTGTGTGCTAACCCTACTTCAATTAAAATTCAAATGTATGAGAATGAAATTTGTATGTCCAATCTAAACATTCATTAAGGGAAATATCAAAAAATTCTGTTCAAACAAAATCCCGTCCCCCTTTTAAACCGCTTAAGCTAATTATTATAATAAAACTGGAGGAACATGGCTTATACACTGCCTTTATGACATTTGCTTGGAGTTGTATAATTTCGCTAATTTACAAAATGTCTGGATATTTGAAATTTTTTATGAAAGTAGAGATGGCTTGATGTTAAGCCCTTTTTCGAAGAATGTATTAGATGCATTACTAATAATACAGTAAAGATAAAGTATATTATTATTTAAATAACACACACACACACACACTCACACCTTTTATCCCCAAGGGGTAGGCAGAGGCGCAACTAGTGCACCCATTTTTCGCTGTGCGTATTCCGTTCGATGATGTGATAGGGGGCTAGCCTATCGCCATATCGGGCACAAATTCCAGACTCCGGGCTGATACTGAATTTAAAAGCCCAATATCCTTTTGCCCGACCCGGGAATCGAACCCAAGACCTCAGCAGTGCAGTCATACCCTAATACAACTACGCCACCGAGGCAGTCAGTTGTTTAAATAAATTTTATTATTATTATTTTATAATGTTGTATCTGAATCAAGTAGTTGGACCAAACATATGTAAAACTACTTCTTTATTTTAAAGCTTTTAGTTGTGAACCAGTGACGAACAAAATCTAGAACCATTAGACGAGTGGAAAGCCCGTTTCATACTTCAGATTTATAGGAAATAATCATTTCACATAAAAAAAAAATAAAACACATAAAAAAATGACATTGAGATGGTTTCATCGACAATGATTACTCCCAGGATGCCAAATTAGACCAGCTTGGCGAACTGGCTTACTCGAGGCGATTGACCCCACTAAAAAAATAAAAGCGGCGATAGCCTAGTTGGGAGTGGAACGGACTGCGGAGCGAATGACCGCAGGTTCAAAACCCAAGGGCATACACCTCTGACTTTTCTAAAAAGTTATGTGTGTGAACTATCGCTCGCTTTAACGGTGAAGGAAAACATCGTGAGGAAACTTGCATATCTGAGAAGTTCTCTATAGGAATTTCGAAGGTATGTGAAGTCTGCCAACCCGCACTAGGCCAGCGTGGTGGACTAAGGCCTAAACCCTCTCAATTGTAGAGGAGGCCCGTGCTCAGCAGTGGGCAGTATATAATACAGGTCTGGTATGGTATGGCATGGTACATAAAAAATATATATACTCGTTTCATTGAAAACCGTCTTCTATTTTTTTAAGTCGGTTAAAAATAGTACAAAGTTCTATTTCCTAGACCCATCACAAAATACCTGAATATTATTGGCGCCGCAACATTGCACGTTCTTGTTCATATTGTTCATATAGTAAAAGCTCATTGGGACGTTCCTCTTTGCATGCGGAACCGTTTGATCTTGTACGAGTTAGGTGAAAGGAAGGCCTGTGTTATGCGATATTTGGGTGATTTACACTATATGTGTAAACATTGGCGTAGCTAGAGTCATTTTCCAGGGGGGGGGAGCAGTGACCTAGACTTAAAAAATCGTTTAAAAAAATATAGTAGCACTAGGCTGCATCAAATCTTTGGGGTGGGCACGGCCCACCCGACCCCCCTCTTTATACGCCTATGTGTGAAAATATCATTCAATTATGAAGTCATGAGCATTAAAAACAATTCTAATTACTGTTATAATAGGGCTTACACATCAGTTTTGGACTACATTGGACAATAGTAGTAATTTGCGGTATAGTTCTAATTTATTTTAAACCAGTGATGTGGCACTATTTGGCACTCATCAGAATAAAAATCATCTTAATTTCGAAATAAAAATATATTCGGCACAAAATAACCGCGAACATAATTTAAAACATCTGATTAGTCTAAACTCAAGTAAACCCTCTCTTGTAGAATTATTTTTGAACACATAAATAAATCGGTAAGATTTTGTCTACACTCTGCCCAGGCATACCCAGCGACTACGCATTCTTTACAACAGATTTTACAAACCGATACCATATTTTATTTGTTCTCCTACTAATAAATTAGTATTGGATAAGCGTAGTATTTTCTCACATACTTGAAACAATAATGCGTACTTTGACCTGCGTTTTGTGCAAGATTTGCCAATCAAAAACGTTCCTCTGAAGGGGAGCGTGCAAATATAAAATTCATTACTGCACCTCCATCGCTAATTTGCTCTCGCAAGGGGATAAGACGGGATAAGGGACCCTAATATCCCGTCATCGTGAAGACGTCAAAGGCAATAGGCACTCGAGACGCCACTTGTCTATTTGTAATTGAATATGAAAATCTTTCACGCCGTACGGTTTAAAAAGGCCGTCGACTTAAAGTCAAGCTTGAAGAGAATATTTTGAGATAACTAAGTTACATTTGGATTTATTAGATTTTTCTTTATAGTGAAAGTATGCTTTTGAAATTGTGTTATTTGATTATGTTATTTTCGAAATGCTATTTGTAAAATGTTATAATGGTACTTATGAAGAGAATTTTTCTATATCAATCAACGTTTTAAGAAAATATGACATGCTAATATTAGTTTGCCTTTTAGTATGTTTTTTTTCTGCATATTTTGGTAATAAGAATAAGTTTGTTTCCAGAAAATATAAAATACAACCACACGAATTGAGAACCTCCTCCTATTTTGGAAGTCGGTTAAAAATACAGGTAAATTTGTGCACTATAAAGACCACATTTATATAACTGTGTACAAGACAAAGTAATCAGGGGATTACCCTGTGCCCAAGGTAAAAATTTACTTGGCAAAATTATTCAATTTTGGAAAGAAATTGAAATAATTATAACACTGTTATCACAACCAGGAAGGCACATGCGCGGGGGAACATTAGCCGCGGGCCGAGGCACACAGTCAGTGTGTATACCTCTTGGTTGCATAACACATTGAGGCCTAAAAGGGCCCGCGAACATTTCCTGGCACCCTCTCTTTCCGCCCATCCCGGGAACCTTCCTCCCGTCCCCCACCTTTCCTTCCATATTCCTCTCCCACGTCCCCTCCAGGCCCCTGCAGTCGTCAAGCCGGGGGACTCCAGTATCCCATTCGCAGGTTTCCCCCGGTGTTGACTGCAGGATCGCCTATCCAAAAAAAAAAAAACCAGGAAGGCAGGCCGCAATAAGTATCGCAACTGTCGATGCACCGTTTCTTGTTAGTCAATATCATTTAAACTACATCGTAGTCCTCATTCCTAGGAATATAGCCATGGCACAATTTTGCTCGTGGTAGGTCTTTCGTATGTGAGAGCTCGTCTGGGTAGGTATCACCGCCATGTCTATTTCTACCGCCAAACAATAATGTACATGCATTGTTATGTTCCGGTTTGAAGAGCATTGTAGCCAAGGTAATTACAGGGCATTATGAGACTTAACATCTTAGGACTCAAAGTGACGACCGCAGTAGAGTGCAACGCAATACTTTCAATTAAAAGTTCTGTATGGTGTTGGTACTGTTTATGGGTGGTCGTTCGCCTACCATCAGGCGTGCGGCATCATCTCGTAATTTAAAAGTTATAAAAAATACTATTAAAATTATGAGTCATATCTGGAAAAACTATGTCCTTACTCAGCGTCAGAGAAAAACTTGCAGCGAGCATCAGCCCTCGTTCACGTCTCGCAGGATGCTCAACGACGAATAAAATACGCGCTCTTTAGATAAAATAATTCGTCATTTAATTTGTAAAATGTTAAAAATATTTTCCTTTGGTTTTAGTAATGGATGAATCGTTTATTGGCGAAAATTAAATAGTAGTCATGAAATAGTGTTTTATTCGTAACTACATATTAACTAGTCTTTGATTACTATTAAGTTACAGTATAGGAAAACGAAGAGAGAATATTGATGGATTGATTGATGAATATTTTATGCTACCTTTGCCGAATATTTGTTACAATTACGTTTATTCTCGACTCGAAACACTCGGCATGCGATTTTCAAGTTGACTTGCTCAGCATCCATGTTTTCATTAGAGGCGGAAAGAAGGAAAATTGGATTTAAACATGAAAGATCGAAGGTCTTCGCTGCTGATAGCGTACTTTGAGCCTGATTTAATTAGGCGAAAACTTGAGGAAAAACGCCAAAGTGATTTTTTCCCTTCATTTTTAGCGTGGTAAGTAATTCTTAGCACCCTTATAAAACGGGAGTGGGTAGATTAAAAAGCGGATTGGATTGGAATATAAATACTTGTTCAGTTTTATACTGTAATATTTGAATTGCGGATAAACAAACCGATAAACCTTTTAACAATGTACATTAATGGTTGGGTACCGAACTTCTGTAAATAAGATATTTGGATAGATTTTATCTTTTTTTAAGATCTAGCGTTCGAGAGAAATGTTTCTGTTGGAAATTATTATGTTTCATAGCTATGCTTTTGTTTTGTTATTTCTAGCTAAGTATAAATAAGGCTATCGAATTTTCTCTCGGGGAGTTCCAAGTTTACTACCTACTGCTACAGCCTACAAATAATAAAATAATTAAAAATAATAATATATAGAGAAACTCATAACCTTGAGAATACGTCGATTGCAGCTTAGAAAAGAGACAGAAAAAATGATTAAATCACCATAAAATAATTGTAGAATTTTATGTTTGCCTAATGTTACAAAAAGAGGGTAATTTGTTCAGAACTCGAAGCACCGAAAAATGTAGGGCACAGAATAAACAGCATCGAAACAGAGGGTGTGTTCCATTTAAAGAAAAATATGTGCACTTTATTACCTCGAAAATGCATTTATTGGCCGATTTACCTCTGTACAGCGTAGCTCGGGTAATTGCTTTCCTACAGGTTTACAAAGATTTCGCGTGTCTCACTAACTGTATTTATTTTCCAACGATTCTACGTTTTATATCTATTTCGTTTGAGCTTCGAATAAATGCGGTACGATAACAATAAAGTAGGATTTCGCTACAGATTGCTGACATTTTCCTTGAGACAAAGGAACGGCGTAAACCGAGCCCAAATACCTTATTAAAAACGCTTTGCATACGCCTAGTTGGAAAGACAAAACACTACACGTAACAAAAAATAAGAAAGTTTCCTTCCGAATGTAACGTTTGTTTAGGTAACAAAGTGCGATTATATGAACGCCCATTTTTAGTTCTATTTACCTTTCGTATTCACTTTGTTTTTCCTGTACCTTTCGAACTTTATTCGCTACTAGCTGTTGCCCGCGGCTCCGCCCGCGTGAATGAGTTTTCTCGGGATAAAAGTCCCGCTTTATATTTTTCCGGGATAAAAAGTAGCCTAAGTTACTCCTTATTACATCAGCTACCTGCCAATAAAAGTCCCGTCAAAATCGGTCCAGCCATTTCAGAGATTAGCCGGAACAAACAGACAGACAGACAGAAAGACAGACAAAAAATGTAAAAAATCTTGTTTTGGTGTATGTACAGTATATATATTCATAAACATGTAGTAAAAAACGGTTATTTCAATATTACAAACAGACACTCCAATTTTATTTATATGTATAGTAGCGTGGTAAGTAATTCTTAGCACCCTTATAAAACGGGAGTGGGTAGATTAAAAAGCGGATTGGATTGGAATATAAATACTTGTTCAGTTTTATACTGTAATATTTGAATTGCGGATAAACAAACCGATAAACCTTTTAACAATGTACATTAATGGTTGGGTACCGAACTTCTGTAAATAAGATATTTGGATAGATTTTATCTTTTTTTAAGATCTAGCGTTCGAGAGAAATGTTTCTGTTGGAAATTATTATGTTTCATAGCTATGCTTTTGTTTTGTTATTTCTAGCTAAGTATAAATAAGGCTATCGAATTTTCTCTCGGGGAGTTCCAAGTTTACTACCTACTGCTACAGCCTACAAATAATAAAATAATTAAAAATAATAATATATAGAGAAACTCATAACCTTGAGAATACGTCGATTGCAGCTTAGAAAAGAGACAGAAAAAATGATTAAATCACCATAAAATAATTGTAGAATTTTATGTTTGCCTAATGTTACAAAAAGAGGGTAATTTGTTCAGAACTCGAAGCACCGAAAAATGTAGGGCACAGAATAAACAGCATCGAAACAGAGGGTGTGTTCCATTTAAAGAAAAATATGTGCACTTTATTACCTCGAAAATGCATTTATTGGCCGATTTACCTCTGTACAGCGTAGCTCGGGTAATTGCTTTCCTACAGGTTTACAAAGATTTCGCGTGTCTCACTAACTGTATTTATTTTCCAACGATTCTACGTTTTATATCTATTTCGTTTGAGCTTCGAATAAATGCGGTACGATAACAATAAAGTAGGATTTCGCTACAGATTGCTGACATTTTCCTTGAGACAAAGGAACGGCGTAAACCGAGCCCAAATACCTTATTAAAAACGCTTTGCATACGCCTAGTTGGAAAGACAAAACACTACACGTAACAAAAAATAAGAAAGTTTCCTTCCGAATGTAACGTTTGTTTAGGTAACAAAGTGCGATTATATGAACGCCCATTTTTAGTTCTATTTACCTTTCGTATTCACTTTGTTTTTCCTGTACCTTTCGAACTTTATTCGCTACTAGCTGTTGCCCGCGGCTCCGCCCGCGTGAATGAGTTTTCTCGGGATAAAAGTCCCGCTTTATATTTTTCCGGGATAAAAAGTAGCCTAAGTTACTCCTTATTACATCAGCTACCTGCCAATAAAAGTCCCGTCAAAATCGGTCCAGCCATTTCAGAGATTAGCCGGAACAAACAGACAGACAGACAGAAAGACAGACAAAAAATGTAAAAAATCTTGTTTTGGTGTATGTACAGTATATATATTCATAAACATGTAGTAAAAAACGGTTATTTCAATATTACAAACAGACACTCCAATTTTATTTATATGTATAGATGATAAAAATAATACAAACGGCACGTAGTGGTTATTCTCGACGCTCTTTATTTTTATTGACAACGACATTAAATTCATACTTTTATCAAACCTTGGAGTCTATTTTTATTTTGAAAAATCTCTTATTGGAATATTTTAGTCGCTATGGTAGCATTGGGTACCAAAATGTATTGAGATTATAGTATACACTTAATGTAAAATGAGTTTTTAGAAAAATAAATGCAAAAGAACAATCTTTGGAATTAATAATGAGAGATAAACAATTATGGCACAAATATTCTTCGAAATCTAAATAAATCCGATTACTAAAGCTCTTACGTACTATTAAAAGGTATTCAGGTGAATTCCAAGTTGCCCTTGATAAAACAAATATCTGAGAAGTTATAGATGAAGTCAACGAAACCTATTTTCGCTTAAGAATAAACATATTTTTTTAAAGTGGTAGATATGTTAAAAAATAGTTAATCTTCCAATAAAAAAATTTAAAACTACTGTCAAAGAACGTCTTTGCAAAAAAGGTTATTACAGTATAAGAGACTATCTTGAAGATACAAATGCTTGGGATTAGGTTGCTCAGATTCACACATGTTCTATAATTAAATTGTGTCTATTATATTGTTACTTGCAATTTGTAAACAATATATATAAAAAAATATAATAAAAGACCTACGCTGAGTTTCTTGGTGCTTCTTCTCAGGTCAGTGGGCTTTTCCGAAGCAATGGTAGAATCTTTAGATGATAAAAACATTGTAAAAATGACGTGTAAAAGTGCCCTTAGGAGCCTAATTACTTAATAAATGATTTGAATTTGTCTACAGAATGAACAAACCATCTCAACTAAAGTAGAATATAAAAAAAAACATCATAAAATGGCACCCTTTTTCGTAACATTTTTAAGCTCTCAAACTAATTCCACCGCAATGTCTATTTCTACCGCCAAGCAGCAGTGTGCACTGTTGTGTTTCGGTTTGAAGGACATTGTAGCCAGTGTAACTACTGGACATAATAAGACTTAACATCTTATGTCTCAGGATGACGAGCGCAGTGGAATGCCAAACAGTACTTTGTAGCTCAAGGTGCTAGATGGTGTTGCTACTGTTAATGGGTGGTCGTATCGCTTACCATTAGGCGAACGGCACGCTCGTCTCGTCATTCAATGTAATATTTTTTTTTTTATTAAAGGTACCTATTTCAGTAAAAACGGGAATTATAATTTTCCCTATTTGTAACACTGACCGCACCAAAGCCGTAACCCCAAAACACTTATAAATCATAGACAGAACAACGTATACGTGAGCACGTTCAAGTGTCTAGGGATCGTATACAAGCTCGGCCGAAATTAGTTCATTGTTTAAGGTAACTTATCACGCTTCACACAATATTAGTGATATCATCCCGCAAGTTAGATGGTTGGGGTTAGTTCGAGAACTTTCCAGACGTTGGATGGAAATTGTTAAGCTCTACACACCGTACTTGCATATTATTGAGTGACGTGGATTGATTTATGTTTGGCAACGCTGGAGATCAGAGCTGAGGAGTTACAGGGCGATTTGACAGTCTATACTAATATAAATGCGAAAGTTTGGATGTTTGTTACTTAACGCCACAGCTGAATGGATTTAGATGAAATTTGGCACGGAGATAGATTATAGTCTGGAATAGAACATAGACTGTTTATCCCGAGAAAACTTTTTCACGCGAGCGGAACCACGAGCAAAAGCTAGCGCTTTATAAAGTACTAGCCCGCGGCTCCGCCCGCGTGAATGAGTTATCCCGGGATTAAAGTCCCGCTTTATACCTTCTCGGGATAAAAAGTAGCCTATGTGGTAATCCAAGACATGGCTACCCGTGTGCCAAATTTAATCGAAATCCGTTCAGTAGATTTGGCGTGAAAGAGTAACAAACATACATACTTACAAACTTTCGCGTTTTTTTTTTTTTTTTTTTTTTTTTTTTTTTTTTTTATTGCATTTAATGACGAGACGAGCATGCCGTTCGCCTGATGGTAAGCGATACGACCACCCATAAACAGTAGCAACACCATCCAGCACCTTGACTAACAAAGTACTGTGTGGCATTCCACTGCGCTCGTCACCCTGAGACATAAGATGTTAAGTCTCATTATGTCCAGTAGTTATACTGGCTACAATGTCCTTCAAACCGAAACACAACAGTGCATGCACACTGTTGCTTGGCGGTAGAAATAGACATTGCGGTGGTACCCACCCAGACGGCCTCTTACATAATGAGAGACCTACCACCAGTAATATTAGTAGGATAAACCAGGATTAATGTTTTTTTTAATATATAAATAAACACTTCATTCGTTCAGTAGATAGACTATAATGATGTCTTAGGTTCGATCGCAGTGTTGTTTATTCAAAAATTATGTTTTCCTGTTACAAATCTTTTTTTTTTTTCGCGGGGAAAAAACGCGATATCGCTACCACCACCGGGGGGTCAGTGGAATGGTTATATTGGTTTCACCGGTCTTTCGGCCCAATGTCGACACTCGGGAGTATAATATTAACCTCTATATTATCTATACTGCCTTGGTGGCGTAATTGCATTACGGCACGACTGCAGTGCTGAGGTCTCGGGTTCGATCCCGGGTCGGGCAAAGTGATGTTAGGCTATTCTACTTAGTCTCAGCCCGGAGTCTGAAATTGTGCACGATATGGCGACAGGCTCGTCCTCTATCACATCATGGGACGGAATAACAGCGAAAACTGCGTGCACTATTTACGCCTCTGCCTACCCCTTATTGTTTTAGTGCGTTAATTTCTGGAATGATTATGACAAATAAATTACTTAATAGGAAGGCACATTACCCTTGAGTTCTATTTTGTTACAGGCTTATAAGCGGATGGAGTCGCGAGCCAAAATTATTCATAATCAGCGTGAGGATTGCTATCTGATATTAGAATGATTCCATTAATATGTACAGTCAACAACATAAGTACCTGAACACATTCAAATCTTCTAATCGCCTATACACTTTTGTATTCTTACCAATATTTTTTTTCTCTTCACAATTATCAAATAATTTACCTACTTCATGAAAAGAAAAAAAAAACTTTTTTTTCTTTCTAATCTATTATACTTAACGCGTATAGGCGATTAGAAATTTGGATTTTTTTCAGCTAAGTTTCTGACATAAGTATGTGGCTGACTGTACTTCGGAGTAAGGATTACTAATTAAAATATATTTTACGTCCTCTAGGGGTATAAGCATATTAATATATGTAAGTCAGATAATTTTCAAATAAAATATATCAGAGAGCGTTTAAACAGAAAATTACGTTTGTGTACAACACCTTATCCCGAGGGATTACTTAGAACTAGATTCGAGTTGGTAATGAGTTAGATAATTACTTTGATTCTTAGAAGTGCTAATAGCTTTGAAACCTAAAGCACGTTATTAAGTACATTAAGATAGACAAAGTTGCAGCTACTTTTTTAATTCTAAATTGATTTTGTATACCAAACCGCACGCGTAAGTCTTCTAAGCCTCTCCCGAGAAAATGTCCTTGAACATTCGTTCTATACTTTTACGGCGCCTGAGTTACGGGCGGGAATATGCAAAGATTTTTTTCTGTATGTCTTCTAAATTTTGATTTGCTGAGGGTAGGGGTTTAAATGTGACTTAAAAAAGTCAGATTTGAACTAGGAATTTGTCTGTAGATTCTATTATTAAGCACCCTACGATATGACCGGTAATACTCGTATGGTTAAATATTGTTACAAAATCCACACAACGTTGTCCAACCAAGATGTCGAACTCAAGGCTTCGCGTTCCCTAGCATATATACGCTGCTACTAAACCAAAGATACCATCCTTAAATACATAATATTATAAAACCTGGGTGGGTACCTACACAATGTCTAGTTCTTCCGCCAAGTAGCAGTGTGCATGCACTCTATGGTTTGAAGGACATTGTAGCCAGTGTAACTACTGGACATAATGAGATTTAACATCTTATGTCCCAGGATAACGAGCGCAGTGGAATGCCACACAGTACTTTGTAACTCAAGGTGCTGGATGGTGTTGCTACTGTTTATGGGTGGTCGTATCGCTTACCATCAGGCGAACGGCATGCTCGTCTCGTCATTCAATGCAATAATAAAAAAAAAAACAAAGTGGCTCGCCGCGTCTATCTATTTGAACGCAATAACTTAAAAACTTCCGAACATATTTCGATGAAATTTGGTATGGCGAAAGTTTTTTTTTTTTTAGTTAGGCGATCCTGCAGTCAACACCGGGGGAAACCTGCGAATACTGGCGGGATACTGGAGTCCCCCGGCTTGACGACTGCAGGGGCCTGGGAAGGGAGTGGCGGAGGAATATGGAAGGGTAGGTGGGGGGAAGGGAGAAGGTTCCTAGGATGGGGGGAAAGAGAGGGTGCCAGGAAATGTTCGCGGGCCCTTTTAGGCCTCAATGTGTTTTACAACCAAGAGGTATACACACTGACTGTGTGCCTCGGCCCACGACTAATGTCCCCCCGCGCATGGGCGTGCATTGGGTGTGAAGACCCAGCGCACAAGAATTGCCTCGGGGGGCTATGGCGAAAGTTTTTTTTTTCCGGTAGGCGATCCTGCAGTCAACACCGGGGGAAACCTGCGAATGGGATACTGGAGTCCCCCGGCTTGACGACTGCAGGGGCCTGGGAAGGAAGTGGAATAGGATGATGGAAGGAAAGGTGGGGAATGGAGAAAGGTTCTCAGGATGGGTGGAAAAGAAAAGGGTGCCAGGAAATGTTCGCGGGCCCTTTTAGGCCTCAATGTGTTATACAACCAAGAGGTATACACACTTACTGTGTGCCTCGGCCCGCGACTAATGTCCCCCCGCGCATGGGCGTGCATTGGGTGTGAAGACCCAGCGCACAAGAATTGCCTCGGGGGCTATGGCGAAAGTTTGATACCCTGGGAAGGGCATGGGCTTTTATTTCGGGAACATATATAGCGGGACTTTTATCTCACAAAAACTCTACCACGCGGGCGAGTAAGGTAGTGCGCTATAAATAACAAATTTCTTTAATTCTTAACATAATAAAATGGTCCCATTTTAAACGCGTGTGAAGCTTATTTACAAAATACGGTACGGTTTGATTGACACGGGGAATTTTAAATTACTGTAATTAAACGGCTGGCTAACGATCGGTCATCGTCGTCACGAATACCTTTGACGTTGAGTGAGTGCTTTTTACAGTACACAGCCTTCGCTCGCCACGAAAATCAAACGTTTACAATACAATTTGTTATGTAAATTGTAATCACGCGTCGGGTTAGCGTTTGTTCGATTGTAAACGATTATTGGTATATAAAGTTAATAAATGATATTACGCATTACGCATACTCACGCCTTTTATTCCCGGAGGGGTAGGCAGAGGTGCAACTAGTGCACCCACTTTTCGCCGTGCGTATTCCGTCCCATGATGTGATAGGGGGCGAGCCTATCGCTATATCGGGCACAAATTCCAGACTCCGAGCTGATACTGATTAGAAAAATCCAATATCACTTTGCCCGACCCGGGGATCGAACCCGAGACCTTAGCATTGATATTGAGGTAATTAAATGAGACTATTTAGAGCAGCAGAAGAGTGCAGTGATTATATTATTTTTATTAACGGGTGAAATTAGATGTTAGTTAGTGTTAAAATGGATGTTTTATTTTTCTCCGGTAAACGTGACAAAATAAAATAATTAAATGATGCCCATTGATGTAGGTTTTTTAATACATCAATGATGATGCCCAAAGTTTTCGAAGTGTCAAAGAAACATCAAAGTTGATATTTCACATGTGTCCTCTATAATACTGGTCTACAATGCAGTGGTGACTGGTCCAGACGACACCCGGTAATCCAGACAAACTAATTACAACGTGAAATTATTTATTATATTTACACGAATGTTCGCCATTAAAATACTTATTTGCGATAAATTTGTTTAATTTTGACTTCCAATGTCCGTGATCACGAAGGCTACAACAGTCTTCGACACAACTGAAGAAAAATTTTAATAAGTTTTTCGCGAGAATTTCCGCTGTGTAGTTCTATTTAAATTAAATACAATGTGCCTCTACATAATGTATTAACGAACAAGGGCTACATGTTTAGAACACTTTTAGTACAAGCTTATCTTAATCACACAAAATAATTTATCAACGCTAATGCGTTAAAGTAACAAGTACAAAGTTAATACAGTGCGGGTCTAGACTAGATTAAATAATAATGTGTTGAAAGAAGTAGTACCTAATGAGCTTTTGCCCGCGGCTCCGCCCGCGTGAGTGAGTTTTCCTGGGACAAAAGTCCCGCTTTATATTTTCCCGGGATAAAAAGTTGCCTATGTGTTAATCCAGGTCATGATCTACCCGTGTGCCAAATTTCATCGAAATCCGTTCAGTAGTTTTTGCGTGAAAGAGTAACAAACATCCATACATCCAGACATCCAGACATCCATACATCCATACTTACAAACTTTCGCGTTTATAATATTAGTAGGATAGGATGTTTCACGAATTATAGTATAGGCTTAGGATGTTAAGCTTAAAATACGAGTTAGTTGGGATATTGTTTTAACGAAGTTCTGTACATTTTTTTTGTACAGAATTTATAAATACTATCTGTATATTCGAAATATGTTTTCTTCTCAAAGAAACAACACTTAAAAAGCGTTTTTGTTTATCTCAAGATGTACCAATATTATTAATCATGAAGGTAAGGCAAAAATAAACTGCTTTTTTTTTACTAATAAAAAATTTAAAGTGTTTTATTGTAGTATATTACATACCATAACAAATTTAAGTAAACTTCAAATAATCCATGAACATTCCAGTTATACGATATTCATAATTCAGAGGCGATGAGACCCTTCATCCCTCGTGTTAGGCATCAGCGAAACCTCGAGCTTGGCTGTATTAAAATCATTTATTCAGCAATTTTTTATCCCACGAGCGGAATTGTGCGTGTCCACGTGGCATAGGATCCATGATGAGAAAACGATCGAAAGTGTAATGAGAATTTTGATAGGTCTTGTTCAGATGACATTGGCGTTCATAACATAGATTTAAGACAATTTTTTGGTATTACATAAAAAAATTAACAATCTGATATAGAATTAAGAATATCGAATGTGTTCTGAAGGACTTAAATCTTCATCGCTAAACCTATACAATGCTACAAGGTGTAGATGCTAATATAAAACATGATGTTGATCAAGTTTCCTAATTTAAAAATGCTAAACTGTTCAATATCGTTTCCTAAATAGATAAGTATCTACTCATAAAATACACAAAATATGCATGATCAGAACAAATAAAAAAATTATAAAATATGACTTAATTTTCCAAACAAAAATATACTGTAACCATTACATTGCAAGTCGAAGTCACCTGCTACTTACAATAAATCACAACCAACACAACCACTTTATCACAACTTAAACAAGATCGAATAAATCAAAATTAACCGCATACAAGCAATTAAGATGAAGGGAATCTTTATGGTAAGCTAGCGAATAAGTTAAGGCTAGAATAACACTATATTTTCAGCATCCGAGGCACATTTATAATAATTACATCATGCATCGACGAGTCCATTAATTATTGATGATCAATGAGAAAATTAAAGCTGTGGAGTAGCCTTGTACCTATAATATAAATAAGAAAGTTTAAAACCCTCATTAAAATCAATGGTCTCTTTGATACTTGAAATTTTTATTTCTCTGTTTACAAATTGTAAAGCAACCAAGGGTTTTTTTCGCAATGTCTCAGTAAATGCTAATCATCGAATATAAGGCGGCCAAATACGAAGGTTATGCTCCCAAATAAATGGTAAACAAAAGCGTGCATTCAGCATTATCAGTCTTATACGTCAACTGACGGATTACATTTACTTGAACATTGTGAGTCAGACTCTAACTTACGTATTTTTTAGTTAGGGGTGGTTAATTAGCCAGTGTGCCAACTGATGGTAAGTGAACACTGCTAGTCATATTATACAGGCACGATTGCTTGCAAAGTAAAAAATACAACCACAACTTTTATGCAAATGAAACATTTATACAAATATAGCTGCATTCATATGAATAGCAAAAAATGGAATAGATTGAAGTCCATTTACGTTTATTGCAATAGCCAAAAGCATTGAGGTATTTTGGGAATGAAGCCTAACACATTTTGCTTTTAGTTTGCAATACATTAGTAACAAAAATTTGCATGAAAAGGGCTACTAATACGCAAAATCACATTTCATATTTTATTTTGTTGGATTACAAGGTGCTGCGGACGAGACAATGTAAACCATGGGGTCAATTTCTGCACTGAAATAATTATTTGATTTAGGTATGTGAGAATAAAATTCCGTTATTTCCTGGTATCCGTGTATCAGAGTAGTAAGTGAAGAGATCAGCTCCCTTATTCTCTATGACACATGTTATTTTCACCGCTCGTACTAAGCGCGTAAGGTAACTCATCGCGTTTATTACTATGGAAATTGGCATAAAGAATACTATTTAGGGGTCGTCCATTAATCACGTGAGGCTCGAAAAAGGGGGGGGGGGGAGGGATTCGGCAAAAATCACGAAATATCACAAGGTTTTAGTGATATATCACGTGTATTTATTTCTTCGCGCACGATTCAAATTAAAGTAGATTAGGTATACTTTAACCTGTATTTGAAGATAGTACACTAACATTTTTAAGTTACTATGTACCATAAAAAAATACACGTAATCTCTGGTACAAGTTAACGTAACGCGGCCACGTTAGGATTTAACACTATCATAGAGAATAAGGGGGCAGGATTATGCGTGGTTGTTAGACTTAGGTACTTGTTTTTGAATATTGTGATCCTATAAAATTTTCGTTGATACTACGATTAAAAAGATTATTTTTTTTAACTAAAAAAATAATAATTGAAACAACATTCTTCCCCACCTCTGTTCTCTGATTGTAACTAATACAACAGTAATCGTGTCGCTCTTATAATTATAGCCTAAGAAGTTCTGCGGTGCTCCTTTGTGTATCACTTGAAATTCATTCCACATTAACATTAGCATGCGCGATTGCAGCTTCTGTTTATAACTATAAAGGGGCATCAAAATTTTATTCGCATTAATTAAAAGTTTTTAATTTATTTCGTAGTTGCAAATTAAGATGCCTTTGATGTATATTTGTAAATGTTATTTGCTTATACGGCTTTTAAGTCAATTATTAAATTTTAAGAACTCTTTTATTTTTATTGCTACTGAATGACGAGACGCATGCTGCTCACCTGATGGTAATCGATACCATCACCCATAAACAGCACCAACACCATACAAAACTTTTAATTACAAAGAACTGTGTGGCAGCGAGGCCCTCCACTGCGCTCGTCATCTAGAAATTAGATGTTAAGTCTCATAGTGCCCAGTAATTACGCTGGCTAGAATGTCCTTCAAACCGAAACACAACAGTGCATGCACGATGCTGCTTAGCGGTAGACAAAGACAATGTATTGGTACTTACCTGACAGCCCTTCGCATACGAGAGACCTACCAGATAAAAACTCACGTCATTAGTCTTTAGCATAGGTAACTAACATTTTTTTCACAAAAGCACCTATTTCACTGTTTCATTACAAAAACATTTTATTACCATTTACAAAATTACCAAAAAGCTTCACAGTTATTCACGGCAAAAAACACTTGGACAATATTTAGTACTCGTGTAGGCCTTGTTTTGTTATAATCGCAGCAGTTCGCGTAACAAAATACCGAAACGCAATAAAAAGTAAAAGCTTACGACCGTGTTAGGGTTTATCTCGCCGGCATAAATATTGCGAGAATAGGGAGCTATACGCTGCGAACAATTTCAGTTTGTTAACATTGCCCGGACATTATTAAACTACGTTAATAAGTAGTTAATTATTGACTGTCACAGAGTTGCGTTCGATACATCAGATGGGGTTGTCAACAGTTTTGTTTGGTTTCTTAAGTGATTCCACCTAATTTTTGTTTCTCTTCTGATATGAAGACGTTGGTTGGGAATATTTGTGCACATTCACATGTCGGGCGGCCTTTGAAAGGATTTCGTTTAAAATTCATTTTCAAAGCAGTGACGTCAGGCAGCCATAAGTCAAGACTTTGTGTAACGTGGACATTAAATATGGAGTTGGTTGCTGATGATTATTAGGCACGCAATGGAAGGATATCAGTACCAATATTACCATTTTACCATTAACCACATTTTTGCTATTACTGTGAACAAGTTCCGTTGATTACTGATAGTCAAACAAGTGCCAAATATTACGGATATGAAAATCACGTAATAGTAAATCGCATCTTTCATGAAAAACTGTTACACCCAATACTCCCAAAACGTAGGAATAAATTAAAAACCTAATAAATTAACCTCATGAATAATAATGGTTGGTAACCACTGATAAGATTTGTGCGTAAGTATGAGCATAGGGCAGGCGTAAAATATACGGCTGCGGGCACACCGCGGCGTCCGCGCACTAACTCCGCTTGATTGGAATCTACCGCAGGGCACCGATAAATGAGCCTACGGACACGGGTGTGAACGAGGCTTTAGCTCCTGGATGAGGCAGTTTTAAAACTGAACGAGAGTAATAGGTCGCTCTGTGGACGGTATATGCGCTATTTTTTACTTATTTAATAGTAAAACTCAAACAGTATTCAGTACTCACGCTATTCGGAACTTTATAATTAAAGAATACAATGTAATTGTATTTTATAATTTATTATTTTATTTAACATGCTAGGCAACGTCAATGTACACAAAAATAAACGGAATTGTTGACTGATTGTTGAATACGTAAATTATTATTATACTATTGTGTTGAACATTATTATGAACTTTTAATAACGCAAACGTCATTACCCCTTATGATCATTGTTAACTTTCTCACTGAAAAAAAAACGCTTAAAATGTTCTAAAAGTTACGCATTCGCAAACGATAAATTCCAAATTTACACCATCCAGCGTCCATACGTAGTGTGTGAAACCCCAGCCACAATTAAACCCGAAGCGAACACGGCCTAGATGTCGCAGCGTACAGTGCGCGGCGGCAGCGCGATACGATTATTCCCTCGCGTAAATTACGATTGCCAATAGCCAACCTTTTAATTTTGTGCATTTACAACACGCAGCGTGTTTTTGTCTCGCCATTTATACTGATAAGTATTAAATTTTATCCGAACACGTTCGAAATTTAAATTTGTATGTTTTTAAAGTATGTTTATAATTAATTGCTGGCTGGACATTTTTTAATCGAAAGAGATCTATTAAAGGAGGTTTTGATTTCATCGTTTATATGGCTCAACTCTCGGAGTCACTATTCCGCTGGGAACGTAGGTGTTCTACGCTGTTAATGGCATGGATAAAGGTATATCGATGAGACCGAGCGGGACTCTGAAACTTCGAATCGTAATAATTATTATTGATTAATACCTAGATTTTCGCGGCGTTCGTCAAACTTCTAAGTTATTCAGTAGCGGAATAGGGCAAGACATCTTGCAGGTGAGGTTTAATAAAAAGAGTATGTAATAAACATACATAATAATAGCCTATAGCACTCAGGAGTAATGTAGCTTCCTATTAATGAAAGAATTTTCAAAATCGGTCCAGTAGTTCCTGAGATTAGCGCGTTCAAACAAACAAACAAACTCTTCAGCTTTAAAATATTAAGTATATTTATTTGGATAGAACTCCTTAAAACTAGCTTTTTACAATAAATCGTTAAATTTTAAAGACCCCCGATTTTGAGATTTATATAATTTTATTTTGCTTAAAAACTACACTTAATATGAACGTTTTTAAAAAAGTTATAAATGGAAGGGTCTAAAAATATTTTATTAATGGATCTAAGATCTATATTTTGCCTCTTTAATATCTCTAAAGTTTGAGCCTGGTTAGATTTTGAGGCCCAGCACCCATACAAAAAGCGCACATCCCCTTTTTGTCAAGGACATTCTGTAACATAAAAATTTTCAAACCCCATACCCTAATTATTTTAGTAAAACATTAACTGATTGAAGGCTGTATGTTTTTTGTATCGTGGCCTACAAATCGTGTGTTAGACGAGTGCGCGTAGTGTTGCCAGTTTTCTAAACGCTCGTTTTGTTTTTATGCAATAATAAATGCTACACCCGTAATAAAATTATGTCTGCGTGTGCAGTATTTGTAATAAAAATCGTTTTATTTGATGCGTAATTTTGAGAATTGTGAGTGGTCGTATTCTAATTTCGGTTATATAAATTTTTGTTCATCTCTGGTTCGGATTGCAACCCTACCGGTGAACGACCTCCCCTCGACCTCTTGCGCGGGAGCACCAAGTGTGTGAGCACGTAATTTCGATGTCGGCTAATATGTGCCGATAAATTACGAAGGCTTGGTTAAGGACCCCGCGGAGTGTTCGCCGTGATCAGCTGGAGCCGCTTTGCCGTCCTATACGTGTCGATGACCCGATGACGGCAAGGAGCGTTTTGTTCTAGTACACGTGAGTAGTGGTTGTCATTTCAATTCGCCGGTTTGTGCCGTTAGAACACGTTTTTATCCATTCACGTTTTTCGTTATAGGGCGAACATATCAGGAATCCTCCGCGGAAGTTGACAGGAGAACACTCGCCGGCCTGCCGACCATGCGGGTTGTCTATTCCTTCCCGGTATGTTTTTTATCACTAGCTTAGCGCGACCACTATAACTGTTATTAATATTAAAGTATTGTGTACTAATCTGGAGCACTGTCCTTGTTCCAGGGGGTTTTTCCTCAGGGGTTGTTTTTCTTACATTTTCATTCTTCATTTCGTCTGTCGTGGGTAGACTCAAAACTGCCTGCATCACTAGAGAGGAGGCTATCTTCCCTAGTTGGTGGAAGCCTCAGTGATTCCTGACCCTGTATTGGAGGACCGAGGACACACTCTCAATGTTATTTTTGGGAAATTAGACAACTAAAGTATGTAAATTTATTATTTTGGGTCTGACACCCTATTTGTCAGTGGCGCCCTTATCTTAATTTAATTGGTGTTTTTAGAATATATTACGAGTAACAAAGTGATAAAAGAACAGCTCTCCAGTAGGCTCACGTCCCGCTCTCCGACCTTAATTTATTAGCCGGAACCCGGTACTTTGTGATTGGTATTAAGTACACTTAAATAGCAAGTAAGTGAACACAATATATGAATTTAAAGTCTGTGTACCGTTTTATTCCACCCACTTCTGCTACACCATTCACACCATCGGGTCATACATGTAACAGTGGTCGCCCAACTGTGGCGCTTTTATACTGGAAGCATTTGTCATGTCGCTTAGCTGTGACAAATAATTTTATCACTTTGGTACAATTGTTACTTGTTATTTTCTTATTGGATATTGTTGGAAGTTTATATTACTAGAATCTTAATAGAAGTAATACTTGTAACTTATAAAATTAAAATTTCATTGCATTTTGCAACTAGAGGTCAAAAATTGAATGTTTAATTTCAATTTAAATTCAAGGTAACTATATTGTTGTATTGTAGACAAAAGTGTAAATGAATTTATTTTATTGTGACCGGCCATAGTTATGAATAACTATTGATTTGTTGGTTCTTAGTGTTTTGGACTTTGCATTTTAACAAAGTTGAACTAGTTTCTTTAAAAAAAAAAAAAGTTGTGTTATACAAATTGAAATTAATGTTTTAAATTACTTTTGGAAGTTTATAGTGTAATAATTTTTTTGTTGAAGTACCCTCAATAGAAAAAAAAATCTTATAATTTTCTCTTGCCGGCTACTTGTGATAAGAATTATAGCCAACTATTGTTAATTGTTTTGAATAAGTTTGTAATTTTACTTTCATATATTAATGGAAGAATGTGTAATATAACTAAAACTTTTGAATTAAAATTAAATACTATAATACTTATTATGAGGTATCAGTTTGGAATGTTATATCCGCTGATGATAATTTTTTGTTATACATTTTATCTTAGATTGTTATTATGGTACTTATATTTATAACATGTGACTGCTAATTTTGAGAGCTAGGTTCAGAAATAATTTAATATTACTTTTGTTTGTAAACTGGAAGAGCTGTCTCGGATCTTTATTTTTAACCATGCATTCATTGACTTTTAAAAAAAAAAACTTAATTTGAGATCTTTCTTTTCTTTCTGGTTGTCCTATATTAAGCCCGGGGTATTTAGAGTTGAATTTGCACAGGTTTTGCAATTTTATTAAACTAGGTAACATGTTTGCAACATTCCAGTCGAGTTCAGTCCAGCGCAGTAATCCTGAGACCAGTTCTTCAGTAGCAGTTGCTCCAGTTCCAGAGTATAGTCCGTCTGTTCGAATCCTGGTACAAAGCCATATTATGGTAAGCTCTTTGAATTTGAAATTAGATGGCAGGATTTTTGTTACTTTTCTTGTAGTATATTTGAAAATTTTGTGACATTCACACAATTAATGAGGTTTTTGTAGAATATTTTGGATTTTATTGACATAGTGATGTATGTTTTAAGTAGTTGCAAATTACTTTGATTTTGAAATTTAATAGGTATTATCTTTTTCACAATTCTAAATGACTTCCAACTTCTTGGCCGAATTATTTTTGGTCAATTTATAAAATTTTCTTAAAGTAAATTTCGTTGTTGTGTTTTTGTTTAGACAACATTTAGACTTGTTGAGATAGTGTCGTTGTATCGAACTATCGCAATTAGGTGTTTTTTTTAATAATTAAACCTTCATCATGGTATTATTTTTGGCTTGTTAATATATCAGGATGTAATGAATTCGTTAAGAAATGGTAGTGGTGTGTGCTGCGTTTAAGCATTCGCAGAAACCATCTTTGATTTTGATGGGTTATTTCAAAGTTGTGCTCGCCTATGCGACCCTTTGAACCCATTAGTAAATTATTTTTTGTTCCTTTGCCATGTTTTGTGCAGGAATTAATTTATTTTGTGCGTTGTTTCTTTTTGGCTTCTCCAAATAATTGTCTTGTTGCTCCCACTTCAATGGCTTGTTGGTAGGTGTATTGCTCAGCGTCTTTGGGGGATGAGTGTTTTCTCAGCATCGTGACATCCCACGCACAGTGATTGCGGTTATTTTTACGCAATTCACTGGTAGTGAGTGCTTACATTGTTTTGGGAGATACAACATTTTCTCAGGTTCGTTTGGCATCTCACACTAAGAGCGCCCTTAACTAGAATAGAGGTCGGATGACTACCGAACACCAGGTAGGAGACAATGTTTGAAAAGTTTTTATTTTTGAATGTAGCAGGTTTATTCTAAAAGTTTCTAGCGAGTTCGCGCATCGCTTAGAATAATGTAAAGGTATCATCTCCCGTCGGTTATGGAGTAGTGAGCGTTGTAACCGGTAAGAACTTGAGGTCTTGGCGTACCCAACATCTCAAGAAGTTACATCGCGGGTTTTATTTTTACCCTTCTTCTGGTCGTTGGACGCGCAGTCCGATTTTGTTGACTTCTCGCTGCGTCGCCAACGTCTCAGCGAAGTGAATCTTTGCTCCCGGCTGTAGTCTTGCACTTAATAGTCTTGTACTTGAGCAATTGACTGCATGCCGTGGACCATTATTTTCCTGTAGCCGTTGGACGCACAGCCCAATACTATTGTAGTTACGCTGTGTCGCCAATGTCTCAGTGACGATAAAGTCGTCTGTTGTGTTTTGTGGGTGTACAGTCTTTGCTGCTATTAAGCAATAGACTGACACGTGTGGTTTTCAGGAGCCATTGCTTCTGTTTATGGTTTTGAAATTATAAACCATTTATGCAGTTTGATGCTGTTGTCGCGTCACTGTGTCTTTATGTCCCAGTGAGTGCAGTCTTTGCTATTTGTAGAAAGCATTTGACTGGCTTGTTGTGGATTTAGGAGCCTTTGCTTCTGTTTTGGTTTTGGAATAATAAACCAGTTTTCGTGGGCATTTGACGCGCAGTTTGATGCTCTTGTTGCGATGCTGCGTCGCCAATGTCTCTTCGACGTTAATGTTGTATGTTTGTGCAGTCCTTGCTGTTAAAAATTAAGTATGTGACTGACATTTAAATGTTGTGGGTTCGGTTTTTGGTGTTGTGTGTAAGTTTCTGTTCGAATGAGGGTGTCTTTTCACAGCCGTTCGTTACAGGATTCTTGAGTCTTCGAGCTCAGTATTTTAGTTATCCAGTGCACGTTGGACGTGCAGCCTGACGTGGATATCCGTCTCGCTGCGCCGCCAACGTCCCAGTGAAGATAGTTTCATGTGCTTTATTGTACAATATTTATTCATTATTGAATTGTTGTTTTGGTTTAGATTGTGGAGAGCTGGGGACCAGCGTTAAATTTTGCTCGCAAAATTTCCTTGGGTTGGGGGGTACTGTAACATAAAAATTTTCAAACCCCATACCCTAATTATTTTAGTAAAACATTAACTGATTGAAGGCTGTATGTTTTTTGTATCGTGGCCTACAAATCGTGTGTTAGACGAGTGCGCGTAGTGTTGCCAGTTTTCTAAACGCTCGTTTTGTTTTTATGCAATAATAAATGCTACACCCGTAATAAAATTATGTCTGCGTGTGCAGTATTTGTAATAAAAATCGTTTTATTTGATGCGTAATTTTGAGAATTGTGAGTGGTCGTATTCTAATTTCGGTTATATAAATTTTTGTTCATCTCTGGTTCGGATTGCAACCCTACCGGTGAACGACCTCCCCTCGACCTCTTGCGCGGGAGCACCAAGTGTGTGAGCACGTAATTTCGATGTCGGCTAATATGTGCCGATAAATTACGAAGGCTTGGTTAAGGACCCCGCGGAGTGTTCGCCGTGATCAGCTGGAGCCGCTTTGCCGTCCTATACGTGTCGATGACCCGATGACGGCAAGGAGCGTTTTGTTCTAGTACACGTGAGTAGTGGTTGTCATTTCAATTCGCCGGTTTGTGCCGTTAGAACACGTTTTTATCCATTCACGTTTTTCGTTATAGGGCGAACATATCAGGAATCCTCCGCGGAAGTTGACAGGAGAACACTCGCCGGCCTGCCGACCATGCGGGTTGTCTATTCCTTCCCGGTATGTTTTTTATCACTAGCTTAGCGCGACCACTATAACTGTTATTAATATTAAAGTATTGTGTACTAATCTGGAGCACTGTCCTTGTTCCAGGGGGTTTTTCCTCAGGGGTTGTTTTTCTTACATTTTCATTCTTCATTTCGTCTGTCGTGGGTAGACTCAAAACTGCCTGCATCACTAGAGAGGAGGCTATCTTCCCTAGTTGGTGGAAGCCTCAGTGATTCCTGACCCTGTATTGGAGGACCGAGGACACACTCTCAATGTTATTTTTGGGAAATTAGACAACTAAAGTATGTAAATTTATTATTTTGGGTCTGACACCCTATTTGTCAGTGGCGCCCTTATCTTAATTTAATTGGTGTTTTTAGAATATATTACGAGTAACAAAGTGATAAAAGAACAGCTCTCCAGTAGGCTCACGTCCCGCTCTCCGACCTTAATTTATTAGCCGGAACCCGGTACTTTGTGATTGGTATTAAGTACACTTAAATAGCAAGTAAGTGAACACAATATATGAATTTAAAGTCTGTGTACCGTTTTATTCCACCCACTTCTGCTACACCATTCACACCATCGGGTCATACATGTAACAATTCCTACGACATAACTTTCCGAGGAAACTTAAGAAGTTATCAAACTGAACGAATCACAGAAGATATATTGATAAGACGTCTTTTTATTTCAATTCTAATACGAGATTATTTATTCTTAAAAGTCATCACCTAACAATATTTCTAGAAGCCAAATCTCTGGATCAAATAACGACTGACAGACAATTCTGCCGGAGGGGACAATTGGTCAAACTCCTGAACTGCGGTTGCAATTGCGGTCGTGACAGGGTCCGGATCCCGAGGGATGCTTTGAGTGACAACAAAGGGATGTTTTGGTAGGTCAAAGGGTGTCTTGTAGGGGTTTGTCTTGAATGCAGGCGGATCTAACATGTATTCAATTCTGTTAGTAGTGAAGAGAAATTTCATGTTTTTGAATTGAGAGTTATAAGATTGCAATTGGTTAATGAGCAATATACGGAATTGATAAATTTAGAGCATTATGAGACTTACCATCTAATGGGTCTGGGTGATGAGCGCAGTGGAGTGCCACGCAGTACTTTGTTATTGAAAGTTCCGTATGATGTTGCTGCTGTTAATGGGCGTTCTTATAGCTTACCATCAGGCAACAGCATGCTCGTCTCGTCATTCAGAAGCAAGAGAAAAAAAAAGAAATAAGGCGATATTTTAATTAACTATGTAGATACAAGAAATGTTTATACTAGATTCTAGAATATAGTCATACCTCAACAGATACTTTGTAGTACGTATGAAAGACGAGAGAATTATGGTATCGCAGACTACAGAATATTTAATAAAATTATTAGAAAATTTTGACAAAATAAGTAAAAATTGTAATGTTATAATCGAATACCTTAGAAGTACTCACGAAACAGAGTTGAAATAAGACTTTAATACTTTTTTAAATGTCTCATGTAAATTTAATGGCAGCGTTACGAATTATGATGCTACGTTTCGGTAAAACTTAATTGAGATGATTGTGGGAAAGTAACATCGTTGGGCACCTGGTTTCTATCTCATTGTACATAACTGTAGTACATCTCTCTTTATTACTGAGCCACTTAGATACATCTATATAATATTGACATCCGACGAAGATTATAAAGTTGCTTAAAATTTCCTTCTTTAAGAACAAAGAGTTGGTTCAATATTTACACAATTTTCAATCTCACCTCGTAATCTAAAAGAATTGTGTTAAAGCAGAGGTTATTCTACAAAAAAGCTTAAGTAAGTGTCTCCTTTCACGTTATCTGTTTCCGTTTCACAAAAGAACTTTACAGCGCTCGCTCAACACTAATTAAACGACAGAGTTGATTAATAAGTCGCTCTTAACTATTTAACAAGCAGCGGCCATTGTCTTTTCATAAAAAGCTCGCTTAAAAGGAACAATAAGTTGCAAAGAATTGTCGGAGTAAAAGCGTCGAATCATTCATTCTCGTACTTTAATTATCCTCTGTCTAAACAAATCGCAATAAAAAGCCAATGTCAGTGGCGATCTCCCGCTGGAAAAGGACAACGCAAAAATATCGGAAGTACCACGGAACGTCAAACAAATTTCTGGAATAGCCCACTCCATTGTACTTGTGTTTGTGAAAAGTGCCTATTCTGGGTGCGGTGCGGAAGGTGTTATGGATGCGGCGGCGTCATTCCATTCTGCACCTTAGGGAGTGCAAGGTGATTTTTACTTTGAATGCCATGGTGTTCGGCGTAGTGACGTTCCGTTTCACGTATGCAGCAGATAGTGTCTGAGCATTTGCGAAGGAGCGAACGATGCGACGATATAGCCAGGAACACTTCCGGATGGAAATGCGTTTTCAATGGACCAGCGTACCATTTGCACTATCTAAAGTTGCACGGTGGTTGCCAACACTTTTTATACTTTGTATTCATTCTTACTCTCCTATAAAAGTGTGGCGGTGTAGAAAATTATCACGTTTTAAATTAACAGTTCAACGTTAACGTCTTGTTGGGTTTTTAATGGTTCTGCTTCGGTATTAGCTTTAGGATCAAACGTGGTGGTTTAAATATATTTAACTGAAGCTCCGTCTAGACGGAATCAGTTTTTCCGCTTAATAGATTGTAGATGGAAGTGGAATGTAGAAAAATATTCATTTAATTCTGTATCAGCAGACTCTTTATCGTTTTTAACGCCGCCTTTCAACGCCTTTAAGATTCTTCGATTCCTATTAGCTTACCCACAAATTATTAGAAGTAAATGCAGAAACAGTTAAACGGATTTTAATGAAATTTGGCATAGGTATGGGTAGACCATGTCCTGGAGTAACATATAGGCTACTTTTTCCCCCGTAATTTGGTCCCATGAGAAAAAATGGATTTTCTTAAATAGATAACGCTGGCGTCTGACACGTGTCGCTATGAATCGCTACAGTCTTTTAGGGACTTTTGAAACGGGGAAAGCTTTTTACGCGGGCGAAGCTAGCAACACCTAGTTTTATATAAATTGTAGTATAATATTAACTACTATTTTAATGATGGAGCTATCCTTTTAAAATTGTACCCTTCATCACTAAGGCCTGAATAGACCTTTTATGAAAACGAAACATATTACATATTGTTACATATTTTCAAACATCCCTTTTTCGTTGTTGCGAAACATTTTCTGTTTCGCTTCGTAATTTACAAAGTAATTAGATGTCCAAACAGCCGTGAGTAGACAAATTGTAATACGCTCCTTAATTGAATTCTTATTTCAGTCTGTTCCTTCACATCAGGGGTAATTCTTGGTTCTGAAGGCAACTCAGTATCTTGATTTTATCATGATTGTAAAAATTGAGTCAATTCGTTTTACTACGAGGATTGCCTTACTGTGAGTATACGATAGTCTAGTGGGGAATGGAACAGTCCACCAAGACGAATGTTCGCAGGTTCAAAACTGAAGGCAGAAACTTTTCAAAATTACCTACGTGTTTTATTTACCAATTACCGTTCGCTTTAACGGTGAAAGAAAACTACGTGAGATTTATATACCAGACAATTGTACAAAAAGAAAAGCTATTTCTAGGGTATGTGAAGTCTGCCAATCTGCACTAGGCCAGCGTAGTGGACTAAGACCTAAACCCTTTTTGTATTTTTTTTTATTGCTCTGAATGACGAAACGAGCATGCCGTTCGCCTGATGGTAAGCGATACGACCACCCATAAACAGCAGCAAAACCATCCAGCACCTTGAGTTACGAAGTACTGTGTGGCATTCCATTGCGCTCATCATCCTGAGACATAAGATGTTAAATCTCATTAGGGGAGGTTCGTGCTCAGCAGTGGGCGGTACATAATACTGAGCTTAACTTAAAAAAAACAATACCTTTTATTCGTAATCTTGCAAAAGAGATTACAAATACTGTTTTGTTCCAAAGGCTCTCATCCAAACTATTTCAATGCTTTAACAATCCAGTACACAATAACATTGTACAGAGTAAATAAGTTAATTAACGACACATAAAAAATCCAAATGGGTGGCATTAAAGAACAAAAAGTGGGGGCAGCTGGTCCACTGCAATCAATAATAGCATGCCTTAAATTCCAATTTATACAGCGAGTATGTGACCTAATGAAAGCCAACCATCCTTAAGAGTAAGCCGGCAGCAAAAACGGGCAAACACGTTAATGTTCGGACTAGTCGGCACCGGGCCGCCCTCAACGAGTAATTGTCCGCCGATTTCATTTACGTTAAAGATAGGCTAGAAGAGCCAGACTGGTTTCGGGCTGCTTTGTGTTATAAATGAATGAAATAAAAAATGTTATCACATATTAATTAAAAATGTAATTATTCTTAGTTAAGATTCAATTCATATTCTAAGGTACGAAATAAAAAGTATGTCTCTTACTTTCGTTCCTTACAGATCATTTTGGAATATTTTTAAAGTGAGAGATAACCAGAGTATGTCTCTCGCTTTCGTCACCTAGAATTGTGTATCATACATCTCTGCATGTCTAAGAAATGCATTTATATTCTAAGAAATAAGATGTTAAGTCTTAAGCTTAAGCTTTCTTTGTATACTGCCGTTTGACAACAGACAATGTGGTGGTGCACCCAGACGGATTGCATCCGAGAAACCTACCACGTAGCAAACAAAACCGGTATTAATTCTTTCGGTATTTGCTACTTTTTAATCCGTATCCGAGGCATTCGTTGCCAAATTTGACTTCCATAATCCTGGAAAATTGAAAATTTCCTTGGGAACAAATATTGATACGCACGCAAAGTCGCGGCTAACAATAGTTCATTGAGTTACGTAGACTTTACTTAAAAAAGGAACAAAATTGCTCAAACAGTGCATATTACTTGAAGTTAATTTTACTCTAGATATAAACTAAATTTGTTAAAAGGGGAAACAAATTTTGTTACTTTATCAAACTAGTTTCTCGCTTGAAAAACACGAAGTAAGTTCCAGGAAACCCTTTAAGGAAGGAATAAACTCAAATTACGTCAATCTTTATCAACTTTAGGAACTTTATTTATGTTCCAATATGAATTATTTATCAATGTGTAAGTTGAAACAAGTACGCAAAAAGTGAAGCCCTCAGTTTTCATGCGATTCTTGTTTCGTATCAAGAAGTGCGTCATTTCCGACTCCTGTCACAATCTCACTAGCTGTACAAAATACAACAGCAAGTTTGCTACTTAGTCATTGTTCTTTAAGTGTGGTGGTGGTACCGAGTACCGACACAGTCGAACCGTATTTCGACTCTGATAAAACTACAATTTTCTTGTGCATTTCATGGTATGATAAGAAGGAAAAACACAATTACACATCAAAATTGCACCAATCTCACAAGTTTTAAAACAATATAATGATTGACAAGAATCTTATTTTTTAAATCAAGAAGCGTCATCTTTAGTTCCACGGCGGCATCATTGATGCAACATGTTAATTGTTCGTACTCGAGTGCGATCATTATACGTAAAGGTGTATCGGAACGTATTCTCTTTGTAGTTGCCGCCCATTCAAACCCTTGATTATGTCTATTCATTAGCTTTATTAATTGTATGTAACGTTATATTTATAGTTTTACCTGAGTTGAATGAAAATTGTTGCACTTTTGCTGGAGTTCGTAATTGAGGATTGGTATTTTTATGCGAAAGGTGGATTAGAGTTGATAGAAAATAACAATTGTCTAGGGATGCCAATGCCCTTTTGTAAGTGTTTATTTTTTTCCCGCTAAGGACCTAGTTCGCTTAAGCATAAACTATAAATTGATGCTTGGAATATGTGTAGAGCCCGCTATAATCGTTAGGTCTATAAGTTTAATATATGTATTACATTTCACCGATTTATAGACGAAATAAATATATTTCCGAAAAGAAAATACAGCTAAAGCAGCAATAACGTTATCATCGTTAATTGAAGAATCTACTTTAACCAAACTGATATCCGTAACCAAGTACAAAATAAAATTGACAGCTTAACGAATTCTTCAAATCTGAGATGTCAATCCACGTTCCTCAAACATCTATAGGATAACTATGGACTTAATATACATACATACATACATGCACACTTAAACCCTTTATCCCCGAAGGGGTAGGCAGAGGCGCAACTAGTGCGCCCACTTTACGCCGTGCGTATTCCGTCCCATGATGTGATAGGGGGCGAGCCTATCGCCATATCGCGCACAAAATTCTGACTCCGGGCTGATTGATACTGAGTACAAAAACCCAATATCACTTTGCCAGACTTAGGGGTCGAACCCGAGACCCCAGCATTACAGTCGTACCGTTATACAACTACGCCACCGAGGCAGTCAGTGGAAGTATTTATTACTTGATAAGAATTAACTTACTATAGAAAATCATTAATGAAAAAACGTTTAATAACTATATTTATCTATGAAAACATCACTCGTAAACAAACACATTTTAAGAAATTAAACAGCCAAGTAATATACTAGTATTTTCGCAAATCTGTTTGCATTTTCCCTCTAGCGGTAGAAATAAGAAAGTGGTGTAGTCCAGCGAAGCCCCACGGGAAATCTCCACAAAAAGGTTCCGGGAACAAACAATTGGGACCAGTCGTCGATTTAGACGTATTAACGGACGGAGACACGCAAAATTTCAGATGAAATTTTATTTTTATTTGAGGCAATTTATCGCAAATGTGATTGAGGTATTTAAGGAAATTAAGATATTTGTATTGTTATTTAACGTGATTTTTTGTATATAAATACCGGAATTGCTTCCACCGTTAGTCGCCAGACATTGTATATAAGACTAGGTACGTCTTAGTTCTTAGGTTCCAAAGGTACTATTTTTCCTACTTAATTTATCATCCTGCTTTTGAGGACCTAGAGACAAAACTCTATTAAATTACTAGCTTTTGCCCGCGGCTCCGCCCGCGTGAATGAGTTTTCCCGGTATAAAAGTCCCGCTTTATATTTTCCCGGGATAAAAAGAAGCCTATGTGTTAATCCAGGACATAATCTACCCGTGTGCCAAATTTCATCGAAAAATCCGTTCAGTAGTTTTTGCGTGAAAGAGTAACAAACATCCACACATCCATACTTACAAACTTTCGCGTTTATAATATTAGTAGGATTTTCAACGATGTAAGATAAATACCTTAGAAAAGTATGTATTCAAGAGCATGGTTGAACCAGATGTTTATTTTAATACCCATAAAGGCACTTCAAAATGCTGTTGCAGTAAAATCAACTGAGACCGCCCTTGTTTTAATTTTTTATGTTAACTCTGATTCAAATCTTAATATACCTGTAGTGTCTTTTAATTTTCTTGAGCTTTTATTTCGGAACATTTTTTTTAATTGATTTTCTATTTGAGACCGATATTTCAAATCTAAATAAAATATTTTCATAGGATTAAATACAAGGTAAAAATAATGTCAATTGTTTAATTTATAAAATACTTCAACTGTATATCATTCTGTTAAATTATGATTTAGTGCCGTACTAAAAAACCGTGTGTTTTGTCTTGCTTTGTTGAATGATATTTATCGTTGGAGTAAGCGAGACAACATAATTGTGATAGACTTATACCGGTTTATTAGTAAGGCACATAGAGGTAGAAAATTAAAAAATTAGTACACCATAATTCCATGGTAAGGCTCTTATTTGACGGATAACTTTTATCTGATGAATGAATAATCGTCGCTTATCAAAATATAAAGTTATTTTTATGAAAGTCGGTAGTAGCTGGTAATCTTCAAGTGCAAAGCGTCTTCGGAGTTTATCCGGATTGTCGCGGTCTTCGTCTGGAAAGATAAGGACTTAATTATACAGAGTTAATATTCTGCTCCGTAACAGATAAGATTTTTATGAGGATTCAAATATATTATAATTATATTATATAATTGGACCTGATTGCGGCTACAATATTTCACAAATGGATGTATACTTGTCTGTTGTCTATGTATATACAGTGTATTATTTGTAGCCAAAATAAACGTTTTTATCTATCTATTTATCTTATATTCTGTGAATAAAACTACAAATTTACTATTTTATTTATTTATTTGCACTTTATACATAGTTACGTAAAGGTAGACTTACTGCCGAATGCATTCTCTACCAGTCAACCTGAGGTGGTGCAGAGACAAAAACATAGTAGGTGCTCGAAACTGAACTTAAACACAATGTCGAAACATTATAAACTCTATATCATATTTTGTAATGTGATATAAAATTTCCAATTGTTGTCATATATAAAATTGTTATGAAGCTTTATGACGTTATTTAAAAGCATTTGTTTGGTTGTTTACACAAGTTTAGATGAACTTTAGCAGAATAGTCCAATTTAGATAGGTACTATGATATGTTTTATTGATACAATAATAATCCCTTCCTAGCCGATTTCGGCCACGGCGGCAAATCTCAACCGAGATCAGCCAGGTACGCAGGAGATATTATAGTGCACAAGTGTGTGCGCAATACACAAGTGTACTCGCTATTCCTTCACTCTCATAGTTCGGTGAGCCGGCAATCCGACATGACCGGAGAGAGATCAGGCGCAGGACCAACGGTTTTACGTGCTTTCCGAGGCACGGGGGTATCACACCGCCAACTTCCTGACTCCGAGCTGTGACTGAGTAATTTTTAAGATAGAAAAAACCAGTCACAATGTTTTTGGCCCGACCCGGGATTCGAACCCAGGACCTCAGCGCGCCAATCGTACTCGTAACGCGTACGATTGCAGTCATGCAATGCAATGCAATCAGCCCTGTGATATATAGAGCCCACTGCTTAGGACGGGCCTTCTCTACTACTCAGAGAATTTAGGCCTTAGTCCACCACGCTGGCCTAGTGCGGGTTGGCAGACTTCACATACTTTCGAAATTCTTATGGAGAATTCTCAGGTATGTAGGTTTCCTCTCCATATTTTCCTTCACCATTAAAGCGAACGATAATTGAACAATACACACGTAACTTCGAAAAGTCAGAGGTGTGTGCCTTGGGTTTTGAACGTGCGGACATTGTCTCGGCAAACCATTCCATTACCAACTAGGCTATCGTCCACTTTTATTGATACCTTTGTAGTGAATTACAGACATCATCGTAATGTCAAACATTTATTAGGGAGATCAATTTAAAATGGCCAATGAAACTACGAGAACCTACGTATTTAGGATTTATATAACCCGTTAAATAAAAAAAACAATAAACAGTTCTAGTTTCAATATGATAAGGAAAGTGATTTTGAATAAACTATTACCTAAGTAACACAAAATAATAATGAAATTAGAATTTAGTGTAAGACCAAACGAAAATAAAAAGAAATAATAATTTGTCGCAGCTTAAAACAGTTTTTCAGTTCAGATAAGAAACTTTTGAACTAGGTGGATTATGTGTGATTCGAAATATAACTTTCTTAAATTATGGAGCAAATATAAGTTTTATCATTGTGAAATTGTACTTTAGAATGTTTATTTACATTAGTTTAGCATTGTCGACTTCAAAGAAAGAAGTTTTCATTGTTCTCGTTCTGTGGATGTTGTCCATTAAAATTCTTTAGTGGGAACAAATAGAGAGAGTTTTATGTACAAGCATGCACTCCAAATTCTTTCATGAAATAATTTGCTCAAATGCTAAACTAATATTTTGCACTTTTTGTGAATCAGAAAAAACATCTCTTCCAAGGTAGAATTTTACTGGTATATTAAATATTACTGCCTCGGTAGCGTAGTTTTATTATGGTACGACTGCAGTTGTGAGGTCATGGGTTCGATCCACGGGTCGGGCAAAGTGATATTGGGTTTTTCTAGTCAATATCAGCCCGGAGTCTGGAAATGTGCCCGTTAAATTGCAATAGGCTCGCCCCCTATTACATGGGATCTAACATAGCTGGCGAAATGTGGGTGTATTACACGTGTGCCTACCTCTGAAACGGGGAAAAGGCGTGATGCTATGTATGTATATAAAATATTAATTTTTTGGACAAAGACCTACCCTAGGTTTTAAAAATTTTGGATCATCTCATCAGCGCTTCGTGCCTTCACTATCAGGATTAAGTTTATTTAAGATTAGTTTGACTGTCAAAACTTTTAGTAGGACTCGTCCCGAATATCCGTGTCATCTGTACCTATCAACCTGTGCTGGTTGTTCGTTCTTTTATTGTAGGTACTTTCATTATTTAATTGAATTTGAACTGCTGTATATTATTATTATACACTTCTACCTTATCATGTGGCGTATGTGCTTTTATATGCCTAAATTATTAATTCCTTGCTTTTATCGTTTACATTTAAGTCCCCTTATTTTTTGTTTCTAAAAACATCACAAGCTAATTTACGCTTGAACTTGCATTTGGTTCTAATGAACATCCTAATAGAAACGTACCTAATGCACGTAATTCGATAAACTCAATCAAGTTAATATGGAATTTGTGGTTAATTGACCGTATTTACCTCTGATTAGATCAGTCATTAGTTTTTGGGAATAAAGACAGGATTTTTTGATTGATTTTACTTTTTAACTCACGATGAAAAAGAGGGGTGTTGTAAGTTTAAGGTGTGTATCTGTGTATCTGTATGTTTGTCTGTGGCATTGTAGCTGCCAAACGAATGAACCGATTTTGATGCGGTTTTATTTGTTTGAAAGCTACTTTTATTCCCTTCGCAAAAAAGAGGTGTTATAAGTTTAAGGTGTGTATCTGTGTATCTGTATGGCTGTATGTGGCATTGTAGCTGCCAAACGAATGAACCGATTTTGATGCGGTTTTATTTGTTTGAAAGCTACTTTAATTCCCTTCGCAAAAAAGAGGTGTTATAAGTTTACGGTGTGTATCTGTGTATCTGTATGTGTTAGGCACCGAGGCACCTAACATTGATTTGCGCTGGATTGCGTGAAATAAGAACACCACGTGACAGGTAAAATTGGGAATTTATTAATTAAGAAACAATTGGTAGGTACAGCGTACAGTGATATGGAGGCGTGCACCCAGCGTGGGTACGATATGCACCGTATATGTTCCCGTGTTCCTTTCTTGCAGACTTCTTCCAGGTTTCTTGCTGACTTCTTCCAGGTTTCTTGCAGACTTCTTCCAGTTTTCTATTTTTCTTGTTGTCGCTTGCTCGAACTGGCTCGAGTATCTTGACAACCGGGCTAGCTTAAGTGGTTCGGGGCTATCCCATAAGGAGAGCCCCGAATTTTAGGCCGTGTTTGGTGGCCGTTACGTGTTATGTAACGCGTACATATTTACTCGTTACGGAGTGGTGTGATATTTGCCCTAAACTATTGATGCCTGGGCATATAGGCATCAAGGGACTCTATTAGGCTACATAACATAATATCTCCTATGTGCGCCACGGAAAAGGTTATTTATGTTACTTATACTAAGTTTACATCCAATCGACGCACAAAGGAGACAATTCGTTTGATAAAATCATCAATTTTATATATATGATGACCCCGCTACCGTAGCGGGGTAGGCAAAACCCTACTCTAGGTGACCGCGCCTAGTTACATGCCGGTAGGTTGATACCGCGCATGCGGGGGCGTGATAACGTTATGGGTGATAAGACACGGTTTGACTCGTGTTCTCGCTCATCACCCATCTCGCTCAGATTGTGTGCGTGACCTACTGCGCAGGCGTTGAAGACGCGCATGCGCTGTTTGGTGTACACATTATTTTCTAAAAATAAACTATTCATCAAGCCCTGCCCCGAAAAGGGCAGGCAGAAACATTAATCGTTACAAGCTAAATAATTAGACAATTATCATCAAGCCCTGCCCCGAAAGGGGCAGGCAGAAACATTAATTGCTAATAAAACTATGTTCAAGCACTGCCCCAAAAGGGGCAGGCAAAGTGTTAAATGCGCTTTATTTTATTCACTTAACAGCTATTACATAAAGGGTACTCACGCTTATAACTATTTATTTACACGTAGCACTAATTGTCACATACACGCAATTCATTGTTCATCTTGCACAGTATGGCTGTATGTGGTATCGTAGGTCCGAAATTAATAAAACGATTTTGATGTAGACTTTTTGTTTGAAAGCTGGTGTGATCGATATGGTTTTTAGCGATAATTTATGAAAATCTGTTCACGCGTTTAAAGACCAGCTCATTTCCTACTTTCACAGGTCCGATTGAAATTTGCGGTATTGTTACTTCGATGGTATTTAAGCCTTGGTAAACTTGAGCTGACGCTGCAGCATCAAGTAGTCAGTGTGATAGCCAACTCCTCAGCAATTTACATCAGATATAGGCCCGTATTCGCGAACTTATCTTAGTATACGTATGTATCATATATCCCTTCCTAGCCGATTTCGGCCACGGCGGCCAATCTCAACGGAGATCAGCCAGGTACGCAGGAGATATTTTAGTGCACAAGTGTGTGCGCAATACACAGGTGCACTCGCTATTCCTTCACTCTCATAGTCTGGTGAGACGGCAATCCGACATGATCGGAGAAAGATCATACGTAGCATACGTACTCACGCACTCAAGAATTGTATCTTTAAAGTATAGGTAGAGATGCAACTAGCACACTCACGTGGAACTCATATTCGTCTCGTGAGGAAAAAACAAACACGTCACGCCTATATCCCCAAAGGGTTAGGCAGAGGTGCAGCCAGAGCACCCAATCTTCACCATGTGTATTCTAGTAACCAAACATTACTTTGCCCGACCCGTGATTCGAACCCAGGACCGCAGAGCAGTGTCGTTTAGCGCACGCAATACAACTACGCCATCAAGACAGTCAGTATGATAAAACAATTATACCTAATGTTTTTAGATTTATGGTAAAGCGCGAACTCACTGTTACCAAAGCTAAACGTAACTAAAATTTCGAGCATATTTGTCAAATTGCGCCACTGTTTATAGAGGATAAACCAATTTTTGATATTTTAATAATGAATCGGGCTCGTTGCCCGTTGAAATTCGACTAAAATTTCACCCTCCCATAAATGAATGTAAACATTTCAAACGCTACTAACGAAGCAATCATAAATTAGTGTTATTATTGAAATTTAATCAATTCATTAATGAACGATTGGCATTTGTGTAACTTGATAAAAAAATGTTGAAATGTTTATGGTTTTTAGTCATTGTGATTATTTGGTAGTAATAGAAATATTATTTAAAAAAACTTTAGTTTTTTTTATTTATGTAAGCTCTGGAATACTGCAGTTGTTAAGTAGCTATTCAATTCGGAAAATAAGCATGGCGAAAAAGTTTTTATTATGTGTACCTTTTATTTATTTTTATTGTGTACCTACCTCTATCCGTTATCCATACTAATATATAAAGGTGAAGAGTTTGTTTGTTTGAACGCGCTAGTCTCGAGAACTACTGGACCGATTTTAAAAATGTTGTCACTAATAGGTAGCTACATTACTCCTGAGTGCTATAGGCTACTTTTTATCCCAGAAAAACTTTTGCACGCGGGCGGAGACGCGCGCAAAAGCTATATAAGATATTCTCAAAAACATTGCACCAATAAACAAAATTAATAAGTAGCTTACTATTATCATTACCTGAAAGTTTGTGAAAATGTTTGTTAGGAGTAAAAGTAAAAGCTTTGAACGTTTTGGATGAAATTTCGCATACAGATAATATCATGTCCCGGATTAACGTTCTAGTTTTTATTGCGGAAAAGTACATAGTGAGACTTTTATACCAGACTAGCATTGCGCGCGGCTCCGCCCGCGTGGAAAAGTTTTTCCCGGATAAAAAATAGCCTATAGCACTCAGGAGTAATGTAGCTTCCTATTAGTGAAAAAATTTTCAAAATCGGTCCAGTAGTTCCTGAGATTAGCGCGTTCAAACAAACAAACAAACAAACTCTTCAGCTTTATAATATTAGTATAGATAAAGTTTTTCATGCGGGCGCAATCAAGTGCAGTGTTGCCAGCAGCAATTTTAGAAAAGTAATAGATTAACTGAACACGTTGGTAGAAATTGGTAGATTTACCTATCCTTAACTATAGGTCGATTTTGTTTACTTTCCTTATCTTTCTTCTGCAACTCCACATATTTTGTGGGTGCAAAAAAAACTACTCATAGGCCGTATTTTTGTTGAGTAGCGATTATTTTTTTTTTTTTTTTTTTTCATACAATAGACCTATTGGATATCATCAAATTAAAAAAAAAACTAAAAAACACGCTTTATAGAAAATCCAACTATAAAATAGAAAATAAATTTGAATTAAGAATAGTGTAAATACGAAAAAGTGTATTTTATTGTAAAAAAAGCGTGGGGTGCTTTTTAAGATATTACCAAAATGATATATAATACTTTTACTCATATTATCTGTCAATAAAATATTTATAACTATTGACACCATGCACCCCACGCTTTTTACACGCTTTATTAGTTTGTACAATAAAATACACTTTTTCTTATTTACACTATTCTTAATTCAAATTTATTTTCTATTTTTTAGTTGGATTTTCTAAAAAGCGTGTTTTTTATTTGTCTTAAAATATTATTTATTTTTTTAATTCTGTTCTATTATTGTCCAACAGATGTCACTAAAACCTAAAGCGCCATCTTGAGACAAGTAGAATTTTTTTACGCATAAGTGTAGCCAGTTTAGTTGTAATTCTACTATGGTCCAACAGATGTCACTAAAAATAAATCGCGCCGAAAGGTGTTACAAGTATACAAACATACTAATATACAAACATACAAGTGAAGCTAATATAAAGCGTGTAAAAATAGGTATATTTATGGCTTGTGTTGGTTTATCTGTAGACTAGGAGTGAAATATGTAGATCTACCAAAAAGTTGGTGGATATGGCAACACTAGTCTTGAGCATCACCTAGTAATATAATATCAAAGATAATACAGGTTCATTCACAAAATAAATCATATCACAAAAGCTATTATACCGGCACGCTATGATGGCCGTTTTGACAGATTACAATAGTGAGTGAAAATCTCAATTCATTATCGAAAAAGAAATATACTAGCCAGCAATCTTATAACTGACTATCTTATTAGATTTAATTGAAAAAAAATTTAATTTCGAATACAAATGCCGAGTTTATTTGTAAAATTATACATTCCAAAATTTTTTTCTGTACGTCACTATTGACAATAAGGTACAGCAATCAGCTACTTCAGCGTAGTTATGAATTAATACGAAATTTTGTGCGCGGACAAACGTCAAAGCGTCCACCATAGCGTGCCGGTACTATTGTTTGTTGACGTTCAAAATTTTCTCGGAGCATCTTTAATAACCGGCGCAGAAAGTCCAATTAAATCGGACCTGCGTTTCATTTGAATTGATTACAGTAATTGTAGAACAATGGGGTTCATTTACAGTGGGGAATTGTGTTTTCTGAATTAATCAGTGTTTACTTTAAGACTGGTTTATACCTCATTTTGGTTTTGGTATACTTAATAACTGTACTGATTAATCTACGTGAGTTGATATTAATTATTTTTATTTGGATATATTAAATCAATAAAATTAAATCTCAGGCTAAATGAAGAAAAAATACCCGATGGAATGAAAATAAATCATAGGTATTTAGTAGTATTTTACCTAGCTGTATACGAAATGCTCATCCAAATTCATGTGGCAATTAATTCTACATTTAAGCTTAATACTGAAATTTTAATCAACAGTTAACGTTTCCCGTCGGATGTGTAAAAAGTTAGTGACAAATGGAGTAGCGTTTAAATAAAATCACAAAGTGCCACGCAGACCGGAAAATTCGGTTGTGTAGTTTTACATGCGGGCATAGCAAATACACGGGGTGGCATTTATAGACTTACGAACAGATTTTATTCAAAATATCCCAAAATGATCAATTAATTCATTTTAAATGATTGTCCATTTTTTTTTATATTGTATATAATGCCGACGCGAGCATGCCGTTCGCCTGATGGTAAGCGATACGACCACCCATAAATAGTAGCAACACCATCCAGCACCTTGAGTTACAAAGTACTGTGTGGCATTCCACTGCGCTCGTCATCCTGAGACATAAGATGTTAAGTCTCATTATGTCAAATAGTTACACAGTCATGTTCAACAGATTGCATTTGCAAATGATTGAAAACTACAATTTACTATTGTTTAAGATACTTTGTGAGTTTGCTTGTATAGCATCGGGTTTTAATGGTTAATTACTGGATTACGTAGGTACTGAACCACACTTACACTCATTTTATATTCGAAGGGGTAGGCAGAGGCGCAACTAGTGCTCCCAATTTTTGTCGTGTGTATTCCGTCCCATGATGTGATAAGAGACGAGCCTATTAGCATATCGGGCACAAGTTCCAAAATCTGGACTGATATTGAGAAGAAAAACCCAATATAACTTGGTGGGACTCGGGATTCGAAGCGGAGACCTCAGAGTGGAAGCTATAACGATCACGCAATACAACTACGCCACCGGGTACTTACTGCTACATATTGAATCGATTCTGAGTTTTTTTTCTTAGTGGTAAAGACATATTTATATTGATGTGAATATATTTTTCGAAAAAGAAATATAATAGAAGGTGGGTTGTGAATAAAAACTAGCTAAGCATAATAATGTATCAATATGTATACATGAAATTAGTACAAAAATAACCAACCTCGTAAAATCAAGGAAGCAATAACGTAAGCGAAACAAAAAATCCGTCTGCTTCGGTTATTTCTAAAGGCTATAAAATTCGAGGGGGCATAATAAACAAACGGTGCTGATACGGGTGGTCGGCACAGCACTCGCGATTGTTGACACGTCGCTTCTGGTTGCTGACTAGTCCCTTTGAGGTTCCCAAATGAGGATCCTAAGATCTCCCTTCGTGTATTTAGACTGAGGTAGCCCTTTTCTATAGATATGTAGCATTAGCACTATGTAGGTAAATTATTAAGCGTCCATTCAATTTGAGCTGTTTCAAATACGGGGCTGAAAGAGTCCTTTCGAGGGTTTTCAATTTTGGGTCTGAGTTGCGGATTAGAAAAGCAAAATTTATTTTAGTTCTAGTTACCAGACAATTGACTTGAACATTATATATGTAAGTCCAAGTTCGAAAAGGATTGTTGATGATCTTGGTGCTTACCAGGTTATGGAATCGCATCACTGCGTAAAGTTGAAAAGTTTGTGAACCTCAGTCCAACGAAAGGGTGGTTTCACAACGGATATCCAACGCAGGTAGCGGTGTTATATTATCATACACCCGAGGAATGTCTACAAAATTAAAAACGGCATCGAATTGTTTGCATCAGAATATTTGCTCGCAGCTAATGTGAAATCTTTTGGCGCCCGTTGTGACACGAGATGCCTGCTAACCGCATAACTTTATGAAGACATTTTTATATTGGTGTCTGTATTGCTAACTTCTGAGTAAAACGAAAACGAATTAGATCAGCAGAACTTTGCAATTCAAAATAGCTCGGTGTCGCTATTGTATTTCGGTGTTTTCTTCGCTTACCATCAGGCGAGCTGCATACTTGTGTCGTCAGTCAGAATATATTTCTGACCCCACACAAAAAGTATGCAGTATTAGGCATAATTACTGGTGGTAGGTCTCTCATATTATGTTAGAGCCCGTCTGGGTGGGTACCACCGCAATGTCTATTTCTACCGCCAAGCAGCAGTGTGCATGTACTGTTGTGTTTCGGTTTGAAGGACATTGTAGCCAGTGTAACTACAGGACATAGTGAGACTTAACATCTTATGTCTCAGGATGACGAGCGTAGTGGAATGCCACACAGTACTTTGTAACTCAAGGTGCTGGATAGTGTTGCTACTGTGTATGGGTGGTCGTATCGCTTGCCATCAGGCGAACGGCACGCTCGTCTCGTCATTCAATGCCATAAAAAAATATTAGATGCAGCTCTACGTTGCGCAAACTCGAAAGAAAAAAGGTGGGAGATTTTAGGGTCATCGTGTAGATGGACGCATAAACTAAGAGCTGATATTGATAGAGTCTACAATCGCCATCATCAGCTACGTGAAGTCCACTGCTGAACACACGCCTCTCCTAAAGATTTGTAGATGAACCTGTCAAAAGCGGCCTGCTTTCAGCGAGTTCCTGCTAGCCTAAAATGGTTTTCTGTAAGACAGTGGTGTTGCCCTTATCAAGCCGACTCATTAGGTTGTAAATAAGACTAGCTTCGGTGTAACTAACTTCTGCAAGTATTTAGGATATAAATATTTTAAGGGTCATTAATCTTTATTTTGGAATCAACCACAAAATAATACGTACAAAATTACAGAATCTGTAATTCAATAAGGTTTAATGCAATTCATAATATTATCCGTGATCTCATAATTTTAAGCGACTTTATTCCCACGTTAATATAAAACAAGAATATTTACATTTTAACACAAAATATCAGTCATTTTTACGGCGTCAGTCCTCGAGGTTAATAACTCGAGTCGTTGTGTTGAATATTATAATAGGTACTGTTTAACAAACAACCCTGTGTAATGCGCTATTAATTTTTTGAAAGTATTCACCTGACCTACTTATTTTGCATGATATTTTAACTTAATATGTAGGGATTTACTGCCAAGTGTTAAGCTTGTGTGGAATTAATGCTATGCGCAGTGTTTTTTGCGACTACCTTCAAAATATACAAACAAGTACTCAGGCATGTTTTTGTGTATTGGATGAGTTTGATAGACCCGTTTCAAACGCGTCGAAAAAAATAGAGGCCAACTGTTGTCCACTAAATGAGTTTGAGTGAATTAATTTTTGTTGTTTTTCATGGATATAATTTTCTCCCCGTTTTATTAGAAACCATGTAATAACTGGTATCATTATGCACGCACACAAGGATACGCAGAATGATGCAGCGGTAGCGTATGATACAGCTGTCACGCATACTAGTTTAAAAATAGTTGGCCTGTTTGTTTTAGTTTCATTGCAGCGCGTCACTCCATCTAGGTATATAATTATTCAAAGGATAGACCATTGTTAGCAGACTTCAGATGTGTGTGATTGAATAAAAATTATATTTGAAGCGAGTATTCGAGACATTCGGGGCAGAATTTATCCGAGTACGACGAAGCCACGAATGCAGTATGCGAATACGGAGTTATACCCTAGACATCACCATACTTATTTTAGATAGAAATATTTTCTTGTTTAATATTTTTCGGTTATTCTTTCCGTAATCGGGTTTTAAATTTTATTACTATTTTATTTATAACCTTGTGACTCTGGGCGTGATAGAAGTGCACTCAAAAATAATGAGGGTGCTAGAAAATAGGTAGGAAGACTTTTATGAGTTATTTACGCCAAATATAAACGATAATTTGGTCTTTCGAATAAAAAAAAATACGCTAACTAATCCAAACTTTATAAAAAATATGTTACGAAGGAACTGACAAAACAGTAATTAGATAAGCACTGATTAAAGTTCATTACCGTAATATCTTACCAAAAGCAATATGAGCGATAGCGAAAGAGATTCAGCGTAATGAGGAAAATTCGTTTAACCAACTTCGTAATGTTTTGCGTGTGCAAACAGTGTTAATAGGTATCTGGGGTGAAAAATATTTGTTTTACTGATAACACGGAAATTTACTGCAGAATGTAGGCTCGTTGTTAATCTTCATTATGGTATAGTAATTATAATGGATTAATGTGTTAATTTACTAAATAATTAGAATGTAGAAAGTGGTATTAGATTACGAATAAGGAAATTTTATTGTAATTCCGACAACTATAATATTATAATGTGGGAATTAGGAAATATGGAAATATTCGTCTTGAAGACAAATAACACACCAAAGTTCACTATTTCCTTTATTATGTCCTTTTTCACAGTAAATACAAACAGGTCTCCGGGCACTACTTCTCAGTCTCAAGGTTGAGAAGCTACTATCCCTTCCAGTCAATTCACAGAATATTTATAGGCTACATGTTCGCAACTTTTTAGTCAATTGATGGATTGTTATTGAACCAAAATGAACGAATTAATTTGTAATAAATATTATAAATTTAGTTAAAATACTATTACAATTTTAAACTATTTATTAAATCAATTTGATAAACTACTGTATGCCGGAAGTTTGGATTATTCTATACCCAATCGTTATTCACAATAGTTTACAGTCTTAACATCCAAATTTCATACTATATGAAAATTATTCATAGGAACTGGATTGGAACCCGTGTTCGTTTTTAGGCCAAGACTGCGCCAGATAATTTATTGAAATCGTGTATTCCATAATCAAAACAACTGCGTAAGCGTATCAAATAAAGGTATTTGTACAAATAATGTGACTCAGTAATCAGTTGTACGCGTAACAAATGTATAGCGTGAGGGGAGATTGGAGGAAACTGTCATCGACAGGACAAATGTAACGGTTGGTTGTGACACATGAAATGTTTACACAAACAGACATAATACCTAATCAGTATAGCAAAGATGAAAAATAATAGCTTGTTTTCTGTCTCGTAATCTATAATTTTTAATATTTCCTGCTTCTAAATATCCCACTGGGCAAATCTCTCCCCAAATTCTTATGATAAGGAGCGATTCGACTATAGCCTACCACGCTAGTCCAATGAGGGTTGTCATGTCACCAATCTTGATAAGATAAGCTTGACGTGTTCCGAAGATATTAACAGCTTTTGTAATAAACAACCCCTTAAAATATTTTATTTCGATGCCTTTTGTTAATTACCTATCAATGATCAATCATACATACATTCTAGGTTCCATTGTAGGTAAGTACTTAAGCAATATTGAAAACATAATACATAATAATATCAAAACAAAATTACTTCAAATAAATATGTAAATTATAATCAACGCAACGAGGACAATGTAAAACTCAAAATCCCAATACTTGCTCAAAATAGAAATGGCGTAATTTTCACGGCGCGGTAAAGTTAAAACCGCCCCATGATTGGGCCAAGATAATGATTACAGCGGTTATCTGAAGCGGACGCATCGGATTTCGCATCACGTCCTGTTGATTGTCGAACGACAAACCGGCTGCCCGCCGGCGTTCCAATTACTACAGACATAGACACCACCCGCGCACTATGCGGAACGACGCGACAGAAGGTATACAATAAAGGACATGTCCAAAAACGGGCCTAAAATTCTAACCAAGACAGTTTATATATATTTGGATGTCTAACTCCTAAAAACTAGTCTTTTACAATAAATCGTTTATTTTTAAAGTATACCTCCGATTTTGAGATTTATGTAATGACTTCTTATATTTACGCGAATGTTAGACATTGAAATAAAACTATTTTGCGGATTTTATCGCGGTTTTTTAATTAATATTTTCTCCCGACGTTTCGAAGGCTTTGCAGCACTTCGTGGTCACGGGGCGGACCACGTCCGAAATATTAATTAAAAATGCCGATAAAATCCGCAAAATAGTTTTATTTCAAGATTTATGTAATTTTATTTTGCTTAAAAACGACACCTAATATCAACGTTTTTAAAAAAAGTTAGTTATAAATGGAGGGTTCTAAAAATATTTTTTAATGGATCCAAGATGCATATTTTGCTCCTTTAATATCCCTAAAGTTTGAGCCTGGTTAGATTTTGAGGCCCAGCACCCGTACAAAAAACGGACATCTCCTTTTATTAAAAAATATTAGTTGCGTGGGGAAGATTCTCGCCATTTAGAAACTTAGTGCCCGATATATGATCACTCATACAGTAGCATGAGTAGAATAGTTGATTGCATGTGGTGCTTTTTGAATGAAGTTGATGTTGTTTATGAAATGACGTAGAATTTATCTTCAGCAAAGCATTCTCGTCTCATTATTTAGTAACATAAAAAATCTGATCGAAAGATTTCCTGTTGTTATCATCCGTAAGCTGCATCTCCCTCTACTTTATTTCCAACGGTTAATAAAGAAGGAGAATAACAAATTATATAAACACTGGTATTAATTTGCCGTGTGCTGGTTGAGTATAGAACCATAGATAATAATTAATCAGTATCAAAATCGCTAAATTTAATTTGGTAAACTTAGTCAAAGCTAGTTTATGAAGAAAAAGTTACATGATAACTTATAGAGTGGTTTTATTTATAGACCGATAAAATTAAATATCGGTCGCGTTATCGTTTGTAATTAATAAAACGCTTAAATTGATAGATCGCATCTATTTATATAGCCACAGAATTACTCGTAAAAGATGCAAGATGAATTCTATACGGTTATTGTCCTTTTTATATCGAATTTCTTACTTTAAAAATGTCATAAAATATCGTTTTGATACTTAAGTTCATTCTTTATGTGGTTATTTCATGATCTTTTAAAAACTGTTATTAGGATCTACATTTTAAAATTATTTATTACAAGCTTTTGCTCGCGGCTCCGCCAACGTGAATAAGTTTTCCGGGATCAAAGGCCCGCTTTATATTTTCCCGGGATCAAAAGTCTATGTTATTCACTGGTAATGTAGCTTTATATTGGTGAAAGAATTTTTAAATTCGGTCCAATAGTTTTTTTTTATTCGTTACAAATATAAAAAAATATAAATCTTTCCTCTTTATAATAATAATAGTGTAGAACATTAATATAATTGACTTTTTTAACAAACTAATACTTTCTGATTCGTAGCGGAGTGAGGGATCTGTACATTTCCGATGTGTTGTAACCGTGGCAACGTGTTACCGCCCGCCCGCCTATACACGACTCATAAACCACTAGATATGAATTAGATATGCGACGTACTTATTTTAAAATCATTTTTTTTTAACTTATGCCAGAAATTTATTTAACATAATCTGTTGTAACTTTTTTAAAAATTATTTTATACATATTATATAACTTTATCATGAAATAGATTCAAATATTATATTACATAATCATCAGCAACATGAAGTCCTCTGCTGAACATAGGCCTCCCCTAAAGATTTCCAGACGGACCTGCTGAAAGCGGCCTGCATCCAGCGTGTCGTTGGCCATTATATTACAACTACCAAAGAATTCAAACATTTAAATATTTTAATAGAAGCCATTTCCAGTAATTTAGCATCATTAAAACGGCCACAATACGTGTGTCCACTCTCAATATATCGCATAATCTATGTCCCAAGCCACCCCCCGTCTCTAGTTATCAGGTCTCACGGGCTAATACCACCCGAAGGGCATCGCCCAATCTGCCGTGCCGCTTATCTCAATTTAATGGCTTCCGTATTAATACCGCCTTTGTCTAATTTGAGGATAGTACACCCCAGTCTTTGTTTAATCGACCGGTAAAAATTTATTACCTTTTAGTTACTTTTCTATTTTAATGCGGACAAGGGATTGTTTGCTACGTCTGTGAGTACCAAACAATAGTTGTATTGTTGTTTTAATTTGGATTGATGTCTTCGTATATAAAATAAATATGTGTAGAATACATGGCTGCCATAACTAGTATAAAAGCAACTTATCAAGACCAAACTGTTGATGAGACGCCTGAATGATAAAATCATTCACGTCTACAGAAGAATGAAAAGATGATCGTAGCGGTTTCCCCAGATGAATTTAGAATATAAGCTATTGTTCCAAACTAAAGAGGGAAACTTTTATTGGGCACAAAGTGAATGTTATTCATGGTTCGAACGCAATCAGCCAGGACGTTCCACCGGACGCGACTCTTCTGAATGCAAAGATATTTTTTCTAAATGCGGGTCATTTTCAAAGGGTTGGTCTTATGAGGGAAAAATCGACGGTCCCTTTTCGATTACCGGCGCCGTGGGTCAAAACCGAGACGCAATTAAGCGAAGATTATACTTTGTCAACAGGTCGGGTCGTCTTTTGTGTCCAGACAATCTTACAATATAACTAAAAGATCGGATGTCGAGTTAGAGAGATTTAGTGGTGACAATAAAGATGAAAATGGCTATTTTAAAGTAACTGAAGGACAAGTAAATCAATATGAAGATATTGAATAGTACATTCTCGAGAAGCTGGATATCACAGAGTAATATTTAGTTGAAGACAAATAAACTAAAGTTATCATAGACAATAACGGACAAATGAATCTTTAAGTACAAAAACGTCTATAAAAGTCATGAAAATCAATAGAACAGAAGCAATAGAGTCGGGCAGACGGTGAAATCAATAAAAACCAAAGCCAATTACAAAAGCATCGCTTTATGAAAGCACCGCGTAAACTTCATAACGATCGTGCACTCATCTACCGCTATTCCGTTTATTGTTCCGGTGCCAATATTTTCAAGCCTCGAGCCTGGGACAAGTCTGGAATCGTAATTTTATGTCCCTTTTTGATAGAGCCAGTAGCGTCATTTCTGTATACTTATGGACTCAAGGTTGCAAACCATTGCAAAATTTTCTCCGTTTTCGTCATGATTTAGGCGTCCTTTTGTACGGAACTGCTAGTTTTTAGTCCAGTTATCTGGAATGTGAATAATAACTAAGATATAAAATCAATAGTATAATATTCTTATACAACTTCCACAAAAAAATCATGGCTTAGTGGCTAAGTAAAACCAAGACGAAAAAGAAACAATAATTAGTATTTACCTACTAACACTCTAACGTTTAACGTCCGCCTGCAAGGTGGATAGATGACTTGATGAGGGTCATAGGAGCGCGCTAGATGCAGGCCGCTTTTGACGGGTCCGTCTGGAAATCTTTGGGGGAGGCCTGTGTTCAGCAGTGGAGGTCATGTGGCTGATGATGATGATGATAATGATCTAACGTTTACTTATAGACTTATATTTTATACCCCGCCCAATTAATATTTTTTATTATTAATTACACAATTAGATAACGAGAAAAGAAAAACGGGACAATAATGTCAATTGAAATGGAAACTAGCTTGATAGTAGGAACGAGTGTTGTCGTTTTGTTATGTCCTTTTATAACTCAGTATTTTGCATAAATGAACATTGTTTCATTTCAAAATATCGTAAACTAGGTTTTTGTCGCGAATCAGTTGATGACGTCTGCTTTAATAAAAGTTCCATTGATTACTTTTTCGTTATAAAAAGTAGGTCTTACAGGAATTGGAGTAAGGTCGGTAGTCGTTTGTTACCTCAAATCTGGAATAAACGGTTGCATACGTGCTTATCTATACCCCCTGCACAGCGATTTCAGTCATCAGAAATGAGAATCGGAAGTTATAAAATCGATGACCGACTTTAATCGGTCATTCGTGTTACGCATAAATGGGTTTTAGATATTGTATAGTCGGTGCAATATGTATTCTCGTACAAACATTGTTCTAAAACAAACAGGTTAAACTCAACGAACCATGCTATGCATGTTCTGTTTATTCTTCACCGACGATTTTTAGGATGCGCCGTAAAATTCCTTAATGGTTTATGGATATTTTTTATTATTATTTACGTTGAAAATATCCGTTAAAATATGTTTTGATACCTGTAATAAAGATGTAATAAAAATACATTATGTCTTACTTACCTGACGCGGGGCCGATAACCTTTGGGAAAATTGGCTGGTGAAAACTGCCTCTTGGGATATAGAAATTCAGGTAGATTAACAAATTATCGCCTCATTGATTCAATGGGAGTATGCTTAATAAGTATATAAGTTGTGAAATTTTAGCTTTAATTCTCAAGTCTTGAACTCGAAATTTATGGACGATTCCAAAGTAAATAGAACAGTCGAAAATATAGCAATAATGGTTTAAAGAAGACAACACGAGATTAACATAATTTGGCCTCAGGATATTATAGTAAGAGGTTGTTCATTTGTCAATTTGGACATATAGGTATTTTATTTAATGAAACAAAGACCATGTGTGACTAGGTCATCGAATTCAGGTCCATATTTTATTCATCTCTGCAGAAGATTAATGAGTTCATACACGTTATAGGCCCTTTGTTCTCTATTATAATAGCACGTTCGAGTAGTTCAATCAGAATCGTGTACTAAAATTTTCCAATCTTCGTATCTACACTCAGTTTTGACTTTATCTGTCTTGAAATCCACATTTCTGCCCCATGATCTCTTTTCTGCGACGAGTAATATTTTTATCTAAATCCTACCACAATAGGCCTTATGTCGAATAACGTTAGGCTTACTATTGCCTGTGTCGTGAATACTTTAGTTACTTTTTGCAACACTAATTCGTGGTTGCTTCAGAATTTTTATGGACCTGTAACGCGGTTGCTTGTTGCTCGAATAGCAACTTTATGTTTCATGAAATATAGTTGATTTTTGAGTGATGGTTGCGTGTGGGTAGTTAGGTTTCTTCTCTTATCAAGCAAAGGGGATATCCCCAGAGGCATGATCCCGAACTCCACATTTATCATGCTTGTCACGTGTTGACCATCCCTCGTGTATACCACTATATATAAGCACGTTAGTATGCACATAAATCTATACTTCTCCCGAATCCCGATTCTTTGACGCTTCTTGCTTCTTTATTACGTAGTTTCTCAAAAGAGTTTCGAACTGAGTTTGAAAAATTTAAATATTGTTTATTGCTTGGCATTCACTGTTGCAATATGTTGAGTTTAAAGATGAAAATCGAAAAAAATGTACATGGATTTTCTGGGAGCGGAATTCATACCTGATGTGAGGATTGGATCAATCTCTTTTTTCACTATACAGGAATAACTTTGGAGAAGTGAGTGCATTAATGACGTCTCCGTCCACCCTTTTAGGTATAGCATAGTTCATCACGGGAAACGGAAAGTGGGTCACCTAACCGGCCTAACCTGGTTAACGCCTTTATCTATTTAGGTAAAGGCGGATAATCATATTATATTCATAATGGTTCACATATTTAAATTAATTTCATAATGGTCATTGCTATATCGCTAATATCCACTTTAATTAATTCTGGGGCATGACTATTTGCTATCAATCGGGCGCTAATATTTTATGCATTTTGCCTATTGTAATTTCGGAATAATTAGTTTTATTCAATGTTTGTATTTAATTCAAAACAACGATACGTTGCGCAGTCTACATTTATTTTGCAGCAGCTTTTGCTTGTGGCTCTGTCCGAAAGTAGTTTCTCGTAAGAAGACACATTGTGCAATTTTACTGGATAAATTGTAGGTATAATAATTTCATCCATGATGACACGTCTCACTACTCTTCCTAATTTCTTACTACGACGCATATGGCCCGGGACTGAAGCTTAGATCAGTCCTTTTGCCCCACGACACCCCTTCTCTAAAAGTGGTGGGGCGCGTCTTTGTGGATGGCATTACCTATAGCTTGTATTATTTGGAGTTGGGTCTATCCGTGTGCCTTTCATCAAAATCTATTCAGTGGTGTATACGTTAAATTCTAGCAAAAAAGAATACAAATATCTTCACATATTTCTAAAATTATAATATTAGAGTTATTGACGTTTTATTTTTCTTTCGACTCTATAAACGTTGAAATAGGATTCCAAACTAAATAACATGACCTTGTTTTTATCTAACCTTACCTAAAAGCGGCATCTAGCGATACTCATTTGCATAATCTTTTATGCCCAAAACTGCTTCATAAATAGTATAACCATGCTATTTTAAACCAAAGTTAGCTTTAACACGATTAATTTACAAACAAATTTACATCGTTAATCTGCGAACTTTGATACATGCAATGTACACTCTAATGTTCGTAGCAAACTTAAGACAAACATTGTCGGTAATGGAAACCTCAAATGATTAATGCATCAAGAATCCCGGCAGATGTGGAGCGATGGTTTATTAATGTATTGATTGCACCAACTTGGTTGCCGATAATGTACCGCCATTTTGATTTATTGCACAACTTGAGAACTTGTCGTAATTGATTGTTTCACTGCTGTTCTAGTTGTTTTGTGAATTTCTGATGAAAACTGACCCATTATATGTTTTCTTGACGTAAAATCTTTTGCTTGCGGTTTGATCATCATCATCAGCCTCATGATGTCCACTGCTGATCATAGGCCTCCCCCATTGATCTGTTAGGGTTTTTTAATATATCAATGGCCTCCCCTAAAGATTTTCATCTGGACCTGGCAAAAGCGGCCTGCATCGAGCGTGTTCCTGCGACCTTTATCAAGTCGTCTATCTATATTGCTCGCGGCTTGGTTCGTGCTAAAGTCTTCGGCTGAAAGTTTATAGAAATTATGAATAATGTAGCTTCGTTTTAGATCTTTTTATTGCCTCAGTAGGAAAACTAACTGAGTGCCTTGTTGGCGTAGTTGTACTCCGGTACGACTGCAATGCGGAGGTCTCGGGTACGGTCTTCTGGTCAGGCAACGTGATATTGGGTTTTTCTACTCAGTATCAGAATTTGGAATTTGTGCCCGATTTGGTGATAGGCTCGCCCCCCGTATCACATCATGGGACGGAATACGCATGGCGAAAAGTGGGTGCACTAGTTGCGCCTCTGCCTGCCATTTCGGGGATAAAGGGCGTGAGTGTGTGTGTGTGTGTGTGTCTCAGTAGGCAAACGAGCAAGTGTTCGGGCTGATGGTAGGCAGCATCCGTCACTCATGGACTTAATCATTGCCAGAGGCACAGCCATGCCGTTCCTTACCAGAGTAAATAGATTAATTGATTGTAACAGATTTTTTTATTTTGCTTATAGTACAATTAAATTACTGATCTATGGTTTTTTTACGCAACGCAGTCCTAGGTTATTGAATCATAAAGTTTCAAAAATTTTACGTTCCATACCTTTTCCATTCTGTCAATAGTTTTAGCGAGCTTACGCATTTATTGACATTTATCGGTTTTAAAATATAGCTGTGAATTTTTCAGTTGCAAATCTCATAAATGTTAATCAAAATGAATGCAAATCCGTGATTTTTTGTCCAAACTGAGAACGAAAATTTTGTTAACATTTGCAAAACTAACAAGTTTTGTAACTATCACCTATAGTTTATTTCTTTTCAGTGTACATACATACCATAACGTCTTTCCCATTTCAGAGGTTGGCAAAGGTTTCACACCCAAACGCCAAAAAGTATGTTAGATACTATGCCATATAAGGGTGTGGCCTATTGCCATTTACGGGGTACATTTCCAGAAACTGGACCGCTCCTGAGTAGAAAAGCCCAATATCACTTTGCCCAACCCGGGATTCAAACCCGAGACCTTAGCACCATTACTAGTCGTACCACGCACGCTATACAACTACGCCACCGAGGCAGGTTCTCAGTTTCTACTATAATATTTATGTCGCAGCATCAAAATTTCCACCATTCCTTATTTTCCTCGTTTATATCTTATAATCGGAAATGGCAAGAAAACAGTGAAACAACAACGAAGCAACCACAATAGAAAAACGAAACCAAATTAAAGATTCCGCAGCGAATATCTTTTGGCCAAAAGGAGGCTAAAATTACGGTGGGCTGTGATTTGAATTTATTGCCTTAAGGCTAATTTTATTTCGGCGGGTACAGAATATGGCGGCGCGAGCTTCTTGCCCATTACCAAGACAATATTGTGAACGATGCCTTAGCTTTATACTGGATCTTTGTACAATCAAAAACGGAATAATTTCCTTTTGTTTAACATGAAAATTCGTTGTTTCATTTCTGAACAGTGTTTTAACAACGCTTTTTATACGGAATAGTTCGGCTTTGTGTTATAATAAACTGTATGCGAATGGAAATTTATTTAACATTAGTTTTTTATTTATTAATGTGTTTATGAGTAATAATATTTAGTAAACAATGTACAGGAAATAACAGTAAAGGTTTTGTTGCCGTGTTTTAAAAATAATTGAACAACATGGAGAAGTTTTGGATTTTTCTTGTTACTTGACTCAATGTATTTTGCAAATGACATGACTTATATTATGTATTACTTATAAGCATATATAGCAGGAACACGCTGGATGCAGGCCGCTTTTGACAGGTCCGTCTGGAAATATTTGGGGGAGGTCTATGTTCAGCAGTGGACGTCGTGTGGCTGATGATGATGATGATGATGATATATCCCTGTATCATTAACGGGGGGGATAAACTTCCTGCACTGTGGACCCTATTTCCATCGTGTGATGTAGGAGACGAGCCTATCTCGCTGAGTTAGATAAAATATTTAAATCGCAAAATACGTGTTTTTCGAATTAATTAACTCTATCATTTCCCCATGGATATAGAATCCGGAACTTTACTGGTGACAATTCCTCAAAACGTATGTTGCTATTAGACGTGATGTAAAAAATGAAATGCGACGAATCAATATAATGACAAAGATCATTTTATAATAATAAAAACTTACATTCCATTTGAAGATGAACTTTTCCATAAAATCACCATTCAAGCTATGAAAGTGAAATTATATAACCGAATCTAAAAACGGTTTCACAATTACTGTACATTAGAAACTTACGCAGCAGGTAAATGTTGCCTCTTAATAATAAAAAGCGGGAAAAGGGAAAACTCCACGAAAACGACCACTGTTTATCGAGAAACAAAGGCAACCGTGCCATACAATATGCATAATGATTGTACTAAATTAGGACAACTGTACCTCTTGCCAACTCAAATTGCTTATTCCATTGCCTCGTTTCTATGGAAGATACGTTGCACATTAGAGTCTCTTTAGTGTATTTACGATGGTTTTAATGGTGAAATTGCATCATACAGTTCGTTGTGTTTGGTTACGGAAAAATGTGTTTTGTTTTGTTCGCGTTGATCTTTGGGTGTGTTTCTATCGGTGTCTTGAAATATTGTTATTTTTTATCGCATGTCCAAGTTAGTTCTTTTAAGTCAATCAGCCACTACCATACCAGCCCTGTATTATATACTGCCCACTGCTGAGCACGGGCCTCCACTACTACTGAGACGGGCTATGTCAATGCTATAGTCCAAACCATTTATGCATTATAATGCTATTATTCAAGCTACATCGTAAATATATAGCCTTAAACCTATTATACAAAAGGTAATGCTTTCTAAAATAAGATTGGAGTAATAAAATGCTCTAACAAATAATGTTTTACGTAAACAAATAAGTACGTGATAGAAAACAACAGCCAAACCAACAATTAGAACACGTACTGACACTTATCCGGAGTCCTATAGTCATCACGCCGTCACAAGGCTCGGTGCACACTGCACTGTGTTGTGACAGCCGAAGTAAAATTTACGATCGCTCACCGAACGCGATAAAACCGCCTTTGTGACACAAACGCGGCAACACTCTCACATTTTACGAGCAAATAAATTTCAAACACTATTATGATTCAAATTGTGACCGGATCCACAAAATACAAACACCCCTTTTTATCGAAACATTTCAAAAGGTGCACAAAAATGTCTAGGAAAAGGTATATTTTAAAGTATAATATTTATTTTTCTATACAATGTGATGGGTGTTTTTATATTTATTTGGTCACGTTTATGGGCGGCACTAGTGATTAATAAATTATTTATATGGTTATGATTTTTTCTTTCATAAAGGATTAAGATTCTTATGCATATGCCGCTTTATTTTTATTACTTATAAAATAGGCTTAAAATGTAGCGACCGTTACCGTATTTTAACGCGATGACGTCCGCATTGCTATGGGAATATCATTTTTATGAAAGAAATAAATAAAGTTATGATAATGTTAATATGATATTCTACTAATAATCCAAATGTTAGTTTAAATAAATGTATATTTATAACTCAATTATGTCATGAATGATGTCAGTCTATATTTTAGTAGTTATTTGATTATTTCTTGTTCATAAAAAAATTAAATTTCATTAGAGATTATCGATGAATAGCTAACTTATATGTAAGTATAAAACTGGTAATTACGAGATAACTAACTTGGTGGTAAATATAACTCATGCGTGGAAGGCTGTAGTCACGGCGCGAACTTGCCAAATAATGCATACTATTATTGTGATTAATGTTGTTTGTATCAATATGAACAGATAATGAGGGTAAATAATAGTTTCGCGTTATTGCTCAATACACAAAGCTAAATTGACGAAAATTTTTACATAGTGAATACTTGGCTTTAGATAGCGCGTTTAATTTTTTTCTAATTTTTAAATCGATGAATGAGTGACCAATATGGAGCGATATTGTCAAAACAAAGCTGCTTCAATAAGGATTTACAAATTCAATCATTCCATTCTAATGTGATATTCATAAACTCACAACTTTTTGAGCATAACGCAGATAACTTTGTACGTTATAGCTTCGACAAACTGACTGTATGACGTCAAGCCGTCTTGCCCTCTTTCTTGGGGAGCCAATGAGGGAGCTAAAAAATATTTATGTTTACCTGAACCTATCCTATTGCTAGTGAAAGTGTCGTTTACTGAAAGGGTTTATACCCTAGTCCACGACGCCACCTAAGTGTGGGCTGGCAGACGAAATAATCCATACTTGAAAGATTTTTTTTGTTTGGTGCGTACCCACCTAAAGAGCGGAGGAAACGGTTTAATGGGCCTTTTACTGCTAAGTAGCTTAGCAGACCGACTACATTTGCAACTTAAAGTAGATACATACGCCTAGGTAGCGACATCTTCATATTTGACTCTTTAAATAATAGACGAGGTCTTTTCTAAATATTTTAAAGTTAATGTAATATTATTAAGTTGGTAACGATATGCTTTTTTACACATTGATTCCACGGAAAAAAATGTTGCATCTCAAAAAAATTTTAAGAATCTTTTATCGTTTGGTCCGCTTCGGAGATCTAACCTTTAGTCTCTAGTTTTACCACTGATTCATTATCTGTTTTATACGCCACACGCTATATAAAATTGGCATATTCCACTTAGATAAATTATAATTTCTACGGCATCAAATGTCGAAGACGTTCACTTATTTGCTTGAACCAGTTTTATAAGACCTAATGCACACTGGCATGCATTATTCAGTGTAACGTTTAACCGCAGCATCACCAGCTAAGCGCCATTAAGCGCATTGCACACAGGAGGTAAAGCAAACACCGTTTGTATAGGCCGAGTTGAGTGCAGTAGAGTGTCTAGTCTGCGAAAGACCAGAGCACTCAAGACAGGTGAGAGCTTAGATCAAAGAGCTCCATTGACCCGGGCTTTATCTGACCCTACTACCGGTCATTATGAATTTCACGGATATCCATTTTGTGGACCCAAATTGTCGTTTTACATTTAAGGGTTTTGGAATAGGATTTGTGAACGCATATTTTGTGGTTAAGCTTTTGACCTACGGAAGGACGTACGGCTTTTATCTTATTACTGGCATCCTATGTCGAAGATTTCACGTATGGCCTCTTTATTTTGATTTTTTTTAAGTATATTGGATATAAAGTCGGCAAAGTGTATGTGTAGTTGCGCCACTGCCTAAATTTATTAGGAAATATTGTAATTAGTAAAATTGTCTTCTAGATTCTCTATAGTTGCTAGTTCGTAGTAATATGATCCAAGGAATAATTTCATGTTATTATTATACTACTACGTCTTTGTGGCTTCACCCGCGTATAAAGCCTTTCCCCACACAAAGATCCCTAAAACAGTACGACGCCAGCGCCATCTACTTAAAGAATCAGATAAAATTATCCGTTATTTCCCATGGGAGCAAATTACCGGGGTGAAAGGTACCCTTGTTTTAATCCAGGATTTGACCTACCTGTGTGCCAATTTCAGTCAAATCCATTTACTTCTAACACACATCCAAACATTTTCACAAATTTTCGCTTTTATAACAAGTAAATAGTTAGAAGTAAGATTTAGTAATTAAAACAACGTTTACACTTGAAATGATTTCATCTTAAAGTTGAACGATTTTAAACGAGGAATTCATATCATCTAAATTCTCAGCATAGGGTCGAAAATTCTCATGGAGATAAGAAAATAAACCGAATAGATATCCCTTAGTAGTGGTCTTGATAGCAGTTTTAACAAAACTGGGTTAGCTGACGAGGTTCGTCGCCTCAGCGACCTGCAAAGAGACATCACCCACAAAAACGCTGCTAAATTTACTTTATCAAGAGCTTTTCGATACCCAAAGAGGTTCATAAAGATGAAGGTGACATGAAGTACTAAAAGTAATTATTTTCTAGATTAATTTTGTGCCAAGCAATCATGGACAAATATTTATCGCCTTAGGTACTTATAAACGTTATATACCTACGTCTGTGAAATTTATTTAGTATCTTGCTATGTTGAGTGACATTTACCGTGAGAGACAAAACATGGTATAACTATGACAGACGTATACAGTGATATTAGTAAGGCCCTACGTGTATATACTATTATAACTATTGCAACTTTCACTGGTGGTAGGTCTCTCATATGTAAGAGACCGTCTGGGTGGGTACCACCGCAATGTCTATTTCTACCGCCAAGCAGCAGTGTGCATGCATTGTTGTGTTTCGGTTTGAAGGACATTGTAGCCAGTGGAACTACAGGACATAGTGAGACTTAACATCTTATGTCTCAGGATGACGAGCGCAGTGGAATGCCACACAGTACTTTGTAACTCAAGGTGCTGGATGGTGTTGCTACTGTTTATGGGTGGTCGTATCGCTTACCATCAGGCGAACGGCATGCTCGTCTCGTCATTCAATGCCATAAAAAAAAACTATCATGCGCTGATGATAACGAAAGACTAGTTTGATACTTAACAGAGTTTTATTCATTACATTATTATTTATTACTTATTAATCCAACTGACGCCACCTTGACGCGAACAGGAAGTAGTAGCCGGAAGGAAATACACTTTCTATTTTTAATTTTACCATAGATAATATAAAACTACTATTCTAATATTATGCTTATAATAAGATGCTCTTTGTAGTGGCAATAAATGATAAGTCAAAGAACGACCCTATTTTTTTCGATATAATTGCATTTTCTATGTTATTTATTGTATCCTTCAATTTTCTTTCATCGGTTGATGGACAGAGCAAGCTCGAATATCATGCAATTTCATAAGTTGATTACTTATTATTACAACCGTCAAAATTGAAGGTTCTTGATTTTAAATTTAAATTCTAGGAGCATTGTTTTCGGTACAAATGTAATTTATTTTAACTAATTGACTATTATAGTAAAATTTATGACAGCGTTCCTGCCGTAGTTTTTTTTATGGCATTGAATGACGAGACGAGCTTGCCGTTCGCCTGATGGTAAGCGATACGACCACCCATAAACAGTAGCAGCACCATCCAGCACCTTGAGTTACAAAGTACTGTGTGGCATCTACTGCGCTCGTCATCCTGAGACATAAGATGTTTAGTCTCACTATGTCCTGTAGTTACACTGGCTACAATATCCTTCAAATCGAAACGCAACAGTGCGTGCACACTGCTGCTTCACGGTAGAAATAGACATTGCGGTGGTACCCACCCAGACGGACTCTTACATATGAGAGACCTACCACCAGTACTCTTAAAATCGTACTCTACAGTAGTCTTTAAAAAATATAATATCTTCTGACAGAAACTGGTATGTTCTATTTCTTAGTTTACAATCTACAAACCATGGTAGCCATAACTCCTGGTTAAATGTGCACATTGCCATAACCTCCCGTTATAGAATAATACAAGTTTATGGCACTATGACATTTAGACAAATTATTGCCATATGCGTAAATGGGTTAATCCTAAATAATCTCGGACGGTTCACGGCAAACGGTTTTCATAAAATTTATTAGTGCCTGCTGCTACCGTAAATCTTATGCTCGATTTAGCAAAATCGTCTACGAATTGATTTTCTTTTTACGACTGGTAACCTTAGTGCTATTTACTATGGATTTAAAACTGTTTTAAGAATAAAAATAGATAAATCACCTTATCGGCTGACATTGACATCAGTTTGTGAGTTTTCAAGTTCTATTCAAGGTAGGACACTCGAAATTCGTGTATTCATAACAACTCCGCCTATCTCTTGGTAAATAACTAGAGGATATTTTTGTTTGTGTTTACATATAACAGAAACAAAAGGAATTCCTAAACGAATATTCTATATCTTAATGAATTTGGTTTTATTTTTTTGATAACAATCTTCTTATTAAAGCTTAATTCATGATGCATGAGATAAATGACGAGACGAATATTCCGCTCGCCTGATGGTTGACCATCTTAAAGTGGTTCTTATCTAATCATCCTTCTGTTAGTGATAATACAGATGTCGTTTCAGTGAAATTGGATCATGAATCCAGCCTCCGGCAAATATCATCTCTTAAAAACAAAACATATTTTTGTCTTAGGATGGGTAATGTATGTTTCTATCAAACACATTAAACAGTATACTTAGTTTCTATTTATAAAAGAATTTATCAATTTACTAGGGTTCGCGCCTACGCTATCACTTATCCAAGCTTTCGTACTAAAATAGCATATTTTCTGTGAGTTTTTAAGTTGTTTATGTTTTCGTAAGCACTTATAAAATGTTAGGATGGGGTCGAAGCGTACCTACTTCACACCTATTGTCGAAGCTGCGTGAATTTCAAAGGGTACGGATTAATATAAAAAAAATATGGTACAAATTAAGATCGTGAATGAAAACACGAGATAATATTATAGGGATATTGTGTTTTCCGACCACAAATCATGTTGTTTGAATCTAGGGACTAGGTAATTCTAGTCGGTAAGTTTGCACAGCGGTTGGTAACTAGATAATGATTAACCTAATTTTGGACAACTGAATGTAGTGATTTTATGAAAGACTAGCTTTTGCCCGCGGTTCCGCCCGCGTGAATAAGTTTTCCGAGCCAAAAGTCCCGCTTTATATTTTCCCGGGATAAATAGTAGTCTGTGTGTTAATCCAGAACATGATCTATCCGTGTGCCAAATGTCATCGAAATCCGTTTAGCAGTTTTTGGGTGAAAGAGTAACAAACATCCATACATCCATACTTACAAACTTTCGCGTTTATAATATTAGTAGGATTATAACTAGATTTTTTTTTTATAAAATGAGGAATGCCATTTACTAGGATCGAATTTAGTAAGGAGAATTATTGTAAAAAGTAAAGTTATACGAGTAATTAAATAAAATAAACAAAACTATTTCGAAATCAATTTGCTCGTCAATCCAGAAGAAAGTCAATATTGAATTTGTATTGCACGTGGGTGCTACATCGAAAACGAAAGTTGTAAATCAATGTGATTTGTTATTGCTGTAGTAAAGGACTTGACGTTCGGCTGCATAAATTCAACTGGGCAAGAAATTGCCCTGGGCCATTCACACTCAAAACATTTCTTGGTTTGCGTATGGAATTGGTGACTACTTTTGAGACCGATCGGCAATGTTTGGCCCTCGACTTAATTTAAATGTCGGCTTATCGCGTAAGGGTAACGGTTAGTCAAGATTTATTACCACCCAATAGGTTTACTAAGATTTTCTGTTTATGAAATTGTACACGCTTCGCCTTGTAGGAACTTAGGTCTTAATTTTCAAGGTAGGTCTGACTAGTTATATGAGAACCAAGTAATCAAATTAAATTTTGAAATATTTCTGTTACAAAATATTATCATTTTGATAGTATGTTATATTAATCTATCGAATAATAAAATTCAACTAAAAATTTATAGCATGTTAAAAAGTTCTTATGTCACATTCGACCGTAAATTTCTTACTTGTACAAGATTCAGAATGAATTTTACGACAAAATACTTCAAGTTACAACTCAATTTATTTGAAGAAACAGGTTGAAATTGTTTTTGGTTCTATAAAATAGTATAAATAATATAAAACGTTCATTATTAGACAAATTTAACACATTTGAAAGACATTTGGCTAGCGGTTTATAAAGTAAAATGCATCATTTAGATATTTAATACCACGGAGTTTTTAATACTGTTGGGGAAACTCTTTTCTCATGTTGTGCCGTAAAATTACAAAATCCTCACCATTTATCTCTTTGGCTTATGGTGCCAGTGTATCGTGTATTTTTATACAAGAATATAGTTTATGCACTGTTGAAGCGGCGATAGCCTAGTTGGGAGTGGAACGGACTGCCGAGACGAACGTCCGCAGGTTCAAAACCCAAGGGCATACACCTGTGACTTTTCTAAGAAGTTATGTGTGTATTTTTTGTGAATTAACGCTCGCTTTAACGGTGAAGGAAAACATCGCGAGGAAACCTGCATATCTGAAAAGTTCTCTATAGGAATTTCGAAGGTATGTGAAGTCTGCCAACCCGCACTAGGCCAGCGTGGTGGACTAAGGCCTATACCCTCTCAGTTGTAGAGGAGGCTCGTGCTCAGCAGTGGGCAGTATATAATACAGGGCTGGTATGGTGGTGGTGGTGCATTGTTGAAAACACGTGAAAAGTGAAAATATTATACATAATAGAAAAAAATACGTAACAGTTATCCTGATTGAAATTACACATAAAATTATCGAAGTTACACATGTAATGTTTGCTAATAGTTATATTATCGTTCGCTTTGATTAATTATATACCTAGATAGACACTGAACGTTTCAAACGCGTGGAAAAAATAGAGGCGCACTGTTTGTCTCTAAATGAGTTCGAGCGAATTCTTTTTTGTTGTTTTTCATGGATATACTTTTCTCCCCGTTTTAATAGAAACAATGTAATAACTGGTATCATTATGCGCGGACACAAGGATACGCAGAATGATGCAGCGATGCGTATGACACAGCTGTCAAGCATACTAACTTAAGAAAAGTTGGCCTGTTTGTTTTAGTTTCATTGTAGCGTCACTCTATCTAGGTATATAATTAATCAAAGATCGTTCGCTTTGATAAAGATAAACATTGTCTCCGTCCGTGCGTTCCACGCCCCGTATAACTATAAATAAATGAATATAAAATACATATAATATTATATAACTCATCAAAAAGGAACTGTTAATAATGCAAGATTGTTTTTTTATGACTCGTAAGTCTAGTGCTCGCCCCCTATCACATCATGGGACGGAATACGCACGGCGAAAAGTCAGTACACTAGTTGCGCCTCTACCTACCCCTTCGGGGGTAAAAGGCGTGAGTGTATATGTATGTATAAGTCTAGTGCTATTTACTATGGATGAGCTGTTTTCAGAATGAAAATTGCTAAATCGCATTGTCCTCTGACATTGACATTAGTATGTGAGGTTTTGAGTTCTATTTCTAATATATAATAAATTATACCTGATTGAGAAATTTACTAATGAAACCGAAAAACTGTGTCATAATGAATGTTTCTAATGCACCGAATTTTAGGACTTGTCACTCGAACTTCTAAACGAAAGCTAGGAATATATACGATTTAAAAAGGCAATTAATCAAGCCTTTTACAGTCTTGCTCTTAACTTTAATGTTTAAAGTGAGTGTAGTGTGACAGAGTTATTTATGTTCCCGTAGGAAGATCCCGCTACCGCCCATACTATGAATGCGTTTTCGTAAGAAATGTATCTTGTCCGAACTTATACGCATGATAGGTACTTCCCAGCAGCGATCGAAATATAATAGCTTTTCTCTACAAAAAAAAATGAATTCATATGTATCTACCGCAAGGCGCAAACCTTTACTGGTGGTAGGTTTCTCATATGTAAGAGTCCGTCTGGGTGGGTACCACCGCAAGTTCTACCGCCAAGCAGTAGTGTGCATGCACTGTTGTGTTTCGATTTGAAGGACATTATAGCCAGTGTAACTACTGGACATAATGAGACTTAACATCTCATGTCTCATGATGACGAGCGCAGTGGAATGCTAATCAGTACTTTGTAACTCATGGTGCTGGATGGTGTTGCTACTGTTTATGGGTGGTCGCATCGCGTACCATCAGACGAATGGCAGGCTCGTCTCGTCATTCAAAGCAATAAAAAAATATATATAATATTTTTAAGAATCTAAAATATGTTTATGAATTATAATTAACTATTTATTCTACCTTCCTTTAAACCGCGCAGTTTACAGGCACATAAATCTCGTAAAAGTAAATCTCCAGTAAAGATTTATTTGTACCTAAATACTCGGTTCGCTTTTACTCAGTAAATCGCGTCAACTATTTTTGTGGCCACAGAGAAAAGAAAATCACGCCTCAAGCCTGTCAACCTTAACACTCGATTTTTTGCGCTTCGACGGAATTGTTAATGGCTAATGTCCAAGTATAATTATACAATATTTCATTGAGTTTTTCTCCCAATCATTGCATTTCGAAGTTGATGCCTCGAGGTTCCGTCCGGAGCATTTTTCTGTAATGAGCCCGGTGTAAGGCAAAACGTGGGAAGTTATTTATTTACCCGTGCCTTAATCTTCGATCTTATGCTGAAGGAATAAAGATGATTTAAGCTTGAGAAGCTTGTGGCCTGCATAAATGTCCTTGCAACGTAAGCAAACTATCGTAAGATAAAATACTTAATTTTAAATATATATATATTTACAATCGACAATTTCCCTTCACTATTAATTTCATCTTTCGAATTGCAACCGATAGGAAAAAAAAGAATAAATCGGTTGTTACAATTAGGTATGTAAAATAAACTCATAAAAAAAGCGGCGATAGCCTAGTTGGGAGTGGAACGATACTGCCGAGACGAATGTCTGCAGGTTCAAAACCCAAGGGCACACACCTCTGACATTTCTAAAAAAATATGTGTGTATTCTTTGTGAATTATCGCTCGCTTTAACGTTGAAGGAAAACATCGCGAGTAAAAGTTGCATACCTGATAAAGTTCTCCGAATTTCGAAAGTATGTGAAGTCTGCCAACTCGCACTAGGCCAGCGTGGTGGACTAAGGCTTTAACCTCTCCATTGTAGAGGAGGCCCGTGCTCAGCAGTGGGCAATTTATAATACAGGGCTGGTATGGATATGGGAAACTCACATCATAAAATATGTAAACATAATTTGATTACTCGTGAATTGCACCTAAAATGGCACAGAAATTAGGCACATAAATTATTATTCCCATTCATACGTTGCGAATGCATGAATATTAATGAAAACGTCAATAAACAATACATTTGCTATAATGTTTCGAGTGAAATATTCTATAGTTGTAAATTATGGCCACATTTTATAATAACAAACACAAAATTAAACATCAAGTATAATATGAGTTATGAAATTAATAATATATAAAATTATTGTTTTTATTTCAATAATTTTATTTCTGGCAAATATCCTTAGCATGCTTTTTTTTTTGGGTCGTCCTCCTACGAGGTGGACGGACGACCATGTGAAGGTCGCAGGAACCCGCTGGATGCAGACCGCTTCTGACAGGTTGGTCTGGAAATTTTTGGGGGAGGCCTATGTTCAACAGTGGACTTCTAAAGACTGAAGAAGAAGAAGAAGATGCATTTTGCAATTTTTAAATAAGTAGTAAATACTAGCTTTTATATCACCGTGTATTCCAATTTTGAATTATTTAAACAAAAAAACGTTGGTAATCCAAGCGTCGAAAACTCTTAAATTATTTCCAACAAGCGCAATAAATTTATCCATTTTCGTATAATCGTACTTTATCCGTTTTGCAACGCGCGCTGCCACATCAAAGAGATCGGCCGCGTCACAGCGCATCCCGTTCGACACATCGGCAGCGGACGAACTGTCGCTAAAATTAAGCCGCCAAATAAAAAACTCAGCTCATGGATGCTCAGATAATTAGCGCAATCTTCTGATAGCTGAATAGACTGCCCTGTGATGGATCGGTAATTGTCTGGCATTCAATAGTTGTTCTATTTTCGTTTGTATGTTTGATTTTTTGTACGCCATTTTTGTTTTGTTGGATTCGTTTGGGGTGAGCTTTAATTGGATGTGTGATTCTTGGAGACGCTGTAAATGTTTTTATGTGCGATAGAAAAGCAAAAGCCTTTGATTGTTGTACAAGAGTCAAAAATACATTTTATTATTTTTGAGCTAAATAATGAGTGCTTCGGTGGCGTAGTTGTATTACGATACGACTACAATGCTGAGGTCTCGTGTTCGATCCCCGGGTCGGGCAGAATGATATTGGGTTTTTTTTTAATCAGTATCAGCCCGGAGTCTGGAATTAGTGCCCGATATGGCGATAGGCTTGCCCCCTATCACATCATGGGACGGAATACGCACGGCGAAAAGTGGGTGCACTAATTGTGCCTCTGCCTACCCCTTCGGGGATAAAATGCGTGAGTGTGTGTGTGAACCAATTTTCATTATTTTACAGTTATTTTACCTTTAACTTAAATGTTGTAATGATTTTGAAATTAATCTCAACATATAAATTTTAATACGCAGCATTAAAAACTAAAAGGATTCGTTTAGAACCATGGAAACAAAAACTGATTTATATTAAATTACCTCGTTATTTGTAAGTCGACAATAATACTCAAAGATATACAGCATTAGGTTCATTTTACCACATCGAATACGCCGTGGATTGTCTTCAACTTAATAATATTCTGAACACTAACTGATAGCGCAGAGTTCAAATCGGGATCTTTAAGAGTTTGATTTTGTTTATGGCATTGAATGACGAGACGAGCATGCCGTTCGCCTGATGGTAAGCGATACGACCACCCATAAACAGTAGCAACACCATCCAGCACCTTGAGTTACAAATTACTGTGTGGCATTCCACTGCGCTCGTCATCCTGAGACATAAGATGTTAAGTCTCATTATGTCCAGTAGTTACACTGGCTACGATGTCCTTCAAACCGAAACACAACAGTGAATGCACACTGCTGCTTGCCAGTAAAAATAGACATTGCGGTGGTACCCACCCAGACGGACTCTTACATATGAGAGACCTACCACCAGTGAAAGTGATTATTTGCATATCCTTACATACATATTATAAAACAGTCTCCCGCCGCGCTTGTCTGTCTATGTGAACGCAATAATCTCAGAAACTAACGAACGGATTTCGATGAAATTTGGCATGGAAATGGATTCAGACACTGGGAAGTACATAGGCTACATAAGCAATATTTTATACTGGTTAAATATAAAGGAGCGAGTGTGTGTGTAAATATAAGTCTCGAGCAAAAGCTAGTACGCTATAATAACTGAAAATATTTATGAAATTTCAGCCTTGAGGGTTAAATTTCATCCAGCAAGAGTACTGTGCAATGCAATGCAATCAGCCCTGTATTATATACTGCCCACTGCTGAGCACGGGCCTCCTCTACTACTAAGAGGGTTTTTTTTTTAGGTAGACGATCCTGCATTCAACACCGGGGGAAACCTGCGAATGGGATACTGGAGTCCCCCGGCTTGACGACTGCAGGGGCCTGGGAGGGGAGTGGAGGAGGAATATAGAAGAGAAGGTGGAGGAAGGGAGGAAGGTTCCCAGGATGGGCGGAAAGAGATGGTGCCAGGAAATGTTCGCGGGCCCTTTTAGGCCTCAATGTGTTTTTCAACCAAGAGGTATACACACTGAACTGTGAGCCTCGTACCACGACTAATGTCCTCCCGCGCATGGGCGTGCATTGGGTTGAAGACCCAGCGCACAAGAATTGCCTCGGGGGACTATTGAGAGGGTTTAAGGCCTTAATCCATCACGCTGGCCTAGTGCGGGTTGGCGGACTTCACATACCCTCGAGATTCTTATGGAGAATTCTCAAGTATGTAGGTTTCCTCACGATGTTTTCCTTCACCGTTAAAGCGAACGATAATTGATAAACAATACACACGTAACTTCGAAAAGTCAGAGGCGTGTGCCTTGGGTTTTGAACCCCCGTAAATTGTCGAGGCAGACCGTTCCATTCCCAACTAGGCTATCGTACAATTAAAGAGTACTGTATTCATTGTTAATTAAATTTGTTCTGTTTGAGCCATCTTTACATCTACATAATATGCGGCAACGTATCGAAACCAAGTCATATGTAAATTAATCTTACACCGTTGCGTGATTAAGGTGACCTAGGATGTTTGCAGATAAATCAGTCTGCAGAAAATATATTGATTTCATTAATCAAACAGAAATCGTTATCTGAAATAAAATCTTCTTAGGAAAGAAATGCGAGGGCGTAGACGTAAAGCTATCGGTCGTTGAACTAGATACGCGGCAGAATTAAGGTACCTTATTTATCTCTACATCGCCCTAAGGTTGACTAAGAGGGAATGCCAAAACGGCAATAAATCCCCCTGTAATCATGTTTAATATGGATTTTGAAAATTAAAAATAAACAACAGTATTCGACGTTTGAAAATAAGAAAAATGAGAAAACTAAATAAGGGAATAAATTAAGATATGATACGCGAGAAGGATGTTGTAGGAGCATAATTATTCCAGAAGGTTTAAAATACAATTTATTATGGAAGAGGACGTAAGGCTACGGTCTAACAAGAGTGGATGTGCAAAATGAGAAAAAGTGGTTGGCTGTGAGTGGGAAACTAGATACTAACTACTCGCTAAGACGGCGCGCAAGAGAAAAATTACGCTTGTACCTAACTACGTTGTGACATTATACTTACAACTTTGTTATTTATTTTTATACAGCCTTAGACCTGGTTTTTGTAATTATCTGTGTATTACAAAAATTATACAGCTAGCTGTTAATTATACAGCTTAAAACGGGGCCTAAGTAGGCAGAAGACCAAGTGCGTCATCTGATCCTTAGTGATCTCCATTTAAAAGATTCCCAAAAGGTATATGTTTTACGGATAGGCAACGTAATCCCACTGCACCTGATGGTTAGTGAAGTGGTGTCCAGGTAGGATGTCGAGTGAAGAAGATGATTATTCCTCGCAAGTTGACAAAATTACGCCAGCTTGCTTAAACCGGATTTACCTACACGGGCTGATCCCCGAACGCGACACACTTACGCGAGCCAGGATGGCAGGTCTTACTCCTTGAATAAAATTGTTGCTATTCGGGCGGAGACAAATATCCTAATTTCACGACTAGAAGAATGATGGACGTGTTGCTGATCTTGAAATAAAGAAACAAGTATGAAGGAGAACAATTAGATGTTTAAGGCTCCGACAATGTTACTTACCATACACAACACTAAAACGGTGGTACGGCCACTACATCGTTTTTTTTTAAATAATATATAGGCTTGCGTTTGACCACTATCTTGTCTGATGGTAAGTGATGATTTGGTCTACGATGGAGCACACTTGCTTAGAAGATACCTATTCACTCGAGACTTGAAGATGCCCAGGTTATAATTATCGGGAAATAGAGAGTCTGGCAAAAAGTTCCATTCTTTAGCGGTGCGCATGGTAAATGTGCAACCAAAACTTAACTACCCTCTTCATCTTTACACAAATATATGATTGTAGTGACAATGTCCTACTACCAATTATATTTTATTTGTTTCTTAAATTTACTTGCCAAGTCGTAAAATGATTAAATTCATGCAGAATTACACAACTTATCTCTTTATCCTTCTATGGAACTATAGGATCAAATAAATTCCATAACAAGTCACTGTTTATCTATTTTAATTTTTCAATATTCATATCACAGATTATATTGCTTGTTCATGACTAAAATATGCACCGCACCTCGTAAGTACAGGTTTATGTGGCACTTACGACATTTTGGTATCAGTGCAAGATAGTTTAAGGCACTTTACATGAAGCACAATAGACGCAAACGATATTTACTCCAGAAACGGAGTTATTTTATTAAAATAATAACTCCCACGTGTTCTTGCATTCGCGGCTCAATCTCCGCCGATAATACAGCAAAAATAAAAAGATCTACCCGTCCTCTCGTGACTTCATGAACTTTGGATGTCAGCGGGGTTTTAGATGGAGTAAGTGGGGGTCAACGTATATTGGCCACTTTATAAGCCCACGCTTTCTGCTTTATTGGTCCGAATTGCCCCTAAACGTTACCAATGAGGCGTTTGTTGTTGTATATTTACGGCACCTTATACTTGCAAGCTAGCTGGTTTCGATATAATAAAGTACCAGATATATGGAGGGTCTACGCTCATGATTGTCGGATATCGACGATGTATTCATAAATTGGAAGTCAAAATGTAATTCGGTGAAAGAAATTATGTAAAAGTATGTTCTACAAATAATATTATTCGATTAAATTTAAATTATAAGCTTTTTGTTATGTTTGTTAAAGAGTTTTAAACAAATTGCTGCGGTGAGTATTTTGTAAACTTTTACTGACATATTTTATGGAGTTGAATAGAAAAATAAATATCTTCTCACGTATAATGAATGCAAATTTAAAATATTAAATCATGGTTTTTGTTTGTAAATTGAGTGCAGTACGTAAGTGACTTCATATTTTTATCGATCAACAAATTTAGAAATTAAACACAACCACAGATTTAATCTAGTTCACACTTCACGGTGTTCATGTTGCAAAATTAACTTCTCTCTAGGCTTCTTTATTAGGGCTCTTAGAGTACAACATCTTATCCTATTATCATCAATCTCTTCGTAGATCATAACTTCGTCTTTCAAAGAGAATTAATTATTACCATACCATACCATCCCTGTATTATATACTGCCCACTGCTGAGCATGGGCCTCCTCTACAACTGAGAGGGTTTTAGGCCTTAGTCCACCACGCTGGCCTAGTGCGAGTTGGCAGACTTCACATACCTTCGATTTTTTTAGACAGGTTCCTAGGTATGCAGTTTTCCTCACGATGTTTTCCTTCACCGTTAAAGCGAGCGATATTTCACAAAGAATACACAAATAACTTTTTTTAAATAGTCAGAGGAGTTAGCCCTTGGGTTTTGAACCCGCGGATATTTGTCTCGGCAGTCCGTCCCATTTCCAACTAGGCTATCGCCGCTTTTTATCGAATTCATTATTCAGCATCATCATCATCATTAGCCACATGACGTCCACTGATGAACATAGGCGTCCCCTAAAGGTTTCCAGACAGATCTGTCAATTAATTATTACTTTTTCTAAAATATGGTCTCCAATATAAACTTCGCTTACTGAGGATTATATTGGCCGTTCTTCGAGATATCACAAATCGCCAGTCACTTTAGCTCGCTAATCCCTGTTTAAACTCCCTTTGTTACGAATTCTATGCTAAAAGATTTGCTCGAGATTCAAGTTTCCTTACAGAATAATATCCGAAATTGTGGGCTCAGAACGCCGTTTACAGTTATTTTCAGCTTTTGTGTAAAATTTCAATTGGGCTATAATTACTCAAGGGAAACATGGAGGTCGTATACGCGGATTAATATTTTGATTGGGCTTAAAATTGTGAGTTTTAAGGTACAAATTTCATTTATAAAATTTTCCACGTAACTGCGACAGGATTTAATTACAGAGTAATTGTGGCACCTTCTGTTTAATTGCATGCCTGGTTAAATAAGGCTCGAAAACAGTAATACGTTAAGGGATATAGGGCTAAGTGCAGTGATTTAGACAGCGGCTAGCCAGGGTTAACTTAGAATCCTGAGGCAAACATGGTAGCCTTTAGGCCTTCAATTATAACTTCTGGCGTCTTACTTTCCTTTCAGTCATCTTTTATGGGCTCCAAAAGACTTACTTTAAGAATAATCACCAAGATAAACTAATGTTTTGTTCCACCATGAAATATATTTAAAACCACCCCACGGATATTTATCATAAAGTCAGAAAATCGTCATACAACCAAATCAATAACATTACATGTTTACACAATAGAAAAGGGGCATATTAAAATCTATAGACAACGCATCAAGGAGCGTACAAACGAAGGGGGATGTTAAAGTAAAACTATTTGATGTTCGTACGCTTTGAGGGTATTTGTTTATGGAGTTTACATTTTTGAGGAGCTTTGTCGGGCCTCCTCGCGATGTTTGCACAATTTAGTGTGTTTATTATGCTATACAGCGTTTGTGCGAATAGGGATGTAAAGTACATTACGTGTATGGATCAAGAGACTGTTTGGTGTAAGGTATAAGCGCAAAATTTCGGAATATATTGATTATAATTATTATTAGTATTAGACTCCTCGGTGGCATAGTTGTATTAAAGTACGACTGCCATACTAAGGTCTTGGGTCCGATCTCCGGGTCGCGCAAAGTGACATTGTGTTTTTATATTAAATATCAGCCCAGAGTCTGGAATTTGTGCCCGATACGGCGATAGGCTCACCCCCTGCCACATCATGGGACGGAATACGCACAGTGAACAGTACACTTGACTGTCTTACACTCGACCTAATTTCTTACAAATATAATTTAATACTTAAAAAGAAAAAACATATTTTACTTTACCGTATATTTCTTCAATTTAATTTATAGTAACAATCTTGTTGTAAATAAATTATGCTTTATGGCTATAAGTTTAACGAGCACTGAGTCACTATAATATGAAGGCATACTTAAACCAATACAGGTGTTTAAACATACTTACGGTTAGAGTATTGTAAAATGTTATTACCAGTGTAACTAACATTAGTGATCTTCACGCGCCATATTTTATTACTTGCTTTTGCCTAAAAAGTACCCTATGTTCTTTCTAGGGTCTCATACTATCTCCATACCAAATTTCATCTAAATCCGTGCTGTAGTTTTGGTGATGTGTAGTAACAAACAGAAAAACAGAGAGATAGAAAAGATTTATAAAAAACGTTGATTTGCTTTTTTATTACATTTCTTTAAATGTACAGATACACCAGTTCTACTGCTTTATTATATGTATAGATTGTCGTCATTTATTAATTTTGTATTTATAGGTACTACGTGCTGTATTCTTATTTTTTCTTCTGTTAAGCAGTATTTTGAAAGTATTCGATTTGAAAGACGATTTGAATGTCTCAAGATGATGTAAATGTAGGCCACACACATGTTAAGATTTCTTAATTGTAAATCTAAATAGTTATGTGTGGTTTTGTATCTCTTTATCAGTAGAGGGTTACCATCATGTTCGATTTATTATTACCATACCATACCAGCCCTATACTTATTACATAATGCACACTACTGAGCACGACCTTAGTCTACCACGCTGGCCTAGTGCGGGTTGGCAGACTTCACATACCTTAGAAATTCCTATAGAGAACTTCTCAGATATGCAGGATTCCTCACGATGTTTTCCTTCATCGTTAAAGCGAGTGATAATTCACAAAGAATACACACATAACTTTTTAGAAAAGTCAGAAGTGCGTGCCCGTGGGTTTTTAACATGCGGACATTCGTCTCGGCAGTCTACTGGTCTTTACTGGTGGTAGGTCTCTCATTATGTAAGAGGCCGTCTGGGTGGGTACCACCGCAATGTCTATTTCTACCGCCAAGCAACAGTGTGCATGCACTGTTGTGTTTCGGTTTGAAGGACATTGTAGCCAGTATAACTACTGGACATAATGAGACTTAACATCTTATGTCTCAGGGTGACGAGCGCAGTGGAATGCCACACAGTACTTTGTTAGTCAAGGTGCTGGATGGTGTTGCTACTGTTTATGGGTGGTCGTATCGCTTACCATCAGGCGAACGGCATGCTCGTCTCGTCATTAAATGCAATAAAAAAAAAAAAAAAAAAAAAAAAAAAAACACAATACGACGCCAGCGCCATCTACTTAAAGAATCAGATAAAAATATTCATTACTTCCCATGGGAGCAAATTACCGGGATAAAAATCTACGTGTTAATCCTGGACATGATCTACCCGTGTGCCAAATTTCAGCCAAATCCATTCAGTAGTTTCTGTGTTTACTTCTAACAAACATCCCAACATTTTCAGAAACTTTTGCATTTATAATATAATATTATGTAGGGTGTCAATAATAGTCACAATAACACCTCACTTACCATCCCTTTCACAACAAAGCAAACAACTTTTCTCTCCAGTCAGGTATCAATCACACCAATTAACCGCGAACGCCCACTCGTTCTAAAGACAACAAATCATTGTTTGACACGTCGCTCGGCAAAAGAGTTCAATGTTGATCGGACAAGGCGTATTCAATAATCCATTAAACCGTGATGGTGGAGTTTTTACGTATGAACGTGTCGCCGCATGACTGACGTGACCTAAGGCCAGATACTATTTGTAAGTCGAATAGTTTGAGTATTTTATGAGATTGTCTTCAGTGTATTTAGATATTTTTACTTTTGGTAATTTTTTCTACTTTAAAAACGTTAATAGTTTTAAAATACGAAACAGAAACACTGGCTGTATCTACATTTTTATACTACTTATAGCTATTGAAATAACGAGAAAACGAAGAAAGGAAGTGTTTGTAAACTCACAATATAGTAGTATTTTAAGGTACATGGAAATAAACCCTGAGTAATCTTAATCCATAATAATTGTGGCAGTAACAGAATTGGCATACTAACCAAATTGCTCTCTATGCTTTTGTCTGAGACAGCTGCCACCCTAGTTAATATAGTCGCCTTGTAAACGAGAACCGAGAGAGTAAGGCCACTAACAGTTGATGTGACCGGAATCTGTCACTCACACGCTTGTATGCAAATTTCATAGTACGAACGTTATGCAAATGCATACCATTTTTCGCACCAATGAGTTCAATGTAATCTAACAGAGACAACGGAGGCCTTGATATGATGGTGCGATGATGGTGTTTACCACGGAAATTGTTAACACGATCTCACCTCTGACCACTATAAAACTGTCTGCTGCTTAACGCCTATCAGTTACGATACAATCGCGTCACGAAGCATGATAATGCGTTTTAAATTTATATACACCGTTTTAGTGTTATTTTTGATAAACTTAATGAAATGTGTCTGTTTTTTGGTATCGTGGTGCAATGGTCAAATATTATCTTCGTCCGTGACTGCTTCCAATAAAACTTATCTTGTATGCTAATATATGTCTATGCTTTCTATGATTTATATTTTCTTGGTATCTGGTAATCAACATGTTTATAAAGTAAGTAATATTTTTTATCTTTTCCAATTTTCTTATTCTTTAATACACTAACGAATAAATACTATACGTAGTTATTCATCAAGTGATATTACGATGTTGCCATATTAAATTCTTTCTTCACTTAGAAATCCCGCTATCACAAACAACTAACCCACAAGTTACACTTTGAAACTCCTATAAAAATACTTACATAAAACAAGACATGAATCCTTATCCAGACAGAATACTTAAGAAGCTAACGCTTTGAAAGTTGCCCATATTTGTACCAGAACATGAACCTTTCACTAAACTACACATACCCATTGAAGTAGACCACTATTTCATACTTTTCATAGCTGGCAACTGCAATACTTTCAAAGTTTGATATTGGATGCGGTGTACGAAGCATTAATGATTCAAAATGCTACCAAGTTACACAATGCGGAATATTTTTGTTGAAAACGTGTACTATCAATGAAGTTTTTTAAGGGTTATTAGCTCAATTTAAAATATTCATTTCGCTAATTAGAAATAATTAGTACTAGCTGTTGCTTGCGGCTGCGCCTGCGTGAGTAATAATCCCTTCCTAGCCGATTTCGGCCACGGCGGCCAATCTCAACGGAGATCAGCCAGGTGCGCGGGAGATATTATAGTGCACAAGTGTGTGCGCAATACACAAGTGCACTCACTATTCCTTCACTCTCATAGTCCGGTGAGACGGCAATCCGACATGACCGGAGAGAGATCAGGCGCAGGACCAACGGCTTTACGTGCTTTCCGAGGCACGGGGGTCTCACACCGCCAACTTCCTGACTCCGAGCTGCGACTGAGTAATTTTTAAGATGAAAAAACCCAGTCACAATGTTTTTGGCCCGACCCAGGATTCGAACCCAGGACCTCAGCGCGCAAATCGTACTCGTAACGCGTACGCAATACAACTACGCCACCGAGGCAGTCAGGCACCGCTATAGGTTAATTTTTCCGGGATAAAAAGTAGCCTATGTTCTTCCCAGGGTCTCAAAATATCTCCATAGTAAATTTCATCGAAATTAGTTCAGTGGTTCACCAGTGAAAACGTAACGCACAGACAGACAGAGTTAATAGTAGTAGAATATGGAAGTATGGATATATACACACACACACGCACGCCTTTTATCCCCGAAGGGGTAGGCAGAAGCACAACTAGTGCACCCAATTATCGCCGCGCCTATTCCGTCCCATGATGTGATAGTCGGCGAGCCTATCGCCATATCGGGCACAAATATCAAACTCCGGGCTGATACTGAATAGAAAAGCCCAATATCACTTTGCCCGAGCCGGGGATCGAACCCGAAACCTCAGCTTTGCTATGGATAGACAATAAACTGAAATGGAAGATTAATGTCTCTATAACTATGTATTATATAATGACTATGCGATGAAGAATTCTTATGTATGGATATGAAATCCACAGTAAAAAAAATCACGATATCATGTACATTTTTTATATCTTATATTTCTAACCAGCTTTGACGTTTACGACTAACCAATGATGGTTCTTAATGTAGTGATTGTAGCACTCAATGTTTTATTGATATGGGTACAGTCAGCCACATAAGTAGCTGAACATCAATTTCAAATCGCCTATACTTTTGTGTTCACACCAAATTTTTTCCATAAATAAATATAATAGGGATTTTCTTTACTTCACACAAAGAAAAAAATATGTTTCAAGCTTAACGTGTATAAGCCATTTAAAGTTTTGAATTTGTTCAACTACTTATTTGGCTGACTGTACACTAATCTAACCCATAACCAAAAGTGGTTCGACCCAGGCCGTATCGAAGTTTCTAAACAAACATGTGCCTATATTTTACCATACAATGTGCTGTGGGCGGACCATCTGACATTTAGCAGTAACTAGGCTTGCTTCTTGCCTGTTCTGTTTATGATCGATGACAATTGGAGTACAAAAGAATGGCGTGGCGATGAATAGAAATTCCATATTGATTTATTTGTTGAGCATTGTGAGGAAATGTGTATATTGATCACCATAAGGATTTTAAAAGTATGTGGAGTTGTGTTGAGGATTGAAGGCTTAATACTACCGCCAAGCAGCAGTGTGCATGCACATGCACGTGTTTCGGTTTAAAGGACATTGTAGCCAGTGTAACTACTGGACATAATGAGACTTAATATCGTATTTCTCAGGATGACGAGCGCAGTGGAATGCCACACAGTACTTTGTCACTCAAGGTGCTGTATGGTGTTACTACTGTTTATGGGCGGCCGTGTCGCTTACCATCAGGCGAACGGCATGCTCGTCTCGTCATTCAACGCCATAAAAAAATAAAAAAAATAGTATTGTCTCTTGCCTAGGGATTATTACAATGAACTATATAAGTCATAATGCTTTAGACTACTCGGTACTCTACCTCGATCCATCGATACTCTGGCTGTACTTTACGTACCATCAGGTACAGTGATATCCTTTTGCTAGACTTATATAAAAAAAAAACTTGTTTGTAATTAATAATTCTATAAAAAAGTAATAAAAATAAAATATTAAAAATCTATATTATGAAGATCCCTATAACGCTATCTAAATTTTATAATGAAAATCAATGTTTATTTTGTATAGATAGGTACTTTGTGTGTATTTTCTAATTAGTTTTATTTTCCATTAGTATATTTTTATTACTGTAAAACATTAGTTTTCGTTAAACCTATTAAACGGGTTAACACCCAATGCATACCTTATTTACCGAACATAACATTCAAACTAGCAACGTGTATTCGAGTCGTCCCGGGTTGTTAGCACAACTTGTTGCGTTCTTAAATGGACCTTCTTAAGAGCACCCTTTAAAGGAATATGAAATGGCTTCGTTAACATCCCGAGGACCTTAGCTTCAGTCGCTTCGACCTTCTGAAATAAAAGATAACAAGGCAGATGACCCATTAAATAAAAAATGAACTTGAGCCGTTTTTGTTTAAAGCCGTTTTTAATATATTTAAATTTGAAAAAATAATTTTCAAAAATGCGTTATTAAACACTAATGTATATTTTATTAGGACTGTAAAGGTTGGTCATATCAAGAGCAGCTGAAGCTTGTAACACAAGTTGTCGCTCAAATTCTTTTGAATGTTTCTTAATAATCTCTTTTTGCTTGTAAACTTTCATAAAATGAGATATTAATCCAATATTTCAGGTCATGTCGCATCATTACCATCCATGTGCAGAAATATCAACAAAATTAAAGCAGAAAATAATTCAGTGTCCACTCATGTCATTCAGAGGAGCGTGTCATAACAAGCACCGTCTGTGCCGCGAGATGTAAAAATAAATCTTAACTCTGATTACACATGACAACCGTTTAATATATTGTATGACCAACACGTAAGCTTCACGCGTCTAATTAATTTAATTCACTGGAACAAAATTAATATATCTGGTGTGGATTATTCAAATTGCGTGGGTTGTTACTTGCGGCGTTTTTGGAATTCGATTTCTGCTGGCATTCGAGATGTTCGAAATTTGAAAATTGGTTAAATATAAAACAAAAAGTTTTTTCTGCTTGTATTTTATAAGTTTGGAAACATCTTGAAAAATTCTACCAATGGGGAGAGAGCGTATGTAGGCAGACATGCATAACTCAAAAAACAAATAAAACTTTATTTAAACGTTCAATCCAATACATTTTCATACGGAGATATATTTGTAAATTCATTTCAATAGCACTCATTTAAAATCCCATAAAAAGCGTACATTAGCACGTGGGCGTATACGGTACGGATAAAAAAGTGGATTAACTTTTTATAGAATGATAATCCGACCATATATTCAAGATTTGCTAAATAGCTGTCTCGATGGTTGTCAGTTAAGAGCGCCGTCATTCAGTTATTTATTTAAAAGGGTGTGGTAATGACGATATCATTTTTATTTTCACTGATGAGAAAAAGATACGCTGGTCTGTTTCACAAGTATATTTTATGTGACAGGTATCGTATTAAACAGTTAATGTAGATTTCGCTGCTGTGCCAAGGCTCTGTAGGCAGTATAACGCTCTTGCAAAAACGCATGATCTAGACATCACGGACATTTCTAAGTATAGGAAACAAGTCCTGCAATTATTATGTTCTTTAAATAAAATAAAATAAATTAGTAAGTTAGTAAGTTATAATTGATCACATTCACTAGCACATATTATCACATAAGATGGTATTATGTTTTGTCATTTCTTATTATGATATATTGTTTTTTGCCTGTTTTAAGTTCCTTGCAAAGGTTTTATTGTATTCATTTATTGTAATCTTCATAATATTTTCATAAATTCTTAATAATATTTATAACAAATATCCATTTTTAGCCGTTATACTGGTGCTTAAATTTGCATGCTGTGGTCTCTTATAATTGAACAAGTACGTCACACTGTAAATTGTGAAAATGCTACATCATTGTTTTTATAATATGTCGTGTATCCTTCGTTGGAGGTCCTTAAATAAAATAAAAAAAATAAAAATAAGATGGTCCTTCTTTATTACCATTTATTTGGGAGCATCAATATGTATGACTTTTCAGTATGGCTTTTGTATTTGGTCGCCTTATACATTTATGTGACGAGCAGCATTCATCAGCAAGCGATAAAATCGGCCTCAAGTATTATATTAATGATATATATTTGAATAAATTATCCTTAAGTCTCTTGAAGCAAGCAAAGTAATTGAATTAATTTCAATGCCTAATATTATGACCCAACAATCTTCAAGTAAGTTTATATTTCTTCTGTGAACATTTTTTGTAAGTAAAATGAGAACTCTAACCTTCGAGTTTTGATGTATGTCGATACAAGGGAATCGATCTAAGTGAGCTTTTATTTATATGATAATGTTGTTGTTGAATTTTTATTACATGATGATTGTTATTTCTATCCTCTCAAAGTATCCAGACGTTTAAGTATTACGTAATAAGTTGTTATTACAGTTTCGCTTAGATTCTTTATATCTACTTACTTATAATGTTTATGTAGTGGGTAGTGGATATTGGAAAAAAATTGTGAACGTTATAATTTCTTTTTATAAAATTCAAACGTCTGTCGATATCATAAAATGTACCATATTTTAATACGTAGGTAGTTGTTGAAATAAATCTTATACTATAGATACTTACGCTAAAAGTTATTATCACGGAGAAGAATCTGTATGTACCATCTAGTTTCTGCTCTCGGCTTTACCCGCATATGTCTTTTTCCATGATGAAAGTCTCATTCAGCACTTTACCGGGATAAAGAAGAGCCTCGATATCTATTACTTTGCATAGGAAGTATATTTTCCTTATATATAAAATGTCTAATTACAAAGTAAAATAACTAGAAATGTATGCTTTTCGCAGATAAAGGATGTGTGTGGTAAAATTAAAATTCCTCCCTCAAACATTCTACTAACAAAATTAACATATTCACTGTTTCATCTCAACTGGTTCTCACTTTTGAATTTCCTATTAGTGTTTACAAAGGTAAAGTCAATACGAATGTGGTAGCCACCGGCTTCGGTGCACCGCAAGCATTTTCCAACTTTAACGTATGATTATAAAGTTCAAAATAACTTTTGGTATAACAATGATGAAATGAAGATCCACACGCTACTCTATTGTTGAAATTTGTTTACAAAATTTTCAAGTTATTGACTTTGGCGTGAGAATTGGTTTCTAACGTTCGTAACGCTGGTAGGTCCGATCGATCAAACTAACATACTACTGTTAAGAATTTTCTGTGTACATTTGGATAACTTTTATTGGCCGATACGGCAATTATGCGAGTGACTACAGTGGAAATATTTTAAGATGGCGATAATCCGTTTCTCACGTTAGTTGTAGACGTGTTGAGTCTTAAATGTAATATTGAGTGAGTATTATGCCATATTAGTATTAAAAACTGTTTGATATAGCTTATACTTCTTTAGCATATAGTTGTGGACTGGAAATGGTTGAATTTGATTCTCTTTTTAATGATTTTTTTTGTGCGTTTTCTATACTAAATGATCTGCATTTATAAACTCTCACGATTTCCGAAGAATCATGGATTCCTCGTCGGATTTAAAGAAAGGGTATAAGGAATCAGGAAGCGGAGGGGAGTGTTTACAGGTCTCAGTCACTATTGCCTGCTATTGTAGAATCACAGGATAATCCAACCAGGATATCGGGGAGGAATGTCAAACAGAAGCTTTTAAAAGCCTACACCAGTTGACACCAGCTAAAACATGTGTCAAAAGACATAGTATCCTAGTCCTAGTCCTAACGTCATAAGGCTCATAACTACCCATCACCATTAAATGTTCTCAATATTCCCGATACACAAATTAGAATTTGTTAAGATAACGCGTTCATTATACGTATGATACTCCGAGCGGAAGTCTGAGCCAATAAACATGTCACGGACGTAATTAGTTCCAAAATCGATTTTGTACGTTGTTTGATAATTGAAATTGTTGATGGCAATTATGTTCTGTTGGTTATTGTTTAGGAAAATGTTTTCCTATCGCATACTCTAAAGCTTTAAATTTATTGACTACTAGTTTTGACTACTACAGACTTTGTCACCCCTTTTTACTCACTTAGGGGTTGAATTTTTCAAAATCCCGTCTTGGTGAGCACCTACGTCGTAAAGAAACCCCCATGCAAAATTTGAGACTCCTAGCACTTGTAGTTTCTGAGATTTCGTGATGAGTGAGTGAGTAAGTGAGTGAGTGACCTTTTGCTTTTATGTAATCCTCCTAGCCAGTTTCGGCCACGGCGGCCAATCTCAACGGAGATCAGCCAGGTATGCAGGAGATATTATATTGCACAAGTGTGTGCGCAATACACAGGTGCACTCGCTATTCCTTCACTCTCATAGTCCGGTGAGACGGCAATCCGACATGACCGGAGAGAGATCAGGCGCAGGACCAACGGCTTTACGTGCTTTCCGAGGTACGGGGGTATCACACCGCCAATTTCCTGACTCCGAGCTGCGATTGAGTAATATTTAAGATGGAAAAACCCAGTCACAATGTTATTGGCTCGACCCGGGATTCAACCCAGGACCTCAGCGCGCAAATCGTACTCGTAACGCGTACGCAATACAACTACGCCACCGAGGCAGTCTTTCTTTTGCTTTTATACACATAATATAGATAGCTGTGTGGTAAGTTGAAATGCTCATAGCAGTAGCAAAATCATTCGTTTGCCATCTATCACGCATTAATCATTCTGAGGTATATTATCTTAGGTCGCGTAATGCATAGTCATTTTGAGCTACAACGTTTGACAGTTTACACTTTACAGTAAACATAAGTTACTGATTTGTACACGGTTGATTGGCGAAAGAAATAAACACTGTACTAGGGCTTTCAATCCCGCAGCCTATCTTCAATCCCGGTATTTGTGAGATCCCGCATACGAGAGAGATATAAGCAAAAAACAATGAACTAATCAACATAACTACATTTTTACTATTAGCATTTACCTATCTATCAAGTTGATCTTTAAACCCCCCATAGCAGCCCAGGTAAATATGTCGCGGTACGGGATCAGTCTGTGTATATCCGATTCTGAACAGGACGGCATAGTTGTGTCAACTGGTGAGGTATTCCATCTTTTGCCAGTCGATAGGTACTCTAGACGCTACTCCACTTACCACCAGGTGTAGGCCACTTGGCTGTGCCCGTATAATAAAAAACTGTGTGTGTACTTACGTACACGCGTTAAAAGTTATACTTCTTTGGCGTAACAAGATAAAAATCTTTTTAAATAACGCGCCAAAAGAAGTATAACTTCAATATCTTTCGCCTTATTCTGCGCTCAAAATTCAAGAATGTTGACTATAGCTAACTTCAGGGTGTCGGGGTTTCGTGACTTTCGTATCGCATCGTAAAAATTTACTCTCATCATTTTTCCCTAACGAGCCAAAAGAAGTATAACTTCAAAAATATAGAATATCGAAAAGAGATCAAATACAGAACAAATTAACAATTGACATACAATAGAAACAAAACCCATTTTCAACTAAATGTTTACAAATATAATTAAGACTGATTATTAGGGTCAGCATTCAGTTTCGAAGTCAGAAAATGCTTGCGAAGAAAACATAACTTGTCCAATGTGCCATTTCCAATGTGCCAAATCAATCCTGCGCCGGTAATCCCGCAACACGCGGGACTGAAAAATGATGCGGGATATCGGTATTCCGGGATTGGAAGCCCTACATTGTACCCACAAAGATACTGTACCTATCTAGAAAGACTCTTATTTATTTTCTAAATAATTCTGAATAGCTCTTGGTGACACATACTAATGTATGATGCCGTTTATTAGTAGAATACAATTCATATATACGAAAGGTATAGTGCTTAAATAAGTTTTGTTTACGACTTCGCCCTTATGAAAGCCCTCTCGTGTGGTCTTAAAGGCTTTTAGACCTCACAAAGCACAGCAGAAAATCTAAATGTCATATGGATGTGAAGATATTTTAGTTTATTCAGTTGAGAAAACATGCGAAGCGACACAAAGCCCCTAATATGAATGCCTCGCGACTTCCGACTACGACAGAACTAATCAAATAACTCAAATAAACTCAGGTGAAACTTTTCAATATGCTTCGTGACCATGACGCAAATGAATCGCTTTATGCCAACGGGCAGCATTGGAGTGCATTTTAAATATTTTATTGCACTTTTCCGTACAGCCTTTTAAAGTAATTTTTTGCTTTTCTGTTATGTACGTGTATGTACTTAGCTCTTCGTATAGGAGAATCCGCCTGTGTTGGTACTATCGCATGATCCATTTCTGCATCCAAGCAGCGGGGCACAAATACGGTATTATAGTTTGAAGAAAATAGCAAGTGTTATATGGATCTTAATGACATTTTATACTTTATACGAGCCTTTGCCCGCGGCTCCACGCGCGTTAAAAAGTTTTTCCGGGATAAAAGTCCCGCTTCATATTTTCCCGGGCAAAAAGTAGCCTATGTTAATCCAGGACATAATCTACCCGTATGCCAAATTTTATCGAAATCCGTTCAGTAGGTTTTGCGTGAAAGAGTAACAAACATCCATACTTACAAACTTTCGCGTTTATAATATTATAATATAGTAGGATTTCAGAATGGGCAAAAGAGTTTATGGGTAATCGCGTCATATCCATCCGTCATGTACAGTAGCAAAGAAATCTGAAATTGTGTACAAGCATATTTGCAGCCCAAAGTAGATCTGGTGAGTTATGAGACAAAGATATGTATCAGTTTATTGGTCTCTTAGATTAAATTGGATACGAGGTTGAAGAATGTAATAACCAGTGGAAGAAATCCCTTCCTCTCCGATTTCGGCCACAGCGGGCAATATCAACAGAGATCAGCCAGGTACACAGGAGATATTATAGTGTTCAAGTGTGCGCAACACACAGATTCACTCGCTATTTCTTCACTCTCATAGTCCGGTAAGACGGCAATTAGACATGACCAGAGAGAGATCAGCTGCAGGACCAACGGCTATATGCATACGCATACTCACGCCTTTTATCCCCGAAGGAGTAGGCAGAGGCGCAACTAGTGCACCCACTTTTCGCCGTGCGTATTTCGTCCCATGATCTGATAGGGGGCGAGCCTGTCGCCATATTGGGCACAAATTCCAGACTCCGGGCTGATACTGAATAGAAAAATCCAATACGGCTATACGTGCTTCAAATAATACAATACTGGTAATATTACATTACTATAATGAATTCAACGTTATTGTATAAACAAATCCATACTGCCAAATCAATACTTCTGTAATACGGAACACGTAGATCAATTCGTTCCAAACATGTATTTGTATACCACTCAATAAAAACTCATCTGCTTTCTGTGTTCGAACACAAACGTCACCGTGTCAAACAAAGTAGAAATTTGTCTCAAAAGCGATTACACAGTGTTCTGTGTCACCCAATTGGAATACGGTGGAGGCTTCTACGCATCTAGTTAAGTCGGGCGAAGATTAACGAGCTCTGCGTTTCTAATGAAACAGAATTGCAAAGGAAGTCACGCTAATTATAGTCGTAATCTAATGCTCTGCTGTTGGTCGTGAACTTTTGATTCGGTTGATTTGTTTGGGAATTACTTTTCTGCGTCCTTTTTGCTCGGATTTTACTGTAGTTTATGAAGATGGTAAAATTAATGTATTAATGTCAATGATAGTATTATGTTTTCATACTGCATGCGTAAGATCAATAGAAATTTATTTTAATTTGTTCTCACAATAATGCTTATTTTTTGCTAAAACAAATAATTTTAATTGTTAATTAACGCAAAGTTAACTACGGTAAATATCATTATTTTCTCGGTATTCTAATTTTAAAACGGATAAAATAATGTCTCTTTTAGTTAATAGATGGCGGTGCTTACACATTTATGTTAAACTCTCTCGTTGTCTACTCATTTAAAATATACGTTTTTGTGATTAATTTCAAGAATATTCCCTTTGTGTTTTATATCTAACAGTAGATAGATACTTTAATTAACTCCTAAACAAGACCGTTGCTTGATTTTTATAATTGCAATAATATGAACTTTGATGCAGTAAGCAATAAAGTTATAATTTATATTTTTTTACGTAATGTAGTACGAAATAAATTTAATGTCTGCCTCAGTGGCGTAGTTGTATTGCGAGTGCGATACGACATGGTACACACGGAGGTTCCGAGGTCGAATCCCGGGTCGGGAAAAGTGATTTCTGGTTTTTATGCTCAGTATCAGCCCGGAGCCTGGAAGTTATGCCCGATGCGGCGATAGGCTACACATGGAACTGAACACACTTGGCAAATAGTGGGTCTCTTCACCTCCACCTACCCCTTTGGGGACAAAGGCGTGATATGAAGTGTATTTAATGGTTGCCAATTAAAGAGTTAAATGCGTTTATTTAAATAAAACACTTTTTTCAATGATACAGCATTTCATTTGGAAATCATTCGTTACAAATTAACTGGCTTCAGTATAGTATAGGATGAGGTCAAAATAATGATACAATACAAAGTGCTTTATGTACAAAAATGTAGAAATTAGACAGATGCGACAATATCAAATCATTCCAAATAGTAGGAATAAAAAACTGTATTACAAATTTGCTTTTTTAACCATTTGAAATAGGTGCTACGTTATTTTCATAAAATGTATGAGGAAGCAACTTAAGGAAGTACATTTTACAATATCTCAATTGATTTGTTGTTTAGAATTACAATAATAATGTGTTTACGTGATGCACCCATTAAAACAGTATTTCTATGGCTATGTAAACCGTAATGTTGGTAGGGCCAATCGTAATGCACTGAGAATAATAACATAAACTAGTTTGAATTAATGCAATTCCCCGCTTCCTCTTAACTCAGGAGTTGAAAATTAATTTGTAGAGAAATATCGGACATTAGGCGTCTATAGGCTATAACTTTTATGCTCGGTAAAAAAAAACTCTAAATTTTAAATCTTTTTCTTTCTTGAGTCTGTTTTACGGCACTTGAGTACTTAGTTGATTTTTAGATCAGTACTAGCTACAACAAAATAGTTTGTGGAAACGTTAGTGGTATATTATAATCTGTATAAAATCTCGAATCGTTTGTTGGATTATGCTTCGAAGGATTATAGTCAGACAGCTTTCCCAGAAAATTTGGCAAATACAACCAAATTGCCAGAATTCAGAACTATATGGGACGGAAAATTGTCCTAACTAACTGGCGTCCAGCATAGCGGAAAAGATACGCTCTAGGAAATTTAGGTCAATAAACCAACAGTCAAGCGATTGTACTATCCGATGTCAATTGAGGTTTAGCCGCAACGTTTTGATGTATCGTAAATCAAAAACTAAATTAGATTTTGGGCGGTTCCATTTCGATATATCATTCTGTTTATCTCGATGTGACCTGGTTGCAGGAATGGTTTATATGAAATAGAGACGTATTCGGTAATGGATTTTTAAATGTAAACACGCTGTTTAGAAATTGTGTATGAATGTCCAATGATTTTTTGTCGTGGGGTAAGTAAGTTTATAGCTTCCGAAGACAGACGAGCTAACGGCCCATCTGATAATTGGTTATAGTCACCCATGGACGTCAGCAATTTCAGAGGCATAGCCAAGCCGCTGCCTACCGAAAGACCTTTTTTTAATCCTCATTTGAAAGACAAGTTATAGCGCTGAGAAACACTGTGGGAGGAATTTTTTTCCAGAGTACACAAGTTTGTGGTAAAGATATTCTGTGGAAAACCATAGTCCTGGTAGTAGGTACTATTACGAACTGCAATAAAACAACTTACCTAATGTTTTTCCATTAATAATTCACGATTTTTCCTACATCTTATCTTTTATACAGTATGTCTAGAGTAGCTTGCCAGATAACATATTTCATGATCATGATTTGATTTTGTCGCATCATTACAGATGTAACGAGTATGTGTAGTCTTATAGTATAGCAGTTAATATAGTATTAAGGAAAGGATTAAGTCTAGTACAAAGAGATAAATCAGATATAGCCACATATATGAAAAAAAACAATCGTTAAATAATTACAAGGTACATAATGGAGGAATTTGTATATACTTACATAAGGTCCTTTAACCACCAATTCCGTCTCGATAATTTCGTCATAAAATAACCTATTGAATTGAATTAATTCTTAAAAACCTAACTAATTTAGAATATTTACATAATATCAAAGGGTTTTGTACAAAGCTTGGATCGCGTAGTGAAGTCTGGGACATGCTAAATACAAAAATAAATCTTATCATTAACTTTACAAGTCTATGTGTATAACACGGCGACATAAATTAAATAAATTTTAATAAAATAAAATAATCACAGCATATCTCAATTACCTATCTACATTTACGTTGGTATAGATATAACAATCAATGATGTCATAATCTTACATTAACATTTTACACGAATCTTAACTGTAATTACAATGATTATTTTTCCGACCCAAATATCGACCAATAGAATTGCACCATTCGACGTCACGTGGTACAACCTACATGGTATTATACTGACAATTTTTTTTGAATATTTTCTCTGGTCGTTACTATACATTATGAAACAATTTTTTTTGAATATTTTCTCTGGTCGTTACTATACATTATGAAATTCTTATTTGTTGACTGTTCATTTCATCTCATGGTGCAATTCTATTGGCCGACATTTGGGACGGAAAAATAATCCCCCGAATACCACACGAGCTTCAAAATTATCTGGCATTTCCCTCAAGGTTCCCTGCAAACAAATAAAGTCGTTTTTCAGGAAAAATCACTCGCGCTTCGCGCTCGTGATTTTTTAACCTGAAAACTCCTTCATTTGTTTGCAACGAACCTATCGGAAAATACCCGATAATTTTGAAGCTCTTGTGGTATTATATGTGAAAATTCGTATTCCATAAATACAATAATAATTGATAGTTAATTACTTTCCGTTTAATATTTAATTTAAGTAGAGTTTAAAGACTGTACAATATTAACAATGAAAGTGATCGTACGTATAATTTATAAATGTTTTCAAGTCACTATGACTAATCGATTATTCGATCTTCTGATTTAAGAAATTTACAATACATAGAAATCGAGAACGGACGTAAAAGCTGTTTAGATGACATTTTACTGGCAGTAGTTAATATGCATTCAATGGGCCAACCATTAGAGGTAAAGGATGTAAAAATAATAAAAAATAGGCGATAATATAATCAGTTTTCGTCTAAACAGGTATTTAGAGTAACATCACGAAACCATCGGGAAATCATGAGATAATTCAGATAGTAAATCCTTATTTTCGCATCGCAAACTTATGCAACACTTGAGGTATCTGTTGTATCAATTATTCATTGTATAAACAGTTTTGTGATCCAGATCCGTTCGATAAGTCTACGGACTACGTTTTAACTTCGTCCATAAATGGCGCATTACTCGTTGCTCGTCATAAATATTCATTTTCGGCAACCGAGAGGAAGTTTTCGCGATTCTCTTCGGTTTCGAACCGAAGTAGCTGGAATATTAGCGAATTTATGAACAAGAAATACTTTTACTTTGTAAAGATTTCACATTTGGCGGATTCTTTTCAAGGGAATTAAGTAAAGTTATCTATTAAAGAATCAATTTAACTTTTATCTGATGCTGGAGAAATTTCTCTGTACAAGTACATGAATATTTTGACGAAACAATGAAGGTCATAAGTACCTGAATGATATAAAATGTCTTACAATAACTTACTCATTCGAATGGCGTAAGACTTACAATATAGACAAAATATCCATATATACACGGACAAGTAAGAAAACAGTATGAGAGAAACGTCGCCTTACACTAGGTAATCCGTTTTCACTTGAAGTCAATACAAGTTTTAGCACTTTAAGTGTCCGATCAGAGCAATGCTTCTTCGAGTTGATCGAAGCCATCGTACCATCAGTCACTTTCGTATACGGTTGAGTTGGAACTCTTGCGGCGGCTGTATGGGGAGCAGAACTCGATCCTGGTGTCGGGAAGCCAGGTGTACGCAGTGCGCTCGGATGATGCACTGGAAAGAATGAAAAAAAATATATAAATAAATTATAACCAACTATGATTTATGAATTGTAATCAACTATCATTTTTGTAATCAGGAATTCAAATATATTCCACGTAATTAAAGAAAGAAGAGCGGCTGAATCAGTAATGATAGAAATATACGGGTACATAAATAAAGTGTCAGTTACAACCAAAGCGAATAAATCGAAACTATAATAAGCCAGTATTAATAATCCGTGCAAATTACACCAACGAAATTCTCACATTAAGTCAACTTTAATATAGAACTGAAATGTTTCAACACTCAAAGCTAATGAAACCGCTTTAATCACTGACACAATTATAGCCATCTAATTAACGTTATGACGGATCGTTTAAACGATACGTTAATTTGCAAATTTATTTACAGTTGACATAATATCTAATCAAAATTACTTGGTCTTTTGATATGCTGGTTTATTAACTGTCAATTTACTACTGCAAACTTTCCAAATAATATCCGTTTTGGATGACAGTTTAATGAGCCCACGCTTAAGTTTAGTCTTGTTTCACGTCCAATTAACGTTTACAGCATTCAATGCTTGACTTTCAAGCTTGTAGCTGCGCGTGCTCTTAATGGTAATCGAGAACAACATTTACATGTAACAACAATCGAAACATGCTTGGTGGACAAAACAAAGGCGTAACCGACCGAGACACTAGTTACGCATTGTAACGATCCAGTTTGAAAATCCTTTGCTCAATTTATCTCCAGTTGGTCACAACTAAATAGACACTATAGTGTCTTGAAAGCGCTGCCGAATGATTCTCAAATGCAGTGAAAATTTAATGTATTCGCGCCTTGGAGTGCCATCGCTGACTCCTACGGCCACTTGAACACACAGAAGTACTATTTATCTTTACCTAAGGTGCAGTATGTTGTTTTAAAGAACCCCCACGGAAGAGAGGTCAACGCTCTTGACATACTTAAGTTGCGCTCCAACAATATCTTATTAAATCGCGTTGATTTTTCTTCATAAAATTTACAATCATTGTTATCGCGCACTGGGAGTGGCGCGTTCATATTAGATTGAGTTTGTTGGTCATTAATCAATGTAGATACAAATATTTACTCATACAAACTGAGTTACATCAAATTAGTTGATAGATTGTGATAGAATGACCGTATCTTTTGACCGATTATCCTTTACGCCCTTGGATATGGACGTCTCTTGCGGCCCAGTGGTCACAGTCGCAAGATTAACTGCTGTTTGCAACCTTTGACGATTAGTGTTGTTTGAATAGTTCACACTGATAGTTTGTCACGAGAAATAAATATAGACTAATACTTGTATAGGGAATTAGTTCGGGGAATTTCAGTGTATAATCATATCTTAGGTTCTAATATTCGACTATTTTGGATGTTATTTTCTCATAGACAAAAATACGTGTCGTCATCGTTGAAATCGAGCTAGATTTTATAAATATAATCGTATTTTATTTATTACTTGACTTTAAATGGTTATGCAAAGGAAAGCAAATTCGTTACGGCAAAAAATATTCTCTGGAAATAGTCATAATTGATTTCTTCCTATTGACAACAAAAAACGACTAATAGAAGAATTAGAGACTACTTCAACGGACTCTATTAGCGAAGACGAAGACGAGGCCACGAGTCGCGACGCGAGCGAAATCCAATTTGAAATAAGTGCTTTCTGAATTAATCCGACCACTTTGAGCGGACCGGATGAAATTTCTGGTATTTTTCACGTCTAGCAATAAAAACGAGCCCTCGACGCGGGAAAAAGATGAGTAATAGCCTCACCCTCAGCTTTGAGAAACTGTTAGGAATAATAATATTATGCCCGCACGATGGAAACCTTTTTTAATCCGTCCGTGTGACGGGCGTGGAGAGCGGTTTCGGTTTGAGAGCGAGAATTTGCAGACGTGCCGTCGGTTTTAAGTAATGAACGGTCGTAGAGTGTTTTATTTGAATGTGGTTTGTACGTTTTTTGGTGTAATAGTTATTTTTAAGAATTATAACTTTCAAGAGATCTTATTTATAACTAAGCTACTCAATAGTAATTAGTTATTATACAGATTGCGAAGAGAATATTTTTTGGATTAATATTATCTATGCTTAGAACACCAATCAATGAATCAATCAGCCTGTCGCCGTCCACTGCTGAACGTAAGCCTTCCCAAGTTAGCTTAGACCATAAACTTTAGAATATAGTAGTGTACTAGTGTCAAACAACAAAGGTTAGTAACCATTCTAAGGGTTAGTTAGTTGAAGAAGAGACCGTATTAAGCAAACTTTGTTAAGCCTTCTGGCTAGATATTGTCACGATGTAGAAGTTAAAACCTTAGTTTAACACAAGCTCGGGATTAAGCCTAAGATCGCAATTACTATAACTTCAAAGAAGCAATATTGTAACATAAACTCGTGTATTCATCACCAAAAGTATAGACAGTGGCAGAACCAGAAATATGTATTCGTTTCGTCCTTTAAGTTGACTTTTCATGTGTTTTAACATTTCAACTTAAATTTTAATACTTTATTGATTTTACCGTATCAACTATTTCAATTAAAGCATAACTATACAGACCACCAAAGTCGTCGGTCATTTTATAATTAGGCAAACGTTAATACAAACGACATAAAATACTTAAAAGGAAGCTATTAAGATTAGTTGATATTTTATTTGGACTTCATTAGGCCACCAACTAACAATGACAGGTGTCCGTTTAAACGCTTGCTAATAAATACATTTTACGATACATTTAATATGTGATTACGTTCTTGTTGAGATAGATTTATTGGTTCTAAAAGGTCCCTAAAGCAAGTTCGTCTATTTCTACCGCTAAGCATGCTCGGTTGTGTTCTGAATTTAAGCCAGTGTAATTACTGGTGATTGTGAGGCAACGACTAATGACTAGGGCGAGAACAGTGCAGATAGTGTTGCGCTTTGTAATTTCGAAGTTCTGGGTGATGTTGCTTCTGTTATCTGTTTAAGATGGACTAATCAACCAAGCGATGATCCGAGTTGTCATTAATATGGTTAAAAATATTAGGTACATTACTTCATGATAATTAAGAATCCATACTTTAAGTTAATTAGTAATATAACATCAATTTAATATTTTTTTTTAGAAAATTTGTATCATTAAAAAAAACGAAATTTTATTTGCATGCGGAAGGTGGATCCATTGAAATGACAAATGCATTTGTAGTCATCAAAAATTAAGAAATTTAGGTTTATAATTTAAAATAATCTTTTCAAATAAAACAAAAAATAAATTTATTTGCGGAGTCTTTAAAAATAAAGTAGTGTCTAATTAAAACAAGATATTTTAAAACACATCAGTCATTTTTTTACGCAAATAATGTAGTGGAACTTCAAAGCCATTATGTTTAGTTACTTAAACAAAAGATATTGTAATAAATCATTCTTAAAGTACTTAAAACATCAACTGAACTGAAGTAGCTGGAATAGTTTATCCAAAAATTTACATAAATGTAACGAAATATAATATTATTTCTGCTAGATTTTCGTAGACACGCTCTTGACTTTGGCAATGGCAATATGTCACTCCATGGAGCTCAAACTATTGTATGCCATCTATTGGCCGCCCAGAGTGCGAGAGTCGTCAGAAATTCCCAAGAAGGGTGGGCAAGGCCGGTCATAAAATTAGTAAGTCAAACTTTACTGTAGCATATGAACCAGAGGTTACGAAAAATACAAAAAGAGGATTTGCGGTTTAATTATATTTTGGCAAAGATTTAATTACAATATTGTCAGAATTAAATAATATGTTATTGAAAGATAAACTTAGAACAACATAATATTTTACCGATTTCATTTTATTTCAAAAAGTATATTACACTATAACTTCATTAATGGACAGCTTTACCAGAGATATCGCCTATTAAAGTTAAAAATGTTGGTGTAATGCCTTACTAATAAAACGTATGATAACATAATCCTTAACGACTACATTATCATTAAAAGACCGCGCCGTGAGGAATTGAGAAATGTGAACAAAAATACAGATAATAGGTGCCGTACCTTCCTGTCTACTAAATCAGATCCACTTAAAATGGAACGTATTAACGGGTTATATGTACAATTTACCACAACCAGTTCAAAGCATTAGTAAACGTAATTTCAATCATGAGATAGCCCGCTCCATAACTTGCTTTAGCTTTATATTTACATACACGGAACGAGTTCTACTGTCAATATTGAGTTTGCCATACAAATGAATACATTCTGACACAATAGGGCTTCCATTTGACCGCTACGTGTATTTGTTCAAACAATTCACACTCCGGCTTATGCCACCGAAGTATTAGTGTGCAATACCTTTATTTGTGCTCGGCTGGTTCCTTTCAACCCTTTTTTTTCAGCTTCAAATTTTTATTAAAATTGCTCGTAAGTTAATTGCGGTCTTATAAAGTGCTGATGTTCAGCGTTCTCATATTTAGTGGCTTTTGACAGTGTATTGTTAAGCTCGATCTGAGCCTGTCAAAAGTGTCGTCAGGTCGTAGGAGAGCTTTGTATCCCATTAAGACCCACTATATTGAACTGGGGGCTGATCAAGGTATCAAATATGGAGCTTAACTGATCAGTAACGAGTGGAACCATGCAGCTTGTGGAGGCCAAAAATTGACTTACATGTGCTGTGGGTATATGTCAGGCACTCTTGTGGATTTCTTAAGCCTTATTAGACGGATATGATGGCCGGATTGATCCACCTTATGAGGCTTAATGCTATTCTTAGCTATGTTATTTTCTGCCCTAAAGGTCAGAAAAAGAAAAATTATAGAAAAATCTTTGAAGAAAAAGAATTCCAGCATCATTACCGACGTTCCAAAAATGTGTCTTTTAGCATATATTTATAGTTTATACATTCTCACAACGTTGTAAAAGGTAAATCTGAAATAAGTATTTGACTCACTGAACCACATAGAAGATACAACGCAAGTCACACTAACTTTAACTAAATAATCTGCAGCTCATAAATGCTCGCGCGAGCGTTAAGGCGAGGTGTTAACTGGTCTAGTTTGGAGTTTACTAAAGCAGGTGTTGGAAAGTACAAACTTGTTGGTACAAGTAATCAAACTACAGGACTACCGGGACTGCCTTTAACTGCACTCTAATCAGTCTGCTAGAAAGTATATCCATTATGAATATTAATTCATCGTTTGAATAGTTCAAAGTTGCCTTAAATTTTATTCTGACGAGGAATTAAATCATTTTCTGAATAGTTTCATAGCACAGTGTTCAAGAACGAACTGAAGAAGAAGTTTACTCGATACCTTTTTATATTATACATAATCTTCACCACTACATCCAAATGAGCAATTCCCAAAACCAACAATAAAATTATATTAAGACGGCTAGATATTACCCACAAAATACTTTTAACGTCGGAGCACCTTCAAAAATTGTGTAAACAGCCCCATCGTTACTTCTGTTGGTTTTCTTAACAATCCAAGCACCTCCTAGGGGAATTTCCACGAGATAACATTCAAGCAACTGTAATAATTGCTAACCGCTGGCTCGAGACTTAGCGAAATATTCATCGGAATTTGTAATTAAACAACTTTTTGAATGTTAAATAAGTGAACTTTGTTATTAGACCTCGGCGTAGGTAATTATAATCTTTGAATGTCTGATCTGAACCTTCGACTTTCGTATACGTGGTAAAGCTGAAATGTGAGTAATTATCTTCAAAGCGTGTCGTTATGCATTTCTTTTTAAAATATCGGAAATTTACTCAGAGGCAATTATTTATTTATTTGGAGAAACGTTCTATAATTATAAAATTTCAGATAACTTAATATAATATTTAATGTACAATGCATTAAAATTGGGACAGAAAATGGATAAACAATGTATTTATGTATATATATTAAACAGTACTTCTCATAAATCTCATAAATATTCGAATACCATGATGCCATTACTTTTAATTCCCACAAAAGATTCGTGGCACAACAGCGCCCTTAATTATTTTAGTTTATGTGGACGATAAGGAGAGATTTAACAGTAGAAATTACTAAATAGAATTAAACTAATCGGAAAATGATACTTCCATGGCCGGTAACAGTGGTCATAAACGGGGGAGTGAATGGTTATCGGAAGAGCTATTACAACCAACCGCCTGGGAACGTAATTTTAAATCATTTCCGAAATCTATACGGTTTTACATTAAATACCCTGCGAGTATTGTAAATTCTCATCAAGGATGCGTTTATGTAATAATGCTGTATGTAAGTTTCTCATTATTTAGAAATTAGTAATGTGCACTGGCTTTAAAAATATGGAGTTGAAAAAAAGCTTAATTAATGAGTGCCAACTCGAGTGAGCTTTAGTTTTGTCGCAGAATTCATTAAAAATAAAGTTTATTGAGTCTTTTATAATCGGGGGATCAAATAAATGTATTGTATTGTATTAAATGACGACATTTTATTAGTAGGAGCGGCGATAGCCTAGTTGGGAGTGGAACGGACTGCCGAGATGAATTTCCGCATGTTCAAAACCCAAGGGCACACACCTCTGACTTTTCTAAAAAGTTATGTGTGTATTCTTTGTGAATTATCGCTCGCTTTAACGGTGAAGGAAAACATCGTGAGGAAACCTGCATACCTGAGAAGTTCTCTGAATTTCGAAGGTATGTGAGGTCTGCCAACCCGCACCAGGCCAGCGTGGTGGACTAAGGCCTTAGCCCTCTCAGTTGTAGATGAGGCCCGGGCTCAGCAGTGGGCGGTATATAATACAGGGCTAGTATGGTATGGTATTTTACCAATTGTTTTATTAGAGAAATACGCGTCTTGTTTTCACAATCTTTCGGTATAATTTGTTGCCGTATATTTAATAAACTTAATTATTATGTATACTTTACTACCCTGAATTATAATAGCGTGTAAACCTTTTTGAAAGTCATAACACGATAGTATCTATTAAACCTAAACAAACAAAGGTACAATTACATCAATTTACAATACATTTTCGTAGAAACACGCTGGTTTATTACGGCATGATCACATCCAATTACTGACGGGGTGTACAGACACGTGATAGATACAGGGTTGATAACAATGTTTGGGTGTGTCTAATCTCTATGGTTACTGGCAATTAACTGCACTGTGGTATTGTTCCATTCATTGCAATTATAGAGTTAAAAAACCTGGTGTTAGGCAAAATTCACGAAAAAACAACAGGGGGGCGTGTAGTGATATAATCACGTGTATTTATTTTTTCGCGCGCGATTCAAATTGTATTAGATTTTTTTTTTGGAACGAAGTTGTGAAAGGGGGCTGGACGGAAATTTGTCACGACACTTTTTGCTATTATCTTACTAATATGAACCTTAAATACAATGCGTAGAAGCTATAATTCTTGAAACGAGTATATTTTTATTTATTTTATTTATTAAAGTCATTAAAACCATTTCTTACTAATCTAATATGAACCTTAATTACATTGCGTAGAAGCTATTTCCCCAGCGCTGGCACGGCACGAATACAAAAGAATCGAACGTAACATTCTTTTTTTCAAATTTTGTTGATTTATTCTACTTTGGTTACTGACATTTTTCAATAACAAGACTAAACGTGCTTTGCTCGCGTTTAAAAATCTACTTTTTGTGGTAAGCGTAAGATCGAATTTGTGTTTAGTCAATCAAAATTTGTGATAAAAATGCTATGCAATAGCTTTACCGCGGCAGTCTCCGAGTGCCACACGTATTTATTTGTTTTTTTCTCTAGAAACTTATGTATTGGAACGGAAATAGGAAAATATTTATATATTTATATATATACACACTCTGTTATATAAATAAAATTTTATTACAATTCCTTCACTAATTAATCGAAAGGAACTTCGTTCCATCCGGGTGTCCCTTGACACCTCTCATTGCTTTTTTTTTTTTTTTCGTTAGGCGATTCTACCGTCAACACCGGGGGAAACCTGCGAATGGGATACTGGAGTCCCCCGGCTTGACGACTGCAGAGGCCTGGGAAGGAAGTGGAAAAGGATGATGGAAGGAAAAGTGGGGGAATGGAGAAAGGTTCTCAGAATGGGTGGAAGGAAAGGGGTGCCAGGAAATGTTCGCGGGCCCTTTTAGGCCTCAATGTGATTAACAACCAAGAGGTATACACACTGACTGTGTGCCTCGGCCCGCGACTAATGTCCCCCCGCGCATGGGCGTGCATTGGGTGTGACCCAGCGCACAAGAATTGCCTCGGGGGGCGAATTGTATTAGATTAGGTAGGTATACTTTAACCTGTATTTGAAGATAATACACTAACATTTTTATATACTTTGTACTAAAAAAAATACGTCTGATCATTGGTAGGAGGGGCGGGTAGTCTAAATCACGGGGGGGAGGGTGCGTAGTCATCTATTGTATTTCTGATAAACTCATCTACTGAAGGTACTTTTTACAACTAAATTAATCGAAGACACACACACATACACTCACGCCATTTATCCCCGAAGGGGTAGGCAGAGGCGCAACTAGTGCACCCACTTTTCGCCGTGCCTATTCACACGATAGTGGGCGAGCCTATCGCCATATCAGGCACAAATACCAGACTCCGGGCTGAAACTGAATTTAAAACCCAATATCACTTTGCCCGACCCGGGAATCGAACCCGAGATCTCAGCATTGCAGTCATACCGTAATAACGAATTAATCGAAGAAAAACTGATAAAGGTGACTATGGAAGATACTGACAAATAACGTTTATGTTTTTTTAGTAGGTATTTTTTTTTAAATCCTGTTGTAACTGTTTTCTGTACCCATCTTATTGAAGCGAAAGTTGCGAAGATGTTTGGATAGAAGTAAATACAGAAACTGCTTTATTGATTTGGATAGAATTTGGCACAAACTTAGACCATATCTTGGATTAATATAGGCATTATCCAGGACAAATGCTCAGTGGGACTATTATTTCAGAAAGGGGTTTTAACGGGGAGAGCCAAGAGCACAATCTCGTAAATATTATTTTCGATGAAATTTGGAATATAGACCATACCCTGAATAAAACTATAAACTCCGCAAAAAATGCTCAGTGGGGTGTTAATTAAGAAAGAGCTTACACGGTGGTGCTGAGAGCAAAATTCAAAATATTTTTTCTCATTTTAACTACGAGTTTATTCCAAATCAACATTATGAACATAGACCCTACCTCTCATTTCGCTCGTGCCCCTGTTTTCTCACTCACTGACTACCCCGTTTTCCTTTTATAGGTCAGCAGACCCTTGTGGGGTCGGAATATATTATGCTAGTTGGTGCGAAATATATTTATTCGATAATGCATGCTTATTCTTTCTGGTATTTTATTTAATTTTCCACTTCTGGATTTTGGGTCATTTATGTGTGATTTTTCTACATCATCTATATCCATTCCACTCCAATTGAGATTAAGGATAATGTGATTTTCATAAATGGAATGCACATTAGATCGGTCGCCTGTCTGATTAATTCCTCTAATGAACTAATTACTTATCAAGTTTGCCATCCGTGAATCGTTGTCCATGTAATACCATTAGGCAAAGTAAACCTCCACTTTCGATAAGGTTATTCAAACTTTGCCTTCGTGTTGCTATATTTGCCGATACAAATAATATTCTAACAAGCTTACGTGGATTTATTTAAAGCATTCAAACTGATCGCGTGACTATAATGGTGGCGTGATTTTGTTTATAACATAGCAATTTACGATAATTTTCACTCAAGTTAAAAAACGTGTTTCAACAACTAAGCAAAGTGAATCGTTAAAATGTTACCTACCTTAATTATGCCCCAAGTTTGGGGTATAGAGAATGTATTCTTTACAAACATTAAAGGTCAACTTACCGGATGTGTAACATCACTACGCTTATAATTGGCTAAAATTGCCATTGCTTAATTTTGAATTAATTCCTATTAATATATTTTGACCCTTATTGACGTATGTAATAAAGACCGGCGTGGATATAGACATTTTTTTCTTGCAAGGGCCACAAAAATTAATGTAATAATAATACTGTACTTGAGTAATGAAAATCACATTTTGTCCGGAAAGCCCTTATTTTCTACACTAATATGGCTATTAAAAGATAATAACAAAAAACGCACCTTCAGTTTGACTTCACCAATGAAAAAAAAATAGAAAATAATTTATAGAATTGCCATACTGAAATAACATTATTAATTTTATTGTTCAATCAGTCTTTTATTATTGCTAAATTACATTCAAACTAATTACAGTACACAGCACGAACATAAAAATAATTGCACTAGCTAAGTGAAACGAATATATTGTTTCAATTTTATCTGATAAATTAGAGAAAGTGCTGTATTTCGTGTATTGTCTTGCTGATAAAAAATGTAAGCGTTTCTCCCTGATCGAGACAAAGGTCGTGAGAACAACGAAGTTAATATTTTATCTAAAATCAGCCCATATATCTCTGACAAATATTTATAATTCATGCATGGGTCGAGAGTAAAAATTGTTTTCAAAAAGCTACGATTATTTTGAAACGTTTTCTGTATATATTTTTTTTATTGCATTGAGTGACGAGACGAGCATGCCGTTCACCTGATGGTAAGCGATACGACCACCCACAAATAGTAGCAACACCATCCAGCACCTTGACTTACAAAGTACTGTGTGGCATTCCACTGCGCTCGTCATCCTGAGACATAAGATGTTAAGTCTCATTATCTCCAGTAGTTACACTGGCTACAATGTCCTTCAAACCGAAACACAACAGTGCATGCACACTGCTGCTAGGCGGTAGAAATAGAAATTGCGGTGGTACCCACCCAGACGGCCTCTTACATATGAGAGACCTACCACCAGTAATCAACCATTTTTAAACTAACTTTTATCGGAGATTAGGGCAAAATACATGAAATAGCAATACAGCAAAATTGAGCTGTCGATAGAGTAAAAAAAAAATTACCACGAAGTGCTGCGAAGCCTTCGCGAAACGTCGGGAAAGATAAAATAAAAAAAAACCGCTTTAAAATCTGTAATAGTAGTTTAATTTCAATGTCTAACATTTGAAGAAATCATTAAGAAAAAAAACATTTATTGTCAAGAATTGTTTGTCTCACGTATTTTTATCTCCAAGGCGTCATTTTCATATTTTATGACATAATGTTACGAAAATAACCGGAATACGGAGAATGACTGCTTAAAACAGATAACTCCTCTTATTTTTGACTCGGACAAAAACATATTGCAGGGTTCTAAATCCAAGATTTGTTATATTGAATTATATTTTTACTTTCTCGCTAAAATTTTATTCATCCATAACGTTCCGTCAAAATGTTCCGTCAAGAGTCAAAATGTATAATAATAAAAACGCGCACAACAAAATGATATGATAAAGTTTATAAGCTCGATATTCATTAACAAAGTTGGCGGAGTTAAATCCGAATGTTTTGAGCCAATAACATTACGATTCTGTGGATTTGATTGAATCCGCAAATAGCTTCCCATGGTTACAGTTTAGTGATGGAAATTTTATAGTTCGACGGTTCATATCGATAGATTTACTATTTATGTAAACATTAAAAAATAGTACGACGTTTTACTCACTTTTTAGGGGTAGGTAAAAGTGTACATACCAACACTTTTCCAGATCTGTAAGGTTAATGGAATAAGGGGGATACTATTTATTTATTATTTAGTGATAAAAATATTTAATTTAAATGAAATATTATATTATATTCATATTTCAAGTTCCTACCCGCTATAAGTCAGATATTGTTAAAGCAATTCAGATTTTCGGTAAACTGTAATAGATCCATTATGTCATGACACGTAGAAATTCCATAATTAAATTATTTATGTACACACTGTGTATCGTAAATATGTTTTTTGTTACCTATGTTTTATGACATCTGCTTAGTCTCAGTATTATTCATAATTTAATAGATTAAATTATTGTTTATGATAAAGAAAAATATTATGTCTAAATAAATAACCATCTTTCTATCTATGTAATAAAAAGAATGACAAATTTGGTTCGTCTACTTCAAACAGTTCTATAAATAACTTATTTCTAGGATAATTAAAAGCGCTAATCTAAACATCCGAGAAACCGAAAATTTTAGTCTTTAAGGTTTACGAACTCCACTGAACTTAAAATTTACTCGTAAAAAAAATATTCTACGAAAAAACAAATTCTTTAAAGAATCTTATGAGTTTGTATTAAGAATATCTGATACGCCAAAGAAGTTCTATACTATATTAATTTTATAACACTTAAAATACAAACATCGATATCGATGTTCTTCGTACATCACTATAAGAGGAAATGACATAGTGCGTGATATGCGGAAACGTATTTAATGAAACGAGGGGTGCGCGTTGTGTGGGGCCGCACTACTGCAGCCTATGGTAAGATTACGTACATATAAAACGTTCGAATTAAGACATTTGAAAGGAAATGAGACATTATTTGTGGCGTGAAGATAATAGTCGCGTCCGGTTTACTTACCCTGTACATCTCATTATGTTAATAGAAGTCTTAAAAATGTGTTAATAAGGTAATGAGTGCAAATTTAATGGATGAGGCAGTGTCAAAACTGGTCTACGGCTTGTCAAGCAAAATTCTCATCATATAGAAAGGAGAATGTAAAAGGCATAGAATACGAACCTTTTACATTTTCGAACAACTCTTAATAGAAGGCCTCCTATTCATATCCTCATTCCTTCGTCATCATCAGCCACATGATGTCAACTGCTGAACATAGGCCTCCCCTAAATAACCCCCCTCCCCTTTTTTCTTTACATAGAATAAAACAAAGTCGCCCGCCGCCTCTGTACGCGATAAACTCAAAAACTACCGAACGGATTTCGATGAAATTTGGTATGGAGATAGTTTGAGACCATGGGAAGGTTTTATGCTACTTTTATCCCGGGAAAATATATAGGGGGACTTTTATCCTGGAAAAGGTCTTTCACGCGGGTGAAGCCGCGATCAAGGGCTAGTTTGAAATTATAGTCACATTATAATAATATTCTTGATTGCCTAATGTAAGTATCAAACACAGGATCGGTCGATTTCCATCCTAAGTATACCGCCATTAGAATATTAAGCCAATTTATATTAATTTACCACCATACCACCATACCAGTCCTGTATTATATACTGTCCACTGCTGAGCACGGGCCTCCTCAACAACTGAGAGGGTTAAGGCCTTAGTCCACCACGCTGACCTAGTGCCGGTTGGCGGACTTCACATACCTTCGAAATTCAGAGAACTTCTCAGGTATGCCGGTTTCCTCACGATGTTTTCCTTCACCGTTAAAGCGAGCGATAATTCACAAAGAATACACATATATTAATTAGCCAATATTAAATTAAAATTTCATAAGACTTTTTTTGAGTATGTTCAGCAGTGGACTTTACGTGGCTGATGATGATGCTGAAGAGTATTTTTTGCATAAATTTCATACTATATTAGCTTTTAGTCTGTGCTCGCCACGAGGGATAGCTTTTTCCGAGAATAAAAGCTCCATAGCTTATAATATTATCACTAAGGGCTGACTTTTCAATATTCAGATAAAAGTTATCTTTCAAACAAATTATAACTTAACTAAATGTAAAAGTAGGAGGACAATTGAACATTTTTTTATTTTATTTTTTATTTTTTTTATTGCATTGAATGACGAGACGAGCATGCCGTTCGCCTGATGGTAAGCGATACGACCACCCATAAACAGTAGCAACACCATCCAGCAGCTTGACTTACAAAGTACTGTGTGGCATTCCACGGCGCTCGTCATCCTGAGACATAAGATGTTAAGTCTCATTATCTCCAGTAGTTACACTGGCTACAATGTCCTTCGAACCGACTTATACGACTGTCATTTGAAATTTTTTCGTGTTGTGTTTTATCCTATGAATATTTTTTTTCATAATTGAAATTATATTTACTATCTTTAGGCATAGCTTCATGTTAATCCATTGTTCTGTAAAAGAAGGACAACCTAACAAACTATAGTAAATGAAGCTATAAATGCGATGTGTAGTGTGTGAGAAAAATTATACACTTTTATTTCATGATTTTACTAATTTAAATGTACATTTAAAATAATTGATACAATTTATGAAGGAAGTCAAATCGATAAGGATTATTACAATATATTATACCTATATCTTACAATTTAAATTCACGAAATTTATTTTTGTCATTTTCTGGTCTGAGTTTTTATCGAAGATTGTTTAAACGGATGTTAAATATACAAAACCCAAGTAGTTAGTTTATAAGTTTTTTTATAATAAACTTAAAATTCAAATACATTTTTTTTACATTTGAAATTTTATGCGAAAGTTGCAAAAAATACTAACATAATATTATTTTCACCAAAAGCAATTTTGATATAATTGCTCTCACGATTTCTATTAATATTACTGTATTAAACATCCCCTATATCTAAGTTAATTTTAAAGTAATTGTTACGAATATAAAGAAAGAATACGCCAGCGGGAAGCCAATTCCCAAAGCATATGGCGAAATCGGTTATCGACTATTGTATTCAACAACTAAAACGGTTTATTAGCGAATATTGTAGCATTTCTGCTAAACAGCTCTAGGCGAACCTATAATTTAGGAGGGAGACGTTTGAACTATTCGAAATATTTCGATCGAATCGATTTACATGTTGCTATTTGGACCAGTCGCAGATGTTTGACGTAGTAAATGTTATTGTAGTAATATTAATTGACATATATTTGTTTTAATTATACTAGTGGTCAAAATTCGACCCTAGAATTTAATTTATAACACATACTATTCATAAATTTTATTTTCTTGCAGTCCTTCCCAATAGGTATAAATTTTCATTATGCCCAATATCATATTCCGCTGTGCGAATGCGGATGATGTTTTTTTAATTCCTTTTTTAAACAGTACAAAAATAAAAGCTTCTTTCATGTTTAGAATTTCATAAATATAAAAAATCATTGCATTGATTTATGTATATCGGCACTTAGGAATTCATGTGAATACTGATTCCTATTGCACGTTTAAAGATAAGAATGTGTGTAGAACTTATTAAAAATACTTAAGTATATACAATTATAATATGATTTGTTCTTGAAATATAATATAATTTTTATATCACTGGTCACCAAGATTTTCGTTTTAGATTTGAAGTTATTAATCGTAGAACATTATAAATCTCTTTCCTGTTAGCGTACTGCGTATTCATATAAACTGTGATATTTGTAATTTTGGTTCGCTAATTTACTACGTGATGTGGTTATTTCAATTTATTGTTCAACCTATATCGAACAATTACGGATAAGGTTATTGTGATCTCTGGTTAATTAGGAGATATTTACAGTTATCCCATTTTGCTATGGAAGGAAGTGCGAAAAAAACCCATCCCTCTCTATCTTACTATTTGATTAATTTCGTTGCAAGTTCGTCGTTCGTCTAATTATTGCTCTCAGAAATTCATGGAGGTTCACCAATCCTGGCTTACAGGAGTTACATAGGTGGCTGTCATGTCATAGTATCTAAAGACCAACACAAAGTTTATTTCGAAATCGTTGTCACCGAGGACTATTACCCTCATTTTTTTTCACATGTACATGAATGTACTCCCTACAAAATTTCTCGATACTAAATATTTTAGCTCATTAATTATACCTTTTATTTTATATATATTGTATGCTAAGTAATTGTAAGTAAGCTGCCTAAGTAGCGCAACAACTGTAAACCAGTCCGAAAGCTCATGTACATAACGGTACATCCATGCATTTCAAAATAAGGATGTCAGTTTGCAAAACATTTTACCTATTGCCCTGACCTCAACACTTAATTAACAAAGTCGCTTCGCTTCTGTTATGACGCTCGTAAAATAAACACAGCCGTGAGAATCGCAAACACCCATAATGAATAAATGCCTCATAATTTCAATGCCATATAATGACCCGTTATGGTCGTTAATAAAAAATAATTCATAAAAAAATATCATAAACGGTGGACTGTAACAAACTTTGCGTCCAGATAAAGTAGACCTGTGGGTTGGATAAAAGGGCATAGTCCTCGCGTAGCTTTATAATTTGGCTTTTATAGCAGTCATAAATAATGGTACACCCCGAATTTAAGATATCGCTGCACACAACACACGCTCAACTAAATTCGTACAACCCTACGCTTACTGATGTTTAGTTCATTGTCAACCGTAATGTTAGTTAGACCCAACACTTCGAATAATGTTATTTATTGCGTCCCCGCATGTGTCTGTTAAAAAACACAAAGAGATTTTAGATTATTACATCTCTGGTTTAATTGTACACAGTGTAACAAAACCCGATTTGAAAAGTAACAGTTGCACTCGAATTCATTATAATAGACGTAACGTTCGAAAGAATGGGCACGTTTGCTGCGGCTTTGATTTTGTATAACATTCAACTCAATCTGAATGATAAAAGTTGATAGAAACTCGAAGTATGAATAAATGAAGATATATTAATCTAGTTGGGGTTAAATTGTTATTAAAACTATGATTAATGGACGGTGTTAATGGAACGCAGATTAAGGAGCGGACTACACGCAACAACGTTCAAAATTAACGACGGTTAGCCCGTGACATAAGTGTAAATTTATCTTAATCATTAACAAGTTAGTTTCGATCATGAACGGGTAATAACATGCATCAAGATGATTTAGTTATAGCTCCACTCACCCTGTGAAATAATGGAATGTCTATGAGGTAAAATATTGATGAGAACAAAAAATTGATTGAAACTATAAAAGGAAACGATTAGACTATGATTAATGAGGAGATTAAAGTGACTTTAAAACTTTAAGTTAAACCAAGGTTAGAAGTGTGAACTAAATTAAATGATGGTGAGTCATAACGCTTGCAAAGTACTCAACAACTAAAACATCGAAGCAATTACCAAGAAATATATGGAAAGCAACACAATCGTTGAGGCCTTATGTTTTATAAACTCATTATTAGTCTACATGATTTAACTTTACGTTGAAATTGAACTGTCTGTCAGATTGCAAACGAAATTATCCGCTTTCATTGCCTCAGGTTCCGATTCCAGACGATTTTCAATGGATAAACAAACTTATGACGGCGCAAAGTAAACACGATCGTTTTTGCAAATATCCGCGATCACGGAAGTTGTTGCAAATCAAAATTTTGCGCAGTCTGTGCCCTAACTTACCCTGATATTTGAATTTGCTTATTTAAAATTCTAATTGAAGCGTTATTGATTGGCTGAGATTTTTTTCTTACTACTTTTTTATTTGCTTAAACGCCATTACTTTACATAGGTGTTTCAAATTAATAACAAATATCCATGGAAAAAACGTAGTATTCAAAGAATTCGAATTATGCTAAAACGGATTAATCATATTCAGAGTGGGGAATATAAATGGCTAGTCCGAAAGGAAATAAACAATTTCTTCAATTACGGACACGAACTTCGTAAAGAATGTGACGCATTCTAATGCAAAGGAATGTTTGAAAATAATTTCGAGGAGCAAGCGTGACGAATACAATTTCTATAATAAAATTAGCATAATCAATATTCCGACCCCATGCATCCCAATGTATACAGTCGCCGGCTCCATAACGATCTGTATCGAACTTTATTGGCAGCAAACCATACAAGTTTACGTGTAGTTTAATGCATACGGAATTGAAATTAAGCATTATTTCATGCAAACGACCGAGCGTAACGACAATTATTTTGATAATATCTATTGAGCTTGGGCTTAGTTCAAAGTTCATTATCGGTCTTGTTTTTTATTGTGTTTTAGCTATTGTTGATACTCATAGTAGAGCGTCATTTTGGAAATTGTGATTATTGCGTTGCCATAGATAGGAAATCTAAACTTGGTCTCAACCTTGTGATTGCGTTTATTATCGGTGAGTAAGCCGTGACAAACATAATTTATTATGGTTTTATATCATGTAAATGTGAATAAACAATCTTTCATAGAGTATAGAAGGACCGCTTGTGGAATCAAATCCAGAACCACTAGTTGCATTTTATAATTATTATTTAGTTGTACAAAACTAAGTTGGAAAATTTTAAATTTTATGCCTCTATTTCTAGTCCCGAGTATCCTGTATCACATAATAGGTAGTTTAAAAAATTACGAATATTTTTAAAAGCATATTTGCACGTACTTGCATGTGCAGTATAGCTATTTTGTTGAGCCATTACGTAAAAAACAATTGCTTAGGTTGTTTCGTACGAAATATAGTTGGCAATTTTGCAAGCACAGTCGAATTTCACGTCTGCATATCGTCACGTTGCATCTGCAGAGTTGGCTGAGAGAATGGACCTATAAAATAAATGAACGTACGTATAATTATACTTAGTATGGAGACAAAGAAAATACGTTTTGTTTTTATATATTTTGCAGTTTAATACCGAACCAAGACGACCATAATGGCATTTTGGATAGTAGCATTCTCTCATATGTAAGAGTTCATCTGGGTGGTTCCCACCGCAATGTCTATTTCTACCGCCAAGCAGCAGTGTACATGCACTGTTGTGTTTCGGTTTGAAGGACATTGTAGCCAGTGTAACTACTGGATATAATGAGACTTAACATCTTATGTCTCAGGATGACGAACGCAGTGGAATTCCACACAGTACTTTGTAAGTCAAGGTGCTGGATGGTGTTGCTTCTGTTTATGGGTGGTCGTATCGCTTACCATTAGGCGTACGGCATGCTCGCCTCGTCATTCAATACAATAAAAAAAAGTTGAATAAGTTAAATATTTTTTATTTCGCGAAACTTTGAGGCCAGTGACATTTTTACGAATTTTCTTGATTTGGTAAATAAACATTATTGTTTATTTTATATTTGCGTGCCAAGCAGTGGAAGTTTTGCATACCATCTGAGAGTGCAGCTGTTTTGGTATTCCTTGTTAACAAACAACACTTGTTACAATAATTATGTAACGTCTTCATCAAAGTTACCGAATAGTCGACTACGAAACGAGAGATTGTGGTTTGAATTCCAACTTTAAATATATTAAAGCATTTTATTAATCTTTCTGCTCACCTTTTGTGTACCTAATACTTTCTAAGCAGTATAAGGGCGGTATGAATAAATCAATCTCAGGTTTGAGTAAAATCTCAAGTAGACATTTAATGTATTGAACTATTTAATGAACCAAGCTTAAGCTGTCATTTAAGAGCTTGTTCTCAGCTGATTAAGCGCTGTTACATAAACAAAAAATATCTGTCAAAATCCTCATATAGTAACTTATGATGTCATTTGAGCTGATGTTAATATGGGTTTATTAAACAGCGACTATCTTAAGATGCTAACCTTAATTTCAAGCGTCTCAGGTGATATCGCACTTCAGAGCGAAATTGAATTGCAAATACTAATACGGCCCTTAGTCTTAGAAATCTTACTACTCTTGTCACTTAAAGGTACTTCTACTCCATCTAACCAGTATGAACCAGTTATAAGTGGACATACTATTTAGTTTCCTTGACTACTATTGTCAGTAACGTCTAGGCACAATGCTGTTGGTGCGACCTGTCGCCGGCATATTGTGATTCAATTACGTCGCACTGAGCACCGACTGACATTGTAACGGAAATTCATAGGGTTCGTGCAATATATGGAAATCGAGACAGGAGCATTCTGTTTTGTTGTGGTCAATAGATTGTTTAGTTTTATCGTGTCAACGACATTATGGCGTTATGAAAGACTATGAAACTGGTTTGGAATTCAACGTTTATTCAGACATTTTAATTTATATGTTGTATCTTCGGAGTATAGACAATTTTCTTTAGAAATCAATTAACCGGCCCAAGCTTGGTGGTAAAACTCACAAAAAACGACCAGAAGTGGCTTTGCTGTTGTATTTTGTAAAGTTCGAGAGAGACCCAAAAATATCTCAACAGTCATCTTCCAAAATGCCCGTGATACACCCACAAGTGCAGTGTCTTCATATAGACTCGCATACTTTGCCTATCTATACTAATATTATAAAGCTGAAGAGTTTGTTTGAACGCGCTAATCTCAGGAACTAATGGACCGATTTTGAAAATTCTTTCACTAATAGGAAGCTACTTTACTCCTGAGTGCTATAGGCTACTTTTTATCCCGGAAAAACCTTTCCACGCGGGCGGAGCCGCGCGCAATGCTAGTTAAGGATAAAAAAAGAAATTAAAGCTCTGACTGAAATGCTTTTAATTTGGTAGAAAGAAAGAGAGAAATATAATTAGGTATATAGAACGTAAGATATGCATATAAAAACATATCTGCTTGTTAAAGGAAGTATGAATTAGCTATTTGACGATGTAAATTGTCAAGAGTACGGGGAACACGTTCATACCGCATAACTAGCAAAGTTGTGGCAACAATACAGGATACAAATTCACAATTTTGTTATACAGTTTACGAGGAAGTTATATGAGTAGAGAAAGTAAATATGAAAAATGATCTATATGAATACGTAAAAAGGTTTAGTAAGGTTAGATTACAGTTATTTCAGAATGTGAAATTTACTACGTGCTCTTCATTATAGGTAGATCTTACTAATATTATAAATGCGAAAGATTGTAAAAATGTTTAGATGTTTGTTAGAAATACTTACACGCAGAAACAGCTAAACGGGCTTGGATGAAATTTAGCACACGGGTAGACAATGTCCTGGACAACACATGGGCAAATTTTTATCCCGGTAATTTGCTGTGGAAACATATGGACTTTTATTCATCTGATTTTTTAAATAGATGGCACTAGCATCAAACAGTACTTTAGGGACTTTTGTAGCGGAAAAGGCTTTTCACGCGGGCAAAAGCGCGAACATCACCTAGTTACAAATAAAAAACACGTGGATTATTCATGCGATTCGCCGAAACCGTTCCTATGACTAAAAAATTAAAAACATTCATTCCAATTTATATTCTCAACTCTACGAACATGTAATATGCATCGATATACTAATAACATGCAGGGTTCCGAGCCCAGACCGATTCCGGCTCATCGGACCGAATTCGTCACATACAATTGATGAAACATGATAATACTACACCAGTGATTTCGGATATTCACAAGTTATCGCAGCTATTGTTTAAAATTCAGTGTGATAAATACCTATTATGCTTGTTTTTCCTTATTTAATCCTATTCATTAGGTTCGTTACCCTACCTAGTGGGTGAAAACGATATTTTCAATTTGAAGATTATAAAACTTCTTTACTAATTGATCGCGGTACCTACCGCGTGGTTTCCCTTACCCATTGTATAAGTTAAAACATTCTGAACCATAAGAATGTTACTGCGTAACTTACTGCGTACCAAACTTTATCAAAATCGGTTCAGTGGTTTAGCTGTAAAACAGACAGACAAAGCTATCTTCACATTTAAAATATCAATATGGATTTGCTTTCATAGGATTCCATTTATATCTTCATTCGAGGCATCCTGCTCAATGAATGATGACTCAAAGACACAACACACGTCCAAAGGATATGAAGCGGTCTTCCTCAGATGAATCTGGGCATTCACAATTGTTTCGGATAACACAGGAGTCAGATTATATGGCTTAACTTATATTGCATGAATATATACAAATACCTAGGTTGATAATCGATTTGTCCGAGACATTGGCGCTCGAATGATATTTTAATATAGCTTAATTTATATTATGCGCTTTTTTTTAAAAAAAATTATGGCATTGATTGACGAGACGAGCATGCCGTTCGCCTGATGGTAAGCGATACGACCAAACATGCCCATAAACAGTAGCAACACCATCCAGCACCTTGAGTTACAAAGTACTGTGTGGCATTCTACTGTGAGACATAAGATGTTAAGTCTCACTATGTCCAGTAGTTACACTGGCTACAATGTCCTTCAAACCGAAACACAACAGTGCATACACACTGCTGCTCGGCGGTAGAAATAGATATTGCGGTGGGTACCCACCCAGACGGACTCTTACATATGAGAGTCTTACCACCAGTACTCATATTAATACTGTGTTATGTGTATGTGTCACTCATATTAATGTAGTTTGAATCTATAGTTACTGAAAGTGTTTATTTATCTAAACAACAGGAGTAAATCTTAAATTCCAAAGCACAGTGATAAATCTTTTTAGGTATTGCATGACTAACAGGTCATGATAAAAAAATACTAATCAAGCTCATTTTTATATGTAGCAGAATTAACTTAACAATGTAAAGGATAAATCTCAAATTGATACAAGTTGTTGGCTATAGTATGATGAACAACAAATCACAAGAGCATCTATGTAGCATAAGATCAAAATTTTTCATAATGTTAAGAAAAATATTATGTATGTACAAATGTAATGGTAAATCACGATGGTATACACCACAAATTCGAGTTAGCTGGCCTAATAAATTTATTATGCCATAACTAGCTGTATTACTGAGTTATAAGTTATGAGGCCACGTTTCCATTGCCACACGGCAATAGATGTACGTGAAATAAAACTCTGTCTCTGTTAAAGTTAATGGAGACATGTTTTCTTTTATGTTTTATTCATCATAACTTGATTTTTCGTGGAAATGGAAGATTTTAAAAATAAAACTAGACTTTAAAAGTACTAATAGTATTCAAAGTAACTTTCTTTATGTATGGAACTAAGTTTTACTAAGAAATCAAATTGATTCACAGATAATGTTTTTTTCATCTTGCATTAATCAAGTTCGGCGTTGTACTTTAACTAAATGAATTTTGACATGATTGCATATAAATCAGGCAGTGAGAGAATAATATTAATATTTTAGTACTTAAAATAATACGTTAATTTATATTGACGTATTGTCTCTGTCATTGGATTCGTGGCGCATTCCCAAGGCAGAATTTTGATGAAGATTTATACGAAGCTAGTTAAATCATCTAAACATATTGTTCAAAACACCGCGTTGAAGGATGACTTCTATTTTCGTACCAAATAAATTCTGAACGTTGACTCTGCAACTTTTCAGTGTAAAGTTTCCGAATACGCGTCGGAATGATATTTTCGTCTAACTAGCCTAAAGAGAAACGTTTCTGTCCATCAAAAAAGTTATTTTGTACAAGTTTTGTATTTCTCTAGAATGGAGTTTGTTTTAACTTTGTAAATATGACGTGGAACGTCGTTTGTGTTTTTGCATAGACGGAATATGTTAGCAAAACTTTTGTCATATTATTTTTCTTAAACAAGGTGTTCTTATTTTAGCTATCTTTTTCTAAAAAAATGAGGAATTTAAGTAATAGAACGAAATAAATTAGAAAAATGATTATTGGCATCTTAAAGTGTTAAATTCATGATGCAAACACGGCTCAACTATAAAAACCCATCCAACCCAAAAAGTTTGTGTTTCGTTTATGTATAACCACGTATCCTCGACGCTTCACAGAGAATTAATCAACATACTACTACAATACTTACACCCCTGCAAATAAATATGCCATTTTAAAACAATGGAACACATACCAACAAAGACATACCACATTGACACAACAAAAAACTAAATAATGGTGTGACTTGGCCCGCACATTTCATTGTTGTTTTAATTCAACGGAATCAAAGCACCCCAATCATTAAACGGGGCTAGTATAAATATATAAATAGATATAGGGTTGCAGACTACGCAAAAAACTCTCAAACATAAAACAAATCCGCTGGATGTGATACGATATATAATAAAAAGTAGTTCTTATTAAAACAGTCTAATAAATATCTCTGTTTATGTGAAATTTGGCAAAATAACTGTATAAATGTTACGATCGGGTGGAAAAAATAAATGGTCCGTATTTTATATTATGCAAAGTTGAGCGGGTTAAGTTTATGGGTCAGGCGATGTATGACTTTGTCACTTTAATACGCTTAGGGAATATTAGTATTAAAAATACAAATGTAGTATATATAAAATGTAATATGTTTATATTATAGAAATGCCAGTCCTACTAATAAATTTGAGTGCACAATATTTAAATTGCGTAACAAAAATATGTTAAAAGCAACGCTAAATTACACATAATGGTTGCAAAAAACTAAACTATAGACTTGGGTATCAAAAAACTTCAGTATTGTGAGCAATAATGAGAACTTACTGCCGATACTTGGCAGTGAAACGCACTTGGGCGCCTTCCAGTAGCGTTATAAACGGGTAATGCCAAACATGTACTTGCTGTACTGTACTGTCGCGTGAAAAAATGGGATTTTTTTATATTCGCTTGTACTTTTTGCTGATATGCCGCCAAATTAATTGTTTTATGTATACTTAATTTATATGTATGTATATGCATTAATCTAGGAATATTATTACACTGCGGCATAATAAAAATTAAAACAAAGATAAAGAAAAAAGACTATAACAATATTAATTTCAAATAAACGAAATAGACTCTTTGCTATAAACTAGAGTCAATTAAAATAGTTTTTAAATACCTTCACGACTCGACAGTACACGCACACACGTAAACCTCGTGTTTAAATTTTATATTCTAGTGTGCGCGGAAACTTTTGATCCCCTGACATAAATCTCCATCAGAAAATAGGGAGGGACGTAACCGGCTTAAGCTTAACTGTGACTAGTGGGCCCCCAACTTTAAATATATTTGTAATAATGATAAAATATACTAGTTAATTTGGGACCTCTATTTATTTTGCAGTAAAAGGCCGTTTTGTCATAACAACTCGTGTGTCGGGAGCGTGTGCCGCAAATATTATTTCATATTTCGTACTGGTAAATAGATTTCGTATTGTGGGATGTGATAATCTTGTTTCGTTACTCGTAATCTGCTGGTATTATCAGATTTGGAAATAAAATTTGTGGGAATACGAGAGCGAATAGTGGTGACCTTAGGACCTTTGTATAAATATCTTACGATAGTGAGGAGGAGTGCGAAGGAGCAACTAAGTCATTTTAGATATTAAATATATTTTAGTGGAATTTAACTAGGTTTATAATACGCATACTCACGCCTTTTATCCCAGAAGGGGTAGGCATAGGCGCAACTGGTGCACCCACTTTTCACTGTGCGTATTCCGTCGCATGATGTGATAGGGGGCGAGCCTATCGCCGTATCGGGCACAAACAGACTCCGGGCTGATTCTGAGTAGAAAAACCCAATATCACTTTGTACTCTTACCGTAATACAACTATGCCATCATAGCTGTCACTGGCTATATAATACGCAAAGTTATATTGACCAATTCATTAATTTGTACCTTCAATCTTGCAAGTTTTGAACTAAGAAAAAAGTGACAAAAATATTTAAAGCTTTGATGACCAAATAGGGTACTTTCCTACGATCTATTTTGAACTTTATTTCATATGCAACAGAAAATAATACGAAAAAGAAATTCTTCTGTGAAATCAGCATCAAAATTGGTTGAAAAATAAAGTAGTTATTCATATTTTAAATATTTTCGTGAGCAAAAATGGGGACGTGGAGGGGATATCGCGCTGTCTCTTTCGCACGCACGCAGCGTTATGGCCGATGACACGCGGTGACACCACAGTCTGATATTACTGTTATTTGACAATTACCCCTTCTAACAAATTTCAATACTTTCTAACTTACTTATTATTGCGCCAATTTTGAAAATTATTTTTCCTTTAGGTTTTGGATGGCATACATTTTTGATAAATGTATTTAAAAAGAAGTAGTCATGTACCCTATTGGAAAAGAAGACAGTTGTGTAGTTCATTATCTAATCTTCAAAAAGATAACTTTTTATATATCATCTTATATTAAACCTCCAAATATGAAAAGATATACGCAATTGCGAGATTATTTATGAAATACTTCAAAATAAATACAAATATCGACAATAAAATTCCACTTGACAATATTATATTGTGTAAAAATAAGAGAATCCTCCTCACGACAGTCAAAGAATATTGTTATAACTTCTTAGATATTTACCTCAAGAACTTCAATATAGGCTGCGTGCCGACGGGGCCATAAATCAAACAATGTCGAAGTCATTTAGAACCTAAATCTTTGTGAAAGTTTCGTTTACTCTTATAGTTTTTTTTTACAAAGATGGAGTCGTCCTGGCTTTTATTAACCGGCGACTAAATTGAATCGACATTAGATAAAAATTATTTGATGGTTTTCGACAGACGGTTAGCAGCACTGTGTGATATTTTTAATATATTGTGTTGATTTATTTAACTAGTATTACGACTTGAAAAATCTTAGTATTGTAGTTTTTTACTCTAAATTATGCTTATAATAATATACTTGGCCTTATTACGAACGGAACTGAATTTACGCCTTCGATGTTCTATTTTCAAATTATTTTATGCAAATTACGCGATCTCTTTTCTATATTCGTTTAGGCGTGAACAGAATGAGCATTTTATATGAGTTTATGTGACTAGTATTATCAGACGGAATATCGGTTGCGTAAATTACGTCGTGATGATCATCTTCTTACAGATGGTACGAGGTAAGGTCTCTCGAGATGACAACCTTATAAGTTTAATTCTGATAAAAAAAAATATAAGCAAGGGGCAAATTATTATAAACGCCGGTGTAGCGAGTGGGATTCTTTAAAATAACAAGGAAGTCAAGAAACGATCCTTATATAATTTTTGTACCACATTCTTGTTAATTAATTCAAGGTTAGTGTTATTTTTATACGTATTTCAGTTTAAAATAAATTAAAACGTCGCTATTAATAGCATAAATCATACAATAATTCAAAATAATTTCAGATTTTAATTTTATTAATCAAATACTCAATATACACTCCAGACATCATTCATTTAACTTCACAATTAACACTCATAGAATTCAGCGGCACCGGTGCGTTACAAGTCAATCTCAGTTGGACTACATTTCTTTCACTCCAATGATTCAATGAAAATGTCTGCGAGTGTGTTCAATTTGGAAACTCAATACGGCTTTGTAAAGTGTAAAATTATATTGAGTATTTCGATGACGACATACGTGATTATCTCGAGAAATATTTGGAAAAGGTGCCAATTAGAGTCACACAGCTGAGAGCTTTATGAAAATGTAGCGTTAGTTACAGTTAATTTCCAAGCGTTGGAAGATCTTTTTATAAATGCGAAAGGATGTGAAGATCCTTGGATGTTTATCAGTAATCGCTGAAACCGTTGAACGGGTTTTGAAGAAATTTTGCACACGATTTTTTTTTATTATTTTTTTATTGCATTTAATGACGAGACGAGCATGCCGTTCGCCTGATGGTAAGCGATACGGCCACCCATAAACAGTAGCAACACCATCCAACACCTTGAGTTACAAAGTACTGTGTGGCATTCCACTGCGCTCGTCATCCTGAGACATAAGATGTTAAGTCTCATTATGTCCAGTACTTACACTGGCTACAATGTCCTTCAAACCGAAACACAACAGTGCAGGCAGACTGCTGCTTGGCGGTAGAAATAGACATTGCGGTGGTACCCACTCAGACGGACTCTTACATATGAGAGACCTACCACCAGTAAAGTACACACACACATACACACCACACATAGTCTATATCTTAGAATTTGAAAAATTATACGAGGACTTACACGCAGACGGAGCCTCGAGCTGATACCTACTTTCAACATAACTATATTAGGTTTAATCCATACCTACTATCATTGTGAGTTTGTTTGTAGGGGCTAATCTCTGGAACTATTGCCCCGATTTTGAAAATTCTTTCACTAATAAGAGCTTACATAACCCCTGAGTGCTATAGGCCAGATTTTATCCAGGAAAATGAAAAGCGGGACTTTTCATATCCAAAAAAAACTTTCTCGCGGGCAGAGGCGCGGGCAATAGCTATGACACAATTAAATTGTTTGTGCTGATAGATAATCAGGCCAGCAAAATAAAATTCAGTTCATAAGTGAATTCCTGCATCTATAAATTTATGGATGTAAATATTCCTTTACAATACTACTCAAAATTGCACCCCAGATTCGTAACCACGATGAATGTTCCATAAAAATGACCAATGTGGTATGGTAATGCAACCATTAATATTCGGATGCAAATGGGTGACAATAATTGAATTAAAATCGCTAATGTGTAACAGTTTTGCGTTAATCATGTCAATGTGAATCGTACTTGCATTCGCCAAGTGCATCTGTTGTTACATTAAAACAAATAGAGAATTTAGTGGATAAGCTTCTTGTAGTTTTTATCATCTCAATACTTATTACTGGTAAAGTTGAGAGTACATTCGTAAGGCGGTATAAGAAAAATAAACGTAAAATTATACGTAAAAACAATAAAGTACAATTGCATAACTAAGCAATATCATTTATCTATCGACGCAAATAATAAGTCACTAAATTCCGCTTCGTTTTCGCATTGTTTCTTTGTAACCCTCGACGATTATCATAAAACTTATTATCATTATAAAGTTTAATTTACATCCAGAGCCTTTATATATCCATACTAATATTATAAAGCCGAAGAGTTTGTATGATTGTGTGATTGATTGTTTGTTTACTTTTTTGAACGCGTTAACCTCAGGAACTACTGAAACGATTTGGAAAATACTTTCACTGATGGGAAGCTACATTACTCCTGAGTGCTATTGGCTATTTTTTATCCCGGGAAAACATTTTTATCCCGGAAAAACTTTTTCACGCGGGTGGAGCCGCGAGCATCACCTATTAATATATATAAATTGTTATATTCTTTCAAATGAATTTAGTTTTAGTTCAGTAAAGATACCATACCATACGAGCCCTGTATTATATACTGCCCACTGCTGAGCACGTGCCTCTTGTACTATTGAGAGGGTTTAGGCCTTAGTCCACCAAGCTAGTGCGTGTTGGCAGACTTAACATACCCTCGAAATTATTATTAGTAAAAATACAATCAATATTAATTCGGTGAGTGTGAAATTTTGTGTGTATGGTGCATTGTTTACCGCAATTTTGACACAAAGTATACGCGAACTCATCCATTAAAATGATTCCCTTGTGGTATATTATTGAACTTAATGGCATTATTTACCGTATTTCGATTCCCAATAGGGACTGTGTGTCCTTGTTATGTCACAGCAATTTTTTATTCCTGCCCATTTGACAAATATAGGGGTCCACTTTGTAAGGAAAGACGCAGTAAGGCAACAAAAACATTTACGGTGTAATTATTATAGTAAAATGAGACGAGTGATTTTTATAGTAATTAATTATTTGCGAGATTCTACTAAGATTAAAGCATGGTAAACTGCATTTGTAGTGTTGTATATTTTCTGTATAATATGAAGCTAAGTATCGCAATTATTTTTTTTTGTAATTACTATGCTCCAGCTAAATTTAACATGGATTTTTTCTATGTAAACTATGCTATAAGTAAGTATTGTTAATATTATTACTGTTCGTGGTATCTATAACTATATGTAGGAGTTCATAAATATAAAACCTATATAGGTATAATCTATAGATTTCTTACAAATACATAAATCGTTTAGATCCTGTAAATTCTGCCATCCACGAATTAGAATTCACGGTTTTAAAAACGGTTCATAAGAAATTTTGTCATTGCTGATTTTTTACGATACATTTGAAAGTTAACACTCTAAAATTCTATAACCAGATAACAGTCTTGTAACAGAAAATTACAACGCCTCCAAATATGTTTGATATAGTCTAAAGTGCTCTACTGTTTCTATCTATACACTGCGTTGTATGAACGTATGTAACTGTTGTAGACAGCAGGTCCATTTTAGCGGTGACCGTAAAATGATTTTTATGTTTCAATCATTCGATAAACTATGATTTATCGTTATTATTTACGGGTGGTACATCCCTAATATGTTTTGTTATTCTGCCAATTCGTGCGTAGAGGCTGATTTATGAAAAAATAAATAATAGAAATGGGAGAACATTAAATGTCATTAAGTAAATACAAAAAATGGTTTCAAAGTCTGTTGCATTACATTGACAAGACTTTGAATGAAAACAGTGACAAAGTCGAGTCATAGATGAGGCAAACGCTTTAATTAATGAGAATCGCCATAAGGGATGTTAAGTTTCAGATGTTCATATTATAATCTTTGTTCGCAGTAAGGTCAAATTCTATCATTGATTTTTCGAAATTAGTAGGTATACATCGCATTTTGGCGATTCTGTTTTGTTCAACCACGATATAATTATGTTAAGGTATTTGATTTGAAACCCTATCCCAAACTTATATACTAATAGCATCTTGTGTGCCGCTGCCCTAAAATAAAAACTCGAAAAACGAACATAACAAAATGTATTCCAACCAATGAACTGTTAGTAATAAATAATACAAATTTTAATGAACAAAACCACCATTACACTTTATCGAGTGCATGATGTAATTCACCACAAAAGTGTGCATGAGGGTGATAATTAAATAATAACAAAACGGGGTCCTGAATTTTTCAATGGACACATTAAAATTTTACGATACGTGGCAATTACTGTTAAATTGACGCAGCCTAGCGCGTTTAACTTGCTAATATATGCATTATGGTAGAAAGTATGGGTACTGTTATGTTTTAATATTGTATTTGATACGGGACAGTTAAATAAAATTTCATTCAATTAGTAAACTAAATTACAAAGACTTCTAAGATTATAGTATAGAGCGGACATTGGGAAAATTTTCATACAAAAATTTATAGCCTGTTCGTAAGGCGCAAATTGGCATATTTCCTTCCAAATTATTGTTTTCTTTCTGTCACATGGATGTGTTAGATAAGACAGCGACTTATTACCAATTGGTAATAACTTAAATTACGTAGCGTGTGACGCCTTCTGGCCAGATGGCGCGACGACTTGCACAAGCGGGCCGGCGGCGACTGGATGCATAAAGCAGCAGACCGGGCTCTGTGGCGTATCTTGGGATAGGCCTATATCCAGCAGTGGACTGCAACGGGCTGATGATGATGATGAATAACTTAAACATTTGGTCCTGATGTCCGGTCTATAACTATACTGTTTAATGTCTTTGCTAAATTATGAAGTCAAGAAGGTGGTGGTAGCGAGTACTGTATACAAGGTGTTATGCCCGCCATTGTGGTCTATGTAAGGGTGTCGCGTTCCGGGATTAGCCTGTGTATATCAAGCAGACCGGCATAATTGTGGCGACTGGCGAGGGAAAGTCATCTCTCGTCAGTTGACACTCTATCTGGAGTCTGAACCCTAGTCACTGAGCTGGTATAAAAAAAAACATTTTTAAGAATGTCATGAAGCCCTGATGAGTAAAACTATTAACATTCTATGGTTATAAATATGCTCAAAGCTCAAAAAATCAGAATATTATAATAATCTAAGTTTGAATAAAATGTAATTAACCTAGGTAAATTAGGCTTAATTGTGACCTTTATAAATTATCAATAACTGGAGTAGGCTGTGATTCTTATAATTTTATATATAATAAAGTCTTATAATAATAAAATAAAATCTTATAATAAAGTTGAACTAAAAAAATATATTTTAAAAAGCACGTCGTTTAAAATCGTACGTCGTATACGTAAAGAAAAAAACTTTTTAACCCTTTTTAAGCAAATTGCGCGCAGGGAGGCGTGTGATACTTAGTATTAATAAAGTTCATAGTATAGAAAAATAAATATGTATTATGAGTTACAAATAATTATGTTAAATTCGACAGTCAAATTTCGACCACTAAGATCAATTATTAAAAAAAAAATACTTATACTTTGCTCATGGGTTATAAGGAAATTTAAATAATACCCATATTATATATACTGCCATTCGTGTGATTATCTTTATGTACAATGAATAAATCTTTGGAGTCAGTGCCTGATTTTTTGTACTAATTTAGCATGTACATATTTCATATTACAATTTGATGTGTGTAATTTAAGGGTATTTCTTTAATATTTTTTTTATGACTGACACCGTCTATATGTATTATCTTTTATTCAATAAAAAATAGCTCAAATTTATGAATTGCTAATCGACTGCACTTCTAAGTCGTCGAATGAAATTACTCACATGATTCAGGTCTATTAAGTATGTTCCATAAAATGATGAACCCTAAACCATATATTGAAATGGAACCAATTCGAGACCCTAATCTACTAAATAAAAAAGGAATTAAGGAAACAGGCTCACAATTTTCAGAGAAATCAGTGTACATACATAAGAAAAATAAAATCACACGAATTGAGAACCTCCTCCTTTTTGGGAAGTCGGTTAAAAACAAATAAAGTGACAGCATGACTTTTAAATTTCGAATTTGTTCTTGACTTTATTCTGATAGAAGTGATAAACGAAATGCACTATCACTATTTGAACGTCGAAGTAGGCGTATACATTTCTTCTTACAGCTTAAGTTGCTCAATACCCAATAACGTCTTATGTCAATAGATTACACATGTAAAGCATCTCAATATTACGAACTATAAAATAAATATTGGAAATTCGACCTTCACAGTGTTTCATAATAGAGCAAAAAATAAAATAAATTTTACGACCTAAGTAAGGACTTAGCAGGGAGTGTTATAATAAAACCTAAAATTATGATTTGAAAAATAGAATTGAAATGCTTTTGTGGACGCTTATGAAAAAGATATTAAACGATTTCAATTATTTATCTATTCTTGACCCTTCGGTTCATATAAAAATATTTTATAGTTGAAGTGCAGATGATATAAGATTTATATTATGATAATAAATTTTATATACATACATAAAACAAAGAAAAAAATGGCATAAATTTCAATTAAATCTACATTATTTAAATTTATTATTCAATTTAAAAAGCTCTGAAATACCTAACCGAATACATTAACTTTACCTTATCTATCAGTTAAAAGAATCACAAAAGTAAAAATATTTTTTGTAGAAACAATTGGAAATACCACAGAAAGTTACCTCAGAACTCCTAAATTTGCGTGTACAAGCAAAACGCGTAACGTCGGGGTGACTCCGCCAAAATCGTATTTAAATTCACGATCCCGACACGAGATAAGCAAAATCATGAGTTAGGTTGGAAGGGTTATAGAATCCTGCGGCGTGAGGCCGCATAATTCCCATCTGGGGTGTCCATGCTCCAAGATATCTCGATCTTCAATGCAAAGCCTTTAAAGTCTTTAAAATGTTCGCAAATACGCAGCGGCTTATCGCGTTATACGAATTTGTTTGCTTGTTAAAGTGTGTTGGTGTTGTGATTTTACTGTTTATAGACGTGTTGAGTTGTTCAATTAATCAATAAAAATCAGATTAAGTTTACATACGGGTCGAGATAGTTTGAAAAATGGTAATTTGAAGAGAGAGTTTCTAGAGCTCAACTAACTAACATTGGGTGTAACTTCAGATATTTTTGTTACAATTATCATAAACAATTCATAAATAAATCCCAGCAATTACTGCAAATAAATCTGTACTTATACCAACTGTAACCAGCTATAACTTACGCAAAAAATTTAATTAAAAATTTTCAACCCAAAATTTATTATTCCGTTTTATCCGGTGGGTCAACCGTAATTTAGGTACCCTAATCCTCAGCTCTACGGGGCACCAGTTCAAAAGGGGTGAGAGAGGGAAAAATTAAGGGGTGATTAATAAGATAAACAACGCCCAAAGAACGTGAGGCCCAGAATTTCTAGTGGAATAATTTGCAATTGTATAATTATCTTTAGCAGTAAATTTAACCAGTTTTATGTCTTCCAGGGCTAAGACTGAGATTTATTGGCAGTCGTAAAATATTTTTAAATATCTTTCGGGATAGCTTTAACCCTGTAATTACAAGAAGCAAGATTTTGTACGTCATTACAATTCATTAAATGATGAATGTAATGGTGGAAGCCATTGTCTTTCTGGATGACAGCTGCTGTGTTATTAGCAGTATAACTTAGTGACTTCAGTGATTTTTTTATGTTGAAATAGTAAGCCTGAACTTGAAAAACCCAAGGTCTTTCTTTCTGGAGAAACCATTTGTATGTATACTTCCAAAAAGTTTACATAGGTACTTCTTCGCGGACTGGATTGCTGCTCCATATAACTTATCTATTATCATCAATAGGCTTGTCTGATCGTTTGCGAACCTAACAATATCATCTATAAATTTAAGCTATTAATACCATCTGTCTTATTGGAGCGACGAAAATTTTCGCTAGTTAGGTATATAAATAGCTAATGTTACTGGATCTAATGCATCACCAATTCCAGAAGGTTCACTCAAGAGTCAAGACAACTCTTTTTTTTTTTTTTCGCGGGGAAAAACGCGTTATCGCTTCCACCACCGGGGGGTCAGTGGAACGGTTATGTTGGTTTCACCGGTCTTACGGTCCAATGTCATTACTCGGGAGTATAGCATCATCCGAGCGAGCATTGGACTCGGGACTCGGAGTCCCTAACCCTATGTACACCCTACACCGGCATACCAACCAAAACCCGCGGTGGCCTTCTTCGGCGCATGCGGAACGGCCCCGGGGTATCTTGTTGCACTAAGATAGCTGCTCGGAACCGTCCCTGCGCGATACCGCATTGCGGCCCCTCTATAAACGAGGGGGCTAAGATGCCCCCGAACTCTAAAGAACGCCTTTGGCGTCTACGACAGCGGGAGACCGACCACCCGCATTGTCGTCCACCTCGGAGTCACTTAAATTGGAGTGAGCAGACCCCCACAGCTCGCCCTGCGACTTTTTCTAAGCCCCATTTAGTCGCCTCTTACGACAGAAGCAGAAGGAGGCTATCGCTCGCCATGACCTCCAGCCGCCGACCATGGCGGACACCACTGCCGGCAGCGAGAGGTCTCCTCCGACGACTGTTCTAAGAGCGCTGCGTTGGAGATCCCAGGCTGGGCACTCCTCGAGAGTGTGTTGGACTGTGTCCTCGCGGCCGTTGCCACAATGGTGGCACACGGCGGACTCCTCTTTTCCGATCCGACACAGAAACGACCCAAAACACCCGTGGCCCGTCAGCACCTGTGTCAGACGGAATGTCGGCGCACCGTGGCGCCTGTCAAGCCAGCTTGAGAAGACAGGTCGCACTGCCGCGACGGTCCTCAAGCCCGCACTCGGGCTCTCCAGCCTGGTATGCCACTCTCCACGGCGGCGCTGCGGATGGAGGCCAATTGGGCTGTGACCTCCCTCGGAGCCAGTCTTCGCCCGAGACGGGATGCCTCCTCTCGCCAGAAAAATACTAATGAGAGGTATTTGGCATCCAATTCCCATGGCAAAATACCAGCCAAGATGCAGGCCGCCTCGTGGGAGATCGTGTGGTAGCCCCTAATGAGTCGCTGCGCCACTAAACGCTGCGGCTTGCGCAGTAGAGTGGCGCATCGAGCATTCAGAGACTCGGCCCAAACGGGACAACCGTATAAGGCCATGGACCGCACAACTCCAGCATATAAACTTCGGCAAGGGTTACCGGGACCTTCCAAGTTTGGCAGCAGGCGTCCAAGCGCGCCTGCTGCCCGCAATAATTTCGGCGACAACATCTCAAAGTGGGCACGGAAGTCCCACCGGCTGTGCAACACCAAGCCCAGATATTTCATTGTGGAGCCGATGGGAATTCGCACCCCCTCGACTACGATATGGGCCTCCGAAGGTGGCCTCTTCCGAGGCCCGTGGAAATAAAGGACCTCGGTTTTGTTAAGGGCCACTCTGAGGCCCAGTCGCCGAATCCTGCTCACCATCTGCTCCGTACCAGAGGAGGCAAGCAAAGCAGCATCCTGGAAGGTCCTAGCCGTCGCTGTCACCAGTGTAAGAGTCAAGACAACTCTTGACAATTATAGAATAAATAATAGATTCAGAGATAGCAATGATGTAATCCAAACTCATTCATGAACCGAACTAGTTAACATTGTCAATTTGGGTCGTCTGCATATTGTTTAATTATTACATGTGCTTGTCTTCGTTACGTTCCTGATTGCAAGTAATTAAAGACTTGAAACTTGGAGGAGTGACCGAGTATACTATCATAACATGAATGTTAAGTATTTTTAAATTAGTGTCATAGTCGTTTTTTTAAAGCCAGAATAAACGCAAAATGTAAGTAAAATAGTTTTGTAGTATAAAATAATAAATACGTTTATTCAGAACCATGAACGTCCGACAGTTGAATGAAAACTATTATTTTGGATAACTTCTTTAAGTACTTTGTTTACTGAGGTGTTATTAAAAAAAAAAATCAGATGAAATGCATAATTTAAAGTTCAAACACTGACCGTTTTGAGTCACTAAATGGCGGTTATATATACTAATAACGTCTAATAAGAATTTTCCCGAAGCCCTCACTGGATACACACATACTTTGAATAGATTTTTACATACACGCCTTTTATCCCCGAAAGGGTAGGCAGAGGCACAACTAATACACCCAGTTTTCGCCGTGCGTATTTCGGTCCCATGATGTGATAGGGGGCAATCCTATCGTAATATCCGGCGCCAATTCCAGACTCCGGGCTGATACTGAATAGAAAAATCCAATATCACTTTCTCCGACTTGGGGATCGAACCTGAGACCTCAGCATCGCAGTCGTACCGTTAACACAACTACGCCACCTAGTTCAGTCAGTCAAAATAGAATTTTAAACGTTTAATGACCCTTCTGAGCAATTAGCAAATCCTTTCTTCTATTTGCAAAAAAATGTAGAAAATTGTCAACCTGTTCCACATTATTCTAGCAGCCATCATTTAAAATGCATATTCTACTCACATCTAAACAATGGATTTCTAGTTTTAAGGGCAGTACTCACGAGGGAATCGTCCGGCGCTCAACCCTTTTCTTTTCGTATAAAATTAATCCTCTTCCTCAGACAGTGAGTTGCACACCTTATCTCAAGCAGGGTCAAAAGCGAGCTAGCCGCCGCACTTGAGATTTCCTCTTAAAATTCTCTTTTTCTGATGCAAAATCTCAGCGCTATACGCGTTATTGCTGTTGAAACATCAGCATTCACTAGTCGGCTTTCATTCAACATTTCTCCCGTTTTTCATTCGTGGAGGAATAGATTTGCTTCTCCATTGTTTTCGTTCAAAAAGTTAAATGAATTACCATTCAGGTGCAGTTTGTTAGCTTAGTTTTTACGCTGGTTGCTTTTGTGGGAATTAACGCGCGATTCTTTAGAGTGGACTATTGTGGCTGGGTTCTGTTGTATTTATTTAAAGAATAACTTCTAGTACTTTTGTGGAGTTGAATGGTTGTTATGCATGTGTCTACGATCTTGTGCTTGTTAATTTTTTGTAGATTTAATTGAATTGCAGTAAGCAATCAATACCACTGTATATAGAACACCGCTTTAGTAGATCTGTAATGATTTTGTATATATGTATAAATAAATAATTTATCGATACTAAAACGCATTTAGTTAGCACAAAGAAAGGGCAGAAATCCGATAGCCGTTGATATGTATTTTATATTATGATTAGCTAAATTGGGGAATGCAAAAATTTTATATAAAACACATTTATTTATATTATGTACTCTAACTACGTATACATATTATGTACTCATACATTGTTAGCAACAAAATGAGTTCTGCGAAACAAATGAACATTACACAGAAATTCAATTTCATCAAAATTGAAATTAAATCAACCTCCAACAAACGAAACCAGAGTACGAGATACGTTGTCACGCGCCGCGTGTTATTACCACGACAGAAATAAAATACGAAAACACAAACATTTTCGTAAATATCTTCTTGTGTACATTTCATCAAGTATATTCCTCAGGAGAATAAGCTCTATGAATATTTTTGAGGTATATTTGTGTCACTGCGGGCACAAACGCGCCACGCGTTTCGTATTCGACGATACTTATCCAATGGAATAAGATATGAATTTTATTACATGCGTGTTATTTAGATCACGTGGTCAAGAATTATGTATGCATACATACTATTTACACAGTACTTATTTATGTATTTTACAACATTTTAATTTTTGATTTGGATGAAAAAGAAAAGTCTTCTTTGGAGTTGTTTCATAGAGTTCAAGGTATTATCAAAGCAGATTTAAAAATCAGCCTGGAATTAAACGACGTATCAAAGATTCAGCGTATTGGTTGGAACAAAGGAAATAAAATACGACCTGTTCTTATTGTTTTTGCAAACAACTGGAGGAGAAGTGAGATACTAAAAAATAAAAAGAGCCTAAAAGAGGGATACATCACCGAAGATTTTCCTAAGGAAATATTAGAAAAGCGAAGAGAATTGAAACCAAAACTTATAGAAGAGCGTGCAAAAGGAAATTACGCGTACTTAAAGTATGATAAATTAATAATAGAAGAGGGAAATCCAATCAAAGAAAAACGAAAAAGGGATCAATCAACTTCCCCGGAAAATCAGACTCAGGCCAAGAAGTTAGTGAGCAAGACCTCAACAATAAAAGAAAACAGGAAGAATGCATTCGATATGATGAGACCTCGATCAAACTCCTCTGCTAATATAAAACCAAACCAAACTAAGTAGCAACTAACTATCAGCAATCAGAGGCGGAACGACCCCAACCCGGCTGGTCCCCGTGGGGTTGTTAGACCACCACCCCCTACAATCACATCCTTGCGTCAAGAAAGATATAATAAAACATACCTTGCAACGTTAAACGCTAGAACGCTAATGACAGATACCAGAATAGAAGAATTGGAAGAAGCCATAAAGTATATAAAATGGGATGTCATTGGACTTTGTGAAGTAAGAAGAATAGGAGAAGAGATACGAGAATACAACGAATACATTTTTTATTTTTATGGTGAAAAGCAGGGCTTACATGGAATAGGGTTCCTAGTAAAAAAATACCTAAAAGATAAAATAATCAGCTTTCAAGGAATATCAGACAGGATTGCAGTTATCAATATACTACTGCCTGGACATAAACAACCGTCATCAATTATTCAAGTTCATGCACCCACAGAACAAGATATCAATGTAGCGAAAGATAAATTTTACAAAGATCTATCAGAATTATTGCAAAAAATGAATAAAAATGTAATACTAATGGGTGACTTTAATGCCAAGGTAGGCCACAAATTAAATAAAGATGAATTTGTCTTAGGAAATTACAGCAGTGGAGAAAGAAATGACAATGGACAAAGGCTCATAGAATTTTCATTTGCAAATAACCTTAAAATAATAAATAGCTTCTTCAAAAAAAGAAAGACTGGAAAATGGACATGGATATCTCCCAACGGCAAAGATAAAAATGAAATCGATTTCATTCTGACAAGAGATAATCGGATATTTAGTGACATAGCTGTAGTGAACAAACTAAATTTTAACACTGATCATAGAATGGTAAGAGGCGTCATAGAATGCAAAAATAGCAAATCTAGAAAACATATGCCGCCAACTAAAAATAAAATTATATCATCGCCTATACCACGGAATGTTTTAAACGAATTAAGCAACGCATTAGAAGAAATGGAACGTCACAAATCTCTGCAAGAAAAATATAATATTCTGGAGAAGGCGCTGAATAATGTTAATAATACAAGTAAAAGTAAAAAAGAAAAGAAAAATAAACTAGGAGAAGAAGCGATGAAATTAATGAAAGAGAGGAATAAAATGTTTGGGAATAGAAAAGATAATCGTCAAAACATCACGGATATTAGCAAAAAGATCCAAGCATCAATTCGAAAACACCGGAAAACAGAGAGATTGGAAGTACTAAGAGAACAAATAGAGAAAACAGGTGGAATTAACAAAGGACTAAAACAATTGAAAGAATATACACAATGGATACCCAACATGAAAACCAAAAATAAGAAAAAAAATGAGAATTTGACGACAGAAAGATTATCAATAGCTAAAGTAGCGACAGAATTCTACCAGAGATTATACACAGAAACAAAAGAAACAATATTTAAAGAAAAAGAAAAGGCTGCCAACGAAGAAAAAATACCTTGCATACTAGAAACTGAAATCATAAAAGCTATAAAAACACAAAAATGCGGTAAAGCACCTGGAGACGATAACATTTCGAATGAGCTACTGAAAGACACCTTAACCGTCATATCCAAACCCGTGACGCATATATTTAACGAAATAATGAATACTGAGGAAATACCAACTCAATGGACAAAATCCACTATAGTCTTGCTACATAAAAAGGGAGAAAAAAATGAAATAAATAATTATAGACCTATATGTTTAATGTCCAATTTATATAAAGTTTTTTCAAAAGTAATACTTAGGCGAATAACGAAACACTTGGAAGAAAACCAGCCAAGAGAGCAGGCTGGGTTTCGCTCAGACTATTCCACTATTGATCATATTCATGTGGTAAAACAGATAATCGAAAAATGTAATGAATATGGCCAATACTACTATATAGCATTCGTTGACTACAACAAGGCTTTCGATTCTCTAAACCATAACTATATCTGGAAGACGCTAGAGAACCAAGGCGCTGATAGCAAATATATAAGAATCATAAAAGAAATCTACAAATATTCAACGGCAAAGATCCAACTCGAACAGCAAGGAAATGAATTTAGCATTCAGAGGGGCGTCAGGCAAGGTGATCCACTCTCGCCTAAACTCTTCACGGCAGTGCTGGAAAACATATTTAGAAATATAGACTGGGAAGATTTCGGAATAAATGTAAATGGAACGAATCTAAACCACCTAAGATTCGCTGACGATATTGTAATTTTCGCAGGAAGTCCAGGAATACTACAGACTATGCTACAGCAATTAGATATTGAAAGCAAGAAAGCAGGCTTATCAATGAATCCAACGAAGACTAAAGTAATGACGAATGCAACAAAAGAAAACATAAAAATAGGACAAGATGCTATCGAATATGTTGATGAATATATATATCTGGGACAACTGATATCAATAAAAGATCAATATTCAAAAGAAATTGATAGAAGAATAAGCAACACTTGGAAAAGATACTGGAGCCTGAAAGAAGTAGTTAAGAACGAATCAATCCCAATGTCAGTGAAAAGCAAACTGTACAACACGTGCATTCTCCCATGTCTAACTTATGGGTGTCAGACTTGGCCCGCCACAAGCAAAAACAACCAAAAACTGATAGTTTGCCAACGCAATATGGAGCGGAGCATGTTAAACATAAGGCTAAGTGACAGGTGGAACACCACAAAAATAAGGAAAAGAACAAAAGTAACTGATGTTTTAAAAAAAATAAAAAAGCTCAAGTGGAGTTGGACCGGTCACATTATGAGAACAAATAAGGAAAAATGGACAAAAGATATAATGGAATGGTATCCTAGAAATGGTAAAAGACAAAAGGGAAGACAAATTAAAAGGTGGGAAGATGATCTACCAAAAGGATGGAGAAGAATATCTCGCGACAGAAATCTGTGGAAGAAACTAGGGGAGGCCTATGTCGAAGGACAACCTGATCAAGAAACTGGTTGCTGAAGAACATGTAGTCACATTCTAAATTTATATTTTCTTTGTCAAATTAGATTTAAAATATTACATAAGTTAAAACTGTACGTACTATATTTGGATCAGTGAATAAAGGCTTTTATTATTATTATTATTATATATTTATGTATTCACCGTGATATGAAAAAGAATTGTGCAATGAATTACCGTTGTTATTATAATAAAATGTAAAGGAGATATAGATATCTAAGTTATACTCACGGATCTACTCGTGGGAATTACCTTTTCAGAAGAAAAAGTACAGTCACCAGCATAAGTAGCTGCCGCCCTGTGGATTGGGGGCGTTTGGAGAATTCCACCACGGTATCCCCTGCCTGTCGTAAAAGGCGACTAATAGGGGCCACCGGGGGTCGCAGGCGGGCGGCAGGGGGCTGTCCGTCTTTAATTTTGTGTTCTTAGTGGCACATTGTTGCGATCCCTGTGATGGACGACAGCGTGGCTGGTAGGCCTCACGTTGCCGTTGACGCTGAGAGCGTCCTTCGGTGTGCGGGGGCTTCTGAGCCCCCCCCCAAACAGGAGACGGGCCGCACTAGGCGGCACCGCGCAGGGGCGGCTGCGGACGACAACTTAGACACTTCCGTCAGAGGAAGCCCACAGCCGTCCCTAATGCGCCGAAGATGGCCACCGCGGAGTTTTGGTTGGTATGCCGTGCGTTGTACATAGGTTAGGGACTCGGCCCGGCGGTCGCCCGATGGTTACATCTCTCCGGGCGGCTCAACGCCGGGTCGTAAGGCACGGTGAACCCAACATAACCGCTCAGTCGCCCCCCTTGAAGGCTGGGCGGTAGTAATAAGTCACTTTCTCCGCGAAAAAAAAAAAAAAGCATAAGTAGCTGAACAAATTCAATATTTCAAATCGCCTACATACTTTTTTGTTCTTACTAATCTTTTTTTTCTCTTCACAAAAATAAAATAAAAGTGATTTACTTTACTTCAAACAAAGAAAAATAGGTTTAGGTTTAACTTAACGCGTATATAGGCGATTTGAAATGTTGATTTTGTACAGATATTTATGCTTCTGACTGTACAATATGTTACCAGAACGTGTTAAATACGTAATCAAATTTTATTCAAATCTGTTTCTCACGTTTACATCAAAAAAAAACTTTGTAAACTTTGGCATAATTTTTTACAATAACATAAAATATGATATGATTAAAAAAGTTAAAATCTCGAAGTCACCTTTTATGGCATGCGTTCTTAGAGTGCGACGCCCAGTTTATAAGGGCGGAAAAGAAATTTTGTATTCCCTTTACCTCGCAAGCATCATTCTTATGTAGCCCAATATTGCTGCATTATTTTGTAAAGACGTTGGATTACGGGTCCTCTCCCTTTGCGGTTTGTCTTTTGTTCTTGTTAGGGAGGATTGAGGGCATTACGTAGGTTGTTTTAAATAAACATTTCCTTATATATCTGTTGCAATATTTCAAAATCAAATAATAATTTTAATTCCGTATTTAACGCAAGTCCTAGGGTAGATAAAATAATTAATCGTAAAACTAAACATAATATTTAGTAATTAATTAAAATTACTAAATATGTGACTGCCTCGGTGGCGTATTTGTATAACGGTACGACTGCAATATTGAGGTGTCGGGTTCAATCCTCGGGTCGGGCGAAGTGATATTGGGTTTTTAAACGATTTCCAAAAGGGGGAGGTTATCAATTCGTGTGTTTGTATTTTTTTATGTATGTACACTGATTTCTCTGAAAATTGGGAGCGTATTTCCTTGATTCCTTCTTTGTTTAGTAAATAAGGGTCTCGAAGTGGTCCCATTTCAATATATCTTGGTTTAGGGTTCATCATTTTATGGAACAGACTGAATAGACCTGAATCATACGAGTAATTTCATTCGACGACTTAGAAGTGCCCTTATGAAAGTCTATTAGCAACGCATAAATTTGAGCTATTTTTTATTTAATAAAAGCATGATAAAAGACAATACATATGCATGGTGACCCTTTATACGAATAACAGGGACTTCCACTAGATGGTAAGTGATAAATAGGTATATTAAACCATTTATTTATAAAAAAAAGTAATAAATATATACTGTATATAATGTACCAGCCCTGTATATAATACAGGGCTGGTATGGTATGGTATATTTATGTAGGCAGTTCGATCTTTTTATGACCGGCACGGACTCCAAAGGTTTATTCATTGCACATAAATATAATCACACGAATAGCAGTGTATATAATATTGGTGGTATTTAAATTTCCTTATAACCCATGAGCAAAGTATAAGTTATTTTTTACATTAGAGTGGCTTTTGAAGTCGGTGCTATTTTTAAAAAAAGTTTTTCTATCCAGTATTAGTCCGCAGCTCTACACAGCGAAAAGTGGGTGCACTGGTTGCGCCTACCCCTTCGGCAATAAAAGGCGTGAATGTGTGTGTGTAATTAAAATATCTGTAAAAATACACTCTACATGTATTTTCGGTTTCAATCAATTGTTTGGAATAATTTTAATTTTGGATGCAACATAAGTAAGAAAATCACTTATTCTCAAAGAAAATAATCAGGTTTGCTTTGATGCATCCCACATCACCGTCAGTCTAAAAACAGAAGCAATCAACAAGAAGCACAACCTCATTAATCGCAGCGCTCGTCCACATTTCATTTTTCACAAAGATCCTTTGTATGGACGCCAAATGAATGCCAAATGTTGAAGCCAATCATCAATCACTTTCAAATAAAAAACGACTTTAAGATTAGTAATAATTAGAATAGTATTTCGAGTACATTTCGCAACATACTATCTTCAAAACAAGTGTAACCATCCATTACAGTAACGAGTTTGTAACTCATTTAGATTCGAATATGAGCCATGTCCGGTCAAATTTATATAGAAAAAAATGATTTTTTGATTGGACCTGCTATAATGGACTTTGTAAGGAGATGGGATTTATATAGAGTTGTGACTGCGATAAGTTAATTGTTGTTTTGTATTTGTTTATAACGCACTATTTAATCATTCATCTAAACTTTTATATTATATTTTTTTTTTCTTGTTTGCAAATTTGGTCATGAACATGTTAATAAAAAATAATATATAGATAAAACAATGTTTTTTTTGCAAATTTAAGTCTATGATTACTAATTTTGTTGCGTTGACTTGCATTCAGATCTATTAACTCGTAAAGGGAATCCTTACATCTTATCTTACTAATATTATAAATGCGAAAGATTATGACCTGTTTGGAGGTTTGTATATTTGTTAGAAGTAAACTCAGAAACTACTAAACGGATTTGGATGTAATTAGGCACACAAATTAAGAAATTAGGTAGACCATGTCCTGGATTAACACATAGGCTACTTTTTATGCCGGTAATTTTTTCCCATTGGAAATAATGGAACGTTTAAATCAGAATTTTGAAATAGATGGCGCTGGTATCTTAATGTTCCAGTGACTTTTGTAGCAAGAAAGGATTCTCACGTAGGCGAAGCTGCGAGCAACATCTAGTATTATTATAAAACTGAGTCCCCCCGCCACGTATATCTGTCTGTCTAAACGCGATAAACTTAAAAAGTACTGAACGGATTTCGATGAAATTTGGTATAAAGATAGTTTGAGACCCTTGGGAGGACATAGGTTTTTATCCCGGAAAAAGATAAGTACAACGAGAATTTTCTCCTGGAATGACTTTCACGCGAGCGAAGCCGCGAACAGAAGGTGGTAATATAATAAAAAATATTTTGATCCTTTGCTTCGTTGTAACATCTCAATAGATATATTAACGGATTTTAGGTCAGTGCGACTGAGCCGACCCAGTCACTGGATACTTACAAATGTTATTGACCCTGCCCTATTGTTACCGGCATATGGTAACCGAAATTTACTGAACCCTTGAAATTAGCGATAATCTAAATTTAATCATATTCGTCAGAACGAGCATAAAAACTTCGCGTGAAAGTTGCTGTTTAACTTTTTATTTTCTTGCTTCGCGTTTTTAATGTTGGTAGCAGGTGTTGAATGTAATTGAAAGTATTTTTGTGCATATATTAACACCATGTGAGCACCATGATTTATATATTATAATACTGAATAATCTTCATATTTTTAAGATAAAATAATTTAAGGTCAAAATGTTTTTTTTTATTATTAAAATCTCTTTACTCTGTAGACTGTTTTACTCGATTCTAAATATTACATTAGGAATAAGAAAATGATTAGCGTGAAATAATTTCTAAGTGATGAGGTGCGGCAGAACAAGCACCAAAAAACGTAAATCATAAAAAAATATCACGCCCCCATCGTGATGTGGGCTAGTACTATAAAAATATACCTTAAGTTAAAATCGACAAGATAATAATAAAACTTGTCCTCAAAACTGCAACAAGCAACGAGCGGCATATGGCGAACACTTTTTACCCCATTTGGATGATAATAGACGAATTAAAGAAAAAGATCAGAGGATAGACAAGGGTGGACGTGATAAAAACAGATCTTCTAACACGTAATTACATAATTGCACGCCCTTGCCGCCGCGCCGGCGCTCCACGCCACACGAATATGGTTAACACAACTAAAAATAACAAAATCTTTGTGTGGATGTACTTTTATATTTATTTCACAACAAAGGAGATGTCCGCTTTTTGTATGGGTGCTAGGCCTCGAAATCTAACCAGGTTCAAACTTCATGGATATTAAAGGGGCAAAAATATGGATCTTGGATACATTAAAAAATATTTTTAGACCTCTCCATTTATAACTAACTTTATTAAAAACGTTCATTTTAAGTGTTGTTTTTAAGCAAAATAAAATTACATAAATTTCTAAATCAAAGGACTTTAAAATTATACAATTTATTGCAAAGGCCTAGTTTTTGGGAGTACCTACTATCCAAATATATATAAAGTATCTTGGTTAGAATTTTAAGCCCGTTTTTGGACAAGTCCTTTAGAGGACTTCAAATAAAATTGAATATTATACTAGATTCAAGATAAATGGAGATGATGGATGATAGGAGACTGACAAAGAGGATATATAAGGCTAGTGTGAAAGGAAGGACCGGTAGGGGTCGACCGCACCAAACCTTCGAATGTCAGACATCTTACATTATGGGTAAAGGCCAGGTTAAAAGTACCCTGAACCGCCGGGAGTGCATGAAAATTGATGAAGGTGGAGGAAGCGAAAGAAGTGTGCCAGAATCGAGCAAAGTGGCAATCCATAGTCTCAGCTCACCCCTATGGGATAGAGGCATGACACTATGTATGTATGTAAGATTAATTTATCTTCTTGTATCTGTTAGTAAATGATGTAGAAATACTGAATCATTTTCGATAAAACAAAAATAACCTTGCCAAAGTACTTTTTCAACATTACAAATATCTTTGATATATTAATATATCATTTGATGCCTCATAAAGTCCATTGACATTCGCTCAAAAGTTGTATGAATCAATATCTTATTTCAAGTTGCATATTGAATAAATTATACCTTAAATTGACTCATAATTCCACTTTGACTTAGACTTTTCTTGATTGAAGGCTTGTAATTGATAGCTATGTAGTTTATATTTACTGACAGAGATAAGAATAATGCAAAATCAAATTCAATCATTAATAATAGGGTTTAGTTTCGTTTATTATACACGGTTATATTTACATTCCATTACTAAATGATATTTGTCAGATACGGGAAACATCATCCCCGGTATCCAGACGATTGACCGCTACATCTATCTTGGGTCCCAAATTTGCAGTGATGGCAGTTGTTTTCCCGAAATAAAAAGAAGAATCGGCATGGCCAAAGACGCTATGGCTCGACTTAAAAGCATATGGGGCAGAGGGGAATTACTATCAACACCAAAATGCGACTCATCAGAGCATTAATATTCTCTATCTTTCTTTACGCAGTCGAAACGTGGTCAATTCTAGCTCGAGAAAGAGAGAGGATTTTTTAACTTTTCATAAATACCTACGCACGACAAATGACCGCTATTAGATCAATAATATCAGATAATCCCCGTTAACTGTTCAGTTCCAACATAAAACCAAATCAAACCATAAGATTGGCATTACCTTATTCAAAAGATTAATATTATCTAAAAACAGTTCCACCGTCATATCTCCATTATTTCCCAACCGAACCGTAAAGATAGAGAATGCCCCCAAAACAAGTTTAATAAGAATGTGGAAGTAAAATATTTTCTGTACCGGAATTGTGAACTGCGGTCGAACGGACAGGCTCGACTGACAATTCCCTTTTAATTTAAAGCCTGCACAACAATCGAGCTAACAAGACGCCGCCTAATTATAGCTTCGAAAGAACAAACAAGCTCCGAAGGCGATTTTGAATTGTTATAACACCATATGTTATTGTGTATGGGTCTTGTTCAGTTGATTTAGGCGGAGATTTACGATACACGAAATTACATTGTTGATATCCTGTTTGATTACGTTGTTCTATTAAAAACGTGTAGTCATAAAATATGTGTGATTACTTCTTCAATTTATATGAAAAGATGGCGCTCAAATTTAATATACGATATAAATTTGAAATTAAACTATTTTATTATAATTTATAACGGTATCTAACATAAAAGTCTTTTAGCAATTCGTGGAATGTTTTTCGATATCAGTATGCTATATTGGTAAGAGTATCTATACTAATATTATAAATGTGAAAGTTTGGATGTTTTTTTTCCATGTCAGAACGGCTGAGCGGATCTAGATGAAATTTTACACAGAGATAGATTATAGCCGGGCAGATCATGTAGCGATAAGCGGCGATAGCCTAGTTGGGAGTGGAACGGACTGCCGAGACGAATGTCCGCAGGTTCAAAATCCAAGGGCACGCACCTCTGACTTTTCTAAAAAGTTATGTGTGTATTCTTTGCGAATTTTAGATCGCTTTAACGATGAAGGAAAGCATCGTGAGGAAACCTGCATATCTAAGAGGTTCTCTATAGGAATTTCGAAGGTATGTGAAGTCTGCCAACCCGCACTAGGCCAGCGTGGTGGACTAAGGCCTAAATCCTCTCAGTTATAGAGGAGGCCCGTGCTCAGCAGTAGGCAGTATATAATACAGGGCTGGTATGGTATGGTATATTTATGTAGACAGTTCGATTTTTTCATGACCGGCACCGACTCCAAAGGTTTATTCATTGCACATAAATATAATCACACGAATGGGTAGATCATGTAGGCAACTTTTTATTCCGGGGAATACATAGCGAGAATTTTATCTCGGAAAAACGTTTTCACGTGGGAGGAGCCGTCAGCAAAACCTAGTAATTGATAAGTGCTAAACATAACGCACAATTTAATGAAAATGCTAATATTAATTGAATATCAGATTTAATAAAGACATAGTCCTTCCATTTCTCATTCTCATAGCTCAAAGGTTCGTTTGACGTTGCCTAGGAAGTACAATACAATAGGGACGTTTACATCCATTTCTATGTAAAGCTTCTATCTTCGAAGAAACTCAACAGAATAATAGTTCAAGTATTATAACTTCCAGGAATAATTATCATACCAAGGTATGTTCTAAGATTATGAATTTATTATTAAGTTTCCAACTAAAACTACTAATGTTTGATTTCAAGGCTGTGATATACACATTTATTCTTGCATGTATTAAGATATTATACTAGAAAACGATACCTTATGCAGGCTGTTGGCACTGATTAGTGATATTTTAGGTGATAATTAAGTTGTATGTTTTATAATTTAAATGATTGAGATAATATCTCAGGATTCTTTAAACTTCTATTTTTATCAGTTTTTAAGAAATCTCGCGTAGAACGTTACATCTGAATTTTGTTTCTTATTTAAGTCATGGAACACAAAGTAACTTGAAAAGAAATGTTATACGTAATGCAGTTTTTTCAGTTATTATTTTAACTAAGTAAATTGGTTTTAAAAAATTGTAGCCTATTAAACTTTTATAAAATTATACCACATTGAGAGAATATTTTTGCAGAAAAAATTATCTATTAATTCATCGTCAAAAGCTTATTTCTGCTATTACGAATAATTCATCTTAATTTGTAGTAAGAGGCGCAATAATACGATAAATATTCCAAAAAATGTACCTAAAGAGCTTTAAAAGCTTAAATTACCGCTAATTAGCTGAAGGTATCTTATAATTCTAAACATTATCTGAGCAGAATTTAAATTCTGCCGTAATCTAGTTTTGGTTGGTAAAATGAAACATTCATGAACGTTAATTACACAATTTAAGTTTAAATCAGCTGTCTGTGGGAGCCAAAATAACTCAACGTTTTTAGTTTCTCTTTCAAGTCACGTATTTCACGGAATAATAACGAGGAAGACAAACTAATACTTGTCTAATTTTAATAGGAAGACGTGATGAGTATCGTAAATCTTACGTATTCCGAGAAATTAATATCGATTGTCATAATTGCCGCCCGTCACAACTGTGGACTTCAACACGAACATAACAATAATTAAGACCGTAAAAAGCGTTATCTTCACGAAGCCAGTAACGTTCAAACAAAAACACTGTCGTCGTCGACTTCTTGATTTCAATTTACGACTCTTAGCCGCTGGCCAGTGACAAAGTTGTGTTTGCCGACCAAAAAACCCATATTGTACCAGCAAGCTCCTGTATTTGTAACATAATGGTGAGATACAATGGCAAACTTATCTTGGTCATCAAGTGTAGCCCGGCTTTAGAAGATAAAATATCAAATTCTCACAGGCCCATTACAGTATCAAAATGAAGAAGCGGTTCTTTTCCCAATTTAAATGAATTATAATTATAAACAATTACTGGTTGATTTAATGAACAGACAAATACTATAGATAGGGAAAGAGACAAAGTATATGTACCAGAAGAAGCGGAAAAAGGATGTGAATTAGACAACGCCTACGAACGTTTCTTTAAGTGTATGATTCGGCGAGCGATAAAAATCGGCGGTCTTATTCGTCAGTCTTTTTTTAATTAGTGAGGGGTCCGACATGTGAACCGAGGTGGCGGCCATTGTATGGGATATAAATACGACATTTATAAATGATGGAGCTACCATGATACCGAGAAGGCCAGGGAATAAAGGAAGATCAGTAAGGCTGTACTTTGTTTTTTATCTTGTTTAAAATCAGTGCTTGCGTTCATTGCAGTACACGAGCTATAATGATATATCCAGATGTAGATTCGATTGTGAATCGAATGAATAGTTGTAGTAAACAGAAGATGGATACGCAACATTAATAATGGATCACAGAAACATTAAAAATATATTTCTTTCGAAATAAAAGAAGCGAGAAAAATAGAAAACAATAATAGATTAACCTTGCATGCAGGAATTCCCTTTCCAATTTAGAGAGTTTGTTACACATTCCGCTACGATGCACCCAGCGGTTTGTTAGACGAATATTATGTTAGTATTAATTATCGAATATGTAGTCCGGCACCCAATAAAGATTGGATACCCATTAGACGGTTCAGAAATCACGTACAGTACGTTTCGAAATATTGTTCAATAATAGCATAAAATAACACAATGTTTCAAATAAAATATATACTCGATAGAAACGTTTTAAAAATAAATTAACTATTTTAACTCATAAAATGAACCCTAGTTCCAAAGAGCAAAAGACCCAGAGGCATTACGAAAGAAAACGATTAATACAATCTCATAAATACGTAATTAGCGAAACGTTCAAAAATACATAGCAATTTGTATTCCTTAGCAATTTTTATTCACTACAGTTTTCTCGCGCGTTATAATCTGCATAAATTAAATAAGAACCTTAATTTTATCACTGGTTTCGTAGTTACATAGCAAATATGATTAGAGATGTTAATTATTGTATGATTATGTATCGTTTAGGTAATTTACTTCATAAAATTGTATGTTTTGTGTCGATCTTGACTTCGGTTTCTTTGAAACAAAGCGTTGGGCAGATGCTTAATAACTACCTTAGGTTTGGAGATTTAGAAAACTTCGTGTACGAATTAGTAAGCGAGTTAAAAATAACAGTTATAGACTCCATGAAATCCAATTCTTCTTTTATATTCTTAAAGTTACTGAGAACATAAAGAAAGTAAAAACTTTTATTGAACTTTGTGTTATGTTTTAGTTAAAAAAAACCTACACTAGAATATAAAAATTACAACTCCAATTTTAGAATTTTTGGGGTTCTTATATTTTCTTAGATAATTTCGTAGAGCAAAATTATTCCCGTTCAAAAGCAGGTGTAGGTAGAACTCTTTAGTACAATTTTATAAAAAAAACTTTAGATCCAAATCTATTGAAGTAGAAATCACAATAGAGAGGATATGTGACAGACCAGAGGACCTACGCACAAAAGTTTTTGAGTGCGCAACGACAACTTTTACTTTTCATTTCATTTTATCCCACGTGATCCTTATTCCAATGGTTTACAGTTCAGAATTCCATAGCAAATACTTTATAAATAACTATTGAATACTAGTATATGAATGACACGTTTAAAAATGTCGCCGAGAAAGATTTTTTCGACAATGCGCAGTAATTGGTGGGTTGGGTACCTGGGTTGGTCGGTTTTGTTATTTGACAATAGTTTGGTTCAATCACAAAGGAACATGAGGAACAAGAATATCAAAGTAATTCGCTCTTTGAATTTTTGAAGTAATGAATATTATGTCGAATAAATGATTTTATTGCTTTTTATTTCATTGAATTATTTTTTAGTAAGTCGAATGCCGGTTTTATTTTGATGTCGAATGCGTACCTACTTTAGGAAATAAAAATTAAAATGGTGCACCAGGAAAAGTTAATGATGTTTTAAGCAAACACGAAACGGATAATTATTTCGATAGAGTTGTTTTAATTACACACAATTCTACAGATCCAACAAATAAATAGATATATTTCTTTGGAAATGTAATTTCTGTTAAAATTGTTTCACAAAGGACATGTCCAAAAACGGGCTTAAAATTCAAACCAAGATATTCATTATTACATATATTTCGATAGTACTCCCAAAAATGCCTTTGCAATAAATCGAGTAATTCTATAGTCCTCTGATTTTGATATTTATGTAATTTTATTTTGCTTAAAAACTACACTTAAACGAACGTTTTTAAAAAAGTTAGTTATAAATGGAGGCGTCTAAAAATATTTTTTAATGGATCCAAAATCCAAATTTTTGCCCCTTTTATATCCATGAAGATTGAGCCTGGTCAGATTTTGAGGCTCAACACCCATACAAAAATCGGACATCTCCTTTGAACGTGTAGCGAACGTTGACTATTTCTTTAGGTTTTATGAATCTGACAATAACGATATATTTAATTTTATGACTGCCTCGGTGGCGTAGGTATATTACGGTACGACTACAATGCTGATGTGTCGGGTTCGATCGCCGGGTCGGGCAAAGTGATAAGAGGTTTTCTATTCAGTATCAGCTCGAAGTATGGAATTTGTGCCCGATATGGCGATAGGCTAGCCCCCTATCACATTATGGGACGGAATACGCACGGCGAAAAGTGGGTCCACTAGTTGCGCCTCTGCCTACCCCTTTGGAGATAATGGACGTGACTGTGTGTGTGGGTGCGTGTTAAGATAATTATAATTTTCTTTCAATTTTGTTAAATGGTAAACAAACAAAGGCAGGTTCTACTATAAAGTTTATGAATACACCAATAGCATATTTAATACGATGCTAATAGCTTAAATTCCAGAAGCTTTTTACATTATGAGTAATAATTATTTATTTGTTATTTACCTGTTGTAGAGTCAACGTCGAAGCAAGACATGAAAATAAACAAACTTATGTTAGACATTTAATATCAACAATTAATATTACCTATTATACATAAATATAAATTATTGTAACATTATAGGTGCGTGATAAACTATATCAAATAGTACATAATGAAGTAAAAATGTGCTCTCTAAACAGTAGCGTAGAGTTTATGTTTACATGCCCGAATAGTTAAAGCCAGCCCTGGATGACACGTTCCAGGTACATTTTTTATTTATTTTTATAAGTAAATTATGGCTCATTAACTAATAAAGGTTCATCTACCCTCACGTAGAGAAATACATAATTTTGTTTGTATTATTGAGATAAAGTATATTTATCTATTCCATATCTGTAAATCAATGACCAACGAGGAAACGTTATTAAATCCCTCATGACGCCTATATCCGACATACATACATTGCCAGACACAAGACAACATTCAAGAAACAAACCAGAAATTCCGCGAAACACTCAACCACCCTACTAAAACACTACGTCTCAGAAAGATTCTAGAAGACTCCGTCAGTCCAAAATTAATGAATCGTCCAAGGATATAAAAGCATATCGTCGGAGGAAACTCCCCCAGTGACTCGAGGAATTGTCGTCATTAAATTGTCATTGTAATTAAGCAACCTAGCATGGGAATATAGTGCGGTTGTAAAAATAAATAACTTAGTTTAATCACTTCGCCAACAGATGGCGTTATTAAAGCACCACATTTATTTCAGTTAATGAATACAAAGTAAATAAAAGTGGAACTGGTGCGTAGTTTTGTATGGAGCTTCTATTTCTTGCCTTTGTTTTGTATTTCTTAGAAAATACAGGTTCTTTAGGGACTAGATGTGATTGGCTGAGTGATTGTGATCAATTAGAATTTGCTGAATGGGTTTGGATTGCGTCTGTACCTATTAAGTTAATTTCAGAAAATGTTCCATAAATCTGTGATTTTTAGTGTAACAGGCGAATTCTGTAGACTCAATAGTACTGACTCCAATTGCGTCATCTTAGCAAGTCTCTTTATTTTTTTTCACTTAAGATTAATTATAATTTGTATCGTGAAATTTGTAATTACATATAATGAGTTAATTAATTTGCCGAACTACTAATCCGATATTAATTTAGTTTCTTGATTAGCTCTCACAAACAACCTAACCACACCGTAAAGATTAAAATAAAACTATAGAACATTAAATCTATCCAAATATCACGAACATAATGCGTTCATATAAACCATATAAGAGACCCTTAACTCCGAACGAAGCTTTTAGTTGCGTCGAAATTCGCAAACCACAACATCTGGCGATGTACCTTCCACCAGAATACTCGTAGATTGCATTTTGTCTACTTTCGCTAACGAATCAGTGGCTCAATGCAAAATGTTTCTTATTCCGTACGTAGCAAAAGAGTATTTATATGGTCATGGTGTTGCGAATTTTCATGGCATTTAGGACGTTCTTGCATTTGTACCGGCTCAATCTGTTGTCTCGTGTACTTCAGTACTATCGGGCTATTTGGTACAGATGCGGATTGCGGGAAGAGGAGACGCAAACTCGATTTGCTGGGGACCAATTTCGTGAAAATGAAAACATAAGAATTACTTTGATTTACGAAACCGTGTATGCGACCTCGTATGCTAATATGAAACTAGAGATTGAAAACTGAGATAATTTTAGGCTATCTTCGTTTGCAAAATGCTAACATTGCTGCTCCCTTGGTGATGACTTGCGCTATGCGAAAATTTGCATTCAAATTAATATAACTATTATAGTTTATTGCGTGATAAATTACTCAAATCATAATATGGTACATTATATAAAAAGCTATAACTCTGCTAACATTTTAGTTAAGACTTATGTAGTCCTTCATTCAATAAATCGTAGCTACTAGGGATACATGAAATTTTGTACCGAGAAATATTTTACAACTCATCGAACATTACAATTTACATACATTAAATGCATTTCAAACTGCTATATCTTAAATATACATTTATTAAATGTAACTTAAAAAACATTCTCACGAGTATTCACAGAGAAACTTTTAATTCAATATCAATTTCGTTAATGTAAAAGTTTTAACAACATAAAACATTTTCCTTTGAGAAATATAGATTTTATATAAAAGTTATTTTTTATGCTCACGTTATGCGAGTCCAAAGTTATTATGTATCTAAGAAGTTTACGTAAAAGGTTGTACCGACAGATCGAATAAGTAAAGTTTTGATATTTTTCTCGTTCGTTATGCTTCGCTCTGTCATTGTTATTGTTTACTAGCTTTTTCCCGCGGCTCCGCCCGCGTTAAAAAGTTTTTCCAGGATAAAAGTCCCGCTTTATATTTTCCCGAGATAAAAAGTAGCCTATGTGTTAATCCAGGACATGATCTACTCATGTGCCAAATTTCATCGAAATCCGTTCCGTAGTTTTTGTGTGAAAGAGTAGCAAACATACATCCATACATTCTTACAAACTTTCACGTTTATAATATTAGTAGGATTCCTGCACAAATGTTCCTTCATATATTCTAAATATAGCTTTTACGTAACTTTAGTTGTAACCTAGTAAGGTCTTATTTAAAGTACAAACAGATTCAAAACTGCCTCGGTGGCGCAGTTGTATTACGGTACGACTGCAGTGCTGAGGTCTCGGGTTCAATCCCCGGATCGGGCAATGATATTGGATTTTTCTATTTAGTATCACCCCAGAGTCTGTAATTTGTGCCCGATATGACGATAGGTTCGCCCCCTATCACATCATGGGACGGAATACGCACGGCGAAAAGTGGGTGTACTAGTTGCGCGTCTGCCTACCCCTTCGGGGATAAAAGGCGTGAGTATATATGTGTGTGTGTGTGGAATTATCAGGTATGTAATAGGATAACATATTTTTATTATTCGTTGCTGAGATGTCCATTTACTTATTGCAGTTAAATGACTAGACTAGTTAGTGATACGATCGCCCATTAACAGTAGCAACACTAAACAGAACTTAGAATTCTAAGTACAGCGTGACACTCAACTGCGTTTCTCACACTGAGACATTTTTTTTTATTGCATTTAATGACGAGACGAGCATGTCGTTCGCCTGATGGTAAGCGATACGACCACCCATAAACCTTAGCAACACCTTCCAGCACCTTGAGTTACAAAGTACTGAGTGGCATTCCACTGCGCTCGTCATCCTGAGACATAAGATGTTAAGTCTCATTATGTCCAGTAGTTACACTGGCTACAATGTCCTTCAAACCGGAACACAACAGTGCATGCACACTGCTGCTTGGCTGTAGAAATAGACATTGCGGTGGTACTTGCCCAGACGGACCCTTGCATACGAGAAACCTACGACCAGTAAAGTAAGTAGCGTATTTTAATTTCTTGTATCTATTTTAAAGGTCTCTACAAAGTTCCATTTAACCCTGAATAAATAGTCGAAGTCTTGTTGTGGACCACCGCGGTGGATATTAGAAACCGTCTGTGAAATAAGATCACGTTCGATTCCTGCATCGAGTCAAATATTTGTCAGACACACAAGGACCTGCATAGTCCACACGGCACATTATATGCAGTTACATTCAATTTGTAAAAAAATACCTATGTTTACGCGTATGTTCGACATTCAAATAACTTAACAGATTTTGTCGCGATAAAGTTTAATTTTCAATCATGTCAGTTCGCCCCGTGACCATGAAGACTGCAAAGTCTTCTAAACGTCACCTCGGGAGTAAAAATTAAACATATTTCTCGCGAATAAATCCGATGAGTAGTTTTTTTCAATTCATAAAGCTATGGGAATATTTCGAAATAAATTCTTACATTATCAAGTCCATACTTATAATATCGTAAAGATTTTAGATTAATAAATGAAAAAATGCACTTCCTTATACATGTTCATTTAATTAAATATTTAAATGCATGACTATGTAGTTTCACTTCCAACTGCTTATGGTTTCTCCACACGTGTGTGTACGCGTAGTGTCAGGTCGGTGGCTCGTGTTAAGTCTGCTGTTTGATACCCAGCGTGTTATAACTTATTACACAAAAACAGTCACTAGGTACTGATCGATAAGAACCGTATCTCTGGTGATAAGCATATGGAAAATATTTATGTATTGAATGTTAAATGCGCCCTATGTTAGGTATTCAAGGACAGTATGGATTTCTATTAGTGAAAGATTTTTTGAATCTAAGTACTCCATAGATTCACAAATTAAAGGACATGTCCAAAAACGGGCCTGAAATTCTAAACAAGACAATTTATATATATTTGGATAGAACTCCTGAAAACTAACGTTTTGCAATAAATCGTTTAATTTTAAAGACCTCCGATTTTGAGATTTATGTAATTTTGTTTGGCTTGAAAACTAAACTTAATATGAAAGTTTTTAAAAAGTTGGTTATAAATGGAGGGGTCTAAAAAAATTTTTTTAATGGATCTAAGTTCCATATTTTGCCCTTTTAATATGCCTAAAGTTAGATTTTGAGGCCCAGCACTCATACAAAAAGCGGACATCTCCTTTGATAATAAAACTTTAAACATTACCTGTGTGTAACAATTGTGTCGTATGCATTTTTTTTGCTTGTGACTGAGTATCGCACTTGCTCGTCGGACACTAAACGGGTGTGTGGACAGACCTTTAGTAAGGATGAGATACATTTATGACGCCCTTGTCGCAATCATATAAATAAAATCTTCATTCGAACTTGATACACCGATACGAATAAAAAATCCACACATAATATAAATTATAAAACAATACAATAATATCACGCCCATCTATTCGAAGAGACGTGACTATATGATATGTATCTTTAGAATACCAAGCATCGATTAATAAATCAAATACATATCGAATGATTGTACCTATTCGTTATTGTCTCACATCGATTACTACCTTTATTTACACAGTGGAACAATAGGCACGGATGCGAATATACTCATTCGAAGGTTTGATTTAGAGTTTAGACCGGTTCGCGGTATGTTCTGTTACTTAATTATTCATTTTATAGGAATAATTAAACTATAACTCAGCTTCGTGAAGTTGATTATGAACTTTGTATAACTAGTGTGATTTTTAATGTATTTGCTCTCGAATTAATTTGATGTTCATATTTTTTAAATTGACTTAATAACTTTAATTAATTTCATGAAAGAGTTAGAAGTAAAGAATAATTCAATATTTATTCTTAGAATTCGTCGAATGATATGAATAAACATTCCAAAACAAGAATTAGATGCTTTGCCATATATAGCTTTCAATTAAAATAAGTACAGTACAAAACAATACAAGCAAAACTCTATTGTCCTATAAAATGTAATGACGTACAATTTCGTACAACACTAACGCGTATAATGGAAGCTCGCACCACAATACGAAATACTTCAAATATATCAGTCTGGCCGAAGACACTCCAATTTCTTAGTCCTAAACAAACATGTTACCGGCAGTAGTAATTGCTGGTCGTGTTTGCACACTTTTATTGTGTATCTCAGAACAAATATTGTGTTTGAATGCATCACTTGTCTTACCTACAGCTGAGAAAGGAATTTTTTGTTAATATTTCGAAGTTAATTTACCATCCATTTGAGGGATTTATATCCTTTGTACATGTGACGTACTTTCATAAATATATATAAAAAATAAATGGGGGATAAATTGATATGAAATGATTTGGAGTTTAAAGTTCAAATTCGCATGTATGAGTACTTTTTAAAATCAGTTGCGATAAAATATAGTGGAAGTATTTTAAAAAATCTATCCGGGGTTTGTCTGAGTCATAAACAACCAAAATACTTTATGATTCATAACATTAGTAAAGTGAACATCACACTTTAACATCCTTAAACAAGATATAAAAACTACCTTAAAAATAAAACACGACAATCCTTAGCAAGAATTGCGTGTCAGTCGGTAAATTTTATAGCCTCTTAACTTTAGACACCATAAACTTGACTTACACCGCCCATAACTACACCCACTAACAATTACTAAGTAGCCGCTACGAAATAACAAAAAAATATGCAATGTGTAAACCGATATGAATAAACGGCACCTCCAGTCGCTAAGGTAGAAGCTACTGTGTAATTCGAGACACTGAAGGAAACTAAGGCGACACTACACTGGACGACTAAAAAAACAATTTCAATCGAGCGAAAAAGAAATTCAATATGGCACAGCAACGCGGATTAAATTTTGCACAATCTGAAGGCATCGACAGCTGTTGCCAAGAATTTAACCATTGGTGTGATGAGTTTCGGGTAAGCATTTGGTTTAAACTTTAACAATTCCCTTGGAATAATTAAGATAAAGCCATTGAGATAAAGAATTTCAAATTTACTTTAGAACTTGAAAATCCCAGATGCCACGATGATGGCAAGTAATTTTCGGATAACCATGAAATCAATCTTAACGCAAGTAGGGACTGTGAATTCACAGTACCTACTCATCATATTCAATATATCTTAACCAGATTATACATAAATATTTAACAATAAACAAAACATTCGTGTTCTTATTTTAATTGTACTTTCTATCCAAAACAACAAATAAAACAAACAATAAAATATCCAATCGTCAAAGTCTAACTCATACGTTTATCTGGACTGAGATGCCAGGTTTTACGATGCCCATAACATCAGTTTTCAATAAAACCTCGCTGTCATACTCTATGTGTAAAAAACAAAACGGGAGTTCGATATTACTATATGACTCGTAATAAACATAAAAGTGATTCATACAGTCGTATATCAAGTTAGTCTGGGTTTTTTAAAAATTTATACGTTCACTTAAGCCTAAATAGCCTAAATTTTGTAGTTTAAATTCATTATTGCGTTCATAAAGTTCTGAAACCTATTCACACGAGTATCGATTTAAATAAACATTATTTTGATGACAAATTGTCAGTAAATCACTTTATTTAGTAACTTGAGATGCACGTTACTAGGGTACATTAAAGTAAGTAAATAGTACGGACAGGGAATGGCAAACAATGATATTTGATTTAAAGCGGACTACGGAGCCTAAGGGCTTACATCCATGAATTTATATTTTATAGAAAATTACGTGCTTCCCAACGGAATAGAACAGCAGCCGATAGGGAACTTAAGACTTTCCCCGCCCACTATGTTGGAAACGAGAGAAACAAGCAAGTTTGAATTTTACATGAACTTGCTTCCGAGTAAATAGCTTCAAAGGCGAGACGAGGGATCTACGGTTAATACTATATTTATATAGTTTTAAATTATAATTCTTCAGGTTACTAAAACCTGGTCTTGAGTGAGTGATACGAAAACATAAGTGGGCTAGAAAAGAATAGCCGTTCCATTAACAATTTAAAAATCATTACGAGTTATTTCAATTTCTATGCACGCATAAAAACATCGGTGAAATAAAAAGATATTACTCAAATACCCAGGTTTGCAATTTTCATTTTAAAATTATAACACACGAAGTGTTTTCTTATGGTCGTCCGTACTATTAGTCACAAAGACTTTAAATGTCAGCAAAAGTTTTTGTTACCAGCTCTGGATGCGTGATAGCTAGGCTAAAACGTGTAAAATCCATTAGGGCATTAGCTGTGAAAATCTTGAATTGATAAAATCTGTCACACGATTTCATTTATAAAAGACTTTAGAATAAAAAGTAAATACCCTCTCAGTATAATGTGAATAGCATTGAATAGGATTTACGATAATGTTATCATTAGAAACAATCGCCGAAATGCGAATCCTTCAATAAAACCCAAGTCTGAGACGGTCACATAGTATTTGCCTCGGACCATTGTTCTGACAACTCAGCGTTTTTTGATACCTTTGAAATAAGAAATCAAAGATATAGACATAACAGTTATTATTTCCCCTTGGAAAAGATCAGTCTTTTTACGAGAAACGCTACCGCTGTACGTCGAAGGTCTTTTGTCTTGGATATAAGCGTATTCATTATTCTGCCAATGAGAAATTTTGAAACAGAACGTAAATTCATCGTAGCCGCGAATATTTCTGCACTAGTTACTTCAAATCTATCTTCGCTCGATGCTGAATATGCAACTTTACGGTTACTCATATAGATGGCATGATTTGTAGCGTAATCTGTGATGATTGATGGCCTGTGACTCTTGCGAAATCGGGGAAGTGGTTGGAAGGTACACCAATTTGTCTACGGATAGTATTGAGTTTTTATTACAAGTACAGAATATATTCACTGACTTTATTCACCGTTTATTAACTATTATACACGTGGACCTTTTATACACAACGCATAATTCTCACGAAGTTTTTGTTAACTACCAAAAAGGTTACTCCTTTTTGTTAATAAAAGAATCAGTAGACTTCGGTGACATATCAGAGATCTTATCCGAACTAAACCTTCGCACAATGCTCCGTAATAATGGGCGTACAAAAAATGATCGATATCAAAAAGCACCAGTAAAGGGGACAAAAATCCACACAACACATAGGAGCACAACTGGTGATAAAAAAACTACAGTTGTTTACATGTGTGCTTGTCGGAGCAAAGGGTTCGCTCGGACCTATAAATCCCGTACATCTTTAGGCTGAATAGAAGCGGTAAAAAACATACACAACAGAAAACGTATTTATTTAAAATGTTTAATAACAGAGCGGCTCGTAAAACTAACTCTATTTTTATTTACTTTTGTCAATCTGATCTTTAGATCTGATGTCGCACTCGCCTCTCGGGCACTCTCGTTAATGGGGTTCCGATGAGGCTGAGCCCGCATTATATGTACACGGGAGATTTCTATACCAGCGTCCCTACGTGACATAACTTTGTCCCTCCCCACATTCAAATTTCTGAAGGAGCAATTGAAATCGGAGATGTTAAAGAGAATTAGAGCGGGGTCTTTTTCGAGCGCCCGTTTTGTTTCGTGCTCGTTCAAAGCGGGGCTTCTTTTGAATCTCGATCAACCATCGATGTGGAAGTGGGGTACGCGTTTATTAGGATTCCCCGTAGCCTACCAATCGGCCAGCGCGACGTCGTGTAATTTAATAGCTTATTAATTAGGGGAAATACTTCGATCGACCCTATTTTTCTATCCTAGTAAATTTTAAAGTGCCGACATTTGCCGGTTGATTGCGCAGTATCGCCGTCTTGTTCGTACGTATCGTGAAGTGGGAAGGCCGTTGGTGCGGGCGATAGCTCCTCCCACAAAATTTATAATACAATAAATGAGTGAAACCGCGGCGTGGAACCGGCCCCGGAGATAACACGTAATGTGAGGGTATTGCGTAAAAACAAACGACAAAAAACACATCTGTAAGAGAGATATACTGTTTCGCTTAGCGGACCTTTATGATCCGCGCTGGAGCTAATGTACGAGCGGGTGATTCGCGCTCCATGGATTATATGTGCAATAAAGAGGATAATTTAAAATTACGTTTGCCACAATGTTGCCATTAAGCATTGTTGGTGAAGCGAGCTTAGCGTTTACCGTGGTGTTAGATAATAAACTTGCGCTTAGATATTTTTTTAAATTCTTCGTTTGAGAATTTAACGTAATGTAATCTTGGCAATACATTATACACGTAATCCTCCTAGCCAGTTTTGGCTACGGCGGCCATAGTCCGGTGAGACGGCAATCCGACATGACCGGAGAAAGATCAGGCGCAGGACCAACGGCATTACGTGCTTTCCGAGGCCGACACCGCCAATTTCTTGACTCCGAGCTGCGACTGCGTAATTTTTAAGATGAAAAAACCCAGTTATAATGTGTTTGGCTCGACCCGGAATTCGAACCCAGGACCTCAGCGCGCAAATCGTACTCGTAACGCGTACGCAATACAACTACGCCACCGAGGCAGACACGTACATGTATAATAAGCCGTTAGGAATTACAGGTGAATGTAATTTCTACGTGTAAGTAGGGACTGTAGTTGCTTATCGCTTTATGTGGGGTATAAGTCCGGCGTATACCAAAGCTTACTATAAATTTTAATTACAAATAGACATCGGGCTTTAACTACGATTTTAGGTACAAGTAGCATCTAGTGCCATTATAGAAATTAAGTAACATGGCCGTCCGGGATTTGGTGGTCATATCGCGCTAACATCAAAACTTTTGTATTTTGAAGACCCCTGTCGCGTCCTATTTAATATCGTGGCTTGAAAATACAAGCAGAGTAGCCACTTATCCAATATATACCAAACCCGCATTGCTTGGCTGTAATTCTGAATGTTCGAGATCTTGTATGATGAAATTTAATACAATTTACATACAAATTTAATAATCCGCTAATGTTTATCATAGCTACTTATGGTAAACTTATGTAAATACCATTGATATTATCTTATATTTTTGAAGCAATATAAATAACAACAAATCCACTTTTAAATAATATTTGGAACAAAGTTGTAATTACAGTAACGACGTTTTACAATAATATTTAAGTTACTCTTCGTGCCTTCTCTTAAAATTCTCTTACAAATACAGTTTAAAGTAACAACTAACAAGTACTTATATGTGTTTATAACTTGTGTTACGGTACGTATGGTATTTTAAAGAGCGTAGTAGTAAGCAGTTATTCGCGGCGATTTGCGGTTAGACGACAATGAACTGTCGCATCACTGCGTACTTGAGACTGTTTTCTGCGAAAAATGAAGATATTACGAATTTGTGTTGGCAGATGTATTGTGGTAAAAAATACACTAAGACTTATTACGACGAGATATTTTGAGTTCATATATGAACACTTCATGCCGCTTTATTTCTATGTTGTATTTTTAATTATAATGAAGAAAATCTATGATAAGACCATTTTATCGGGCGAAAATATTAAGAAAATATAGTCGCTATCTCAATTGAGTGGAATTAATAATGAAATGGATTATTTAAGTGTTTAGTAACTTGGCTATAATAACTTTTTAACATAATTACATTCGATTACGGTACACAACCCACACACACGTAATTTGTCCTCCGTGTCGCATACAAACCGTTCCATAAAATAATATGTTCTACGTCGTGTATTCAGCTTCCAAATATTTCATAACTATAGCAAATTACAAATCTCATTATCACAATAAACCAAAAATATACACGTTCACTTTATAAACTTATCATCTTTGCGGCGGTTAAAAATAATTAAAGAAATTAAAAAGCGGCGATAGCCTAGTTGGGAGTGGAACGGACTGCCGAGACGTATGTCCGCAGGTTCAAAACCCAACGGCACGCACCTGCGACTTTTCTAAAGTCATGTATTTATTCTTTGTGAATTATCGCTCGCTTTAATGGTGAAGGAAAACATCGTGAGGAAACTTGCATACCTGAGAAGCTCTCTATAAAAATTTTGAATGTATATGAAGTATGCCAACTCGCAATAGGCCAACGTGGTGGACTAAGGCCTAAAAACCCTCTCAGTAGTAGAGGAGGCCGGTGCTCAGCAGTGGGCAGTATATAATACAGGGCTGATATGGTATCCGCCACGATTGATATCCAAAAATATTGGTTTAATTTTTTGCGCGTCCATGGTTCCAATAAAATTTTACACTTTTTTTGATTTAGCTACGGTAGCGCGCGCTTTAACTCAGGAAATAACTCTTTCGTTTTACTCTTCACCGTGTAATCGTAAATCAATTTTCCGTTGTTTCAAGATCAAAAAGGTTTTAAACTAATTTACTTTATAGGCGAAAAAGTAGACCACCTTTAAGAAAGGCATTTAATGCGGGATGCGCATTTTTAATGGATTTTGACCGATAAATTGATATCTGGGGATATTATTATCTTTAATGTTAAGTATTAATGGTATAATCAAGTTTTGTTACAAGCTCAAAAGCAGCCTATTTCAAATGCAAAAATACACAAAAATATCTCAAATAATAAAACACTGTTAATATAGATACTAGCGGGTTATAGTTAATATGTAAATTAAGTTGAAATTAAACAGGAAAAAATTAAACCCCGACTTGTAACTTAATAAGGTACATAGATTTACAAAGCTTATCTCGAATCTCTGATTCGTCGGTGCGTCAAGTATAACAAATTTTCTGACGATGACTTGTATATCGTGGTAATATGACGTCATGAATAATGTTACGTAATAATTTTTACAAGGTTTCCTTCATGCGGCCACTATCTTAATGGATTTGTCATGTTATGGTAATAAGGTATGGAAATAAAGTAATATATCATTATACAATTTCAAATGAATAACGTCGTAAGTGTCATAACCCATAATTTTCTAAAAAAAACACACCTACTTGTACATTATATGGAAGTATAGTTTATAGTAGTATGGTAAATGAATTTTACTTTCCTTAATATAATATTATATAGAGATGTTTTATTATTTTCCCTAAAACAATGTATGATTATTCTGATCTTGAAAGTTAAAAATTTTCAATCTTGTTGTTTAAAATTGCACTAAAACATCTTATAGATATATTTGGATTGCTATCGATGTCATCTCTATAGTTTAATCCTAGGCAATAATGACCATAGAAGAGGGTTTTTTTACTGGTGCTAAGTCTATCGTATGCGAGGGGCCGTCTGGGTAGGTAACACCGCAGTGTCTATTTCTACCACCAAGCAGCAGTGTCCATGCACGGTAGTGTTCCGGTTCGAAGGACATTGTAGCCAGCGTAATTACTGTGTATTATGAGACTTAACATCTAATGTATCAGGATGACGAGCGCAGTGGAGTGCCACGCAGTACTTTATAATTAAAAGCTCTGTATGGTGTTGCTACTGTTTATGGGCTGTCGTACCGCTTACCATCAGGCAAGCGGCATGCTCGTCTCGTCATTCGGATGCAATAAAAATACCCAAGAATTGAATCTACATCGGTTCACAGCTCATTTACACGTGCCATTAGACATAATAAATGAAAAAGTTTGTCGCAGAATAAAGTAAGTTATGACTTTCGACGTTCTTTACTTATTTTATTTTTATTTTATTTATAACTTTATTGTTCTTTACATCAATGTAAAAAAAAACACGTTGATTTTGGTACGTTATCCAGTTTTTGATTAATGTTCAACCTCGCCAGTACTGGAGCAACCGTGTAGATACGACACGATATGGAGATTACAATGAAAAATTGTGATCGGACCAAAGTATGTTACGATGATGCATGGCTTCTGTATGTATGTTATGGAAATAAGTAGGTACTTTTGGTTGGTTTGTTTGTATAGCTCGATAAGTGGCAGTCTTATGCTTTGCTATTAAATCAGGAAAACTTTTGGTTCGAGACCCAGGATAGGAAATAATTAAATTGGAATTTGTACCCGAAATGGCAACGAACAGGTGGCAGAATCATTATGGAGGGCACACGAGTGTATTTTGTTTTAAGATAGTTTCATGCTTTCTCATAACTTGCGAAAAGCCGCACGGTGAACAATTCCATCGTTTACACGAAACAAAATAATGAAAATTCTCAGGTCTGGTCCAACTTTTAATCATTAAATTTTCTTAAAAACCTCTCTGTCAGTTGACACACTGCTGGACAAAATATTATGAAATAATACCACGTGGGTCATTGGTGGTTCATGGCTGACTATTACCTTTTCTGCTGGTCAACATGCTCAGTATGGGTGATATTGATAGTTTGGAGTCCGAAATATCCTTCACCCCACTAATGAAAAAATGATAACGTTTTCATGCTTGATTCAAAACAAAATGTATGATAACACCCTACGCGTATGGGCCTGTTCATTATCAAAAAGAAATAATTTTATCTTTATTATAGTGTTAATGACCTGAAATAATTTGGCGTTATCACATGAGCTATGAGCAATAAATAGGTCACTTATTGCCGTGACATGTATAACATGTCAGACGTATCAACGTTCGAGCGACGTTATTGTTCTCTGATAATATTTACCATTTTGTAATGTATTTGTTATTAATATGAAATAAATATGTAGCTTGTATAAAGTTGTGTGATGACATTATCAATTGGTGTTGTGACTGGCCGCCATGTATACAAGTGATACAAGACGATGAATTAATTTTCTTTTAAAGATGGGATTGGCCAGTACGAAAAAGGTTGAAAACGAATTTAACATGTTATTGAAGTCAAGAACCTCCTTTGTGGCGTAGTTGTATTACGATACGACAGCAATGCTGAGGTCTCGGGTTCGATCCCCGGGCGGTCAAAGTGATATTGGGTTTTTCTACTCAGTCAGCCTGGAGTCTTGAATTTGTGCCCGATATGGCAAACCTATGCTCGCCCCCTTTCACATCATGGGACGGAATACGCACTGCGAAAAGTGGGTGCACTAGTTGCGCCTCTGCCTACCCCTTCAGGGATAAAGTGCGTAAGTGTGTATTATGTATGTAGAATCAAAAAATATGTTTGCACAATGTAGAATTGAATGATTGAAGATCATCATTAATAAGTAAAATCTCAATATCTATTAACATTATGGGCAGTGTTTTTAATTTCATGATAATCAATAATAATTATTATGGTTGTCGATTATAATTATTAGTCCTCCAACTTAAAATTATTTACGATGGATAATATAATATATCAATAAGTTACAATTTCATAAGAAAACCTACCAGCATTTCATTAATTCCTACATATAATGTGTAAATGTAGTAATAACAAAAGCAAACGTAGATGCGGCGCGGATGTTCGCATAATCTTTCAAATGGCAGACATCCTCATTTCGATGCGCACATATAAATGCATTACATTTAAGTCTGCGGAAATCACAAGTACTCCGAAACTTTCCACAATCTTTTCATTAAATTCTTTGAGCCGCCATAGCTTCGTCCTATTTGCTACATGAGCAATAAATTATTATCTACTTTAGCTGCAATACGTCTTGTTGGAACGGTTCTCGGTCTGCTATGAATTATAAATATGAAACAGTACTATGTTATTCATTTCGTTGTTCATAGGTTTTGTGGAATAGTAGATTTTATTTTGCATGGGAGCTCATGCTGTATTCCCGAAAGATAGGCAGAGATACATCTACATATTATCACAAGGGTTATTTTGGTGATGTGAAAGAGACAAAGTCTACCTCTGCCATACCATACTATATATACCAGCCCTGTAGTATATACTGCCCACTGCTGAGCACGGGCCTCCTCTACAACTGAAAGGGTTTAGTAGGTAGTTTAGGTAGGGAGGCAGACTTCACATACCATCAAATGTTTTTTTTCGAAGTCTACCTCTACCGGGAATAAATTTTGAATGTCCGATCGGGGAATAGGACTTTGGGTACACGCCCTGAGTGAGTAGGTTGTTTCTTAATGGTGATGATGACGCTCTATTGAATCATAATGCTGTATAATTGGCAAACTCTCCTTTACGATTTGCCGCGCGTTTTAAAAATCTTTAATAAAATTAAATTTAGAGAATCCGTAAATTTCATAAAGAACTAAAAGCAAATATAAGCACGTGTCTTGAAATAAGTATTCGTATTCACAATAATAACACAAAATTTACTAAGTAGTAAAATGAAAGCAAACATAATATGAAATCATTAAAACTTTAAGTGTTGCCACTTTCTGTGCTTTTTTCCTTTAATAATAAACATACAGTCACTTATATTGTACGATTAACTTTTAACTCAATATTGTTGAATACGACGTACTTATAAATATAAACACCGCCAATTAAAGCTTAGCAAATTCACCGAAAACCACGTACTAATAGTACAGAAATAAAAGTTTCTTAATTTTCAAGTAAATTACATACATGAAGTTATAACTCACACAAACGACTACATTGTGCCCCAAATCCCAATTATAAAAAATATTAAAATTTTTGAAGCAGAATCTAAATATAACTAGGTACGATCAACATTATTTATGGTCTTAATAGGAGTTTTAACGCGTCATGATGTCCAAAACCCAACATCCCAAAAAGGAAAGACAACCTTTTTAAAGCTCAACCTCATGAATAGAGAAAAGAGGATGACACAAATCATAATACAATTTGGCTTTTTAATGCAAATAGTTAAAGAACATAGATTGTTATATGACCATAGAGTTAAGAACAGTTCGGTCTTTTTGTATTCCATTTTCGAATATGAGAGCGCATAAATTTTAAATATGGAATGAAAGTCGAACACACACAAAGAGTGCGTACCTGTTTCAATGTACCCTAAGTGCCTACACGCGCTCTCTTTGACAAATATGTACCCATTGTTGAATTACTAAGGGAACACAAAAGACAAAGAGGACATAATATGAAAGAAGCTACTTCGCGTCTCTGAGTTTTAATATAAGCCACATGAAATAGTACAATTTCGTGACCCCGTTCTTAAAAGTATGCGGTGCTGAGATTGAATTCTAAAAAATGTTTTCATATTTTCTGATTAGTGTTTGCGCTATAGTATAAAACTGGAAATAAAAAGTAGGTATTATATGAATTTTACGATGAAGTCATTCCTACAAAGAAATGACTGTTCCGCGATATTTTAGCTTTTGTGTATTCGTTAATTGTACTTCTAACCACAAATATAATTCATAAAGTCATAAACATTTGAAGGAAAACCATGAACTCATGATACGAGTGTGAGTCCAACGTTCACAATATTTTGCGTATACAGTATTTTTTTTTAAGAATAAGTTAGTCTTCTAAAATATACGAAAATTATTGAAGTTATACTACTTTTCGCTATAAGGGAAAAATGATGAGAGTAAATTTTTACGGTGCGCGCGCACTCCGTCACGAGTCACGAAAAACCGACACCCTGAAGTTAGCTATAGTGAACATTTTAGTTTTGAATTTTGAACGTAGAATAAGGCGAAAGATATTGAAGTTATACTTCTTTTGGCGCGTTATTTAAAAAGATTTTTATCTTGTTACGCCAAAGAAGTATAACTTCTAACGCATTTACATAAGTACACACACACTTTTTTTTAATGTATGTTATAATTGATTGCTCTTCTAATTGAAAATGGGATTTTTAGAAACGACCACCGCATTCTACGCGGTTGACTACCAAATATTGAGACAAGAGATAGACTGTATGGCGACAGTCGTGAAGGCAGTAATATAATAGTCATTGAAAGGGACTTACGAGAGTGACTCACGCTTAATCAATCAGTACCTACACTGTATTATTAGAACGAAAGAGATTAATAAAAAACTCACATGGTTTTCGGAAATACCTTCTATAGTATCTTACATCGCGATTTTCAGTTACCGTATATTCTAGTTTAAAAATTCTGTATGATACGTAGTGATAAAATATGATACAGAAATAGAGCACATTTTGAAAATATTCCCTTTGCAATCATACAAAGCGATATTAGAAGCTGACATCGCGTCGGCTACCTCATGATTTTATAAGTATGTGAAAGAAAATATATGGCCAGAATAGACCATTGACAAGGGTACACGGGACATAAAGAAACTTTGATGCGAGCCGCTGGAGTACAAGAAAACTCGCAAATCGTGATCGGAATTTCTATTAGTTGGACCCGATAGATATCCTTGAAGATGTCTTGGCTGGAAATGTGCTGCTGACAGGCCCTTCTTCTATTTTAGTTAATCAGTTTTACTCCGGAGCAAAGATCCACTTAAAATAGCTTTGCGGAGAGGTTGTGTACTGAAACTAAATCAACCGTGCTTGATTGGCATGACATTTTTCATATTAGGAAATGTAACTCAGTTATGTACCTTTTGCTCGCGGCTCCACTTACGCAAAATAGTATTTTCGGGATAAAAGTCCTAGCATTTTGGGATCCAACGAAACCTATGTCCTTCCCCAGGACTCAAACTATCTTTATACCAAATTTCATCGAAATCGGTTTGTGGTCTAGCCGTGCTTTCGCATTTATAAGCATGGATATAGGTAATATAAGTAAAGAACAAAATTAAATTAAAATGAAATCATGGGTATTGTTTTATCTATATTATCTACTAGATTCTTCTTGCAGCTCCGCCCGTGTAAGCTATTACTGCGATAAAAAGGAACCTATGACACTCAAAGATAACGTAGCTTCCTTTTTTTAAAACTATTTTCAAAATGGTAAATAAATTTTGCATTTTGAGTTAGCAAATGGAATATCAACACCATAAATGATCAACAACAAATAATGACTTCGAGCTATTATAAAAAATCTATTGCTATCAAACTGTTGAAACAAACATATACGCGGAGATAATTTCTACCATTCTGATAACCTTAACTCCACTCGTGACGCAAGATAAATTGTCCCGGCATAGAAATGTATAAAAAAAGAAAACCTCACGTATTTATACAGATCTCGAAGTATAGACGTGGTAATTTATTATATTCAGTCCGTCGCGATCCATTGACTTTTGTGGTCGTCCTCGGTGGATCTTTTGTCACCGTGTCAGGGGTCTAAACGGCCGTGTAATATGAATTAATAAGCACAAAGAATCATTATAATGCGTTTATTTGTCGCAAGAATCTCGGATGGTTTTATTGTGTTTAAGATGTTCGCCGCCATTGTCGAGTGGAACAAATTTTGTATCGCGTGCGCAAGATCATGGTTGTTCAGGATTAACAATAGCATTAATACCGTTGGAACTTGGAATGTCTATTTCAAAATTAAAACTCTTATTCGTGTCTTTTGAGGATTAGTATTCTCCATCTAAATTATAGACGTTAGCATATCGCATCATTTTTTAGTGGCAACGAATTTGAATTAGTGAGGTCCCGTAATCGATTTTAAGGTAGAGAAATTTAGGCTTGTTGTCCGTATCGAAATAATTATTCGCTTCCATCTCAGTTATGAAGGTAAATAAACTCACTTAAGTCTTCATCTAGTTACACATCTGTCTACCTATAAATATACAAAGGCAGAAGTTCATACAAACAGGTCGTCAATACACCATACAAGGTATTTGATCACTTCGCTTCAATGACGAGGTTCTAAATCCTATGAGACGGTGTACTATCAAGAAATAGGATAACTTGGAAATAGAGATGATTTAATCTAGAGAGAATCTATTTGAACCATGAAATCTATTTATGCATATTGTAAAGTCGAATTCAATCCAAATATAAAAGATATCTTTTACCCTTTACTGGTGGTAGGTTTCTCATATGTAAGAGTCCGTCTGGGTGGGTACCACTGCAATGTCTATTTTTACCGCCAAGCAGTAGTGTGCATGCACTGTTGTGTTTCAGTTTGAAGGACATTGTAGCCAGTGTAACTACTGGACATAATTAGACTTAACATCTTATGTCTCAGGATGACGAGCGCAGTGGAGTGCCACACAGTACTTTATAACTCAAGGTGCTGGATGGTGTGGCTACTGTTTATGGGTGGTCGTTTCGCTTACCATCAGGCGAACGGCATTCTCGTCACGTCATTCAATGCCATAAAAAAAAACCCTGCCTTGTAAAGTAAAATTCGAGATTAATTTATCAGCAATTGCTTCAAACATAATTATTATATTGTTACGAAGAAATGTTTTCTTTTTTTTACTACAATATTTCGTCAAATGTTTCTTTAATTAGTTTCAATAGCAAGTCTCAGAAAATAACCATACTAAATAGAACAATTTACAGAGATTTATAACTTAAGAAAATAATTTCACAATTTTGAACATAAGAATATATTCATACAAGACGTAAAAGAAATAACTGAGATAGCGAAGGCTCCAGCATTCGTTTTATCTAGGATCTTTTGCGGCAACTGGGTGACCCTAATCGAACTTTTTATCATACCACTATCTGGAAGGATATAATACGTTTAGTTGAGCGAATATGTACCTTATAAATACGTGATTAAATCTAGAGCAAATAAGTACCTACTTTGGCAATATCAGCAAGATATTTCTCTGATAAATATATCGTTGACTTAAGAGGAAAAGTTGGTAAGTTCGATTTGTCGAGATTACAGGAAAGTTAAACAGTAAACACCCGAGGAAAAATGTTTTATACAGATTTGCTGTTTCGTGTAAGAAATTTAAACGAAAAAGTTTATTTAATAATGAGTAAGAATTGTAACTAATTATATTCAAAACTAGTATTGCTCGCGGCTCCGCCCGTGTGAAAATGTTTTTCCAGGATAAAAATATTTTCCCGGTGTAAAAAGTATTATAAAAGGGTTACTACAACAATTCATTCTAATTTATATATTTTTCGGTATTATGTGACAATACTATTCGATTTTATTTCTTTGATTTACGCTCTACTTGACTCTTAAAAGAGTATCTCAATTCAATTTAAAACTGAATTTAAAAAGAGTATTTTTTTAGGTAATTGGCAGCACTAATAAGAACTGTAAATTCGTAATGTTACTGACATATAAAAATAGAATCAAATAAAAAATTGATTAATTTTCAGGGTTTCCGGCCTTCGTACACGTAATCGTCTTAAATTATTTTTCAATATCAATATCTTGAATAGATAAAAAAAAGAAACTGTTTATAAGAGTGTCTTAGGGGAATGAAAGGCCTATCTTGTTACTGTCTATAATATATAGTTCAGTTATTTTACCTCAGACATTTGTAAATATATTGTTTAGTCTACGTTGGCATTACTTGTTCTCAAAATTCTTGTCATTTAAATCGTCGTGTGTTTTTCTTTTAAATATGTGATTGTAGATATCGCATCATGCCTAAAAGGATACAAAGTAGTGGCAGAAAAATCGTGCTATCGATGTACAAGTTATGTGAGGAGGAAAAGCCCAATTAAGGTCCGATAAATCCGCCTGAAAATGTTCGAAACAGGTCGCCGTCATGACTGATATGTAAACTGTATTACCAGCTAATAACTATAAAAGTTTTTCCTCAAGGTAGAGAAAATGAAATGTATGTACATACGCATACTCACGCCTATAACCTCGAAGGGGTAGGCAGAGGCGCAACTAGTGCACCCACTTTTCGCCGTGCGTATTCCGTCCCATGATGTGATAGGTGGCGAGCCTATCGCCATATCGGGCACAAATTCCAGACTCCGGGCTGATACTGAATAGAAAAATCCAATATCACTTTGCCCGACCCGGAGATCGAACCCGATACCTCAACATTGCGGTCGTACCGTAATACAACTACGCCACCGAGGCAGGCATGTATGTACATACCTTATATATGTTGTATATATATATTTATATTTCAGGTACATCTGAGAAAACCGTTAACGTCACCATGGGCCGCAAGCTCGCCGGGAAAGGATTTCGGAATGTACCGCTAGTCAAGCTATAGTGTTAATTATTGTATAGTAACTTGTATTGTAAAATATTGTATAGTAAATTGTATAGTAGTAGTCGGTTAAAGAAATATAAATCTACCATCCAAGGTATGATATTGTGGGTTTATGGTTACCAATCTATGTAAACTTTCGGTGTAATTATAAATTATACTACAGATATTACACTGCATTGATTCAATGAACTGGTGTTTTAACTTATGCATTTCTGATAAGCGGCGGATAATGAGAATGCTTTAAATATTAATTAGGATTCAAAGCCAGTAAATTCTACCAATGTGGGATTAATTACTTTGTAATAATATATAACAAAAAGCGGCGATAGCCTAGTTGGGAGTGGAACGGACTGCCGAGACGAATGTCCGCAGGTTCAAAACCCAATGGCACACACCTCTGACTTTTCTAAAAAGAGTTATGTGTGTATTCTTTGTGAATTATCGCTCGCTTTAACGGTGAAGGAAAACATCGTGAGGATACCTGTATACTTGAGAAGTTCTCTGAATTTCGAGGGTATGTGAAGTCCGCCAACCCGCACTAGGCCAGCTGGTGGACTAAGGCCTACAACCCTCTCAGTTGTAGAGGAGGCCTGTGCTCAGCAGTGGGCAGTATATAATACAGGGCTGGTATGATATGGTAATATATGACATGTCTTTTAAAATTTATTTTAATAAAGAGCTCTTTTGTGGCAACCCTAGTTTTATTTCTGTCTCTCGACATGTGGTGACGAGTTACACATCTTTTTATGGTAAGCATAATTACCTCATCAATAAGAGTAAAAACTGCTAGTGTTTTATGGTGTTGAAATGTAATAGTAAATTGTGTTAATCGTTGCTAATCATGCAATAGATCAGGTTTAATGATAGGGCGTGTCACAATTAAATGCGTATGCGTCGCTATGTACGATCTTTACTAAAATTTTATATCTGCTGATTCAATTGTTAAAAATAAATTTTCGGTATGTAACAATTTCAATAACACAAATCTTTTTACTTAAAAATCAGTAACTTTTATGCAACACAGCACAAGCTTTGGAGCTAAACTAACTAAGCGTTTGTGCCCTGTAAATGATTGTCTTTTTCATTTCACATATTTTTATAAATATTTAATGTCAATGAAATTATGTTCTGTTGGCACTTTAGAAACCAGTCTGTGGTTAAAGCTCAATCTTCATTAGCAGGAATGGGACGTTATTGAGTAATTAACATTTAAATTGACAAAAATGGCCAGTATCGCGGCTTTAATTGAAACCTAATTAAGTTCCTGTTGGTTTTATCGGCTCCCTTGTCATAAATATTAAGCCAACGTTTATAAAATTAGTTAACAATGTCAATCTAATCACAGTGAAACTAACGCTCACCAATCAAACTAACGAACTTATATTTAATTAAAAACGTATCGTCCATTCCGTGGTTACCGACTTAAATTTACGACGCCGCTAAAACATAGACCCTTCGTAATAATTTAAAGCACATCTAATAAGAAAATTATGTAAAACGGGCCTATTATAATTAATAATTCAGCCGAGGGATAAGGGCCAGTTAAACGAGCGAAGATTATTTTAGTCCGAACTAAATATGATGTCGATGTGGGGACGGAAGCAAATCATCTGTGGGCCATAACTCCGTGTGGACGGCGCCTAATCTGTGCACTATTTTCGCTTCTGATGCTTAATTAACGGTACTGTGGGGGACACCTTTGTCCGGATTATTGTTTAATCTCCTTATGTTTTTTATTTAAGTAATATTTTATTTTGGGGGCATTTTTATATCAATTAGTATGTAGGATGTAAACGGGCATATGTGTTTATAGACTTTCTTTCTCTTTCTGACTATTCATCCTACATGATGGTGGGGTCAGCCTTCTTCACCTTTCTCTTCCACTTCGTCCTATACATGTTGTGGTCAACAGAAACTTTGCATGCTACCAAGCCGCGTTATATACATAATATTTGTTTGTTTTGTTATTTGTTACATAATATGTGTTTAAATAACAAATAACAAAACAAACTATTTAAATTAAACTCTATTATATCGCAAATATATTCATGTAACAAAACTTCAACTAAAGTAATTTTTATATTAATAAACCGACTCATTTGTCGCTCCGAGGTTCGTAGTTCAACCAGAAAGTCGTAGAACAAACTCCAACTGCGGTATGTACTGATTCCTAAACTGTCACCCGTTTCCAACCATTCTTTGTCTTAGCATAAGTTTAATCAAATCAAGTGACTTCGTTTTCGTTAGATTCCCCTTTATCTGATATTCTGTTTTCTGCAAGACGCTCTACCACACCTGACTAAAGTCTGATGGCTCTGATTCTTTAGTATTTGAAAATAATATGGCTGTTGTCTTACTTGTTTTAAGTTTTAAATTGCAAGTGCATAATATAGATAATAATTACATGTATCCCATTGCCACAAAATATGTTATAAGACATATTTTATACAAATCCTTAATGAAACTAAATATTGCTCATGAGCCTTAAATACTATGAAATGAAATGATATGAAATAACAGTGAATTTAAAATAATTTTAGACGGCAACAAATGAGCAATAAATTTTAAAATAAATCTGAAGTTAACTCGTGATAATGTATATGGACGGGACGGGAGATTAATTGGATGCCAGATTTATAGCGGAGAAATGGTGTATTAACGTAGATTTTTTACTTACACCTTTTTATTACTATGACAGTATAAAAAGATGATAGACCCTCCATAGTTTCTTATTTTGAATCCGTCATGCTATAATACCCTTTAAATAATTGTGTAGGGTTTCAATTATCCTTATATTTTTCTCGCATTTATCTATTTAATAGGTTTATTATATGTTATGATAAAAGATATAATTTAACATGTCATTGTTTAAAAAAATATCAAGCGTTTCTATTATTATTAGCGAATATTTTTTTCATTAAATAAAATAATGCTAAAATATCAGTAAAATATTAAAAAATAGAACATGAATGAATGTCGCCATATTGATTCGTGTCCGCCATATTGATCCGTCCGTTACGCGCGCGCGCATTTGTTTGCGTCCAGGTGTTGCTGACAAAACAATCGGCTCTCGAGCGAGAAAAGGGCGGAGAGGCTATTCATAATTTTTATAAAATACACTAAAATAAAAGTGAGAATGCAGAAAAAATATTTTGTGTATTATACCTGTTATGTTCGGGTTCCGTATCGACAACTATTTTTGAAGTGGCAATGTTAATTGAAGTAGTTAGGTACGCGAGAAAGCGCAGTGTATAAAAGCATGCATAATAAGCTAGAATTACTTTGTTAGTAGATTTTGCTTATAATTTGAGTTTGACGCAATGTTTGGGTTGCTCTCAGTGTAGAGCAAAGGAACAAAATAGCTAATTTGCTTAAAATTTAATTGATAAAATTCTTAAAATTGCTTAAAAATTTCTAATGTGTTATTTTTTTCTAAATTCAGCTAATTTATATTTAGTTGTTTAAAATTTCTGTAAGCTCTACTGAACCCTAATCTACCGATTCTATAGCCGAGGTGGCAAAGTTTCGATATCAGGGTAATATTTCATAATATTAACTACTTAGGGATGTGAAGAATGGGTGTGTTGTTGAATTTGTAATTGATTGTATTGTATCGGTTTCTTTCCCGGTGATGTGGGAACGCCACCCATAATATTTTCAAAGCTTTATTTTATTTTATTAAGAAATCTATGGCGTTCGATTTACGACTTCGATCTCAGCGTGATTAACATTTCTTTTTTTTAAGTTGATTTTTTCATTTAGAGTTTTTTTTTAAATACAATTTATTTTTCCCATCCCGTTGGATCAAAGTTCGGATACTATGACATAACCGTAAGATAAAATAAGTAAGATTCTCACATCAATGTTGAAATAAGTAGATATTAAAATGTGTTTTTTTATATATATTCAATTATTATTTTGGTATTATATTCACAAGGATAAATTCTTCCACCAATATTATTCCAACATAGTACGTTCCATAAAACACAGCCTAAACACAATAAAAACCCAAAGGCTATCTCCATCAAACGCTACCGAAAACATTGTTCAGAACAACAACATGCCATTGTTACGTTTTCATAAGCCTCAAGTACCGCCTTCAATGTATCCAAGATCGGAGATATGAACGCACCGTCACACTTCAATGCAAATAATTAGGTGTATATTTTACAATTTGGCAAAGATCCATTGTATTCTTTGTATTCTAAGTGGATTTCGGAACGGTCCGGCTTGTGTTATTCCGAGCCGCATCTGTCACAGAGCCGTTGCGTCGCAATTTTACAGTTTAATCAGCGTTAAATGCTCAGAGATGCCGCAAACAAAAAATTAAGGGTGGGTCTCAAGAATGCCGAGTTCATAAATCATCCGATGATGGTGTAGTTCACGAGTTTTGGTATTTGACAGGGTAAATTTCAAGTGTATAGTATTGATAATTTGACGCGACGTATCGGCTGTATTTTATTGATCGAACTCAGTTTTGATTTAGGCTGATAAATCAACGAATGTTATTATTAATCGTATTGTTGTCTTTAAAAATGTCTCATGCCTTCTTGCGCCTGCTAAAAATATTTCTATAAAAATCACTCCCGGTTTATTTTAACTAAATATAAGAAGTGTAACATACTTCGGTATATCTGGATCTATCAGAATTTGTTATTGGCGAAATACTGGGAACAAATTGGCTACAGTTCTAACCTAGTCACCCAAATGACCTAAATTCCAATTAGTCGAGAATGCTCACATAGAAATAACGATACGATACAAAATAGATATATTTTGCGAGAACGTAATATAAACTATAAATTTACAGCTAAAAAGGTATGATATATATAGGTACTTATATATTATAACTACAAGTTCAAAGCAAAAATATTTTTATTCAAAAAATATCTTCAATATAGATATAACAACATTCCAATGAAACTATAATCTACATCCCATATATCTCTTGTATGCGTTGCTATTTTTGAAATATGCTTGATGTTACATACAAACGATTAAATATATTCAATCACTCATATGATATTAACAAGACAACAGTTTATTCAATGTCTCGAATAGTCTCTATTGCTTTTTATTGTGGAATGACTCCTTAATGCAGAAGGGAAATCATTTGTTCAACGATATCTCATCTCTTATTGCGTTTATTTGGTCGGTGAAATATTTGTGGTGTAGCAACATATCTATGAAATTTTATATAACGCAACAGTTGTTCGATCAAATTAGATGATAAGCACCTACCCCTTTCAGCAAATAAAAAGCTAAATGTAAACAATTATTCATAGTAATTAAATATGAATAATACTTTTGGGTATATTTTTATTTAAATTTTAATAGCTTCTTTTGATTTTTTTACTCCGATTACGTTCGGGAAATAGTTTTGATTCGCAGGCCAAGCATTGAACTTTCTCTTTTCAAATTTGTGTAACGAATAGCAAAAAGTGAAAAGGAGAATCTATCTAATCTACTAAGGTTAACAAAATCTATTCGTGCGAAACCCACATCTGCTTTAACATTGTGAAAACTAATTTATCCAACGCTTTCAAGTATGTAATTGTTCCATCAAGTCAAATTAGTATAAAGAATCAATTAGCTGGCTTACTGTGTGGTAGCTAAAATTAATTAGCCGACTTTCCTGCTGGTCCACAAAAACAGCAGATGCGATAACAACTCGGCATACACAAGCTGCATTATTAGTTGCCTGGTAATGTTTTTGCTTTTTTTCTTTCGCTAACCCACACCAAAGCGCCATCTGTGTTCGGCTACGGTTCATAATTGATACATACGGACGGGATGACAGTTGAGTAAATACGTATTACCGCAATTACAGAAAGAGTTTTTGCGCATCCTTTCCTGTGGAAAAAATAAACCTATTACACGCGAGGAATTTATCCGCAATTCCAGTTTTCTCTAGCTAGAATGAAGTGGATTATAAGGTTAAATAAATATAAACCTACAATTCTTTCATGCTTGTAAACCTCCAGATTACCTTTATTTAGGCATGAGCAGATATAGATGATATTTATTCTGGTATGAATAGCGAATAGCGCCATTCGTCGCCATGCCGTGATTTATAATCCACAGATCTAGATATTGCCGTTATAAGCCGTTGCTTGAAATCTGATGAGCAACCAGGTCTCATTATTCAGAACTCAATATAAAAAAAAACCAACCCGCATTAGGCCAGCATGGTGGACTAAGGCCTAAGGCCTAAACCCTCTCAGCAGTAGAGGAGGCCTGTGCTCAGCAGTGGGTAGTATATAATACAGTGCTGGTATGGTATGGTAATATAAAAAAACAACATCATTTTTCTTTAAAATCAACTATGAATCATAAGCGCACCGCTTACAACAGCAATGAGTACAAAATCTCAGTTAAACTTAATTATAACACTTGTCTATAGGGACCGTTCGTATGACTGTATGAGAGGGAAGATTTATAACGATCCTGCCGAGTCGGTTAGTAAGTGTCCGACTTTTTGTTTCATTCCCTTTACGCTTAATCACTGCATGATCTTGAACTAATGTGTTCGGCATTGACTGTAGTAGTAATTATCGTAACTGCTTGATTTTTAAAATTGCTCTGATATAAAATTATGTTTTCTAGCTTATATGATTTCGATTGACGTAACTAGATCAAGTTTGAGTCTATGTTTGAGTCATTTACAATTTTATTGAAAGGTGTTGTGAAATATATCAATTCTATTTTACCAATATTAAACGTAACTGTATATAAATTATGGTATTGAAAGCGACAATGAATCGACACAAGCGGATTATTTAAGAGTGTTCATAATTAAGCGTCGAAATAGAGAAACTCGTTCCGTAACACAATATTTATCATGTAAAGTATAACAAGATAGCCGAGTTTTTATTTTCGAACCTCAACTTGTATTAAACCGAAGCAATAAATTTGTTTTAATTGATTACCGTTAATTCACAAAGAAACGGACCGCCTCCCGTCTTTAATTACGTTTATGATGATTACAATCATTTTGGGCTGTTTTGTTTTTAACAGTTATAATAAAAGGTAAGTCGATCTGCTTTAGAAAGCTGGATTTGTTTCCAATTAGTTTTCGAGTAGCTTTATACAAATCTTAAGCGTTTTAATTACAAACGTTCGTAACAAGTCAAGAATATTTCTGAGTAAACATTTTTCCTCCAAACTTTTATCTACTAAAATCATCTCTTCATATATTTTACTTACGCGAGTCGTTTCTGAGCAAAAAATCACTTTGTGTCTTCGCGTTCATACCTCGAAGAATTTAAGTGGGTACTCACGTATCCATTAAAAATGATATCAAAGATATCATCTCCTCACTTATTCATTGAAACGTTTGTACGGTACGAGTTATATTTGTAAGCGTTTTTGTGAACGCTGTCAATCGTATTGTACTGCAAGTATTGATTTGTACAATTATTGTTGATGACTTGTATTATATCGAATGCTAGAGAATGTGGAATATTCTATTCACACCTGCATTATAAATTAGTTTCTAAGACTTACCTACCTTATTTTTATACTCAGGAAGCATAAACAACAGCACGACACTCTCTTACTTAGCCGTCATAAAATTTGTAAATAGCCATAGTTCATCTCAATAAAAACTTTGGATAATAAATTACGGTGCTTGACAAAATGATATTTAATGTCCCACCATATATTGTTGCATGTGTGAGAGTTACGTCATTACCCGAAACTCATTTGGGACAAATACCCCTAAGGAATCCATTCTTAATTCTAAGGATGCGTTTTTTCAACGCCACTCTAACATTAATCTGTTCTTCTTGTACACTACTTATTTCGTTGTTATTTCTTTCGTCCTGCTCTTTAAGGGGTATACAGAGGGTAACAAATAGAGAACGTGTTATCTATTTTGTCTTGCTTGTGACAATAATTGATGACTGGATTTAAACGCTTCCTCACGCCCGTGACATCAACATAAATAGAATGATCTTGGTTCGGTCCTCGCAACCCCTTTGATTCTTGTATTTTTAGCTTAGCAGGCTCAGGTTTTGTATATTAATTTGTTAGTAGATGCAATGCTGTTTTCAGTACTTTGATGTCTTGCGTTATAGGTGTCTGGTGATTTTCATGTTAACGATCATTAAGTGTTTCACATTTATTAAGTGGGTCTGTTTAATTTTACTACGTTGAGTGTCGCATGTAGGTTTATTTTGCTTAGGTTAAATTATTGTCACTGTCAATTACTACCGATACTTTACTTGTAGTGCTTATGGTTCTCAGAATGTTTGTCGTATTGAAAGACATTAGTAGAAGTAATTGGGATGAACGCTCCTACTTAAGGTTTTAGTTAATTCCTATCAATTTTGTTTTATTTCTTCCGAATGACGAGACTATCGTGTCGTTCTCCTGATAGTAGGCGATACGCCCACCGATAAACAGTAGCAACACCATTCAGAACGTTTTATTACAAATTACTGCGTGGCACTGCACTGCGCTCATCGCTATAAGACCCAGATATTAGGTCACATTATCCCAATAACTGCGCTGGGCATAATTTCCTTCAAACCGTAACACAATAGTACATACACACTGCTGCTTGGCGGTAGAAATAGACATTGCGGTAGTACCTTCCCAGACGGGTCCTCAGATACGAAAGACCTACCACCAGTAAAACATTTACTTCTCTCATTCAAAATTAAGAAAATATAATTACCGACCACCGTATAAACCAGCGCAACTTTTTGTTCAATCTTAACATACATTCAGAAGTGGTAAAAAAAGATATTACAATCAACATACTTATTGTATCGTGTTGAATCATAAAATGGGCGATAAATGAGACAGAATGGAGTGACGTTTGAAAAGAAACAATAGACTACACAAGTTATGCGCAGCAAAGACGCGTTAAGAAGGTTGTGAAATATTACAATCAGCTGTTTGAACGTCTTCCTTTTGTTTATGCTAATTGCTTCGGGGTTGTTTGCTTTTAATGCCGCTTCTGAATAATGCATTAATGTATTGATGGAAATGATTTTACAAAAAGAATAATGTAGTAAATAAATCTTAGTGTTTGGTGGTTCTTCTTGGTATATTATTATGTTATGAAATATTAGTTTCATGGGAAAGAGAATGTTTACGGAAAATGTCGTGGTGCGTAATTTGTAATCTGTCCTTAGTTTATTACTCGCTTGGGGATAAAATCCTCGAAATAGATAACGGAGATGTGTAGGTAATCCCCAAGACGAATCGCTATAGATCTGTTATGGATTCATAAATAATATTGTAAACGAGGATATCTTGTTTACTGACGAATCCTTTAGTAATTTACTGCTGGCTGTTTTAACTTGTATTTAATATAAATTTCTAATACAACAAGTAATTTTATGATCTATAAATAGTTTGTTGAGTAATATTGTTAAAAAATAATCTTCGTATCTTATTTGTACGTATCATACAATCTGTATTTACAAATATAGTAAAACAGCAGAACCCGGTATGTCTGTTTATTGAAAAACTTAGTAAAAAAGAATGGGGATGACTAAAGTATTGTAATACAACACACATCAGCGATTTCTAGAAATCTTTTCTGTCTGTTTATTTGTTAGAGCACATCTCCGGAACCACTGAACAGATTTTTAAACAGTATTCACAGATGAATAGAGTATAATTGGGAGCAGAATATAAGCTTTGTTTCATTAAAATCGGATATTGGAAAAAAGTTAGACACGCCTACAAAGTCACGGGCAAAGCTAGTGTTTTATAATACGAAAAATCATAAATGTTATAGTTCTATTAATTGCTATTTTATTACAAATAAAATAGCTTCAGTTAATTACATATCGCAAAACGATTACTGCAGATCGTTCGTAAATACTAACATTTCTATTAATGCTTTAGGATTATTTATATTAATTCGTGTTATATTAGTAGTAATACCGTTAACTCGCTAATAAACACCGTTTCTTTATTACTCCTCATAAATATATTCAATTTATTGGAAGAGATCGTTTTGTTTTATAATGTATTTTGTGTGAAAACTATTTAGCGCCGAGTGGTTTCATGTTCATCTTCGCACAATTATTTATGTTTTATTTTATTGCCTTCGGCTATTAAACTTTACTTTGGAAAAATAAGAGTCATGTTACATTATATACTACATTACGGCTATACGGCAAGATTAACGATAAGCTGTAAATAAAAAAATAACTCAGTTGTCTATTTCCCTTCACTAAAAGTTTATTCCGTTTACATTAAATATTAGTTCGATTCATTTCTATCTATACTAATATTATAAAGAGGAAAGATTTTTGTTTGTTTGTAATGGATAAACTCAAAAGCTAATCGACCGATTTTTCCGAATATTTTATCAATATACAGCTACATTATCACCGAGTAACATAGGGTTTTATCCCGGGAAAATATAAAGCGGTACTTTTATCCCCGTAAAACTTTTCACGCGGGCGGAGTCGCGGGAAAAAGCTAGTATATTATAAACTAAACAATTATAATTGACATTAATATACATCATGCTTTACAACGGTACCTACTAAATTATTATGAATTTACGTCAGCGTGCAAAATATGCGCGAAACTTATATTTCCGCAGAAACATTAATTAGCAAAGCCTGACATTACGTGACACGCGAGATCTATCTCTGAGTCGTAATAAAACTAGCAAAATGGCCTTTAAACTTATAGATACCATGCTTTACGCGTAATGCAGGACATGTTATTTTTTCTTTGTTTTAGTATCAATTGTATTTTTTATACTCAAGATAATTATAGAATTTACAAGTACTTATTTTAAGGAGAGTAGTTAAATAAGTTCGTAATATGATCGTCACCAACCATAAATATCTACAATACCAGTAAAATCGAGGATACGTTTCTGGCATTAAATCAATACATTATTACAATAAAATTCTTAAACTTAAAGTAAAGTTGATCTTGTGTTTAAGGCAATAAAGGCAGACAATTTATATGAATGTTCGAGATGAACAAAAGAAATTTGGATTTGTATGAAATTTATTTTTATTTCCTTTTACAATTATAATTAACTTGTGCGTAATGCCCTCACAGTAGTAAAAGTAAAGTGAGTGAGTGAATTGCTGTGGAGTGCCCGATGTATTTGTGACGTCTATATGACGTAGATACGTGTGGACAATGTGATTGGTGGAATGTATGGCGCGATATAATAAAAAAACTAAATGCGCCTTAACTCAAAGGCGATACGGTCGACATTACGGAAATCCGGCGTCGACAATAAGCATTAAGTACTCTGATTCTAAACTCTATTGATAAGTACAGCTGCTGTCGCCAATCTTACTGATATTATAAATGCAAAGTTTGTGAAAATGTTTGGCTGTTAGAAGTTAACGCAGATATAGCTAAATGGGTTTCAATGAAATTTGACACACAGATAGACCATGTCCTGGGTTAAAACATAGGCTACTTTTTATGCTAGTAATTTGCTCCCATGGGAAATAAAGGATTTTTTTAAATGGATGACGCTGGCATTGTACTCGTGGTGCTATACGTCGTTTTAGGGACTTTTGCAATGGGAAAGGCTTTCACGCGGGCGAAGCCGCGAGCAGCACCTAGTTTACCATATTTTTATACACTTACGTTTCAGATATTGTCAGTTTCATACAAATCGTTGGTTGAATTTAGTTTCGCTTAATCCTAATATAAACACAAATGCGGTCACCAAACACAATCGTAATGTAACCAGTTAATAACATTAGTTCCGCCTTCACAAAACCTTGGTCACCCTACCCATACATCATAAGATACGGGAACATAACCGTTATTTTAACATCTCTGCCTTGCCAACCATGATTGCGTGGATCTTGCCACGTGACGGTTGCTGATCGCGAGTACCATTCCAGAGATAATCTATGATTTAAAGACGGTATGGCGCCGTCTTCTTGTGTTTTTATACATACTATTATTGTTTGATAGTGTGGCTAAATTGAATGTTAAGCTTAAATATTGTAAAGTGAAGGGGACGATTAATTTACAATAAATTGATAATAGAAATATTAAGGGTCAGCAATATACTGTAAAAAGGATGGCTTAACAATTGTTTTTCTAGATAATATTTTTTTGTGTTAATACAGCATAATCTAGAATATAAAAAAAATACAAAGCGAAAAACAGGCCCATTTGTTTCAGGCAAAATATAAAAGATATTAAATCCATAAGATTCAATACGCGAACAAATACGTAAGAAATATTTAATTTAGCTCGGTCTCCTCGTGATATGTCACGTATTTGTGTGTCATAAGAATGTAGGTATTTTAGGGTTTGTTGTGTTGTTTTCTTATGAACTAAGACGTAGTTTCGGCATGTACATTATTTCTGGTCACGTTTTCATACGAGAGAAAAATAATGATTAATTAAATGAGAAATATTATGTTCAGTCGGCAGATCATGGAACATGGTACATGGTACCACTATGGTACCTATTTTCCGAGTATATAAATGAACTGCTCTAAACAAAATAAACAAATAATGAACTGTATTTTTTTCTCTATATCATGCATTACATTTTATACGTTGAACTGATTTTGAAAAGAGCAACACTAGAGTTTCTTGCCAGTTATTTTGTAGTGAGAACTGCTTTTTGAACTGGTGGTAGAGTAAATATTGCCGGAATCTAAATAACGTATAACATTTTATGGGTTCGAATAAATTATTACGTTTGATATTTTTTATTATTGCATTGAATGACGAGACGAGCATGCCGTTCGCCTGATGGTAAGTGATACGACCACCTATAAACAATAGCAACACCATCCAGCACTTTGACTTACAAAGTACTGTGTGGTAATCCACTGCGCTCGTCATTCTGAGACATAATATGTTAAGTCTCATTATGTCCAGTAGTTACACTGGCTACAATTTCCTTCAAACCAAACGACAACAGTGTATGCACACTGCTGCTTGGCGGTAGAAATAGACATTGCGGTGGTATATTCTCATATACCACCGCAATGTCTATTTATATTATAATTTAATATTATCATTTACTATTATATGAAATGGTCTCCCATTTCATATAATAGTAAATGATAATATTAAATTATTATTGTGTTATTACTATTACAAAAATCATTTCGAAAGACAATAGAATCCACAAAGATTTTGAGCACCCGTCCAGGCTGCATGGATTAAAAAAAATGTGCAAATCCTATATTCCTTTATTTCAAGATTTTGGTCAGAAACACAAAATTTATCTGCAGTAGTTCCTGGCTACAGATGTTTTTGCTTAAATGTCTGAAATGCCCTTAAAGATGGGTACTTTTTACTCTGCTACTTTAGGTGGTTATAATTTACAATTCAATAATATGCGGACCTTATGCTCATGTATAACAAAAAGTACAGAGATTTCTTCGTAGCAATATTATAAAGTCAAGACCATCTTTGCCAAAACAAGAGTGTCAAATAATATTTCGGTCATTTTTAGAACATAAAATTCTAGGATAGCTTAGATATAAAAATGTCTTAGATAACGGCTTTAATTCATTCTTTATCTGTCTCAAGGAGAAATAAATTAAATTTTCCTAATATATATCTCGGTTAATGGCAGGCTTTACTCAATTCCAGTTTATACAGTCCGGCCACATATTGCCAAGAGTGTAAAATAATTGCCAGATAAACTTGGCAACCGTACTTGGATTTTCTTTAAAGCTCCGTTCTTAACAAAAGAAGATTTAACTTATAAATACACGAGCTATTGTTGACAATGGATTGAGACGTTACGATATATATCCAGGGTCTTTATATTCTTGGAATGAAAGTATTAAATTATTTCGGAAAATACTAGGTTTGAGAGTGAGGGCAGAATGGCTGTGTGTGGAACATGACTTTCTAGAAATGGCTCTATTTGCAGCTACTCAAACAATACAGCAAATTGATGTAAGCTATTGAGATAACATCTATTTGGCCTTAACCCACGTTTAGAAAGATGATTACTAGCAGTTACGCATACTCACGCCTTTTATCTCCGAAGGGGTAGGCCGAGGCGCAACTAGTGCACCCACTTTTCGCCGTGCGTATTCCGTCCCATTATGTGATAGGGGGCGAGCCTATCGCCATATCGGGCACAAATTCCAGACACCGGGCTGATACTGAATAGAAAATCCAATATCACTTTGCCCGACCCGGGGATCAAACTCGAGACCTGAGCATTGCAGTCGTACCGTAATACAACTACGCCACCGAGGCAGATTACTAGCAATTATCGCATGCAATTATTGATAGCAATATAATCGTCTTTTGAAAATCTGTCAGACTCGTATAAGTCAACACGTAATTGTCTCGCCATTGTCATATTCAGTCGAAGATCAATAATTCGTATGGTTATTGCTAGCCTCTGACTATGGGCCACATAAGACTGCTCACGGTCCTTCAGGGAATTAGAAATGAGGAGAACCGTAGAAGAACGAAAGTCACTGACATAGCCCAGTGGATTAGCAAGCTGGAGTGGCAGTGGGTAGGGCATAGTTCAAAGATCTGACGGCAGATGGGGCAAAAAAGGTCTTGAGTGGAGACCACGTACAGGCAAGTGCAGCGTTGGACATCCATCTGCAATGTGGACAGACGACTTAATAAAGATCGCAGGAACGCGCTGGGTGTAGGCCGCTTTTGACAGGTCCGTTTGGAATATTTTACAGGAGGCCTATGTTCAGCAGTGGACATCATGTGGCTGATGATGATGATGATATTACTAGTAATAATAGATCCGTCTATATGAAGCTTTATAAATATTACTGCAATTAGCCTAATTTTTGGTAACAACGCAATCATAATCATCTCTCCCATACATTAGCATGAGGTTTAGACTGATAGACAATATTAATCTCTCTTTTATATTAGTCTAGCAGTATCATTAGGATAGCTGTGTTTACCGGATGTTTTTATGACATTTTCTACCTAGGTATGTGATTAACTCATGAGATCATGTTCGTGACGACGTCAACTAAAAATGTTACTCTTGTTAGTTGTTTTAAAACGTTTTTATCATTCCTATCGCAAATTTAAATTGTCGTCGTAATTACATTCCAGCAGGTTTGATAGTTGTTTTTTAGGTTAAACAGATAAAATATTTAGGTGTAATTCCGTTTTTAAACTAACTCAACGTTTCATCTTAATAATATTTTTTACGACTACATCTGTTAGTTATGTTATTTTAATATGCCATATTCGCATTAACTTTTAACATACAGGACAGAATATAAAGTTATTTGAATTGTTTTCTTTTTCAATTACATCATTAATTTCTGACGTGTACGTTCATATTTAGGATCAACCCCTACATTCTTACTTCCACAACGTAAATATATTCTTTTTTAAACAAAGTATTAAAAAGTATTATTTTCTCAAACTTAGTAGCTTGTTTATATCCATTTACCAAACTCCGTTACGAGTACTGATTACCATAAAGCAAATTTAGTTCCCCCGCTTACATACAAAAATACACATTAAATTGACAGCACAGTCACTCAAGGTGCTAAGATCTATCATATGTGACATTACATGTCATATGTCAATGACCAATCAATGATCAAGCACGGACGGTATTCGACGAAGTGATTGATGTTGATACATATCAATCAAGATATGATTTAATCCGATTCCTCGTGTGTATGAAGATGCAAAAATATTGATGGTGGAGTATGTATGGAAAGAATGAGGCGATCAAGCATTTGTTAGAGAAAAGACTTACAGAGTTATAAGTGAATAAAAAAATGAAGGAATTTGCAATATAAATGCATAGAATAAGAAAAAAAGTGTGTTTGTACTTATGTACACGCGTTAGAAGTTATACTTCTTTGGCGTAACAAGATAAAAATCTTTTTCCCTAACGCGCGAAAAGAAGTATAACTTCAAAAATAAGTCCTGTTTAATATAACTGCTACAGCTTAATTTAATGTTGGTACTATAAAAATATACGGGTCACTGGCTTATTTTACTCAAATAATATAAAAAAACTTGGCCACGTCGAATCATATCAATTTAAATAAAACATTTACACAATATTAAGTTCTAAACATGCTGATTGTAAAAAAGAAAATGGCTATTAGGTTAGCATTAAGATTTAATATTCGTGTAATGCCATTTTTTACGCACAACCAGAGTCACGAGGGCACTTGGAAACGATAAACAACTTAAATGAAGTACAAAGCTATTAATTTTGCCTCTTAAAATAAATTCAATAAACGGCGAAGGCAACATTTTGCATGAGGCTTAAATAACTTCAAACAAATTTATTGTTGCATAAATTTAGCTTTTGCTAATCTTACTCTCGTTGCTTTCAGCTTTAAGGCTCTTTTGAAACAATGTTCGTTGTAATTCAACTGCTTATGACACTTTTAAAGCAGATACAACAATCGGATTTAATATTCAAAATATGAAGAAGCATTGTGTTTATTTAGACAGTTGATCGGGTTAATTTTTTGCCCCCAGGGCGCAATATCCGATGGCACTAATATTATTACGTTTTTCTCATAACCTCAGGCCATGGTGCTCCAATTATTAAATTCCCATTCTTATATTCCGCAGGAATGCGTTTCGAACAATAGCCACGAAAGAAATATGAATCATAAGAATTGAGTTGTATGTTTGAACCGTAGACCATTTTTTCGGACTTAAAATATTCCTTTACTGCACCTAATTCGACCGACCATTTCATTATTGATTAATAAAAATATACATTATACATTATTTATAGCTGGAAGTGGTTCGGGTTAGAGTACCTCGTATTGTTATGAAACAATTTATTGATCATTACGTCTATCGTAAATATTACGACAATCGTTCACAAGACGGAGAAAAAGTTCACAATTTAATGTTGGGTGACATAAATAATCATAAATAGTCCATAAATAAACTAATTTGCTTCCTAATGTCACTGGTATCAAAAGTCTAATTGATTTAATAACATTAAATAAAATATAATCTTGAAATTAATAGTTTCGTATTGACCTTCGACTGGAATAATTAATAAAATCATTCGATTTAAAATAATGCTAATCATAACGACCTTAAGTGAAATTGAATTTCGTGATGGATGTAAAGCGAATTGTATGTGGAATATAAGTCAATTTGCATAATAAGAGGTGAAACATTCGATATATTTATATAAAAATCCACTCATTATCGATATTAAATTCCAATTCCAATATTTTTGAAGTGGGAATTCGTGTAAACATCGATTTAATAGCTATATTAAATTTTAGTATTCCTTGAGCAAACTTTGACATGTTTGCCTCTACTGTTGATATAATATTCTTAAATCCTTCAGTTTATTTTCGAATTAATTAATAATTATATTTGATAATAAATATATTTTTTACACCTATTGATAATAGTAACCGCCTATCGGAAAAAGCTGTAGGCTAAACGCAAAGCAAGATATTTTCATAATATTTTTTGCCGGGTTGTGATGGATGATAAATTACTCTACGACTCAGCTTGAATGCAAATCTTTCAAAGTGGGTCAGCGTGTAGATATTATTTTTCACGTCCAACCACTACTGGAGGACCTTGTCGGTAGGAAGATTGATCTCTTATTGTTTTGTGACATTTTTACGATTCTATTTTGTAATAGAATTTTACAAAGATCACGTATTGTGTGGGATTGCGAAGAGTTTCATTCACAAATTCAAAGAATGGTTTTTTGTGGGTTATACAGTTCCGGTTATTGACAGTAAAATTGATTATGTAGACAGATGCGAAAGCACTTGTGTTCGATGCCATACGTTAAAGAACTCTTACGCAAGTTATAGTAGGTACCGACTTTAAAATGTCTTATGGTTTTGATAGATTATTTTTATAGTACTTATTCTCAATTTCGAATACTTATTTGACATTTGAGTGCAATTGTTTTGTAACTGACATTAGGTACTAGTATCTACCTTTACTTTATATTATAAAGCTGAATAGTTTGTTTAGTTGAACGCGCTTATCTCAGGAACTACTGAACCGATTTTGAAAATTCTTTCAGTAATAGGAAGCTACATTACTCATGAGTGCTATAGGCTTTTTATCCCGGGTAAATAATTAATATCCCGGATAAAAAAATCACGCGGGCGGAGCTACGAGCTATACTAGTTTTTTTTTATAAATCCACAATATTACATATTTGATTGAAAGTCACTTCTTTCAATTTCACAAAACTTACATTTAAACAGAAATACTGTATCTAAACCCAACCGAGGATGAAGAATGGCAATAAGAACAAAATCGGTACTAATAAAGCCGTTGTTAAGTACAACCGCACGCGATCTCGCTTCCCTTGTACCAATCACGCCATTAGCTTTTAAATTGTATACTATAAAATGCAAAAACATGAATCCTGCGCTTTGAAAAGTATTCTTTTTTTAAATAAACATTTAGTGGCCTGTATTAATATGTCAGAAACATGAACTGTGGCGAGATTTTTATTAAAATTTTAATTTCTTGCCAGAAAACCGAAATGACTATGTGATTTTAGGTGAAATTTATTCAGGATATTATTTTTGAGCTTTGCGACGGACGTTTAAACGGTTTTTATTAATGGGGTATTTCAGTCAATTTAAGTATAGTATGTAGATGATATAGATATTATAGTATGGTTTATAGTATAAATCTTATTAATAACTAGTCTTTAATGAAATTAAAAACAAACGAATATTACTGGCTAATTAAAAACACGAAAAACAAAAAATAAACGTCAAATCAATTTGAAATAAGAAGCGTTAAGGAGTTTTGGCGGGAACTTGGAAGTGTCATGAGGTGCTCTTGTTTTAATTCATTATTTTGGTGATACTTAGTGTTATATTGCATAATTATGGTGGTATATTATCCAATATAGTTCTATTAAAGAGCTCAAATGAAGTGAATTGAAATAATTGTGCTAATAAAGTGTTTTTTGTTGCCGCCAAAACTCCTCGATAAAGTCTTGGTAAGGTAGCCACTGCTTTACTTCGATATACTGCAGATAATAAAAAAAGACAACACAAACTTGACAATGGCAAAATGTGAACACAAGTGCCATTAAAAAAAAAAAAAAAAAAAAGAAGCTTTAATGAGAGCAATATTTTTCACGTAATTGTACATACCAGCGGTATATACACACTACCTACCATACACATACATCGTTATATATTATAGATAGTTACCGTTCAGTGCTCGTGCGAATGTATCATGATGAACTATTTCGAAGAAGCCCATTAACGGTTCGGAGTCCTCTTTATGGCGACGGATTCACAAAATGTAATGATGATGATGACTTATGTAACGTAATCATCTGTAACATTTGACGCGGACGTTGGTTATGGTAGCGATAGCAAACAAGGTGTTGTAATTACTAGCTTATTGTTCTAGTATACCATACCATACCATACCATACCATACCATACCATACCATACCATACCATACCATACCATACCATACCATACCATACCATACCATACCATACCATACCATACCATACCATACCATACCATACCATACCATACCAGCCCTGTTTTATATACTGCCCACTGCTGAGCACGGGCCTCCTCTACAACTGAGAGGGTTCAGGCCTTAGTCCACCACGCTGGCCTAGTGCGGGTTGGCGGACTTCACATACCTTCGAAATTCAGAGAACTTCTCAGGTATGCAGGTTTCCTCACGATGTTTTCCTTCACCGTTAAAGCGAGCGATAATTCACAAAGAATACATGTGTATTATTCTAGTATAGTATGAAGTTACTATGTACTGATTTAATATTATTTTTGTTTCTTTTAAGTTGAGATGTTTAATATCATTTTGTTATTATGTTGATGGTGTAACACCATTTTTGTATCGTATAAATTGTATAATATAATACGTGCTTACAGTATTGACAATTTTATTTCAGTTCTATTATAATAAATAGGTGACTCCTTTATATTTACAATAATATTTGTCTAAGATTTAATATGGAATTCATGTCGAATTGGGTCGATACTCAAATTAATCCATTGATCGAATGTAGGGCAAGTACAAAATAACAAATTTGTTTATTTATTCCGACATCATACAGAGTTCAATTTCTGTCCTAGATTTGATAAGTCGTACGATGTGTTGAAATTTATTCTAACAAATATTAGAGACAGGGTTGGTTGGAAGGTAATAGATATATTTTGTACGTGATTTGATTGCGAGTATGAGATACACAAGGTAACCACATTAATGGCTAGTTCCAATGAATCACATTTCATGTCAGTGGGTGCGTTCTGGCAACTGTTGAAGGAAATTGTCGTTTATTTTATTTGTTTACTAGTTTTTGCCCGCGGCTCCGCACGCGTGAATGAGTTTTCCCGGGATAAAAGTCCCGCTTTATATTTTCCCGGGGTGAAAGGCCTATGTGTTAATCCAGGACATAATTTACCCGTGTGCCAAATTTCATCGAAATCCGTTCTGTAGTTTTTGCGTGAAAGAGTAACAAACACCCATACATCCAGACATCCACACATCCATATATCCATACTTACAAACTTTCGCGTTTATAATATTAGTAGAATTTAAAAAGGTATTTCAACAGTATACATAATAATACTTATTGTACGCATACACAAACACCTTAAAGTATGTGTTATATCTATAATGCTCTATATATTCTTTTTCTGATTTATCGCTCTCAGTAGTAAAGGAGGTCCGCGCTGAGCAGAAATATTACTGGCCTGATAATATTGTATTAAATGCACTTGCCATGACAGGGTAAAAATATTATTCAATTTATGAAATACTTTTTTGTTGACGCTACTCGTGTTGACGATTAAAGTAATATGCCGTAACATCCAAGAGTCCATCATTACGTCCCAGGGTAATCTGCGTATAGGCAGGTAGACCGATGCCGAAAACTTGGACTAACTATATAGATATTGTACAGTTATTGCAATTTCAATGTAGTTAAGTGGCTTCTATTTTGTAATATTTGCTTTCCGCATATAACGCAGCTGTTTCTGAGAGTACGTGCTGGTTATGATTGGAACGACATTTTTGATTCATTGTAACATGATTTAGTATTGTTTTTTTGCTTTTCACGGTTTGTTTATTAGATAATGAAACACTGGTATTTTAATTAAATGTATCAAGTCAATAATTAAGTTACAAATACCTATATATTTCATAGGATATAGTAGTTTGCTGGACTAAAAAGTTTAAATCAAAAAGATAGATACACTTGGTTAACGTTTATTAAATTATTTCAATTAAAATAAAAGCAGTCATGAGCTAACTGAGTTCCCACATTAGTACAATACCGATGTGCTTCGTCAGCGTCATAACTATTGGATCTATTGTAGTCATTGCATGCACCAAATTACAGTGAAAACTCAAACCAGAAGCGACCGGATCAACAACCGTAAGCAATAATCATTACTCTCCACTCATCAACCTTGAAAGTCTCTTTGTCTCGGGTCGGCTTGTTGTCGACTTGTTACTAAATAAAAAATAAAAAGATATCATCAAACTTGTATTATAAAACCTCACGCAATCGGCTGCGGGAAAAAAGTTCGAAATAATTTCTCGACTCGCATTGGAATGGGCGTCGGTTTTGTTACGAATTGTGTTTGTGTGCTAAATGGTTTTATTCGTTATCTGATGTTTGTTTACTGGCCTATTATTATTTTGAATTATGGGGAACTAGTAATTTACGAGGTAATTATTATTTAAAAAAAACTTTTTAACAAAAAATAGCACCGACTTCAAAACCCACTATAAGGAAAAAAATAACTTGTGCTTTGCTTATGGTTTATAAGGAAATTTTAATAATACCAATATTATATACATTGCCATTCGTGTGATTATATTAATGTACAATGAATAAATCTTTGGAGTCGGTGTCGGTCATAAAAAAATAGTGTAAGTGTAAACCAACGCGTCATACAAGAGCTGTATATGACCAAGGTTTTATTTACTATTTCCCTAGTAACAAATTCCCTAAACAGTAAAGGGAATTTCTTGAAATCTTGTATCAAAATATTTGTCATCTCGTTGTATTGCGAAAAATAAATTGAGGACTGTTTGCAAAACTTGGAGAAGTGTAGTTAAGAAATCCTTAAGTGCCAAAAAATGTGTGGTCATTACCGTTTAAAGATATTGGGAATTATGAGTTGTCAAATGTGAGAGAAGCGACATGAGCAGGGCACTTAATTGTTCATATCGCTGCAAAAATCTCTGAAGAAGAACTTATGCATTTTTTTCTTTGTTATGATCGTGAGAACCTTTCTTCATTATTGCCACTAACGCATTCAACTAAAATTTTTTTTTTTTTTTTTTTCTTTATTTAACCTGGGAGTTTAGTCGAACAGTGACTATGCCACCCCCGTAAAATCTTATAAATCTAATTTTAACATAAATAACAATATAACCACCCAATTCTTAATGTTTGTAAAGCAATTCGACGGTTAACGGCCAAAACGTCGTAAGCGACATTTTTTACGAAATAGAGTTATATATACCGTTAGAATCGGCTTTTTTTTCTCCGTCGTTTGGTCTAAGTTTCATGACGCTACAAGAATTTTTTTGTCGCTTAAGCGGGCACAAATTTAGGGCAATACCATTAAATTTGTCGTCGTAAACGACGGACTTATTTGTGTTTTTTTTTATTATGGTAGTTGGACGAAAACAGTTCTTCAAAATTGACAGTTATGCTATTTAGGCTTTATGTAAAATATTGTTTCTTGCACGTTAACCTGTTTGGGCTGGAAACATTTTTTACAAATAAATAGATTACTCCAATTTTGCTTACATATTCTTGGTCTAATTTCTGCTTAGGACATTAGGTCTCATTCTTAGAAAAAAATAATTTTCATTTAATACGTTTAGATCGAATTTTCAAAACTTTATTTGGCGTTTAGTCCTTTTTTTTCGAGTCCCTATGTCAATTATCCATGACGCTTAATATAAATCGCTCAAACAAACCTCACCTAAAATATTGTCGCTTATCCTTTTTTTTCCCCCCGATAAATTTTAACAGAATGGTGGTTAGATAAAAAGGTAAAACGAAAATTAATAGTTAACCCAATTCGAATAAATCTAATCGTGAAGAATTTGGCGATTGGCTTGTCCAACAAAAATTAAACTCTTTCACTCGTTTGAATCAAATGGGGTTATAGTTGAACAGCGAACATCCAGTGCTCACACGACTACGGCATAAGCACCACATGTGCGCGTGAGTCATTTTGGCACGCGGTCTTGTGTCTACGTAAACTGTTAAAAAGGTAAGTTCATAGTTTATCTTATTGATAATAATTGTATGTAAGTATTGCCATTTATTTATTTAGATATAAATCACACATAATGTCAATATGAGTGGTTAAATGCGTATACGCTATATTAGTTTTTGAATGCTTTATTTGTTAGGTAGCTTTGCTATGCTTTGATTTGGTTGTGATCATCATTATTTTAGCTAGAAAACGAAATATAAGTGTATGTATACTGTATCTTTAGAACAGGTGGTAACAGGTAGCGCAACTTGATGAAGACTAAGATTACTCCATGTTCAGGGGATCACGACCCTCAGCACTGAGGAAAACGATGCAAGGAGGAGGAGGAGATACAATTTTCCTATGTTACTGTAACGATTTTATTGAGATAAAAAACATTCTGCTAGGAAGCTTATTCACTCATTTTGAACGCTTTAGTGTATTGGTAATGTAATGTCATTATTGTATTGCGGTACAACTCTCATGCTCAGCTCTCGGATTCGATTCCTGGGTCGAGTAAAATAATATTTTGATTTTATGCTCAGTATCAGCCTGGTAAATGGCAATTGACTCGCCCCCTATTACATGGGACCTAACATAGCTGGGTGAAAAATTGCTGTGAGAACACCTCTGCCTACCTTCGAATGTAATTAAGTATGTATACTATTGTATATGTGCCTATATACCTCGCTATTACATAGTATTAGTGACGTCTTGAAAAACACTTGATTAGTAATTGGTAGATTGTTAGGACACCTTATCTTCTAGTCCTGGAGAGCATCCTTGATGTTTCAGCACTTGTTAGATTGTGCTATTGTACCTATTATATAATACTATACAATATTATATAGACAAAATAACCCCCGACACAAAAATCTCTAAAAAGTAAAATAATAAAAGTGTCTTTGTCGTTAAGTACCTAGTAATATTTTGACCCAAGCATTGTCGCGTCGGGGGACTGCTAAAGAAGTATTTTCGTCTCCCTAGTCCTGAATTCGGTCCCCCGACGTGAAGACGCTTAGCTCAAACTATTACTAGGTACTTAAACGACAAAGACACTTTTATTATTTTACTTTTTAAAGATTTTTGTGTCGGGGGTTATTTTAATTTTTATTTCAAACTTTTTAAATTACTTTATTCTCCATCATGGGACCTTGATAATCAACTATCTAACACTTACTCGATGAGACCATCCTTATGAGACCAAACACGCTATATCTGCTATAAGTTGCTAAGGAGTTGGGTATCCCGCAGAATACTTGATGCTGCAGCATCAGCTCATGTTTAAAAATATTTCCGAAGTCACAGTACACCAAATTTAAATTTAATCGGGCTTTTTAAATTGGAAACGAGCAGATAATCTTCAAACGCCTGAACAGATCTTCATAAATTATAGCTAAAAACCATCGTGATCATATCAGCTTTCAAACAAAAAAAAACCGCGTCAAGATTGGTCTATTCGTTTGAGAGCTACGATGCGCCAGACAGACATACAGATACACATCCTAAACTTATAACAACCCGCTATTGTGTCGGGGGTTAAAAATTTAAGTACTTAAATCATAATGTATCGCTTTGGATAGTTATCTGTAGTAGTATTAATATAGGTATATACCTAATTAGTTTAGTTACATACACCCATTTAGTACGTAAACCCATAGAGTATAGATGTTGCCCGACTTCATCCGCGTGAAAGACATTTCACGGTGTAAAAATCCTACTGTGTACTTTTCACTGTAGCTATCCATAGTGTTATCGGTACGACGCCATCAACATCACTGCCTAGGTGGCGTAGTTGTATCACGGTACGACTGCAATGCTGAGGTCTCGGGTTCGATCCCCGGGTCGGGCAAAGTGATATTGGACTTTTCTATTTAGTATCAGCCCGGAGTCTGGAATTTGTGCCCGATATGGCGATAGGCTCGCCCCCTATCACATAATGGGACGGAATACGCTCGGCGAAAAGTGGGTGCACTAGTTGCGCCTCTGCCTACCTCTTGCGGGATGAAAGGCGTGAGTATGCGTATGCCATTAACATCAATTACTATACTCAGATAAAAAAAAAACAAATATTGCCTACGAGTGCAATTAACCATGATTAAAAGTAGCATAACATACGCTAATCTGATATGGTCTATGTCTGTGCCATATATTATGCAAATCCATTCAGCAGTTTGTGTTTATTTCTCACAAACATCCAAATTCATACAAACTTTCGCATTAATATTAATAATTATTATTACATTATAGTAAGACAAGATTTTTCCGTTTCAGGCAGCCCATTTTGTCTCAAAAACATCGTGCATCGGACATCATCGGCAAAGCATTACATAAATCAAACATATGCCTCCATACTCGAAGAAAACTTTATTTCGACAATCTAGAGAAAATAAAGACTGATTTAAGAAAAACAAAATATTTTTTTATATCCCAGGTCTCTGGGTGCAGATCCTATGGAATTATGGTTATTTTATAAGAAAATCACACAAAGTGCTTTCTTGTTTTTTAAGGAGCTGAATGTATGTTTTATAAACTGTTCATTTATTACAATTTCCCTGTCTGTTTGTCACTACCCAAGAGTCGGTTATATGATATTTCGTGCTACTTGATAAACAAAAAAACTCACAGTATGCTCTTTTTCCATCATTTAAACAAAATGAAAAAGGCAGTAACATCATTTAGGCTGGAAGAGGATCAGTGAGTTGTTTCATTTACGACGTTCTTCCTGTTAGTAAAATCAGGTACATTTGAGGGTAAGCGACAGTAAATAGTGTTAAAACGGTGATTTATATTAATTTAACAATGCAGTTTTGAAGAAAACCATTTAAAAGCTATATGGTTAAAATTTGAAACTTTTGGAATCAAAGGAAAAATTTATATGATTTTTTTTCGGTTATTTTCAACTTTAAACCACTCTCCTGTAAAATTTGTAAAGTGGCGGTTATCCCCTTTTGGCCGTTAACCGTCGATTATTGTTTAACAATTATCTGGGTACTATGATATACAGTCATGATTGCTACTCTGAATCCTCTATAAAGGAAATATATATATTTAGTAATTTTTTGGCGTCATCAGATGTTGGTGAAGCCAATAAGCTGTTACAGACCCCTGTATTGTTATTACCATCATTTAAGAAAAAGTTACGTCTCCAGGCCGCGCTCCGGGAACACTCCATCAATATATGTTGAACGTCCTCAACTATATTACAAACAGTGCACTTTGGAGTGTTCGACAGTCTCATTAAAAACTTAAATTTGTTTGAAGGTATGTGCCCGGAACGCAGTCTGAGTAAGGCGACAGTCTGTTTTCTACTCATTTTTGACTTATCGAACCACGGGAAACGAGGAAGTTCGCATTGCATTGTTTTGTACCAAATCCCTTTGGATAACGAGCGTTCATCAAAATATTCCTGCCAAATCTGTCTACATGTTGTCTTAATCGTACCTAAAACCTCGTTGTGTAACGGTAAACATGTGTATAAGATACCTTCACTTATAGCCAGCTTTGCAGCTTGATCTGCTTCCTCGTTTCCCGCGATTCCAATGTGAGAGGGCAACCATTGCATGATAATCGTTTTGTTTGCTTTTTCAAGTCTACAGATGGAGTCAAGGATGTTGTAGGCTATCGGATATCCTCGAAGACTCGAGGTTATCCGAGCCAAGTGTAAAAGTGCGCTTTTCGAATCAGTCAGGATAACAATATTATCCTTATCTACCAGAAAAGCATAGGCCAGTGCCTCAGAAATTGCTATTAATTCGGTATGCATTATAGAGATATTGGCATTAATCTGTAACTTAACACGTATATTTGCCTGGGGATCGAAGAATGCTGCCCCACATAAAGTATCATCCTTGGATCCATCAGTAAAAAGAGTATAGAATGATGCGTAGTCCTGACTGAGCATTTTCATACAGTTGTTTTTCATTAAATTCGTTTGCAGTGTCCTTTTAGAACCAGTGATACCTTTCACATCAACCTTAATAACATTGGATAAATCAAAGCTACTTAGCCATAAATCCAATGAATAAATACCTAATTTTTTTTCAGAGTATACATAATGATCTTTGTACTTCTCGTGTATGGTCAACATTAGAGGCATTTTCTTCCTTCGCCAATATATATTATTAGCTCTGCTCAGCTGATCAATAACATGGGTAGTTGTATTATCTTTTAAGGACTTAGATTTAAACAGAAATTTGCTAGCTAAATAAGTTCGTCGAATATGTAACGGAGGAAGACATAATTCGCTCTCCATGACATGTATTGGGGTGCTTTTAATATAACCTCCAATAACACGCATGGCTTGGTTCTGTACTCTGTCAAGTTTGCTCAAATGACTAGTTATACTGTTATCATATAGGAAACTACAATAATCAAGTCGGCTGCGAATAGTTGATATATAAAGTCGCCTGAGGTGAACCGGGTGAATTCCCCAGTTGGTGCCAGCAAGAACTTTGAAAACATTTAAAAATTTTAAAGATTTATCTCTTATTTCATTAATATGTCGTCCCCATTTAAGATTTTTATCAAGCCACATGCCTAAATACTTCACAGAATCTACTTGCTGAATATGCCTATTGTTGTTTCTCAATCTCATCTGAATATTATTGACCGTTTTGCCTCTGCTGAACACACACGTTTTAGATTTACTATAAGATATTTTAAGACCTATTTCATCTAAAAGACTACAGAATATATTAAGTGCTCTCTGTGTATCGGCCACTGCATGGGATAATTCCCCGGTGGTACTATATATGACGAAATCATCCGCGTATTGTGATATAAAAACATTTCTAATACTTTTACAAAGCTTAATCGTCGCAATATTGAATAATATGGGAGATAAGGGGTCTCCCTGTGCAATACCTATGCTAGTAGTTCTATTAAGGGTTTTTTTATCAGCTTGAATTGAAAGATGCCTTTCACTTAAAAATTCCCATAAATAACTGCACATCTTGGATCCTAACCCAAGTATGTCCATGATATTGAGGAGGCTTGGAACATTCACATTGTTATAGGCATTGTCAATGTCTATGAAACACCCTAATGTAGATTGTCCCTTTGCAAAGCCGGTCTGAATTCTAGTAACGAGTCTCATGAGGTTATCCAAACAAGACTGAGATCTTCTAAAACCGATTGTTTCTTTTGAGAAGCAGTCATTTTTTTCGAGGTACCATTCAATTCTATGCGTTAGAATAGTGTGAAATATTTTGCAAGGGCACGATAACAAAGCAATAGGTCTAATGCCAGAGATCCCACGATTTTCAGCTCTTGGCTTCGGTATAGGAATTATATGAATAGTTTTCCATTGTATGGGGACAAAACTATTCGCCAAAAATTTGTTGTATAGAGAAGTTAGTATATGTTTTCCAGAATCGGGCAAATGACTTATCATAGAGTATGATATATTATCTATTCCGGGAGCAGTGTCTGATCGCTTAATACAATTTTTTAATTCCTGTATCAAAATTGGAGCACCAAGTTGAGGATTATCTGAATTAAATTTAGGTTGCTGAGATTTAACAAAGTCAGGTGCTAAGCTACATAGAAGTGATTCTAGGCTTTCTCGTTCAATGCTGGGTCTAGTTGATCTATAACCCTTCATCCACTTCATACGATGCCACATCTCAGTTGAAGAGGTTACATGATCAATACTATCACAGAAAGTTTGCCATGATTTTAATTTCTCTCGACGTATCATTGATTGAGCAGAGCTGATCTTACTTTGTAATAAATTTAGATTTTCAGGAATAGGATTTCTTCGAAATTTTGTGAGCGCCAAACGTCTTACAGCCACAGCGCGTGATAAAGTTTCATTCCAATAAGATTTAGGTGAAAATCTGTTAGGGCTCAGTGGGTTGATGTTTACATTGCTTGTTGGAATGAATTTGTCTGCTGCACTATTTATTATATTAGTAAACTCATCATACGCCGTTTGATGAACTTCCGAAAAATTAAAATTTATCAGCCGTTGCTCTATATATTCTGTGTATCCCGACCAGTCTGCTTGTTTAAAATTCCTCCGTTTTCGTTGATAGTTGAATTTTACAATAGCCGTACTGATTTTAATCATTAGGTGGTCACTCCCTAGGTTCTCAGTCATTACCTTCCAGTTAAATTTAATTGCAATGTCGGATGAGACAAATGACACATCAGGAGATGTTTTACGGATTATATTATTTGTAAGCTTGACTCGAGTAGAACCGCCGTCGTTCAATGACATGAAATTATTATCTATAGCAGCATCGAAAATTTGAGTGCCTCTAGAATCTGTTTTAGTCGACCAGTTGGAATGGTGACCGTTGTAATCTCCTGCGATAAGAGTCTTCTGTCTGCTTTGAGAAAATAAGGCGTACCAGTCTCTGAGAGTAGTATTAACAGATGGGGGACAATAAATGGCGACGATATTTTCCAAATGTTCACAGTTGTCAATTTTGAGGTGAAGTGTTTCAATATATGGATTGGCGTATATTGTGTGAACTTTGTGTGCCTTGATTGTCCAATGAGTCAGTACTGCTACACCACCAAATCCATCGTGGCGGTCGGTTCTAAATATGTTGTAGCCACTTACCTGGATATTGCTACCCGGTTCAAACCAAGTTTCACTTATGATCGCAATGTGGATTTTTTCCTGGTTTAAGAGTAATTCGAACTCGGACTTCTCGAATTCTCATAATACATAAATAATATAAATGCTTACCTAATGTCATTAAAGAAATTAAAAATATATTTCTCAGTTACGTTCTTTGTAGTTATTAAGTAAGTAGGTAATTTATATGCGAAAAGATACTGTCATAGAGCATTATTAATTTAAATATAATTAATCCGAAGATCTTATGCATATTCTTTCCAAATTGCTAGAGACTCTTTATAAATAGGCATTCATAAAGTCAGAAAGTGCGAAGCTCTTACCAAATCATTTGTTTACGTTACCATAATATATTTGTGTTACGGTACGACTGTAATGCTGAGGTCTCGGGTTCGATCCCCGGGTCGGGCAAAGTGATATTGGATTTTTCGAATCAGTATCAGCTCGGAGTCTAGAATTTTTGCCCGATATGGCGATAGGCTCGCCCCCTATCACATCATGGGACGGAATGCGTACGACGAAAAGTGGATGCACTAGTTGCACCTCTGCCTACCCCTCCGGTGATAAAAGGCGTGAGTATGCGTAATATATTTCATTTATGTTTTTCAATAACTCGCACGTCTAGGGAGCGATATAAACTGTTCCCACACGAAACTGTTATTCCTTTATTGTTATAGCGAACCAAATCCTCGTAGACAAAGCGAACGCCAGATAAAGTTCATAGAAAGTATATTTTCTACTGAGAGGCAATAACTTTTTAGGGCCCACCATGAAAGTAAGTTTTACGATTGTTGCGAATTAATATCTGAAAAATGGTTTTGTACCCTCATATCTTGCCGATAAAGTTGGTTATCGGGGAAAATTGCTGTAATATAATTTTAGAGATTTGTTGCACGGTTTCCTTGTTACAATGAACTCGTTTGTAAGTGAATTGGAGCCATTATTTTTATAATTTGCTAAATTAGTGGACGTTAATGTAGCCTAAACAATAACGAAAAATAATAGTTGCGCTGACTTGAAAAGAGCTACTGTTTTATATGGCTACTTAAGATTTCCCTAATTGTAATGCATAATATTGTATTCACGCTAAAACTATTATTTTCGAACCATTTCAAAGAGTCGTAACCAATAAAATCACGATTGGCCACGTTTTGAGAAAGCCACATATATAATATAACCTAGATATACATAGACAGATAAAACATAAATCTAAAAAGGATATAAAACCATTAATTTCACATATGATCACCATTAGTACAAATCTTGCCAAAAGCAGAAGATAACATGAGGATTTACTCTTACATAAACGGATAAAAACGAATATGTTAAGAGAGGTAAATTGATAAAATATTACGGAAAAATAACCCACAGTTATAATAATATTTATAAGACTCTTTTATAAATGTTTCGAATTCGTATTAACCTATTTACGTATTACCTAAATATGAAAATAAATGCGAGGGAAGTACTTGCGGAAAATAAAACCATATTGGAGGCGCGCGTTGATTTTTAAAAGGCTAGTGGGATTCTTAGAAGCACCGCGGGTATATAGATTTTTTGCGTATAAAAATACACATAGTACACACACTCACGCTTTTTATCTCCAAAGGGGTAGACAGAGGCGCAACTAGTGCACGCACTTTTCGCCGTGTATTTCATCTCATGATGTGATAGGGAGCGAGCCTAGTGCCATATAGGGCACACATTTCAAATTCCGGGCTAATACTGAGAAGAAAATCCCAAAATAACTTTTGTCGACCCGGGATTCGAACCCTATACCTCTGAGTGCAAGTCGTACCGCGTATGCAATACAACTATGGCACGGAGGCAGACGAAAGACCAATTTGGATAAAATCATCATCATTATCCACATGACGTCCACTGCTGAACATAGATCTCCCCTGAAGAATTTCAGACGGAACTGTCAAAAGCGACCTGCATCCAGCGTATTCCTGCGACCTGTATCAAGTCGTCTGTCCACATTGGATAAAATGGCAATAATTTATTTATACACAATAAAACATATAAATTGTGTTACACAAAAAGAAAAGTAAATGTTCACGTAAATACATTTCTTGTTCATTTAAAGACTGAAGTTAAAATAATATTCTGTCGGATATCTTTCCATTATTAAATTGTAAAGTTATTATCCCCGCTTTGAATTTTATGCAATATTCCTTAGAGAAATTGCTGCGTACTGTAGTCAAGGTATTTTTTTGAGAGCCAAAATGTTTAACAATTCACCACGAGCCACAAATCCATTTTCATCGCTTGTGCAAATTTAATATATCGCAAACTCTGGACGTAGTAGATCTCATACAGAGCACCTCGAAAGGAATACAGGTACGCAATGAGGGTATATAAAAAAGAGATTGGTTTTTACACGTGTTCCAGAATATTTTGAGGATAGTACGTTACCCACTCTTAAATATTTATGAGTTTCTTTCCGTACCATACATGTTATTTATTATTTACGTGTTTGTACATTGCCTTCCTGAGGCCTCTGGACAATGCATGCCCTAAACGGATTAACATGATATTCAGAGGATATATTTTTGGATATACTTATCTCATATACGTTTATGTAAGAGCGATGATGAGGCAGAGGCTAGAACGAGCTATGGTATAATATATTTATGTACTGAAGGGCGAAAGAAATGGTGGGAAATGAGCCATACAGACATCCGGTAGAATCATTTTACACTTTGTTGATGTCTTAAGGTGGCGTTCAAGCGATAATCATATTTTTATTACCATTATAAAAATGAATTACTTACCTCAAATGTAAAATACAGACAACGGAAAACCACACAATTAAGCCACAACAAAAACACACGGCCCATCACACGTACTTGACGTTATACGTAAAAAAAAAAAAATCGGCCAAACAGTCCCAAAGTAAGTTTGGTATAACAGGCCGGAACGTCTACCGCGCCTCAACTTTCCGAGCTTCGACGCCGTAAAAAGTTCTTTTTGTTATTTTAAGCGCTCGGCCGCCACCTAAAAAGGTCGTCTAATTTGTCGGACGGAATTCGACATTATTACTGCCGTCCATTGTTTGTGTTACGATTATCGCGGGGGTTAAATAGCGCGTTTAAACGCGGAGTTTTTCAACTCCCACTTTAGTAGGGGCGAACTTAAAAGGGTTAAGCTGGCTTTAATTGTAAACTGCTTGCGTTCCTCTTTTGTTCTGGATTTCGTGATTTCAAATGTTCTGCTGATTGCGGAAGTGTGGAGTTAGTTCGCTCAACAAGAAATTATTTTATCAAAGTTTTTGGTTATTAGTGATTGTACTTGTTTCCAAAATAATATAAACTAGCTTTTGCCCGCGTGAATGAGTTTTCCCGGAATAAAAAGTAGCCTATATGTTAATCCAGGACATGATCTACCCGTGTGCCAAATTTCATCGAAATCCGTTCAGTAGTTTTATGTGAAAGAGTAACAAACATCCATACATCCATACTTGAAAAATTTCGCGCTTATAATATTTTTAGGATGTTTCCTAAACTCTTGAGTAACAAATTAAACTTAAAACACCATACTAGTATTCATACATCAGCCATTCGTCCATCGCAGGACTTGTCTTTCCCAAATTGCGATGCCATCGACAGTCCTCTTCCGCCCTCGTATATCCATAAGTCTACAAGAATGTAAATGTCAGTTTTAGTCTAGATTGTAATTTCCTTCTCCAAATATGATTTTCCCAAAGACATTGTGCTACATTCTGTAGGATATTATAAACAAAATTATTTCACTAAACCCTAACCGGGTGTAAACTAGTTTATCCCTGAGATAGGGGCTTGTAATTTTCCTTTAGCATCACCGTCCTTAGGTGAGAACCACTTGTGTACGATGACGTCACTAATACCTAACCTAACCGTGTCTTATACGATGGTGGAGATAGTACACGTAAGGTTTGAACTTCGAACATTTAATGTATGTAGAGTGGGAAGTAGAAAATATTATTTTACAAAATTGAAAGGTGTTTCTCAGTGCTACCATTTTTATTACAAAATTTGTTCTTTGAATAACCGTTTTTTGATATCGATTCCCAGTATTTTAGTTTGGTTTTAGTAAATAAAGGATTATCTAAACACATTTTATTTACTTTTGTCCATTCTATAAAGGTACGTCTATGCATTGTATCTACTTTTCAGTGAGAATCAAACTTCAGAGAAGTCCACAGTGTTCGCAGGAAATATTATCCCAAATAAAGTGCACAATTTCGAAACCAACTTCCTATTTCAAGCTTAGATTTAGTTAAACTGTTTTTATAAGAAATTGTAACATAATACTACTGAGCATTATATTACACATACAGATCCGTACTAGTAGGAAAATGGATTAGGAAAATATATAGGAAGTGGGCTTTCACTCGATAAGTAGAACGCGGCCTAGAAATAATTCTCTATTAGATGGACTGACCGATATTTCATAAGTATTCGTAATGAATGAGTTATTTTTATACGGTAGCTGAATACTATGTGCATGGGAAGTGGGAACTGAATCCCAACAAATGCATACATACATAAACTCACGCCTTTCTCCCATTGGGGTAGGCAGAGACTATGGAGCGCCAAGTGCTACGATCCAAGCATACCTCTTTCGCTTCTTCCACAGTCATCAGTCTCTTCGTAAATGCTCGTCGGTTACGAGAACTCCTTATTTGACACTTCCTTAAGAGGTCGCCAATTTGGTCCATGAAGGTACGTCTAGGACGTCCCCGTCCGTCACTACCACTTACTATCGCGACATAAATTTCTTTCGTTACTGTCCTTTCATCCATCCTTAGAATGTAGCCAAACCACCAAAGCATTCCTTTCTCAATCTTAGTCACTACATCTTCTTTCAATGCACATTTTTCTTTTATCACGCTATTCCTCACTTTATTACTTACTTTCAGCCCATAAGCCCATACATACTTCTCAAAGCTCTCATTTCCATTGCATTTACTTTACTTACATGCTTGCTCTGCAATACCCACGACTCACTCCCATACATTAGTGTTTGCACCAGGACTCCTTGGTGAAGCCATAATCGAGTACAAGGCGCCATTAACACTATTTCCCATTTTTACTCTTCTTTCAATATCCCCGTCACACTTTCCGTCTCGAGTGAACATACATCCTAAATATACAAATTCGTTCACTTGTTCCACTCTTGCATCTCCTATCATTATGTTGCACTCGGTTCTCGGCTCATCCCTCTCCAGAACCATTACTTTCGTCTTTTTTATCCGACTGCGAAAGAAGGAGGGTTATTACGTTTACTTTCATGCCTTTTTTCTCAAATGCTTCATTCAATATAGTGACCAACAAACGGTCACAGGAAATATGGGTGACCGCTTACTTAAGCGATGGTAGGATGATACGCATTCAGACCGGACTCGAGAGAGAAAGGGGAAGCGCGGAAAAATTTGAAGGGGAGGCCTTTGCTTAGCAGTCTGACAGAGCCTTGAAAAAACTGAATGTTATACGTTCATTATTGGAGATTTATGATTACTCAATTTGAAAACGTTTAGAAAATATCTTTCCGCGCCCTAATATCACAAAAGAGTATTTTTTTATATTACTAATTTTGATAGCTGCTTGGGATTTTTAAATACTGAGCGGTATTTTGTATACATTGGTAATAGAGTAAGTTTACAAGATCTTAAGTCTATACATTAAAATAAAATATTTCGGTTAATTCATTTCCGCATCAAGTAGAACCGCTGAACAGATTCGCTAAGCAGTTAATATGTTCCGTTTTCTATAAAAAAATAATAAAACGGAGACACCGCCGCACAGTTCCATTAAAAAGTTAAGTCGTATGCATTAACTAAAAAAATCACGTTCCGCAATCTCATTTGGAAGATGCTTATCAGTTTAAACCTGCACATTTACCGATACAAAATAATGAGCTAAAACAACACAGTGCCAAACACCAGATTGGTGCATCAAGCCGTATTGATAACGATGCCTTAATAAGGTGTGAAGGTAACTACGCTTTAACTCACTATCTCAACTTCAGTCTATCAACCCGATCCAAGCTTATCAACAATCGCTCCTCTTAATTGTTGCTCAGCGCATGTTGGAGCCTTAATTAGTGAAAATACCCACCGCGTATCACACGGTACATCTTTGATTTTGAATGCAATTATTGTTCGCTTGATAAAGAGTTCGCTTCCAACTAGATGGCGCCAGTAATTTTTATTGGATGTGTTTATGCATTATCTAAGCTCTTGCGTGGATGATGCTCACTCTATTAATCTTAATATTGGTTAAGCAGTCTGTGAAGCTAAAGTAGGGATGACGTATGTGCGATTGGTCTCCCGTGTCAGTTTGTAATGTGATTCATTAGTTCTGTCTAGACAAAACCTACAACATTTACCTGTCACATAATCCCGATATTCATTATGTTTTTTTTTATCCAAAAATATAACAAAACGAAATGTATATTCTGTATATTCGGAAGACAATTTCATAAAATATTATTTCTCGTAATGATTTATGTCATATAAGTAAACAGTTAATTATAATTAATTTATAAATTACCCCGTATTTTGGTTTGAATATCGTAATGGGCAATAGAATTTCATTTGTGCAATCTTTGTACACAGATTGCACTAATGAAATTTTATTGCCCATTACGATATTCAAACGAAAATATAAATATAATAAACAAATTCACGGCAAAACAAATAACCAAGTGAATTTGTTTTGAAATATTTCCCGGTTGTAAAATGATAGTGCTACATTCAATTTTATTCACGCCTGAAAAGTGTACTCTGTTACTGCCTTTCTACAAGGAGTAATCCAATAAATTCCTGGAAACCACTTCTCCTTTCAAACATTTCTGTTATGTGAATACTAACTAAAATAGAAGACCGCTTTCCAAATTAGATCTAAAATTAAAGTTTTGTAAATTAAAACATTTAAGGGAAGTGTCAATTTTAAAAGTAAGCTTTGTCTATAGGGATTCAAGCATATCGATACCTCCCACGTAAGTTGTTGTATGCCACAAAAATGCCGTTTAACGTTTTTACTGAAAACTATCCTAATTTCCATTATTTAATGCATTCAAAGTGAAAAAATTACGAAAACACGATTTTTTCAAGGATTTTCCAGACGTATTTTGTTGTAACTTCCGAACGAGAACGGACTACAATAGTGTATAGACCTTTGCAATGGTTTACGTGGGGTGTGGGACGGGGAGAATTACGCGCTTGCGTCTCGTATTGGTCACATACAACAGAAAACGCCGGAGTTTCAACCGGCCGCACGCGGAAGGAAGGAAGCGGTTAAGTTCTCTCAAAATTAACTCACGTAATTTAATTACTTAAAATATATTATAACAATGAAACGTACAAGTATAACAAGAAGGCGTAGACTATTTGTTTTGGTCAATAATACGAGTACACAAAATAGTAACTCCGAGACACCCTTTCAAAATAATAATGTTTCTTTAGATGAAATAGAACTAAATAGTTTTCGTGATTCAAGCCTCCGAAATATCATAGATATGTTTTTATTTGCAATATTTTATTGACACTTATTAGGTTAATGTTACTTTTTGATGGTGATACCAATCTAAAATGTTGTATAGATTAGTTACAATATTATACGTCGTTGAGCATTCATTAAAAATATTATACATAATACATACAACATTTTACGTTTACATTAAAATTAAAATATTGTTGTATGTTATAAATAAAACATTCTACTTCGGGAATGGTTATTTTAAACTGTGTTGTATAGTAAAATGCTATTTTATACGTTGCTATTACTTTTTTTTTACTCAAATTCAATGTTGTATGTTAAAAATCTATTCTAAAATTGGGTTTTAAAAGTAATATATAAAATGATTTGTTCTGCCTGACTGACTTAGCGAGCGATCTATGAACGCAGAGCCTAAACCGCTGGTCCTTGAGACGTGAAATTTGGTGGATTTGTCCTTATACTCTTTAAGCATTCGATAAAAAAGGATTTCCCGAAATTAAATTATTTAAAATTACTGTTTCAGAGTCTTCATTACCAATAAGTTTCAATGAATAGTTAGCAAATATAATAGATGGAGATGTTTTTGACAATAACTTCGAATAGAAATAGATTCTGATACAGCAAATCTTGTTGATAATTGTGCTGGTCAGAACCACAATCGCATAATGTTTTCGTTTTATGTGTATATTCGTTAAATAGGGCAAAATAAAAGAAGTGTGGGTATGTGCAAAAGATCCTTTTACAATTTAATATCGGTACGATTTGGCATAATAATAATCCCTTCCTAGCCGATTTCGGTCTCGGCGGCCAATCTCAACAGAGATCAGCCAATTAAGTAAGAGATATTATAGTGCACAAGTGTGTGCGCAATACACAGGTGCATTCGCTATTCCTTCACTTTCATAGTCCGGTGAGACGGCAATCCGACATGACCGGAGAGAGATCAGGCGCAGAGCCCACGTCTTTACGTGCTTTCCGAGGTACGAGGGTATCACACCGCTAACTTTCTGACTCCGAGCTGTAACTGAGTAATTTTTAAGATGTAAAATCCCAGGCACAATGATTTTGGCCCGACCCGGAATTCAAAACCAGGACCTCAGCGCGCAAATCGTACTCTTAACGCATACGCAATACAACTGCGCCATCGAGGCAGTCCGATTTGGCATAAACTAATGCTATGACGATTGCCATTAATATTAATACCCGAAGACGCCAAATAAATAGTATGGCTGAGCTGTGCCCTCTCTATTCCAACCATCTTCACTTAACAAAGGCAAAATATGATGACTTAATGAGTCTCTGTCACAGTGGAATCATTCCAGCCACATATCACGACTTTTTAAAGAGTCTATCTTTTGTTGCTGGCTCTCATAATGATATTAATTTTTTTAAGAATCTTTTACATAAGTTAGTCTTTTCTTTTTTAACATAATTAAATATCTTGTAATTATGTATCTTCATTTTATTATAGATTCTCATAAAACTAATATTAGTTTTTTATTGATTTAAGTTGTTTGCTCAAGACCGACATGGTTAGCGCTCACTTAGGGAGGCTTACGTTTAGCAGTGGACAAGCTAATTGATTTATTTAAGGCTCAAATTAAACCAAAAATTAGGTTTATCTGATTAAAAGTAATTCAACTGTTTTAATTATGAATTTGAAAATTCTCGACTGCTCTGTTGTATTCGACTGCCTTGGTGGCGTAGTTTTATTAAGGTACGGCCGCAATGCTGAGGTTTCGGATTCAATCCCCGGGTCGGGCAGTAATATTGGGTTTTTCCAATCAGTATCAGCCCGGAGTCTGGTATTTGTGCCCAATATGGCGATAGGCTCGCTCATAGGGGAGCATCATGCGCACATCGCACATCATGGGACGGAATACGCACAGCGAAAAGTGGGTGCATTAGTTGCGCATCTGCCTACCTATTTGGGGGTAAAAGGCGTGAGTATGTGTGAGTGTGAAAATGTTTTTTTTTAACTTCGAATAAAATCAAATATACTTACAATGACAATAATAATTATAAAAGATTAGGTACCTAATTTCTTGTTATCCTGATTAAGTTAATCTCTTAGAAATAAGTAGGTTATTGTTGTTATTTTAAATTCTGTAATACTTTTTATTATTCTATTTTATGTAGATTTTAATAAGAATTTGTAATGGTTTTAAAATATCGTGGAGAGTGAGTTATGTTTCGATTTTTGTCTTTTTTACTATGTTTCTAAGTAACCTTACTATGATTGTTTTATTTTCGTTTTTTTATTACCTAGTAATGGAAGACATTATCTGTTACCTAAATGTATGTTATGTAGGTATACCTAAATTTTCATTATTTTATTTTTTCAATTATGTTTTATTTCTAGTATGTGTTATATCTATTAAAAAAATAAAGAAATTTATCTTTTATAATATTTCTTTCTTATTTATTAACCTACATTTGTTCACATATCATAATACACACATATTTTTTAACCAATGTATATTATTATTACCACATACAGTGGAATGAGGCTTATATTTTTCAGCGTATATTGTTGTAAATATTATATACAACAATTGACGACACCTAAACTCCGCGGTACAGTGTTGTAATTATGAGATACAACATCTAGCGTAGCCTGTACTCCACAGTAAAATGTTGTATGAACGATATCTCAGAAAATATACATAATTTTTTAAATTATGTTTCAACATAGTCAAGAATATTATAAGTTACACACATATACCAAATTTCACAAAGATACAACGATAAATGAAGTTTTTAGTCCAATTTGAATCTTTAAAATGCTCTACTGTAAAATTGTGATTTTGGGGATACAACAACTTACGTGGGAGGTATCGATATATTAAAATTGCAACGTGAAACAAGACGTGATCGCGGGCTCTATCATCGTACTATCAGGAATTATTGTATAATTATTTTGTTATTGGACCGAATATGTCAGATATACAAACAGTCTTGATTAGCCTTCAAACAAAAAAATCGCATCAAAATCGATACATTTAATAAAAAAATAAAAATTAATCCAAAAAATCGTAACGCAAAAAGACAAATAATACCAACACCCAAATCTGTCGAAGGGGGAATCATGTGAGCATTCGAATACACCTGAACAATAATTAAATTTTAATCCTGTCTGCATACCGCATGAACCCATCCAAATTATCTAACACGGTTGATCTTTAGTTGCTCACTGAAATGTGTTCGCACTGGGCCTTTTATTCTGACTGCCGCATAGGGAGCTGAAAGGATTAAAATTTTAATTAATTTTTCACTCCACGGACTTCTTTAATAATACTGGGTGGCTTAATTGCCAAAATATTTCACAATCCTTTTAGGGGAAACCTTAAGACGTGTTTAATTAGCAACGTGGAAACCATTTTAAATTAGTTGGCAAGGTTGTCATGTTAGGTTTAATCTAAAGGTCTGTTTTTGAGTTTGTTTTTTTTTATTATTGCATTGAATGACGAGACGAGCATGCCGTTCGCCTGATGGTAAGCGATACGACCACCTATAAACAGTAGCAACACCATCCAGCACCTTGACTTACTAAGTACTGTGTGGCATTCCACTGCGCTCGTTATCCTGAGACATAAGATGTTAAGCCTCATTATTTCCAGTAGTTACACTGGCTACAATGTCCTTCAAACCGAATCACAAAAGTGCATGCACACTGCTGCGTGGCGGTAGAAATAGACATTGCGGAGGTACCCACCCAGACGGACTCTTACATATGAGAGACCTACCACCAGTAAATTGATTGATTGTGATCACAGAAATAAGTAAAAAAGGAATATTTGAGATGCTAGGAGCTTCTGTTATTTGTATTTGACTTGGTTTACAATTTTGGAATCGATATTTCATACAAATTAATTAGAACTTGCTATATAATCTTTAGCTTAAGAAGCGACGATAGCCTAGTTGGGAATGGAACGGTCTGCCGAGACAATGTCCGGAGGTTCAAAACCCAAGGCACACACCTATGACTTTTCGAAGTTACGTGTGTATTGTTATCACTTATCGTTCGCTTTAACGGTGAAGGAAATCATCGTGAGGAAACCTGCATACCAGAGAAGTTCTCTGAATTTCGAAGGTATGTAAAGTCCGCCAACCCGCACTAGGCCAGCGTGGTGGACTAAGGCCTTAACCCCTCTCAGTAGTAGAGGAGGCCCGTGCTCAGCAGTGGGCAGTATATAATACAGGGCTGATTGCATGTTGATTGCATATAATCTTTGACAACTAATTCTTAATACCTAGTAAACTTGCTTTCATCAAAAGTACGAACGCAGTTTTACTCTTAAAATATTAAGGTCCCATATGAACTGTTCCCCTTAAACACTATTTACTATACGTATACCAACTTACTTGTACATCTTTTTTAAACAACTGTGTATCGTAACATTTATTTTTACCACTCAATATGAACAACAAAATGATCAACAAAATATTTACAGAGCTATTAAAACCGCTGAACCCTCTCGACAGTATGTTAAGTTTGAAAGCGTTCCAAAATGTTTTTTTCCTTTCATATAAAAATGTTAAATACTGCGCCGAACAAAAGTCTTCCAATTCATTTGCTTATCAGTTTAAAGAGAGGGTTGGTAGGGTAACACATTGAAAACCAATGGAGCCTAATGTCACAAAATGACGAGCACATCGCTCGGGATCTATTCACTGAAAAAATGTAAATAAGCCTCTTGTGTCAAAAATTGTGTGAAGGTATTCATAGACCATTTATAAGAAATGTATGATATTTAGTCACAAAAACATCTACCGACAAAAGAATTTAGTTTCACGATAATAGTTCTCGTACTAAAAAGCAAGGTGACTTGGATTCGTGTAATAGAATTATCATTGAATCTGCCCATTTCAATGTGATTGTTTTCTACACTTTCACTCTATATAAACGTAAAACAAGTTTTATTTAAAACCGATACAATCAATTTGGATTTATAAAACGCCATCCGAAACTTACAAGGAAAACATTTCGCATTGTTACCGAAACTTATTTTCCTGTAAGAAAAAACCTCTTTAAATTCAATCCGGTACGCAACCTTTATTCGTAAACAAAATATTATAGGAACTCAAAATCTTATTCCCTTGCCAATTCCGTGCCGACTTCCTCAACGATAGTGTTGACAAAAATATGAACTTTGTATTCTATAACATTACTGGAATATTCTCGAAAGCTTCTCAGTTCTAAATAGTGTGCTTTAATATTGGCCGAGTTGTCTAGTTATTGGCATCGAAATTCTGAAGCCAGGCTCATAGCGGAAATATAAAGGAACCGACACTAGTTAACAGGGTAAGTTAGGAAAAGGTCGGTCACTCGCTTCGTTTGGCAGCGTTCTCGCGGTTTATTTTCTAACTTAATTACGAAGCTTTATTTCAGGTTTTTCAAAGAAATTTCGTACTGATGTAATCTGGGCATGCTTGTATTAATTAATGTTTTCGTAGCAAATATACTATATTATACTACGAAATATTTTTAGGTCTTGTTTTTGAACCTAACCGGTATTTTTATTGCTAGTATAAATTTAATCAGTCAAGTATAACATTTTATGCCGTAAAATATGCGGCAAAATTGATTATAATAATTAGGTACTAATTTCAGTCTTTAAGATGTTAGCGATAATTAGTGTAGTATAACTGTCTGCTTGCAGATTAGTCTAATCACTACTTGACCTATAAATCTCAGTGCAATGAATGACCAATTGCTCTTTCATCGTTAGTTTTTCTTAATAAATCCAGGAAGTTGCACAGCGAAGCACATACGTTTTGTGCCTTTAAGACTAGGATGCTCGAACAATAAATCACTGCAAATGTAATTAATCTCAATCGATGTGGCTTCGAGTAACAAAATTATTGAGGACTTTTTAAATAAATTTTGCTTTTCTTTGTGCTACTAACATACATATACATACTTATCATGCATTTTATCTAATTAAGTGTAGCCAGATGTGTATCACACCCACATTTCATCAACTATGTTAAGTCCCATGTAATACAGGGCGAGCCTATTAATATATAAACACAAATTTTCATACTCCGTGCTGATACTTAGTAGAGAAACCCAATATGACTGCCCGACCCGGGATTCGAATCTGAGACCGCAGCGCGATAGTGGTGCCGCGCGCGCAATACATTACGCCACCGAGGCAGTCTTTCTATGTCTGTGGTGGTAAATGCATGTAAACTATACTTTCTCATTTGCTTATGATAAGAAGTAAACAAATCGTAGGTACATCTAAGGCCTCGCTTTGGGAGTCGCGGGGCGTCGCGCGGCGCGTGTGGCGTGGAGTCTCGCGGCGCGTCGGGTGATTTTTCCGTTTATAGAGAGGCGGCACGTGCAGCGGCCCGCGTCATCCCACGCACAAACACAAACATATGGCAATGTACGATGTTGTTTATAAGGATGCGAGGCGTGATGAGTGGCGGTGCCCGCGGCGGGCATCAATTCGGGTGCAGTGACATGCGACGCCGCGGGTGTCACTAGAACGGAGAATTGCCGCTGCGTGCGGCGCTGCGATAAACGCCGCGTGGGACGCGTAGTTGCCATCCGCGGGCTCTGTCGCAAAAATCGCTGCATTTTAAGCAAACGCGAGTAAAATGGCTTCATACAACGCCATAAGTTTAAATTCAGTGCCGGCCGCGCCGCCCAACGCCACGCGCGTCGTCCCGCGTCTTCGTAAATGTTGCCTAAGGCAGTTTAAACATTTCATAAAATTACATTATAGTTAATAAATTAAGACTTCTCTACTAAGATTTACTAACATATAGAGCGTAAATTATAAATACTATCATTATTAAGACAATTACCACCAGATTTTGCTATAAATTCTTTAGCAACTACAAATGAATACAATCAACGTTCACGGTACATCAACGTCGTAAAGCAAACGATATGGCCGTATATTTTTACACAGTGGCTGAAAGTGGAAATTTCCTATAAGAAAGGAGCGAAAACCTCTACCGAATATGCGGGTATTATTCAACATTCACTGGAAGAGGCGGCGAATAGCTTTTTCTTGTTATCTAAATTATCTGTTATCTCGTGTCAGGCTATTTGGGAACGTCAATGGTATTGATGCTGTGTTATATCGAGTTTTATTTCGATTGTGATATTCAGAATTTTTGGTTTGCTTTTGTTCATGCAAAACCTATTATTTTCTGTATATTGAAAAGCATTTTCATAATATTATAGATACTCGTATTTTGTATGTTAATTTTAATGTATCTGTACTGAGTATAATGTATCCATATTTCATTTATTCATAAAGGTCATTCGTGACTCGAATTCGAAATTATTTTCTTACCTCAATAAAAGAAAGCCAATATTCAGTAGCAAGCGTAGGTGTTAAATGAATAGACATACGTCTTATCACGTCAAGTGTCCAAACTGAAGACGTACGACCAAAATAAATAGAGCCCTGAACACCCATTGATGATCCCGCACGGGTTTAAGATATATTAACGGTACGGGAGGGGAGAAAGGTCTATTGTAATTGGAGGAATACCTCCAATTACAATAGACCTATAGAATAGAATAGTGAATAATAATTCACGCGTGTACGTGGGAGGTACATTTCGAAGGAGAATCAAGATGGTTGCAACGGAAGCCAGGTGATGCATTGCTAGGTCCGTTCTCAATCGAAAGATTCGAGATTAGATCGAATTCGCTTTCCAGTAAACTTAACGTACACTTAGATTTGTTTGGTCTTGTACGATTCATCTTATTTTCTTTCAGGATTGGAAAAAGTAAATTAAGATTTAGCTTTCTCTCTCCTCTTGTGTCTACAGTCGTTTGTCAATAGCCTTTGTATTTTATTTGCTGAGCAAATGTTGGATGCGTCCATGTGTATTGTTTAGGATGTTTTATTTTATAAAAGAACTACGTTTGAATGTTTTTATGAACATGCTATGTTGAATAAAAATTATATTTGAATTGGTAGAGCATCCTGTGGAAATATTTGTATGTATTGTTGTGCTAGCTCGATTGGGGCTCATACCAATGTCTCACAAAAGATCGACGCAATCAGTTTGCTATTTTTGTTTGGAAGTAAGATATTTGGAGGCCCAAATAGCCCACCATTCTCTAGTACATATTCATTTCCTTTAAGACCTGCATCAGATCCATGTGTATATGGTGTACATCCGTGATGTATTTAATATGAAAATAAGCTGTATAACCCTACCCCTACCCTACCTGCCCTGTAATTTTATGCTGCTCACTGATGAGCACGGGCCTCCTCTGCAACTGAGAGAGTTTAGGCCTTAGTCCACCACGCTAGCCTAGGGCGGGTTGGCAGACTTCCCATACCTTCGAAATTCAGAGAACTTCTCAGATATGCAGGTTTCCTCACGATGTTTTCCTTCACCGTTAAAGCGAGCGATAATTCACAAAGAATACACACATAACTTTTTTTAGATAAGACTTAGGTGCGTGCCCTTGGGTTTTAAACCTGCGGACATTCGTCTCGGCAGTCCGTTCTACTCCCAACTAGGCTATCGCGGCTTTTAAGCTGTATAATACCTACTGTAAATGTATACGCGTAATAGTTAATTGCACTCTGATAATTGAGATATAATAAGACTTAATTTACCATAAATTAAGCGTGCTACAAACAATAAGGTTTATAAGTAATAAGATATTATTTTAGAACACATTTAGAATCTAAGGATAATTTTAAATAATGTAAAAAAAAGCTTCCACTTAATCTCTTTTAATTATATTTTTTTTTTAATTTTATGACTACTATGAAAATACTTCGCTAATTCATCCCTTGTAAAACCAATAAATAATTAATGGTCCAAATAACGATAATTGAAACAAAGCTTGCCTGAATTGTTATCGATTGACGAAGCAATCTTGGGAATGATTAGCATTATTTACTTGTCCGCCAACGCGATTCTTCATTAGCAAATAGGCGTTTTGTTTGTATTGTTCAGTGGATGATTTTACACGCTCAATTTTGTTTATTATCTAATTGAATTAAATACAAGTTTTGAAACTTAACAACGCCCACCGTTCGACGTAGAAACACCGAAATAGAAATGTAAAATAGGTTAGGTTAAAATAGGTTGAAATGTAATTTTAAAACTATTACAATGACAATTAAACCTACAATGGGCTTACTCGAAGTAAAAGTCTTTTTACTTGAAAATAAAATAATGTCATTATTATTTTTATGTTATATTAAGATACTATTATGTCATCTTAAAATAAAGAAATACAATGTAATTGCGTAGTGAATAAAATAATAGCAACATTAAAATATCCACTATTCCCTTAGAGCCGACTACTCAGATTAATTATCAACATTATACGTGAAGCCGTTCGTTTCGTATCAAAATTTAATTTGGTTCGTGCATTGATTTAATTTAATATTGCTCGTAAGGTAAATTGATCGTGTACGACGAGCCTTAGCACACATACGTGGAGTGGGTGTCCATATTTCATTAAAGGAACAAGCTGGCTCATCACGATCGGATATTGTGGAATTTAATTGAAAACGTTTTATGACACGTCCAAAGAATGATTGATCGTGATTAATCCGTATAATTGTTTGATTTTATTCTTTGTTTTAACGAAATAGCGGTTAAAGAGCGTAGATTGAAATTTCTATACAATTTTCACTAAATTGGGAGAGAATGCCTTTGGCATTCAGTCCGCCCATACACATATTATTTTACTGTAATATGTTTGTATGGTTGTTAGAAGTAAACGCAGAAACAATTAAACAGATTTGGATCAAATTTGGCACACGGGTAGATCATGTCTTGTATTAAAACATAATTTTTATCCCGGTAATTTGCTCTCATGGGCAATAATGGATATTTTTAATCTGATTCTTTAAGTAGATGGCGCTGGCGTCGACTGTGATTAGAGACTTTTGTAGCGGAAAAAGTTTTTCACGCGGGCGAAGCAAAGTTAATAATAAAGTTAAATGGATTCTATAAAATGATATGAATCCAATATTTTCGTGTGACGCATTTGTTGACTTTATTTACTTGTACGCCAAACCCTGGAATCCAAAAGAAATATAACTAAAACGTTACTTTTTTCTAAAAAGTTGAAATTAGGAGTCGAATCTACAAGTTAATAAATTACTTTAGAAACTACCAAGTCTACGAGAACTTAAGATTGAAATATTTTGTACTTAATTATTCAGTGTATTTACGATTATAGAAAAGTAAACGTTGGGAAATAAAGTTTCGGTAAGACGCAAACTTACAAAACTCAATCTCGGAGTACGCACTTTTTAAATCCACTTCGTATTTGACCGTTAACGAGTCGAAGCCGGTATCTGCTGGGATAAATCTTCGGTTTTAAACTTTGTCCCAGCGGAATATAAATTGCGAGCCTACAAACGTTGCTAGCTGCGTAAATATACGCATACAAGAACCACGTGCGATAAGAAAATAATGTCTCCTTACAAAAGGTACGCAACGTCTTTCTTATAAGCTCGTATCCGTAGTCATTATCTTTTTACACGCCGCAAAACTTATGTTCCTCCGACGTAGCCCTCTATCGCACCTTTAAACACCACTTTCCCGGCTTTCGTTGTATCTCCGGCCTCCCATCAGATAGGGCGCCGGCCGGCTCCATACACTTATTTATTTACAGAGCCAAGACGATTATTTACGACGTATGCCGTGTAATAGTTTGCAGTATCTCGTTTTTCTACAAAGACCCCGCTCACACAACATGCATCATTGAGGCGGGATTCGACCATCTCGAATGTCTATAGATCGTTTCTTTTTTTCTCTCACTGAGGAATATATTCGCAACACGAGGCAGATTACCATAGGAAAGTAATTTAAACAAATTGCCTAAACGATTTTTGTGAGAAACGCGACGCCATTTGTTTAGATAAAGTAGGTGTGCTAATATTTTACGAGAAATGCCACTTCTAATTCACGTTTGTTTGAGCAACTTTTCACCGCGTTATGTGACAGTGGGCGGTAGTGTTTTTAGGGCGAAACTTTTGTCATCCGACCATCTTCACAAATTCTTCTGTTGAGATTACATAACTCGTGAAGTTTGTTCGAAATAATTTCGCAATAAATTTGCCGATGTGTTTGGACTTGTCACTTATTTTTTGTTTATTTCTGTTTAATATAACCCAGGCCGCGATTGCTGTCATAATTCTTCGAAATTACTTTATATACTTTTGGCGATAACGCAGAAAGGGCCGTCACATTAAAGGCTCCCGTAACTGTTCGCCGATAACATTTAGCTGAAAAATACATAAAAATGTATATAAAGATAAGTCCCACTGTACGCTCTCCTAAATTTTTGGCAGTAAATTTTACTCGCATTCGTACAAAAACGGTTTTCGGGTAATGTCCTGCCATTAGAGGTTCGGAAAAATGAATTTTTGTGTAAGCTTTTTGCTTCGTAAATTGCTTTTTACTTTCAACAAATCACTTTTTAGCATAATACGAAGCATTGAGAATATTTCGTCGATAAAGCCACGAAAATGGCGTTCGGAATTGCCCGAACGTGTTTTTCAACGTTTACACTCTTGCGGATATTTCAGAGTGGAGCAATTTTTAGGTACATTTGTATCGATAAGGGTTCGTACTCTATACCTTTTACGTTTATTTGTGGTCCTTCGGCATCTGTTATGACAGTATTAACGTTTACGGTGTATCATTAAGCTTGCGCAGGAGCAAACAATCCCGGTTAGTATCAATAATAATCCGATGAACCCACAAATATGGCGTCTGCAGACACCATTCAGCGTCGTAAATTTTTTCTTTGTTATTGGATGGGTGGCCGACATAAAGTAGCAACTATTTATAACCAAAGAAAGTGTTTCGTGTACCACTGAACGATATCATTATGGACGACTAAAACTTTCGTCTGTACCCAACTATTTACACAGTAATACATCAATAAGAGTTAATTTGTTTTAGAAACTAATTTACTCTTCGAGGATAGTTGCTGAAATAGACAACTTTAGGTCTTTTAACGGTTATTACTTTGTTCTGTCGCTTTCGACGTTAAGAGTAATTTTCCATTGGGCTTCCTTTTATTTTATGACTGAGTAAAGCCTTTTATCAAGGGAAATAAAATATTTTACGTGACTTGAGCGTATAATGTAACTGTAGGACTAATATTTATATTGTTATATCCTATTGATATAATTGTGTTTTAATTATATTTAAGCGAAGGAAATATTCTTTGGGAAGAATAAAGAAAAAAACGTAACTGCCACAGAATCTAAAACATTCGATATCAGTAGCATAGTAATAAGTGACTAATAATATCCTTTTTAGAAATCTATAATGCGGTCGAAGCCAGGAGCATAAGTTAGAGATATAACACGCATAAAATACCGCCACTTTGTCGAAATTACTAAAATAACCAGGATTTTTTGTACAGTGCAATTTTTATAAAACCACTGAGATTTTTAACGTAAACCAAATGTATTTCCGCTGACCTAAAAACTTAAAGCTGTTTTATTTAATATCACCAGCCGGTGATATAGCCATATCTCGGTATTCAGGCCTCCTTTCATAATTACATGAGTGAGAATTTCAGACGTAGTGGAATTGGGATATATTTTAATGTACGTAGAGTACCTTTCTTACTAGAATGTTTTATTGATGAAGTTAAATATATATTAATTTCAATAATATAGTTAGATGAACAAAATATTGTTAAACTAGATATTACTAAAGACCATAATTGTCAAACGGTGAAGGATAACATCAGCAAGAAATCTACATACCTGAGAACTCTTTCTAAGAATGTCGAGGATATGTAAAGTCTGCCAACCGCACTAGGCCAGATGGTGTAACGCCTAAACCTCTCGGTAGTAAAGTAGGCCCCTGCCCAGCAATGGGACATTATATAATACAGGGCTGGTATTATTATAATTGTCAAAACAAAGTTCTCAAGGTGGGCCTTTGGGATTTAACACTATCCCTTTGTAAACTGATCGCAGATACACAAGATTCCTTCGTGAAAGTAAAAGAAAATCAAATATAAACATAAAAGCCTTGAGGAACAAAGAGTTGCGTAGTTTGTTTTGCTTTGCACATTCCGTATATGCAAATTGGCAAGTTCGATTTTCCTTAACTCTGCGTCGTCATAAATAACTGGCAACAATTGTACGCTGGCTCTGGAAGCCTATTGTGAATGACGAAAGAACTAAACACTTTGAAAGTGTTTTTTCTACCACACTCCTAAGTGTCTATTTTGAGATCTGAGAAAAGGTTCGTGGTTGGTTAGGAATGCAAAGATCTTGTATATTATTCAATTGGGATTTATTTTATGAATATTTTTTTTTCTAAATTCACTTGTAAGAAATATGAGGCTAAAAGGGTATTATTTATAGAAACGAATGAGTGGAATCGGAAGAAACCTGAGTTTTTGAAGAACTCTCATTACCTGATCCTTGCATATCTTACTTTGAATTGCTTTTACTGCCAAAGCGTTGGGAATGAATTCCTTAAGTTCACAATCCTTATCCTGGCATTAAACTACAAAAAATGAATCGTTTGCACGAATAAAGAAGATCGAAAATCCCTTGTAGAAACCATTCGGCAACGCAACGCCCAGATCCGAAAAAAATATTTCAAAACATATTAGTTTCATCATGGACTTCAAGATACATCACTAGAAAAGTAAACACATTAGACTGGCATTCCTTCCAATAAATCGCAGAAGGTAGCCTACAAATAAATCCTATTAGTCGTCCCGATTCGTCTACTGTTACAATAAAACAAAGTTAATTAGGATGGGCGTGATGGCTGGAGCCTTCTTTCTATTGAGGGTAGGAATTTTTCTATTTTTAGGAACAATAGCACAGAAAGTGGCGGATGTCTTAGCTGCTTGTGGTAAGTTTGTTAGTGGTCTCCGTAAATTACTTTGTTGTAATATTTTATTTCCCAAATATCTAGATGATTAAAGGTGGTTTGATTGTGATTAGTTATTACGACGTGCGAAATGCTATCACAGATTTTGTATATCCGTTAATGTTTAGACGATCGACTGATATTTTTTAATCTATCATACATCTAACCTTTGGGGTGGACTATTCTCCAGTCTTTCTTTGGTCCCTGGTAATTACGAAAACAGTATATCCTATTATGTTGTAAACATTGTAATTTGTTTCAAAATATAAAAGCCAACGCAATGAGACCTATAAAATAATTCTGCGAAACATTTAACAATAAAATGTGAATAAAAATGTCTTTTGCATATTGATGTTACCGGAAATACTCCTCCTGATCTATGTAATTAAAAAGAAGAAATTCTTCGCAATTTACCCAAAATTCCGCATTAGTAACTGAGACTGCAATCACAAATATACCAAAGGTAACGTAGAAATTGAAAGGGTAAATGGCTTCCTAACAAGAACATTTCACAAATACCAATATCGGCGAATAGTCGTCATGGGAGATACATTCAACGTTCGAAAATAAATACCATTTCCAAGAAATTCTCTACTTTGCTCTAGACGATTTCATGAACAAGATAACTTTAATGATATAATATTTGGCTAAATGACACTAGATCAGCGTGATGGACTGAGACTTAAAAGCTAGTAGTAGAGGACTTCCGTTCCCAGCAGTAAGTCAGTATGTAAAGTAGGGCTGATATTATTAAGGAATTATTTAAGGTCACTTAATCGAAATAGAATAGAATCAATAGATAAATCTTGACCTCCTGATACACCATCTAGGGAGATCAATTTAAATGGTAATTTTCTACAGTCCGCTTCCAAGCCCCATATTACCAAGACTTACAAGACTTCCTTCCAAGCAAATCTCATATAAAAATACGTAAAGACTTTACGTACATTACTAGAAATAATTCAAGTCATTTGTTGTTACTCAAAAGACCAAAATGGACAAGGATGAATTTGTTACCATCGTCATAATGGTCTTAACAATGAACCCTTTATGATCCATGACTTCAATCCTCAAAATTAACTAACGCAATTAACCTACTCCATTCCACTAATATTCGGATGCACGTTACAGCGTTATATCCCAATAAAATGTTTGTTATTACTTTCAACCGTTTTAATCGCATTAGAAGCCTCCGCAGAGTATATGAAGCTGTAATAAAGGAAACCAGGATTTAATTAGCGTTGAAATGCGACACGGCTGTTAAGATTGCGAATATGTGCTACAACTTGTGATGTGACGTCTCTGATGTTACATTGTTATACATTGTGCTGAGATGGATTATATTCTTTTTGGGGGTTAAATTAAGTGTTGGGTTCCTATTTCTTAGAATTTTGTAGATAGATTTAGTGTCAACATTTCGAAATAAATTTCATATTTTTTTTTTATGATTAGTAATTTTGATAAACTGCATTTTATTCATTCGATTTGAAAAATCGCAGTACACTGAAAATAACACTAAGAAAATAAATGATTTAATTATCAGTTTTATTGTGAACTAAAGATATCGTTAAATAATCCAAACATTTTAGATACATCGATAAACGTCATTCAAGTGCTTCCAATAAAATATACTTCAATAGAAATCCAATTTAATGCAGATTCCAAAAAAGACACAGAATTTCATTAAGCATTCAAGCTTCAAACATTTTGTTACGTAAGACTGAGCTTCGCTGTGTGGTGGAGAAAACAATTCTCAATTTTCTCCCGTCTTCCCCTTTAAGCAAATCCGCACGGATTCCTAATCCTTATACGGTTGGAGTCCCGAAGGATCAAAGCGAGGAAGTAAAGTTTCTAGACGTGGCTTAAGTACTAGGTTCCTAAATCTTGCCGTTTGAAGAAATAATTACCTCAAAACTTGTAAGTAAATTATTCAAATATTTTCCGAGACACTGAACATTTCAAAAGTTTTGCTACATATGAATTTTTTCGTGTGGAAATATGAGTTGCAAAGTTTTGTTAAGTAATCTTGTAATTTCAACACATCGTCTGAGTTCTAAAAAAAATAAAAGTTATTTTTGTTTTGTTTTTTGTTTAATTACACGAAATACTGAAAAGGGTATTTTTGTTCTTTTAACAATTTTGGCAAATCATTCATAGAAATAATATAGTATACGATAAAGAAACATGTTTGCTTTCTGCAACTATTAACATTCTCCACTGAAAATCACAGTCTAAAAACAATGCATTCTGGTACATCTCTAATCGCACCAAGTTTCAGACCGGTATCTAGTAGTTTTTATCTCTTTGTATTACGGCACTATTCCCCGTGTCTTAATGTCATTCGTAGTTGTTTTAGGAGCCACTGCGGTGGGGCAAACAGACCTCTTCTTAATTACCATGCCTTAACGGAGAAATAAAAACAGCATAAAACAAACGCTAGCTTTCGTTGGTCCGTTGAAATTAAACTAAAAGTTTTATTTTATCCCGCACTAGACTACAATCCTTTTGATGAAAATTTTTAGATGTATTTATTTGGATGTTTCTTTTTTAATATAAGTTGATAATATTTAGTACAAATTAGTTTTTATTTATGTTTTTTTACTTTTGTTTCTAAGTCTCTTTATTCCACTATAATATGCAGTCGTTGTAACTCACATTTTTACCTAAATGCTAATTGATTCAACGATTTTGGTGAATTATTGTAATGGCTGGCTATCTGTTCGACGTCATCCCTTTCTCAAGTAATTCGAATTTTGAATAAATCCTTTAAGCTATGTCCAACTTGAGAATCGAATCCCGGCGTTGCCAACAATCAATATACGATGCTACTAGTAACTGTAGCCTATACTATCAATGCGATATATATCTCCTCGTTTAATCGGCTTTTAAAATACGCAGAGCGTTTAAAGCGAAATAATTTTAAAATTATAATTAAGTCATGTCAAAAGGTTGCAAATTTTAAAATAAATGACCCATTTTCGACGCAAACATGCAATTGACATAGATTAATGAAGTGAAACATATTTCATTAATCTCATTTGACACGATCAAAAATGGTCAAGGAAAATAAACTTCTCGTTCATAATTTAAAAACCGAACGAAATTTGTTCGTAATCGATGGGCTGTCATCTAAATCAAACGTAATAGCATACTCTAATATATTCATTGATTTATTTAAAACGATCCTAAATAATTATACTTGATAATCGGCACCATTATTTTACCCATTGTTTAAGTTGCCCACTGAAATATTGCCTAGTATACAACAACTGATTTATTCGTGACTGTAGGCGTCACGGCACCAAAGAACGATTGCCGGGCACATGATAATTAAATTTGACCCCGAGCGATAGATAATACAACTTTTGGTTTGTATTTATGATCCCATAGACCAAAGTCGACATGTTAGAGTCAGGTGCTAACGTTTGGTGGTTTGGCAGTAAATTTGTTTAACGCTGCATAATCAAGGGAGGGACATTATCCGCCCATTATCACTAAGATCTAAGAGAAAGTTTGGTGTTTATTGAAGGACGTGTATCATTATTTTATTGTCACTCTGTTGTTGTGTTTTTTATTGTCAATGATAGTCGAACTGACGGTGCACCCGATGGTAAGTGGTCACCGTCGCCCATAGATATGGCAATACCAGGGATATAGCCAAGCCGCTGCCTATGGTGAAGACCTTTCGTTTTTTTCTAGCATGATAGCTTCAATAGTTTTTTTTAGAGTGAAAATTTCTGGGAGACTCTTTCTCGCGCACACATCCTCAAGTCTTCCGAAATACCCGTGGTAAAGACCGAGTCGTTAATCAAAAGAGGTGTAAGTTCGAAATCCAGGTTCTGATAATTCTAGTATGAGTTCAAGAATATTTTTATTTTATTATGTTTACTGCAGTCGATTTTTTTAATCTAACGATAAAGTCATTGCGACGTGTAATTTTCTGAGTCTACGTTAACTTCTAATATTTTCAAAAGAATTTTGTTCACCAATGTAGATATGTTTTGTTGTTTTATGGCATCTTTAAAACTTAAACAATGATATGTAAATAGTAATTTAAAGCAATTAGTTGAACAAACAATATTAATGTGTAGGCGGAGACAACCTAAACGTGACTTGTGATAATTATGATGAGAGTAGGCAGCAATGAACTTCTCATTGGTTGTAGATGTTGAAAATCATTAGGCAATCATGAATTCGTATTATAGCTATTTATAGAATCACGCCTTTATACACCAAGGGGTAAGCAGAAATAGGTATACTTAACGTCAACACAATCAGGCGAGCTAAAGTCTTACGACCTTATTTATAAGCAACTGGTGGTAGGTCTCTCATATGTAAGAGTCCATCTGGGTGGGTACCACCGCAATGTCTATTTCTACCGCCAAGCAGCAGTGTGCATGCACTGTTGTGTTTCGGTTTGAAGGACATTGTAGCCAGTGAAACTACTGGACATAATGAGACTTAATATCTTACGTCTCAGGATGACGAGCGCAGTGAAATGCCACACACTACTTTGTAAGTCAAGGTGCTGGATGGTGTTGCTACTGTTTATGGGTGGTCGTATCGCTTACCATCAGGCGAACGGCATGCTCGTCTCGTTATTTAATGCAATATATATTATAAGCAAACCTATGCTTTTTAAATTCTTCTAAATATGTAATTTTATAAATTTGAAAATTGTATTGTAATATATTTTAGCACGAATTTTACGCTAAAATTTAATTTAATAACTTAAATCGTTTAACCAGTTTCCGCAATTTAGAAATTTTAAGCCAGCTTCCAAAAACTCTATTAATTTTCCTTCATCAGGAAAGGCATTTTAATAGTTTAACTCATTGATGGTTAACTTTATTTAATTTTAGTTAGATTTGGTTTACCTATGTACAGACTTGTTTTTTAAATGAAAACACATACTTGTCTACCCCTACTAACATAATGCCAAAAACCATCTATGAAAATGAAATATTTTCACCAAAAATCTAAATTTTACTTCCCTTATTTTTTCATAAAAAATCACGAAACATCACCAGAGGTGAGGGGTCTAGTGCGATATAACGTGTATGTATATTTTTGTTCAATATTCCAGAATTAAATTTGATATCTATACTTAAAAATGAAATATTCTGATAATGTGTAACATACTTTGTAACACAAAATATACGTGATCTTAGGGTGTATTCCAGAATCTCGCCAAGTATCACAAAGAGAGATGGATTAAGGGGGAGAAGGGGGATTAAAAAGATGCTAAAAACATCATGTGAATAATGGATACTCCGTAAGGATTAGTACGACTAACTTTAATGATACATATTGTATCTAACAACGACTGCACTATCCACGGTCTCATTGATCCTTTTATCAAAGTTGACCATTACGACACAAAACTGTTTTGTAACTAACGTTAATTACAATTAACTAAGCATTAAATGTCTTTGTAACCCCCAAATATTTTTGACATCGTTTTTTTACGTATCAAAGATAACGCCAATCAGAAAACGTAAAAGCAGAAATTCAATCAAACAAGCTACTGACATTCTATCCAATTTCATTTAAGAACCAATTTATTTGCATCGACGTTTTATTTTACGGCTATTTTTATGAGCCATAACACGATGACAAAATTAGGAAACAGTCAAATTAATAAGACCACACCTGTTTCAAGTCTCGTTTAAAACATAAATAATAATAAAATGTTTTAACGAATTTTTGATGAGACATCCAAAACATTATTGGTATTAAATGACGTATAAATATGGCCAGAAACGACGCCACAAAAACTTGGGAGATCTTAAAATTGTGTTTCCGGATGTAGCGCTATTAGTGGAAGACAGTAAATCCTACAAATTAGTGGTGTATGACAAACGAAAATTAATGGAATTTTGTGGAGTGTTTTTTTAACCACACTCCTAATGATGAAGTAGGTGTCAGAGAGGATTGAAATATGAAAAATAGTTTCTAAATTTAGGAATCCGAACAGGTCTGGGATCATCGAACTATGGTATAATGATCTTAAGAATATAATCTATTGGTTTTTACGCTAATTGAGTGATTTCAATATTAGAAATTCAGATTGATTCCATTATGCAATCGTGTCGGGTGTAAGTTTTACAAATGTGCTTTAATAACCTGTTTTTATGTCTTAAAATCTCTATCAAATATAGCGAGAAAAATAACACTAAAGTGATAAGTAAACCATACAAAACTAATGCGAAAGAATTTGTTGGGAATAAAAGCATGTTGGATGGATGTGAATAAATTAGATACAGAGAAAATGATTTAAACTAATTTTTGTCCTATAAAAGTAAAACATGCGAATTTAATTCCGGTAAAAGACACTGACGCTTTTTTTTTTTTTTTTTTTTTTTTTTTTTTTCGCGGGGAAATCCCTTTAAGATCCCGCGTCAGTCTGAGGGACCGAAGCGGGTATGTCGGGGTTTCCGGCATGCTACGCATGCCGGCGTACCGACTAAAACCCCGCGGTAGCCTTCGTCAGCGCATTAAAGGCGGCTCCGGGGTACCATAAGGTTTACCTAAGATCGCTACCGGAACAGCCTCTGCGATATACTGCGTACACAGCCCATCGGTAAGTGGGACGCAACTGGCATCCACGAACAGCGGCGAGGTCAACACACCAGTCTATTCCAATTCAGGGTCACTTTTGTGCGAGCATACAGCCTCGACTGTATGTCTAATGACCCTGATGGACCCCATTAGTCGCCTTTTACGACAGGCAGGGTTAACCGTGGTGGTATTCTATCAAGCCCCCATTCCACAGGGCTAGGGCGCCGGGTCAGACGTCATTGCCATGGCGCCTCCTCCTATTTAGCGGGCGGCGGGCAGGATCCGACCGCTCACGATCCCGCTCAGCGCTCTCCTTCTGCGACATGACACGCTCGCAGAAGGAGACCATCGCACGCCATGTTCTCTTACTGTCAACCATGGCGGCCACCAAAGTCGGCAGCGAGAGATCTCTCCCGACCATTGCGTACAGAGCGCTGCGCTCTTCATCCCAGGCTGGACACTCCTCCAAGGTGTGCTGAGCCGTGTCCTCCCGACAGTTGCCACAATGATGGCACACAGCAGTTTCCTCTCTCCCAATCCGACGCAGGTAGGAACCAAAACAACCGTGATCTGATAGTATCTGCGTCAGACGGAACGTAGGAGCACCGTGGCGCCTGTCCATCCACTGGGTGAGGACAGGTCGCACTGCCGCGACGGTTCGTGCACCTGCACTTGGGCTCTCCAGCCTGGTTATCCACTCCTCCACGGCCAGCCTACGGAGCGAGGCCAGATAGGTCTCAATCTCTTTTGGGGCTGGTCTCTCCCTCTGGGAAAAGACACTGACGCTAGCGAAGCCGCTGATTAAATCGAGTTACAAGTTAAAAAAATATATAACACATTCTTATTCCATCACTATATCATTGCTAAATAATATCTAATGCTCGTTTTCCAATTCCAACATTAGCAAATCAAATTGTTGTTTAAAAACTTTCCTTATCAATACACGATGCAAAATAACTGACGCAGAAACGGTACGGCGCCCATTAAACTGTATCCGATCCGAAACACGAGGGGCCACGAACTTTGATTAAAATTTCATAGTATGGTTTAAGCAGTGCAGGTTCATTCTACGTAATGTGCGTACATCTTAATATTTAATGAACTAAACCAATGTTAACATGTTCAATTTCCAATGATTCGCGGAACGCCGTGATTGTATATGCATATTTTATGATATTTAAAAAAAGAACGGACCTATGTGGTGGGGAGACTCGAAGGCAAATTTTTCAAATTACGAATACCACATTTATGTTCGATATTACGTACCGCAATAGAGCGGGTTGAATCTCTGCCCTCCCATTATACTAATAACAAAACCGAGTTTTATGGAAAAATACGACGTGCTCACATATTTTTAATAGTGGATTATTATTAGAATACTTAAATCGTAGAAAACTTTTTATTGGCTCTAATTTCACACGGTAATTCCATGTTCACAATTGTATTAGAACTATCACATAAAAAATTAAGAACGATGATCTTGATCACGTCAACTTTAAGATCTTTATCTTTACCTCTTAAACATTTTTCCAGACGATATTAAATAACTCCAGTACTAAGGCGGGACGTGTTTTACGCAAGTTAACAAAACGCCCAGCATTCTCCGGGAACCGGGGTGGTATAACTCATCCGCCTATCGCTGTCAAGCCGCCGAGAAGGCTATATATCAAGTTTGATAGTCAATTATTGGCACTCGGCACTACCAACCGCCGCCTGGTTATCTGGAACATATATCCTGGCCTTAGGGATAGGCCTCTAGTAATATGCTGTTCATAAGCCACCCTTTAGGCAAATAAAGCGCTTTATATCCTTCGCGTCGAAGCACCTTGAGAGTAATACATCGTAACTTGCACGCATTAAATTTGCCTGTGATTCTGTCACAACTGCTAGAAACATAAAACAAACACTTTGACAATAAAGTGAGAGTATAAGTAAATATTTCACCTGCAAAAGAATATAAACTTTATTGTATAACAGTAAAATTCAGAGCTGAAGTCAGACAAGCGTGTTCTAGGGGCGGTTTGATTCATAGTCTAATTTGATAATACGCGTGTGGTGTAGCTCGCTCCGCGCTTTAGATTATTAATATTTGGAGCGTATTTACAACAACAGAGTTAACTCCCTATTAATTTATTAGCCGTTACACTGAGTTTTCTATTTAGCTGTCAGCATTGTTTTAATTTTCCTATCACATATTCGAGGTATTTAAACAATAATTAACTCGTATAAAATTTTGACAATTGTTACAACCCGGTTTTACGGGGAAATTTTACGAACATTTTTGTTTTAATTGCCTCTAGACCGCAGTACGCTCGCGGGATTTATCGTCGGAAGGATACTAAAGTGACATCCAACCGTAATGTTGGGAAACTCGAAATGAACTCGACATAATGACGGTCTCTCAGTATTTACTGAGCACCGAAATTTCTCATGCCCGACACTCTATTCACATTCTTTACCAACTTCCAGATTGAATTAACGACACTAAAAAGTGCACGGTGTCACGGAATGTTTAGTGAAATGAACAGTACCAAATATCTATCGAACAGAATGCGCCCTGCGTGGCATTCCTCGAACTAATTCCGATATAGAACACGACATCTGAACGTGGACTTTCAACATTTGACAACAAATCCTGCTCGAGATAATGTCGTAAGCACGCTTGTACACGCACAAATAGATGTAAACGAAAATAGACATTTTGTGAGCGAACTAATATGGTTGGGATAAGCAAACATTTTTTCGGAAGCAACGGTGCATGTGATTAAGGGATGGGACATTATCTGTTGTACCATTGTCCTCGCATTGCGGTCTGTGGTTGATGCATCACACACGACCGATATTAGCTCTTATTTCTTCATAATTACGATGTCTATTTCGTAACTTGGTATGTTTGTTAAAAATGTATTGAGTTACGCAAACCCAATACCGTTGGTTAGAGGAAAGCTGATCTCTGACGGTGACATCTTTGGAGTAAAGGATTATAGAATGACAATATGCATTTTTTCGTTATGTGTTTAGTCGGCATTCATGATGCTTTTAAACTAGGACGCTATTAAATTGCGCATGCTCCTTTTGTGTTGCCACATGGCATTTTCCAGCAGATGGGTCTTTTGTGACATATTTGAATGAGCAAACAATATCTTAGAGTATTTTGAAATTCATAAGTATTTGGATCATCTTTATCCTTATTTAAAAGTCCTTACGTACTTGTAAATTGTGACTTATGGTGTAGATATTATTTGCTTAGTAAGATTTAACAATGCATATTATTTCGCTGAAGCCCTTAAGGTTTGCTTTTGTACATTTGCGTATAGTGTAGATGTATTTTAGAATTTACATTTTAATGAAAAGGTGTTCTAAATTAATAACGTTTAATATTTCGTAGTGTGACCTTGTAAAACTCTAACCGCCGCTTCTAACAAGTTGGTCTGGAAATCTTTGGGGGAGGCCTATGTTCAGCAGTGGACTTCTAAAGGCTGAAGAAGAAGAAGTGTATGATTGGAAATACAATTAACCCCTCCTTTATAATAAACCATGGAATCAAAGGGCTCTTCGACTTCCCGACAAGCAATTGTGTAAAGTATCTACGTGTTGTATGTGATCGTTTTGTTCAAACCGTCCACGAATTAAGCATATGAGAGTCGCAACATTCAAGAATATTACGCAGTATCCTTTATTGAATTATGCGATTGAAAATGACTTGATCAGCAGAGTTTAAGTGGCTTAAGATTGAATTTTATATGGGCAAGACATAGTGACTTGTTGGTAAGCAGAGAGGGGTCCAGATACAGTGTCGACTTACGAGAGATAATTATTAGTCGCTAGTCAACACAATTATGCCAGCCTGTTGGCAATCGGTGGTATGGACATGGTCTTAAATAGGTAGAGGGTATTGACAATTAATTATTATTTTCGGTGGAAATTGTTGATTTATATATAAAGTTTCCTACATATTATCTGTAATATGTCCTTCGTACGCTTAAAGTTACAGCCGAAAATACAAATTAACTTAATAAAAACACTATTATGCAAGCCGAACTTCGAGCTTTCGGGGAACTATAAAGATTGTTTAGGATGAATTTCAACGTTATCTAAAACTTTGACCCTAAAATAGCAAACTTCAACTCTCGCATTCAGAAAATTTACTGGTGGTAGGACTGTCATAATTGTAAGAGTCCGTCTGGGTGGGTACCACCGCTATGGCTATTTCTACCGCCAAGCAGCAGTGTGCAAGCACTATTTTGTTTCGGTTTGAAGGATATTGTAGCCAGTGTACTACTGGACATAATGAGACTTAACATCTTATGTCTCAGGATAACGAGCGCAGTGGAATGCCATACAGTACCTACTTTGTAAATCAAGTTGCTGGATAGTGTTGCTACTGTTTAAAAGTGGTCGTATCGCTTACCATCAGGTGAACGGCACGCTTGTCTCGTTATTCAACACAATAAAAAAAATTTACTAACATCATTTTATGTAAAAAACTAAAATATAATTTATTGAACATTCCGTTTCAATTATGAAGACGTTAATTATTAAACTAATTCCATTATGCCGTCCTTCGGTATTATTAACATTCTGTAACAATATATTGGTTTACATATTACAAACTCAAGGGTCTGATATTGAACTCGTGCTACTATATCGAGCGTGTATGTACCTAGTTTATTGTAAATCAAATCCCGGAATTGCTAGTGAATTTTGGCTCCTATTATGTAGATAGTTGGGTTGTTACTTGATAGTTGTTAATATATTGGGTCTTTGCCTATGGAATTGGCGTTTAGTATAAAGAAAGTTAAAGTCATCTTTTTGTAATATTTTTTTATTTCTATCTATCAAAATATGCACCCATGCTATTGATGCATCTCTGCCAGCGCAGTGGTAATTTTTCAATGCCCTTCTTGAAGAAGTCAGGTGTAGGTACGGCAGCCAACAAACTCTTCAAAGGCATTTGTACTGCCCCTCGGGTATTCATTTTTTTCCTGCCAAAAAGTTGTCTAAATTTTGGAAAAAGTAGATGTCTGTCAAGGCAAGACCTGATGAGTACGGTGGATGACGCAAAACTTCCAACCCTAGCTTGTAGTTTAGAGATCGTCTGTTGTAGGATTTCTGTCTAATATCTGAGACAGTACAAAATGTCTTTGAAGAGTTTGTAGGCTCCCGTACACATGACTTCTTCAAGAAAGGCATTTAAAATTACCACTGTGCTGGCAGAGGCATCGATAGCATGGTTGCATATATTGATTGATAAAAATAAAAAGTATTCATAAAAAAATCACTAACTTTCTATATACTAAACGGCAATTTCATAGGCAAACTATGTTGGTTACAATATTTTCATACATTCAATACTTCATGAACTTTAAAACGAAAGATGCGTGTCATATGAAATTGAACTTAAAACTTTGTATTTATATCACAAATTTAAGTGTCATACATGTTCGCAGAAATCCACGTTACGTAACCTCAATTCGCAACCTTCATATACTCGGACGCGAATAGGTCCACTCACATTCGGTACAAAATAAGTTTCCCCATTATTTCTGCTGACCCATCTACGTCGGTAAAAGCGAATTGCGAAAATAACCGATGCTGATTTCGTTTTGATACGTTCGCAACGAGATAATAGCAGTTTCATGAGTCGAAGACTAGATGCCGCCACTAGTACGTATGATAAAGGCGGTTATAACTGGATTTAGGGGGGAAATATAAGGATTTATTGCGCGGCGTGTGAACGTAATGGTGAAAAAATTACGTGCTGAATAGGGGATACAGTAACTTAATGTCGTGCACGTTTTAGTTGGTGTTAAATCTTGAGAACAAATCTTTGTTTATGGGGTATCGATTAATGAACTTCATTGTGACTTTCTATTCATAATTGTATTTGATTTATTGATTTTGCATATTTTATTATGCATTATTGTACACTCACGCCTTTTATCCCCGAAGTGGTAGGCAGAGGCACAACTAGTGCACCCACTTTTAGCCATGCATATTTCGTCCCATGATGTGATAGGGGGCGAGCCTATCGCCATATCGGGCACAAATTCTAGACTCCGGGCTTTTTTTAATACATCAATGGTTTTAATACAATAAATGACTCTAGATACAGTCGCCTACTCAATAGAAATATTATCCCCTAAATCTCATCTTACTTCTTATTTACTTATATTTTAAATGTGAAAGTTTGAACGTTTGTTACAAGTAAATCCAGTAACTTAGCGGATTTGGATGAAATTTGACATACGTGTAGACCATGTCCTGGATTAAAACGTAGGCTTTTTATCCCGATAATTGGCTCCCATGGCAAATATTTTTTTATTTAATTCGTTAGTGTTTCAGGGACTTTAGTAGCGGGAAAAGCTTTTCACGCCGACGAAGTCGCGATCAACACCTTATTAGATATAATATACTTATTCTATATGCAACTAGCTGTTGTCCGCGGCTCCGCCCGCGTGAATGAGTTTTCCCGGTATAAAAGTCTCGCTTTATATTTTCCCGGTATAAAAAGTATACATAATTTACCCGTGTGCCAAATTTCATCGAAATCGAAAAGTTATTAAATTACTAAAAAGGCTATTAAAAAATAGGGGTTGATCGCAGAGGGTTCAAAATTTAGGGTTGTATGTATTTTTTAATGCCCTATTATAGAAAAATAAAAACAAAAAATTTTGTCCAAAAATTAAAAAAAAAATGTTCAGAGTGAACAACCCTTATCACTTAGGGGGATGAAAAATAGATAACAACCTATTCTCAGACCTAGCAAGTGTGAATATAAAATTTCACCAAAATCGGTTCAGCCGATTCGGAGGAGTACGGGAACGAACATTGTGTCACGAGAATTTTATATATAAGATTAATTATTACTTACTAGCTTAGATAGATAGATAGATGCGCGGTCGTTCATCAACAAGATGGACTGACCAAGTGAAAGACTCATCGACCTCTAAATTCTACACAGCCGTAAGAGACGCGCTAGACAGAAACCGGTGGAGGCAGATCATCCGCTCCAGATACAACCTGATGCTGACCACGATCCTCAGACATGAGGGACCGACCAGAGAGAGAGCTTAGATACCTAATAGACGTCAATTTTACTTAGGAGTACTTGCATTATAGCTCTTTTACAATAACCGATATTTCCATGTAACATTCATTTTAAATTATTAAATAGGATGCAATTCAGTTGGTACAGAACTATTTTAGTTTCATTGTTTATGTTGCTCCCAAAGACTTAGTTTGTCTTAGTGCGCCTGTACTTTCTGCATCTTAACATCAAAAACAAAGTCGCTTCCCGCTCTGTCCCTAATTTCCTATGTATGCTTAGATCTTTAAAACTACGCAACGGATTTTGATGCGGTTTTTTAATAGATAGGGTGATTCAAGAGGAAGTTTTGTATGTATAATACATGCATAATATAGTAGAGAAATAATTAATCTTTGATTAATTATATACTGAACGTTTCAAACGCGTCGAAAAAAATAGAGGCCAATTGTTCCCCCCTAAATGAGTTCGAGCGAATTATTTTTTGTTGTTTTTCATGGATATAATTATCTCCGCGTTTTAATAGAAACCATGTAATAACTGGTATCATTATGCGCGCACACAAGGATACGCAGAATGATGCAGCGATAGCGTATGACATAGCTGCCACGCATACTAGCCTAAGAAAAGTTGGCCTGTTTGTTTTAGTTTCATTGTAGCGCGTCACTCTATCTAGGTATATAATTGATCAAAGGTTCTATTGTGACTGCGAGTGCCTTTCTGACAAAAGTCGGGGAGATCCCCGACTAGACTATGAGTAGATACTTATACTGGACGGAAAGGCGTTTTGTACCAAAGTGTCGATGAGCGACCATATTGCAAGATCTCTCGATCTGTATCAGTTTGTTGTCGCCTAGCTATTTTGTATTCTTATTTTTTGTATGTCTTCAGGTGGATTCCAGAGTGGTTTAAATTTAAAATTCGGTCCAGAAAAAAGTATAGCTGGACTTTTGTCCAGGAAAAAACCTTTCGTGCGGGCGACGCCGCGGGCAAAAGCTGGTAATATTATAAGAGCTAAGTTTAGGACTGGCCCGAATACTCGGACATCTCCAAAGGTGTATTGGATCAACAGACGGCCTTTATAATGTCTTATAGTGTATAATAGTATCTAAGTATATTAAAGACCCATTTCAACGCTTGCTGATAAACGCTATCGTCATATAAATGTATTAACCGACCAAACACAAAAGTCAATCTACCTCTGTTCCTAGATCAGTGTGACTTTTGTGTTTGCTATCTATGCTTCTTATTATTACTTATGTATAATGTTTATTAATAAATTCCTTCATATATTTGAACTGTCATTACAATTCTTCTTCTTTGACTTTATTTTATTCGACATCAATGTTTTATTCAGAAAGAAAATACCTTAAAATAATCTAAGCAATTAGATGTTTGTAGAATTAAATAAATTGTTACGTAGTAAGGGTGTTCGTAAATGCTTTTAAATAAGCCAGAACAGGAATCGCAAGTTGTATAACGCCAACAAATCATTAATAGAGGTTCCTTCGAAGCCCGTTTAACTTCGCAGAGTGACTTTCAATTTTGAATGTTTTCATATTGATCGTGTTCATTTTATAACCCAGTTCTATTGACGTGTTACGGCTGCAGAATAACTAAGTTACGCCGGGAATTGTTCCCAATTGTTGTTATTAGTATGAAACAGAGTTGGTTTATAATTTGATGTTTGGTAAATATAGGTAGAAAAGTTTTATTTTTGTTTATGTATATTTTTTGGTATTGTTTACGGTGTTATATTGTAATGCTACTTATTAGTTTGCCTTTGTAAGCGTGTTATTCATAGTGTTGATGATATTTTGTATCTTATACATTTTTGGATAGAGTACATGTTAGACATTTGTTGAAGGTGTAGAAATAATTAGAATGTAATATGTCTGTTTGAAAATATATAATAAAAAATAGATAGTTGATCAAAAATATATGAACAATAACTTATTATTTTTCTGAACGTTTCATACAAACATAATGTAATTGTTATGTGTGTAGTTTTGTAGATGTTTTTTATTAAAACATAAAATAAGGAAACATAAATGAAACAAAACAAAATAAAATCTCGAAATGTGTGTATTTCAGTTTTTCTTTCATTAATATTTTGTCCATATTATGTACATGTATATACAAAAATCATAATTATTTACAATGCTTCAAATAGAGTCTTATATAATATTAAATGCATCTGTACATAATAGTTTTAAACTTTGGCATTATATAGTTTATATTTATTCATATTATTAATGGAGCATCAGTGAATAGAATTAAATTATATTTTATGATATTTACAACATTCTCGTAATCATTTATAAATTATTATCGCAGAAAACAGGAAGTTAATCCTTAAACTTAAACAAAACACTAGCCATCTATACAAAATAAATGCAACTGAAATGACTTTTACAATAACAATAAATATAATACGGAATCTTATATTAATTATCACGATTTTACTGGACTAATACGCTTAAGCGTTGCAAGTAATGTCAGCATCTGTTTACCTGCGTTGGAGCATACGCTACGCCCAGAGCTGCGCTTGCGGCGGCAAGCGGTGCGTGTGCGGGTCGCGCGCGTGCACGCCGGTCGGCAGCGCCAGCGCGTCGCCCAGCAGAGGGGGGAGCTTGCCAGGTGGCGGGGGCGGGGGCGGCGCCGGCGCCCGCCCGGCCCCCATCGGCGACACAGAAGCGTAAATATTCACTGTCGAACGGTGATACTGACACTTCCGCAAGTCCGGCATGGCGAACCTTAACTTTTGCCAAAATTGCCTATCTCCCCACTCTATACACGTGTTCGCCTTCAAGCACAACCTCAGCTCCGGATCTATGTCTCTATTCGGAATCTCGCCTAGTAATATTATTATCAGTCTTCTTCGTCTCTCTTTCAGTACTTCATGGAGTGCCGTCTTGAATTCGAAACGGCACCATTCGTTGTTGATGAAATTCTTTGATAGGACTATGATGGTTCGTTTTGATGACTCGACGGCCTCTATTATCGTATCGGCCACGTACGCCGAGGCGTTGAAATCGCGGTAATGCAGGCAGAGTCGGAAACTCGGGTCAGTTGATTCTAACCCGGGCGCCAACATCTGAGCCACGAATGCTTCATCTTTCACGCTGTAACTAATGTAGGCGTCGAATAAACGATCCTTGTCGGCTTCATCATCGAAAGTTGTGCTTTTGTAGCACATTCTGAATCCGCAGTGATAATAAACCCATACTCGGAGTTCTCGCCGCCAGTAAAACAAGCCGCAAATTAGGACCGAACTAATGACGAACACGCATAGGGATATCAATAATAGCGGCAGGTAATCATTTATAACTTGATTCTCGATTATAGATGAGCTCCCACCGACGTGACTGGTGCAAATTGTAGAGTTAAAATCGGCCATTAGAGGTCCCACAGCGTTTGTAACGTTATCGAAAACACATGTGATTTTATTGGCGTCCTCAACTTTGCCCAGGTTGTTTTTGAACCAATTTCTAAATTTGTGCAGGTATTGGCAATCGCACGACCAGGGATTTCTCGAGAGACTAATCGCAACTAAATACGAGTTCATAGTGAATTGCCAAACCGCAAAGCCGTATATGTTATTGCCTTCCAATCGCAGAACTTCTAAATGTCTCAATTCCATGAAAGTTCTGTTATCGATGTAATGGATTTTATTATCTTGGAGATGCAATTCACGCAAATTTTCCAAAGGTGATAATTCGAAGCCAAGTAATTCTTTAATGTTATTCTTCTCCAAATGTAGAATCGTTAAGCGTTTTAGTCCACTAAAAGTATTATTATACAGAGCGTCAATATTAGAGTTATTCGCGTACAATATTTTTAAATTTTTACGTCCAATAAAAGCGTGGCTCGTTAGGCCACCAAAGTTATTACCGTCCAAATACAGTTCAGTGGCGTCCATTGGAATACTGTTAGGTATTTCGGCATAGCCGGCCGCGGAACAGTCCACAATATTAGCTGACCACGGTTGGTCATGATAACACGTACAGTTTGATGGACACGTCATTTCACAATCACAAGCGTCAAAATCACAACAGTGGCACAAAGCGAAACAGTGAGTCTTATATGTACACAGAAACTGTGAAGATTCCGCTTCGATAAGCGGAATATAAGTCCTTTCACGATTGTATAATAACTTGCAGTAAATGCTCTCCAGATCCATTACGCGAGGATGCTGCCGGAGATGATCGAGTTTATTAATCCGCTGTAACCATTCCATAGTACAGTCACACTGAAACGGGTTCCCGCCGATATAAAATTCGGGCAGTGGTCGTCCCGGATCGACCGGAGTTAGGCGAAGCGCATTGAGATCCATGCTAGTTATCTGATTAGCATACAAATCGACTCTCGTTAAATTGGTTTTTCCGACAAAAGTTTGGGCTTCAACTTGTGTAATTTGATTATCATTCAAGAAAAGCAACTCCACGCTACTCGGAATAGAATATGCTGATATTTTAGTCATTTTGTTGAAACTTGCGTCGAGCGTTTGTAAGCGAAGCTCCTTGTCCATACGGTAGTTATTTCCCAATTCTTTGATGTTGTTGTTGTGAAGATCCAACCATTGTAGCGCCGTAGGGATAACGGTGTAATCAAACCATTCTATTTGGTTATCTGACACGTTCAACCACAACAAAGACGGGATATTTACAAACAAGCCCTGTATTTCTGTTAGTTGGTTAGCGTCCAGTCTAATAGCTTGAAGGTTTGATAGTGTTTCAAACGCGTTCATATCGATGTGTTTCAGTTTATTGCGTGCTAAATTCAATATTTGCAGCGATGGTAAATCCGAGAATACGTCTTTGCTTATATTTTCAATTTTATTTCCAATAAGACGTAAACCATACACGTTGTGCAAACCAACAAAGCCGGGCTCCTCTAGTGATGTTATGTGATTTTCGCCGAGGTCTAGTGTTCTTAGTAATCGCATATTTCTGAGCGCAATGGGCACTTTCTTCAAACGATTTCCGTTTAAATTCAAATCTTGCAGCGAAGAAGTGTTTCTGAATGCTTCAGGGTGTACGTCTTCGAGGTGGTTGTTATCTACAGATAGGAGAGACAACACGTACAGGCCATTCAGTGCATAAGCGTCGAGGTGCGAAATCTTATTGTATGACAATATCAGCGTGTGCAGATTGTTCATGGGTGCGAACGTATCAGCGGCAATACTCTCTAGCATATTGTGCTGAACGTTTAATATTTGCAAAGTATACAAGTCTTTAAAGATTTTCGGGTCAAGTTTCGTTAATCTATTGTTAGATAAATTTAACAAAACCATTCTTATAAGTCCAGTGAAAGTGTTTTCATTTATCCATGTACTTGTTAGATGGTTATTAGATAAATCCAACGCTAACAGCTGATCTAAGTTAGCGAAAAGACTTGGTGAAAGAACACTGATAGAATTGTTTTGTAAGTATATTTCTTTTATTACCGGTCTACAATCTTTGAATAGATCTTGTGGAAGAGCGACGATTTTATTGTTCGATAGATCTATTATCTGAAGTTGTTTCAAACCGGCTAACGCTTTGTCGGCCACCATAGATATTTCATTGTCGTGAATGTGTAGTTCTTTTAATCTTCGTAGAGCCATAAAGCCATTCTCTGGCATTAAAACAAAGTGGTTACTTGAAGCATCTAGTACCTCAATATCTAAAGAGCATGTTGCATGTGCAAGAGACGACACTGACGGCGGCGGTCCATCTTGTTCACTTATCAGAGCTTGATGCATTGCTCTTTCTCTGAAGCCGAGATCACTCACATCTTGAAGTCGATTCGATGACACGTTCAAATAAACCAAATTGGTCAACGGGCAGAACAGGTTCTCGGGAAACGACCAAATGTTATTAAAACTAAGATCTAACTTTTCCAACTGTCGGACGGCCGTAAAGCTTTCTGATGCTATCTCTAAACTCATTGCGGCCCACTCCGTGTTTTTCGTTCGAATCGTTAAATTTCGAAGGTCTCTCAAACCAGAGAGTACACCAGGCGGCCATCTTCCAATTTTACAGTTATCTAAAACCAGTTCACGTAGCTTAACTAAATGCGCGAAACTCCGGTCATCTAGTGAACTCTTGTACATCATTTCTTCATTGCACTCTATTCTGAGCGATGTCGTGTGCTCCGATGGTATGACACTAAAATTAGTCGTGTCGAACTCACTATTAATTGTTCGAAGTTTACATGTGAGGGAAACTTCGTGGGCGTCATTAGGGCCCTTAAGCCACCATTGACAATCATCAGGAGCCTCATATTTCAGCGGCAGCGAACTTTGATCGGCGACGTTCAGTCCAATAACAAACCAAAAGAGAATTTGGTTGAAGAACTGTCTTGAAGAAACTACTCGTAGAGCCATCATGGGGTTAAATCAAATATCAAGGAAGATAGAAAACAAGACACGATAGGCTCAGTGTCATGTTTTTTCCGGCGGCGTTCGTGTGTTGCGTCCCCTTGCCGGATGTGAAGTATCCATCAATTTACAAAGTCTATTTCGGCGTCAATTTAACGAATAGTCCTTATTGTGGTTATACACATGATTGAATGATTTCAGTTCACGTTCGAATTGTACACAACGTAGTCAGCAACGTAAACAAAATTATCACATTAACAGTCCAATCGCGTCCGAACGTCCAGAGAACACAAAATGATTGGTGTTATTTGTTAAAAATGTTCTTCAATTTAATGGTAATTATTAACAATGTTCGTAAGTTTGTTTTCGTAACACGTTAGTGATAAGCGTATTTTCACGGTACGTAATTCCGATCGAAGCGTCGTGTGGCGCGACCGTGCCCAGACGCTGCTACGAGTCGACTGAATGTTTCCAGTAGGGCATTGCAGTCGAGCCGAGTGTACGCTACGTAGCGGGACGAAGGGCGGGAGGCGACGCGCCGAGCGGTGGCGAATGTTCACGACGACTTATTACAATAAATTATATTTTTTAGGGAGCTTTAGCGATCGGCCGCACGTATACGAAGCCGCAAACTTTGAATGAGTGTAGGCATCAGCTGTCGTGAGTTTTGTTGAACTTACAAATGATGTTCGCGTACACATAACTCTTTACCACACCTGTGAATGTCATATAAATCCACTTATTAATGAGATCATATTAATAATGAATTAATATATTCGTAACGATTTTTTAAGTAGAATATTTTGATGATTTATTTTATGAGATCTAACATCTCTTAATAGGTGTCATCTATTACAGTCTTGCGTAAAAAGTTATAAAATTTTAAATATAAAAGATGTTTCAAGTTATCAGATTTATTTGAACAACCATCTATCAATGAAGCTGTTTAGATCGTCAAGAATGAGCCATGAGTCACCTTTCTCTGTGGATGAATAAATATCCCACAGTCCAGTAAAGCTAAAATGTCATCAATTTATTTGCGTGGAATTCCGGCCAGTGTGAGAATTTTCGAGCGGTAGCCGACGAAACCTTCAAAGTTAAGGAATATTTTGCATGCCATGACACGATCGATCTAAAGCTCCTCTAAGACTTCTCAGAATTGACTGCTCAAAGAAACCTGATTTAAGATATTGTGGGTTTAGCGCTTACAGCCGCTGTGATTATGTAAAACATTATGTAAAGTAATATAATTACAACTAGGTTACTTGACTTTAGAATATTTATAAGTTAATTTGAATATATTTCGTCTGTTCTGGCGGTTTTTCTTTATTACGATATAGAGAAGGGATGTAAAACATAAGTTAATATTAATAGAAATTTACGAGCCTTGGCTGTATTGTCAGCGTGAATAAAAAAATTGTCCGACCCTGCTACGCCAAAAGTGAAATAGATTTATTTCTCTAAAATATGGAGCGGAGACCTGCTATGTTATTCATCAGATGGAGTATAAATCAGCATCAAAACTAGTATTCACTTTCTACTTTTAATACATAGGATCACGCCGTTTTCCGTTTGAGGGGTAGGTAGAAATATAACACATTTATGTTACGTTTATGTAATAGGGTACAAAACAATTTCTATGGCGGAATTGATAATGGTAAAAAACTCATTACCTTACTCGACACGGTGATCGAACTTGAGACCTGAGGACGGCGGTCTTACTGCGTACGCGAAGACCTACGCCATAAAAGCACGTTTCCATTGTTTTTTAAATTATCTTGTAATATTCTATTAATAGTTCAAGTAATTAAAGATATAAGTATACAACTATTCTATTCTGACAACAAAAATAATCGAATTATGAAGTAAAATAGAACTATAGTGGAGACTCAACTTACATGATTCTAATAAATCAATATCATTATTTATAAGTGTAGGAAGTTATTTCGTTCAGTCTATCCTCTTTAGTTAATCCTCAGTTTCCTTTTCCTTCACACGTTCTTGACGCAATATATTACATTTTTTGTACTAATATTTTAATAACATTAGATCAGTAAATAAGATTTAAAACGTAATAGGATTTCGAAAATAATCTAACTTTATTGAAAACGAAATGGTTTCACCGCAAAATGAAAAGAAACTATAACAAAAGAAAGGTCCGTTTCCTTTCGTGTTTAAGATTAAAAATCAACCCTTTTATGGATCTGAAAATTAAAAAGCAATAGCTTAAACGTATTAAGAGCTTAAGGTAACAAAATTTCTTGAATGCTCACAACAAAAGATCTTCTGTTAACGCTTCGCGGACCACACTGGATGACAGACGACGGAAGATATCATTTTAATCCTTTTAGTTAAGTTGACTATAAAAGACAGATGCTTTGCTGGCATCCGCGTTTTTCTTCAGTCGTCTATGGAATAAAATTGATCTTATGACCTTTGTGTTAGCTTTTATGGAAAATTCGTTAATTGCGCTAGTATTCTTGTAAAATAATTTATCATCTTACTAATATTAGAAGCGGAATAGTTTGTGCAGATGATATGTTTGTTATAAGTAATCGCTGAAATCGCAACACCTATTGAGATGCAATTTAGCACATAGATAGTCAATGGGTATTAGCATTATTATCCTGGAATAATACAATATAGTAAGATTTTTGTACAAAGAAAACTATGCAGGCGGAACGAAGCAACATCTTGTTTATAATATTTCTCAGGAATTTAGAAAAGAAAGCACTAAAACACACACGCACACATAGGCAGAGGCGCAATAAATGCACCCACTTTTCGCCGTGAGTATTCCGTCCCATGATGTGATAGGGATGGAGCCTATCGCCATATCGGGCACAAAGTTCAGACTCCGGGTTGATACTGAATAGAAGAATCCAATATTAATTTGCCCGACCTGAGGATCGAACCCGAGACCTCAACATTGCATCATACCGTAATACAACTACGCCACCGAGGCAGTCTAAATACTAAAACAAATCTACATATTAAGACTAGTTAGAAATATGAAACATGCGTCTAAGACATACCTTGTCATAAGTCGCTGCCAAGAACCTTTCATACAATGCACCATTATTAATACTGCTTACAAGAATATTAATGCATGATAATTAAGGAAATGTAATGAGTGCTTCCTAGTTGTGGTCGGGTACCGTATAGTTCAAACACCTTTGCAAATGTTAAAAAAAAAATGATTCGTAAATTAAAAATGTATTTAATAAAATATACCATCATTATGAAAAACAAGGTCTGTGTATCTAGGGCGGTATTAATAAATCAATCTCAAGTTTGAGTTACATCTCAAGTAGACATAATGTATGAATAGTTCAATACATGGTTTGTTAATACCGCCCTTATTCTAATTGCTTATGATAGCGTGCTACTCAAATATGTCCGCTTTTTCTATGGGTGCTGGGCCTCAAAATCTAACCAGGCTCAAACTTTATGGATATTAAAGGGGCAATAATATGGATCTCGGATCCATTAAAACAAAATTATACCCCTCCATTTATCACTCACTTTTTTAAATACGGTAATTTTAAGGGTAGTTTTTAAACAAAATAAAGTTACATAAAATGAGAACATGTGAGGTCTTATAAAATATACGAGTTGTGTCTTATGTCTCAGGATGACGAGCGCAGTGGAATGCCACTCAGTACTTTGTCAGTCAAGGTGCTGGATGGTGTTGCTACTGTTTATGGGTGGTCGTATCGCTTACCATCAGGCGAACGGCATGCTCGTCTCGTCATTCAATGCAATAAAAAAAAAAAAAAAAAAAAGTTCTTGCAAAGGCCTATTTTGGGAGTAACATCCAAATATGAAAACCTCCTAGCCAGTTTCGGCCACGGGGCCAATCTCAACAGAAGGTACGCAGGAGATATTATAGTGCACAAGTGTGTGTGCGCAATACACTGGTGCACTCGCTATTCCTTCACTCTCATAGCCCGGTGAGACGGCAATCCGACGTGACCGGAGAGAGATCAGGCGCAGGACCAACGGCTTTACCCGCTTTCCGAGGCACGGGGGTATCACACCGCCAACTTCCTGTCATGTATCATTTTTTAAGATGGAAAAACCCAGTCGCAATATTTTTGGGATTCGAACCCAGGACCTCAGCGCGCATATCGTACTCGCAATACAACTACACCACCGAGGCAGTCCAAAATTATACTTATAAATTATCTTGGTTAGAATTTTAAGCCCGTTTTTGGACATGCCCTTTCTGTACATTCGAGTGACATTGTAAGACCCAAAAAATCTACATTAGGATTGAACACAATAAAAAATGTTAGCTACCAAAAATGTATAAGTGAAATATGCTGGGATTCCTGTAGTGTACATACGTCTTAGGTTTACGTCTACCAATGTAAGATTCTCAATGTATTACAGAGCACGTTGCACCGTTGACGTAGTTTAAAATTTAGTAGCTAAACACTGTTTATACGATGTAAATTTAATTAAGGGCCGGGTTTTTATTTAAGGTTTATAATTACTGCCTAAGATTAACAAACTTAAAACGTTAAATATAACGTTTTCAAATGATAATCAATTTATGGGTGAAATTAAAAGTGCTATAATCAGCGCGATTAATGATTCCGTTTAATAGCTATAGAGTTCAGATTCAATTGAGTAGTACATAACAAAACAATACAAAAATACCCATACTAGTGGAATTCAAAACAATCTCCATTATTTTTGTCTGTTGACAATGTTGACATCACCAGCCCTTCCTTTTTAACACCGCGACACAATGCATACACATGTTACTATCGATTAAGCAGCAGTTTCCTTACGACAATCCGGTACCGAAACATGACGTAATTACATTCCCGGTTTTGTAAAAAAAACACGTGTTAACATTTTGTTGTTTCACAAAACATCTATCACGAAGACGCCGAAGCGTGTTAAAGTTATTACACCGAAGTGTTTCCACATCACAATCTGTCAGGCCGAGAAATGAATAATGATCAATCGTTTTCGCTTACATTTGCCGTAGGGGTATCTCCTTACCACACATCGGTATTTATTTTTTGATGAATGTGCAAATCGATGCCGCGATGACGCGAGACAATTTTAAATCGTCTAGAATCGATTATGGCCCTGTTGTGATAGAGCATAGTCGTTTGTATCGGCAGTTTCGATCGATCGTGTAATATGAGCTAATATTTCTTGTTCTGAATATATTAAGGCGTCTTGACTTTATAATTTTGATGTTATGAATAATAAATTAAATTCACAATGGATGCGACTGGGTATCGTTTGTATTCGTCACGTCAGTCAGATCAAATTAAAAACTTTATTAATGAAATGAATCAAACGTAAATTGATTAAAGCAGCCTTTATACTTTTTAATTTAGAATGGTCAATTCCAATCAACTTGCGATTTGTAGGAATAAAAACATCGAAGGAATATACAAATATTTTTACTACAACCATATTTTAGCTATACTAGATGTTAAGAGGTCTGGGATAATTCTTTTATTGCTTTTAGCTTCCACCTACGACCAGACTACTTCAATAACTAGATATTCAAATAACAAAAACAAATAAAAATATCTAGAACAAATCTCACGTGGGTTTGAACATACATAACAGACTTTAAAAATTTCACTATAAAATACACATTTCTAGGGTTTTCTCGCGGCTATGCCTGCGGTAAAATCCGTTAAATAGTACCTTATAGCAGACAAGGAACTCCGGGATATCTTTCTATTACTGAAAGAATACTGGTGATAATGTATACTGGCGGATATTTGAATCCGCCCGGATAGCGACCACCTAAAGTGTAAGACCCGCCTTAGTGGCCCACGTAAGTGTCTCGCGTTCCGGGATCAGCCTGTGTATATTTATTTATTTAACACTTTATTGTACATCAAACTAAGGTGAATGTATAAACATAAAATAAAACTAAGGTGATAAAAACACAAGTACAATTGGCGGTCTTATCGCATTCCGCAATTTCTTACAGACAACCTTTGGATGGATTGGAGATGATAAGAAATTTAATAGAGGGGTGTCGACTGATACAGAAAGATGAAGTATATACTATGATATGTAAAAGATGACGATGTACTTACTAATATAATAATATAATAACTCCTATTGCATACAATATATGTTTATAATAATAAAATACATACACAATTCATAAATAATTAACAAAAATAACATACATAATAATATCATACATACACATAATACAATAAACACTAGCATAAATATTACCAAAGGTATAATATAATATAAAGAAAATAGAAATACAATTTTAGGACAGTGACAAATAATGTTGCTTAACAAGTTTTTTAAAAGTCGAAAGAGATTTGATTTGTATATTCGGTTACAAACAGGTCGGAATAATATTGTCGCCTGGATCTCTCCTTAGTCAACACTCTTTCTAGAACCTACCCCCTTTAGCATCTGGTGCAATGAGGTTACATTGCCGTACCCACATAAAAAAAGAACTTTTAGAATCGGTTCAGTAATATATATAACCTCCTGCATCCAAAAACTTGAACAACTATGTAGGTATATGTGCAATGCAATCAGGCCTGTATTATATAATGCCCACTGCTGAGCACTAGCCTCCTCTACAACTGAGAGGGGTTAGGCCTTAGTCCACCACGCTGGACTAGTGCGGGTTGACGGACTTCACATACCTTCGAATATCAGAGAACTTCTGAGGTATGCAGGTTTCCTCACGATATTTTCCTTCACCGTTAAAGCGAACGATGATTGATAACAATTAGGTATATGCGACTACAATTAATACACAAAATATCAATACGTACTCATTATAAACCGTTGTAATAGCCTAGATTAAGGAGCTAAGTACTACATTAATTTTAACGTTCAGGTCTCAAATAATTTATCAGCTAAATAGGCGTGTCTAAGTCTTTTACCTAGTTCGTTAATCACTCGCGATAGACTGATATCCATTAAAGTATGAAGCTAAGCTTTTATTTCAAACTGCATTAACAGCTTTACGTCGCACGAAATAGACTATATTGGATTCGAGTCCAGATTTCGGATAGGCTTTTTTTTTTTTTTTTTTTTTTTTTCGCGGAGAAAGTGACTTATTACTACCGCCCAGCCTTCAAGGGGGGCGACTGAGCGGTTATGTTGGGTTCACCGTGCCTTACGACCTGGCGTTGAGCCGCCCGGAGAGATGTAACCATCGGGCGACCGCCGGGCCGAGTCCCTAACCTATGTACAACGCACGGCATACCAACCAAAACTCCGCGGTGGCCATCTTCGGCGCATTAGGGACGGCTGCGGGCTTCCTCTGACTAATGTCTAAGTTGTCGTCCGCAACCGCCCCTGCGCGGTGCCGCCTGGTGCGGCCCGTCTCCTGTTGTGGGGGGGCTCAGGAGCCCCCGGGCACCGAAGGACGCCCTCGGCGTCAACGGCAGCGTGAGGCCTACCAGCCACGCTGCCGTCCATCACGGGGATCGCTACAATGTGCTAATAAAACACAAATATTAAAGACGGACAGCCCCCTGCCGCCCGCCTGCGACCCCCGGTGGCCCCCATTAGTCGCCTTTTACGACAGGCAGGGGATACCGTGGTGGAATTCTCCAAACGCCCCCAATCCACAGGGCGGAAGACGCCGGTCAGTCGTCCACCCGGCGCCTCCTACGTCTTGTCTGGCGGCGGGAGGGATCTCCGCGCCTCCGATCCCTCTCGGCACTCTCCTTCCGTGAGAGGACCACCTCACAGAAGTGTGCCACCGCACGCCAGGACCTCCGGCTGTCGACCATGGAAGTGACCACGGCCGGCAGCGAGAGGTCTCCTCCGACGACTGCTCTGAGAGCGCTGCGCTCCTCATCCCAGGCTGGGCAAGACTCTAACGTATGCTGGGCCGTATCCAGCGGGCAGTTGTCACAGTGGTGACACACGGCCGACACCTCCTTCCCCACTACCCGCCACAAGAACTCACCGAAGCAGCCATGCCCGGTGAGCACCTGCGTCAGGCGAAACGTTGCCGCACCGTGGCGCCTGTTCAGCCATTCGGCAAAGACAGGACGCACTGCCGCGACGACCCTGAGCCCCGCTGACGGGGCCTCCAGCCTGAGACGCCACTCCTCCACGGCGGCTCGCCGTAGGGAGGCCCTCATGGCCTCCACTTCCTTCAGGGCCGGATGTTGCCCGCGACTGGACGCCTCCTCCCGCCAATGAAAGACATCGGAGAGGGATTTGGCGTCCAGATCCCAGGGCAGAAATCCGGCCAACAAACAAGCCGCCTCGAAAGAGACCGTGCGGTACGCCCTGATCGCCCGCTGCGCCAAAGCTCTCTGCGGAGTGCGCAGGAGGGCGACGCAGGGGCGGTTCAGGGAGTCAGCCCAAACGGGGCTGCCATAGAGGGCCATGGACCGCACGACTCCGTGATATAACCTCCGGCAAGGGATGCCAGGACCTTCCAGGTTGGGCAGCAGGCTGGACAGAGCGCCCGCTGCCCGAGACAGTTTCATCCCCAATTTCTTGAAATGGGCGCGGAATTTCCATCGGCTATCCAAGACTAAACCTAGATATTTCATCTCTTTGCCGATGGGAATCCGCACCCCCTCAACCACGATGTGGGCACCGGCCGGTGGCCCTCTCCGAGGCCCGTGGAAACAAATGGCCTCGGTTTTCTCGAGGGCCACCTTTAAACCCAACCGTCGAATCCGACTTACTACTTGGCCGGTGCCCACCGCCGCTAAGGTAGCGGCGTCCCGGAACGTCCTGGCGGTCGCTGTGACCAATGTGTCGTCGGCGTAGCACGTCACGCCGACGTCCCAGAGATTTGCACCACGGAGCACCCAGTCGTACCCGATGTTCCACAGGAGAGGGCCCAAAACCGAGCCTTGTGGAACACCGCGCGACATCGCTCTTCGGTGCCACCCGCCGTCGGCGCCCGGATACACCACGTCCCTGTCAGACAGGTACGCGTGCACCAGACGCCGAAGATAGGGCGGCACCTCGTGGTACCGCAGTGCCTCGTGAATGCAGGGCCAGGGCAGCGTGTTGAACGCGTTGGAGATGTCCAAGGACACCGCGACAACTACTCCGCCTCCGGCCACTGCATCCTCCGCCTGTGCCTTCACCCGCAGAATCGCGTGGACGGTGGAACGTCCCCTCCTGAAGCCAAATTGGCTGTCGGCCAAGTTCGGTCCGACCCTCTCGAGGTGCTCGACGAGGCGAGCATGGACGATACGCTCGAAGAGTTTGGCGACCTCGTCGATCAACACGATGGGCCGGTAGGCCGACGGCGACTCTGCGGGTCGTCCTTCCTTCTTCAGCAGGACGAGCTTCCCGGTTTTCCAACGCGCCGGGAAGACGCCCTGCTCCAAACAGGCGGTGAATAAACTGCGGAGCCTCGGGCCCAGGTGCTCGAGGGCCACCACCCAGGCTCTTCCTGGGATGCCGTCGAGCCCTGGGGCCGTTTTTTTGCTCCGCAGCCGAAGCACTACCGCCCGCAATTCTGCGGCCGAAACCTCTGGGATATCCCTTGCCGGATTCTCAATCGACGATGACGCCACATCCGGTGGCGCCATCGGTGGAGGAGTGGTCTCCACGGTGGCCGGGAACAAGGCCGCGACGACGTTGGCCAGTAATTCTGGCCGGAGACTCTGCGACAGTGGGGGCGCCGCTGGACGAAGCTTATTCATTACCATACGATAGGGGCGCCCCCACGGGTCACCGTCGAGAGTCTCCAGGAACTCTTTGCGTGCCGCGACCTTGGCCCTGTGAACGGCCACCCGCAGCGCTCTCTTCGCCTCTTTGTAGAGGTCATAGAGCCACCGCTCCTGGTCTGCGTGATCCCCACCTCGAAGCCTGCGACGACGATGCCTGGCGTATCGGCGGCGCGCAGCGACGCATGACGCGCGCAACTGCGCTAGCTCTGCCGACCACCAGTACACTTGTCGCCGCGGCGAGCGTCGGAGGGCTCGGGGCATGGCGGCGTCGCAAACGTCCGACATTGCCACCCCGAACCACTCCACCTCTTGTTCGACCCGTACCGGCCCGTCCGGCACGGGGAGCCACGACATCACCAGAGCGGCCAACTCTAGGGCCTCTTTATTGAGGCGACGAGTTACCCACCGCGGGCCGTCCTGATTCGGGGCACTCGGTTCACCACCGGGCTGGATACTCGGAGACGCGGAGACGTCGAACCTGATGTAACGGTGGTCCGACATCGTCTCCACGTCCACGAGGACTCTCCAGCCCCGGACACGGTGCGCGACGGCGGGACTTGCAAACGACAGATCAACAATAGACCCGCCGTTGTGCCGCACGCACGTGTGCACCGATCCCCTGTTCAGGACGACCAGGCCGACAGAGATCGCCCAGTCCTCCAGGACCCCACCGCGACCGCTCGTCGCCGGCGAACCCCAAGCTACAGACTTGGCGTTGAAGTCACCGGCGACGACTGCCGGGTAAGGTTGGCCTTGTTCCACTAGGGCCCCCAGCCGAACGAGAAAAGATTCGAATTCGGCGAGGGGTCTGTTGGGAGAGAAGTATACTCCTACAACCCAAACGTCTCCCAACAGAGCCGCCACGCATCCCTGGTCCTTCGATATCCTTCCGAAGGGCGGGGAGCCAGCGGCACCCTGGGTGATTATGGCCACCAAACCGTCGGTGTCCCCGGCCCAGTTGTCACGGGGAGGGACAAAGTACGGCTCAGCGACCACGGCCACTTGCACCGACCACTGTGCCAGGCTTTGGGACAACAGGTCTTGGGCACTGGCGCAGTGGTTGATGTTCGCCTGGAGGAACTTTAGGTCCATTATTGGGCGATCTCTTCAACACCTTCCATCTCGGCCTCTTGCGGTGGGCTTGCTATCTGCAGCTGGGTTGTGGCCACAGCAGCAGCAGCATTACGTCGGGAGGGGCGACGACGGTTGCGGCGGGAGGAGGCGGGACATGCCTTCCCCCCGACCTGGTGCCCGGCGGGCTTGCCGGAGGCCGCGCAGACCACGCAGTTCGGCGCAGCGCTGCACTCACGGGCCTTGTGGCCTGTCTGGCCGCAGCGGTAGCACAGCGCGCTACGGTCCACTGCGCAGTCGCAGCGTTCCCGGACGTGCCCGGACTCCAGGCACCGGAAGCACCGAAGGGGCCGCGCTTCAAGCACAGAAACTCGAGCCGCGACCCAGCCGATTATTACACGGCCTGCCCCCCGCACTTTCTGTGCTGCCTTTATCGGCATCCGAGCCCAAGCCGTGCCAACACCGGATCGGTCAGGACGGATTTGCCCTACCTTAACAGATTCCAGTGCACACTCACCGGCCTTAGAGAGGGCCATTGCGACTGACTCAGGAGTGGCTGTGTAGTCCAACTCCGTAAGCCGCAGTTCCGCATGCTTGATGGGCCGGGAGATTCGAACGTCCTCCGACCCATTGAAACACTCCCTCAGCCTTGCGGCGAGGGAGTCAGCCCTCTCATCCGAGTTAGCCCCGGGCACCTCGTACATTGGGGCACCCGTGGCCGCAAACTTTGGCCTCAGCCTTGTAATGTCAAGGCCGGTGAGGTTCACTTTAACCTGCGCCTCTGTGAGAACTTTGGCGTAGGTTAGTCCTTTCGCTACCGCCGCCGGCGTCAGGGATATCATGACGGCCGCGGACCGCGGTGGGCGGAGCTTGGGCTCGGCCCGGCGCGGTGGTTGCTGCTGACTTGCAGCCGGTGTCGCGCCGGACCTGGGCTTCGACTTCTTTTTGCCCACCACGACCGTCCATTCCCTGTCCAGGGACACTGGAGCCGGCGGTAGCGGGCGGGGCTCGCAGAGAGCTTGCTGCGCTGGGGCACTGGGTTTGCCTTTCCCCCCCTTGTCTTTTGGTTTCGGCTTGGGCGCCGGAGGAAGTGTGGGGGCCGGGACGACTCTCTTCTGCGCTTGCACCCCAGATGGTTTTGCCACGATGAATCGGGCCGGAGCACTAGAGGGACCGGCGATTGGGATCAGGGTGGGAGGACTGGGTTGGGCTACTCCCTTGCCCTTGCCCTTGCCTTTGTTTGAGGACTGAGGTGGACCCCTGACATACCCCCCCTGTACCGGGAGCTCTATTGTTTGGGCCCTATTTTTCTCATGGGCCAGAGGCGGTCTTGCGGCCGGTCCCATGAGCAAGGACTCCATCCTTGCTTGCACCCTCGCCTCTATCATCCCCAGCATTTCCTCCGTTAGGCTTTTGCTGGCGGCCGCCTCTAGCTCTTCGAGGCGGCGACGGAGGGAGGCATTCTCTTCCTGAAGCTGCTTAACTGCAGCCTCAAGGCGGGAGCTCTTTTCCCGCCACCTCTTCGCCTCGTCTTCAAGGCCGGTGACCGTGGTCTCTGTGGCCTTGGAGCGCGCCAGTAACCCGGCAGAGCGCAGCCGCTTCGGCACTACCTTCTCCGACTTTTGGCAAGCCTCCGCACGCTTCGAGATGTTGCGCTCCCTCTCTGCCTTCTTTAGGCTGCCCACCGAAGGCGGACCCCCTCTACCGCGAGCAACGGTCGCCCTCGTCTTCGGTGCCGGCTCGTCCGTGTCGCTCGAGGTCCTCCAGAATCGCCCGCCTCTCACTGAAGAGCCACTATCGCTGGACTCCAAGTCCACGCACATGTCTTCAGGCCGTGCAACATCGGCCACGACTCCAGTAAGCCTCACGCCCAGATTCCCCCTTTCTACTTCTCCGTCGTTGGGCTTGCGCCCTTCGACCTCCGCCTCTCCAGCCAGAACTGGAGTAGGCAACCTCGTCAACGTGTTTTTTTTTTGTTTTAATGTATTCATTTTGAATCCCACGAGTATGGGGGAAATAACAGTCCGCCCAGGCAGTGCCCCCTGTACCTGGGTAAGCCTAGCGTAACCCGCACAGAGTGTCGGCCGGTACTCTGGCGGGGGTCGCACTCGAGACCGAACTACCCATCAGCCATGCATCCCCTCGCGGTGCGCCGCCGCTTGGGATTCGGGGTAACTTTTTATAGAGGTTTTCTCCCTCGCAGTCCAGGCGGTTAAGCCAAGACCCTCGGCCCCAGGAGTCGCTGCGAAACATGACCACAGTGCCCCCTGAGATTCCGAGACTAACGGTGGCCACGGAGAACTAGTTCTGCCCCGGCCTGTTCCGCGGCAGGGTGAGTGCACACGGAACCCGTCTACCTATTCCTCCACTGCACCCTCTGCTAGTCAGAGGGAACGTGGAAGAATCCTCTTTGCTGGTTTTGGTCCACGCCGTTTCCGGTACCCCCCAAATTTGGGGGGCGTTCCCCTATCCGCCACCCAGGGAGACGCGCCCGATGGGAGACCAGCAACTCCGCACGGGAGATTTCGGATAGGCTAAGCAGATTTACACTAGACGCCAATTTAATTACGCATTAGAATCGATACTACTTTTAATATAGTAAAATTGATCTTAAATAATCTCATTCGACGTGAAAGAAACTTATTTGAATCTAAGAACGTTTTTGGGGACCAAACTGCACATTATATTTAATGTTGTAGATATTTATTTATTTATTTATTTAATATTTGGGAAACAAACAGAAAATATTACATATAAATAACAAAAGAATGTGCTACAAAATCCAGTGAAGTTTCCACTAATAAATAACGCAGGTATAAAAAGAGTGAACAATAACAATTTTTAAATTACAATGAAATAAAATAAAGCTAACAAAAATAAACTAAAATTACATTCTAAAGAAAACAAATTATTAAGTATAATTATGCCAAAAAATTGAGTCGGAGAACTATCAAATTAATTTCCACTTAAAGATTTCATAATAGATCGTTTAAAATTAGTAGTGGACATAAAGAACATATCGATGTCGGAGAACTGCATGTTATGGGTATTACTAGCTCGTCGTATGAATGTATTTGCACCATAATTTGTTGTAGATGTCGAAGCTTGGAAAACTTTTTTTTCACAAGAATTAACACGTGGACATCTGAACGATAATCTACTTAGAAGGTAAGAAGAATCAATGTAGTTGTTGATAATTTTAAACAGGAAAACTTGGTCTCTTATCCTTCTACGATTAGTCAGAGATATTATCCTAGGGAGTTGTGGTAAATTTGAGTAATTGAACCGGTATTCAAGATTTTTAAGGAATTTGTCCTGAATCCGTTCCAATCGGTCAATGTAGATTTTGTAATGCGGATTCCAAACTACCGAAGCATATTCCAAATGAGAACGCACAAAACAATTATACAGGAGTTGAACAGTAGATATCTTTTTAAAGTCTTGACTTACTCTAAAAATAAATCCCAACATTTTGTAAGCTTTATTAACAATTTCAGTAATGTGAGAGTCAAACATAAGTCTAGAATCCAAGTAAATACCTAAATCTCTTATAATAGTAACCCTCTTTATAACTTTATCATTGATACTATAGTCATAGTGTATGTTGTTTTTTTTACGGGAATAAGTAATGATGTTACATTTATCCGCATTGAGGTATAACTGATTAGCTTCACAATAAACAGATAACCTATTCAAATCTTCCTGTAACAGTATGCAATCGTCCAGGGTTCTTACCATTTTATATATCTTTTGGTCATCTGCATATAAACTAAAATTAGAATTGTTAAATATTTCACGAACGTCATTAATAAAGATATTAAATAGCAGAGGACCTAGATGAGAACCCTGAGGGACCCCCGATGGAACCGGTGTAAATGTAGAGCAAAATCCTTTAACTGTTACAGCCTGGCAACGATCCCTCAGATAAGAATCCACCCAGCGTAATAGATCACCATGAATACCAAAACAATATAACTTTGACACAAGAATGTCATGATGGATTCTATCAAATGCCTTGGAGTAGTCAGTGTACACTACGTCAACTTGGCAACGATCTTCCATAGCACTTGTGATAAAATCCACAAACTCACATAAATTTGTTTCCGTGGATTTTTTACTGAGGAAACCATGCTGTTGCTCTATTATATGTGGTCTAATAAGAGGTGTAATTTGGTCATAAATTATATGTTCGAACAATTTCGGTATAACACTCAATTTAGATATGGGTCTGTAGTTTGCTATATTATGTTTGTCCCCTGTCTTAAAAATGGGTACTACGTATGAACGCTTCCAAATCTGAGGCATAGTTGAAGATCTTAAAGAAAGATTAAAAAGAATAAACAAAGGTAAACTAAGTTGCTTATGGCATTCACGTAAAAATAATGGCGGGATACCGTCCGGACCTGTACCCTTCGTGACATCAAGAGTTTTTAGATATTTCAACACAGTGGCCTCAGATATGTAAAGAGAAGAGATATCTGCACATGTTTTGCCACAAGGGTTCCTTTGAGATAATACAAAGTCCCCTTTATATGGCACCTATACTGCTCTCGGCTTTAAAAACTAATATTTAAAATTAATATTAACTTAATATTAATATAATATGACATGTGTAAGTGTTCTCATTATTATCAAATAGAACATTTTAACGGATATTCTTTAGAGTCTAAAGTATAGACGACATACTTACGAAGGCGAATTGAGCTTATTAGCTCAATTTTACCGCGTCACTTGCAAACTGTTTTTAACACAATATCTACACTTTTTTCTTTAACATCCTTGTTTATCGTAGTCTCTGGAAGTACTAAGAACAAGCTTAATTGTCATTATCAGTCTTTACTTCTTCAATAAGCCTAGTCTTCCACTGAAAACGTAACTGATCTTACTGGTGGTAGGTCTCTCATATGTAAGAGTCCGTCTGGGTGGGTACCACCGCAATGTCTATTTCTACCGCCAAGCAGCAGTGTGCATGCACTGTTGTGTTTCGGTTTGAAGGAAATTGTAGCCAATGTAACTACAGGACATAATGAGACTAAACATCTTATGTCTCAGGATGACGAGCGCAGTGGAATGCCACACAGTACTTTGTAACTCAAGGTGCTGGATGGTGTTGCTACTGTTTATGGGTGGTCGTATCCCTTACCATTAGGCGAACGGCACGCTCGTCTCGTCATTCAATGCCATAAAAAAAAAACTCACCGCCTTGTTACAGACCCCCGTAACCCGCTTATAATAAAAATCTTCGTAACACCAGAAACGTTACCAGGATATAAGGACCTCATACCGCAATGAATACAAATTTGTTTATCTGAAACGCAAAGGGATATAAGATAAAGACGAGTTATGCTATAGAAGATACCACTTAACAAGGGTTGGGATAAGGGAGCGGGGTATAATTTTCTGTATGTTACACTATTCCTTACGTAACCACGTTATAATTATTATCTTAGCATGTATTTTAGCTAATATGGGTATTGTTTCACGTTCTTCATTTAAATTTATCTTGAAAGGCCTGATATTTACGCTTGAAAGAGGTTCGCATGCTGCTTGGGTGTAGTTAGTAGTTGTCATGAGGCAGTGGCTTGGCTGCATTGCCTTGCATTGCTCCTTGCATTGCCGACGGTTTGAAGGATATTGTAGCCAGTGTAACTACTGGACATAATGAGACTAAACATCGTATGTCTCAGGATGACGAGCGCAGTGGAATGCCAAACAGTACGTTGTAACTCAAGGTGCTGCATGGTGTTGCTACTGTTTATGGGTGGTCGCAGTCGCTTACCATCAGGCGAACGGCATGCTCGTCTCGTGACTCGTCATTCAATGCAATAAAAAAACAATACGGCTTATTATTTCTCGTTTCAAATTATTTGTACGTTTTTTGGTCGTTTATTGATAGATATTTTTACGTGGGACTGCTATTTACACAGATATAGGCTGCAGCTTTAGTTTTGAATCATATAAATTTTAATTACGATTCCGAGAATGTTATCTGTTATTTTATCATTTTACAAAATAAACCTTGTGATCTCTAAATGTTTATCAAATATTTGTTTCTGGCAAGCTACAAATCTTTCATTAGATGTATTTAGTATGTTATCTGCAGCATTATCCGTTGCAGGAACTCGTAGGCTCAAGAGGCTTGTTAGACGGTTGAAATATTTCGAAAGTGTCTCTCGTCAGTTCGTTTGAAAACATTGCAATTTTATATTTCCATATTTTAAGTGAAGGAAGTAATGTCTGGAGTATTATTTATATAATACGTATAGTAGTTTGGTAAAATGATTTTTTTCGTGATTAGTGAAATCAGGCTGGTCAATGGCCTACATAACTGATGCCCACAGGTAGACACAAACAAGACACGGACAAAATCAATTGGTACTTTCATTTAATATTGTAATTTTTATAGTAGCACAAAAATTTCGCCTCAATTTTTTCTACAACATAAATATTTAAATTTGATACTGGCATAGTATTATCTTTTTAAACATTATTACGTTCTAATTTTAAACACTGTTAAATATTCTTAACTTGACGCAATTCGTTACCCAGAAGCTCGGCGCGTTATTTCGTTCTTTATCAGCGTATAAAAGCGCCTCCATAAATACAGATAAATTAAATGTGTACATAAAAGATCCTATAAAAAAGCGTCAAAGTAAACTTCCTTCAGGAAGTAAGTACGCGGAATATTTCCTTCTTAACTTTTTGTATCTCACTGTGTTGACAGTCACGGCTTTCAATAATTTTATATTGGTGTTTCACAATGACCCAAAACCGAGAAGGGTAAACACGCCATTCAAAATATGCCAATATATCATGCCGACCGTACAAAATCACAAAATATGAACCTTGACATAATGCGTGAATCACTAAATTAATATCCTTGAAATCTAATCAAAGCAATTAAGAACGCTTCTTTCTTATACTTTGGGATATGTATGTCCTTGTTTATCTCGAGGGAAATATAATATTTTATCTCTTTCGTTTGACTTTTTATATGCATGTGACAGGGGTTGGCTTGCAATATTTCACGAGCTCAGGGTCTAGAATGCACCCACGCGCAGGTAGCAAACAATATCACTATAAGCGTCGTTCACAACTAAAAAAGTTTTCGAAAAATAAAGAATAAGGTTGTGGAGTAGCCAGTACTAAAAATAATAGATTTTTTTGAATTCGGTTCTTGCCCATAATTATTATTTATAATGAATAATATGTGTGACATACTTAGTATCTGTGATATGTTTTCAATGATGATGTTCATGGGTAGCAGTAATTGCTTAAGATAAGGATTGATTTTTCCTTTGCAGTTTAAATATAAAAAACATAAAATATTTAAGAACATAAATTATTAGCTTAGATAAGGTATGAATGAGTACTTACCTATAAACTATTCTTAGACCCAAATAATAAAATATTTTATTCGTAATCCATCTCTATCGATTTCCTATTCTAAACACCCGACAAACGACCAAACTATGAAAGATAAAAAATAAGCAGCCACATTCGAGCCGAGAAGAAAAAATGACTAACAAAAATATTAATCTCAAAAAAGATAAAGAGCTCTGTGTTCGAACGTTTTTGCGATATGCCATCTTTTGTGCCAATTATGAGGCTGTTTTCACATTTTTTTGTTCTCTATAAAAAGTCGAATCTCGCCAACAGTGGGTGGGAATTTGTGGACTAGGCTAGTTACAATTTCTTTGTGACTTAACTGATCCAAAATTAACTATACGCTATGGTATCTACAAAGAGAGCAATCAGTTTTTACTATTTTGTAGGTGCTTGGAGTGGAAATTACGTCATAATGTCTCAATAAAGATTTATCGAGATTCGAGTGCGTAATTTAGCAAAATGTCCAAATATATTGATTTATGTAATCCCAATGGAGATTGTATCTTAAACTTAACTAAGATATAGCGAATATGCGAATTGAGATATTTTAATATGAATTGTTCTATATTGTTATATTGGAACAATATCCAACAACCCTGCCTCACAAAAAAAAGGTTTATCAAATTTTGCCTTATATTGGAGCAATCAAAAGTTATTGAAAAAAAAAACATACGAATAAAGTTAATAGGTATGGTTCTGGGTAATGAGATAAGCTACTAAATTGAATATTGGATGTTAAGGTAGAAAAATGCGATACATTTCAGACTTCAGCTAACGATTTTTACGTAGAATTATATTTTATGGTCCCTTTATAGTTAGTGAGAAAAAAACGTATTTTGATGAACTTTAGCAACTAAGAGATTTTGTGTGTCCCTCAAAGATATATGAACTGTACCATTCATGTAGTTTTTCTCTTCTTGAAATGCAACATAATAAGTAGACTGGTAGGCCTACATTATGACTGCAATCAAATAAAATAATCTTTATTAAATTTCATTGACAATGGTTAGTTGCGTTTAATAAAATAGGCATAATAGTTGTCACAATAGACTGGAAAATATTGTGCGATATAAAATAAGCTGCGCTCAAAATACTACGCCTCGTACTACTGCTGTCAATGCTGACCTAAATGCAAAGTAAATTCACGAAAGAAAAATCACAGTGCAATGCATGAGCAGTCAGATTAAATTTTTATTGAATTTTCAAACAAAGGTATTTTCAATTGCATTTTCCTTTACCGCTTAGAGCAACGGTCTCTATGGAATTTCATTTAGTAGAGCTTCAGTCTAACCTCACGCTTGGTTCTAACGTTAAGGCATATTGTACCAGACTGAAATCCCAGTACCACGGGGAGATTCGCTTATAACATGTTATACGGGATTTTAATTTCCGACCCTATTTCAAGTTTCCTAGAATTGTTTTTTAGAATTGAATGTCTTACGCACATTTAGATTTAAGCATACCATGGGCCGTAGCAAAGATGCCTTTCTCCATTTTTAACTCTAATACAAAACAGAAAAAATGTGTGGGATTCACATATTCTATCGATAAGTCCATCGCTAGGATGTGTCATTCTCATACATAACACTACCGTTAACGATTGTAGACAGACATCTTAAAGCAAGCAGCCGGTAATAAAACTAAAATAAATGTTATCTGCGACATGCTTAAAAAGTGTAAACATCGGCATAGTTTAAGAAAAACAAAATATATGAAATAGCTATCGCAGGCAACGCACAATCACGAAGAATTATTTCTTAACTAACTCAAAATCGAAAGAAACAAGCGACTGCACACAAGTCCTATTCCAGCTTATTTAATCCGAACAACAGACAGACGGGATCTTTGTATTTTATCTATCGTTTCATTTAAACTTAATTTGCTTAACTTTCGTTTGAACAAACTTGTTAAAATTACAATAGATAAACAGGCAAAGGAGCTAATACGCCGGAAAGATCATCCAGTGGGAGATAAAAGAGTCGACCAAAGATTGAATAAGCGTTATAAGATTACAGAGAGACTTTCGAAAGGGTTAAGGAGCTTAAGTTAATCGATTTTTATATGACACATTGGGATACTCGTCAAATGTTATACAAAACTTTTGCTCGTCACGTCATATCTGTATTCATAGAAAAGACATTGCTGTTTTATTAATTTTAAGGTATATGTATAGAAATACTGCACGAATTTTTAAAATACTTTCATTGATTGAAACTACATTGCACCTAGTTGGCATTAAGGAAGTTACTTTATCTCAAGAATAGACTTCAAGACGGGCGGAGTAGCGAGAAAAAGCTAGTACGTGCAAAATTTTTATGCACTGAACTTTCTAGACATAACTAGAAGTTTTATCTTATTACTTTACAAAGCATCGGTATTACTGCATAATTAAAAAACTTGAGATATTGACTTAAACTTTGTAATCGCATTCACCGAATACAAAATTAATTTTAGCTTATTAACTGAACAATTAAGTAAGTAAGTATGATAAAGAATTAAATTTTATTCTTTAAAAAATATTTAATTGATCGCATAATATTTAAATACTGCAATTGCACTCTCTTATTTTAATAAACAAAGACGATTCTAAATATAATATACTTCCAGACAGCCAGACTGTAATATCCTCTCTAATAACACTACTAGTTCACCCACATCCTTGTACACACCGAGTTCTTAGTTAATAACCATTGGATTATATACTGCGTTGGTTATTAAACAACCGCGTACTTTGTGACTTTGTTACAGCAAACAGAGAGTTCTGTAATTACGAACGAGTAGGTACGTTCAGCAAACGTGTTCTTGCGACGCTGTATGCGGTCACAACTAGTAGGCCGGAGTAAGGCTTCGTTGCAGGTGTGGAATTAGGATGTAATAAAAGAGCCCAGGCTGCCTTTGGATTAGACTCCACTAGCACCGACGTGACATGACGCCAATTTTGATTTTATACCTAACGGCTTCACTTATTGAAAGAGATTAAAAAAATTCCAAGGGACCTGAATAAGGTATACTGAGACTTTTAAACTGACATATCGTATTTTTACCCAAAAAGTACTTTTATTAAAGACATTTTTATATAAAAAAGAAGTTGCTTTTATAATTAAACGTTTTCTTACGTGCAACCTCTTATTTTCAACTTTATACAGTCATTTTGACATTGCGTTAATAAATGAAATCACATACTTATCTCGTTGAAAATAACACTTTCAATTAAGAATTTTAACTATAGATATGTCGGAGACAAATAGATGGCGCTTCACTAAAATAAAATAAGTTTGTAACAACTGACAACAGATGGCACCACATTCGAATGATTATTAACGGAAACGTCAAGTGAGAAGCTTGAGTGAGGTCGCCACTGGACTAGCCAAACTAGTTTGACAATTGAAATGTCACCTGAGGCCTATATAAGGTCTAGCTCTCAAGAAAAATGATCAGTGATCGAGCGGGAGCGCAAGAGAGAACATTGGATTGGCCTGTCTCGTGACGAACTCGCTGCGTTATCCGTCCTACGTCATGGAAGAAATTATCGTAGTACCAGCTATCTTCGACATCAGAAGTGGGATAAACAATCTATGCCCACAGAAATGGATTGTGCTCACTACATATGTACGCTATGTGGAATACATCGTACGATGGAGATATTTGACTACCCGCAATTTACGTGAAGAAAGAAATTGCGCTAATATCTGAATAAGAACTAGCCTACAATGTGAATAAAAGTGGACGCTATGTGTAACATGGCCATCGTCTTCTTAGCTGTGAGGATATTTTCTACCTTAGACAGGGTTGTTGGCAATGGTGTCTACATGTACGGCAATTGGGAAACAAGTGCTGAAACGTTCCTGAAGGCGTGCCGTTTATGGTGTGACAAGCACCGTGGTGTTGATAGTGACAGGACTGACAGGGACATCCGTGATTGCATCAGTAGAGGAAATCTGGTATCGTATTACCCATTACCCTTGTGTGAGGGTTCTGGTTTCTTTTTATTTCTTGGTTTGCAAATAGTGAGATCTTGTTTAACAGGGGGCATGTGCAGACATGGATTAACGAGTAATTCGTGGTTATTGTTGGTATAGAGCCGTCCTTAAACTTAAGGCCTTGGAGAAAGAAAATACCTGTTGTAGTAAACAATGACTGTACATGGCCTTGGTTGACAAAAGTGATCTAGGTGAAGGTATAGTGTTCGATTTGAAGGAGTGCTGGCCTTCCTTGGTCAAAGCTTCGAATCGCAATACTGCACTGTTCAAAATTTTGGATTAAGAGCGCTACGTGCGATAATTTTGAGGTTGTCATGTTAAGATGACTACTGAATTTCTGCTCAAAGATTGATGAGACTTGACTAAAGTCTAGGATAGGGTGAACGGTTTGACGCTGTTGTGATATTTTTGATTGCAGAACTGAAGATCCTTGCAGGTTAGAAAACTGCATAAACTGTGACTACTGAAGAGCCTCTGTGGGATCCGTTGGTGGATCTTAGCTGCGGTGATACAAGATGTTTGGTATCGTATCACCCGTAACCCTGGTTTGAGGGTTCTAGTTTCTATTATTTTCCTGTACCCGTTGCAAGTATTGGAATCTCATTTTACCATTTGGTAAATGACTGGTTCATGACTTGAGAATCGAGATGATGTCCAACTTACATCGCAGGTAGATTTCCCTGTTGTAGCAATGGGATGGCTGTTTAGAAAGTCTGACACGAGTCTTAATGTAAAGTCAGAATGGGCCGAGCCTTGTAATGCTGCTGTGTTTATTTTCTGATTGCAGATATTGGAAATCACTGCTGGCAGTGCCGCGTGTGACATGTCCGTTTCGGTAGGACGGTGTGCGGTGTAATGCAGCTGGTGAGCAGCTTCCGAGAGAAGATCTCCACAGATCGTCAATGACACTCACTTCACTTAAATAACTATTGAGTGGTATTCAGTTTGATCATTTACGGACGGCTGTGTTGCCGAAGAGTTAACCGTCATTTCTTCTCACCACGTGACACTGGGAGGTGATGGTGAGGGGGCATTTTGAGGGTGATGTGTTATCCTTGTTGCGTTGGTGCGCTAGCAAGATGAGCCGTTGGTGCGGCGATGTGTTATCCTTGTTGCGTTGGTGCGCTAGCAAGATGAGCCGTTGGTGCGGCGATGTGTTATCCTTGTTGCGTTGGTGCGCTAGCAAGATGAGCCGTTGGTGCGGCGATGTGTTATCCTTGTTGCGTTGGTGCGCTAGCAAGATGAGCCGTTGGTGCGGCGATGTGTTATCCTTGTTGCGTTGGTGCGCTAGCAAGATGAGCCGTTGGTGCGGCGATGTGTTATCCTTGTTGCGTTGGTGCGCTAGCAAGATGAGCCGTTGGTGCGGCGATGTGTTATCCTTGTTGCGTTGGTGCGCTAGCAAGATGAGCCGTTGGTGCGGCGATGTGTTATCCTTGTTGCGTTGGTGCGCTAGCAAGATGAGCCGTTGGTGCGGCGATGTGTTATCCTTGTTGCGTTGGTGCGCTAGCAAGATGAGCCGTTGTTGCGGCGATGTGTTATCCTTGTCGCGTTAGTGTGCAAGCAAGATGAACCGTTGGTGCGAAGATGTTTGCATTGGTGTGCAAGCAAGATGAACCGTTGGTGCGGAGATCTTTGCATTGGTGTGCAGGCAAGATGAGCCGTTGATGCGGCGGTGTTTGCATTTGTGTTCAAGCAAGATGAACCGCTGGTGCGGAGATGTTTGCATTAGTGTGCAAGCAAGATGAAGCGTTGGTGCGGAGATGTTCACATTTGTGTGCAGGCAAGATCAGCCGTTGGTGCGGAGATGTCTGCATTGGTGTGCAAGCAAGATGAACAGTTGGTGCGGAGATGTTTACATGTGGGTGCAAGCAAGATAAGCCGTTGGTGTGGCGGTGTATTATTCTCATTTGCGTAGATGCATAGATGACTTGGGCCGTTCACGCGGTGATGTGTTGTTTGCGTTGGTGCGCAAGGCGAGATGACCTGTTGGTACGATGAAGTGTGTTGAGGTATGGGGGTGACGAGCCGTTGGAGCGGCGCTTAGTGCAGTTATTGTTCTTTGAGTAAATGAGACTAATCGTTGGCAGTATAGTGATCCTTGTTTGTGGAAACAAGATAAGCCATTGGAAAGATTATAATAAGTGTGGTTGTACTCATGAAAACGTGCAACTAATAAAAAATTGGGATAGTAAATTAACTTACTATGGTAACCTGTGCACACGGTCACAGAGTTGACGCGTGGCGCATGTGTCGGTCACAGGGATGACTCTGTTGGCGAGTCAATTATGCTCACAGGAATGATTGTTTTAGTGTTGATTATGGTCACTAGAATGACTATAGAAATAATTTTATATCACCGTAGTAATAAGTGTTAATTGATTTTATTCTTCATGATAAGTGTGGTGACAGTGGCGAGTTCGGTAATAGTGATGAGTGAATTTTGGTTCTGGTAGAAGCTCGGGTAAGGACTCTATCAACTTTATTTCGCTCGACCGTGCTAATACTATTGTGTAGTCGTGGCCCAGTGGAAATTCGGTGTCTCTCGAGGCAACTCTAATAGTCCGTGGGTTGCGGCTTGCGTTTGGCACTGGTCGAGGCTATGGTTTGTAGAGATCATACCATATAGTGCTCCACGAGATGGATATGCGTTTGTAAGATGCGATCCACGGGATGGACACGCAAGTGGGAGTCACGATCCACTAGAGGGTTATCGAGACAGCAATACGCTGGTTGGCTGCGAGAGTCGTGGCACGAAAATGGAAAACTCGTTGTTGCGTGTCCTAGTGGGGAACGCATGATGGAGGCATATCCCGGGAGACTTGTGCTTGGTGGCACAAGTGGGTAGTAGAACGCCCGATGAAGTCATGTCCTGAGAGGATTGTGCTTGATGAAGGAACAATGTCTGAGCGTTTAGTGACGTTTGAAATTGTCTGGTAAAGTTAGCAAGTTGATATTGTTGACAGTAGAGTTTGATGCCTAATCGAGACTTAAGTTGAAGATGGACCTTCAGCAATTTTGACATTCTATCAACTGTATTGTAGTGTGTGCCTGGAGTATTCTTTTGAAGATGATTGTGCTTTGTGTCAATCAGAGTAACACACGGGGACGTGTGTGTCGCAGGATGGCCGTGTCGGAGACAAATAGATGGCGCTTCACTAAAATAAAATAAGTTTGTAACAACTGACAACAGATGGCACCACATTCGAATGATTATTAACGGAAACGTCAAGTGAGAAGCTTGAGTGAGGTCGCCACTGGACTAGCCAAACTAGTTTGACAATTGAAATGTCACCTGAGGCCTATATAAGGTCTAGCTCTCAAGAAAAATGATCAGTGATCGAGCGGGAGCGCAAGAGAGAACATTGGATTGGCCTGTCTCGTGACGAACTCGCTGCGTTATCCGTCCTACGTCATGGAAGAAATTATCGTAGTACCAGCTATCTTCGACAGATATAAAATAAAAAACCGCTAGTTTCGAACACAATAAACATCAATAAAAAGTAATTTTAAGTTTACACGCTACTACTGCTCTAAGAGAATTTGTCGCAGCAGCAACATTACACTTTCAGTCAGAAATACACTTACGCACACACCATATTCGCACTAAACTACAAAATGATAAAAAAATCGGAGAGCTACTACTGGGATTTTTGGCGAACATATTCGTTATTCATCGATGATTTTGGCATGATGTTAGCAGAGGTAAAGACGAATATGTTGTTTAATTTAGTAACGCAATGTAATAATGACCCTGTGTACAGCACAAGCTACACATTTACCTTCCTGACGTCTGAACGTCAACCCAACATATCTCTACATTATTACCACGCCAAAGGCTACCCAATTGCACCCCTGCTTGGGACTTCATCTGAACCACTTCCAACAACTTTCTCAGTATCCATCCACATCCGAGTTCAACTTATAACCATTAGTACACCGGTAAGTGCTTGCTATACGATTACATATATTATACTATGTTAACTAATGCAAACTATGTTTTAACGAATGCCGATTGGACTGTCATACGCTTATTTATTTGAAGAGTTCTCGTGGATATTTTCAAGGGGCATTCTGTGGAATAGTTTTCTTTTAATATTTATTTAAGGCTCATTGAGGTATTTAAGTACATTATACCTATAAGATACGATGCTACTTGAAGGTGAGGGTTTGCTAAGTGGCAGAGTCACCTGTAGACAGCTTCGTCTATGGTATGAGACAACTCTACTGGCATGATACCACTGTGTAACAGAAAACTTTTCGAAGTTTATTTCGATGTTGTGTTTGGATCGATAAATGAGATTTTGCGTTAGCCACAAAAAATTCCACTACGATTTATAAATAGCCAGTGGGCTTAGAATATGACAAAAGAAATCGACACGACTCCGTTTCGTTTTGTTGGGATTGGTTGAGAGACTAACACGTGACTGAAGTATTGGTCTCTCGATCAATCAAAAACATCAAAATTAAACGACATCATCTTACAAGTTGCGTTTTTTTGCCACATTCTAAGCCCACTGATTCTTTTTCTTCTTTTACTAACGCATCTACGATCCTAGTATTGAGAGTGTTTCATAAACATATTCATCGTTTGCTCAACTTTAGAAGTCAAACAAGTTCAGGTTTTTATCTCGCAATGATAACACAATCAAAAATGGTTACTGCTATACAACTAACATATTCAAAAAAAAATTACACGCATACTAAACGCTTAGTGGGTGATCTAAAAAGAATATAAAAAGTGTGATACTTATTAAACTTAGCGGTAACCGATGGATTGGTAACCAGCAGAGATTCTAATGGAACGTTACGAAATCCCAATACAAATAGTGGGCTCATGCAGCCGGCACAATGAGTACGATTTGTATCGAATGCGTTGATGTGACCGCGACCAAATCATAGGGCCTGCGCTCTTCTTTTTATTCTGTGGAACTTGTTACGTAATTGGCTTAGGACGTTTTTTTGTAAATGGAATGATGCTTTTTGAATTTAGAACGCAGTTTTTTAAATTGTGGCTGTATGCCTTGACTTTACATTTTGTTGTATATTTTAAAATAACACTGCATTTCGCATAATTTTACATAGTTTTATGTTAGTAATAAATATATTATGTTAGCTATAAAAATATATGCAAAACACATGTCTTATTAAAATATTTTAGGAAAACAAAAAAAAATCTCAAAATAATACCTCAAATATTAACATCGTCTGATATTCGCCGCGATTTAATAAATTAAGATTTAACATTTATATTTAATAACTGTCTAGTAAATTAGCAGAACGGAAACCAAGCCAAAAATATCGAGGTCAAAGATTAAAGTAAATATAAATTTTTACAATCCGTTTAATGGGATTGTTAATTCGTCTCCCAAATTTACGACCATAGATACGTATCACAGACTCCCCAATTTTTCTGATTCGCGGGTAAAAGATAAAATCTTTTGTTAATTTAAATTAAACATTAGGAGAACATGCCCGGCACTATTAAATAAGAGATGATAGTATCAGCTCGTATGTTATGTAATATTATGTTTCTTTAAAGCCAGAATATTATAATACTTTTCTAGCGTTTTTCATAGAAGATGGTGATAGGATATATCTTATATCCGCCCGGATAGCGACCACCGTACTCCATTCGACCGCGCCAAATGGAGACGGCCGCGTTCAGTTCTAACCGATCCAGAGGACGATATCATTCTGGCCATTCGCAGTACCGAGTTCCTAAAACTCCTACACTCCACACGTCCGCAGTTCCGTTCTCGCCGCCGAGGACCTCGGCCTAACATTTCCGGCCCGCGTGCCGACGAAATAAATGGATAGGATTAGGTTAAACACCAACCTTCCCCACTAACCGTTGATGTCTCATCCGCTCCCAGTGACCGTCCTGAGCCGAGGTTCGTAACCCGTTAGTGGGTTGCCCTCAGCATGGTTACTTAAATCAAGGGCTGCGAGCGCCTAAAGCGTTCACCCGAAAGCCCGGTGTGGCCAGAAAAGCCGACTCGCGTCAGGCTACTGGTCAGCAGGTCCATTCAAAAAAAAAACCACCGTACAGAAGGTGTTAAAACCCGCCATAGTGGCCCACGTAAGTGGGTCGCGTTCCGCATCAGCCTGCGTATATCCGGTTCAAACAGGCCGGCATAATAGGTTAGTTGACTACTTTTCATAAAAATATATTTATCAAAAATGTATATTCAAAATCTAACGTAAAAAGAATTTTCAAAATTAGCGCAATAATAAGTAAGTTATAAAGCATTGAAATTTGGTGGAAGGGGAAGTTGTTAAATAACAGTAATATTAGACTGTGACATCACCAAGTGTTACCGGTCATAACGTTGCCTGCGTGCGAAAGAGATAGCGTGATATCCCCGCCACGACCCCAGTTTTGCTCACAATATTTCAAATATGAATAACTTTATTTTTTAGCTTTATTTTTTAACCAATTTTGATGCTGATTTCATAGAATCATTTCTTTTTCATATTCTTTTCTGTTACATATAAAATAATGTACAAAATGAAAAGGGGTCTCTCTCGTCAGTCTACACTCTATTTAGACCTCTCTCCGCTTACCATCAGGTGCAGTGGGGTCACTTTATCGTACACGTATAAAAATAAATCGATCCAAAATCTCGTTCGATCGCTTTCAAATTTTTTGTATCAGACGTTGTTGATTCCTATATTTTTACGAGATTGAAAACCACAACAGATATTCGAATATACGCCTGTCTACCCCTTTCACCGACACGGTGACATAAAATAATATTTTTAACAAAAATGTTATATTAAAACTTTATATTATTGTCTCTGATTTACTTTTATTTGCAGTTACGCAAGCAGATGTCGACATAATTATTTGTTTTCAAACTGTGGCATTTGCCGCCAGTTGCACATAATTACGATTTGAAATAATTGAAGCATTAATGAGTATTCTGCTTGCAGTGGGTCTAATTACGACCTGGCCCATTAACAGTTTAAAATCAAAGTCGCAGATGGACTAACATAAGCCCTGGGTGGTCACAGTGCTTATCAATAAGTTGACCAGTTGCTAGTCCAGTGATTTAGAAAGTAGTATTTAATTTTCAGCTATTTTACTTTCATATTACTATACTGTAATGTGCCTAGTATATACTGACTTAAATTACGGTACGACTGCAATGCTGAGGTCATGGGTTCGATCCCCGGGTCGGGCAAAGTGATATTGGGTTTTTCTACTCACTATCAGCCTGGAATCTGGAATTTGTGCCCGAAATGGCGATAGGCTCGCCCCCTTACACATCATGGGATGGAATATGCACGGCGAAAAGTGGGTGCACTAGTTGCGCCTCTGACTTCGGGGATAAAAGGCGTGAGTGTATTTATGCCTGTATTATTTTTATAAATTAACCTAGAAAGGAATAACGTCTGGCAGCACAAAGTTTTGAGCAGCATTTCTTCTAATCAGCCAAGATTTTCTAATCTGATGTACTGTTTATCACGTTAAAAATCACGAATTCATACAATCGTGAATATCTTTAGAAGTCTTAATTAACAACAACCAGACAAGTTATCCGGCTACCGATGAAAATATTCCATCAATCATGCATTGGTTGATTGATAATGTAACGTGAATTACTGATAGATGTTGCTGCCAACCGCGGGAATGCGCATCTCAATTTATTTACATGTGTTTGTATCACTTGTTGATGCCAACGGTGAGGTTTTGTTTTTTTGGATGAGGTATGCCTTGATATTTGAAGGGAAACTTCATAGATCTTTAGTAAAATATCTAGGAAATACAGTTGATTGAATACCTATAACTACGTTAATAATTAACTAGTGACTGCCTCGGTGGTGTAGTTGTATTACGGTACGACTGCAATGCTGGGGTCTCGGGTTCGATTCCCGGCTCGGGCAAAGTAATACTGGATTTTTTCTGTTCAGGTCAGCCCGGAGTCTGGAACTTGTGTTCGATATGGCGATACGCTCGCCCCCTATCACATCATGCCTGCCATGCCTATGGCATTAAGTCCGCCTTTACTCCAGGTATGTGTAAATAAATAAATAAATCATGGGAAAAGTAGGTGCACTAGTTGCGCCTCTGCCTACCCCTTCGGGGATAAAATGCGTGAGTGTTTGTATGTGTGTTAATAATTAACGGTGAAGTAGAACTGTATATGACTTGTGAACATATTTATTAGCAGTAAATTGTTTTGATTTTTCATAAAAATATTACAAAATGTGACATCATCATACCAGCCCTGTATTATATACTGCCTACTGCTGAGCACGGGCCTCCTCTACAACTGAGAGGGGAAAATGTGACATGCTTATTATAAATATTTTTATTACTGCTATAGGCAGTTCACAGCAGACATTTATGCGCCGAGTGGTACTGTGATCGCTTAAAGAAAAAATTATATCCTAAGTAATCAATATGAGATCGTTAGTTATAACTTATATCCACTATCAAACAATAATAAAAACATACATTGTTATCATTGACTCAACTAAGTATCTTAGTCATCGCACAAAAACCAAAATGCAATCAACATCCATCAAACGAAATTAATATTAGCAAGTGCGCACAATGACACGAGACGTGAAAAACGATACAGTAAAAAAAATAATGCCGCATCCATTTCGAACAATAATTTTTTACCACTGATCTAGAGATACGAACGCTAACGAACCATCGGATGTGATTGAAAATCATCGAGGAACCTTGTTCTAGACGGAAGCTGTTATAAATCATAGTCGGACAGTAGCCCATACATCAATAAGGTCGATTATTTGATAACTGCACATGGAGCGTGGACGGTTCTTTCAAACTAACCGGTTTCGGTGACTGTCGTAGTGTACGCAATATGATGCATCAAAATGGTGCTTAATAATGGCTGAACGGTATAGCTACTAAATATTTTTTTTTCTTTTTTTTAAATGGTACACCTACAGCATATATATTATAAACAAATTAAGACGTCTAAAACAAAGAAATCATTATTGGCTGATATATATGCCCATTACAGGTATACGCAGCTATTTTAAAATTACAAATAAAGTTGAAAAATATACAAAACAAAAATAAACTACAAAAAAAAGATACAAACTAAAATAAAATAATTATGTAAGAGGACTACAAAAGCTTAAATTTATAAAGGTACAAGGGAAAATATCAAATTAATAATTTATCAACGATCCTTTACTTAATTTCGTATCCAATTTAATACTTCGACCTTTATTGCTCATTTATTGAATAAAAACTGTAGAACTTTTATAAATTGTTAAGTGGATAGCAAAATTTAAAGCCTCATTAAGAGGGTTAAAATATTACAATCGCACACCATTAAGTTTAAATAAGTAGATATTGAAACAGTCATCGTTAGCAGCGAATTCGTGATCAAACATAAAATAACCTCAAATTAAAAAATAATAAATATCGAGGATTATATAAAGTGCTTCAATTTTATTACTGCTACAGATTATACTAAGATTAAGTAACTAATGACCATTATCAATAAATTCACCTTTACAAAGCTTTTTAAGTTTACACAAAAGTCTTAGCTAATCTCATTTAATCGGACCGCAGCTTAATGTGCGAGCGAGATAATATAATTAAAATAAAGTTTCTATTAAACATTTTATATTAGTGAACCGTTTTGACTGGAATGAAAGTTGGAAGGTATTTTGATTGGCAGATTGACCTTAAATAAGTCTATAGTTTTGCCGATATGAGAACTGTTAATATCATCACTCTAATGTACTCTATTTTATGTGTTAATTTTGACACACTCTTAGCAGATTTGATGCATTGTAAAAATACGTGTTATTTTTTATATTATGTCTATATTGATGCAATTTAAAGTAATGAATAGCATGTCTACTAACCTCACTCCATATTATAAAGCAAAGTCTCCCGCCGCGTCTGTCTCTTTGAACGCGGTAAACTCAAAAACTCCCAATGTCGTTGGAATTTGGAATGGAGACAGTTAGACCCCGGAGGGCAAAGGCTACATTTTATCCCCGATAAATCTTCCATGCGGGCAAAGTCGCAAGCAAAAGCTAGTTTCATAATAAAATACTGGAGGTCTCTCATATGTAAGAGTCCGTCTGGGTGGGTACCACCGCAATGTCTATTTCTACCGCCAAGCAGCAGTGTGCATGCACGGTTGTGTTTCGGTTTGAAGGACATTGTAGCCAGTGTACTACTCGACATACTGAGACTTAACATCTTATGTCTCAGGATGACCTCAAGTTGCTGGATGGTGTTGCTACTGTTTATGGGTGGTCGTATCGCTTACCGTCAGGCGAACGGCATGCTTGTCGCGTTATTCGATGCAATAAAAAAAAATAAAAAGAAACGTGTGGCACTCGGAGACTGCCGCGGTAAAGCTATTGCATAGCATTTTTATCACAAATTTTGATTGACTAAACACAAATTCTATCTTACGCTTACCACATAAAGTAGATTTTTAAACGCGAGCAACGCACGTTTAGTTTTGTTATTGATAAATGTCAGAAATGCAATGGTCATCACAACCAAACTAGAATAAATCAAAATTTGAAAAAATAATGTTACGTTCGATTCTTTTGTACCCGTGCCGTGCCAACGCTGGGGAAATAGCTTCTACGCAATGTATTTAAGGTTCATATTAGATTAGTAAGAAATGGTTTTAATGACTTTAATAAATAAAAATATACTCGTTTCAAGAATTATAGCTTCTACGCATTGTATTTAAGGTTCATATTAGTAAGATAAAAAAGATGTCAGGTTATTTTCGTTACGGAACTTCTGGATTCGGTCTCCACGCTCAAGGCCCGCGATAGAAGCTATGCAATAGCTTAAAACAGTAAACTTGTTTATTTTATGAAATAATTTTCCAGTCGTTCAAATTATCACGCCATTTAGCCTGCCAACGTAACTCGTACGTCTCAATTTAATCGAAGGCTCAGGCTAGGAGTTTTCGAACCAAAAATTGACGAGTCATCGGTCGAAATAACCGTGTCGGCAGTGACACAAACAACAGATTCCAGCCTGGGAATCGAAACCAAAACGTCATGGCTCACAGCCCACTTACGTACCAGATGAGGTGGTTAGTAATACTCATTATACCCGTCATCGCATAATCGATCTTAGCAGGTGAACCGAAGTAATCAATTGGAATAAACTTGAATAGTCCAGCTGCTATGATTAAAAAATTCTAAGTCATTATAAAAACATATTTCGATACACTGATATGTTGCCGCGAGAGCAATAAAACAATTGAAATAACGGTACCAAGTTAACAAGGACGAGGTTTACGATAATGACATATATAAAACTCAATTCTCAAAGCAATAATTACTAAATTAGACCGAGGGACGCCATGCAGGTGTGTTCATCACCGGACACCGATTCGTTACAAATTCGTCCATTTAGTTACACCTCGTTGAATCAAGGACCCACAGTAGGTACAATAAAGAAAAAAATGAAGCAAATTAACCGATTCAACCTGTTCTCGGACCCCTAAAGAGCGGGTTCCTTAAGTGAACTAATTTATACCTGCATCATAAACAATATGAGGCGGCGATAGGGGGCGTTATTATTTTTCCCGCAGTTAATGTCGATGTAAAGATGTTACCGTATAAAGTGTGTACGTGCGAATTTCACGCTCATTTACAAGACTGCCCGCTGTGTTTGAAAGAGTTTGTGTCGCTTGGTTTCGCTCTCGTCTTTATCCATGGTGGAGAGACGTTATTATGATGATCGTCGATAGATTATGTTACATTTACCCCACGTAGTCGATTTTAGGAACGTAATATAAACCTAAAATCAACGACATTTTTGTCTACCACAAGCACTATTTTGAATTGGTATATAAACTCATTCCAAATCATAGATACCTACTTAATATCCCTTACATATACCTATACACTCACGCCTTTTATCCCCGAAAGCGTAGCCAGAGGCGCAATTAATTCACTTTTCGCCGAGCGTATTACGTCCCATGATGTGATAGGGAGCGAGCCTATCGCCATATCGGGCACAAATACCAGACTCCGAGCTGATACTGAATAGAAAAATCCAATATCATTTTGCCTGACTCGGGGATCGAACCCGAGAGTTGTTGCAGTCATACCGTAATACAAATACAACTACGCCACCGAGGCAGTCCCTCAATATCACTTACTATTTAAAAATGTCTGGACAGACACAGGTTCCGTACAATTTCATCGTGCAACGCATTAACATGTATAGCTTGTTATAATTTTTACTCGATGGGCTACAATTTTCCTGTTTAATATTATGGGTGTTGTAAATATGCGGTGTATGCGGTGGACAGAGTACTTTGCGAATGTAATTTTATTCCCATATTATTGTAATGCGACATATAAACAAGTACTTATACCGCTTTATTTTGCGTACGGTATTGTTAATATGAAGACTGTTGCATTTGGTTTTTTTATTTATTGTAGATACTTGTAGTAATTTTTCTAGTGTATTATTTTGTTATGAAACTGATTAATAAAAAATAATAATAATACTGTCCCACTGTGGTCACGGGCCTCCTCTACTACTGGGAAGGTTTAGGCCTTAGTCCACCACGTTGGTCTACTGCGGGTTGACATTGAATGAAATCCATTAAAGTGACATTTAAACCGTTAAATATTATTACGTATATATACGTAATACTGGCAGGTAATAATACTAGCCAATATAATATTATCACCCAGTTAACATACCAAGTAAAAACTATACAAAATTTAAACCAATTATATCGAACACAAATTAGTTTCCATTAGAGATTTAAAAAGGTTGTATTGGCGTCCGTCGGCGCAGGCGCACAATATTCCATTTCGTGTGCCAGCGGGGGTGCGTTTCAATCGTTGCGACAATTAATCAAAGTATAGCAATGTCATTCGGCGTCACACCGGCACCGACGGATTGTGCGTTTTTTCCCGTCATTCCGGGTATTGACGTGATTATGCAATTACTTACAGTTCTTACTTTAACGAGGGATAGTTTTGTTGAGATGTTTAAGGATGGTATGGATAAATCAATTTCAAGTTTGAGTTACATCTCAAGTATTGATATCTCTCTACTTGAGATGTAACTCAAACTTGAGATTGATATATTAATACCGCCCTTAGTTGCCGCGCGTTGTCAACTCGTCAAGAATCATAGTATGAAAGTGACGGTTACTAAAGCTGTCTACTTAATCTGGGATTCCTTGGACTTACCTTTTTTTAATCAGAATTTGCATCCTATATTTATTTTACGCCATACGGTTATTTTTGATAGTCTTACATGATTCACCTTTGTATTATTTTTAGGGCCAGTGTAACAGGTGTTGAGCTGCTTAACAATATATTGCATAAAGGTTTTAGATTACATGTAGTAAGTTATGCTTCACAAAGAATCTCGTTCCAATTTAAAACACGAAATTACTAAAACAAGGTTGTATGAATAAGGAAAAATCGTAGAGTGAATTTTTATTTGAGTTATTTTTGGTAATTTCTCTTTTGTGAACGAAACCTACTTATCCCATTAACTTAATTCAGTTTGAAGGAGACAGTGAAGTATTCATGGGCTGAAGTAAAAATCTCTATTTGAATATTACACTTAATACAATATTAGCCTTAAGCCGTGAAGCAAATTTAATTACGTCCTATTTTTCATATCGAAAGTGACATCACAATTTCGTACTCCATTTTATTTGACCGGAAATATGAGATGTCTGGTTTGATAAAATTACTAAAGCCACGTTCTTATTTTTGTTTTTATTTATGTTTAATTTTCAGGAGAATGAGGCTAAATATGAAGTAAACTTAATAATATTTTGCTTAAGTCTTGTTTAATATTGTGGACGATTTTGCGAGTAATTTATATCATTTTTTTTTATGATATAGTGGGCAAACGAGCATACGGTTCACCTGATGGTAAGTGATCACCGCCGCCCATGAACGTCTGCAATACCAGGGGGCACACAGATGCGTTGCCGGCCTTTTAGGTGGGAATACGCTCTTTTTTTGATGGTCGCCAGGTCGTATCTGTCCGGAAATGCTGTCTATAAATTTTCATTACAATGTCTTAGCCATTAACAATATTTATAATCCGAAAAATTACAATAAAAATTAGAAAATCAAAAGTAATAAAGCAATGACCAATTATGAACCAATTTAAACTTCATTATTCATGCATCGAAATGCCGTTGTTCGAATTACGTTGCTAATGAAATCAGATTTTATTATGTTTCGAATGAAAGAAAAATTAAACATAAGAAATATACCTTTTGTGATTCGGATTAGAATAATGATCACGATAAAGCTTGCCAAATTGATAATGATTTTCATATAAAAGGTGCTCAAATTATCTCGAAATATTTTGAGATCATTTGTTATTCGACGTCTCGGAGTGAAACGAATTTTGTTAGATTATTTTAGTTCATTTTAATAATAGAAACTTGTGTTTTTATTAACTTTGTTATAATTTAAAATGAATATTGCACCTTTGGAAGAATGAGTATTAAAATATTCGTTTTGTTAATTAGATTTTAATATACCTAATGAGCACGAAGTATTTTAAAGTTGAGTACGAAGAGTCCTTTAAGTATTGAAACATAAAAAAAAAGAATGATTCCTTATGATTACGCGAATGATAGACGTTGAAATTAAACTATTATAACGGATTTTATTGCGGTTTTTAACGTCGGGAGAAAATAAAATAAAAAACCGCGATCAAATCCGTTATGATAGTTTGATTTCAATAAAAAAAATATTTTAAAATACGTGGTATTTGATAAAATTTAGTTCACTTTCGGTGAAATATTTACTAGCTTTGTTTACCAGCAAAAGTAAATTTGCCATTGAAATTCAAAATAAAACAAACAAAGTAAAACCATTATGATAGTTTAATCCAACCGATACGCCCTCGCAATCCAATAAAAACTGTCTATTGGTAATTTGTTATATATGTATGCTTATTTATAAACTTATATACATGTATGTATATATATTATATGTGTATTTACTTCTATATTATTGATTATTAATTGAAATAATTTTATTTATTATTATTATCGTGTTTTTATTTTTTCATAACCGAAATTATTATATATTCACTAGACTGCCCTCTCTATTTCCTTTTCTTATATCCATCCCATGGTTGTCTGGAAGATATTGCCTAGAGCGATAAGACCGCCGTTTGTACTTTTCTTTTTATTATCGTATTCTTTATTTAAATTGTGATACTCGTGTGCAAAAAAGATGAAATAAATAATAAATAAAATAAATAAAAACAATAAAAGCGAACGCGTAACAATATCTATATAAACATTTCACAATGCACGCCTCGTTATTTTTATCGAATAAGGCAAAACTCAGAACTAATAAATTGCCGTAACAAAACTGCGTAGAGGGGTGGTCTAGATGCAAAATACAAGAGTCATAGCGGCTAAAGGGCCTTGTATGAATGCTATGGAGTAACCCGAGCTCGTAGCTAATCAAAGACGTAAAACAGGAATTTATTGTGTGCACTGCACCATGGCAGGTTAATCGTGCATTACTGTGACAAGCAATTACTCAACTCATATATAAACCGGTCAAGATTTGTTCTGCGGTTACATTGTGATTGTTTGAGCATTGTCCGATTTGTTTTGCAACAACGTTTCTGTATATAATATCTACGATTAAAATTTTACAACTACGATTGGTGATTTTGTTGTGTGCAGTTTGGTTTGTATTTTACTTTTAAGAATTTGGATACAAAACGGCACGTATTACGTTACTCATTAGATCTTTCCTTTGCGAGAATCCGACTGTATAGTTGCATCTACTTTGTCTAATTCTACCGCTAAACATTGGAAAGCACTGTTTTCATTCAATATGTCACAGATCGACGAACGCAGAACAATGCCACGCAGTACTAAATATAGTATAATAGGTATTGGTGACTGTATTATATTGTGTACTAGCTTTTGTCCGCGGCTCCGCCCGCGTGAATAAGTTTTTCCGGGATGAAAGTCCCGCTTTATATTTCCCGGGAGAAAAACTAGCCTATATGTTAATCCAGGACATGATCTACCCGTGCGCCAAATTTCATCAAAATCCGTTCAGTACTTTTTGCATGAAAGAGTAACAAACATCCAGACATCCATACATCCATACTTACAAACTTTCGCGTTTGTAATATTAGTAGGATTACTCCAAATGATGTTAAATAGTTCCATACAAAAACTGCATAAAACGCGAAATAATCAAATAATACAAAAGCTAAATACGTTTGATAAAATGTTAAAACATTTTACACGGTTTTAAGCGAAGCATAAATTGCAAAAACGTTGTATAAAAAGAAAGGGTAGCGCTGCTGTTTGAGATTACGAGATAATATTGCAAAATAAAAGAAATTCGTCAAGGAATGAGGGGATGAAAGTTGGCAGTTTTAATTTTAAAGTTTCACGTTTCGCCCGTTTCGCAACGTTTAATTTCCTGCGGTGAAATTATCAGGAAGAACTAAGCCAAAAGGCTTGAAAAAGAAAGCAACTGCACCAGGGTTGCGTCAACTTTTAACAGAATGCCTTTGTTGACTACAAAAGAAAACTATGTTTTGATATATAAATGAATATCAAATGTAAACATCGTGCGGGGGTATTCTTTTCTTACTTTAGTAAAAAAATATGCTTTTTATTCTGACCGTTAAATCACATGCATGAAATATAATATTATCTTTATTTAGGTACCTACTTTAAACAAATTACATCTACGAAACTTAAAGGGCCTATTTATATCGTGAAACTTCAAACAAATTTATACTACAATCAGAACAATACCTACAACCCTATAAACTTATGAACCAGGAAATCCTACGTTTCGTACAAGCAATTTCCTAGTGCGCGTGATCTGCAAACCGCTGATTCCCCAACCATAAGATCCATACAGATATGCGATCGTGAGAATAAAAAACTAAATTACAGTCAATTTGTTGCGATATCCTTATGTAGGAGCAATCCTCTTACGCGCAAAGTTATGGCGAGATTGTAGCTAACCAATGAGCAGGCGAGCCAATCTAACGACTGTCTTGAAAGAGCAAAAGTTGTACGTTTCGCTTGCATCGTACTTCGACTTTTATCTCGATGAGGTGGTTATTATATTATGTGAGAAATAGTTTGGCGCTTACTTTATAGTGGAAATATTGAAACGTAGATTTTTTAAAGTAGTATATTTTTATATAATATAATGTAGTATATAAGGTAGTTCTACCTAAATATAACCAAATAAAAACGTTTTGAGACATCTCTTACTTAATAAGACTTCTTCCCTATTTCAGTCCATATTATGAACTTCTATTTATAATCAGTCCTAATAACAGTTTCATTACCAGTAAAGAACAACAAAAAAATCCAAACATAAATATTTACATAACGCACAATGATCCTAAAATAAAGCCCGCGTGTTTACAAAAAGACAACACCGCCCTTATAAATCTCGCGGTAGGTCCGCCATTATCAGTCAGCCTAGGGAATCAGCCACCACATTATGTTCCGAAACTAGATTAAGGCCGGCATAAAGCGTGGTGCATGAATGCTGGTAACACGAGCCAGCCAGACAATGCTGGCTCCCTTATTGCTTAGGTCTTAAATTGTACTGCGGTTTCAATGCAAGTGCCTGTGACGTTAAATTATTGTCGCCGTGCAACGCTACACCGCCTATGCTGGCGCGGTACACGTGTGTACTAGGCTTAATGCCTGTTATATTATGGTACAGTGGAGTATTACAATACCATAGTCCATTAAATCTGTCGTAAAGCGGCTACAATTTGAGTTGGTTTATTTTTGCAAAATTCTGATTTAGTGACTAATTCGATTGTGCGCATTGGTGTAGTGATGGTGTATTTTAGGTGTGTAATCGGTGTACTATATTCGATTCTCAATTCAAATGTTGAAAAAAAACTTGGAATTACCTATTTGTACCTCCGCGTACTTATAATTATTATCTTACACTCCATTTCATCAAAATAGTTTTAAGTGGTATAGAGTTCTAAATATCCAAATGAATGACTGCCGCCAATCACTATAAGTAGTTGCCATTACAAGTTTACATTTCACTTGAGAATTATGCAAGAAAATACACTAAAGAAAGCTAAGATCAAAGGTGCACGCAATTACAGACAGATTTGTGCCAGAATTCATACATTATCGTACTATTTCGGCATATAATTTCTGTTTATAATGATCACCATATTTAGTATACGCACGAGCAAGTGTGTACCGGCATAGTTATTACAATTGAACGATCCACACTATATTTCTTCGCTTTCACACACAACCTTATGCACATGTAAATAAAGTCTATTTTAAGATCGAGCAATGACAGTTGATGATATACGCAGACTCGGTATTATCAAAACTAAAACGTGATCACGGATCGTTCATACATTTGCATGTTATTTTCGACTGTCATTATCTATGTTGTGAATGTTAATAGCATTTCTAATTTCATTGTTTATATTTATATTCATATTAGTGTAAGATTGTTTTAAAATGATTAAGAATTAAAGTGTGTAATGTATTCGAACTTACTTCTTATTAATATTATAAATGCGAAAGTGTGTGAAAATGTTTGGAAGTTTGAATGTTTGTTAGAAGTAAACGCAGAAACAGCTGGTCGGCTTTAGATGAAAGGAGATGTCCGCTTTTTGTATGGGAGCTGGGCCTCAAAATTTAAACAGGCTCAAACTTTAGGGATATTAAAGGGGCAAAATATGGATCTTGAATCCATTAAAAAAATATTTTTAGACCCCTCCATTTATTAGAAAAATAATAAAATGTCGTGGCAGAGTAACTCACAGTAACTTCATTGATGTCTGTGCACAATTAAAAAAAAAAAACATTCGCGCCAAAGAGACTATAATACTAAAAATTTGCGGTTATTCTACTTCGATGTTCGATTCATGTCTCGTTGAATTTATCTGTTACCTATTTCTGTTTAAACTGACTTGGCAAACAACAGATCCTTCGATATTACACACGAGCTATGAATTACGATAGCATCGCCTTTTCATCTCGACTTCGACTTGCATTTCCTCGGCGATATTTCGATATTTGACTTGATTAGACTAGTGACTTGATAAGCCACTATTGTAGCTGCATAATTGGGAGGACAGTCGGAAGCTGCGCTCATGTCATGACCATTATTTGGTATCTTGGATGGGCTCTGCATCAAAGCAATATTATTCCACCTGCGCAGGTTTTAGATTGCATAATGATTCCAGAGGACATTGAAATAGAATAGATAATTGTACATAAAGTATAAGAATTACTTTTATTTCAATAAAAAAAATTATGCTCTGAAACATATGAACCAAGAAAATATTCCCATCTGGAGTTATGTACAAACTATTCAGAATTGTATCATCTATTAAATGAATAACTAACATATTATAATATGTTTTAAATGTATTTAATATATATTCATAATGATAGCCATGGTCATAATATGCCACTGCCCTTAATTGATTTCTTATTACTGTTAGAATGTATAGTTTTGTTTCTGTAGGTGGCATACAACCACTGATATTACCTAAACATTACTTAATATGAATATTGTGTATTAAATACATTATAACAATATTATTTGTATTTTTTTAATTTAATAGATGATAAACATTAAATAGTTTGTACTTGCATAACAATTTTAAATGTTAATATTTTGCTTGTTTCATAGCTTTTAAAGCATAATTATTAGTAGTCAGGTTTTAATATTTGAACTCACTTATTATTGAAATAATTTGGGGGTTATAATTTCATGATAAAGTATTGGTGGAGCCCCATTTCATTTTTTATGTGTAGGTTTATTGTCTTACGTGTACCTAGGTAATATAGCAAAAAAATATTCCCAATTATCAGGTGCAAAACAGATGAACATACAATACATACCCATTAAAATCATAACAATGGAATAGCTATGTATTGAATTAAACACTTTTATGATATTTTAAACTCTTTTATTATTTTATATATATGGGTATAGTGAGCGGCGACGATCGCTTATTGGAAAAGACCAGACTGCAAAGACGAAGTTACAGGTTCCAAATGCAAACCTCGCGCGACACACCTCTCAATTTTCATAATTTATTTGTGTATTGAGAGTTTATCGATCGTTTCATGGATCGGAGTCGTCAAAATGCTGAAACATCCGTGATTGCATTTGGAGACGTATCTTAGTATCTAACATCGATATATATGGTATCTAGAGTTTTGTACACATGAACATCCTTGAAGGCGCAGTCACAAGACGTTAAAGTCCCTGATGCAAAAATAACTCATAATGTTTTCTTTGATTTATTCTGCGAATTCACTATTAGGTATATCACAGTAATTTACATGATAAAAACATTTTTAATTCTATCGAAAAGTCTCTGGAACAAAACAATCCTACGCGGGCTACGGCTACTCATGACAGCAGACATGACAGTTGATCCATTGACAAGTGACAACTGTCAACGTTACTTTTTTTGGGTGTGCGTTCCAATGTACGAAGTTTTTTATTTTGAAAACGTTAATTACAACTAATTTCAAGTGTGATTATAGGTAAAACAAAATTACATAAATCTTAAAATCGGAGGTGTTTAAAATTAAACTATTTATTGTAAAAGGCTAGTTTTTAGGAGTTCTATCCAAATATATATAAACTGTCTTGTTTTAAATTTCAGGCCCGTTTTTGGACAAGTCCTTTGGCACAAAGATAGACCATGTCCTGGATTTTTATCCTGGTAATTGGTTCCAAGTTGGAAGTGGATGATAGCGTTGTTGGGAATGGAACGGTATGATGAGACAATGTCCGGAGGTTCAAAACCCAAGGCACACACCTCTGACTTTCCGAAGTAATGTGTGAATTGTTTATCAATTATCGTTCGCTTTAACGGTGAAGGAAAAACATCGTGAGGAAACCTACATACCTGAGAATATTCCATAAGAATTTCGAGGGTATGTGAAGTCTGCCAACCCGCACTAGGCCCGCATTGTGGACTAAGGCCTTAGCCCCTCTCAGTAGTAGAGGAGGCCCGTGCTCAGCAGTGGGCAGTATATAATACAGGGCTGGTTGCAATTGGTTCCATGGGAAATAATGGATATTTTAAATCTGATTTCTATGTAGATGTCGCTAGCGTCCTAATGGTGGTGTTATGGTTTGTTATATTCATTTAGGTGTTTTTTGACGCGGGAAAAGCTTTTCACGCAGGCGAAGTCCCAAGCAACATCTAGTAATTTACAAAAAATACAATCTAAGCAACTTTTGTAGGTAATGTTTAATCTCATTTCTCATTTCAAATCTAAACTTCTTTAGCCTTGAGCATTCTATTATGTTTTTTCTTAACGCTTCAAATCTTTATAATGAACGCTTTTCACTATTTTGTAAAGAGAACCGCTTAACAAATTGTATGATCATTAATAAACAGTTTAAGCGAAGTATTTTGAAATCTGCTTAATCATCCGTTGTCTTATAATCGTTGAGTATCAAATTTTGAAGGCAGACACGGACCCTACAATTAACTATAGCTAATTGGCCTCAAGTAGACCATACATTACGAAGTGCCGTTAACATTTCTTAATTGCAATTCGGTACAGTCACGATTCAAATTAAGCGTGAAAAATGCAAATTGAGACAAAAATCACAATAAATTTTGTTGGAATTATATTGATTAATAGATTTAAAATTTGATTTACTAGGGCTTTACTGAAATTAAGTTTGGAATTTGCATTCTTTCTTTCGCTATCAATTTCGTTGGAGACGAATTAATTTTTTCAACTTCATTTCGTTTTTGATTAAACGTCTTCAGTTATAATCTTTACGCAAGTGCTATCGGTTATTGAGTGGCTATTATTGAAGGGCAATTGTAAAAGACTAAAGCGCTACTCAAGTACTGCCAACATGATGGAATTTTTATACAAAGTGTTACCTAGAACGACTGATTCCAACATTGAATAAAACTATACACGCGAAGCCAATCAATCCATGTGTTTTCATCTACGCATAACAAAAGCCCGTTTCAAAAGCCTGAACCGACGTGATACGTGGCTTATACAAATCTAAATATCAGTTCCGGCTGACAAAAACGTATCCCAAACCGATTAACTGAGATAGATTTCTAAAGTATCTCGCAGCAGTTACAAATTAAAGTCGACATTTCAATTACATTCTTGTGCAACTATTGTCTTTGCGTCTCGCTTGTGCCAAACACGGGAAGCACTAGTATTTTCCAGACTGTTCCTTGGGTGAGTCGTAATGACACGAGACGTCAACGACACGGGTAGGGACTGGGATGTGTTGAAAGATAATTAATTGCGACATTGAGATGAGGTAAGATTGTCTTTGATAAATTTGTAGCTTGATATTGTACAGTTTAAGATTACCAAGTAAATATCGGCATAGGTAATCACAAACTCAGTTGTCTCTACTAATCGTACAAAGAATCTTACATCAAAAACATAAAATGAATTATTCGAAAAACTAGAGATATGAACAAACCTCATACAAAGAAAGCGGCGAAGGTCCAAAGCAATACATTTCAGTAATTAAGATCGAGCAATAGCTTTCACTGCTTCAATAAAGGACGTAAATTGTTTAGGTACCTCGGCCGGGCTCGTAACTCTCGCAATTAACTCGAATTAAAAATAAAGTCCAAAGAAACCAGTACAGCTGTTGATTAAACGCCATCTCGCGGGCTCCCCATCAATAACAACAGTTTAATTAAACACTTTTATTCGTGCCCGAATGGCTGGGACGCTAGTCGCGCGTAATTCGCTTTTTTATTATTAAAAGTTGACAGTCTTGGGTTGATAGTTCAAAGAAATGATGGTGCAATTAATAATGTACTTTTTGATTTGCTTTAAGTATGATATTATAAGATTGAATTTTGCTTTGAGAATTATGGTGTATGGAATATTTGGTTACAATTGCCTGGCAAAATTGGTACTTACACGTTTCTGTTATAGAAGATTAGCTTAAAACGAATACAAGATTATGTATATGTATATATACATACGTACGCAATCACGCCCTTTATCCCTGAAGGGGTAGGCAGAGGCGCCACTAGTGCACCCACTTTTCGCCGTGAAAAACCCAATATCACTTTGCCCGAACTGGGGATCGAACCCGACACCTCAGCATTGCAGTCGTACCGTAATACAACTAACATAAATTTTCGTAATCAAGCAAGCAGCTTATGCGATTACTTCTTACATAATTAACATAATATCTTCACAAACCATCACATATACAATAGTAGGATTACGTATCAATTAACTTGACGAACTTTTACGTCTTATAATACATATTAAGCCCTATTTAGCGATAAGAAAGTAACAATGGGGCATTATAGGATTACCTTTAGATAACAACCGAATTTACGACTCTCCAGCTATCAATATTCGGACATTAATGTCCGCTTAGTAATTAAATTGGTAAACTACATTTAAATTACGCTGAATGAAGTAAAATTTGTAGTTATTTACATATCAAACGCAAAACCAAAACAATGGCTGCACCTACCAAATTCCCAAATTTAAAATTCACGTACTACGCAACTTTCATTCTTAATTCATGATGGTTGAGTTGAAAATGGGATGTAGTATTTTTTGAATTACTGTACATTTACGCTGAATTTTCGGTTTAAATTAAATTTAAGTATAATTAAAGCGCGCATAAATTATCACATGCTATTGAAGGGCTTTGTAAGCTGTGGAAGACATGCGTGAGAGACACGATGGGTGTGAAATTAATAAATATTTTCTGCTAAATATTCCACAGAAACAATAATTCCAAAACACTTTTTCGACCCTATAGGAAGCTAAATGCGTTCGCTCGTAATAACTGCCGGAATTAAATATAATATGAATAAATAAAAAAAACCAACGAACAAAATGCTTGTGCATCGAAAACGTAGTCACACTGGCCAATTCTCAATTCTTTGGCACATTAAATACAACATCTCCATTTTACTGTAACCCTACTAGATGGGAACATTGTCGGTAATTCTTGTTATTATGGACACAAAGACGATAAAAAGCCCATACATGTAAAATACAACGTCTTCAACAAATAAAGTTGATAAGGATATTTTATTGTCGGACGAGAATGGATATAATTGTTAATGCCTTCCTGTCCCTTCCAGCCAAGTAGGTTCAGGCTTGAATTTACTATCAAATATTTTATCGTTTTACTAGCTTTTGCTAGCGGCTTTGCCCGCTTAAAAGTCTGTTCTGGAAACAAGTTTATTTGTGAAATTTTGCAGTATCAATTGAAGCCTTTATGTGAATTCAAGTTTATAAGTAAATAACGAAATTGACTAGGAAATGATTGTAAAAATTCACAAGAGAAAAAAAATTCCCAGCACATTAGTGCGCCGTAATTAAAATTATTACTAAAGGTAAGTATAATTAAGCTATCTGTTGAAAAACATTATTTTCTTCGATCTTATAAAATCTATTTGCGCAAGTACAAACAGATGTCTTAAGTTTACCATTCTAGATTTAAAATCCATCGGGTTGGTCTATCTAATCGACTTTACTGATCCAATGGGTTTCAGTTATCCAGCATCAAATGGATTCTGATTTTCAATTAGCAGAAATTGTAAAATGGAAGAGCGTCAGAAGCATTAAATCTTCAGCTTATGAGACTTCAACAGCTAAGTCAATTTAAAACGAAAGTAGGACTCAAAGTAGTTTCTTACATAGATTATTGGACATATAACGGAGAAATTGAATTAAAATAACGCAATTATCGAAAGCCCGCGTTACTAGGCCACTGTGTCATGGAACTCAGCCAGTATCAAATCTTCTCACGTAATCATTTTATGAATGGTATGTGTTGGGTTAGGGTTGACAGGTCTCAGTTTTTGTACACTGAGTTTTAAATTAAGAATCATAGGTTCCAGCGGTGTCAAATTTCGCTCCTAGTATTTTGTCGGACTAAGTTTAGGATTCAGATTAATTTCAAAGTTTGTCTCAATCAATATTAAAGTTCGGAGAAATGGAGTACATTGAACAATTGAACCCTAACTTTAACTGATTTTAGAAAGAATATTTAGTTCAGAAAAAATATCTCTTTGTGTATGATTTTCGATATTTGAGAAGACGAAAATGTTATGTTTTTGCGACACGCTTCACCTCAGTTGACGAATTGGCAATATTTTTCCTAGACTCATTTCATAAAATGATTTCCTTATATGGTTTGACAACCCTATTTGTACACGAAGGGGATATGCGACGCGAAGAAAGACGTGCTGTTTATGGTACTCTATCTTGATACTCGAAATAAGTGGGATGAGTCTTGTACACAATATGTATTTTGTAAAATAAATCCATGGGTACCTGTCTAGTGCCTAGTCTAGTGTGATAATCTAAAACTAGATTGGGCTCAGATTTTTTTTATTTCATTGAATGACGAGACGAGCATGCCGTTCGCCTGATGGTAAGCGATACGACCACCCATAAACAGTAGCAACACCATGCAGCACTTTGAGTTACAAAGTACTATAAGGCATTCCACTGCGCTCGTCATCCTGAAACATACGATGTTAAGTCTAATTATGTCCTGTAGTTACACTGGCTACAATGTCCTCAAACCGAAACACAACAGTCCATGCACACTGCTGCTCGGCGGTAGAAACAGATATTGCGGTGGTACCCACCCAGACGGACTCTTACATATGAGAGACCTACCACCAGTAATTTTTATTAAGCACTCGGCTTCGCTCGCGTGTAAGGCTTTTCCCGCTACAAAAGCGCCTAAAACACAGTATGACGCCAGCGTCATCTACTCAAAGAATCCGATTAAAAATATCATTTTTTTCCCATGAAAGCAAATTACTGGGACAAAAAGTAGCCTTTGTTAAATCGTCTGCTGAATTTTATCCAAAACTGTTTAGTTGTTTCTGCGTTTACATCTAACAAACATTTTCACAGACTTTCGAATTTATACTTGGAGCATTGAACTTATAATATTAGTATAAGTGTATAAGTATCAGAGTATAAGATTTGTACCGGTAATGGCTTAACGTACTCTAAGAAGGAGAGACGTTACAAATTTCGTTAGAAACGTGATTTTCGAAGGTAATAAATAAATATATACTTACACCACTTGAAAAATGGACGTATTTCCCGGACCATATGTCTCTATGAAATATCACTGACCCACGCATACATTTTTATAATAAACTAAGGCTATAAATTAATCATCGGACATGTTTTCTGCCAATAATTTGATATGTACAGCGTAGGTAAGACATAATACCACCATTTAAATAAGCCTTCCCGCCCACACGGTAATAAAGAAGCAATTTAATAACACTAACAAGATTGTAAAATAGGATCTTATAAATAACAAAAGGTGCTTGTTGTGCCATGTTTTATTTGGGTGTCTGTTAGGGCTTTGAGAAGATTAAACGCTATTTTTAGTCTGTTAAAATGTATATTGCCTTTTATTATCTTTGATTAGAGTGTTGTATTGGCATCTTGCGAATAATTTGGATTTTCGTGATTGATAGTAACTTTATTTTAGATAAAATAATTGTAATAAAAGATTGTATGAACGTTCATTAAACATTACATAAAATTATGGACACCGATTTGAATGGGTGGATGACATTTTTAATAATTGCATGTCATTACATTATTTATACCCCTAATAGAATATGTATTAGTAATTCCTTACATAATAAAAGATTAAATAATGTACGTTTATTTAACAATTTGGTAAATTAATACCATTTTTGACTTTTAAAGATTTTAAAACCGAATCCTATATTTTATTATGATTTCTTTCTACTTTCTTTAAAAATATATATGAAATTAAAAATTGCACACAATATAAATAATGCGTTTAATTCCTGCTCAAGAAACTCAGTACCACAACTAAATTAAACATACCTGTACGCAATTCATAATACTAAGTCGTAACGGTCTGTTACTTTTAACAGACCTTACTATTGTACAAACAAAGATATTACGAAATGAGTTTCCATTACCTTTATAATATTTATGAAATATGATGTGGAAAATATTATATTATCTTTTATTCATTTTTATACCAAACTTCACGTGGGTGAAAAAGCGAAAAGAAGAAGATAATAAAAAAGAAGATAGAGTCTATGATAATCAATTGAAATAATATTTGTATGAAATATTCAATATTATATTATACTTTTCGCTCATCCAAACTAACATATAGTCATCTTGTGTGATGGTAAAAAATGATTATTGAATCTTTTCATCATCATCAGCCACATGATGTCCACTGCTGAACGTAGGCTTCCCCTAAAGATGTCCAGACGGATCTATCAAAAGCGTCACCAGGCTCTAGCGTGTTCCTACGCCCTTTATCAAAATAAAAAATACCTTATCGAAATATAAGACTTTCATTCCCTTTGAGTATTTTCTAAAATTACTAATAATACCTATTTTTTATAATTAAGCTAAGACTGATGCTTTAAATTATATTTTTCTCACATGCAAAACATACAATATGTAACATCAGCCCAAAACATATTCATATTCGTAACACGTTCGAGAATTCTTAGTAAATAAAGAACACGTATAAAATTACGAACCCCATAATAATTCTAGCAAGGTACACTTTTCTTAATTGCCTTCGTACGTACATCTATTTTATATAAAAATTAAGGTGTTGAGATGAAATTTAATTCCTTACTATGTAAACTAAAGTTTATGATATCATTTAACTCCTTACAGTTATTAAGTAAACTAAAGTTTATAATACGGTAAGTAGACTAAACATTGGAGTAGGTAAATTTTAAGAAAAAGGAGTATGTCTACGCTCTTTATAAAATACTAGTATTGCGCGCGGCTCCGCCCGCGTGGAAAAGGTTTCCGGGATAAAAAGTAGCCTATAGCACTCAGGAGTAATCTAGCTTCCTATTAGTGAAAGAATTTTCAAAATCGGTCCAGTAGTTCCTGAGATTAGCGCGTTCAAACAAACAAACAAACAAACTCTTCAGCTTTATATATTAGTATAGATTAATATTTGCTTATTCTGATGTTAAAACATAGTCCTTAAAGTTGATACCAAAGACATTAAACAGTATAGTTAGCTATAGACCGGACATGAGGATAATTTTCTTCATCTATAAGTTACAAACTAGACTTCTGCCCGCGGCTTCGCCCGCGTGAAAAAGTTTTTCTGGGATAAAAATATTTTCCCTGGATAAAAAGTAGCCTATGTGTTAATCCAGGACATGATCTACCTGTGTGCCAAATTTCATCGAAATCCGTTCAGTAGTTTTTGAGTTTATTCGTTACAAACATACTTACATACATAGCTTTCCTCTTTATAATATTAGTATAGATTGGTATTGGTAATAAGTTGCTGTCTTATCTGACACTGCCTGCCTTGGTGGCGTAGTTGTATTACGGTACGACTGCAATGCTGTGGTCTCGGATTCGATCCCCGGGTCAGACAAAGTGACATTGGATTTTTCTATTCAGTATCAGCCCGGAGTCTGGAATTTGTGCCCGATATGACGATAGGCTCGCCCCCTATCACATCATGGGACGGAATACGCACTGTGAAAAGTGGGTGCACTAGTTGCGCCTCTGCCTACCCCTTCGGGGATAAAAGGCGTGAGTATGCGTATGCGTAAGGTTATCTTGGTAAAGTGTCAGGGTTAACCGGATACAATATATTTCTCGACGATCGCCACAATTATGCCGGCCTATCCTAAAACAGAAAGAAAGTATAACTAGAGATTTTTATTGTAGTAATTTATTATATACAGCAAATCTATATCAGCTTATGAAAATTATATTCAAACTCTAAAATACACTTTCAAAATATTTTACCCCAAACTGCTGAATAACTATCCGTAAGTAACATTAATAAAAAAATGCCGTTACCGAAATTTCTAATTACTTTTTCTTGTATCATTCTCAATGTGTACTAATTACAATGATCTTACACTGAACTATCTGTCTGGTGCAATCGAAAAGTTAAGAAAGCGATTTTCCTTTCATCAGACTTTGTTCAATACACTGAGAGTTCTTAGTAGAAACGATATTAACAATATACTCGTATACCGTACAACTATAGAATAAAAATAAAAAGAAAGTATACTTTCTCATGTTAGTTTGTATAAGAGAAGTTTTTTTAGGAATATTAGGAGCATTCATCATACCGCCCCTGTATTATATACTGCCCACTGCTGAGCAGGGGCCTCCTCTACAACTGAGAGGATTAAGGCTTTATTCCACTACGCTGGCCTAGTACGTGTTGGCGGACTTCACATCCCTTCGAAATTCAGAGAACTTCTCAGGTATGCAGGTTTCCGCACGATGTTTTCCTTCGCCGTTAAAGCGAGCGCTAATTCACAAAGAATACACACATAACTTTTTAGAAAAGTCAGATGTGTGGGCCTTTGGGTTTTGAACCTGCAGACATTCGTCTCGGCAGTCCGTTCCACTCCCAACTAGGCTATTGCCGCTTCTTCATTCATGCGTCCAAATAATTAAAATTGTCGGATAAGTTCCTTAGCTATACCTCTGTTAAAAGTGCTACATTTTCTACCGATAATATTATAATATACCTACACACTAACAAATATACACATCATAACATTGTCCTGATCATTTATAATGTTTAATGTCCTGAATTTAGACTGTTTCAAGAAGATTAGTAATTCCCAGAAAAACATAAATATGTTTAGACAAATAAAACAGTCTAGTCGTTTGAAATCTGCTTATTACACCACGAAGGCCGTCCTTATGAAGAACGCTGGCTATTAAGAATAATTGTTCATCGTATTATATTTTATATTTAGTAATTTGTTCAGCCTTGAACGCCATTATTTGGCATTATTCCTGTTGTCTGCCTCGGTCCAGCGTAGAGTTGTAATGTATACGCGTTATATCGCTGAGGTCTCGGGTTCGATCCAATGGGGTTCTTTGCTCAGTAGCAGCACGGAGTTTGGCATTGTGTCTGATGAATAGCAATAAGCCCATCCTTATTACATGAGACCAAACATAGTTAGCGAAATATATGTGAATTATATCACTGCTTAAGCGGCGATGCCTAGTTGGGAGTGGAACGGTTTACCGAGACGAAGGTCCGCAGGTTCAAAGCCCAAGGGCACGCACCTCCGACTTCTCCAAAGTTATACGTGTATTTTTTGTGAAGTCTTTGTTATTTCTTGCTTTAACGGCGAAAGAAAACATCGTGAGAAAACCTGCATAACTGAGAAGCTCTCTATAAAAATTTCGAAGGTGTGTGAAGTCTGCCAACCCGCACTAGGCGAACGTGGTGGACTAAAGCCTAAACCCTCTCAGTAACAGCGAAGTCCGATGCCCACCAGTGCGACAATATATAATACAGGGCTGGTATTATTATTATACATCTCTGTTTACCCCTGAAAAGATAAGCGAGATGCTATGCATGTAGGTAATTCCGTAAATTCGAATGTAAGAACAAAACGAGTAATCTCATGAACATAAAGTATAACAGATCTTCTAAACTAGTGTTTCCCAAACTTTTTTAGGCCATGCCCCACCCTAACATTTCTAAAATTTTATGACCCCCGTAACTAATTTTGATATTTTGGTACCGTCAAACGAAATTATACCTAATCATTATTTACAGCAATTTCTTTAAGAATTTCCCTTTTTGTTAAATTTGTCACCGATATTTGGCATTGCATTTAAATAACCCAAAGCGAAAGGGTTAAAGTCGTGTCGAGTCAATTTTTAAATTGCCCCCCTTAACTACCAAATTGCCCCCCTGTGTGGCGTGGGCCCCACGTTGGGAAACACTGTTCTAAATGAACAGTTGCAGGCGATTAACCTGGCCTCCATAGTAACGTCTTAACACGGATGATGTATACGTGAACGCCCAACAACGCTTTGTAATTATCAACTGGCAACGCTAATGTGATACATAAACGCTTTTGATGAGTTCATCGAAATAAAAGAATGTTCAAGACCATTAATATGGCTTTTTTAGTTCCTGACAACGTTAATGTACGATCATGAAGATGCTTTAAAATGACTGTAAATTCTGCTGATGATGGTACGACTGTAATGCTCAGGTCTCGAGTTCGATCCCCGGGTCAGGCAAAATTATATTGGGTTTTTCTAATCAGCCCTGAGTCTGGACTTTGTGCTCGATATGACGATAGGCTCGCTCCCTATCATATCATGGGACGGAATACGCACGGCGAAAAGTGGGTGCACTAGTTGCGCCTCTGCTTATAAGTTATATCGATAATACCTGGAAGGATGGTCACTAAGAGTCCTGAATAATAATTCTTGTTTTTGGAACGAAGTTCCTTATTGCGCGTTGTGAAAGGGGGCTGGACGGAAAGTTGTCACGACACTTTTTGCTATTATCTTACTAATATGAACCTTAAATACAATGCGTAGAAGCTATAATTCTTGAAACGAGTATATTTGTATTTATTTTATTTATTAAAGTCATTAAAACCATTTCTTACTAATCTAAAATGAACCTTAAATACATTGCGTAGAATCTATTTCCCCAGCGTTGGCACGGCACGAGTGCAAAAGAATCGAACATAACATTATTTTTTCAAATTTTGTTTATTTATTCTACTTTGGTTACTGACATTTATCAATAACAAGACTAAACGTGCTTTGCTCGCGTTTAAAAATCTACTTTATGTGGTAAGCGTAAGATCGAATTTGTGTTTAGTCAATCAAAATTTGTGATAAAAATGCTATGCAATAGCTTTACCGCGGTAGTCCCCGAGTGCCACACGTATTTATTTGTTTTTTTCTCTAGAAACTTATGTTTTGGAACGGAAATAGGAAAACATTTATATATATACATACACACTCTGTTATATAAATAAAATTTTATTACAATTCCTTCACTAATTAATCGAAAGGAACTTCGTTCCATCCGGGTGTCCCTTGACACCTCTCATTGCTTTTTTTATCGAGCCTAGTGCGGGTTGGCAGACTTCACATATCTTCGAAATTCTTATAGAGAACTTCTCAGGTATGCAGATTTTCTCACGATGTTTTCCTTCATCGTTAAAGCGAACGATAATTGATAAACAATACACACTTAACTTCGAAATGTCAGAGGTGTGTGCCTTGGGTTTTGAACCTCCGGACATTGGCTCAGCAGACCGTTCCATTCCCAACTAGGCTATTGTCCAGTTGATTGCAATTTGTCATTCATATTCATTATAGAATTTATTAATATTATCGTATAAGAATAAAGAGCGGCCTTAGCAAGAGCCGCGCTAGAAATGCCAGTATGTCTACGAGTCTAGAAAGCTATTTCTAATGCCCAACCATCGTGTCGCGTGCTATACCTAATAATTACCATAAAAACCTTAACATGCTTTCAAATTACAGTGCGAATACCATAAAAATTCTATTCTTAACCCAGTTAAAAGCCTGTCTATCCAGACTCAGTATTAATGTAGAATAATTGCTTCCAACGCCTGGGTGAGATGGGCAGTAACAAGACAACGTAATGATACCCGCCTTTTGTCCGTTTCGCCACCTGCCCAAACGGCAAGAGTTATGCGGTTATCGATGTCGATAAATTATTGTCGATGTTTATGGTAAAAAAGTAATGGGCTTTGTGCAGCCCTGAATTTATTTATTTGGCTTATTCGGTTACGTTGATAGATTAATAGTGGTTGTATTTTTCTGTGATACAAAATTCTTAGTATTTTACTAAATACTATGTAGAAACATCGGATATTTATTCGAAAGAAAATAATTTAGTTGTTTTTATAGGTAACTTAACAATAAAATTATACTAAGAGTTTTTTAAAATGTACACACTATTAAATCCGTAATGTCACACATTACTTGAGTTTTATCAATGCATATACAAACTACAAAATATGGAAATATATGACAAATGTGTAATCTACATCATATTTTAAATAGCTCTTAATACAATAGTAATTACGAATTCCAATGCTAATTACTTTCTGATAGCCTAAACGGGCAAAAACGTAACATGTATTGTAAGCTCATATTACATTTTTTGTTTATACGTCATAACATCAACAACAATGAGCAAAAAACATCGATAAACCGAATCGGAGGTCGACATCCTTATAATGATAGCTTGTTAGCGGTTGTTAGTCACTACCCCACTTGGCACGTTGTGAGGAAAACGAGACTTAATTTAAACTTAAAGGTGTGATTTTTAAACAAAATGCGGCTTTTTAAACGGATTTCGGCTTGCGTCTACGATTTAAAATTTAATTAGAGGTGATTTTTTATCTTTGATCCTTTAGAAATTACCTTGGTCGTATATACAAACGTAGCATGTGCTTTGCGCGGGTCCCTAGTAGGTTTTATGCAGTAAGATTTTAGGTTCAAATTATAATTATACTGAGTGAAGTCTGAGTTAATAAATTTTGCATTGAGATTGAAATTAAACTATTATAACGGATTTTATCGCGGTTTTTTATTTTATTTTCTCCCGACGTTTCGAAGGCTTTGCAGCACTTCGTGGTCACGGGGCGGACGAAACGTCGGGAGAAAATAAAATAAAAAACCGCGATAAAATCCGTTATAATAGTTTAATTTCAATGTCTAACATTCGCGTAAACATAAGGAATCATTTTGCATTGAGGTTACCCTGTTGATCCCAAATAAACAAAGTAAGATTTAAGTGAATTACATTCAGTGCTATTAAATTTTGTCGGTAATTTTTTCGGAAGTGACTCGACGCTCACTCTAATTACATTGTAATCGATAAGTTATCAAACCGGAAATATGGACATCAAAGCGAGTGGAAAATCGCTACTTTGCTAAATTAATTTTGTGATGCAAAATTGGCGGATGTTTTTTGAATAAATAAAATATTAGCTACCGAATTACTATGGACATTGTGTAGTTCTATTTGTTTTTTTAAAGGTTGTTTAAAGGTTATTCAATATCAGCCCGGAGTCTGGAATTTGTGCTCGATATGGCGATAGGCTCGCCCCCTATCTCATCATGGGACGGAATACGCACGGCGAAAAGTGGGTGCACTAGTTGCGCCTCTGCCTACCCCTTCTGGGATAAAAGGCGTGAATGTGTATTATTGTGTTAAGGTACCCTTTTTGAGATAATGGGGTATTGGCATGGTTACTGAAAATATTAGTCGCATCTTAACACACTTTTGGTTTTAAAAGGAGAAATTATTCCCTAATTTTGTAATCATCTCGCGGGATATACAGTATATAGTCACAGATTTTTGTAATCTATCGTCGGATAAGCAGTCACATATCTACGCGACTTCAGTACCGATCACAAGCATAATATCTACATAAGTCATAGCATAAACTCGAGTACGGCCATAGCTCACTATGATGTCCCAATGCAGACAATATTATTATAATTGGTGCTATATACAAATCCAACGCCATACTCAATATTTATGTTTTTATCACCATCAATACACCTAGTCTTAATTTATGGAGACGTGTATTAACTTTCACACACTCAATACAATCGAGAACGTACCAGTATGTAACCAAAAGTAGCCTTTACTGGCCACATACAGTACGTATCGCCTTTCTTAGTGACGATTTATAGCTATTTCATGAACTTTATTTACTTTTATAGACTCCTTATGCCGTACAAGTCTGCGCCATAAATTACAAGCATGGTTATACAAGACAGGGCCGTAACTGGGAGATGATTTAGGAGGCGCGCGATCCCTGAAATGCGTATATTTTTGTTTGGTAACTCGGGGAATTAGGTTTGGGAATTTAGCGGTGAAGTTGCAAACACTAAGCTCATGTTAGTGTCGGTTGGTCTGAAATATTTTGTATGATGTAGGTCGTGGTATATTTCAAAGTTTATAGTCTTGGAGTTTTATAACCTATTTAACAAACTACATACTACACTCTCTAAATATTGTAGAGAGAATGTGTTTTCACTACACTACACAAATAAACTAATAGTAGTATAACATCAAAATTATATTGAATGTAATAATTATAAATTTAAATAAATTGTGAGGTCAAGCCCATAGAAATACTGATTCCGCTCCCGCGCCGGACATAGTAGCTTACGTTCAACCCCGTGAATAACATTTTCCTCTTATTATGTTTTCGGATATAAATTAGGTAGATTTATTGTGTCCTCTTGTAAACAGCCTACCGCCACTTTGGTTTAACAATCGGGAGCGATTGCGCTGTCGTCTGCGTCACAGTTTAAACTAAATAAGTGTTGAAAGTCTGTACATCATTACTATTAACTTCCAACTTGGTATAAAAAAAACTGAGCTTATATTATGTAGGTATTTGAACTCCACCTTATAAAGTTGTAACTGTCTGGCATGAGAAGCAAGATTTTTATGGTTATTTTCACTTTTAGGAATAAACAATTCCATAACTTTTAACAGTCTGCTTCCTTAATCTTGCGCTTGCCGTATACTACCAAGGAAAATATAAGTACTCGCAATGCGGTACTAAGTCTTATTCCACTGTGATCCGATTGTCCGATATAAAACGAGATGGTTATCTCATGAAGAGCGGCGTGGTAAGTTTAGTGGCGCGGATAAGGCCCAGTTATTGTCGGCCAATGAGCATCATGATTTGCTTTTATTTGCACCATTAAGGATTATGAATGTTTAATTTATTCAATTGTACCATGACATAATGAAACCTACGTGTAATGCATTGAATAAGCACTTGAGTGGTTTATTTTTCATTGTAGAAACTGGTTTACTTGTTGATCCTTGCCGGGTTTGTGACTAAACATGTGACTCATTTTTGTTAGCAGCTTTACTTTTTTTATTGTTTCTGAGTGACGAGACGAGCATGCTGGTCACCTGATGGTAAGCGATAAGACCGCTCACAAATAGTAGCCACACCATACAGAACTTTTACTTACAAAGTACTGCTTGGCACTCCACTGCGCTCATCACCCTGAGACACTAGATGTTAAGTATTTTTTTATGGCATTGAATGACGAGACGAGCATGCCGTTCGCCTGATGGTAAGCGATACGACCACCCATAAACAGTACCAACACCATCCAGCACCTCGAGTTACAAAATACTGTGTGGCATTCCACTGCGCTCGTCACCCTGAGATATTAGATTTTAAGTCTCATAACGCCCAGTAATTACGCTGGCTACAATGTCCTTCAAACCGGAACCCAACAGCGCATGCACACTGCTGCTTGGCGGTAGAAATAGACATTGCGGTGGTACCTACCCAGACAGCCCCTGGCATACGAGAGACCTAGGGCAGTATTAATAAATCAATGTCAGGTTTGAGTAAAATCTCAAGTAGACATTTAATGTATTGAACTATTTAATAAACCGAGCTTAAGCTGACGTTTAAGTGCTTGTTCTCAGCCGAGTAAGCGATGTTATATAAAGAAAACCTAGTTGTCAAAATCAGTCTTATATTGTAACTTGAGATATCACTTGAGGTGATGTTAATATAGGTTTATGAAATAGTGACTATCTTAAGATGCTGAACTTAATTTGATAGCATCTCAGCTGATATCGCACTTCAGGGCGAAACTGACTTGCATCTACGTTAAAACGGCCCCTAATACCAGTTACTTAACAATATGTTAGCCACATAAGTACAGATCCGTAACTAAAAATTCACCTATACACTTGTGTGTTCTTAACAAAATGTATCTTATTTTCACACAAAATAATATAAAAGTGATTATCTTTACTTCTCATAAAGAAAAAAACTTAATTAAACTTATCGCGTATGAGCGATTTGAAATATTGAATTTCTTCAGCTACTTATGTGACTAACTGTACGTGTACAGTCAGCAGCGTAAGGATCTGTACAAAATTAAAATTTCAAGTCGCCTTTATATACGTTAAGTAAAACTGAAACATTGTTTTTATTCGTTTAAAGTAAAGTAAATATCTTTTATTTTATTTTTGTAAAGAGAAAAAAAGATTAGTAAGAATACAAAAGTATGTAGGCAATTTGAAATATTGAATTTGTTTAGCTACTTATGCTGCTGACTGTACAGACAACGTCTAAACCATTGTCAGTATTCAAATTTAGTTAATAGACATTTTATATCCTATACAATGTCTATTTTCAATATTTTAGTATTTGCTAAATAGTAGTTGGTAATCACTATCATGTTTTAGTTTGAAGGACATTGTGGTTAATGTAATTGCTAGTAACGAGTGTTCGAGTGATGAGCACGATGCAATGCGAGACTACTGTCTGGCTAAATTATGCAAGTGCAGTTTTGAGCGGTGTTAATAATTACTATTATAGACTTGACTAACATTCAACTCCATATTTAAAAACGAAAGATGTTAGTATGCGCCAAGCCTATAATAGTAATTAGAGGCATTTAGAATTAGAATTTGGCAACACATCCGATAGTACCCAGGCCACACTTTTGTCTGGCCATACACTAGAAAGCTATATCTTTCCAGGGCAATGGAATCCATCAGAACCTGCAACCCAAGTAGTGTCAAAATTTAAAATATCATTCCAACAGTTCGGAAATCAGGTAAATAATCTACGAAGTCTTGATCAATGCCCATAAAATGGTTTCTTATAATAGCACCAAAATACTGACCCACGTAAATGAACGAGGCCCGCCGCTGCCCATTGTACGATTTATTGTTTTACAACGCATTCTGACTATAAATTCTTTAATTGGCCTCCACTTTACGGTCAGCGGACCCTAATTTACAAGGGCAAGCATGAACAGTATCAAGATTTTTTTATATAAACTTCGAAAATTGGCGTACCATTGTTATATAGTGAAGGTTAAATTACTAGGATCAGTTTAAGCATTTTTGACTTTAGTTCTATATTGTTGAGGCTTGGTGTTTATATAATGAATAGAGACTACCGGAGGCATACTTCTTACTCCTTCCATGGGTTTCCATTTCTTAAAGACCATACCTCTTCGTCTTTTATTATGAAGACTTATTGGCTGACTGCCTCGGTGGCGTAGTTGCATTACGGTATGACTGCAAGGCTGAGGTCTCGGGTTCGATCCCCGGGTCGGGCAAAGTGATATTTGATTTTTCTATTCAGTATCAGCTCGGAGTCTGGAATTTGTGCCCGATATGTCGATAGGCTCGCCCCCTATCACATCATGGGACGGAATACGCTTGGCGAAAAGTGGGTGCACTAGTTGCGCCTCTGCCTACCCCTTCGGGGATAAAAGGCGTGAGCATGCGTACTTATTGGCGGAGTAGTCATCTACTATTAGACCCACTTGCTCCGTAGCTAATCTTTTGATACAAATCACGTTTTGTTTACAACAAATGTAATTAAACTGGGACTGCACTATTAATAATGTAGCATTAGACGTTTTATAAAATACACAAATGCACACCTTTTATCCCCGAAAGCGTAAGAAGAGGCGCAATAAGCGCACTCACTTTTCACCGTGTGTATGCCGTCCCGAGATAATTATATCCATTAGGATACTACAATAATAAAGACAATTTTTTTATTACTATGACAATCGACTAACTGCTTATTTTTCCACTGTGGCACCAACAAATTTCATAAGAATGTTAACATTGTTACGACCGGTCTGCAAACTAAACTAACAAATTTCACATTTAAAATAACAGTTTATGAAGGATAATGTTAACATTCAAAATCAGGTCCACTCATGCTAGCTGAACCGTGATCTGCTATTACAGTAATTTATACATTAAAATCAGGGTCTAATTCAACGAGTATAAAAATAACAGTAGAGAACTTCGGTTGAGTGTTGCTTGAAAGCTTATATAATATTTATGCAGCTCTCCAGCGGGTTAACCTATTCTCGTTTTATTATTCCAACGGAATAGAAAAATTCTTTATAGGCTTTTTAGTGTTACGGTTAAAAGTAGTTTTTATTTGCCGGAAAATTCACAGTTTTGGTTATATTAATACCATAATATTTCTTTTGCCTGTATGTCTTTAAAATATTATCTTCATAGTAACTATAATTACTATTGGCTCCATGTTCAAACAGCATTACCGCTTGTCATAATATTACTATACTGATTCGTGTTGGCTCTCTCTACATTGCATTTATTCGTGTAATGTTATGAAATTGTCAGCTTATTAGTTGTTATTAAATGTTAAACATATTGAAGAGTCGAAGCTGGTTAAAGCTCATGTTTAAGTATGATTACGTACAGTTACACAAATCACTTCTGATTATATACCAGTTTTAATTGAATAGCACCATTCGGGAAACATTAGTAATCATCTAATTTCAAGTGGGATGTGTTTATAGCCACGGCTCCGAAATTGATCGTTTTCCCAAACTGATAAAATAACATTTAATTTTAATGCCGTCTGATACTCGCTTAAGACTATTTCATATTACTTTTAAAGTCTCAAAACACCTCAATGTTTAGATAAAAATTGCAACTTTATTTAAACACAAATATCAATGGAGGAGACAACAAATTCTTTTAGCTGAAGGAACACAATGGTTGAGATTTAAAACAGGAATATTGCGCGGTGAGATGGCGTCGGCAGGCGCAGTAAAATATTCAGGCCAAGAGTCAGTCACGATTTGTGATGCTTCTCTCACTGCTGGTTTCCTAGTACTCACATGATTTAACAAGTATGCAGTTTTGTGTAAACGGGTTGTTATGGTCTGTTACCACCATAATCATTTGCCTTTAAAATGATTTACGCGCTTCTGAGACTTATGTTTTTAGGTCGTATTACTAAAGTCGTGACAATATTATCGACAAATTTATCTCAACGACTCAACATGTCATGTCACTCAAGTTGGAAATTGTAACATTTTGGTTTAAATGTAGTATTTTAAATATTATAAGATAAAATTTGCCTTATTGCTTTGCTGACGTAACAATTGATTTAACATTGTCACTAAACAAAAGCACAAAAGCATGGCTTAACGAACAAAGATTTCAATACATGAGCTTCCGAAATTTCACTTTCAGTTATGAAGTAAATGACTCTGCGTATTGTGACAATATTCAAAAGTGAAAACAAATGACAATGTCGCAAACGAAACAAATGACAGAAAAGGTATGACGTGTTTATTGCACACAATAAAGCGTCGTTAAAAATTTAAATACGACCCAAACGTAAAAGTGAAACGTACATACCGAAATATTTTACGAAATACAATTTGTTGGTACAAAGTTGTAACAATAGTGTCGTAACGAAAAACTGAGAATAAAACAAGTGGACCATAAAGTTACTGCTGTAAACATTGTTTATAAAACAATTCGGTAAACTGAGACGCAAACAAAAGTTTTCGACGAAATTCCGCCACCCTTTTGGCTTCCTTAAATTTTTATTGCCGTAATAAGCCTCCGGCCAACATGTGACTTTTATAACTAACCGGTTCTTTGAAAATTTCGTTGGACGTTTTGTCACGGGCGCAATTATTGATAGTAATTGGCAGTGGAATGTCGAATGCTTTGGACATATCGAGCAAAGCGCAGTAACTTTTGTGTTGGTAATAAACTACCAACTTCTCCGAATGATGGATTTTTTCCTTCCCTACCAGAATTATTCGTTATAATTCAGGCGAAGTACATCCTCATTTCCAAGCAAAGTTTTCAGATAATAGAATTCAAACTTGCAAATTACTTGTTTAATAACTCTTTATTAGACAAAGTGCTCCGTCGGGAGTTTGTGCGTTGTCGTAAACCAGTGTTACGTGTAATTAATAACTGCCGTCGAAGACTCCGTTACCGTTCTCAAGACAATAAAACGCTTTCGGATTATGATATGAAACGCTGAAAGCTAATTCAAGTTATAATAAATCCTTAGACTCGTTAATTGCCTCAACGACAGTCGTAAAGGGATTGCTTTTGTTTTAGGCACATCTTCGAGTTCAAAAGATATAGTAAAAATAAAATGTCACTCGGTTTCGCTCACGTTGCACGGTAAACTCAAAACCGCATTTGAATATAAAGTGCTTATAAAAATTCTAGTCTTGACCTCTCGCGTTTCCTCATCTTCCGTTCACTTCATTACGCGGCTCAAAGGGAAAACATCACAATTTTGTTAGGCAAATTAAAAAGTTACCTGTCCTCAGATTAAGGTGGTAACAAGTTAAATTTTCTTCATTCTGTCCGGCGTTACAAATGTCCAAACTTCGGAGGGCAACTTCGCACATAAAATGTTTAAATCGTGTTCGAAACTCGGTAAATTTCTTAGGGATTCGATTATTTTGTTTGTATATGTTAGCACAATAGAATATTGACATTAGAGATTTTTTATTTATGGTATCTATAGCAACATTGGATTCACAACGCATTCTAAAAATATCAATTACAGTGCGCTATAATTTTCGGAATCGCCAACCCTCCAAATTAATATAGCTGCGCCGTGAGGATGCCGGAGATTATGTTCTAAGAATACCAAACACCATCACGTACTTATCTCTGGGGACCGTAAGCGCAGTATTCCAAAACCACACTTCTGTGTACTCAGTTCAATGTTTTCTATCGCAATCGTGGTGCTCTGATTCCATGAAATTACTTCTGAATTGTTTCTTGTTTATCGCTCTTTGATATATCGAAAACTAGGTTTTGTTCGGCATTATCCGCGTATAAGACCTTTCTTGGAATAAAAGTTCCAATGTGCACGTCTTTTGGATGAGAAATAGACTATTGATATCAATCAAAAACATGGTCTAATTCGTATCTCAAATATAAATCAATCAACCTATTACCGTCCACTACTGAACGTAGGCCACTCCAAAAGAGCGCCAACCGTCTCAATGTAAATTGTATAGCCCGCATACGCTACCCGCGGCCTTTCTCAAGTCGTAGCTCTATCGTGCAGCGAATCGTCCTAAACTAGGTCTACCTTACCTACCGCGGTCTCCACTCCAGTAACTGTCTGCCCCGACATCTACTGTCTCTTTTTGTCAAATTTCATAACATTGTCTGTAGTCTTTACATCAAAAATATAATCACAACCTAGAGCTTTTTTTTATTGCATCAAGTAAAATGACGATCATGCCGTTCGCCTGATGGTAAGCGATACGACCACCCATAAAAAGTAGCATCACCATCCAGCACCTTGACTTACAAGTACTGTGTGGCATTCCACTGCGCTCGTCATCCTGAGACATAAGATGTTAAGTCTCATTATGTCCAAAATATCAGGTTGATGATAAAATAAGGCTGTTATTAAAATTATATTGGTAAAAAAGGCCTAGTTGAGTGTGGCCTATGGGCTACATCAGTAGATGGGCAACAGACCAAACCCTCAAGTAAGTAGTGGGGCATTTAAAGAGATCGTATCATGTCATGTTGCATAATAAGATACCAGCCACCAGACCGTGGAGATACATACGCCCCTTATGCATGGAAAGGCGTTCTCAGCATATTTAGGGCCGTCGCAACCCAACCATAACCTACACAGTTCTTTATTCTATAACGAGCCTCCAAACTGTTATTACTACGTCACCACGTCAAGCCTATAAAGTCGACATCCGCCCCATATTATAGTTTAGACCCCAATTCGAAAACGTTCCAAATTTGACCAGCTGAAATTGCGTTACGACCTTTTTGCTTTCAACAGTATGTAGTTAACTAAATAAATGACGGTTAAATGATTTCTTGACAATATAATGCCGATGTACGTTATCAAACCAAAGTTCATTAATAACAATTAGAAGATAAGTACTGTAAAAAATATTTTCTGTACACCTGTAAGGAAGTGTCCTAATGTGCTTTTAAGTAGATTTCTTGATTGATGAATCTGGTGTCCGCTTTGTTTGAACATAGATAAAAGGCGGCATTATAAAAAAGTGATTTAAGTTTGTTTACTATAATGGAGACTGATGTCCGTGCTACTCCCCAGCGTAGAAAGACTAGAAACGCAACAAACTTTTTATAAATAATCTTTTTAATGGTTAAAGGGAAACAAACGAGTAAGACAGTAAGTCATTTAATTAAAACGATTATTTACTAATTAGGCCGATAAGGGTAAGTATTCTTACAATATACGTAATTTTTACAAATCAATAATGTCATCGTCATCATTCATTCCATCGTCAGCTTATATTTTAGTCCGCTGCTGGACATAACCCTCATCCAATACGCACCATTTTACCCGGTGTTTGGTCCATTTTTTTAAATAAAAAATGTACTAAAGCTGAATACCGACCAGAGAATAAACTTTACCATCGCTTATCCATTCACAATTCCATTAGAATCGTCGAGTTACTGATTGTTATAAAAGGATGGGAAGAAGGAAGTGACTGTCGATTTTAGACTTACTGGCAATCACTGTGGATGTCCAAAAAACAGCAAGAATGCAGCCACTTCCGGTTGAGCGGCCTCATGCACGCTGCATAATATTAATTAATATAGCCTACTGACTTCAGTTCTTATAAAATCTAAGCGTAAATTAGTTTGTAATGTTATATTTTATGTATGCCAATAGGGTTGTTGACCCCTTTTTTTTAAATACTATTATCAAAAATGTATGTATACCGAAATCTAACGAAAAAAGAATTTTAATAATCCATGCAATAATAAATAAGTTATAAAGCTTAGAAATTTGGTGGAAGGGGAAGCTGTCAATAACAGTAATATCAAAATGTGACGTCACCGAGTGTCATCGGCCATAACGCTGCGTGCGTGCGAAAGAGATAGCGCGATAACCCCACCATAACTGCTCACAATATTTCAAATATGAATAACTGCTTTATTTTTCAAACCAATATGAATGACGATTTCACAAAAGATTTTCGTTTTTTTGGATTATGTTCTGTTACATATAAAATATTGCACATAAACAAACATAGAAAACTATCCTATTCTGCCACTAAGCAGCAGTGTGCAAATTCTGTTGCGTTCTAATTAAAAATTGTAGTATGAACAAAACTGAATTACTGAGCATTTGAAGATTTAGTACCCAGCGTATCTATGGTCAGTACAGAGGTACATTTAGACGTTTTTCAGTTGTATAAAAAAATATATAATATTAATAATAGAATTTACCTATTCTAGATTCTATTACCTTGTCTTTATTAATCTTACTATCTCTACATGATAAATACTCTAAGTTAAGGTAATTAACACCAAATCTGTAGCCGGAGTCTAGAACTTTACAATAACTGTGATAATAATCGTCATTCATATAAGATTAATTAGGTATTGCCTAGCTACGTTCTTACATAAATTAGGTGTATAATAGACTAGAATTCTCCGTTGGCTTCGTCTATAAGTCCCTTTTTCAGTAGCACAGACATGATAGTAAATTTTGTATTACAGAAATCCTCTTAAAATGCACCCTAAATACATAAATAATATTGCATACCGTACTCACCCTTATGAATACGTAGCTTAGGTACACAATAGTTACATAAAAAGTTAAAAAGTTTTTCCGGGATAAAAGTCCCGCTTTATATTTTCCCGGGATAAAAAGTAGCCTATATATTAATCCAGAACATTATCTACCCGCGTGCCAAATTTCATCGAAATGCGTTCAGCAGTTTTTGCGTGAAAGAGTAACAAACATATATATACATCCACACATTCTTACAAACTTTCGCGTTTATAATAAGTATTAGTAGGATAATCAAGCAACCATATTATAACAGCATTCACACTGCTAACTACACTAAAATTTTACCGAAATTCAAACAGAATCCAACCCATTCGCGTTCAAGTGAAAATTAAATATTTTTAGAAAGTTACTCCGACATTTCATGTGTCTAGGATTACAGGGTCGCGAGTTTGGCCGCAAAATGAACGTTCCGGTGCCGCTCTGGCATCATTAAAAGCAATAGCAATGTAGCCCACAACGCAATCCTGGAACTAATCTCTTTTGTTTGAATTTTGTACGGGAGCCAAATCTAAATCGCGACTGGTAATAAGCCGAAGAACAAAATGAGAGCATGACTGTGCAAAACACATACACGGAAATTAATTGCTGTTTGCTTTTATTGTTTTTGTTGGAAGTTGGGTTTTAAACATGGGATCCTGTCTTTCTTCTTTTAAGGGATAGAGATGTAGTTCCCATTTTTTGCCATCTATGTAAGGTTTCATGTAATAGAGGGCGCGTCTATTGCCATTTACCAGACAACATTGAGTTCCCATATGAATTAAGACTTGCTCGCGGCTCCACCCGCGTGAATGAGTTTATCCGCGATAAAAGTCTTGTATTTTCCCGGGATAAAAAGTAGCCTATGTTACGCTGATAATGTAGCTTTATATCGGTGAATGAATTTTTAAAATCGTTCTAGTAGTCTTTGAGTTTATTCGTTACAAACTTATAAGTCTTTCCTCTTTATAATATTAGTATACATTTTCGTCACCTGTATTTCTTAGATACGTAGTATATTTTCTATGTTACATTTTCTATAATTTTGCTTAAGGATTGTAAAATACTTATTAAATCAAAGATCTGTGCGGTCATGTGCAACTTAACCACAAGATGAATAACTTAAAATGCTTATAATCTCATTAATGTTATCAGACACATACTTAAAATAAGTCATTTTATTAGTCATCATTTAAATTACATAAGTTAACAGTGATATCATTCAAAATAAAATTTCAAAGCAGTAAAATAGAAACCACAAAGCGAAGGTTGCTTATCTACAAATTAAGTACAATTAAAGCGAAGCTATAAAAACCATGGCCTTCTCCATAAAACATACACAGAGAACCTTTTATCATTCTAATAGAGTAATATAAAATTGAGTGCCTCGTACAGCTTTAAAACAAATAGGATGGCCTTGCGCAATCCTTTTACAATACGTCTATTCCCGTCTGTTGCTTGTTGAATTGGATTAATGACGGTATAAAATACGCAATCATTAAGCGATGGAATCAGCGGGAGTAATGGGGTATCATTTGCATTTACCTGCAAATCAAAATGTAGTTAAAGTACTTCTGTGTCATAAGTAGCTGTTTCAATTGCAGCTATAAATCTGTGGTTTGTTTTATTGTATTTTATTTTTAAATTAAATGCTTCAAGATATTTTTTATTTTGTGCTGTATTTTTTGTGTAGGTAACGAAGTAAGAGACGAGAACTCATAGTAACTGTATGAGTCTAATTATCGACGTAACTTGACTGGATTCTCCTTTCTTAGAAAGAGACTTCTATAACGGAAACAAGTATAAACAAGTCTACAATAAACTGCAGTCTAACCTGATAAAAAAATTACAAATAAATTTCGCAATGGTTCCAAACAAAAATGTCAATAAACATTTCATGGAAAGAAACCTACAGAATGCTTAACTTGAACGGGAAAAATACCGCGCGATTTCGTAATTTCAAGCCCATTTTATACGACTCAAGACGCAAGATCCAAAACAACCCTTTAGGGCAAATTGGCAGCAGCCTCTTAAAGGCATGAACACTAATTATAGGACTGTGCTCGTGCGCGGTTCAATTGTCCTGAGAAAAGTACAGAGTTTTGAATAGTGTTGTTACCGGTTGCAGTTTTTTTAATCTACTGAAGTCTAAGATAACTTTAGGCTTCTGGCTATCGGATAATAATATTTAGGACTCCAACATCTGAGGATTTGTAAAGATTACATAACATTATTTGTATGAGAATATGTCATGAAAATGTATCATAATATTATATTTATTACTTAAATTATAGTTAATAAATGTAAAAAATAGCCAGTTTAAAATTATGCCATAAAATGTATATTCTTCATTTATATTAGTGTTAATTTTAATTTGCTGACATATAAGATGTATAGCGTGCCAAAAATAACACGAAACTCCTACAATTTATGCCTTTCATCACACTTTGATGTCCGAACTAAACCACAATCAGCACGATACCAAGAACTGTTAAATCTTAGATTAATTCCGTGAAGAAATCAAATTACACCTTCCCTACCCCGGCATCCAGTGGCCGTCGATAAATCTCCCCTAAATAGACGAGAACAAAAAATCGATAAGGAATTTTTGAATCGATCGTCTGGCTACACCGATGCGCGGTGTTTAGTTAAAAGAGCCCAACCATTTGCATAATCGACGTTTCCACAGGTGCATTGGCAGCTGATTTAAGTTCTTTGCCAAGTGACAAGACCCTTTCGACGTATAAGGGAATATACTTCGGCCATTTTTATTTATCGATACGACAACTCCGTATTTATGCGGCTTCGTGTGAGTGGTTGGCCTATTGGTTGCTTTACTTTTATAGAGTGAGAATCTTTCGTGTAAAGCAATGACATTTTAATAAAAAGGTACCACGGCACCTATACTGCACTCGGTTTTCAAAAACGGCGCATTATCGCTCACATAGTTAACTTAATATTACAATAACAAACTCTAATATGACACGTGAAATTATTACGGCATATCAAAATTCTCATTTGTATCACATAGATCATTTTATCGAACATTCTTTAGAAAACTTCAATGACAGAAAACTAATGCCGATTAAGCGAATTAGCTCAATTTTAGCGGCCTACATGGAGACTGATTATAACGCATCTACACCTTCTTTAAACATCTGTAAAGATTGTTTCACATTGCGGTTGACAACTGTTGAAGTGTCTCTGCGGATTACTAACAAAGTGGGGTTTAGCGCGTTTTATTTTTTTAACCAGGGTATCAAATGAATAGCAATTATTTGAATCTGGTGAACTTTATAATACGCATGCTCACGCCTTTTATCCCCAAAGGGGTAGGCAGAGGCGCAACTAGTGCACCCACTTTTCGCCAAGCGTATTCCGTCCCATGATGTGATTGGGGGCGAGCCTATCGCCATATCGGGCACAAATTCCAGACTCCGGGCTTGACTGCCTCGGTGGCGTAGTTGTATTACGGTACGACTGCAAGGCTTAGGTCTCGGGTTCGATCCCCGGGTCGGGCAAAGTGATATTGGATTTTTCTATTCAGTATCTTTATAATATTTATAAGATTTACTATTTATCATCATCAGCCACATGACGTCCACTGCTGAACATAGGCCTGCCCTAAAGATTTCCAGACGGACGTGTCAAAAGCGGCCTGCATCCAGCTTTTCAGTTTATACAAATATTAATTAATCAATAAGTTTCATAACTAACCAATCTATCGATTTATCATCCGTGTTGTATACCTGCATAAAGTTTACGACAAAATAATCGCATAGAATAAATTTCCCAGCAGTTACCAGATAACCCGTGCGGAGTTGCTGGTCTCCCATCGGGCGCGTCTCCCTGGGTGGCGGATAGGGGAACGCCCCCCAAATTTGGGGGGTACCGGAAACGGCGTGGACCAAAACCAGCAAAGAAGATTCTTCCGCGTTCCCTCTGACTAGCAGAGGGTGCAGTGGAGGAATATGTAGACGGGTTCCGTGTGCACTCACCCTGCCGCGGAACAGGCCGGGGCAGAACTAGTTCTCCTTGGCCACCGTTAGTCTCGGAATCTCAGGGGGCGCTGTGGTCATGTTTCGCAGCGACTCCTGGGGCCGAGGGTCTTGGCTTAACCGCCTGGACTGCGAGGGAGATAACCTCTATAAAAAGTTACCCCGAATTCCAAGCGGCGGCGCACCGCGAGGGGATGCATGGCCGATGGGTAGTTCGGTCTCGAGTGCGACCCCCGCCAGAGTACCGGCCGACACTCTGTGCGGGTTACGCTAGGCTTACCCAGGTACAGGGGGCACTGCCTGGGTGGACTGTTATTTCCCCCATACTCGTGGGATTCATAATGAATAAATCTAAACCTAAAAACACAATGACGAGGTTGCCTACTCCACTTCCGGCTGGAGAGGCGGAGGTCGAAGGGCGCAAGCCCAACGACGGAAAAATAGAAAGGGGGAATGTGGGCGTGAGGCTCACTGAAGACATGTGCGTGGACTCAGAGTCCAGCGATAGTGGCTCTTCAGTGAGAGGCGGGCGATTTTGGAGGAGCCTGTCGACCGACACGGACGAGCCGGCGCCGAAGACGAGGGCGACCGTTGCTCGCGGTAGAGGGGGCCCACCTTCGGTGGGCATCTTAAAGAAGGCAGAGAGGGAGCGCAACGACGCGAAGCGTGCGGAGGCTCGCCAAAAGTCGGAGGTCGTGCCGAAGCGGCTCCGCTCTGCCGGGTCACTGGCGCGCTCTAAGGCCACAGAGACCACGGTCACCGGCCTTGAAGAAGAGGCGAAGAGGTGGCGGGAAAAGAGCTCCCGCCTTGAGGCTGCAGTTAAGCAGCTTCAGGAGGAGAACGCCTCCCTCCGTCGCCGCCTCGAAGACCTAGAGGCGGCCGCCAGCAAAAGCCCAACGGAGGAAATGCTGGGGATGATAGAGGCGAGGGTGGAGGCAAGGATGGAGTCACTGCTCATGGGACCGGCCGCAAGACCGCCTCTGGCCCATGAAAATAGGGCCCAAGTAGTGGAGCTCCCGGTTCAGGGGGGGTATGTCGGGGGTCAACACCGGTCCTTGGGCAAGGGCAAGGGAAAAGGTAAGGGCAAAGGAGCAGCCCAACCCAGTCCTCCCACCCTGATCCCAATCGCCGGTCCCTCCAATGCTCCGCCCCGATTCATCATGGCGGAACTATTGGGGGTGCAAGCGAAGGGCCAAGGAGCGGAGAAGCGAGTCGTTCTGGCTTCCACACTTCCTCCAGTGCCCAAGCTGAAGCCAGTAAAGGGGGGGGGGAAATAAACCCAATCCCCTAGCGCAGCAAGCTCCCCGTGAGCCCCGCCCGCTGCCGCCGGCTCCAGTGTCTATGGACAGGGAATGGACGGTAGTAGTGGGTAAGAGGAAGACAAAACCCAAGTCCGGCGCGGCGCCTGCTGCAAGTTCGCAGCAACCGCCACGCCGGGCCGAGCCCAAGCTCCGACCACCGCGCTCCGCGGCTGTCATGATAACCCTGACGCCGACGGCTGTGGCGAAGGGGCTCACCTATGCCAGGGTTCTGACAGAGGCGCAGGATAAGGTGAACCTCACCGGCCTTGATATCACAAGGCTGAGGCCTAAGTTTGCGGCCACGGGTGCCCCAATGTACGAGGTGCCCGGGGCTAACTCTGATGAGAGGGCCGACTCCCTCGCCGCAAGGCTGAGGGAGTGTTTCAATGGGTCGGAGGATGTTCGGATCTCCCGGCCCATCAAAAATGCGGAACTGCGGCTTACGGAGCTGGATTACACGGCCACTCCTGAGTCAGTCGCAATGGCCCTCTCTAAGGCCGGTGAGTGTGCACTTGAATCCATCAATGTAGGGCAAATCCGACCTGACCGTTCTGGTGTGGGTACGGCTTGGGCTCGGATGCCAATAAAGGCAGCTCAGAAAGTGCGAGGGGCGGGCCGTGTAACGATCGGCTGGGTCGCGGCTCGAGTTTCTGTGCTCGAGGCACGGCCCCTTCGGTGCTTCCGGTGCCTGGAGACCGGGCACGTCCGGGAACGCTGCGATTGCGCAGTGGACCGTAGCGCGCTGTGCTACCGCTGCGGCCAGACAGGCCACAAGGCCCGTGAGTGCAGCGCTGCGCCAAACTGCGTGGTCTGCGCAGCCTCCGGCAAGCCCGCCGGGCACCAACTCGGGGGGAAGGCGTGTCCCGCCTCCTCCCGCCGCAACCGTCGTCGCCCCTCCCGACGTAATGCTGCTGCTGCTGTGGCCACAACCCAGCCGCAGGCAGCAAGCCCACCGCAAGAGGCCGAGATGGAAGGTGTTGTAGAGATCGCCCAATAATGGACCTAAAGTTCCTCCAGGCGAACATCAACCACTGCGCCAGTGCCCAAGACCTGTTGTCCCAAAGCCTGGCGCAGTGGTCGGTGCAAGTGGCCGTGGTCGCTGAGCCGTACTTTGTCCCTCCCCGTGACAACTGGGCTGGGGACACCGACGGTTTGGTGGCCATAATCACCCAGGGTGCCGCTGGCTCCCCGCCCTTCGAAAAGATATCGAAGGACCAGGGATGCGTGGCGGCTCTGTTGGGAGACGTTTGGGTTGTAGGAGTATATTTCTCTCCCAACAGACCCCTCGCCGAATTCGAATCTTTTCTCGTTCGGCTGGGGGCCCTAGTGGAACAAGGCCAACCTTACCCGGCAGTCGTCGCCGGTGACTTCAACGCCAAGTCTGTGGCTTGGGGTTCGCCGGCGACGAGCGGTCGCGGTAGGGTCCTGGAGGACTGGGCGATCTCTGTCGGCCTGGTCGTCCTGAACAGGGGGTCAGTGCACACGTGCGTGCGGCGCAACGGCGGGTCCATAGTTGATCTGTCGTTTGCAAGTCCCGCCGTTGCGCACCGTGTCCGGGGCTGGAGAGTCCTCGCGGGCGTGGAGACGATGTCGGACCACCGTTACATTAGGTTCGACGTCTCCGCGTCCGCGAGTATCCAGCCCGATGGTGAAACGAGCGCCCCGAATCAGGACGGCCCGCGGTGGGTGCTTCGTCGCCTCAATAAAGAGGCCCTAGAGTTGGCCGCTCTGGTGATGTCGTGGCTCCCCGTGCCGGACGGGCCGGTACGGGTTGAGCAGGAGGCGGAGTGGCTCGGGGTGGCAATGTCGGACGTTTGCGACGCCGCCATGCCCCGGGCCCTCTGCCGTTCGACTCGGCGGCAGGTGTACTGGTGGTCGGCGGAGCTAGCGCAGTTGCGCGCGTCTTGCGTTGCTGCGCGTCGTCGATACGCCAGACATCACCGTCGCCGAATTCGAACACAGGATCACGCAAACCAGGAGCGGCGGCTCTATGACCTCTACAAAGAGGCGAAGAGAGCGCTGCGGGTGGCCGTTCATAGGGCCAAGGTCGCGGCACGCAAGGAGTTTCTGGAGACTCTCGACGGTGACCCGTGGGGGCGCCCCTATCGCATGGTGATGAATAAGCTTCGCCCAGCGGCGCCCCCGCTGTCGCAGAGTCTCCGGCCAGAGTTACTGGCCAACGTCGTCGCGGCTTTGTTCCCGGCCACCGTGGAGACCACTCCTCCACCGATGTCGCCACCGGATGTGGCGTCATCGTCGATTGAGAATCCGGCAAGGGATATTCCAGAGGTTTCGCCCGCAGAAATGCGGGCGGTAGTGCTTCGGCTGCGGAGCAAAAACACGGCCCCAGGGCTCGATGGCATCCCCGGAAGAGCCTGGGTGCTAGCCCTCGAGCACCTGGGTCCGAGGCTCCGCAGTTTATTCACCGCCTGTTTGGAGCAGGGCGTCCTCCCGGCGCGTTGGAAAACCGGGAAGCTCGTCCTGCTTAAAAAGGAAGGACGACCCGCAGAGTCGCCGTCGGCCTACCGGCCCATCGTGTTGCTCGACGAGGTCGCCAAACTCTTCGAGCGCATCGTCCATGCTCGCCTCGTCGAGCACCTCGAGAGGGTCGGACCGAACCTGGCCGACAGCCAATTTGGCTTTAGGAGGGGACGTTCCACCGTCCACGCGATTCTGCGGGTGAAGGAACAGGCGGAGGATGCAGTGGCCGGAGGCGGAGTAGTTGTCGCGGTGTCCTTGGACATCTCCAACGCGTTCAACACGCTGCCCTGGCCCTGCATTCACGAGGCACTGCGGTACCACGAGGTGCCGCCCTATCTTCGGCGTCTGGTGCACGCGTACCTGTCTGACAGGGACGTGGTGTATCCGGGCGCCGACGGCGGGTGGCACCGAAGAGCGATGTCGCGCGGTGTTCCACAGGGCTCGGTTTTGGGCCCTCTCCTGTGGAACATCGGGTACGACTGGGTGCTCCGTGGTGCAAATCTCTGGGACGTCGGCGTGACGTGCTACGCCGACGACACATTGGTCACAGCGACCGCCAGGACGTTCCGGGACGCCGCCACCTTAGCGGCGGTGGGCACCGGCCAAGTAGTAAGTCGGATTCGACGGTTGGGTTTAAAGGTGGCCCTCGAGAAAACCGAGGCCATTTGTTTCCACGGGCCTCGGAGAGGGCCACCGGCCGGTGCCCACATCGTGGTTGAGGGGGTGCGGATTCCCATCGGCAAAGAGATGAAATATCTAGGTTTAGTCTTAGATAGCCGATGGAAATTCCGCGCCCATTTCAAGAAATTGGGAACGAAACTGTCTCGGGCAGCGGGCGCTCTGTCCAGCCTGCTGCCCAACCTGGAAGGTCCTGGCATCCCTTGCCGGAGGTTATATCACGGAGTCGTGCGGTCCATGGCCCTCTATGGCAGCCCCGTTTGGGCTGACTCCCTGAACCGCCCCTGCATTGCCCTCCTGCGCACTCCGCAGAGAGCTTTGGCGCAGCGGGCGATCAGGGCGTACCGCACGGTCTCTTTCGAGGCGGCTTGTTTGTTGGCCGGATTCCTGCCCTGGGATCTGGACGCCAAATCCCTCTCCGATGTCTTTCATTGGCGGGAGGAGGCGTCCAGTCGCGGGCAACATCCGGCCCTGAAGGAGGTGGAGGCCATGAGGGCCTCCCTACGGCGAGCCGCCGTGGAGGAGTGGCGTCTCAGGCTGGAGGCCCCGACAGCGGGGCTCAGGGTCGTCGCGGCAGTGCGTCCTGTCTTTGCCGAATGGCTGGACAGGCGCCACGGTGCGGCAACGTTTCGCCTGTCGCAGGTGCTCACCGGGCATGGCTGCTTCGGTGAGTTCTTGTGGCGGGTAGTGAGGAAGGAGGTGTCGGCCGTGTGTCACCACTGTGACAACTGCCCGCTGGATACGGCCCAGCATACGTTAGAGTTTTGCCCAGCCTGGGATGAGGAGCGCAGCGCTCTCAGAGCAGTCGTCGGAGGAGACCTCTCGCTGCCGGCCGTGGTCGCTTCCATGGTCGACAGCCGGAGGTCCTGGCGTGCGGTGGCACACTTCTGTGAGGTGGTCCTCTCGCAGAAGGAGAGTGCCGAGAGGGATCGGAGGCGCGGAGATCCCTCCCGCCGCCAGACGAGACGTAGGAGGCGCCGGGTGGACGACTGACCGGCGTCTTCCGCCCTGTGGATTGGGGGCGTTTGGAGAATTCTACCACGGTATCCCCTGCCTGTCGTAAAAGGCGACTAATAGGGGCCACCGGGGGTCGCAGGCGGGCGGCAGGGGGCTGTCCGTCTTACACTTTTGTGTTCTATTAGCACATTGTAGCGATCCCTGTGATGGACGGCAGCGTGGCTGGTAGGCCTCACGCTGCCATTGACGCCGAGGGCGTCCTTCGGTGCGTGGGGGCTCCTGAGCCCCCCCACAACAGGAGACGGGCCGCACTAGGCGGCAACGCGCAGAGGCGGCTGCGGACGACAACTTAGACACACCCGTCAGAGGAAGCCCGCAGCCGTCCCTAATGCGCCGAAGATGGCCACCGCGGAGTTTTGGTTGGTATGCCGTGCGTTATACATAGGTTAGGGACTCGGCCCGGCGGTCGCCCGATGGTTACATCTCTCCGGGTGGCTCAATGCCGGGACGTAAGGCACGGTGAACCCAACATAACCGCTCAGTCGCCCCCCTTGAAGGCTGGGCGGTAGTAATAAGTCACTTTCTCCGCGAAAACAAAAAAAAAAAAAAAAAAAAAAAAAGCAGTTACCAGATAAGCATCAAATTCGAGATCGAACTCACTCAAAACACCGCATAAAATACCTACACACTACTATCAAATACACTTTGTATTAAATCAATAACATTCATATATGGAAGATTTTATTAGTCTGCCAGCGTATTGTTATCCATATTGATATACCCTCGAGGCAAACAAATGCAAAGAATTTATACAACTAGTTGGTTTAAAGAATAGCCAAATGATTCTGCTTATAGCGAGCCTCCCACGTCGTGCGATCATTCGTCGAGATGCACCCATTCCTCATGCTTTATGCAAAACAATACAATTTTTACTGGATGAGCTTACAAACTATAATTTCTAGAGTTTTGTCAACTGTCTAGACGTATGAATCTCTGTTGAAAAACCTCCCCTTAGTACCAAATTTTTTTCAATTCAATCATACCTTATGTATAACTAATAAATTATTGTCTCGGTGGCGTGGTTGCATTACGTGTGTGGTACGACAATCGCGCTGAGGTCACGGGTTGGAGTTCCATGTCGGGCAAAGAGATATTGGGGTTGTCAGCTCAGTATCAGCCCGGAGTCTGAAATGTGCCCGAAAAATAGCAATAGGCCCGCCCCCTATGGGACCTAACGTAGCTGGTAAACATTCTCATTTAAAATTCCAAGAAAACTAAGCATGTGAGCACTTAGGTCGTAGGTTTTTTATATGTAAGAGCATATCTGAATAGGATATTTTAAAGCTAAAAATGTAAAAGCCGTCACCTTGTCCCTTGTTTTGTATCCTGATTTGAAGGACATTATAGTCAGCGTAATTTACCGGCCATTATAAGACTGTCGGGAATAATAACAAAGCCCGGATTTTCTTTCTGTCTTTCTTCTTCGGGTAGTCATCGCTTAAGTAGCTAGTGAAAGACTGCTAGGTTAGCTAGGTTAGGGCCTCTATCATCCTCATCGGTGAGGACCACGACGCTTCTTCCCGTTCTTTTTATTAAAATTATATTCATTTTTCTTGTCTCCTCATTCCTGCCAGCTCGAGCTGGCTTCTTTGGTTACTTTGTGCTCTTTTCATCTATTTTATGACCAGTATAAAATGTCTAGTTATATAAGTGACTTAATTGGACTAATAATTAAGTATTCTTATGTACATCCTGGCTAATCATAAGTGCAACTATGTTCGACTATGTGATGAATAAAGTATTTTATCTATTTTATTTTTAGTGCAGTATCAAGCAGTGCTTTTATTAAAGTTCTGGATGTGAGTTCATTGACACGTGTGATACTAATTGTCATTAAATACTTGTTCTTGTCATTCAAATGTATACAAAAGAACTTAGGTTTCATGAATAACATTTAGGATCGTAGCTAATCAGTCTGTGACTTGAGTTTCGGCTTTGTTTATCTTGCAAAACAGGCTTTACAATGTGCTTTAGTATACAAAATTATCTTTATAACAGCTTAAACTTTATCTTAAAGGCATTGTGTAGAAGAAAGTTATAGCAGAATACTCGGTTTTAAGGGGTCATCTACTTAGAAAGTGTACGATTTAAGTCACAGAAGTGATAACAACAGACATAATATTCTAGTAGCGCCTCTAGTATTGCTTAAAACATAAGTCGAGGAACAAACTAAAAAACTGCATAGAAAATTATAGGAAGGTGAAGCAAGTGAAGTTCAATAAATGATAATCCTTGCTAATATTATAAATGTGAAAGTAGCTCTGTCTGTCTGTCTGTCGCGCTTTTACGCCAAAATTACTGAACCGATTTAAATGAATTTTGGTACGCAGATAGTCTAGAGCCTGAGAAAGGACATAGGCCACCTTTTATCCCTGAAAAACTTTTTCACGCGGGCGGAGCCGCGAGCAAAAGCTAGTTTCATATAAATTGTAGATTACTCGAACCTATAATTTCCATAAACATATGAAGATCCACGATCATTCAATCATGAACAAATCGACATGCGCAATCAGCCCTGTGTTATAATATATTGCCCACTGCTGAGCACGGGCCTACTCTACAACTGAGAGGGTTTAGTTTCTAGTCCACCACGCTGGCCTAGTGCGGATTGGCAGACTTCACACACCCTCAAAATTATTATGGATAATTCTCAAATCTGTAAAAAATCGACGTGCAAATACAATACTATAATGCACCTTCCAGCATTTTTCATATTTTATACATAAATCACAAACCTATATTCTGTGCACACCTGCAAATACTGAGACATAACGAAACCCAATTAAATACATCTTGATACAGATCATTACCGTACACGGCTTGTTAGCGACTGGCAAGGTGTGAGGTAATCATTTATGCTTCATTTTCAAGTTTCAACGAGAATATCACGAAGTATGGAACGTGGTGAAGTTTAAATGTTTGAGTGATACTCGCATGCTGGTTGAATGTTGTGTAAAGGCAAGTTTAACGTACACGTTAACGTTTTAAATGACTGTAGATTTGAAACATTTTTTATTTTTAACCAGCTTTCGCTTTTAATTTAACGGAGTGACTGAGGTTTCAGAGGTTAAGATTTATTTTCAAGTTGCGGTTATCCTTTTGTGTGTTTTTAAATTTGGTTTTCGGTTTATAATTGAAATCAAACTATCAATAATTAATATCTAACAAAATTCACTAACTGACTGGCAGACATCGCACAAATTAAACTAGTGACTAGAAGCCTGAAATTTGGCGTAATTACGCAGGTGAGGTACTAAGGACTTAAAAAAAATATCGCCCAACAGACGTACCATATAAAATACTAATTAAATGAGATACTATATCACATAATCCCCTTAGGCTTAAGTCTTAACTATAGACAGTGAGAGAACATAGTCAGTCAGGCATAATGTCACGTACGACATGATATATCAAACAGTACGTAGAGTAGAATATTCACACATTATACAGATTTACGTTTTTATTGTAAGTAGTGTGGATTACCGCCTCGGTGGCGTAGTTGTATTACGGTACGTCTACAGTGCTCAGCTCTCGGGTTCGATCACCGGGTCAGGCAAAGGGATATTAGATTTTTCTATTCAGTATCAGCCTAGAGTCTGGAATTTGTACCAGATATGGCGATAGCCTAGTTGGGAGTAGAACGGACTGCCGAGACGAATGTCCGCAGGTTCAAAAATCAAGGGCACGCACCTCTGACTTTTCTAAAAAGTTATGTGTGTATTCTTTGTGAATTATCACTCGCTTTAACGGTGAAGGAAAACATCGTGAGGAAACCTTGCGTATCTAAGAAGTTTTCTATAGGAATTTTGAAGGTATGTGAAGTCTGCCAACCCGCACTAGGCCAGCGTGGTAGACTAAGGCCTAAACCCTCTCAGTAGTAGAGAAGGCCCGTGCTCAGCAATGGGCAGTATATAATACAGGGCTGGTATGGTATAGTATGGCGATAGGCTCGGCCCCTGTCACATCATGGGACGGAATACACACAGCGAAATGTAGGTGTACTAGTTGCGCCTCTTCCTACCCCTTCGAGGTTAAAAGGCGTGAGTGCATGGAAGTATGATTTAAAGTTATGTTTATAATAAATTAATTAAAAAAGAGGGTAATTATAAAAACCTCTTTAATATTTAGGTCGTAAGTAAACATTTTAAATAATGGAAAACTAAACATTACGCTCGTATTTAATGGCTGACATTTTAGACTTTTGACACAAAAATCTACTGTTATGAAACTAATTTATCATGTATAACAATGTGGTATTCTATAACGATGGAAAATAAATTATACCTTACTTGCTACGTTATTGTCGGTAAATGAAATAAAATTATTTTGTGGAACTTTCAAAATTCAATCACATACTATTTACTTTTATATTGATTTGATAATTTGTCTGTCAGTAGCAGTGCTGAGATCTCGGGATCGAACCCCGGGTCGGGCAAAGTGATATTGGGTTTTTCTACTCTATATCAGCCTGGAATCTTGAATTTGTGCCTGATATGGCGATGGTCTCGCCTCTTAATATATCATGGGACGGAATAAGCGTGGCGAAAAGTGGATGCACTAGTTGCGCCTTTGCCTACCCCTTCGGAGACAAAAGGCGTGAGTGTGTATGTGTGTGATTCATCATCATCATCATCAGCCCGTTGCAGTCCACTGCTGGACATAGGCCTCTCCCAAGATACGCCACAGAGCCCGATCTGCTGCTTTATGCATCCAGTCGCTGCCGGCCCTCTTGTGCAAGTCGTCCCGCCATCTGGCCAGAGGGCTTCCCACGCTACGTTTGCCAAGACGCGGTCTCCACTCCAGAACACGCTTACTCGTGTATGTGTGTGATTGTGTGTGTTAAATTAAAAATGTTACGGATTTTGGTTCTGTTTTTGCTCAAATTGCCTCAAAATAATATACCGAAAAATGCCAAAAGAAATAATAGTCACCTATATAACAATACGATGACACAACTATTTCATAAGAAAACTGTTCATTAATTAAGCGTTCACCCTCATATTATCAACACCTGTTCTTGAAAAGCATTTAATAATGACGTCAAGTAACAGCTGCGGGCGGTTACGGCAGTGCGTTAGTTTTCAGAGTAAGCCTGTAGGAAAATTAAAATTAAATTAATTGTATCGGGTTTGTGTGTAGTGTTTCTCATTTTCCTATAAAATCTAGGAAATTTATAATTAAGATGTGTGAGTGTGAGAAAAGTTTCTTGATCTTAATTAATTGCCTGATAAGTTACAGTTAATTGTAGATTTTACAAGCAAAAGTGAAAATAAAAATCATTGTATTAATGGCAAAAATAGAATTCAGTTGAATTTATAACTTTCATCAAATAATATAGTCATCAGTAGGTCTTCGTAAAAATCATTTTGCCAACCATTTCATCACAATATCCCAGTCAGATGACTACAAAGTTATACAAAAGGATTTCTGGAATATTTAAATTGTAGGGATCAAACGTGAATCTTTTCTTTTGCTCCGTGACAACGAATAATCCTAGGATTCCTTTAGTCATTTCATTCGTGTCATTTGGGCATTTTTAGGGGTCTGGCTCATGATCCCCGTGACGTTTAATCAAAATTTTCATTCTTGAATATTCCTTTGTATTTCACCACTCTGACGCCGGAAAAAACACTGATATTTAGAAGGGTATTTCTGCGGCACTATTATCCTTGTTCTTAGTCACGAAATAAGTTTGTTTTTTAATTAAGTCGCAGTCGTATATATTAACTACCCAAGAAGCAACACCTATTTCTACATTTCTTTGAAACCACATCAGATGTTTAACACAATAGTACCTACGCTGCATTAAAAAAAGACCCACAAAAAATCCAAAGAAAGCGCGTGCTAGCGAGAACTCTAATTATAGAGGTAATCCAAATCGATCCATTTACATCATTGCGCAAGCATTTTTCGATTACAATCCAACGTATCGTATACTACCAACGGTGCTTCGTCTTACCAACTCGATTCTTTAATTAATCCGTTATCTAGATCGATACGCGCTGCAATCGATACGCCGTAATCGAATGCTAATGTGAAGTTACTTATATCTCGATGTTTAATTGGATCAACTTATTCAATTTTTGAATTATGTGTATCAAGTAGAAATGTAATTAAATGTGTGTGATAAATGTTTATTTAATATGGAAATAATATTCCGAACCGAATGTGGAGTTTTCTATGTGGTGGAGATATTGTTTGTCATTATAAAGCTATAGAAACTATAGAATATTTAATTTTGATTTTAATATTGCGGAAAAGGTGAGGAGTGGTATAGGAAGAGATTGATCTACATTTTAACTAATTTTGATAAGTGGCAGCATGATTTTGTTCACGTAGACATACACACACATTCACACCTTTTATCCCCGAAGGGGTAGGCAGGGGCGGAACTAGTGCACCCACGTTTCTCCGTACGTATTCCGTCCCATGATGTGATAGGGGTGAACCTATCGCCATAGCGAGCAAAAATTCCAGACTCCGAGCTAATACTGAATAGAAAAACCCAACATCACTGCCCGTCCCGGGAATCAAACCCGAGACCTCAGCTTTGCAGTCGTACCGTAATACAAATACGCCACCAAGGCAGTCAGATAGAGTTGTAGTGGATATATTTATGTAACTCTTGTGGTGAAAAAAGCAATTAATTCTCCACAAAAACCTCTTTCCAACGAGCTTACATTAAGAATCACATACCGTGTTAAAACCCCAGTATTCTTTTTTCATTCATTATCTGCGCCATCGTGACGTTTAAGATTATCGCTTCGTATTTTACTTTGGAAAATAGGAATTAAAAATATAGGTTCCATCTGACTAACACCAAGTCTCATTACGGGTGCCTCCGATAACATCTGAGGGCCTGAGGCAGTCCCTCCACCTCTAAAAATGCGTATCAATATAAAAACGCACTTAAAATCTATTTGACGACAAACAAATTTGTGACTTGAGTAGTACGTATAAGATTTAAATTCATGGACGACTGCACGTCACAAAAATGTAATCAGTTGAATAATATTACACAAATTAAAACATTTCATTTTGCGTTTATATGTATAGAATTACAATTTCATTCTTTGTATACTGCATGATAGTTCTATTTCATGCCGTATTTTTTTTTACTGTGTACTGGATATGATCATATTAAAGCTTATCAGAGAAGAAGATGTAGTCATACTATCATACTAATATTATAAACGCGAAAGTTTGTAAGAATGTATGGATGTATGTTTGTTACTCTTTCACGCAAAAACTACTGAACGGATTTCGATGAAATTTGGCACTCGGGTAGATCATACCCTGGATTAACACACAGGCTACTTTTTATCCTTTAAAAAACTTTATAACGCGCGCTGAGCCGCGGGCAAAAGCTAGTTGTAAAATATAAATTGAAAATTTTGAAGTGCCGGTTGCCAATATAATATGTATTACCTACACTCTCTTTAACTCTAGAGTATTCTGAATGTAAAACTCGTATAGTATTAAACTTGAAATAGGTAGAGCTTTTTTTTATGTCATTGAATGACGAGACGAGCATGCCGTTCGCCTGACGGTAAGCGATACGACCAACTATAAACAGTAGCAACATCATCCAGCACCTTGACTCACAAAGTACCTACTGTGTGGCATTCCACTGCGCTCATCATCCTGAGACATAAGATGTTAAGTCTCATTATGTCCAGTAGTTACACTGACTACAATGTCCTTCAAACTGAAACACAACAATGCATGCACACTGCTGCTTGACGGTAGAAATAGACATTGCGGTGGTGCCCACCCAGGCGGACTCTTACATATGAGAGACCCACCACCAGTAAATATTACTATCACAACATTGACGAATTATGAATTATAATGTTTCATGGAACCGAGTTTTATGCTAAAGCGAGTTGAAAACAAATTGAAATAAGTATTGTAGTAAATAAAAATACATAGCAGTACAAAATCAAATACAGGCGTCGCAACACGATGAATTCACCAACTTTAAAATGTATGCGCTATGAAGATTTAACGTCCTTTTAACCAGAACAAAACTGCAATAAAACAGGAATATTGCCTTGAAACAATGTCAATACAAATCTATCGTTAAACAGTAACAACCATTTAAACTGTTACCGATCAATACAAAATTACGATCGCTCGAATGTCGTTCAAGTCATTAAACTTGGTGATAAATTAAGAGCGGTTTGCATAACCGTACGTCAATCCGATGGTACATCTGTCAATCTCGAACGATAGAGATAAATTCGAGATAAATACACGGTTTTATAGTTAGATTATTGTGAGTCAAAGACGCCGATGGTACTAACACCCAACAGCGTCTGATTGCACACGACGTTTACTTAAATGGAAACTGATATCATTAATTACGAATATTGCTTCTAATCTTTATTATGCCTAAGGCCGGACGTTTTTTCAGTCAATATATCGTTTTTAGAGTTTTATTTGGCGTGACGTTTATTTTTTTATTGGGGTTCGTTATCATAATCTGAATCAGTTTGGACATTAATATGACTCTCGCATTACTTGGTAGCTCCCCTAACCGGATAGGTTGGGTTTCATAGTTTATTGTCAACGGCTGGGCGGGTAGAATTATCGGTTCGCGTCCGTGTTTAATAATTTTAACACATCGTGATTACGAGTAAGTTATTGTTTGTGTATGTTCAATTTTAATTCTGTGAGGATTCATGTTAATCTCATATAATTAGTTGTAGAATTAAATTTTTAGGTTATTTATTTGACTTATACTCTTTGATGATAGATTTTTAAATTGTCATGCATATTTTTATTGTAAATAAAATTTAAATAACAACTTTCCCTTTTAACTACTTTACAGTTTTAAATTCTTATAAATGTTATCAGCTGTATTAACTTTATTGATTATAATTAATCATTTAGAAGTAATAAAATAGAAATCAACAAATAAGTTCTGAGTTCCAATTTATATTCGCAACCATTTAAGCAATACTTTTTCATGCAATTAATTCAGATGTAATAGTAGTAATTATCAAGATGTTTGGTGATAATAAAACATAACTTTCTATTGTTACTACGTTTCCTAAAAAAACACGGGGTAAAGCACCATACGTGTAATTTTGTTACGCACAAATTATGAAGATGAAATCCAGATAATCTTAAACTAATGTATCGCATGCGGTTTTAATTTTTGATTAAGTTTGTTAAGCAAATCCATTCAGAGCGTGTTTAAAACAGGAAGCCGGTGTTCAGCGCACTCATCAGCCAAGGGACTCGCTTCAATCTGCCAAAGTTCCTCTCCAACATGTTAAACGACGAATTTCTAAACTTCGCCGACTTAAATAAACTCATCTGTATTAACGCGGAAATTGTGATTTTGATGGTTCATTTTAACTTTGATTGGGACATGATAGACCTTCAAACTTTATTAGTTAACATTTCAAAAGTGTAACTATTGATACGATCAAAACAATTGAAGTTTCTAAGCGAAAAGACAAAACAGTAGTTTCTACGGTACCACGAATTCCAATACTAGATTTTGAAATGTAAGCAATAGATACAAATAAGCTATAATAAACTTTGTAAAACATGAATCTTATGGACTTATAACATTCGCAACCGAAGAATTACCTGTTAGCTCGTGCTTGTATACAAAATTACATTAATGCCTAATGGTTATTTGATTCTCATAAATCCGCGCAACATGAAACCCTGGAGCAGGAAGCGATGTGCCTTGCTACTTTAAGACCGCTCATCTACAAGACCTTAGGAGTTTGTTTAATGTGTACGTATGAAATATAATACGAAAATTGTAATGAAGGCCAAGGGAATCCCGCAAGACGGTAGATAACACAGTTGAGAAGACGGACTAAGAGCAACGGCGGGAGAGATTTTGTAAATATTGATGTTAGTTGGGACCAAAATAGAACTGTTTAAAATACCGTCACCGTGCAAACTACGATGACATGACGCAGTTTTATGGCCGTTTTTTGGAATGTTAACGGAGGTCCTAAAAAGTGTGACACATGCTTTTTGTTTCTGTAAACAAAATGTAGTTATAGTAAAAAGAAATCAGAATAAAAATAAATTAACATTATACGATTCTAAACATATAAATTTTGTACAATATACAAGACGAAATCTTAGTGGTAATTTGTTACAACGATCCTAATTATTTAATGTTAAATATGATTCCCCCAGGAAAAACATCCTTATGAAAGAGGACAACCCGCTTGCACCTTCTAACTTGCAACTATGAAATGTTTCACGTTGAGTTGATTTATGCTAGCAGTCGGTTCATACGTTCCTCGTACGTTATGTAACTGTTTCTGACCTCAACGTCTCATCAACATGCGTTAATCCTGCGCCGTGTGGTGGTTTGTCTGTACAGATTACTCATGAAACATTAGTAGCGGTGGAATTGATACTTGGGGACACGGTTTTGCATAATATAAGGACACTTTGAAAGATAACTAATGAGAGAATCTGCCACTGGTCTTTGGTGCCGAATTGTACTAAATTTACTGATTCAGTCTTTATAATTTCTCAAAACTAAAGTTATGATGCAAACGCATACTCACGCCTTTTATCCCCGAAGGGGTAGGCAGAGGCGCAACTAGTGCACCCACTTTTCGCCGTTAATATTCCGTCCCATGATGTGGTAGGGGGCGAGCCTATCACTATATCGGGCACAAATTCCAGACTCCGGGCTGACACTAAATTTATAACCCAATATCAGTCTGCCCGACCCGGGGATCGAACCCGAGACCTCAGCCTTGCAGCCTATAATACAACTACGCCACCGAGGCAGTCTAGTTATGACTTGTGAAAAAAATATTCATTACAAATGTTATTGATTGCAGATGGAGAGTACAAGATAGTTTTACACTGTTAGATAATAGCCATTACACAACACATTGTTATTAATATTTTTAGTGTATGACAGCGGGTCTTAAAAACCACACCGAAGCATAAATTTTAAATACGAGATTCGATCATCTTCAGATCTACTTCAAGGCTTGTGTTGAATAAGTAATGTTACTGACAACATGACCGTCCACATGGACATGCACAAAAATAAAAGCCAGGCCATCTTATAATTTATAGTGTAGTAAAATTACGCCCTGCGCATAATAAAGCCAGTTTATCATCCACTTCTCCGCGTGTAGTTTAAGTAGAAATGAATTGAAGATTGATATCCCAGAACGATCTTAAATGTTTTTCTTTTCTGAAATATTCTTGTAACGTACTGTGTTGAGTTTATTAACTCCTATCTATATTAAATCTTTAATATTCTGGTAAAAAAACATAGCCTTGTTGTTTAGACTCTATTAAAGCTGTGGATTCTGGGGTTCATATCCAGCTCGTTAACCCGTCAACACCCGCTTATATATAGATATATTGTTGCCCTATATACCCGGACGCCGGCGTCCGCCGCGGGCGTTGACGAGTCAAAATAAAAGTCTTGTGTTTGTAATTTCGATTATTTTCGAAATAAACAGTTAAATAATTATGAAGGCTACTTTGTAAAATTGTTATTGATTGTGGTAAAATTATATTGCACGAACTGTTAAATAAAACACGAAACGATTTCTTCCCTGTTTTTCATTACTACGAAATTTGAAAACATGGTCCTATATAAACTATCGATAATACTGATTTACAGATATTCTCAGTAATGAAAACATAGAGATCAATAGGGATTCAAATTGAACAGGATTCGGTTCGCTTTAATAATAGCATCAAAGTCGACAATAGTAACATGTATTGTAAAAACATTCTGATTTGGGAACTAAATGAGGTTAAAAGCTGGCGAGAAACGATGTTTTGTGAACATGTCGATCAGTGTGTCACTCACGACGAGTAAATTAGCTACACAGTAACAGAGGAAAATAATATTATAGAGATAGAAAAACTGATAGATGTTGCGACTATTTTTGGAAACTGTTACACAATTATAGTAAAGCGTCGAAATATATATCCCAAACTAATTAGTATTTATAGTGGTTAAAATAATAATTAAACATGTCAAACCGGAGAATATTCATACATCATAATATGATTTTGTGGCTAAATTATTTATTTATTTAGCACTTCACATACAAATGTGGCCTGACGGACTAAATGCTGTAGGCATTCACTCCCAGTCAACTTTTAGGCGGTGCAGAGATAATCATGGTAGATGCATCAAAGGAAATCATTATGAAAACAAATTAAGAGTACTTTGTAAAGAATACTTATCAGAAAAAAAAGGATAAATAAGATTTCAATTCAATCATAGATTATGATGAAAAAAGCAAAGCAAAATTACACAGACGCTCAACAAGGAGATAATGTATTATCTAAGATTAACTTTATTTAGTAACTCGATGTTTCAACGTCAATCCATGCAAAAGAATTAACGAATCGCGTAAACAAATTAACTTAATAAATTATCTTCAATTACCTCCGATGTTGTGCTAAACCCGTAATAAATCTCACATCAAAAGTAACCTACATCAGAAATGAGGTTTTAAAACCAAGGTCTCTGTTATTTTTGAAACCATGTGACTGATCATCGTAAATGTCAGTCGTTAAATTGATGTAATTAACTTCATGTTACCGGATATTATTTTTCTATGTTTATCAATATTGAATTTATTGTAAACAGCACGTGCTCGTTCGACGCCATTTATAATTTCATGTCATAGGTGGCAATAATTTGTCGAAATGTTTATTTTAAACACATTGTTCGAAATGTAATATATCAAACAATGTGAAAAGCATACTTTGATAATGACGCTAAACTTTATTTCTAAAGTGTACGATTCTATCCAACGTAGATTGAATTAGAAAATGATTAGATTGATGTTTATGATAAGTGTGAATCACATGTTTACTAATTTTAGAATGGGCTATCGAACTTATTGATACAAACATGATGTCAAAACGAAAATGATTTACGGTGAACGCCCCACAAGACGCAAACAATAAACATATAAAAATCAATTCCAATCCCACGTAAGTCCAATTACAACATTTCGACATGAATACAGCGAGGATGGTGTATTTTGAAGTTCGCCGGATAAACATCGGGTCGTGAGCGAATGTGCCTGTTAACACGTAACGAGGTGTGGAATATAAGCTCACCAGTCATGATCATGTCTTAGCGAGTTATTCGCCGACCACTGACTTGCAGCAGAAAGCGAAAACGACTTACACCCATACAGAAACATCTTCAATAACAAACCTTATGCCTTCAATAATAACGTCCGGATTAAAGTTGGGGCAATGATTATATTTAGTGTCTTCAATATTATAAGAGTCCGGTGTCGGCACAAGCGATAATTTGTATGCCTCATTGTAGTATTATCTGTGCGTGAGGAACGTACAACAAGTGTAAAAGAAGAAATACGAGTATAAATAAGGAAATAAATGGGCTTGAATTATAAAGTCGGCCGTGGAAGCGAATCGATTGTAATTACAGTTTTGGAGTTTCAAGATGTTAATAGGTTTACCGACTTAAACTGTCTTGTTTTGGTATGAAACTTGTTTCGGTTTTCGCACGTATTGCGCAGGTACTTGCTTCACGCTTTCACTTATCTTCCTTATGTTTTTTATTTTAAAATGCTTTATCCAATTTTGTTTTGTTTTAAGCCTATTGACGTTTTATTATATAAGTACTAGCGGCCCGCCCTGGCTTCGCACAGGTAGCAAAGCATAATATTTTATGCCTACATTTATTTTTCTATCATACAAAATATTTATGAACTACACACATAAACTTTCCTCTTGAATCACTCCGCCCATTGGTGAAAAACGTACGGAAATCCAATTGGTATTTCATTTATGTATTTCTTTTATATATATAGATGTATTAGTATGTCATATTTTGTGTATTATATATGTATTTTATGACAATATTTCGTTATGTTTTATTGCTTAGCTATCTCTTTATTGTGTGTACAGTCACCAGCATAAATAGCTGAACAAATTCAAAATTTAAAATCGCCTACATACTTTTGTGTTCTTACTAATCTTTTTTTTCTCTTCACCAAAATAAAATAAAAGAGATTTACTTTACTTCAAACAAAGAAAAAAAGGTTTCAGTTTAGCTTAACGCGTATATAGGCGATTTGAAATATTGATTTTGTACAGATATTTATGCTTCTGACTGTACACTGCCGTCTATTTTTACATCTGTTTCTGTCCATCCAAAGGTTGTCTGGAAGAGATCGCTTTTAGTGATAAGACCGCCCATTGTAGAACCATGATAATATTATCTTATATTTTGTCTCTTTTTATGTAGAATTTTTATGTTTTCTTGGTTATACCTACAATAAAGAGTTATATTAATATTATTATAACTTCCCTATTTTTAAATATATTAAGTACCAGGACATCATAAAACACAATACTCACAGAAAATGATTTTTCGGGATAAAAGTCCCGGTTTATATTTTCCCGGGATAAAAAGTATCCTATGTCCGTCTCCTGGTTCTAAGCTACCTCCCCACCAATTTTCAGCCAAATCGGTTCAGCCGTTCTTGATATATAAAAAGTGTAACTAGCACGACTTTCTTTTATATAATACGAGCTTTTGCCCGCGGCTCCGCCCGCGTGCATGAGTTTTCCCGGGATAAAAGTCCTGCTTTATATTTTTCCGGGATGAAAAGTAGCCTATGTGTTAATCCAGGACATAATCTACCCGTGTGCCAAATTTCATCGAAATCCATTCAGTAGTTTTTGCGTGAAAGAGTAACAAACATCCATACATCCAGGCATCCATACATCCATACTTACAAACTTTCGCGTTTATAATATTAGTAGGATAGAATATTCATTTTGTTGTTATTTTCATCACCATATAAAATTTCGCCTGTACGACAACAGCTTTTAAATTTTGATATTTTTTTATATCTAAGGTATTTTCGTGGAGAATGTCTGAATTACTGCTAATGAACGCATTCGGTTACGAACACACACCCTTTGTTAATTAACATACCATCACACAAAAGGCGGTTATTACAAAGAAAGCAGGAAACCGTTAGATACAGGCGGTACAAGATCGCATATGGATATAATCAAAGCAAAAAGACGTTCCGTGTCTTACACAAATATATTTTGTAGCGATGTGGGAATTGTGTATAACAATAGCAGTGGATCGCAGTGTCCGGGATTTGATTTCTAGTACATGTAATCTGAAGGAATCTATACGATTTATAAGCATTTTTTAATTGTTGTTGAATTTTCTGGAAATTCTTATGCTAGTTTAGTTTTTAGTGAAAACTAGCTCTTCTGTACTTCACGTACTACGTAAACAAAAACACTTCGGCCGGTAACCGACAATCAAGCGTTGAAATCGAAAATGACAAAATCAAGTATGCTCAGAGAGAAATTCGATGGAACTACCTAAATATGAGGAAACAGAGAAATCTCGTGTTAATGCTCGCGATTTGTATCGTTTAACACAGCCTTTGTTGCGATTTCCACTGATGTTGACGCATTCGCAGTTTCCCCTAGTGTAACTCATAGGTGATTAGCTGATAAGAATCGTTTGTCCAGTAGATTGAAAACCATATCCTTTGTGGAGTACTCGCGAGTCTGGTTTTTTTTTTCTGTCATATTGATTAGACGACTGTGTTATTCTTCTGCAATATGCGACTAAAACGGATATAAACAGTTGCTATCCAAAACTTTCAATTGTAAAATTTTGAACGACATGGCACTGAGTTTAACATCTTGGGTGTTCACATATCATACCTCATAATGCTCAGTAACTACACTTATAATACCTTCAAACTTGAACACAACAGTACCTACACATCGATGCCTAGTAGAAGAGACATAAAGTGTTATAATAGCAATGCGGAACGCTAATCCTTATAACTCGTACCGAAGTATCATTTTGTTTACATTATACGTACATAAGGCCAGAGGCACCCTTCCACAACCGCACAGCGTATCCTCTTTCCTTATAACGAGTAAACTTGCTCCCACAGTAACGTAGTGGGTAATGCGCCTGCAGTTAATTTGAGGCTTGATGAATTGTTTTATTCAAATGAAAACCATCGACTATAAATTAGGGGGATATTTTTATCGCATCGTAGGAATATTTTTGTATTAAAATCAATTTTGGACGTGCATTTCGGTGACTCTCTAAATTAATTTTTGATACTAAAGTGTTATTGAAATCGTCGTTATAAATATTTTTTAGTAGTAGTGCTTTGCGTCCCAGCTGTTTCAGTTTTTTACTGACTTCAGAAAGGAGAAGCTTTTCAATTAGACTAAGAAGAATTTTATTTATGTACAGTCAGCAGCATAAGTAGCTGAACAAATTCAAAATTTCAAATTGCCTACTTACTTTTATGTTCTTACTAATCTTTGCTTTCTCTTCACAAAAATAAAATAAAAAATATTTACTGTACTTCAAACTTTTTGTTCAGCTACCTATGCTGCTGACTGTACATGGATTACGCTTACTTTATTAATGTTATATTTAATCTAAGGCATCTTAATATCAATTTACAGGGTAAACCAAAGCCCTACATTGTGTTAACTGCAAATAACGATTTACTATGCTTGTTATTAAAAATCCAGGAGCGAACTGCGGTTTATAATAGACGTAAATGTTCAGCATTATGCACAAGAAGGTAGTTAATTTTTACGATAATCGCGTTTGCATGCAGTGGGTGGAATCATTGTTAAGCGAACACATAGAAGGCAATGTAACCTAAACAGACCTTAGCAATATTGCCGGTGGTGGCTTAATGAAATAGCAGTTTAACATGCTGCAGCGTGGGCTGTTGTGAATATTGTTTGGTATTTCAATGATATATAACTAACGTGAATACTTTTTGCTACATTTATAATGATGGGAAAGCATTCTGTAGTATTTCTCTGATTATTACGAACATTACTTGGTAATGCCTGCCTCGACTGGCTCGGTGGCGTAGTGGTATTACGGTACGACTGCAGTGCTGAGGTCTCGGGTTCCATCCCCGGATCAGGTAAAATGATATTGGGTTTTTCCAATCAGTCAGAGTCTGGAATTTGTGCCCAATATGGCAAATAGGCTCACCCCTTATCACATCATAGGACCGAATACGCACGGCGAAAAATGAGTGCACTAGTTGCGCCTCTGCCTGCTCTTTCGGGGATGAAAGGCGTGAGTGTGTGTGTGTGTGTGTATTACTTAGTAACTAAGGATCTTTGTCAGTATTTCTCGTTATAACTAAAAAGGTAAAAATAATAATAATATGTACGAGCATATAGACTTATTTTCCAACTCTTACTTATTATACAGACTTCAAATTTCAATAAAGAAAAACAATTTAAATAAAATTTGAATTAGTCGGCTTAAGTTACATCAACTTTACACAAAGAGAGTTTATTCGTATAAAACTTTTGAAAGACATGCCTCAATAATGATTATGGTTAGGTACATTTACATTATAAAAATGTGTAACGAACTTTGAAAGGTAAACAAAATTGAATTTATCCATAAACAATTTAATTCGCTTAAATTTATTCAGATGAAATGTGTTTCTCACTAGAATGTTGATTAAATGTAAAACAAACGAGCATCTGACTGTAAAAGTGACAAAATACGATTCTCATTTAGAACGAATCGCGAGCGAGAATATTGCGATTTCAATTGTATCGGAGTCCCTTTAATTCCAACAATTACCACTACGTTTTAGCGGAACAAATAAAAATGCTGCAGAAAGGGCCACCAATCGAATAAACGCGAATCCAACATGGACGAAATGAGTGACCGCTGCCGACCCTTTTCATTCATTAATTAATCCCAAACGTGTGGAGCTCGCAAAATAATAGACTCTTAAATCGATTACTCACTTGGAAGCGACATACAAATTGGTAACATGCGTTAATTAACCTGATTCACATTCATGAATCCACGTGCATTTCACCCGAAGTTATTGTTATTTTAAATACACGAGATATTTCAAAAGTTTAATATTATTATTTTCTTTAATGTAATCGTAAAAATAAATATATTTGTTGATTCCCGAAACATTCAACAAGCAAATAAATAATAATAAAATCCGTATTTATGAAATAGAAATGGATACTAAATGATACTTTTAAAGGATTATATTATACATCTGTTCTTTACAGGTTTATTTTTAATGTTAGTAAGATGACTAACATGAAGCCTTATATCTAAAAGAATAGATTTACCATATATTTTAATAAGCATCGAAAAGAAGAAAGATTTGAATTTTTTAGAGTTTAAAACGTAAGCTACTTAAAGCCTTAGCAACGTTCTTAATAAAGAAAAATATTGCTGTTTCAAAGATGAAATGAACAATATCATGAACAAAAGATTGTTCTCTGATAAAATACAAGGTTTCAGCCGATTAGACCATTTCTAAAATCACAATATAAGGTCGCACACATTGACCAAATATTAAAATAAATGTATTCGCCAGGCAGCTAGTGTCAAAGAGGTGTGTCGGTTTAATTTGGCTCGCAGTGTGGCCTACCATAGTTGTTAATTTCGATAAAACGGCGTGACTTATCCAATGTTTGCGGTAAAATTATATAGGTATTCCAAATAAATATTATGTTCAGGGTTCAGTACATCAAAAAGAACCCTTATAGGATCACTTTGTTGTCCGTCTGTCTGCAAAGACCATTTTTCTCAGGAACGCGTAGAGTCAAGCTAAAATTGATATCACATATTTGGGTCTGTGGTCTCTATCAGCTGTGAAAAAATACGTGTGGCACTCGGAGACTGCCGCGGTAAAGCTATTGCATAGCATTTTTTATCACAAATTTTGATTGACTAAACACAATTTCGATCTTACGCTTACCACATAAAGTAGATTTTTAAACGCGAGCAAAGCACGTTTAGTCTTGTTATTGATAAATTTCAGAAATGCAATGGTCATCACAACCAAAGTAGAATAAATCAAAATTAGAAAAAATATTGTTACGTTCGATTCTTTTGTACTCGTGCCGTGCCAACGATGGGGAAATAGCTTCTACGCAATGTATTTAAGGTTCATATTAGATTAGTAAGAAATGGTTTTAATGACTTTAATAAATAAAAATATACTCGTTTCAAGAATTATAGCTTCTAAGCATTGTATTTAAGGTTCATATTAATAAGTGTGGTAAAACCTCCGCATGCATTTTCGCCAGAATTCGGTCACGTGATCCTGACGCGAGTACACGAGTTTAACATTTTATACCCATCCCAAAAAGTGCTCAACGCCGCTAAAGAAGTTTTCACTTCAAAAATAAAACAATCAATGAGTTGTGTCTGTTATGTGTTGTGGTATGTTGCATATTTTGCTATTTCACAAGGGAATCAAAACCTATAGGCTAGTTACTTCTCGTTAACCTACTCATGACATTTGGCAATACGTTGTCTTACAGCACATGTGAAGGAAAAGATATGAAAACCTTAAATATATACTTTTATAACAAAAAAAAAGATAGTTTATACAAAACCCTCGGTGCGCGAGTCCAACTCGCACTCGTCCGGTTTTTTATTTGTGGTTATATGTGTGACGATGTATTTTGTAATAGTAACATAATTGGAAATAACTCGTATCCATTTCCAATTAATAGGACTAGGAGGTAATGCAATGGAATACATTTAATTTGAGGTTTATTTAGGACTAGCTGTTGCCCGCGGCTCCGCCCGCGTGAATGAGTTTTCCCGGGATAAAAGTCCCGCTTTATATTTTCCCGGGATAAAAAGTAGCCTAAGTTACTCCTTATTACATCAGCTACCTGCCAATAAAAGTCCCGTCAAAATCGGTTGAGCTATTTCAGAGATTAGCCGGAACAAACAGACAGACAGACAGACGGACAGACAGACAAAAATTGTAAAAAATGTTATTTTGGTATATGTACCGTATATATATTCATATACATGTAGTAAAAAACGGTTATTTCAATATTACAAACAGACACTCCAATTTTATTTATATATATATATATATAGATCAACGAATTTGTTTGAAACCTATTGAAACGTACTACATTTTGAAATGTACAGTCAGAAGCATAAATATCTGTGCAAAATCAACATTTCAAATCGCCTATATGCGCGTTAAGTTAAACCTAAACCTTTTTTTCTTTGTTTGAAGTAAAGTAAATCTCTTTTATTTTATTTTTGTGAAGAGAAAAAAAAAGATTAGTAAGAACAAAAAAGTATTGGCGATTTGAAATTTTGAATTTGTTCAGCTACTTATGCTGGTGACTATACATACTTAAATACAATTAATGATGTTATGTTAGTACTAATTTTAATATCGGTATCATTATCCAGTTTAACTATGGTATTCTAAACATTAAAATTATAATATTTCATTAATGCAAAATTTATGGCTGTGCCACTGGACGTCATATTTTATACTAATTTTAATTTAGAACCGTTGCTAATAGTCTGGTATTTATTTATTCCTTGCTCATTTTACTAAATTAACAAAATAATTCGACACAGCTTGAAATAATTTAATGGAAACAGTTTTCTGATACAGTTGCGAGAGAAAACTAAGTAAAGTCTCTGAACGATTATTTAACAATTTGATAATTAGAAAAGCTTCGGAAATTTTCAAAGTTATATAGATTCTTGGTGGACTTATTCGGGAAAATATTGAGAAATAAGGAAAATTGGCCGACTTTCTTACTAGAATTTCTCATAAACATACTTTGTTAATTAAAACCCGACGTTGCAATTTATTTCATTACTATGTTGTTCCCGTAATGTTAGTTTATTGGACCGAAAAACGGGCAGTTCAACGGTCAGTTATTAAGCCGCTATGTTCAGCTAAAACCAATTGGTTTCCAGTTAGAATTTATTTCTAGATATACAATCGAACACGCTTCTTTTGGGAATTGTCCTCATTAATATCATATAATTTAATTTTAGCGGCTTCGGGTAACTTCAAAACACATTTTTCAGTGTAAAATTTTCCTCCTTGTCAGATATTTAGAACTTTAGAACGGAACTTTGTCACATACCATTAGTAGAATAACTTGGGGTAAAGGACCAGAACAGCAGCCACAAATTGTACCTACAAAAGTATAATATGATTTTTGAACAACGCATTTTAAATCTCTGAACACCGGTAAACGGGCAAGTGGGTTATTATATGACGTCATATGGTCATCGCCACACTGCACTGTACTATAAAATTTAAGTTATTTACTACCTCCATCTATGCCGACAATATAAGGTGACGAAATATTTGTAAATTTGCTTTTTTTGTTGTTAAAGTACATATTTTCAGTTTTTAAATTTTTTCTTTTACATGTGCTGTAAGACCTTGCTTCTTGCCAAATTTCATGATTCTACGTCAACTGGAAGTTTCCTATAGGGTTTGATTCCCTTGCGAAATCGCAAAATATGCGACATAAACGGTCATATGTTACGTGTTACAAGTTTGATTTTTTCCCATTGAAAGAGACCGTAGACCCAAGTATTTGATATAAATTTCAACTTGATATATCTACGCGTTCCTGAGAAAAAGGAACTTGACAAACAGACAGACGGACAACAAAATGATTCTATAAGAGTACCTTTTTTCCTTTTTAGGTCCGGAACCCTAAAAATCAACACCTTTTGATTCTGCAGGTCGATTTTGATGAAATCTAATATTATAAATGCGAAAGTTTCTGAAAATGTTTGGATGTTTATTCCAAGTAAACGCAGAAACAGCTTTGGATGAAATTTGGCACATAGAGAGACCATAACCCGGATTAAAACATATACTACTTTTTATCCCGGTAATTTGCTCCCATGGTAATTAATGGGATTTTTTAAATAGATGCCGCTGACGTTATGCAAGTTAGGCTATACATCGCGGCAGTGTTTTAGGGACTTTTAACGCGGGCGAAGCCGCGACCAACACCAAGTTAATAATTAATGTGACTTATATTAATGCTTTATATATACATTCATTAGATTTTATGCGTTAATGGCTTTTGCGTAATGCCCTAAAAAACGAACACACAAAAATCTGAGATTTTAGGGAAATTTCTAAACAAATAATAATACATTTCTGATTTTAAGTACACACACACACACACACACACTCACGCTCGTTATCCCCGAAGGGGTAGGCAGAGGTGCAACTAGTGAACCCACTTTTTGCCGGCGTATTCCGTCCTATGATGTGATAGGGGGCGAGCCTATCGCCATATTAGGCACAAACTCCAGACTCCGGGCTGATACTGAGTAGAAAAATATCACTTTGCCCGACCCGGAGATCAAACCCGAGACCTCAGCATTGCAGTCGTACCGTAATACAACTACGCCACCAAGAAAGTCCGATTTTAAGTAATCTATCGATTAACATAAAGCACCGCGAGTTCTAAAAGTACCTACTAAGTACAAATAACCACTTGCGATGCTAACTTAGTTCGGTGTACATTTAATTCGACAATTAAGCATGCACTGCGTTTAAGCTACAATAACAAACATAGGCAACATCACATACATTAACTGATTGGGAATGCCGTTCTGTTGCCTCCGCCCTGTGTGGTTAATTGCGCCGTACATTCACAAAGACAATTAGTTAAGCGTTGTCTGTGATTGCGCGTGAGGGTATAGGGAATGAGTAAATAAATTGGTATTTTGATGCAATTCGTAGATACTGAGGCCTATTCTAGAACGCCTAACGACTAAGGATGTCTTATGGCTCTATTGTGCTTCGATTCTAAGGAGTAAGTGGACGCGCGGATGCTAAATCATTTTGGTCAAAGGGTTATGTGGTTGTTGGCCAATTTATTGTGAATTATATTTTGCAATTGATTAGAGTTTATTGCACACTATTATATTTGTGCGCTGTAGGTAAGTACTCTTATTAGTTCCGACTCTTCTTCCTGTCATTATTCCATACCATAGTATGAGTATTACAGTTCTAACGCCAATCGCAGAATTGATTACATATTATGGTAAACGCTTCGATACCCATAAATACTAGCACCACTTAGAGCATTGAAGTTCAAATGGTTGACACTGCACAGCGCTTCGTGAGTGAATTCAATAAACGATCGATGATCAACTACCGCGGGTTTGAGATTCGACTAATTGCATGTTGACAGATAGATTTGAAAAGACTCCAAAGCGTACTGCATGTCGCTGCGATGCTCATGAAGGCAAGTAGGTCGAGCCTCATCGGCAATCGGGTGAATTTATTTTCAAACTAGCTCTTACTCCTGGCTTTGTCCACATGAAAGTTATTTACTAAAAAACCTCTGTGTTTCTGGTATGAAAAGTAGATATGATAATTTTAATTACATGTTTAAATTCATTACCATATTTTACTGCTGGTATGGTTTTTCTAGTGTTTCGTGAATTTGAGACGAATGTCCGCAGTTTCAAAATCCAAGACACATACCTCTCACTTTTTGAAGTTCGCTTTCACAGTGAAAGAAAACATCGTAAGGAAACCTCCATTACTGCGAATTCTCCAAAACAATATCGAAGGAATGTGAAGTTTGCCGAACCGCGTTCGGCCAGCGTCGCGGATTAAGGCTTAAACCCTTTCAGTAGTAGATAGTAGAGAAGGCCCGTGATCAGCATATTATAATACAGGGCTGGCATTATTCATTATAAACTAACTTTTGCCCGCGGCTCCGCACGCGTTAAATGTTTTTCCGGGATAACAGTCCCGCTTTATATTTTCCCAGGATAAAAAGTAGCCTATGTGTTAATCCAGGACATGGTCTACCCGTGTGCCAAATTTCATCGAAATCCGTTCAGTAGTTTTTGCGTGAAAGAGTAACAAACATCCATACATTCTTACAAACTTTCGCGTTTATAATATTAGTAGGAAGGACTAGTAGGATAAATTCGAGCCACCCAAGTTCCTAAAACATCCGTCATTGTTCAATAACCGAGTGATACTCAGTTGTTACGTCACTCGCCGCATTCCGGCATTGACGGTTGAACACCGGAGTCGCAAAAGACGCCACCGTAAGCCGGTGCACTCGGCCTATAAGGTTACCTGTGAGAGAGTTCCATTGGGCTTTTTACCGATCTAGAATTTTTTTAGGTGGCATTTTTTATTCTTGACTTTGAATTACCTGTCAAACATGTTTTAATATTTTATTTTAACTATTTTTTTCATAACTTAACACACACACACACACTCACTCCCTTAATCACAGGAGGGGTAGACAGAGGCGCAACTAGTGCACCCACTTTTCGCCTATTGAAATATTATCATAACTTCTTTCACGTTAAAATTGTCGTTTCATTGTCATTATTGTTTAGAACTAGCTATAAATATATGAATCACATCAATAATGTAACTGTTATTGTAACAGAACAAATAAAAGGAATTCTACCAATAAATTGTTTAATTCTATCCATAAAGAATTTACGATCACTATTCAATCGTATCTTAAAAAAATATTTTTAAGATGCCGCCTCCAAAATTATATCTTGTTCTCAGTAACCGCCGAGTAACTCGACACCCGATCGGACAGCTACCACAGTCCATTGGTCACCACCCAGTCCTGCCGGTTACTGGCGCGTCGACACAAATGCGCCACCTTACTCGCCGATTGATTACTACTTCATTTGTGGCGAATTACTCTTAATTGAGAAGGTGATTAAGTTGTTTATAGTTTGTAAGTATTTTGATACGATATGTGATTAAGGTTGAAATTAAATAATTCTTATAAAATTGTGGGCAATTTATAGGTTGTTAAAAGCATTTAAAAACTTTAATTATGAAATTCAATTTAGAAGCATTGAGCTAAAGAACACAAATATAATAATGTTTAGGACTTATATTTCCTACTAAAAGGAGACCAAGAATTAAATAAGTCTGAGTTATGGCATAAAACAATCTCAAAAAAAAAAATGCTATTGAAATAGCTTCGGTAAAATGTCTATCGGACGAAGAACCCGGTGCATACAGCTCACTGTACTATCTCTCTCCAACTAGAATATAATTAAAGATTTATCACTCGTATAGAAAATTCTAGTGACTACAACTGAGTGCAAATTACCCGCAGTGGGGTATACGACAAAGCGAAACAATTCCACTAGCCTGGAGTATAGAATCTATATAATTTGTTTATAGACATGTCTTCTAACAATAGTTGAAAAAATTGATACATCCACAATAGTAGAGAGAGAATAAACTAGCAAAAACCCTAGACTATAATTATCGTCATTTTGAAGCTGAATGACGAATGAGTGCATTTATAGGCCGAGAAGATGCTATATGCTCTCAGAATACTTGTGTCACCAGGTAACGACGTTTTGATAAAGACGTTGCCAATAAATATGCCATGAGAAATCTTATAGCTACGTAATTTACTAGAATAATTACTGCACCCAACCCTACAATTACTTTATTATATAGAAAAATGTATGAACCCATCCAATTAAATAAAACATCAAGCATCTCATTACCATAACATCGATATAGTTTATTATAATATCTTATAATACTAAAACAAATATATGTATTAATTATTCAAATTGAACGACAAGTGTTCGCATTATGTCTTATACTAACAACCTATTCATCCGTGCATATTAGGCGCCTCCTTCAATAAACACAATTAATTTAATTAAGCATTCAAGTGTCTTACACATATAATAGGACGTCAATAAGCTATAATCACAAATTCTGATGGATTAATTCACTGGTTAGTGGTAATTATGAAATTTAATTACAGTATACTCTTCAGACGTATGCCTTTTTGCCACAAAGTCACCTTTATCTGGTCTTAAGGGCATTGATTTTGATCTTGGGGTAGGTTTTCTTATACAATGGTTATTGTTTATTGAATTATAGAGATGTTTATGGCACAGATAATGGCTGATGACTAACCACCAGATGAAACCCTTCTTCTCTTACCTTGGTTTACTGTAGTAAAAAACCAACAGAAATAGTTTAGAATGCTAGATTTTAGAGTTAAAAATTAATATGCACACAAATATAATATGAAACACACATCAGGAACATGCACAGGCAGGGGGGCACCCACTTTTAAAAAAGTGTGTTCTGTCCCATGGTGTGATAGAAGACAAGCCCACCGCCATATGTGGCACAAATTCCGGACTCCGGGGTGATATTAATCTGAAAAACTCAATATTACTTTCTCCGACCCATAATTTGAAAACGGGACCTCACAGCCACTACTCTGGTGGTACCGGGTCACAAGTTCTACCACACACGCTATCTAACTACGCTACCTAGGCAGTCACAAACAAATTTATAAGCAATCCAGTTATTGAATTATTTCACATACTTAACAAACATCTCCATAAAGCATAAGATCAACGAATGAAAGTAAAAGTTATGATAAAATGTTAATTTGATATGTAATCCGATCATAAACCTGGTATCAATAGACAGATAGACATAATAGAGATCTTATTAATAACCGCATTAACAGTCGTTCGACTGGCAGTCATCGTATTAGTCGGCAATGTACGCGCCGTCAAAGGGAAACGTTAATATCAAGTTGAACGTGGTGATATTGATTATTAAGAGGCCTGTTCTAATTGTATCCATATCTAGTTAATAGATTAGGAACGTCCTATAGACTATAAGGGATTATGTAACAAGGGAAGCGAGGAGAGAAATATTAGTAAATGGTAGCTGACACTTTTATTGCAGTGTTCATTACGTATTTTGCTAGTTTCTAAGGTAAATCGGTAGGACTCATTTTATATTCAGTTCTCTTTTTATTGCTACTGAATGACGAGACGAGCATGCCGCTCGTCGTATGGTAACCGACACGACCGCCCATAAACTGTAGCAACACCATACAGGACTTTTAAGTACTGCGTGATACTCCACTGCGCTCGTCACTCTGAGATATTAGATGTTAGAACTCATAATGCCCAGTAATTACGCTGGCTACAATGTCCTACAGACCGAAACCCAACAGTGCATCCACACTACTGCTTGGTGTTAGAAATAGACATTGCGGTGACGGAACCTCGCAAACGAGAGACCTACTACGAGTAAATGTAAGATGAGCACCCTAAATTGAAAGATAAAATCTAGACAAATAGTTTTGCCATAAAGTAAATCTTGAATTAAAACTTTTAAAACACGTACTACTTGTATACTTCTTTGGATCGCGATGTCTTTGTTACAGAATTTTTATGTTACTTTGTACATGTTAAGACAAAAAGAAAAATTCGAAGTTAAATTGTCAAGAATAAGAGATATATATGTTATTCATGTCGTAATGTATGTCAAGTTTTGTTTGAGTACCAAGTTCGAGCATTAACTATAGTGACTAAAGCTAGATATCTACAAAAACAAATACGTAGCGTACCAATTTTGAAAGCCCTAACATCGAAGTTTACATCAGAGGTTTTAACCTCACAAAAATGTGTTATAAAAACATGAATCTAGATTAAAACACGCATTTTTATGTACGTACTTTAACATCATTGTGCTATGAAAGTAAACAACTCAAAATGGGGCTTTTACTGCGAACACAGATTTTGATTCGAACATTATTGTCTCGTAAAGCCATCGTGGGTTTGTCGGCTTTTTAAAACGGAATGACGTCACAGTAGAATAAACGCAATGCTCGACATGGCGCATTCGTTGAAGTATATTAAATTACAGGTCATAAAAGTGGTACAATAGGTGGTAAAAACGTTTGCTGCCTACGCTTTGCTGCCTTGGGATACAATCTTACCGGAGATTTTATGCGACATTAAATTAAAGATGAGGAGTTCTGTAAAACCTTGTGTTCCTGTGTTGGGTATACAGAAATTTTAATAAAACCAAAAGGCTTAACGTGACCCTGAATATTCTTTGAAAGGAATAAGTAAATTGAATTGATGTTATAAAATAATACTAAAGTAATACATTAATAAACGCATTTTAAAAAGTAATTCTTGGAATTGTACTGAATATGGGCTTCATAATTCCCAATATTAACACTCGAATTATTGAGCTAAAATTTACTAATTAAATTAAACAAAACAGCTGTGATTTTCAGAGATTAAATTTATCAACTGCTCTTAGAATTTGAAATATGCATGATTACAATACTCAAAAATACATTGTAATTATTTAAACTGCCTAGCGAAGACTAGATAAGTTACTATCAAACTGTGCTCTGTATTTATGTGGTACAGAGGTCCGTTCAAAGACTTTAGATTACACAAGTTTTCAAATTTAGTTCGAATTATACATCCCAAATTTAGATTCTTCACAACTTTCCTGACTCAAGAGCATTAATAAATTCAAAGAGAACAAATAACTTGACTTTCAAAATTAGCTCTAACTTAATTGTGGACGAGGGAATAGTATGTAACTTTCGCAAACGTGACGAACATTTTTCTATGCAAAATTAGATTGACGAATGGTGTTCTGCATATTGATGATCCTTCTTTAATATTAGGAATATGTAAAAGGGTTAGTTGTAAATGTACAACATGTTGTTATGTATTACACGTTGTTTGCTGCATAAGCAACTTTTAAGTCAAATATTCTTTAAAACAATGATTGTAGTAGGTAATACTTTACGGCATGTAGCATCTTTAGAATTTTAATATTTTTCTTTTATCACTTCATCGTATCAGTGGTATCATTCTTAGGCTATAAACCGTTAGCTTACGGGTTCGATCGAGTAATACGAAGGAACATATTATTATATAGATTTGTCTGTTTTTTTTAATGAATACAGAAAAGTTGCGCGGTTTTTGTATTTTGCGCTCTATAGAGGGATAGGCCCTATCATGGGACTTTGTTGAACTTGTTACGCCTCTGTCTAATCCTTCAATGATATAGACGTGAACTTACTAGGTTTTTATAACATGTTAGCCTATATCACTGGGCTAGAATGCTAAACATCCTATGTACACTCAGCAGTATAAGTAGGCGAACAAATTCAAAATTTCAAATTGCCTACATACTTTTGTGTTCTTACTAATCTTTTTTTTCTCTTCACAAAAATAAAATAAAAGACATTTACTTTACTTCAAACGAAAAAAAAATGTTTTAGTTTAACTTAACGCGTATATGAAATTTTGATTTTGTTCAGCTACTTATGCTGCTGACTGTACATAAACGGGATATGAAATTGGCATCTACTTCGTGCGGTGGTTAATAGTAAAACTTCTCCAGCCCGAGGCTAGGTTATATTTAGTTCATAAGTAAACAGAACTGAATAACGTGTGAGAATGAGAATATTAAACGAGCAACGATTTTAATAACTTCATAGGTAACAGTTGCATAGTCAAAGGTTTTTAGTATTTGCATAAAGTCAGTCAACTCATTTGTATGTATGTGGGCGTTTTTCATAGTGCCTAAGTTTGAATAAATGTTAAAGTGGGTTTAAATTATTCAGCACTGTGTACAATCACCCGAATTGATGCTAATATCTATCGATAAGTCTATCGCTAGGATATGTCGTTCTCATGCTTAACGTTAGCGTTAACGATCGTAAAAGGCGTCTTGTCTACAGCTGATGGAAGAGGTTGCTCTTCCATGGGCTCTAAGTGTTAACTTAGGGCGGTATTAATAAACCAATCTCACGTTTAAGTAAAACCTCAAGTAGACATTTAATGTATTTAACTATGTAATAAACCGAGCTCAAGCTGTTATTTAAGAGCTTCTTCTTAGCTGACTAAGCGCTGTTATAAACAAAACTTAGCTGACAAAATCCGTCACATATTGCAACTTAAGATGTCATTTGAGTTGATTTTAATATGGGTTTATTAAATAGCAACTATTTTTATTTTATTTTAATTATTTTTGGGAAACTTACAGCTAGTACAATTCATAGTAAATGATACATGCAAAGAAGGCCAATTACAAGTTTCCACTACTAAATTACACAATGCAAAATAAAAAATACTGCGGTCGACAAGCAATTAAATAAAAGTAAGATTATTAGTTCTTGAAAAAATAATTTGCAAGTAGATGCTTCATTTTTATCGAGGAGGTATTAAATAAATCTATATCCATGAGTGACATAACGTTATTGTAAGACCTGCTCGCTCGCAATAGGTAGGAGTTTAGTCTATAGTTTGTTCTTGCTGCTGGCACGTGTAATGTGCAAGGTGTTCGAAGGGAGGCGTACGGCACACGTAGACCAATGCGCTCTAGTAACTATCTTAAGATGCTGACCTTAATTTGACAGTGTTTCCGCTGATATCGCACTTGAGAGCGAAATTGAGAGTCTATTAATAGTATTAATACGACTCTTTGTCTACGTACAAAACTAACTCTGCGGTTCCGTTACTTCTTATAAACTGTTTCGTTTTAGACTTATAGGTGAAATTTGTTATGCAACGTACGAATATTTACTGTGGATTATAATTTAAAAGAAAGAAAAAGAAAAAAGAAGAAAATTTACGTTATTTATAAAGCAATTTGTTAGTAGGGCTTAAAACCAAGCCGTTCCAGAGCGGCATTAATATAAACTATTATTGTAACTCAAATAATAATGTACAGTTAATCTTAAGATTATTTCGCTAGTAAGATAGGGAAATGTATAGTAAGTCATTTGTTGTGTCTCATATTAAAATTTGTGCATGCATTTAAGGGCTTTCGACGGGTCTTCGGAATAATCCATTTTATTCTGTGATTAAGCTTTTATTTTGTGTCGAAAAATAATGATTTGTTGAAGGATTAATTATGTAACTGTAATAATATTATTGTAAATGTGAAAGATAATGAATACGTTTAATTGTTTTTTCTTTCAAAAATAAATATTTGGTCAACTTACCTATCTAAAATAGTATAAACAACACCCCATTCTTACAACATAGCAAATGGTGTATCAACGGCTTTGGTGTTAAATGCTCTAAGATCAACGGTATGATTAAGAAGCAGTAAAATCACCCATTAAATAGAGGTTCAATTTCAATCATTTCTGTAATTTGACATGATATGACAGTAACCGAGCATATCATGCATGCAAAAATGGAATGGCGAATGAGCATAAGTGGGATAATGCTTACCTGCCGACGAACTAAACCAGTCAACTAACTAGTCTAGTTATTCAGCCCTATAACTATATCGCCGCCGAACGCAAGACGATACTTCAATAAGCGGAATTTAATAATGAGTATAAAAACTGAATGACACCCATTAATAGTGTTGTGGACAATGGGCATTAAAATTTTATCGATACCGAACCAAGCGCTTTGTTTTAACGTTAATACGAACTCATTTTGTATCGAGTGGAAAGCTAATTAAGTATTTCTCTATTGTGAACAAATAGTGCAGATGAAAAGCTTTGTTGTGAAATAAATTGTTATTTTAATTAAATTTGTTTTGTATATTGTGCTTGTGAAGTATTTTAACATGTTTAATTCAAAACTATTGTGCACGCCTAGCCTCTAGATTACTATAATTGAAGTTTTTTTTTTTTATTGCATTGAATGACGAGACGAGCATGCCGTTCGCCTGATGGTAAGCTATACGACCACCCATAAACACTAGTAACACCATCCAGCACCTTGAGTTACAAAGTACTGTGTGGCATTCCACTGCGCTCGTCATTCTCAGACATAAGATGTTAAGTCTCATTATGTCCAGTAGTTATACTGGCTACAATGTCCTTCAAACCGAAACACAACAGTGCATGCACACTGTTGCTTGGCGGTAGAAATAGACATTGCGGTGGTACCTACCCAGACGGTCTCTTACATAATGAGAGACCTACCACCAGTAAGAAGTTTTCATATAGGTAGGTATTATTTTATTTATACGTGTATTTTATGTAAAATATTAATATCATAGCACAGAAATAGCACGTAGGATTGGTGCATAATTGCACCTTTGCACTTCTTCGCTTATCGAAATACGTTTGTAACCATCATATGACCTATAAAAATATTATGATCATTGAAAATATGTTGATACAACACTGATACATCCCTAAAATAAAAATCTAATTACGAATATAACCGACCCGTCTTATCAATGAAGCTATCATTTATAGTAATTTATTCCACAACCAGCTTAATACACGCAGAATATAATATTAATTTCATCGATGTTCCATCCCATCACTAGGACGTACGCTCGAGGACGTATTCCGTAAATTACACAGCGCATCGCTCACTCTTACCATACTCCTACAGTTTGCACCTCACGCTCGTTTTGTAAATTTATATGAATCATTATTGGCTTGAATTATAGCTCTGGCACACGGGACTTGGATGCGAGAATCTACATGGGGATTATTCTCTATAACTTTATTATTAGATTACCATTATTGTATGTAACTTGCATAGAATCGGCTTTACTGCTTGGCATAAGGTGCATCTAGATAGAAATATGTGTGCTACGATGCTTGAATAAAGAAATATATTTTGCAAACTGAATAGCAAAACATAAATATTGAGGTACATAATATACAAGAATTCCTCAAAGATCTAACAACGAAGTAGTTAATTACCACGGTCAAAGTTCACTGTTTGATGTAGGCGGTTGAATAGTTCACTTCGGACATCTTGCGTTTAAACTTTATTGGAGACTAGACTTCTACTCGCGGCTCCGCCCGCGTGAATGAGTTTTTCCGGGATAAAAGTCCCGCTTTATATTCCCTGGGATAAACAGTAGCCTATGTTACTCGCTGATAATGTAGCTTTATATTGGTGAAATAATTTTTCAAATCGGTCCAGTAGTTTCGAAGCGTATTCAATGCAAACAAACAAACAATCAAATCTTTCCTCTTTATAATATTAGTATAGATGGAAAAAATCAGAAAAAGGAAACTGAGTATTGTAATGTAGTAGAGTAAAATAGTATATAATAAAAAAAAATGTATTCATTATAAATGACTTACTAAATTATAACTATAGCGTTTATTTTCCAACCGTTGGATAAGAAGTTCTGTACTTCCTTATAGTTCAGTTCTTAACGAGATCATCATGGTTCGTGTAAATCTATACTATTATATAAAGCTGAAGAGTTTGTTTGTTTGTTTGAACGCGCTAATCTCGGGAACTACTAAGCCGATTTGAAAATTATTCACTAATAGGAAGCTACATTACTCCTGAGTGCTATAGGCTACTTTTATCCCGGAAAACTTTTCCACGCGGGCGGAGCCGCGCGCAATGCTAGTATATGATAAATAAAAAGGTAATATTGAATACATTGTGAATGATAAAATGTGTCTGATGTTGTTGCCTCCTCCGATATTTTCTTACTGCAAGATTCTTTAATAAATGATAGTCATATCTATCATGCAACTTTAACACTTCCTAAACTTCTTAAATCATAGGAATAACGCTTCTTATATAGTGATATGGCTATCAATCCAGGAATTTGACTGTAATATTGTTTGCGGATAGACAGACAGTTATACAGTTCTTTAGCTGAGTTTACATTTGACATTATACTTGGATTACACTGCAGTTGTTTAAATCACAATCAATAATTATCTTGGTAGGTTCTTCGTATGCCAAAATAAAATAGCATCTTAAAATACTTTAAGTACCATTTAGGTACGAATCTAATTTTATATGTCTACCTATCCATAAATATTCCTAATGAACAATCACGTGAGCACAAGTCAGTCGTAAAATTATAAAACCCAGCTACAGCATGAAATGGTACCGCCTTTAAATAATGTGTGGATGACGATAATGAAAATATCATTCCTTTTGTGTTAAAGCAACTGGTTATTAAAAAAGTAACTACTAAACGATTAGTTTTGTTTTATACGTCCATTAAATATTTTGTTACTTTACCTCTTTTGGTATAATTGAATATGAAATTTATGTCTCTATAAATATATTCAGGTCCTTCGCTGTAGGTGGGATAAATGAGCAATTTGCTTAATAGCCTGTCTCGCTGTTTATTATTTTACGGTCTTGAACTTACAAGGAGTAATTTTCGTATGCAATTTTGGCTACCTTTATTTCAAAGAAGCGTTTCCATGTTCTGCATTTTTATTGCTCGTACAAGCGTTCATATTAACATCGCTTATTTTGGGATATATTCATTTACATGAATAAATTTGCTTATTATTTCGTATTCGTTACCAGAACGTAATATTCAATTGCCTTCATTGTGTTGTTTAAATACTCACTTTTTTCATATTATCTCTTAGAGCATTTAACACTCAAAGGTTTGTCTGTGTTCCTCATTTACACCATAAATACTCAGAATCATAAAGAGATCAACCCTATATTATTCTCTTTGGCTTAACCATAAACTGACAAACAAAGCTGACAAATATGTATTAATGAATCACCTGAAATCTCAACATGAAAAATCTCTTTACGCTTATTATACTAATTCTGTATTTTCAAGAATTAAGAGCCGACTTTACAAACGCTACGGAACAAAAGAAAATTGCATCAACGCCCCAGCTCGAAAACAATTTCGACAAAATTCCGGCAGAGGTAGAAATTACAACAGCTTTAGTAGAAGATGAAAAATTTGGTGATAATGAACTCCGAAAACTTTTTGTACAAAAATTTCAATCGTATGAAAATAATTTAGAGAAACACAAAAATAAGAACGAGACCCATGAGATGATGCTGCAAAGAAAATCAAGGTTTGCCGCAAATAATACGCATTCTAATAAAAGGATGGAATGTTTGTCGTGTCGTGCAGACGGGGTTTCAACTGCAGATGAGAATTGTTATAAGGGATCTGGGTGAGTATAGAACTTAATTAACTTTTCCGTGTAGAGTTTACGAAATTCTAACCAAGCTACAAACTGTATTAAAAAAAATACACTACCCGTGACTGAAAACGTCGTTTACGTCAGGAAATTTAAAGTGTATTTAACGATAAAGTATTTCTTATCGATCATAATAACTACGTAAATGCTATCAGACTTTGTAGATAAGAGTTTAATCTAAATGTCGGAGTCATTTAGAAGTAAACACTGTTTCTTTCCAAACTTTGTCTAATAAATCCATCTCTGTCTGTCAACTTGCTGACTCCGTTGCATGACGCATGGAAGTAAAAAGCGAAAGTTATTTCAATCGAGTTTGCTAAGCAGAAAACTTAGCTATTATCTAGCAGGAATAAATGCATAATCCATTTCTGTTTCACAGAATTCCGTCACAAAATTGTTCAGATGCCGAACAATGTTATACTGAACTTCACCCTTTATACATAAAAAGGGGTTGCATATTACCTGGCAGCCTAAACAGAACGTTTATATGCAAATGTCCCCTATGTAACGACAAACCTTCATACGACTCCGTCTATTACGAATTTACTAAACTCAGCGATTGGGAGTACGATAACGAACGCCTTCAGAAACCTGTGGTAGGAATAGACCTCATTTGCAAAGTTTGCGAAACCAAAAGAACGAATAAACATGCCGATAATGTTTGTAAAGGCGGTCAGGGGTATGTATCTTTATTAAAACGAATTTTTTCTTGCTATAACATAAATATCACTATGGTATTTTACTATGGTTTAGATATTGAACTTTTTTTTTATTTATCAATGTCATTCTGGGCAATAGTTCTATACTGTGTTCTCAGGGATCCAACCTTTAGGTATAAAAAAAAAAACTAACTGAATTACACCATTGTCAGTTTACTAAATCTGTGTTCTTACTCAAATTTAAAATTCCAGTGCAGACTACATGGTTTGCAGTCATGAGGAACTGTGCTTCATAAATATAAATGAACAAATTGACTCGGTAACAAGAGGATGCATATCAAAACCAGTATATAACTCATACTATCATTTTTGCAATACATTAAAGTGCAACAACGAGGCTTATCCGAGTCCTATACAGAGAAAACCAAGAGAACTATTAATGGGACTTACGCCCTTGCCAAGTAGACTTTCATCAAGTGATGTTGCTAAAATATGGCATGCAATAATTCTCTTTGAAATATTTTTTATGTACATTTATAAACGTCTTACATACTGCCATTTTTAGAAAAAGTTTATCTGCGTTTTATAGATTATAATCTTTATGATAGATTCGATGACAGAATGCATTTTGATTGAAGTTTACTGACAACGTGCAAAATGAGATTTTTTCAAGGGATTTTATTTTACTTGCTCATTATACACGTGAACTCTGAAGAAACTACTGAAAAAAGTAAGATATTATTACCTTCTTTTAGAACGCAAGTAGAAGAAATAGAAGAATCTGCTATAGATACAACTCGCAAAGACGATGCTCGTAGCGACTTAGTAGCAGTTCTAGTTAAAAATGTTAAGAAAATATTCAGTGATCTATCTGATACAGAATCGGCAGGTTCAGACGATATTGAATCTCCAGGTTTAGAATTTAGACCAAGCAATAAATCAATTGATGAAGATAATTTTAGTATTAGCCATACCATTACAACTGATATGACAATATTTGAAAATTTATCTCTTCCTGCTTTATCAGATAAACGCGGTATACAAAAGGCATCGGTGGAACATATTGATGAAAACAAAGGCAAAGATGAATTGTTACACCTGACAAAAGACTTAATGTATCATGAGAAATCTTGTGACAGGGAAGATGACGTTAGTTTTGCTGCAGGCGGTAACAACGAAATAAATATAACTCGAAGTGATACTGAAGTTTCTGAGTCACGGCGTTCGTGCATATTTTGTGATAACGTACAAATCGAGGACTGCTTTGATCCGAAAAATAAATTGTGAGTATATAAAATATGATGTTATGACATAAGTTAATGTAGTATACAGAAAACTAGGGGCCTGTTTCACAGGCTTCAGTAGGCTCAACTGATTTTATTTAACATCTAACTAAATTTCAAAACTTCTGCTATTGTTAACCCAGATATAAAAAAGCCTTACAGTATAATTTATGTGAAGATGGTTTTCTTGTGTCATAATTTAATTTGCAGGATCCCGTCGATCATGTGCGAACGCGAAGAAGATCTGTGCTATTCCCAACACACGCCTTTTGGGATCATCGACAGAGGATGTTTCAACGTAAATCACAATCTCACCACCTACGTTTGTTCCTGCAATCTTTGTAACTACATATCCATTTCTGAAATGCCATACATTTTCTCTAACAAGGGAGATTGGGTCGATAATGTTGTTGAGCTCTCACGTACACGGCATTTTAGAAAATCTGTGTTTAAAGACATGAATTGCTTGAGATGCGAAGTTAACGTGACCACCAAAAGAGGCGATATGCTCGATAGTGCAAATTGCTTGGAAGGAAACGTGTAAGACTTGTTTTGATTTTTTTGCTGCTAATTTGCTACACCAGCGATCGTGTTATGTTTTTGTATTCGTCTTTTTAGCTCTATTTTAAAATGGTGTTAAAACTGCATCTCGTCGAGAATTATTAAGATATTTTCAAATGCGTTTATCATGGATAGTAAAATATTAATTTTGGAATTTATGTTGGTTAACTTTATAAGTTATCAAATAATGCTTTGAATATCCTTCCATTTAAAACATATTGAAACTCTAAATGTAGCTAGTGTAATTTGAATTGTTGAATTTATAGATTAAGAATCGTTTTTTTTTTAATAGTCAGTCATTATTCTAAGTGTACAATTTAGAATTCATTTTTGGCTGAGATCGAATGAAAAAGTAATATTATCATTTGGAAACAGTGTGTTGATGATTATAAATAGTCAGTGCAATGCAATGCAATGCAATCAGCCCTGTATTATATACTGCCCACTGCTGAGCACGGGCCTCCTCTACTACTGAGAGGGGCTAGGCCTTAGTCCACCACGCTGGCCTAGTGCGGGTTGGCAAATAGTCAGTACATAATATTATTATTTATACCTCACGTTGAGTTTTATGAACTAACTAGCATTGCGCGGGGCTCCGCCCGCGTGGAAATATTTTTCCGGGATAAAAAGTAGCCTATAGCACTCAGGAGTAATGTAGCTTCCTATTAGTGAAAGAATTATGAAAATCATGAAAAAAATGAATTTAATATATTTGTAACACATATTATTATAAATAAATTTTATTTTCCTGCACCTAATTCTCTATGTAACTTTAACTATGCCAAATCTCACACTCCTCCATGGTGCAATGTGCTTAAAAACGTGTACAAAGTTTTAACTTCATGTACCAATACGTAGATGAGTGTATGAATCATATTATATCCGTTTAAAAATATAGGCATATAGATAGCCCACGTCCTAAATTAGTACATAGCTTACTTTTATCCAGGAGAATGAAAGCGGATTTTTTTCGTCACAATTACTTTCACACGGGCGGATCCACGAACAAAAGCTTGTTACATTATGTCAGCTTCAATGCCTTCAACGCCTTGGGTTCAGTCCTTGAGTCTTGATAAATGTTTATATGTAATTGCACACATTTTGGATCCTGAAATATACGACACAATTCTATGTAGGATCAGGTGTATATGTGTGATTGATTTTCGGTAAGATTAAGATCCAAATTCACGATTCATAATAATACATATTTTGGGTGCATGCCTTTGGGTTTAGAACCTGCGGACATTTGTCTCGGCAGTCCGTTCCACTCCCAACTAGGCTATCGCCGCTATAAATGTGAAAAACATAATTAAAAATGAAGGTAGATATTGCAATTTTTCGGAAAACCAACACCTCAGTCCGCCCCGTGACCATGAAGGCTGTAAAGTCTTCGAAACGTGGGGACAAAGTGTAAATTAAAAACCGCGATAAAATCCGTAAAGTAGTTTTATTGCAACAAAAACATGTATCGGAATGATGTCGTATGTCGATACATATCCGATCGATAAGTTTATATTATATGTCCCACGTATTTTTTGTTACTCTTAGCATTAACGATTGTAGAAAAGCGCCAAATGATATTTCAAAACCGTAGATATGACGCCCCCTTGAAGGCTGGACGGTAGTAATAAGTCACTTTCTCCGCGAAAAAAACCAAAAAAAAAGATGTGATATTAGCAATCGCAATCTGAAGACTTGAAGACCAAATTGGGATAGTTTTATACACTACACTTAAATGACAAATACTAGCTGTCTTTATTGTTCATACTGGGTTAAATACGTCAACTCTTTCATATACGTAACGTCAAGAATGTGCGTGCGCAACACTATTTTCGTTTAATTTGTTAGGGCATGGCTATCTATACTTTTTTTAAATTATTGGGCCACCCCGCGTGTGAATCCCTTTCGATTTTTTTTCATTTAGTTACAAATATTTTTTGCCTATTTCAGTGGTGCGTTACCAGTACAGCAATGCGAAGAAGACGAAATTTGTGCAGTCAGAGCTATTAAAAACACTGGGTTTATGTGGAGGGGTTGCGTCAAGGCCCCTCTCTATAACTATTGGTGGGCCCTTTGCGACTCCGACCTTTGTAACTACGATGCCCTTATTTCTATCTATGACTTTATGTAAAACTTTTTTTTTAATCGACTTTAATAAATGATTTCAAATAATTAACTTTTCTATAGTTCAATAAAGTTTTCAGTGAAATATTTCATTCAAGCTTCATGGTTTTTTCATGATTTATAAAAGCTTGCGGCCCTTTGGGAGTAGCTTTTGTTTTCACGATTCAAATACAAAGAAGGCTTTTAGTGCATTTTATCCAACTTCATGCAGGTTGGTAACGATGGAATTGTATTGATATTAAAAGAAACTCTTTGATTTAGAAAATTACTGAATAAATAACATCCATGTCTTGTATTTTTTTTATTCAATGGACGACGACACTATGTCAACTATTTTGTATTAAAAAAACTCCAATATTTTAATTATTTACTCACAATTAAAAATCAAGCATCTCCAACCACCAAAAACCTATTATCAAAGAAAATTTCTTGGCCGCGCATAAAGCCTAGAGTTCAACGTTGTTCCTGTAATCTAATTGAATTTCACGGTCGTGGATGAAGCCTTTGAAGGATTCCATCTGGCGGAAACTCGTGGGCAGGAATACACGAAAACTCTGGGTCGCTGATCTGGAATCTTCGACAGATGTATTCCTGATGGATTTTACGATTCAATGCATCATATCTGAAGTATAAAAAGTGGAATGCAAGACTATCAAAGGATTTTAATATTTTTTAAGTATTGAAATTCCGATGTTCTGAATGAAGGGCAGGTCATGATCCTACCGAAGAGAATGGATTAAAGAAAATCGTCGAATCGAAAATAGTATGTCGAAATCGTGCAATATGGAATTCCATAGATGCTTTTTTTTTTTTTTTTTTTTTTGTTTTCGCGGAGAAAGTGACTTATTACTACCGCCCAGCCTTCAAGGGGGGCGACTGAGCGGTTATGTTGGGTTCACCGTGCCTTACGTCCCGGCGTTGAGCCACCCGGAGAGATGTAACCATCGGGCGACCGCCGGGCCGAGTCCCTAACCTATGTATAACGCACGGCATACCAACCAAAACTCCGCGGTGGCCATCTTCGGCGCATTAGGGACGGCTGCGGGCTTCCTCTGACGGGAGTGTCTAAGTTGTCGTCCGCAGCCGCCTCTGCGCATTGCCGCCTAGTGCGGCCCGTCTCCTGTTGTGGGGGGGCTCAGGAGCCCCCACGCACCGAAGGACGCCCTCGGCGTCAATGGCAGCGTGAGGCCTACCAGCCACGCTGCCGTCCATCACAGGGATCGCTACAATGTGCTAATAGAACACAAAAGTGAAAGACGGACAGCCCCCTGCCGCCCGCCTGCGACCCCCGGTGGCCCCTATTAGTCGCCTTTTACGACAGGCAGGGGATACCGTGGTAGAATTCTCCAAACGCCCCCAATCCACAGGGCGGAAGACGCCGGTCAGTCGTCCACCCGGCGCCTCCTACGTCTCGTCTGGCGGCGGGAGGGATCTCCGCGCCTCCGATCCCTCTCGGCACTCTCCTTCCGCGAGAGGACCACCTCACAGAAGTGTGCCACCGCACGCCAGGACCTCCGGCTGTCGACCATGGAAGCGACCACGGCCGGCAGCGAGAGGTCTCCTCCGACGACTGCTCTGAGAGCGCTGCGCTCCTCATCCCAGGCTGGGCAAAACTCTAACGTATGCTGGGCCGTATCCAGCGGGCAGTTGTCACAGTGGTGACACACGGCCGACACCTCCTTCCGCACTACCCGCCACAAGAACTCACCGAAGCAGCCATGCCCGGTGAGCACCTGCGACAGGCGAAACGTTGCCGCACCGTGGCGCCTGTCCAGCCATTCGGCAAAGACAGGACGCACTGCCGCGACGACCCTGAGCCCCGCTGTCGGGGCCTCCAGCCTGAGACGCCACTCCTCCACGGCGGCTCGCCGTAGGGAGGCCCTCATGGCCTCCACCTCCTTCAGGGCCGGATGTTGCCCGCGACTGGACGCCTCCTCCCGCCAATGAAAGACATCGGAGAGGGATTTGGCGTCCAGATCCCAGGGCAGGAATCCGGCCAACAAACAAGCCGCCTCGAAAGAGACCGTGCGGTACGCCCTGATCGCCCGCTGCGCCAAAGCTCTCTGCGGAGTGCGCAGGAGGGCGATGCAGGGGCGGTTCAGGGAGTCAGCCCAAACGGGGCTGCCATAGAGGGCCATGGACCGCACGACTCCGTGATATAATCTCCGGCAAAGGATGCCAGGACCTTCCAGGTTGGGCAGCAGGCTGGAAAGAGCGCCCGCTGCCCGAGACAGTTTCGTCCCCAGTTTCTTGAAATGGGCGCGGAATTTCCATCGGCTATCTAAGACTAAGCCTAGATATTTCATATCTTTGCCGATGGGAATCCGCACCCCCTCAACCACGATGTGGGCACCGGCCGGTGGCCCTCTCCGAGGCCCGTGGAAACAAATGGCCTCGGTTTTCTCGAGGGCCACCTTTAAACCCAACCGTCGAATCCGACTTACTACTTGGCCGGTGCCCACCGCCGCCAAGGTGGCGGCGTCCCGAAACGTCCTGGCGGTCGCTGTGACCAATGTGTCGTCGGCGTAGCACGTCACGCCGACGTCCCAGAGATTTGCACCACGGAGCACCCAGTCGTATCCGATGTTCCACAGGAGAGGGCCCAAAACCGAGCCCTGTGGAACACCGCACGACATCGCTCTTCGGTGCCACCCGTCGACGCCCGGATACACAACGTCCCTGTCAGACAGGTACGCGTGCACCAGACGCCGAAGATAGGGCGGCACCACGTGGTACCGCAGTGCCTCGTGAATGCAGGGCCAAGGCAGCGTGTTGAACGCGTTGGAGATGTCCAAGGACACCGCGACAACTATTCCGCCTCCGGCCACTGCATCCTCCGCCTGTTCCTTCACCCGCAGAATCGCGTGGACGGTGGAACGTCCCCTCCTAAAGGAATTCCATAGATGCTGTCTGGTCCTATGACATCTAGATGTCATAGGTATGGATCTTTTCCAGCCAGAGCAGTAACCAGTAGGTAAATAATATCAACATTGTTGTTTAACTTGAACGTGGATGTTAAATTGTTTATTCTTTAAAAATCTTCAAAAGACGTTTCAATATGTGTCTAAATGCTATATCTTGATTTTTTTGTAAACCTAAAAAAACTATTTCCTCATTTATAGCAATTTATTGAGCTAAAAATTCTCAGAAAACTTTTAATACAACGTATCGTCGTATAACAGTGTAAAATCCCTCGTGGCTTGTAGTTTTCTTTCGTTACTCCGTTCCCCGGAGGAATACTTGCTGCATTCTCTCGACGAGCCTGCGTTTTGTATTTTTAATATTTTAAAAAGAGCTCATAAACTGTTCGGTTATATATATATGCAAATAGGGTTCAAATTTGTACATCTTGAACGTATACGATTTTCTTCTTGTGACTATTTAGGCAGTCCTCATTTAATTGCGTACTGTTCTGGACTGCCTCGGTGGCGTAGTTGTATTACGGTACGACTGTAATGCTGAGGGTTCGATCCCCGAGTCGGGCAAAGTGATATTGGGTTTTTCTATTCAGTATCAGCCTGAAGTCTAGAATTTGTGCCAGATGTGGCGATAGGCTCGCCCCCTATCACATCATGGGACGGAATACGCACGGCGAAAAGTGGATGCACTAGTTGCGCCTCTGCCTACTCCTTCGGGGATAAAAGTCGTGAGTATGTATGTATGTAATTCTGGATTTATGATATGTAAATAACAATATAATGGTTTTATGAAGAACATATTAAAGCTTGATTTATTAAATATTTTAATGTTTAATTTATTTTTAGTAACTGTTTTTACAAACCAAAGTGTAACAATACTCGACATAATAAAGGTAATAAATAATAATAATATAAACAAAATCAATCCGATGTCACGTGTATTGCATGAAACAGAACGCATAAGACTTCGCCACTCAAAACTTTTGTAGATTTCACTCGAGATGAATTTTCTATCAACTTCATATAAACTAACAGGCCTAGAGCGATATCAGAACTGCCAACTGCCAACGTCTACCTTTCTTTACCTGGCTCGATGCCCATTCAAAAGGTTCTTGGATCGTCGCCAAAAAGATTGAGTTCTTAAACCTTGACCCCAAAGAAAACATTAGAGTGTTTTAGAGAAAAATTGTTTCAATAGATATACCAAGACAGTTTTGATTTATAAAGTGTGGGGTGGGAGGATAGTCTCGAAAAAATAATGTATGCATACTGAACACTGCATCCATCAACATTCATGATAAATTGGGGTATCCGATAAAAGAGCTGGAGGCTCATTTTGTGTGTGAGATATTCATGAAATAAAATGACCAGTGTAAAAATAGCGCGCCTTTACGGCTTGCTAGTATAAATTTGTATTGTGATTATAGAGGCAAAGGCTTTATAAGACGCAAACTGGTGTATTAACAATGGAAAAAAGGTTATAAGTGCTACGGGAGATAGTGTTATTAAAAGTACGGAAGTATGAATGCATAGATTTTAATTTATAAGCATGTTTTTTTAAATCCGACTAATATTATAAACGCGAAAGTTTGTAAGAATGTGTGGATGTATGGATGTATGTTTGTTACTATTTCACGCAAAAACTGCAAAACGAATTTCGATGAAATTTGGCACACGGGTAGTTCATGGACTGAATTAACACATAGGCTACTTTTTATCCCGGGAAAACATAAAGCGGTACTTTTATCCCGGAAAAACTTTTTCACGCGGGCGGAGCCGGGAGCAATAGCTAGTCATAAATAAGTTGCAAATTGGTTCAATATCACTATGTTTATTACTGAACATATAATTGGTTCAATATATAAAGGATTACTATTTTGAAGCTTCTATCTAGGTATAAAAATCTCTCCGCGAGCCTAGCCGTCTGTTTTTATTTTTAACAGTATCCACGCGCAACTATTAATACATAACTCACTCACGTGCAAGAATTTAAAAATAATTATGTTTAACAGTGAAAACGAGTTCGGATAGTTATTTTCATATCTCAAGAAGAATACGCTTGTCTTCTCACAGTTGCCTGCCACTAAATTACCACAAGTAATGGCAGTAATCCTGTTTCGGTTTGTTCAACACCAGTCAAAACTAAACAAAAAGCAGATAATCACATCTCAAAGTCGACGCGATCATTGCTCGCCCTTACCAAGGTTTATAATAACAGTGTTTCGAGTCGGAACGGATAAAATGGTAATGAGCGGTGTAGCAAACATGGAAGGTAGCGAAGGCGCGCTAGTGAGGTGCCCTGAGGCATTCCGACCATTTCTTTCAACACTCACTGTGCTGTGTGTTTAATGTGCAACTAACGCTCGCTATCAAAGGCGTCTTAGTGAGCTTGAAAGGATTTAAGATTCGCAATCCTGTTGCCGTAAACGAGATAGCCATTTAGCCAAGGGCGAACGCTTAGCTGGCTTTTTGTTTAGCTAGTAAACTGCATTTATAAAGCTTCGGGTGAAACAAAAATTACGCCAAACTAAGATTGTATGGGAAATGTGGGCTACAGTTTGTTATTTGTTTAAATATTTTATGTAAGTACCTACCTACATAGAGTTTTATTTACCCTTATAAAGAGTATATGCCATCAGTTACATAAAGAAGAGGTTATGTAGTTATTGGACTTTTATGCCTATAATGAATCTTTAATAAAGTTTAGAATGATAATCATGAATTTGTACTCAAAATTTTTCCTAGTTTGGTAACTAGTTAGTAAATTATAGTTAAACTAGCTATTAAATATTGCAGGCTCCATGAATTAATAAATAATAGTATAAAAATAAACATTTTATAAAAGAAGCTACTTTTGAGCAGAGGCCTACACTGAAATTTTAGTAGAGTTTAGGCACTATGAAATAATGCTGTGGAAAATTAAATAATTATAATATCATGTACTACAGTTCAATAAAATCAACTTTGACTTCGATAAATTGTATCGTTAATGGTGTAAATTCAACCAGTGAGCAGCCGAGAAGCTTACTACGGAAAAACGTAAAAGAAACTAACGAGTGTCGAGCGATTCTTGCCTGCCATCAATAAATAGCGATTTGCTCTCCAATTTAGCTTTAGCACTGAAAAATTAAACGATGTATCTTAGCGATTCAAACTGCATGTCGACTGCATTTACAAATGAGTAAAGGCTTAAAATAACGGTCCAAGACGATTGATGTTTGTATTTGTGGTCGCCAATTTGCTGAGAGTTTCAATTAATAAAAGTTATGAGGACTTCAGCGTCCGTGATTTATAGAGTTCATTTAATTCGAACGTATATATTCCAATTGATGAGATGACTGCATTGTCGTCGCTTTAATAAAGGCTAATTCATTCTTTCATTAGTGATTGGCGTTGCAAATTTCTTAGTGAGAGGATTTTTCAATAGTGCCTTTATCATGCATTATTATGATTTATTTTTGACTGATTCTTTCACGTAAGCCTAAAATCATCTTATTGATTTATTTTGATGATTTTTTTTATCGCCTTTATATCGGGTTCTTTGTCCGCCCAAATTATTACTCATACACGTTTGAATACGGTTTCTGAACTCATCTTTGAATGTCAGAAGGTACATAATTAACTCGTACATCTAAATACCGCGTAGGCATAATTATAATCTCGTTAAGGTGAACCCTGACCATTTTGTAAGCCAAAATGGAATTGTTTCACCAACTATCTAATAACGAATGTTTGAAATTTCAACCAAAGTAGGACAAAGTAAGTAGCCGACGTTATGCTAATGTTTTGAACATTTCAATAGTTTCAAAGAACCGAAGTATACAACATAAAGGAATGATGAAACGTACGATCAATATCGGGCGTAATTAAAACGATATTTAAACAATCTCGCGGTAGTATCAGGAATGCGCCTCTGTGACAGTAACATATTGCTGACATAAAATCTGGAGATTTGGGTAGATATCAGTTCTCAAATGGTTTCCGCTCGGGGACCCACGATCCTTCGGTCAACAGGAACGTGGAAAAAATTATACCGAGAATTCAGATCAATCATTAATAAATTTGAATAGTTTCTGATTTCCCAGCGTGATAAGTTATTTCGAGTGTAAATTGAATATCTTTTGAAAATTCTTAAGAAATAAATAACACCTATTTTTATTACTAAGCTTAATTTATAAGAAAGTTGACTAACCCTATGATGGAGGAGCGTCGTAGTTGCGAAACCTGCAACAGGAAAACATAATGTAATTCCATTACTACCGCGCTAAGCTCAAAAGCCCTCTCAAAAAATATCGTAAACTTGATTTTTATGGCATATCTGATGCCATAAAAATGAAGTTTAAAAAATGTACAATATAGCCAAAAAGCAGTAAATTTTTAAAACACGTATACCCTTAAGAAAAAGTTCCCTATCTCAGTTTTACTTCAAATCACTAAAACCATATTTATAAAACAATTTTCTCGAAACTAGCGATCCCTGACAGACCGCTTTTGCCTTAACACGGCAGTGTTGCACAATTAAAATTGCATTGGGATATGTTTATCTATGACTGTTATTATTCACTATTTCGTATTTGTATTGCATATGCGGTATGACTGCTAAGGTCGCGGGTTCGATGCACAGGTCGGGTAAAGAGATATAAGACTTTCGGCTTAGTATCAGCCCGGAGTCTTTAATTGTGCCCGGCAAACGGTAAAGCTCGGGACCTATTGAAATAGAGAGCGGGATGCACAAAAAGACTGCTGGATATTGTTGGTGAAGAAAACTAATAGGCACAGCGTTTACAATATTTATTGTATTCTCCATCAACATCAAGAGTGTTCTGTTTAAAACATTATACCTCGCCACGTCACCTTAAGATTCAAAAACATTCTATATCATAAAATATCAAATACAGCCAGTATTAATTAAATATAAGATTATAAATATTGTATAATGAGGTAGGAGTTATTTATAAGACGTGCTGGTAACAGAAGACAGAGCCTTGTAGCTTGTAATTGTAAATCAATTATTATATAATTAAATAAACAGATCTTATTTATATGACGTGTTGGAAGCGGAAACCGAACGTTGTAACACTATTACATGGACTAGATAGCGAAATATGATACGACTCTACCTACTCCTAAAAACGGAATAACATGTTGCTATGTATACAATTTTACGGTACTTCCACTGTACTAAAGTAATGACCCCGAGAATGTATGAATCCGTGAAAGGTGTAAATCGACGAGCGCACCGCTTTCAAAGACAAATTTTATCTTAACATCATCAACAGATAAGATTGGTGGGTTTTACGACTGGCACAGAATAACATGTGTCAATACATTAAGTTTGATAGATTTTTTTTGTAATGTAACTGTTTTTATGGCGTCGAAGCCGTGTTCTATAGATATTAAATTTTATATCAATGTATATGTATGTAAAAAGGACAATGAAAGTGAAATATTTTCATATTATGAGCTTTATATGTTACTTTTGACTGCCTCTGTGGTGTAGTTGTATTACGGTACGACTGCAATGCTGAGGGCTCGGGGTCGATCGGGCAAAGTGATATTGGGTTTTTATATTCAGTATCAGCCCGGAGTCTGGAATTTGTGCCCGATATAGCGATAGGCCCCCTATTATATCATGGGACGGAATACGCATGGCGAAAAGTGGGTGCACTAGTTGCGCCTCTGCCTATCCCTTCGGGGATAAAAAGGTTCAACTGCAGCTTATTTGCCAAAGTTTCGTTGCGTTACGTTATGTTTTTACATTTATTATGCACTTATATACAGCAAATAGTTTAGTTATTATGATTTTTTGTTGAAATCTAAACTTTAAATGAGTCTACTAAAAATTGTGCTTATTTTCGCATTGATGTGACTGCCTTTCACAAGTCGAATTATGTAGTTATATTTATATATTATATTACACATTTACATAATTTTTGAATAATTAATGAAAATACTTATGACCATTACTTGGCCAGTTTGAAAAATTTAGGTCAAAAACTTAATACCAATTTACTTTTAAAGAAAGAATAAGCACACATTCCATCCAAATATAAAATTAATTTTGTATATTCGAAATGCGTAAGCGGAATGAAGTTCTATGAAGTTTGCGAAGCATCTCAGCTATTTTAATATGAGGAGCCAAGAGTTTTTATTTTCACCACAATTTTTACATGTTGCGTCCGACCATGTTTATATTGCAGAAATATCTCGTTGCTCGTGTTTACTGCAAAAAACCGCATCGGCATAATATCCAAGTGAAATTCACTTAAATTTTATAATTCGAAATGCATATTCGAAATTTTATATTTTTATTAACTTCATATTTAACTTATTTTTTGGCGCGTTGTAAATTTTAAGAAATATAAAATGTTTTTCATTTATTTAGTAAACAATTAAAGTCGTTTCAGTATTTAGTTGTCTACAAAATTATTCCTTACGACTACTCACAGGTACTTTAACTATTAGGTACTAAGATACTCTTAACCCCTAATACAGGAACATTGATCTCGATGAAACAAATGGGTGCTAATTGATTGCCTGAAGCTTACCTTACGGTGTTCGCGGCGATCTGTCATTATTTCAATGAACCATCATCAAAATGTTGTGACTCACTCCATCGCAGATAGGGGTCATCGCGATCTCCGAACGCTATTGAAGTGTTGCGCCTATTGTTTTCAATGGCAGAGCTATCAATCACTGTATACAGTTAGACAATACTAAAAAGAATCTCTAACACGAAGAACATAATACGATTCACGGATCATCTTAAATTAGCTGTACGTAGAAGGGTTGCCTTACGCATTGTAATTTCTCTAAGCCTATTAGGATATATAGGTTGTAATATCCGTATGTAAATGCATTCTCGCTGTGGATGGCTTGAAGATTATTGTGTTAGCAAGCAATGAAAATTTGTATCAGCATAATGTGTGAGGTATTTTCTCACGGCTTATATTGATTCGTATTGAAGCTTACAGTCACTTAGAGATATAGGAATGATTTACAACAAATATAACTCAGCGTTAGATAGTAATATCAATACTATAAAATTGATGTTATTAATTTGAACTATGCCCTAATGATGGATTTTGGGACTCTTATGTTTACGCATACTTACGCTTTTTATTCCCGAAGGGGTAGGCAGAGGCACACTAGTGCACTCACTTTTCGCCGTGCGTATTTCGTCCCATGATGTGATAGGTGGCGAGCCTATCGCCATATCGGGCACGAATTCCCGACTCCGGGCTGATACTGAATAGAAAAATTCAATATCACTTTGCCCGACCCGGGGATCGAACCCGAGACCGCAGCATTGCAGTCGTATTACAACTACGCCACCGAGACAGTCCTATGTTTAATGGTCTTGAAGTTCCCCGAATGTTTCATGTATAAATTTATTTCCTTAATCTGACGTCTAGTATGTTTTTGTTTTAACTTAATTTTTTTTTTTTTTTTTTTTTTTTTTATCCTTTGTTGTAAGAACTAGGTTCTTAGCAATAAATTACAATCTAGTCTATAAGACTAATAAGCAATATTATTCTAACTTAATTTTCTAGGTGATAAGTTTACTACAACTAAGAATAATGATCTAGGCACTTTCTTAGAGTCTGATAACATAAAAAACACCTTGTTCGTGTGTTATATATACTTAGCACTGATACTATTATTTGTTCGCTGTAATTATGCACTACACTTTACTACACTAGTTCGAAAGGTTTAGTTCTTTTTAGTCTTCGCACAAGGTTCGTGTTATCGAGTAGCTTGAATGCCTCAATGTTCACATGTTGTCGAAGTCTACATTCGTGAGCTTTCGCAAACTTTTTGATGACTTCCGTGACGGATTCCATTTTAAGATCACGATGGAGGTCGTCATTTCTTATATACCAGGGAGCGCTGACAATATCTCTCAGGACTTTATTTTGGAACTGTTGGATTATTTTAACATTGCTCGATTTGGTACAGCCCCAAAGTTGGATTCCATACGTCCAAATTGGCATAAGAATTTGCTTATATAGTAATAATTTATTATGTATTGATAAACAAGACTTTCTTCCCAGTAACCAATACATATTTTTATATCGTATATTAAGTTCTTGTCTCTTCTTTTTGACGTGAGCTTTCCATCGCAGCTTAGCGTCAAGTGTTATGCCAAGGTACTTGGCAGTGTTTGCATATGGGACCTTTAAACCGTTTATATGTACTGGATGATAATTTTGGCCTTTGTTCGTGAAATCGACATGAATTGATTTTGTTTCATTTAATTTAATTTTCCATTTTTGTGTCCAGTCATAAATTTTATTTAGGGCACCTTGTAGTTTTTCTGCTGCTTCCTTATGATTTGATCCAGTAGCCATAATGGCAGTATCATCTGCAAAGGTTGCAATAGTATTATTATCGGGTTCTGGTATATCACTTGTGTATAATAGGTATAAAGTGGGACCTAGGACGCTTCCTTGCGGGACCCCAGCTTTAATTATTTTAATCTCGGAATATTCATCCTCTTGCTTAACTCTAAACATCCTGTTTGTAATGTACGATTTTAGTATGTCCGAAAAATCTGATGGCAGCATTTGTCTGAGTTTTTGTATCAGACCCTCATGCCAAACTTTGTCAAAAGCTTGGGCAACGTCTAAAAACACGGTCGCGCAAACTTTTTTTTCTTCGAGAGCTTTTTCTATCCTGGTAGTTATTCTATGTACCTGGTCTATAGTAGAGTGTTGTTCTCTAAAGCCAAATTGATGGTTTGGTATAAGGTTATTCTTACAGATAATATATTTTAAGCGCTTCAGTAAAAGCTTCTCAAAAAGTTTTGATAATATAGGTAAGAGAGATATCTATATGATGATGCTTCATGGGGTGGTTTCCCTGGTTTTGGGATCATAATGACTTCAGCAACCTTCCATGCTTCCGGTACATACTTTAACAAAAATGAGGCATTTATTAGTTTCGTTAGTTTTATTATCGCTTTGCGTGGAAGGTGTTTTAAGATTTCTCCTGTTATGAGGTCATAACCAGGCGACTTCTTTGAACTAATACTGTTATGGATTATTCCAGAAACTTCTTTAGGGGTCACAAGCTTGATTCCTTGGTTATGTGAGGAAATTGTGCACTCAAAAATTGGATGTTCCGCTGTTGCTTTATTTTCTTTGAAAGTTTCTTCTAAATATTGTGCGAACCTTGAAGCTTTGTGCTCATTGCTTATGGCCCATTTTCCGTTCCCATCTAGGATAGGCGGAATTTGAGTGTTCGGTCTTTTAAAGTTTTTAGTAACTTTCCATAGGGAGTAATCCGTGGTGTGGTCCTCGGTTAACTGGCGCAGGTCATTGTTCAGACATTCATCTTGAAAGTTTCGGATTTTCCTACTGAGCTTTTTAGTCAATTTATTCAGCAGAGATTTATCTGGTGGAAACCTTGTTTGTTGCCATCTCTGTCTTTGTTTTCTTTTCTCCGATAGCAGATTTACGATCTCTTTAGGATATACGTTGCCCTTAAATTTTCTTTTTATTTGCGGAGTGTTATTCCACGCGCTTTGCTGTATGTCGACAATAAATTTATTGACTTCACAATCAAGATGAGCTTGAGTGATTAGTGGGACTTTTAAGTCTATTAAACTATCTAAATCTAGGGCAAAGCTTTCCCAATCTGTGTACTTATTAACTAGAGTCACTTGACTTTCCCGCAGTAATATTTTATGGCTTAATTTTAATATTATCGGAGAATGATCTGAGTTCATGTGAAAGCCTTCTTCCATACTAACATAATTTCTCGATATGTTTTTGCAGACAAAGAAATCTATAAGGTCGGGCACTTTTTGGGTGTCTGTAGGCCAATACGTTGGTTTTCCAGTGCTCATAACCTCACAGTGAGCTTCTTTTACTGCGTTATAAAGTTGTCTCCCTTTAGTTGTCGTTAGCCTGGATCCCCAGTGCGTATGCTTAGCGTTAAAGTCGCCACCTAAAATGAATGTCTGTCCCAGGATTTGAAAGAGATTTTCATATTGTTTTTTCTCTATTGTGTACCTGGGGGGACAATATATGGCTGCTATTGTTACATGGCAGTGTTTGGTCTTAACATATACTGCTACAGATTGCAGGTCTTGCTCTTCATGTTTACTCTGTTCACAGTGCTGGATATTTTCTTTGATTATAACTGCACTACCTCCTTTGGCTGTGTTGTCAGGGTGGAGCGAACTATACAGTTTATAACCTTTAAATTTTAAAAAGGAATGTTTAGTGAAATGTGTTTCGGATATCAAACACACATCTATATTTTCTGTATCTAGGACTGCCTGCAGCTCATGCTTATGCTGAGTGAGCCCATTAGCGTTCCAAGCCATTATTTTAAGCATATTATGCATCGTTGGTTTGCTTAAGGACACCTGTCTTGGTGTTAGATTCCAATGTCTGTAGTCTCTTATCAAAAGAATATATATAATTTAGAATCTTGTTGATCTTCTCGTCAAGATCTAATGGTTGTACACTCGTATTTTTTTTTGCCACTTGTGCATAAGAATTGTTTTGAGCTAATGTCACAGTATTACGTGATAGCTCTACATTTGGTTTTAGAGGCCCATTTTCTGTTTTTTTAGTGCCAGAAATCGGCTGTGATTTTGGTGCTGATCCAACAGATTTTTTGTTATTTTTGTTTTTTAGATTTTGTATCTCCTTGGCTACCACACACCCTCTGTAGTTAGCGGGATGAGGAAGTCCACAGTGGACACATTTTGGTTTCTGTTCTGCTGGCTTATCACAGTTAGCTGTAAGATGTTTGCCAGTGCATTTTACACATCTTGGCTCCTTAGAGCAGTATTTCTGCGTGTGCCCATAAGCCTGGCATCGTTTGCATTGGGGGACTAATTTTGAGCTTTTAAGTGGATGTATTTCAATTTTACATCCTAAGATAAAATGTATGCCATAGATTTTATTGACATCTTCGTCATTTTTGAATGACAGTACAAACATGTTGAGCGGCTCTTTGGTCTTCCAGCTCAACTTCCTATCGACGTTTTCTATGCGGAATCCTTGAACTTTTAAGTCATCCTTGATACGACTTGGTTCGCAAGAAGAGTGCAATTTTTTTACAATAACTCTTATTGGCCTGGCCTGTTTATTTTCGTAGGAATGCCAGTGGAAACTTTTTTCTGTTAGCAGTTTGGTAACTACCCTGTAACAGTCTTCAGTTTTAGCGTTGATCTTAACACAATCTCCACTCAACATTTTAGCTGCAAATGATCCCGCGGGTTGTGTTTCGGACAGAATGTCGTAAAACTGTTGGTAATTGGTAACACCATCTACTATGATCGGCGGTGGTTGTGGTATTTTTTTGATTTTGGCCTTTTCCGTAATGCTTGATTGTGGTTGGGAACTTGTACCGGGTTGCTGGGTAGGAGACAGTGAGGTATTAACTTAATGACCAGATGATTATGTCCGCCTCGTGAGCTTCAAGACTGTCCATAAACGAGAGGTAACAACACTACCCGGGTGTTGAATTAGGTAGGATGTAATCGAGTGGAGACCACCGGCCAGCGCTGTGTTTGACTTCCATCTGCAAGGTGGACAGACTTGTGGTGGTGGTGGTGGTTACTGGTGGTAGCTCTCATATGTAAGAGTCCGTCTGGGTGGGCACCACCGCAATGTCTATTTCTACCGCCAAGCAGCAGTGTGCATGCACTGTTGTGTTTCTGTTTAAAGGACATTGTAGCCAGTGTAACTACTGGACATAATGAGACTTAACATCTTATGTCTCAGGATGACGAGCGCAGTGGAATACCACACAGTACTTTGTAACTCAAGGTGCTGTATGGTGTTATACTGTTTATGGGCGGACGTATCGCTTACCATCAGGCGAACGGCATGCTCGTCTCGTCATTCAATGCAATAAAAAAAAACTTGTTGGGTTTGCTTTTGTCATGGCCGTCTGGAAATCTTTGGGAGGTCTATGTTTAGCAGTCGACTTCATGTGGCTTATGATGATAAAGCTTATAATCCTAAAGGTGGTTTAGTTATAGAGGTACAGTCATTAAAAATGTTTATCTTACATGTTGCATAGGAGCTCGGTATAAGAAATGATGGCTAAGGGACGACTTGCCATATCGTTTACAAAGTTCAATACGAACAAAGTTTATTTTACCTAAAATTAAGTGATGCTTGAGTGCGCGACTTGATTTTACGCAGGAAAATGGTTAAAAATTTATAATTTGAACCAAGAGATTATTATCTTATTCAAATAGTTCAGATTAATATTTCTTCGGTATATCGGTTTCCTTCCAATTACTGAAATATATTATTATGTTTCAACATTGACATCAAATCAATTTGGATCGACTCATTCTCAGTTTTTGGATATTTATTACTATTCTAATTTCCATAACATACCTATTAAACTGATTTACCCCGAAACTTGATAACAATTTAAATTATTCGTAAAAACAATTTCTCCGGCATTAGGTGCTACCTATTAACGAGCCACCTTCTCGCTCCTCCAAAAAGGACGATAATAAAAAAAAAACAATCCATATCCTAAAATAATGATGTAACTCCACTGAAATATGAAGTCCATTCGTGACTTTATACAAATTGTTCTAATATTGAAAATCGGTGCTCGAAAAATGCATTCTAACACTAACCGCTTTGTTTCGTACTTTTTTCATTTCAGTTATGCATATTGCAGATATTGCATTATTTCTGAATAACAATGCTACGGGAACTTACTTTATTTGCATTAATTATTGTATAAAATATTTTGTAATTGTTACTGGATTAATAAGAGAAAGTATTTGGTATAAAAATAATATTTTATAACATTTTATTAAGTACATCTGAGTCCATCCATCCATCTATCCATCCATACCAGCCCTGTATTATATACTGCCCACTGCTGAGCACGGGCCTCCTCTACAACTGAGAGGGTTTAGGCCTTAGTCCACCACGCTGGCCTAGTGCAGGTTGGCAGACTTCACATACCTTCGAAATTCAGAGAACTTCTCAGGTATGTAGGTTTCCTCACGATGTTTTCCTTCACCGTTAAAGCGAGCGATAATTCACAAAGAATACACACATAACTTTTTTAGAAAAATTCAGAGGTGTGTGCCCTTGGGTTTTGATCCTGCGGACATTCGTCTCGGTAGTTCGTTCCACTCCCAACTAGGCTATCGCTGCTTTCTTTCTTTCTTACATCTGAGTAAAATAGATTCATTGTGTATAAAAAATATTAACTTCACCTTTAAATTTCGACAATCAGGTGTCTTTCATAAAAGGATCCCTATAAGTAGATACGTCCTCATTCTCTAGTCCTAACGCTAACACCCGTATTCACAAACAATACTTAGAGGACGCATAGTGCTCCCGAACGCATAGTGTCGGTTGTTTTATCGTTTTCTTTGGCCTTGTTCAGCTTTGTTTATCTGACAGCCAACTGATGTAAAGTTGTATCTCAATATTAGCCAATCACAGCGCCCCTTGGGCTACGCAGTGCGTAGGCTGTCATGCCCAAACACTCAACCCGAGGACGCATAATATTCTCGAACGCACAGGGTCCGTCAAACTTATTCTTAAACAACACTTAAGGGACGAATGACAGTATGCATTTAGGAAAATGAACGCATAGCAAAAGGAGCTCGCGAGCTATTTTACGCAACGCATAGTGTGACAAATCAACACAAACGTCAATCTAGCACCGGGTTTTACAGACCACGTAAGTTAGGTTTGTAAATTCGGGTGTTTTTCTTGATTTGATCCGTTAACTTGCGATGGACTGCAGTAGCGAAAAAGAATTTGATGATTATATCCTTGAAAGAGACCTATAGAGAACGAATAACACTAGAAAAGTGATCGAGATTTTCAAATCTCACAGTATCACAACCAGGCAATATTTCCAAAGAAAATTACAATAAAGCTAACATAAAAACTAGAAACACAGTAGAACGTACAATAGGGGAGTCGAAGAGGATTTGATCCTTGTTTGACCAAAAAGTTGGCTACGAGTCTCATAACAACGTGCCATGTGATTGTAGCAACTTCGATTTTATACAATACTAGTATTGCTCGCGGCTTCACCCGCATGAATAAGTTGTTCCGGGATAAAAATATTTTCCCGGGATAAAAAGTAGCCTATAGCACTCAGGAGTAATGTAGCTTCCTATTAGTGAAAGATAGTTTAGATTAGTACATCCAATGGCATCATTATCGAAGATATAAATGATAATAATATAAATTATAAAATACCTACATACCGAGGCGCTCCGATACAGGAGATAATTTATAACACAGCATTTTTAGTTAATTTGGTCGGATAAAATAAAACAAATTTATTTAAATTTTCAAGATGTATTTTTTATCGTTCTATTTCCAATTATTTTTTTAATTGTAAAGCATGGAGCTGTTTTTATAATCTAATATTTTTTCTATACGCATCATACTCATTGACTCTTGAGAGAGCTCCTTCTTTCTATAAGTTTTATATTTTCCCAACATCTTTTCAACTGTACATTGTCCCTGGGTGTAACATACAACTGTGCATTATAAGCTATTGTCAGTTTATCCCAAGCCTTCTTCTTTGGCTGTATATTTTGAGCATGCGTACGGTATCTTCAATAATAGGCCGTTCCCGCATCAAAGCCACGATTTATTCCCTCTCTGAAGAAGTAAAATATGGTAACTTCTTTGAACTAAAAAAAATCAACTTTTGTTATTCGTCTTATCATTTTATATTATTGTATTATATATAACCAGGAAACAAACTGGAAAACATCATACTTACCACATTTTAGGAGATTTTTACTCAATAAAGGCGCGAAACTTGTGTCCATAATGCAAATGCGAACATAATATTATTTTAACTAAAAATTTTACAAGTTGTCTCCTTCTTTCGTGTTGTGGCTTCTACCAAGAATTTATCGGTGATGTCGCATGTATGTAATGTATTTTTACTATTTGAAATCCGTGTCATTTTTAATACCTATTGATAATTTCCATCAAAATTGAAATTTCAAAGTCAATGATTGATGTTTTCTGTCAATCTACTCGAGGAAGTTTCATTACAATATAAACCAATCACAATGCTATGGGAACGCACAGCAAAGAGTCCCTTGAGTATCGTTTATGAAATGAATGGCTTGCCAGTGTTACTTCTATACTTATGCAAGTAATGTTAACGAAAACAGACTTATTATCATAGCATTGAGCTGTCCTTAGCTAAGTATCGTTTGTGAATACAGGCCTAAGTTGCTGTGTGCAAACACTGTTCTAGTTTGAAGGATGTCATAGCTAATATTTTGACGTATGATATATCAGGATGGAAGCCGCAGTACAAAGCCATACAGTGCTTTACAATATAAACTCGTAGGTAGTGCTATTACTGTTTACAGGTATTTTAATTACTTAATATCACTTGAGTGATTTTTCGTTTGATTATTTTGTTGTTTAAAAACACATAGAATGAAAGCTAGGGAATTGCTGCTCTCCTATTGGCACTGAATGACGATAGAGACTACCTTGAAAAGTCCAATAAGTCAAGAAATGAAGAAACCTTTTAAACCTCACACGTAAAACATCATGAATTCCTTTTAACACCAAATATTACTAAATCACATTTAACGTCAGCGAAGACGTGAACACTTTACAGTTAGTTCGACAGTCGACATTGTTGTTTAGGGCCGGCATACATATGCAACGTGTCCACCTTGACAATACCAAGACAGGGGAGTTATTAATGCCTCCGGTCGAGCCTCCGTTGCCACTGACGCAAAATGCAAGAGGAATGCCCATACACTAAGATGTTTTGATGAGGCTATATTTATTTTGAAAAATTTGCATTGTCTTTGAAGCCAGATAAGCTTGATAAAGGTTGCAGGAACACGCTAGATGAAGGCCGCTTTTGATAGGTCCGTCTCGAAATCTTTAGAGGAGGCCTATGTTCAGCAGTGGACATCATATAATAATGATGAAGCTAACGGCCTTACTGATGGTGAGTGCTTAATAATACACATAGACATCAATTTTGCTGTACAAATAGAACTATTGCTTATATAATAACATTTCTACATTTATATCTCGATTGTGGAGAACATTATGTCCTAAATTATGTTATCAAGAGTTTTTAAAACGTATGTATGTAAATAATGTCAAGAACTATCACAGCGTTACACTAAGATTTAGATTCTCCATCAAGACAAAATAGTATTTTTGTGTATTGGGTAAGAATCACCCCCTATCACATCATGGGACGGAATACGCACGGTCTGCCTACCCCTTTGGGGATAATAGGCGTGAGGGTGTGTGGGGTAAGAATCAAATATTAACAAGTTTAAATCTTAGATCGATAGCCCGTCATGGCTCAGTACCCTTATTGTATATCAATTATTTCCTTGTATTATGCAATAGCATAATTTACAAAGTATTTCGAGGCAGCTCATCTGTCCAGGTAATAAAAAGATATATATATTCAGTTAAATAATTTAGCCAAAGTAAATTCCTCACGGATGGTGGACTACGCGACGTGCAACAATCACTCCAACATCACACGCCGCAACACGAACAAGACACAACACAATTATGTACAGAGCCTCGGGTCTCGCGGTCCTCAGTTTTTGTTGTTCCGGTGAGCGTCGCTTTTAAAATATACTTTTTGCCAGAATTTACTGTACAATGTAAACTTTACTTCATCGACGTATCGCGTACATTTATCGTTCTTGTGGTTTGGTTTTCGTAATTTATTTAATAACTTTTATGAGTAAATATGCTGGAGATTGTAATACAGGCAATACCTATATCGAGCTATTAGCTGTGGAATGTTTTCATTTTCTGTCGAATTTATTTTGTATTTACCGATTACTTTAGCAGCTCAGGATTATAGTTTATTTTCTGTGGCCAAGGCGTCTGGTATTTTTAGTTGCATCTACAATGAAAGATAGCAACGGTGGAGCGATACATGGATTAATTTTTCGTAGAACAAAACCGAGTCTCCTACTTTGTTACGCAGTTATTAGGTAACGTTCAAAGAGCGTAAGGTTTCACACGTTTAAAGTAAATATTAATTGACAGTTATCATTCATCAATGTTACAGCTGATTAACGTAATACTCATTTTATTATCAATTATTTGGGAGCATAGATTAGAATGTAACTTTTGCATTTGATCGGCTTATATATTTATGTGACGAGTAGCATTTATAAGTAATCTGTGAAATCGACCCTAAACCTCATGAGAAACAAAATACATTTCACTTCAAATGATATACAAAAGATTTTTAATGTTAGGTTGGAATATTTTTTATTATTTATTTATATTAGTTTACTCTCTGGTTATTTATTTATTTATTTGCGGTAACTTTTGTAACTTTACAGTATAGCATATCAAAACACTTAAAAAATATTAATAAGCTTAACACTCTTAAATAATAATTTATAAAGAAATAATTTAATACTTGCCTGCCTCGGTGGCGTAGTTGTATTACGGTACGAGTGCAAGGCTGAGGTCTCGGGTTCGATCCCCGGGTCGGGCAAAGTGATATTGGATTTTTCTATTCAGTATCAGCCCGGAGTCTGGAATTTGTGCCCGGTATGGCGATAGGCTCGCACCCTATCACATCATGGGACGGAATACGCTTGGCGAAAAGTGGGTGCACTAGTTGCGCCTCTGCCTACCCCTTCGGGGATAAAAGGCGTGATCATGCGTAATTTAATACTTTAACAAAAACTTGAAGAGAATATTGATTACTACTAGATATTTATTAAAATTCTTGTTTGGTTATTTTTCTTTTTAATTTGTCGCAGCAACGTTGATTAATCACTTGCACTTAATAGCTTTTATATTTTAAACCCTTTAACACGTAACGTCTGAGTCGACGTCACTTTAGAAAGTGTTTTTTTAAATAAACGGCAAAATAATTAATAGACATTTAACGTTTTCAAAAATATTTTAAGATTTATTTATAAATAGTAAATGAAAACAATAGTAAAAAATTACATTGTATTACAATCAAAGTTTTAGTAGCATTAATTTATAAATAAAAAGCAAGGCTATTCCTGTAAACACTTTGGAATGATTAGTTATTCCTAATTTTCAGCACGTATGTATTATACGTATCATATTATCATCAGCCTATATTTTTGTCCACTGCTGGACATAGGCCTCCTCCAATACGCGCCATTTTACCCGGTCTTCGGCCTGTCGCATCCATTTTCTGCCAGCGACCTTTCGCAAATCGTCACTCCACCTGGCTGGAGGGCGTCCTACACTACGCTTGCCGACTCGCGATCTCCACTCAAGAACTCGTTTTCCCAAGTGGTTATCGGTTCTTCGACACATATGACCAGCCCACTGCCACTTCAGCTTACTAACCCTGTGTGCTATGTCAGTGACTTTTGTTCTCTGTTGGATAACCTCGTTACGAAATGTATCCTTCAGAGACTCCAAGCATAGCACGTTCCATAGCTCGCTGAGCAACTTTGAACTGGTGCACCAGTCGTACTGTGAGTGTCCACGTCTCAGCTCCGTATGTATATATATTATATATATATATATATATATATATATATAAAATTTGCTGGTGGTAGGATATATATTATATCCGTCCGGATAGCGACCATCGTACACTAGGTTAAAACCCGCCATAGTAGCCCACGTAAGTGTGCCGCATTCCGGGATCAGTCTGTGTATGTCCCGTTCAAACGCCGGCATAATTGTGTCGAGTGACGAGGCATAATCATCGCTCGTCAGTCAACACTCCATCCTGACCTCTCACCGCTTACTATCAAGTGGAGTGGGGACACTGACGTACCCATATAAAAAAAAAACAGTATTAGCACACAATTTTGATTAGCACTACATATATTGTGTCAGATACCACCACCACCATACCAGCCCTGTATTATATACTGCCCACTGCTGAGCACAGCCTCCTCTACAACTGAGAGGGTTTAGGCCTTAGTCCACCACGCTGGCCTAGTGCAGGTTGGCGGACTTCACATACCTTCGAAATTCAGAGAACTTCTCAGGTATGCAGGTTTCTTCACGATGTTTTCCTTCACCGTTAAAGCGAGCGATAATTCACAAAGAATACACACATAACTTTTTAGAAAAGTCAGAGGTGTGTGCCCTTGGGTTTGAGCCTGCGGACATACGTCTCGGCAGTCCGTGCCACTCCCAACTAGGCTACCGCCGCTTTGTTTTTCTTTTTTTTTACCTCTCTCCGCTTACCATCAAGTGCAGTGGGGAGACTGACGTACCTACCCATAAAAAAAAAACAGTATTAGCACACAATATTGAATAGTACTACATATTATATTAGGTCCAATAATGATATTAATATTAGCTTTAAACATATACTATGACAATTTCGATGTCTCATTATAGGTACCTATTCAATTAAATTTATAATGTCGATTATATTAAGAACATTCCAAGAACTAACTTCAGGAACGTTTATTAAATATTACTACATAGTCGTACCTAGTACAACATTTTACGACTGTAGTACCAAGCTATAAAGAATCTTGATTCAAAAAACAGCTCAAAAATAAGTATAATATTACAATAAATGTCTAGTACCCATCTTTTGTACGTAAAGCCACAGTATCTTAGACACTTGTGACTTCGTTTAGAATATGCCTTTGCCGTCTCGTTAGAGGTCCTGCATGTCTGGAGAGGCACTGACGATGCATAAACTAATGCAACCACAATTTTCACATGAATTTGGGATTTTTCTAGCAAACTTTGTTTTTGTATTGAGGGTATTTTTCGCTGATGATCTGTTTAGCATCATACTTTCTTATGGATTATATAGCTAAATGAAGATGATTCATAAAGTGTTACTTTTATAGTCATTCATGTACAGTCAGCAGCATAAATATCTGTACAAAATCAAAATTTCATATCGCCTATATATGCGTTAAGTTAAACTGAAACACCTTTTTTTCTTCGTTTGAAGTAAAGCAAATGTCTTTTATTTTATTTTTATGAAGAGCAAAAAAAGATTAGTAAGAACAAAAGTATGTAGGCAATTTGAAATTTTTAATTTGTTCAGTTACTTATGCTGCTGACTGTAAATGATATAAATCTTATGCTTACTGGTCTTGAAATATGTTTCGCAGGAATCAATGAATATGACAACGCGTGTAGGCCTAGTAGTATCCTAGATAGGTTAACTTGGCAGAGGTAGTTTTCGTCTAATGTCTAAAACATGAATGTTGTTAAAGGACTTACTATCAGGTTCGTTAAGTCCATTTTGCTGTGCCGCTGATAAAAAAATGAAACAAAAATACCACAGTAAATATAATAATAAAAAATCTACTATAAGAAGCCATTTCTTTAGATTTTGGTGATGGTTTTGTTGGAAACTTTTGACACGCTAATTTCAAACTACAGCAGACCCGCGGTATTCCGGCCATTGGCTAATCCGGCGCCTCTTATAATCCGACAAGCCTATGTCATGACATTTTCTTCAATTCACAATTATATAGTACACATAGATACAGTATAAATTCTTAATAAGTACAAAATTTGTCGGATTACAAGGTTCTCGCTTTTTAAAAAATTCCGGACTACAGGGGGTTCGGTGGCAGGACCCTGTAGTCCGACAAATTCGATAATCCGACAACGTCTTTAACTGTGTCAAAACTTTTGTCGGACTAGCGCGTCTACTGTATATCTTTTTTTCCAAGGCATACAATTAAATTATCAAAACAAATCATTACGAAGTAAATCCTATGATTAAAAATATCCTGATTTCAGCATTGGGCATCGGACACGTACCAAAGTACACTCGCAAAATATTCGTTGGCAGACATTTCTCAAAACCACTAGAATGCAGTTAAAGGTTTTTCCTGCGATCAGAAGCATGCCGCCGTCGTGTTAACGAATGCTTTTAGCAAAATTCTTTCTTATATACTTTCTCGAGTTTTTGTCAAAATTGCATGAGAGTTTCATTCGTCTTGCGATATTTTAGGTTCATCTCGACTTTTGACCATGAGAATAAAAATAATAATATTGAAATAAATTCGTAAGTACGTTGAAGGATTTATGGTTATTAAATCTTGAGAAACATATTGCAAGTTGCCTACACAATTGGATTACATGATTTACAATATGTATTAAATCTGACGAAAAGTAAGCAATTTCAGTGTAATTTTCAGATAGATTAAATTCATAGTCATTTTGTCAACATAAAATCGTGCAGTTTTCAGTTAATTGTATTAAATTGTTTTAATTTGCTCACACAATAACGACCGAAAAGTGTTCTGCTATCGTTGGTTACCAATGTGCTGATTCCATAATACTCTCATACATAGTGATCGATTTCAACACGTCGAGGTGTGAAGAACACACGCAGACATGTTTGGAAGAAACTACTTTATAATTTTAAACGGGCAAAAGAATTCTGTTTTAACAGTCAATTTACCTCAGAAAAAGTTCCATTAAAAGGTCTTTGATCGTCGGCAGCCTGGGAGCTACCGTGAAGTTAAAGAACCTCTGAAAATTGTTTTATGATTGTAAAATTTATGCTGTATTAGTTGTTCCCACATTTTCAGTACAAAAGAGGATACCTATATTTATATACCTACTATTAATGTCGTCTCATTATAGAGTTATACTTTACATCGTCTGTAAACTTGAAACACTAAGGGCCTGTTTCACAAGTTTCAATTTTTTTTTGCCAGTAGGTAATGTAGATAGTACTTTATTACTATATATTTGGGAGCATAGACTAGACTGTGTGTTAGAAGTGGACGACAGCCTAGTTGGGAGTGGAACGGTCTGCCGAGACAATGTCCGGAGGTTCAAAACCCAAGGCACACACCTCTGACTTTTCGAAGTTACGTGTGTACCTACCTATTGTTTATCAATTATCGTTCGCTTTAACGGTGAAGGATAACATCGTGAGGAACCCTACATACCTGATAATTCTCCATAAGAATTTCAAGGGTATGTGAAGTCTGCCAACCCGAACTAGGCCAGCGTGGTAGACTAAGGTCTAAACCCTCTCAGTTGTAGAGGTGGCCCGTGCTCAGCAGTGGGCAGCATATAATACAGGGCTGATTGCATTGGACTGCCTCGGTGGCGTAGTTGTATTGCGGTACGACTGCAATGCTGAGGTCTCGGGTTCGATCCCCGGGTCGGGCAAAGTGATATTGGGATAAGTGATATTGCCCGGAGTCTGGAATTTGTGCCCGATATGGCGATAGGCTCGCCCCCTATCACATCATGGGACGGAATAAAAATGGCGAAAAGTGGGTGCATTAGTTGCGCCTCTGCCTACCCCTTCGGGGATAAAAGGCGTGAGTATGCGTATGCGTATACGTGATTGCATTGTATTGAATAGCTGAGAGTGCGACTTTAGTATTTGGTCTGCTTATACATTTATGTGATGCCTTTACTCAGAAGTAGTGAAACGAGCCCATAACACCAATCACTGCTTCTAAGAAAAACTTAAAATAATACAATACAAATATACACACTTTTATATGTATGAAATCATCGAATAAATAAAAACGATACGCCACTATTTCACGAATTTGACGTCATTCGCCGCAATCAAATCGGATACAAATCACTTTACGAACGTTTTGTACAGCACATAAACATTTGAACGCAAAGTTTGCTTTGTTTCTATTCCTGTCTATCGGAACGAGATTAATGGCGAATCCTCAAGTGCTAAATCACAAAGTGCTCGTAAAAAACACCTGTCGTCGATGGTAGTATCCACCATGATCTTGATTGGCTCTATTTTTACTATTTCGTGCCATTTTATTTGTTCCAACACTTCGTGTTTTTGATTTTATTCGTTTGAAAAAGTGTTCCGCGATAAAGTCCCGCTATGTACTTTTTCGGGTTAAAACAATTATCAATGTCATTCCTAATGATTTAAGGTTATTCCGGACTAAATTTCAATAAAATCGGTTTAGTGATTGACCGTAAAAGCGTCAGACAGACAGAAAAGCAGACGCACGGACAGGACTTACTTTCGCATTTATAATATTACGAGCATGGATTGTGGAGCTTATTTCTTCTCTATTAACCATTTGGCTAGAGCTTAAGCAATGTCATCTTGGTATCTTGGTACAGATTTCGTTATTATTGACTGCGAGTTTGATACTGTTACAGTATACAAGTTTAATAAACTTGGATAAGTTACTTTTAAAGTTATACTTTATAACAATGTATTACCACTAATAATTGTTTCCCGATCCTGTTTATTGCACTAGAAATAGCATAAATTTTACATTATGCATCCTAAATCCTTTACGGATACACAAAGTTCCAAGGGAAACAAATACAAACCTTATCTGGTTTCAATAACTATTAATATATACATTTTAATTTATTACTCAAAACATTTAGTCCACAAATATCTCAGAGAAACATATCGGTAGTTGTTCATATAAACAACGTCGAAATGTGGGTCGATTTGGATATATTGTTACGTATGTTATTTCACGAAAATTGATCCTCCCTTTCACTCAATAGTGGAGCAATTAATATTCTGACACCTTTTTGGTATCCATATTGGATTACCATGTTTATTGATATTTGTTAAGAGTTTTATGAAGCATATCCTTGAAAGGGTAGGCAACCAGAGTAGTCAGATAGATTTAGGGTTCGCCTCATTGATGTATTAAAAAAATACATCAATGGTTCGCCTAGATTATTTGTGTCCTATAACGAAAAAATCTTGCATTTTTTTAAGAGCTCATCTAATAATCAAACACGTGACTCTGTCAATTCACGCCTACGTATATTTGCCCAAAACAGCGACAAAAAATTATCTATTATCACTGCCTCGGTGGCGTAGTTGTATTACGGCACGACTGCAATACTGAGGTCTTGGATTCGATCCCCGGAGCGGGCAAAGTGATATTGGGTTTTCTACTTAATATCAGCGCGGAGTCTGGAATTTGTGCCCGATACGGCGATAGGCTCGCCCCTATCACATCATGGGAAGGCATACGCACGGAGAAAAGTGGGTGCACTAGTTGCGCCTCTGTCTACTCCTTCGGGAATAAAGGGCGTGAGTGTGTGTGTGTAAAATTACATATTGTTGGCTACAAAATTATATAAACATTATACTCTTAAGGCACACTTGTTTCGATTACATTTTCTTTCATTACTTAAGTAGCTGTTATTGTGTAAAGTAAAAAATATAGCAATAACATCATAAAAGTTCCATTTCAAAGCCCGGGATTTTTCCAACGCGAATCTTAAGAAGATTTCCACAAAAACATAATCTAAAGTCACAACACTTTATAGTATTAGCTTTTGTCCCCTTTGAAAACATCACGCAAAACCTTTTCTTTACGAGGTGGTAAAAATAAACGATCCTAGTGTTGGGCGATCAAACCGGTAAATTTCCTTGCAGGAAACGCGTTTGTTTATTGTTTAGATTTCACGGTATAATCCGGGAGGATTGCTGCCAAAAGCATTTAACACTGCGCAGGACCACTTTATAAATATCTGTGTCTGGTCATGTCAGCTGTGCTGGCTACAAGTGGATCCTGAATTCCTAGTTACGCTAACGTGAGTTATTTGTTGAACTGACAAATGGTCAGTGTTCACAATTTTCCTTACAATTTTAAAAACTATAGAGAAGTTCATGTTGAAAATATTTCAGCCTTTTATTAAAGTGGATGGGCACATTATACACACACGCACGTGCGCCATTTATTTTCTAAGTGATAGGCAGAGGCGCAACTAGTGCCAAATTTTCACCATGTGTGAATACGTCCCATGATGTGATAGGCAGCGAGCCAGTCGACATATCGGACAATAATTGCCTTGATTAGTTAAAAACAAATCAACTTGGAACAGCCAGAGATGCCTGCCCCAAGAATTGAAGTCGAGACTTACGTCTTAGCAGCTTGCACCAACACTAATCATACTTAAAAATATCATAATTCAACATCATACAAAGCAAGGGAAGTGTATTTCGTCGCGAATCATACTGGCGTAACAAAGTGACGTACGATTCTGAATCCAATTACATCAACATAGACGGATTGGGTTTTTATCATCGACAAATAACTGCTAGCAAAATTGGCTGGCATTATTATAATAAAAAATTGGAATCATAGGATGGCATTAACAATATAAAGACAATAAAAAACAGTAATAACTATCGTTAGAATGGGGAGCAATTTATCCTAACTTTTTTATATCAACTGATTACATTTTTTACATATTATTATTGTGTTTATGAGAATATTTATAACTAGTTCACGCATATTCCATCTAATGAGGAATTTGGATAAAATATACTAAATTTACATAACAGGATACTTTTTATTAACAAGTGCATAATGAAAATTCTGTTCCGGCACAGAACGAACCGCCTTCAATATTTAATATTCAATAAGGTATATCAACTTTAACAGAAAATGGCCAGAAATGAACTATTAGACAACATTTTCTAGAATAATAATAAGCAATATTGATAATCCCTTCCTAGACGATTTCGGTCACGGCGGCCAATCTCAACTGAGGTCAGCCAGGTACGCAGGAGATATTATAGTGCACAAGCGTGGGCGCAATACATAGGTGTACTCGTAATTCCTTAACTCTCATAGTCCGGTGAGACGACAATCCGACATAGCCGGAGAGAGATAATGAGAGAATAAGAATAGTAACAGACGCAAATGGTTCCCAAGATACAAGGACTTGCTTAGTTTGGGTTCCGCTGTTGAACATCCAAAGCTTTCTTATTACTTTAAGTTAATATTTAAGGATTTATTGATGGCAATCTATGTAACTTATTAAATGTTTTTTTATTATAGTTAGCTATTTGTAATGGTTATATAAAATCCATCACCCGTTCTTATCCTCTCAATTTCATCTATACCACAATTATTCTAAAACAAGGCCGTTTTATCATTACTAACACATTTAAATGGGCCGTTATAACTTAAATATATGTCGTCCAGGCCAAAATACAAGACGTTGGAACTTAGCCCGACCTTAATACCATTGAAGAGCCTACATCCCACATTATAAAGAGAAGCGGCGGTCACTGTACGGAGCGTAAGCGGATTATCCTGTTAAATTGAAGTTTTCGGTGTCTTATGTAAAACTGGTAAAACCACCAACTTTGTGATACAAAATCTGGCTGGTTTATGGACTGAGGTAAGTTGAAATAAAATTGGGATTTTCCAAATATTTTAGTTTCCTCAGATGACCTGTGATCATTTCCGTCCGATAAAAACAATATCACTTATGAGAACTTATGACATTACATAAATATGCTCCGTGTAGTAGTGAAGTATGGTTGCGCTAGTTGTATCTATCTAACAAACGAAACAAATAAATTTAGTTTCAAAACGATCCTATCCGCGAGGTAACTTTTTTAATTGATAGCAGGTCTGTTGCTAAGTGACTTCTACTCCCGTAAACACTCACAATACCTGGGACCGTAGACAAGATGCCTTTCTATAATACTTGACGCTAATACATAACATAAAAACTATGGCAATGACATATTCCATAGATAATTAATATATGTCATTCTCATACATAATGTTAGCGTTCACGATAGTACAAAGGCATCTTGAGTCTCGACTACGGCCCATGAAGAACCATTGATTAGCTCTTAAGAAAGAAATAGGAATTTGTAAGTGGTATTTTAGCCTTCGGAAATCTGATAATAAAAAATACCATACCATACCAGCCCTGTATTATATACTGCCCACTGCTGAGCATGGGCCTCCTCTACTATTGAGAGGGTTAAGGCCTTAGTCCACCACGCTGGCCTAGTGCGGGTTGGCGGACTTCACATACCTTCGAAATTCAGAAAACTTCTCGGGTATGCAGGTCTCCTCACGATGTTTTCCTTCACCGTTAAAGCGAGAGGTAAAAAATACAGCACCAAGCTAATTGACGATCGTTTACTGGGAGTCAGTATAATGCCAAACAATCTAAATCTACCATGCTGTAACACTATGACAGTGTTACTCTACCAATTTAGAACAGTTCTCAACACAGTTGTTGAACTGAAGAATGACATTAAGTCGCAAAGATGCGAAGGTATCCGTATCAAAGATTTACAATCACGGAAGAAACTAATTAATCGCTATCCTCCTGATAATACACCGCAACCTTATCTATATTATGTGCCAGAGTCACAGAATAACGGTGGTTGAGTTTCAACACGCTCTAATTCACGCTTATTTGTTTGGTACACTTGTGTTATTAATTAAAATAGTGGGTTGTTGGTAATTTCTCATTGTTTATGACAAGTTACAGATGTTAAAGGATATGAGAAACTAGCAAATAAAATTGTTGGTTTTTGGTTCACCGCTAAATGACGTGTATTGTTAAGCCTCTGTTTTAAATGCCATCGGGCATAGTGGTTCGTCAATGGACCTGTTATTTAATTTTCCTTTTTTTGTCTTCTGTACATGCTGTGACAACTTGTGCAACAACTGCATTTAGCCTATTGTACAAAACTAGTAATAATGTATGTAAAAAAATAAAATAAAAACTAGTACCAAAGCTAACACTATTGTTTTTAGAACCGCTATTTATGGCTTTTATGTCGCATACATGTTTACAGATTTTTATTAATGCTCTTGATTAATATACATCTACATTTTATTACATTTAAACCACAGTTTGATAGTAAATAAAATAGATAAAGGAGTAAATAAAAAACATAAACAGGAAAAAAACAAAAACCGCCTAACCGACCAAACCAACTAACTAGAAGGCGAACAATATTACTACAATCCTGTCGAGTATTGAGCGTCAAAAGTTAGAACAAAATGAAGTAATGGAAACTCTTGGACAAATTGTAAAAGTCTTACGAGAAACTTAAACTTGTATTAAACTTCTGGCTTTCTTTTTTCTTACTTCGTACATGAGTTGTCCTGTCCTGGTTTTAACGTAACTTGTACTATTTGGCCAAAATATATTTTAGATCGAATTAATAATAAGTGGTAGAAATTCCGTAACTCTCATATTTTTTTCTACAGGTCTTATCTATATGAATTTTACAAATGCCATATCTCACGTTCCGCCGTACGCGCATTATGCTTCAAAAGGGGTACACAGTTTTCTTTACGTTTTTATATACAGTTAATACCGGCACTATATATTTTATTATATTTTACACATCATACATTATGTTTAGGCAGGCTTATTGACATCGGAATTCTCTACCAGTCAACCTAAGATATTGTAGAGATCAGCGTCGGATTAGCCCAAAGGCAAATTAGACAACTGCCTAGGAGCCCGGCATCGGCAAGGGGCCCTTCGTCACGAGAAAAAAATGTGAAAATTACATTTAACGATTCGTATTTAATGAACCGTTATCCGATGACAATATTATTGCCTTGATTATCTTTTACATTAAATTTCAATAAGTTTTGTACACAAAATTAAGTAATAAAAAATCCTTATTTTCTTGCAGTCGATTAATTGAATTGTTTAAGAAGTCAAGAGAGGGAAAGGGGGCCCCAAGGGGGCAATACCTAGGGGCCTCGACATTCTTAATCCGGCCCTGGTAGAGATTCAGGAAGGTATATACTGACTCACTGCTGGGCAAGAGCTTCTCTACCAAAAGTGTAGCACATTAGATCAGTATAAGGAAAAGTTGATGAGGGCTAATCACGGAATATACAAGAATTTCACTTCTTATTTTTTTTAACTCTAAGATTTATTAACTCAAGCATGCAAAGATCATATAAAAAGAATATTTCCAGGTGAGCTCAAGATAATGATAGTTGAGAGGCGGCGGACTCTTAACATCCACTCCATAAAAGCTTTTCAGCAAAATGAACTGTAATGACAGCGAAAACCACTTTCTAGTCCAATGTTTCTTTTTGTTCAATGCGTTTAAAGCGGGGTTAGACTGAAAGGGAAGTGTTTTAGTGAATTGAAAATTGTGGTAAGTATATTTGTGAGATCTTCCTGCAGGTTGAAGGTGATCTGAATGGGTATTTGAATAAAAGAAACATTTGACTACTTAGTTGCTTTTGCGTTAAAAATGTTATTCAGAACGTATCATTTATAGTTAAGTAGGTAAAGTGTAAACATTATTTATATGCTAAAAGAATATCTTCTATTGAAGTTTCCAATGGGAAGCTTTTCATTTCTACGTATTTCTTTAACGTTTAGAATTATTGGAGTGAATAAAAATATAAGAATTATATTATTTAACACAATTATAACCTAATGAGATTAATAAAAGATGAATACATTTGCAAATTTTTCAAAAGAAGAAAATGTTGATTTAAATAATTTCACCTATTGTACATTTCATTCAAGAATTCATTCAAAATTACACAGATGTCTTGTAAAACTTTTAATTATAATGAAAAGGTGTGTCATCTGATGAAGCCATGCATGGTTCACCATAATAATTATATGCCTTTTGAATAAAATTTTCATCAATGCCATTCATGAAAGTTTTAGAACAAACCACACACTGCTGCGTACAGTGTAACATACTATGTGGGTATGTATAATTACTTTAGATTAGCATAAAGTTCGCCCTAATATTATAATTTATAAAAGTTTGATTATAAGTATTTAAATTAATTTATAAATCAGAGTCACCAAAATTCTTTCATTGATTACAGTTTTATTGAAATATTCATACAAAATTATTATACAAAAAAATATGTCACTGGTAACAATCGAAATTGAAGATTCAGTCGAATTTAACGCAAACCCATCAGTCCGCATGTGCATCGGCCGCAAAACTCAAACTTTTACGTTTCGTTCGCTTGAACACTGGAACTTTAGTGTCTGTTTAGTTTCAAGCCAGTTTACGTCAAGCGACTTTGAAAAGTACGTATGTCTTTCCAGCCACTTGGAAGGTGAAAATAAAATGTACTCCAGTTAAGAAGAAGTGGAGACGTTTCGACGTCCCTTTTTGTCACTTAATACTTGCTTGTGAATTATTATGTCCTTTGATACTCGAGATGGTGCTTGATTTTTTGCGAACTGTTTACACTTTATTGTTTTCGTTGAACGGCTCGGTGCGATGAATATCAATGTCAAATATTGCGTTTTGAAAGACTTGGTATGTACGTTAAATTATTGTGGGGTGACTGTTACTGGCTATTGCTGAATTTATTGCCCATTTTTTGTACTTAACTGTGGTTTATTCGGTAACTTTCCATTTAATTTACCATTATATCCCAAGATGTTTTTATAAATATTCCCTCTCTATAAAAGGTCGCTTTCCCCTCTTCATTTAGGGTGTAATTCTAAAGACATTTTTAAACATCTTCGCATTGCATTGAGTTATAATAAAAAGGAAACATTTCTATAGACGTTTCATAACGTTTTACGAAGTTGAATCCATGTCAAAAGCCTCGGAAGCCACAAAAATATCCTTAAAATTAAATTTTCTTTTCATCAACAGTTTATTATTCCTTTCGGTCACAAATATTAAACATGGCTGCCATTTAGTGGCATAAATATGACCTCATTTTTAAATATTTTTTTTTGTTATTTAAGGACGAGACGAGCATGCCGTTCGCCCGATGGTAAGCAATACGACCACCCATAAACAGTACCAACACCATGCACCTTGAGTTACAAAGTACTGTGAGGCATTCCACTGCACTCGTCATCCTGAGACATAAGAGGTAATTCTCATTATGTCCAGTAGTTACACTGGCTACAATGTCCTGCAAAATTTACACGGTCTTTGCTTTGAATTAATTTTGGTGGAACCTTGGAAACTAAAATACGACAAAATTGGAGGATTCTATATATTAAATAGGACTCTCCAAAATGCTCATTATACCATTCTAGGGTATCTCAGGGAGTCGTAAAGGCAATTTCTTTGCATATCTATCATTCGTCTGAAGAAAATAATGGTGCGTCTTTGATGTATAATTTTGACTAGAGATTTTGCTTTTCGCAGTTTCGTATTTAAATCGAATTCGCTTTTACATTTTTCAAATGTTTGGTAAATTATCTAGATTTTTTATTATTTTTTAATTGACTTGAAAAAACAATAAAAATAATAGAATTCTTTCTATTTCATATTGAGACTTGTATTTTTGATAGAAATAGAGCGTTGTTTGACCCTTTGGTCTCTAAATTCACACAGTCTGTGGCGGGTGTAAAGAAACGACTTGATTTAGACGTGCATAATAATAATCATGCCTTTATTGTACCTTGACTCAATGCTAGATGTTATCTAAACAAAAAGGATTTAGATGTATATTCAAACTAAATTTCACAACATAAAAATATATTCTTACAGCATTTAATACATTAAAATAAATTGCTGCCTGCCTTGGTGCCATATTTTTTTAAGGGAATATAACGTAAATTTATTTACTTATGCCAATAATATTTTCAAATTGTTAAGGATCTTTTGCAATACTGCCTTTCCCTTTTAGCATATAAGCGTATGAGTAAATCTAATTTAAATTTCGTATGAAAATATTATCCCAGCTACAAGTACTATAATATAATAACTAAGAAACGTATGTTCATAAATAAAGAATGAAACTTCTCTTTGAATTTTTATTTACGAGTACACACGAGCGTTAAAAAAGATAATTTTCCAACAAGGGTAACAAGTCTAGAATGTTTATTCAAAGCCTATCTAAAAACCTAATTAGGCTAACGACAGTAATATAAGTCCACAGCAAAAAATGTTTACGAGCAGCAAATGTTCAAAAGTCCGACGCTTTGAGTGCCAAATTAGGAAAGAAAATAATTTGATCATAAAACGAAATAAGTACACAATTAAGGGAGTTTATCAAAGAAAACAAGCTAATATTGTAGGTGTAAGGAAAACAAGGTTGCAGTTAATTAAAAAAGTCGGAGTACGTTTGGTATTAACTTGCTTCTCTTTGCTCGCCTTATTAGTGGACAGGGTCACGCTTTCGTATTATAGGATGCTGACAAAGTTAAACAACGCAAAAACGTTTCAAAGTCAATTCTAGTAGAAGGATAGATCCCGTAAATGAGATTGGTGAACTATTTGTTAGCAGTGAGAAAAAAGAAGGTGAATAAAAGGTGGTGATATAGATTCAAAAAGTAGGTGGTTTTAGAGCCTAATTATATTTAATAATAGAACATAATATAAGGAATCCTACAAATGAGACATGCCTAGAGACGTTATCTGTAGGTAGTATCTGTAGTATTTTTTTTTGGTTGTTTAATATGATAGTATCTTTATTACACCCCAAAGTAACAACTTTATCACCGCGGAGTCTGGAATTTGTGCCCGATATGGTGATAGGCTCGCCCCCTATCACATAATGGGACGGAATACGCACGGCGAAAAGTGGATGCACTATTTGCGCCTCTGCCTACCCCTTCGGCGATAAAAGGCGTGAATGTGTGTGTAACAACTTTAGAAGCTCAAAAGTATTAAGAAGGAGCATGACTTAAAATAAAACTATTATAAGCAATATGTTATAAGTCGTTTCATTACAAACGTACAAAGCGACAGACACTGACGTGGAAATAAGTTCTCCCAAGTTAAGTCTCATGAATATTTATCTCGGTTGCTGCGGAGAGTATAAACTTTGAACGTTTCCCACTTGATCAAACTTTACTCTTAAGGCTACCAAGGGAGGCTGCGTGATCCGCTACTTTTTAAAATTGCATAGAAAAATATGAGGGGTTGTAGAATTTTACAAGTTTAAAGAGTTCTTTATGTTTTTGTTCGTTGGAAATTTCAGCAATATTGGCACTTTAGTAACACATGCTGCAGAAAATTATGTTGCACTCCATTTTATACCCAATGATGGTGAATCATAAGTTGATAATGTTGACAGCCCATGACGAACAGCTGCTCATCTCATTTTGAAGTTTAGAGGGGAGCATCCCTGTATCCGATCGAAGACTAAACTTACGACTTGCGTTAAGAAATCATAACACAAACTTCTTTTTAATTAATTTCAACAGAAAAGTTATGAAAGTGGTTTAAAAAATAAAGTTCTCATTGATGTAGGTCAGAACATGTAACTCCGTTTACATAACCAACGAACTGGAAAATCGATAAGTGCCAATTAGTCCTTTAGAATGAACTACGCCGCAGAACAAGTTTGTTTATCAGAAATTCCATATTATTTGTACTTGTTTGCGCCATATACTCCAAATCCTTTAGTAAAAACGGGTAGAAGACAAAGTGTGCTCAAACAACGCGGGCCTTCGTACAACTTTTGTTTGGAATAAGAGGTAAACACATTAGGTAGCCTGTTTGTATAGGCGCCGTATTACTCAGCGGGCTTGTTTGATCTGAGACAAAATAAACTGGCCCTAATCAGGTACCAGTTTGGCGATTTAGAATTTTAAACAGTTTGTAATGTAAGAGGTTTCCTGTTATGACTGTCTGGAATTTTATAATTAATGGTTAAATGTAATTGAAAGATTATATTATATATATTTAGACATTTGACAATGGTAGAACCATATTTGTTTAGTGCATGGATCAGCCCACTGAACCGAGATAGCATTACTATTTTATGAAATTACGTGAAATGATAATTTGCAATATGTGAAATATTTGATGTCCAAACAACCCCATCTCTTTCATAATCTCTATAACCTGCCTTTAAGCCCGGTAGAACATCATCTTCATCATCATTATTTTTATAATGTGGGTGTTTCGGCCGGTGACGATCACTTAGCATTGGTCACTTGCGTACTAATATTATAAAATGTATTATTTTCATAATGCGTTGCTTCAATAGCATTTCAAATATGTCTATATTGAGAGCCATAAGGCTACGAAACTATAGTGAAGGCATTCCTTTATTGATATCGCTCTTCGATGCATAAGTTTATTCATATAAAGTTATCAATTTATGCGCCACCAGTTCGCGTCACTTAGAAGTTGGCTCTGGCACTTGGCGCAACATCGTCACGAGCGTTCACATTCGACACATGTGGAATATAAACTGATATTTATTATTGACTTAATATATACACTTCTAAAGAGTACCTACCTATTTCTTAATTCCTTTTAAATAAAAAAAATGTGAATAGGAGTTTCTAGTATCTTCACCTCACATAAAGATCATGAGTTCGGTGCAAATAGTCTGAGTTAATTCTTATTTAAAGTAAGAAACCTAATGAATATAAACCAAATAAAATCCAATGTAAATATACAAATATCGAACGATTAAAATACGCACCCATAAATCGAGCACAAAAAGATGGGCGTACCGAAAAATATCGCAATAATTACTCACGGTGCTATTAACAACTCAATCGACAATAACTCATGTGCATAAAATACGCACGATACAAATAACAAGACATGCAAACCATCCGATACATTACTCAGTTGATATCAACACCGTAAATTATTTAACAGAATCGCATTAATCTTTATCTCGCTCACCTGAATTATATTCGTTCGGCCCTCTCTATAAAGGGTTTTAATTAGAGGGCGTTCGATAAAATGTGTGGTCCGACCGCGTTATCGTTTGACAAGAGTTAACCAATCTCAAATGCATACGTAACGTCCTTAAGGATTAAGTATTGAGATTAAGATTAATTTCTTAATGATTTATCGGTTGGTGTTAATGGGATCCAAGAGTTTTGTATGGTAATGTAAGTATTTTGATTCAGGTAAAAATAATTCATGTTCTACTAAACACTGGAAATTTTATAACGTACTAATACTATGATTTTGGTAGTACTAACTCACGTTAGCCTCTAACAATTATTAGGTTTTAGGATCTAGTAACTATTCTAGATCTTCTAAGATCTAGAAATTATTCTCGAATATTTTTTCCTCTAAAACCCATTACTGATTTAACAGTTAATACTAATCAGCATTTTTCATTACACTCTTATCTCCAACAACATTATAAGCATGTACGATAATTACAGCAAATGAGTCTCTTGTATTTCAACAGAAACATTATCGAAAAATTCATTGACACGATTCGTACACTAATATCAATTATACACGTTTTTGTACCAAAACATTCCCCAGTAACTAATTTATCAGACACGTAATCATTCCCTCGTAGGTAATTTATCAAACTAATTTCCCAAGAAACGCGCTTAAAACTCTTTACAACCGTACTTGCGCCGAATATCCACGTGAACCAACAATACTTGCGCAAACTGTCTTTATTTAACTTGTATTTAATATTAGGGACGTGTTTTGTGGAAGTTCAACGGTATGTATCAACCAGGAGTTGTAGCAAGTTCAGAATTTGTAATTGCGTACGTTTCGATGTAGCAGTCGTTGAAATTTGTTCGTTTGATGTTGTTCGCAATGTTTCTCATTTGAAATTGTATATCGTTTACCATAATAATTGTAATAAAGCAGTTACAATCATTGATGACTCTAATACGGCATGTTATATTTACAAAAAATAATTTTTTGAAGTTATAATTCTTTTGGCGCGTTAGGGAAAAATGATGAGATAAATTTTTACGACGCGCGCACACCGTCACGAAAAACCGGCATCCTGAAGTTAGCTATAGTCAACATTTTAGTTTTGAATTTTGAACGTAGATGTATAAGGCGAAAGATAAAATTTTTTAAAAGATTTTTATCTTGTTACGCCAAAGAAGTATAACTTCTAACGCGCGTATATAAGTACACACACTTTTTTTTATAATTATTACAAAAATATAATGTTTCTAGCTTTTGCCAGCGGCTCCGCCCGCGTTAAAAAGTTTTTCCGGAATAAAAGTCCCGGTTTATATTTTCCCGGGATAAAAAGTAGCTTATGTCCTTTCTCAGGCTCTAGACTATCTGTGTACCAAATTTCATTTAAATCGGTTCAGTAATTTTGGCGTGAAAGCGCGACATACAGACAGACAGAGTTACTTTCGCATTTATAATATTAGTAAGGATTATGTCTCTGACTGGACAATTTTTTATGACTTGAAAGCTATTTCTCTTATTACTTCACATGTTTCTATATTATTAATTATATTGATTTCAAGTATGACTCTCATTGTCTATGTTACCAATTATTTTGACAAATTATAAGTTCTATCATTTAACTGTACCATATGAGATTGTGGCAGAACAAAATAACCTAGCCTAACTTTGACCCCACATTATTTGTGCTAGAGAAACTGGTTACCTCATCTAAGGATAACAGTCTAACACCACTTCAGACAGCCGGTTCGTTAATCTAAGACAATTTGGGATCTCTTGTGAATTTCCTAATCTCCGAGAGCTCTTTCCATAAGGACGGACGATCGTGAGCTCGGTTTCTGACTGGGTTTTGGTACTTTCAAGGCTGCTTGTAGTAATATTATGTATCTTGTTATAAACGGAATAAGTTCTTAATTTCTGCAAAAATATAATTATAACTACAATTACGTTCTGCTTCGGAAAATAGTTTTTATTATTTTCAGCAACGAATAGACCTGTTTTATGAAATACATGTAACTCTAATTAGTTTTTTTTTATAGTTAAGTATAGACATAAAGTATCGTAGCGATATTGGGGCTGAGCGGAGACCCTTGGAGGGGGGGGGATAATGCGTAAAATTGGTGACGGGGGGGGGGCTTACCCCCGTGACTTATTGGTTGAAATGAGCTTTTTTTTCGGGTCCTTGGAGCGACAAAATTTGGATCCGCCCCAGGCGGCAAGAACCCACGCTCGCTACGCCACTGGCCATAAAGCCCGTGATTAAAATGAATCACTGCAATAAAAAAAAACTGAGAAAACATAGCCATGTGCAAGGTGAGTTTAAAATTAATATTTCTGTTTTTGTAATCTTTCAGTTTTATAGCTATATTCTAATCATACAAAGCCTTCTAACAGTTATTTAATCTCGGAGCGAATTATAATTGGTGTAGCTTCTAATGCCGAAAATTTGTGAAATTAAACGTTTACACGATCGTAAATTATTCACAAAGTTTATCGCTAGTGAATATTTATTACGGACGTAATTAGGTTCGTGCCTCGAAGGTTTGCGCAACGGGAGTCTATCTAGGTAAATAAATTAAACATTCCCTCAGAGTGTGCATGAGATTCGGGATTATGTAATGTCAAAGTGAAATAGGAAAACACTTAGAAGCTGTTTGCACGGATCTGCTCAAGACTCCGAGTTAGCAACGTCTTGGGTGCTGTTTGTTGTTCAAGCTGTTGAATTTGTCGACACTGTTTACTATTAGACTGCGCACGCCTAATTCGGGCTAATCTTTCGTTTGTGAGTGTATTTTCTTGTATAGAAGTCTCGGCTTCTTCTTTTGGTTACGAGATGGCATTCTGAAATTATTTGCTTAGGTAATTCAGTCTGAAAGATTATTCAAATTATACGATGGAGACGATTAATAAATTAATATTATGTAATCAAGGTGAATACTGACTGCAATGCAATGCAATCAGCCCTGTATTATATACTGCCCACTACTGAGCACGGGCCTCCTCTACTACTGAGAGGGGTAAGGCCTTACCTAGTCCACCATGCTGGCCTAGTGCGACTTGGTAGACTTCACATACCCTCGAGATTCTTATGGAGAATTCTCAGGTATGTAGGTTTCCTCACGATGGTTTCCTTCACCGTTAAAGTGAACGATAATTGATAAACAATACACACGTAACTTCGAAAAGTCAGAGGTGTGTGCCTTGGGTTTTGATCCTCCGGACATTGTGGCGTGGTTATATTGCGTACGCGTTACGAGTACGATTTGCGCGCTGACGTCCTGGGTTCGAACCCGGGTCGAGCCAAAAAAATTGTGACTGGGTTTTTCCATCTTAAAAATTACTCAGTCGCAGTTCGGAGTCATTAAGTTGGCGGTGTGATACCCCCGTGCCTCGGAAAGCACGTAAAGCCGTTGGTCCTGCGCCCGATCTATCTCCGGTCGTGTCGGATTGCCGTCTCACCGGACTATGAAAGTGACCGAATAGCAAGTGCACCTGTGTATTGCGCTCACACTTGTGCACTATAATATCTCCTGCGTACCGGGCTGATCTCCGTTGAGATTGGCCGCCGTGGCCGAAACTGGCTAGGAGGATTACGTTTACGTTTTTTTTTTATCTTGAAACGTATTTAGTATATAAATATTTTCACTCTATCTGAAGACGCAATTGGAACATAATTTTCAAATTAGTCCGATCCGAATATCTCTGTAAAATTGAAATGTGCTGAGTCGCCTGCGGCTATTTCCTTCATTAACTCTCTCGTTTGGATTCTTAAAAACTCCAGTTCTTTTATTCAAAATGATTTTACATTTGTAAGGATTTTTAGGATACAGGAGAGATTTATGTTCTGCTTTTGAAGATATAACCCAACTATCTAGGTTTTAAGTAGATAATACGTAGATATAACACATATGTATAATGGGTATTTTATGTTTATATCAAAGCAATCTTACAAAAAACACTGGACTATGGGTGTTCTTTGCATAGAACAAAAGATAAAACCATGCAATGGTTTTGTCAGCTTGTGAAAGCGTCGCTTTTAAATGTTTTTAAAGGGGTAATTAAGGCAATAACCCTTGAGACACTCCACCAACTGTCATTGATTTTATCGCGCGTTTATTGTCTCCGTCAGCCATATGGTGACATTCGTTGTTGACAAAAAATATCGTAAAGAATATTGCGTATTGTTTATTTTTCCTTGTTTTGAGATAATACACTCATTTCGATATAAAAATAATCTGAAATACCAAAACACGGAACGGATAATTATTTTGTTTCTCCTACATGCCGGATGCTATTGTCGATTGTGTTCTGTTCCATTCCCTTTCATTATTTCATTAAAATTACATGTGATAACATACAAAATTGTTAGTTCAGACGGTGATTGCACGATTCGTTTTCTTACGTTTTACGAACTGGTTTATTATGTGATTTTTTATGACTATTAGCAAAACAAACATTTTTTATTAACTAAAACTACTTATTACGTCACGTCTTTTCGAAAACTTATTTCTCGAAAGGGGTAGGTGGAGGCGCAAATAATGCATTCAGCTTTCACCGTGCGTATTCAGTCCCATGATGTGATAGGGAGCGAGCCTATCGCCATATAGGGCACACGTTCCAAACTCCGGGATGATACCTACTGATTAGAAAAACCCAATTTATCTTTGCCCCGGGATCGAACCCGAGGCAGTTTTATTAACTACTTATCCTAATTATATTAAATTGTGCGTATTGCTCGAAAGTTTGAATTTGAAAAATTATGTTTGTAAATGTAGGCGTATGTACTCTGTACACCGTTTAATTATAATTATTTATTTGTGTTCTCTTATCTTACTATGTTTTTTTTAAGTGTAGAGTTTAGTGTTTGTTAAATTCCTACAATTGGATTTTATTGTATTAGCTTATATAACTAATCTGACTTTGTATGCAAAAACCTTGGAAAAAAAATATATTAAGACTCAATGGACAAATGATGACAAAAATGTAAGCCCGGAGTTTCTTTCTGTCTTTCTTCTTCGGGTCGTCATCGCTTAGGTAGCTAGTGAAAGGCTGGTAGGTTAGCTAGGTTAGGGCCTGTAGTGTCCTCATCGGTGAGGATCGCGACGCGTTTCTCCCATTATTTTATTTATTACTAGCATTTCCGGGATAAAAAGTAGCCTATAGCACTCAGGAGTAATGTAGCTTCCTATTAGTGAAAGAATTTTCAAAATCGATCCAGTAGTTCCTGAGATTAGCGCGTTCAAACAAACAGACAAACTCTTCAGCTTTATATATTAGTATAGATAAAAATGATTCATCGTTTTTTTATCTTCTCTTTCCTGCCAGCCCGAGCTTGGCTTCTTTATTTATTTTTCATTGATTTTACTCCCTATAAATATTTAAAAATGTCTGTAGTTATATAAGTGACTTCTTGTAATAACTATTATTATTAATTTAATGTATCTTGACTTATCATAAGTGCAACTATGTTCGCCTACGTGATAAATAAACTATTTTATTTTATGTATAATATCTTTATCAACTGTCGCAGGTCTTTTAGTTTCAATTCTTATTAACCATCGCAACATTATTATTTTAAACTAAATAAAATATCACTAATTTGCATCGCCCTATCTGCTTACAATATTTTTAGCTATCCACAACGTGACCTCCCGGTGAATCGGCAACTTTTAAAAGAAAAGGCAAGGTCTTCTTGACCAAGTATATTAATTATTATGTCAGGTCGCAGCGGCGGCTTTGTTCGACGACAATCAGTTCGTCTCGGTCGCCCTTTATGGTTTTTTCGGTAAGTTGGCAACATGTGTTTTTGCGGTCACGCGCGACTGTGTCATACGGAATGAATGATAACCATGTGTCAGCTACTTTTCGTCGTTCATAGTTCAGTCATTTTTCTATAATAATTTTATTTTTTCCTTCAACTCCTGAAGAACTCATACTGAAAACATTTTTAACAAACTAATTGACTTCAATTACAGAAAGGATGCTGAATGAGTTTATGCAAAAAGATTCTCTCTATTCTGAAGCAGTCAGGTAAAAATAGTAAGGGGAAGACTATTGACTATTGAGATTAAGATGTTAGTAGAAACTAGCATCTTCTGGATCCTATTTCTCATATTTGCACGTGCATTCTGCTATCTAAGAGAGCACAGGCGAGATGGTATCACAATAGTATCGTCTCAATACGCCTCAGTAGTGATAGTATCGATATCTTATATGAATAGTTTAGTTTCCTATGTTTTATTTTGTACATTATTTTATATGTAAACAAAAATAATACGAAAAAAAAATCTTCCGCGAAATCAGCATCAAAATTGGTTGAAACGTAAAACGTAATTCATATTCCAAATATTTTCATGAGCAAAATTGGGGGCGTGGTGGGGATATCGAGCTATCTCTTTCGCACGCACGCAGCGTTATTGTCGGTGACACTCGGTGAAGTCACAGTCTGATATTACTGTTATTTGACAATTACCCCTTCTAACAAATTTCAATGCTTTCTAACTTAATTATTATTGCGCCATTTTAGAAAAATCTTTTTCCGTTAGATTTTGGATGCCATACATTTTTGATAAATGTATTTAAAAATAGTAGTCAACTACCCTGTTGTCATTTCTCCAATAGTGAGACTGATAGACACGACTCCGTTTCGTTTTATTGGGATTGGTTGGGCGACTAACACGTGTCTGACATATTGGTCTCTCGATCAATCACAAACATCAAAATTAAACGACATCCTCTTACGAGTTGCGTCTTTTTGCCACATTCTAAGCCCACGGAATAGTTAATTCAATACCATTGTCTTAATCGACACAATTAACCACTATATCACATACGTATAAAATAATATCTATTATCCTCTCCTTTCCTTGTTCTGTAGATTAAGCCGACAAAGGAGGCGCGATCCGAAACGTTTCACGCATTGTCGCACAAACACGTGGTCGAACAAAAACAACGAACGTCTCTCTAATTATGAACGCTTTTGTAATTATCACGAATGTGCCGAATATTTGGCCTTTAACGTGCCGAATGAAGAAGAATTTTCTGGTGTTTGATCGTTATGGGTATTACTTTAGGTGATATTATATATGTATGGATTTAATATAGTTATAACCATTGAAAGGATGTGCGTTGAACATAAAAATAGATAAGACTAGTGTTTCCGCTAAAGTACATATCGGATTTTATTTTTGTAAGGTTTCAAGGCAACACCTTTAAAATAACAATATGCAGCAAAGACGTTGGACAAAATGGTGAAAAGCCTAATTTTCTGCTATGTTATGGACTATGATCAACCGAAACTTCAGTGACTGGTATATTTTTATTATCGCGTTAGTAACATTTTACTAGAACTATACTGTCCTTGTGTGTCCTAAAAGTGGACGATAGCCTAGTTGGGAATGGAACGGTCTGCCGCGACAATGTCCGAAGGTTCAAAACCCAAGGCACACACCTCTGACTTTTCGAAGTTACGTGTGTATTGTTTATCAATTATCGTTCGCTTTAACGGTGAAGGAAAACATCGTGAGGAAACCTACATACCTGAGAATTCTCCATAAGAATCTCGAAGGTATGTGAAGTCTGCCAACCCGCACTAGGCCAGCGTGGTGGACTAAGGCCTAACCCCTCTCAGTAGTAGAGGAGGCCCGTGCTCAGCAGTGGGCAGTATATAATACAGGGCTGATTGAATTGATTGATTGAATACTGTCCTTACCACTCTATTGGATCTGATAAGTCTACTGTGGTGTATTCGTGGAATAAAAAGTTTCAGACCTGTTTGCGTAGTTCTACATAATACATGCATACACACTCACGCCTTTTATCCCCGAAGCGGTAGACGGAGGCGCAACTAATGCACCCACTTTTTGCCGCGCGTATTTCTGTCCTATGATGTGATAGGGGGCGAGCCTATCGCCATATCGGGCACAAATTCCAAACTCCGGGCGGATACTGAATAGAAAAATCCAATATCATTTGCCCGACCCGGCGATCGAACCCAAGGCCTCAGCATTGCAGTCGTACCGTAATACAACTACGCCACCGAGGCAGTTTACACAATATTGCCAATTTGTTTACAATTATTGTCTGGGAATACAAAATTTCGTCCCCTTGGTCGAAATATACCTAGTTAATAGTGAAAATATTTAATTAATATCTTTGGTTAGGATGTCTAAAATCCATTGTTTTAATCATTGTGAAGGCTTCACTACGATGATATTCTGAAAGGTGCTTTAAGCTGTAAACCACAACTAATGAAATTTATTTAATTAGTAAAGCTTTACCAACTAACCAAACACAAAGCTTTGATAAATTAACGTTAAAAAATAATTTGGATGTAAGTTTCTTAAGGGAAAATAAATACAAATAATTGAGTTAAAAAATATGCATGACGTATCACGAAAATTCATTAAACACACCTCCCCAAAACTGGCAAATCAAATTCACATTGTAAAACACGACTTGGCACGAGGGGTTGGAATCAAATTAGCCAACAATAACACCGTTGTACAGTGAAATTTAATTAATTCTTAATTAACTATTGATATTAAACAAAGTGGAAACTTCATCGAGTATGCTGGATACTTTCTCTCGAACGTTGTTAAAGGATTAGGGAGTAACATCCAAGTTGCCAACTCTTAGCTGCGGAGAACTTAAAATATATGTTACTGGAAAACTATAATATTTATGTATTGGAACGAAGTTCCTTATTGCGCGTTGTGAAAGGGGGCTGGACGGAAAGTTGTCACGACACTTTTTGCTATTATCTTACTAATATGAACCTTAAATACAATGCGTAGAAGCTATAATTCTTGAAACGAGTATATTTTTATTTATTTTATTTATTAAAGTCATTAAAACCATTTCTTACATTAGTGTAGTAGTATTAGATTACTAATATGAACCTTAAATACATTGCGTAGAAGCTATTTCCCCAGCGTTGGCACGGCACGAGTACAAAAGAATCGAACGTAACATTCTTTTTAACCGACTTCCAAAAGGAGGAGGTTATCAATTCGTGTGTTTGGGTTTTTTTTTTATTTATGTACACTGATTTCTCTGAAAATTGGGAGCGTATTTCCTTGATGCCTTCTTTATTTAGTAAATAAGGGTCGCGAAGTGGTCCCATATCAATATATCTTGGTATAGGGTTCATTATTTTATGGAACAGACTGAATAGACCTGAATCATATGAGTAATTTCATTCGACGACTAAAAAGTGCCCTTACGAAAATCTATTAGCAACGCATAAATTTGAGCTATTTTTTTATTGAATAAAAGCATAATAAAAGATAATACATATGCACGGTGACCCGTTATACGAATAACAGGGACTCCGACTAGATGGTAAGGGATAAATAGGTATATGAAACGATTTATTTATAAAAAAAGTAATAAATAGCAAAAAACGTAGATTTGTCATATTGCTATAAAAATGAGTAGGCGCTTTTCGACAGATTTGATAGAATGTAGTTAGTATCTATCTATAGACTTCTAATGAACCTCAAAATATGATAAATATAAGCTGTTTAGTCTTGAGAACGAATATATTATAATGACTTGCAGAATTCCTTTAATAGGTACGTATATTAGTGTAATATGTGTGTGACGCAAAACGTCCATGCAAGTTTGCGATTCTACTAAAGGAAAGGAATGTTTAACTCCTGATTTAACCAGTCAACGCCCGCTTATATATAGCTATAAGCTAATTTCCTTATATAAATGGACACCGGTGTCCACCGCGGGCGTCCAAGGATTAATAAATCATTCATCATTGCTACATAATGGAGCATTAAGATTTTCACCTGATTTCAGGATCTATTAGAATCTATACCTACTTTGGTTTGCAAAGTCTAATCTAACTGCGTGTGATGTTCTAGAGATTAGATTAACAACTCAACAGTGAGCATCAGGCTGTTCTACCCAAATGATGGAGTCTTTTATATTATAATACAGACCTGAGCTGTTGTCCTAGCGTGACACTACCCTGGCGATCCTTTAAGTTTACGTTCAGAGTCATAAGACCATTCTCAGCCTAATATGACTGCTACTGGTGGTAGGTCTCTCATATGTAAGAGGCCGTCTGGGTGGGTACTACCGCAATGTCTATTTCTACCGCCAAGCAGCAGTGTTCATACACTATAGTTTCGGTTTGAAGGACATTGTAGCCAGTGTAACTACTGGACATAATGAGACATCTTGTCTCAGACATCTTGTCTCAGGATGACGAGCGCAGTGGAATGCCACACAGCACTTTGTAACTCAAGGTACTGGATGGTGTTGCTACTATTTATGGGTGGTCGTATCGCTTACCATCAGGCGAACGGCAAGCTCGTCTCGTCATTCAATTCAATAAAAAAATAAAATAAAATATGACCGCTCCGCTCATTCTCGCGGTATGCGGTAAGAATAAATGAAACACTTCTAACAAAAAATATTTTATTTTTCAATACAAATTCAAATAGTATACCTAGAATGACTTGGATCATCATAGTATATATTATATATACTCTTTGGACTTGGATTATACAGATACAAACCATGAGTTTTTCTAGCACCTTTTCTGTAAAATTCCGTGTTACATAATAATAACATTTTCCTTCCTGGACTATTTTGCTTTTAAGCATAGATATAATTTTCTGAAATAAAAATGAGAACTATTATTATTATCAAAGGGCTCGGGTCAATTTTTTGAGAGAGCATACTGAAGTTATTTGTCTTCATCATCGTCATGATTATCACGACACAGAAGAGAGAAAGCTGTATGAATAATGTCCACTGCTGAATATAGGCCTCCCCTAAAGATTTCCAGACGAACCTGTCGTATATCTCCTTTAAACCATGAACACACTGTATTCTAGATTTAATTTCAAATCAATTTACTGATACATGTAATTGCGTGCTGAAATAAATTTAAGCTATAATTTATCCGAAGAAATAATATCCCTATTGACTTCTGTCAATATAATTTGTCAGATTTATTAGTTTTTAAAAATGTCCTGCCTCGGTGGCGTAGTTGTATTACGGTACGACTGCAAGGCTGAGGTCTCGGGTTCGATCCCCGGGTCGGGCAAAGTGATATTGGATTTTTCTATTCAGTATCAGCCCGGAGTCTGGAATTTGTGCCCGATATGGCGATAGGCTCGCCCCCTATCACATCATAGGACGGAATACGCTTGGCGAAAAGTGGGATAAAAGGCGTGAGCATGCGTATGCGCATGCGTAAAAATTTCCGTTGTCAGTTTTATTCAAAGAGTTTTATATGTCGATATAAATGATATAAAAACTCTTTCACTTTCAAAGGTCTTTTACTCATGACTCTTGAGCTAGTATTTCTAGGCTTGTATCTATTGTTTGATCATCAAAATATCGAAGCAAGACAGATTTGGGAATTCCATCTATCATAATAAATTACAAGATTTGAATATATTATAATAGCAATAATTATATTTAACCCTTTAAATATTATAATTATTGCTATTATATAGATAGAGAATATAGAGATATTGCATTACCTATTTACTAAAAAGTGAAAAATAAAAACTTTTAAAAAAAAATAGCACCGACTTCAAATACCACTCTAATGTAATAAATAACTTATACTTTGCTCATGGGTTATAAGGAAATTTAAATACTACCAATTGTAATTCTGTGGAAACCATAATATCTGAGCAATCTACAAAAAAACTAATTATGCACATCTCCTTTACACGAAAGTGTGAGACGTCCCACACAATAAGGGTCTTCTAAAGTCGACAGCAATATGCCGCTAGGAAAGTATGGCGGGGTCTGTCGAACGAGGAACTAATTAATCCAATGAGCGGCGTCTTTGCACTAACGAGGTACGTCGTTTGTGCGCCATCCTTTCTATGCGAGGAGAAATTGTGTTTCGGAAATCGATCCCGACTTCATCGCTGATAGAAGGCTTATATGCATAATATGATTATGATTGACCTATACGGAAATGTCAATGTGGATTTTAAAATAACGGTTTTAACAAAAAGTATGTATTATGACGTCAGCGTAAATCTTTATTGATTGCAAAAAATATTTAAAAATATTTGCGCCCACCGTTTTGCTCATATTTGATCCTAGATTAGATATTGTTAAGTCATGTGTTAACGACAAATATCTGTTAAGACATAGAGTTAAAAAAATCAACTACACACAAAGAAAGACTGTTATGTTTAGCAGACAACTTTTAAAACAACAATATCTTAGAAGACGTTATTATAGAATTTGTCACAGGCAAATCTGGAACAAATTGTTGTATTAACCGTACTCGAGAGGATCACCCAGTTTTTACTATATTGCTTTCTATACTGAAAAACACCAACAAGGTGAAGAATGAAGATTACGTCCTGTGCTCAGCAATCCATCAATTTACTTAAAACGTCAGCACTGAGCTCGTCTATATCAATTGAGAGTATCTTATTTGTAAGGAAAACGTCAAATAAATAAATCACAATACGCCGCCATTTATCAAAGCAACCGTTTGTGTTTATTGAACGCATCAATTGTATTGAATGGGTTTCGTGTTTTACTTCTGTATTGCTAAATTCATTAATGTAAATGTTGCATTCTAGCATATCGTAATTGAATGCCACGCTATATTACATAGCAATCTATAATTTAAATTGCACTATTTTCAAATATCTGTTCTTTTACCAACCTCTTATCTAAAACACGAGAGATCAACTGTTACAGTTCTTCACAAATCATAACGTGAATGTCTAAAAACGGAAAGAATATCCCCTGAAAATCGTAACACTAATCGTAAATGATCCAATTCGCTCGAAATTAGTTCCATTCGAACGACACTCGAGACGCAGGCAAAATCGCAGCAAATAGAAACCAGCCATCGCAGACCTCTGTGATATTCGAAGGATAATAGAACTCGTTAGTCGAACGGTCGCCGTTTGGGGCGTCACTTTTTCAAGTCATTGGGTCAATCGTTTATCAAGGGCCTGTTGTGTTAACTTTCACATCGGACTGCCAATTCAGGGATGGAACTCGAGTGCCATCGAAAATGTTAACGAATAGTTTTTATCAAAATGGGTCAAGTGGTTTGGATTTGATGCTTTAATACGAATTTTAGCGTGTGACAAACTCTGGATAAATTCATTTTGATATAAAATACAAACTGATTATGTGAAAGATATTTACTAAAGAAACAGTAAAAGATATCTTTGGACAAAACAAAGTATTGACAAAAAGTCTTATTCGTAAAGAATACAAAGTAAATTTTCCTTTCAATTATATCGCACATGTTGCTCATTACGATGACCCTAAATAAAATATTTCTTAACTTTGTTTCTTGTTTAGAAGAGTCATGTCGGACGTCAGGCTCATTAGTTGAGGTAGCTGGCCCAAATTTTGCTAAAGTCACTTTCCTGTGTGTTAGGTAAACATTTTTACATTGACGCTGATCAATAACTCTCTGATTACCATCAAACGTTGTTTATTAAGACTGGATTGAGCGACGACCTAGTTTCAAAGCGAATTAGAGGGGTGGCAGCACTGTATCCCCAATTAACCGACTTTAGAGAATCTAAGCCGATTGGATGGTTGGATAAATAAGCGCATTGTACATTTAATTTAATAAATAGGTTGACAAACAACTCAGTAAATGTGCCAATAGGTTGTCGAAATTGCAGACTGTTCCAAATTGGCTCACTTCATACATCACGTAATAACATACTAGGGGCTTTATTTAAGCGTATTTTTGTACCTAAATTCGGAACTGTGCCAGATTTGGTCTCCGTTGATGTCATTATTTTGTTTAAGTAGTTAGCTATCTCTCTTTGTCATTTTATAACTTGTATTAGGTTGAAGCGTAGAAAAATAGTTATGCCTGTTTTTTATACTGGATAATATATTTAAATATTTCTTTCAGACTCAACGATTTATATTGCTCTATCAACTGAAGGTTCGCTGTTTCTCTCTCCCCTTATGTTAGGGACTGCGGGGTGCACGTATCCATGCAACCGCAGCCTCCGCAAACGATGACTCTTAGATTTTTAATCGAATTCTTTGATGAAGGATCTGTGTGCTAAACTCGGTCGAATAAACATTAAATAATACTACGTTAGCCTAGTTGGGAATGGAACGGTCTGCCGCGACAATGTCTGGAGGTTCAAAACCCAAGGCACACACCTCTGACTTTTCGAAGTTACGTGTGTATTGTTTATCAATTATCGTTCGCTTTAACGGTGAAGGAAAACATCGTAAGGAAATCTACATACCTGCGAAATCTCAATAAGAATCTCGAGACTATGTGAAGTCTGCCAACCCGCACTTGGCCAGCGTGGTGGACTAAGGCCTAACCCCTCTCACTAGGAGAGGAGACCCGTGCTCAGCAGTGGACAGTATATAATACAGGGCGGATTGCATTGCATTGCAATACTACGATAATCACACGCTTATTTCAAGCTTCTCTAATTGAAAAAAAAAATGATACCAATAATATTGTAGTCAATTTGGTTTTTTTTTGTCCTCCATGCATAGTACTCGTTTGTCTACATATTTTGTTATTGTGACCTATTTTATCGTTTTATTATCGATTGTACTTTGATTTTGAGGTATTTCAACATTATTTTGTGCGGCTTCCTTTGAAAGTGAAGTTATGCCGGTAAAACCTCACTGATGACCGAATCGTCTCTGTATCTCCAATACTTATGACTAATTGATTTTATAAGCCCTTGATTCCATGTTTACACTTTACAAACAATAGTTTAACATTCATGCTTTGGAATAGGAAGGTATTCTTGATACCTGACTTAATACTATTGTCGACTGCAAACATTCGAAACTGCCAGCTAAATGCGCTTTTCGAAGCGACTTAGAGCTTAAGCTTCATACAAGTTTTGGACACCAAGTCACCACAGCTTTGTATAAACCATTATATCAAATGAGTCCATTTAATCTATTAAATTCATCAATTATGCCATTCAGGATAACAAAACTGCTTATTCATCTGTATTATAATAGAAAGAAAAATGTTTTAATCGGCTGATTGGTTCATTTCACTTCATTTATTGCGAAACTGTCCAGTCAGCGTTCACATATCAATTATAATGAATCCATAGACATGACATATAGTTGATTTGGCCCTCATATGTTTGTTTTGATACATTACAAATGAACGCCGAGTATTGCAACATATTTCTCATTTTTGTTGCGACTATTTTCAATTGTGCGGTTATTTGGTTGGTTAATGAACGCAGCGAGACTTTCAAGAGGCTATTGTGATATTTTTAATTGTTTTCTCTGTAAATAATGAACATGGAATTATTATTTTATGGCCAATCGATATGAGATATATTGTTTTCAGAATACAAACTATAATTGTAGTGTGTATTATGATACACTTGGTCGTAGCGACGCCAAAATAAAGTAAAATATAGACTATATTACTCAAGGACAACATAGGTTAATATTTCTTATACAATTATCAAAATTCTAGAAATTGTTTACTACAATCTCATAATATTTAATTCTGTGTAATACGCAATATCAGTTTATATTCTTTTCAAACAGTTTTCCGAGTATTCAGGGCATATTCTATATCTTTTATTCGAAATCTTAGTCCCACTTCACTGTACTGACTTGCCTTTACTTCTTTTATATCATGTTGAAATACGCTAAAATTTATGAATACATCAAAGAATATATACTAATCAGAGTCTTTAGAAATCTCACACAGATTTCCAAATTAATTAACTCCCAAATCTTTTCAGTCTCCTTTAATCCTCGAAATTTGTCTCAAAAGTTTCCGTTTAAACGTCGAATTAGGAAAGAATTTAACAAAAACATAAATTTACGTGAAACGTAATGAGCAGTGGGCATCGACAATCTCGTTAGAAACTCTATTACGACGGACCTTACTTTATAACATGCTTTTGCTTTGGTTTTCTTTAACATCGTCGCTTAATTAATTAATGGTCCTTTCGTAGATAGGAAACAAACAGTAACAACGTAAACTGAGTTTTCATACTCAAATGATAAAGTTGGAGTTCGTTTGATAAAAGTTAATGCGGCGGGAGATCACAACAAAATTACTTCATTTAAAAAATAAACACAGAAGTTAGCTTGATAATGTCTGTTGAATCTTATGTATGCGTGTTATGACTTAGTATTAGTAAATTTCTTGTTAAACAATATTGTATCGTTTTATTTCAAGTGAAAAAACTACCACATATTATTACTCTCATTTCTACACTAGGCTTAGCTCGCGGTCTTCATTAAAAAAAGTTGTCTGTGTTATTTCTTGGGGTTAACCTTACTCCGTACTTTCAGCGTCGTGTGCAATGTACCTAACAAAAATACACATATTGTAATGTACGTATAGTAGTACGTATGCTACGTTGGACCTAAGTCTCTACACGAATTGAAGTTTATGGAATAACATTCATGTATGCCATTCTTGATGTGGTTTTGCATGGGTTCTAACTATGGGACTTCCTCTGAGATGGTACAACCACTTTGTTTATCCTACGTCTATGTCACAGTGTGCAAGGACTGTTGTGATGTAAAATGTAGCCAGTATTATCACAGAGCATTATGAGACCTCACAAAAAGTCCAAGGGTGACGAGCGCAGTGCATTGATATCCAAAATACTTACCTACCTCTATTTAGTTATAAGATAAAATACGAATTGAATTTGTAGATTCATAAAGAACACCATTGACGTAATGAAATTGGTATTTGAAACCAATTTACATGGTAAAAAGTATGGTTGTTGCTTTTCTAGATACCTTTCAGACATGCAGTATGGTTTTGGAACTTTTTTGTATTCACATCTGCATTGATGAAAGGGAGCCCCAAATTAAGGCGTTTGCCGCCCCATGCCAAAACTCGTTATGTGCCATCTGAACCAATACCACGTATTAGCTTGCGTTATAATTGGGCAAAAATGTAATAGGATATGAATGGGGCGTGACTTGTTATGCATTTGCGCTATTTTTTATTTTTACCCTGCTGGTGCTGGTAGGATTAATAATGGAGGAACACAATAATAACTATGCCGTTATAGTAAATATTTTTGATATTAAGGTGTTATTTGTTAGGTTTATATTATTCTACTTCACTGGTGGTAGGTTTCTCATATGTAAGAGTCCGTCTGGGTGGATACCGTCGCAATATCTATTTCTACCGCCAAGCAGCAGTGTGCATGCACTGTTGTGTTTCGGTCTGAAGGACATTATAGCCAGTGTAACTAGTGGATATAATGAGACTTAACATCTTATGTCTCAGCATGACGAGCGCAGTGGAATGCCCCACAGTACTTTGTAACTCGAGGCGCTGCATGGTGTTGCCACTGTTTATGGGTGGTCGTATCGCTTACCATCAGGCGAACAGCATGCCCGTCTCGTCATTCAATGCAATTTATAAAAAAAAAACTTTGTCGTGAACCATATAGCCAATTATTGTAAATTATCGCTCGATTTAACGGTGAGGGAAAACATCGTCAGAAAACCTGCATACCTGAGAAGTTATCTGAATTTCGAAGGTATGTGAAGTCTGCCAACCCGCACTAGGCCAGCGTGGTAGACTAAGGCCTAAAACCCTCTCAGTTGTAGAGGAGGCCCGTGCTCAGCAGAGGGTAGTATATAATACAGGGCTGGTATGGTATGGTATATAGCTATTACATGTAAGTTGTGGTGTCCTATTTTAGGAGCTCGGAATTTAAATAAATTTGCATTTTTTATTCCTTGTTTTGTAACTTGCATCTTCTATTGGCAATCCGAAAATAAAATAAATAAAAAAATCAGCGTTAAGTTTTTTTATATGGCACTAAGCATTTTTTTGCAAATTTACATCGGTTTAATTAGTAGGTTTTAAAAATAAGGATTTTCTAGACGCTTCCTTGATGTAGAGGCATACTGCAGAGGACAGAGGTCTTGGGTCCGATCCCCAAGGCACTCTCCAATTTTTTTATTTCAAAAACACACGTGACCTGTCCAGTACTAACTGAACGTAGTTTAATTTATAGAAAAATACTTGTAATAATATTTTAATTAGAAAAATCCTCATAATGATTTATAATATACAGCAATGGTTACGCTATTAATTGAGAACAATTTAACTACTAATAAACTGAAAATAGACCCCAAATGGATTACTTAGCAAACAATTCCGTTGTATTCGAAAACGTCACTTGTACGATTAGGTACCTATTTCTAAAGCTTAGGAAACTGGCCTAGTCAGGAGGACCTTGTAAAATTGAAATTTGTACAGAAAGCTCAAACTTTGTCGTTCATAATTCTGTTTAGTGTTGCAACTACTTGTAAACTAAAGACTTGCACTTTTTTATATAAAATTCATTGTTTGTGTATGCCCAAGTGTTGATCACGAGTCCACAAAATGAGAGAAAATATCATGAGTATATGGTATAAACCACAAACCTTACAATTAAGCTCCGTATCCAGTATCTATTTATGAGTATGTATCATAAAAAATAGCTTTCTAATTCCAATACCAAAGCCTCATCAGTACGACTGAGTCTTACTATACCCAACATGATTTTTTTATTACACTGATTGCTCTAAAACCTAATACATTATATTTCAAGGATTTTCGTACTGAGTCATCTGTACAATTCCTGTTCTGTGGCAACACGTAGACTGTCCCAATGATTAATGGGCCACGGGCCACCGGGGCGGGACGGGCCGAATCAGATGCACGTGACGTCACTAAAGTAACGTCCGAATAATATTTCGCTACAGGCAAGCGCTAAATGGGTTAAAAATTACCGTAAACTGGGCTATTCTACTTTTTAATGTAGGCAATTAGGCTTTTGTGCTTCCGTTTTCATGTGAAAATATCAAGTGTTTTTATTGCAGTATTTTGTAAAATATTTATTCGAAATGTACTGTTTTTTGCAGAATGTAGATGGACGAGTTATTGGGTCAGAATGGTAAGTCAAATATGGACTAGCATACTGTTGTCAAAATTGTGGGCGCGTTTCTTAACTATAAGAAGTCGACGGTATTCAGATGAGGAAGGAGATTTACAAATACATATTTAGTAATTCATTTTATTAATACACTACATACGCACGGCTAAGTTAGAGTATAATATATCGATATAAATTAAAATAGAAAAAAACATGACCATATGAAATACGTAACTAATCACATTAAATTAGTTAACACCAAAGAATTCCAACACAAGGTCACTTTTATTACTAATTTACCGTATCTTAGCTACATCCAAAAATACGATACATAGCCTTTTCTTGTATTTTAGTAAGAGGTTTTATGGATTTCTCGTCAGTTTACCCTTCAATATCCGGTTTGAGACACCACATCCGGCGGAACGTTCTGGCCAATGCGTCGATTTCCACAAATCTTTTCAAATTTGGAAATGTGAAATTTGTCGGTGTTTGTGGTCAGTTTAAAGATGGATTTTCGTTTTGCTTCAATTAGATTTCTTAAATATAAATTATAGCGAAATATGTTATTATTTATTACCCTTTACGCTGCAATTATGTTACTTAACTTTCGTTACCAAGTAATTGGCCTAAACATAAACGTAGAAATATACATAAGCCATAACTTTCATAACACTTTTAACAAAACAAACACTCTAGGCCTCACACGATATCAAATCGTCGATATCCTGCACAACCCGTATCAGATTTTATTTATCTCGGTAAATAAACTCGGTTAAAAGTACATTTCTATAGCCGCAGCGACGTGACAGCGACAGTGCGACGCGAGGGACGCGGCTTCGAAGCGCAGGATATTGGACCGTAAGCCGTTGTTTCATCGAAACTGGCTCGGATTAACTCCTGTATAATTAATTTATTGGAAATTTATTCTCATTGCCATTCAATCATCAACTATTCATATTTTATTTTGCGTACTCTTTATTCGAGAAAATTCTACCTTCGCAATACACGACACGCACGAGTGGCTATAAAGGGCTCTGGGGCCGCCCGAGTCGTGGTGGCACCTTCAGTCGCTTTCCGTCATAGCGGTACCTGAGATGCTTCACCGAATCGTCCAAGTTTCCACAAACGAAGCCCCCACCTAGGCTTAATGACCTATTTGGTATGCTGATATACTTGTCAATATTAATATACGTGTGTATGCATAAACATATTTGATATGTTAATTCTTATCCGTGACATGAACTAGGTAATAAAATAACAAATTCGGCATGCGCTTTAATAGCATCGGATTCATTAGAGCGCGTCCAAAATTAGCTAACCTGAAAAATCAAACATAAAAAGTTGTAACATTCCAAAACCACTTTCATTACTATAGTGAAATGAAATACGAATTTGTATGCTTGCATAGCGTGCCCAGTGGTTCGAATAATTCAAACGACGTTACCTAAAATAAACATAAAATCAGTTCTATTTCCCGCCTCGGGGCTGCGGAAATGCGGACAGCGCAGGCTGTCCACTGTGTGACATGTCCGGGCGACCAGGAATATTCGTACCGCAATAAATAGATATTAGTAAAGTTCAATTAGATATTGAAGAGTTCAACGGTACGGCTTAATGTTTAAAATGGATTAGAAATGGATTGTTTGTTTCTGAATATTAGAAAGTTAATTTTAAAATTAGGTTAGGAAATGTTTTTGTTTTTGCGTTTGAATTTGTGCTTTCGAAAGTGCCGTTGGCGATGAGTGGAATTTTTAGAGGAATTCAATTCACAATTGATTAAAACTTTACTACCAGTTTTCCAGTCTATCCAGTTTTCAAATTGTATTGTGTTTTATCTCTCAAATAGTCTCTATTGTTTTTACTGCACCAACATTTTCGAATCCTATGCATCTTTTAACGAGACCCAACGACTGCTTTAAATTGTTAACAACTTAGATGGACAGCCTAATTTCGTTGTCAAATGTCAAGGCGTCAAGAGAGTCGTGATTTCGGCCTGAAAATTGGTTTAAATCCTTAATGTTAAACGTATTTTACGGCTAATTTACAGTACATATAACTGTGTACTTAGAGTGAGGCACGTGGTTCTGTTTTATTATTAAAAGCTAATCTTACTAATATTATAAATGCGAAAGTTTGTAAAATGTTTGGATATTTGTACGCAGCTGAACGGATTTGGATGAAAATTAGCAAACGAATAGACCATGTCCTGTACTAACACATAGGCAACTTTATCTCCCGGTAACTTGCTCCCAAGGAAAGTAATGGACATTTTTATCTGATTTTTTAAATAGATGGCGCTGGCATGTTAGGCACTTTTGTAGTGAGAAAGGCTTTTGACGCGGGCGAAGGCGCGAGCAACACCTAGTCTATAATTATCAGCCAGTATATCAACTACTGCGACTGAGAGGTTTCTTTTCTCAGCTTAAAACAGTGCTGACCATGTCACCTTTGATAAAACCATAAATCCAATTAGTAAACATTAAGTATAATGAATATCGTGATAATAAATTTCTCGTAGGAAATAAGTACTTATTACAAAATTGAAATATTCAAAATGAATTTAAAATTTACAAATGAAGATCACAAATCATAGTGGGAGTTACGTTCCAATAATTTTGCTTTTCATGCAGCTGACCATTCGGGCACGGTTTTGTCAGATACGCTCTGGGATTTGGCACACTGGGCGACGGCTGTTCAGTTTGTGGTTACGGTCAGTATATTGCGTAATATCATGTTTTTTTTTTAAGTTCGAGGAAAACAAATTTACTCTGTTTTTTTGTTTAAATGCAATCGTGGCATCTTGTTCTAAAAAAACTGGTAAATGTAGCCAAATAGCTTTCCACGTCTAAACAAATGTCAGACAATGAAAATTCATTGTGATAACATTTACAACATATTTTATCGGCTTACATTTATTTTATTCCACAGAAATATATTTTCAAGAGCACATTCAAATTCTTCAACGATATCGTTCGGTACATCTATAAATAATGTCTAAATAGTAAAATATTCTATAATATCCAATTTAATATTAAACATATAGGGTTCGCACTATCATCAGTCGTCGCCGGTAACAGCATGTCGTCTACACATGTTGCACAACCCTGAATAATGAACGGGGTGTGACAATCTCCTGGCATGAGCGTCACTTAAACCTCGGCACAAGAAATAACTCAACAGAGGCTGCTGGTCTAACATGGTACGTCTTAGCTTGCCAACGTCGTTTGGGAGCACGTGTGATAATCAATTTAGTTTTAATGACAGCGAATATCCAGCGTTAGCTATACACCATTGCTTTTACATCTTTATAATGTGTGGTATAAAGAAAAACCAATTGCTGCGAGTATAATTTGAATATATACAAAATTAAGTGCTTTATTCACATTCAAAAAAATAGGTATACAAGTATATGAAAGAAATATAAGTTAGTAACTAATTCCATGCACGATTCAGAAACAGGAAGCAATACAAAACAGCGGACACATTTTAAATAAAATAACAAAGTAAGAAAGTTAAAAAGTATCGTTCGGATGTTCGTCTTGAAACTTCGCTGCTTCAAAAATTTTATGTGTCCCATAGCTACAATGCAAATGTTTTCTGTTAAAACTACACCCCGGAGCCCTGTTATAAAGCCATTATAAGAATAACGTTGTAAATAAACTTATTCCCCAATACAACATCAATTCGAAACCTTTTACTGATGGTGTCTTTAAATAGTCTTTAGGCAGAGAAAGAGATAGCGTGAACAGCAAACTACGAGAACAAGCGAGACAAAAATCGTTTAAATGAAAAGCGTAAAGAATTTTTCCTCATATTTATCATATCTTATCTATATTAATTAATTAGTGATCTCTTAAAAGATATAATGGAAGTTAATTTTAACTAGTGTTTAGGCTTCTCTTAGTTCCATTACTTTCAGTTTTTTGATTAAATTGTAAGGCGCCACTCTTTTATTAATGTTTTATTCTCGTTTCCATTAGCTCAGTTTATTTTGCGGATCGGTTAATTTTCTTTACATTAATTGCTTCCTACACAATTTTACCATGATCGTCGTATTAATTATATAGAGTATATAATTGTATGTTTGATTGTTGACGTGGTTCATTATTTTAAAAATAAACTTCATGAAAAAGTTACAAAATAAATGCTCCATTTTTCAATTAATAGCCATACAACTTCGAAACTTTTCAAAGATAAAAATAGAAGTATAAGTTTACACCGCAAGAGATTTTTAATTGAAAAATATTAATTAAAGCTTAGAACTGTTTAAGCTTAAGCAACTATGAGGGAATAACAAAGTTTGAACACCCGACCGAGTAAAAAATGAAACTTTTAAAACTCGCTAAAGTAACGAAAAATGCGGCTTAGTTAAAATTGCAAACTTTGTTTGTTTAATCCAGATTGTATCAGAAATACCTATAAGGCAAAGTTTGATATTTTTGTTGCTGCTTCTGCTTTTTCAGAGATGAACGGATGTGTGCCTACAAACTTATTACCACCTGCGGTTTTTGTAATGACGATTGAATGAAATATATTATGAAAGTATTTATATACATATACGTTTCTAGGGACAACCTTAGTGGCGTAGTTTTATTACGGTACAACTGCAATGCAACTCGGGTTCGATCTCCGAATCGGACAAATTGATATTGAGTTTTTGTACTCAGTATCAGCCCTGAGTCTGGAATTAATGCCAAAATGGCGATTTGCTCGCCCCTATCACATCATGGCACGTAATATGCATGGCGAAAAGTGGGTGCACTAGTTGCGCCTCTGCCTACCCCATCGGGAATAAAAGGCGTGAGTGTGTATGTATGTATTTTTGCTGGTCGGTTTATTACATACTTACGTTAGTATATTATTAAATAATACGAATAAAGCCATTACTGAAAATATGATACAATTGATATGATCCATTAAGCTGTGCAACAGTTTGCCCGCGTACGTGTTCCCTCCGTCCTACAACTTAGGGTCCTTCAAGCGGAGCGTGAAGAAGCAATTATGCAGGCCGGCATAACTGTGCCGACCGACCAGGGATGTTATCAGGGATATTATGTTATATATGTTTATCTATTGCCGGTCGACATTATTTTGGGCTTCACTTCATTTACCATCAGGTGCAGTGAAGCCCCTTTGTCGAGCCATCTTAAAAAAAAAGATTTTTTTTTTCAATCACATTGTATCCAACTTCTACTAGTTTATTATCTGAAATAAAACATAGGATTGCACAAAACTATTTAACTATTTATATTTCGTTAAAAGAATGAGTTTTCATAACACACATTTTTTATTGGTTGTTACCCATGTAGTCGGTATTTACAAAAAAAATATTAAAGAATCACATTATACAAAAAACATTCTAGTAAATCAATTTTTATTTTATTTTATTTTTATTTCGTTTATTTGGGTGGCTCACAGCTAACTATAACAATAATCGAAAATAAGAAAAATACAATAAGCCAATCACGAGCCACCACAGATAGATTTTAATGGATAATCATTGTTAAATATGTAACTTCACAATTTCATGCCGTATGTAGCTATCCATATATAATAGAATTGAAAAGAACAGGCAATTCGAAAGTATATTGTAGGTATAAACAGTGGCCCCAAAAGATAATAAAACAATCTTATTCATCATATTTCATCAAAAACATCTTATAACTAACAATAACATTAATATTCTAAGAACAAAGGAAAACAAAGCAAAATCATTTTCGCTCGTCACTTTCGGTACACGTATCCTACTGAACAAATACAATTATCCACGACTAAATGAAAACGTAACCAACAGAGATCCACTTATTTAGTGTTTCATTTCTTCGAAGTGTTTACTCGAATTAATACCGAGGACAGAATCGATCCAATTGGGATTCGCTATGTTTTAGTTATTAACTGATGAATAAAAGATTTTTGTACATATTACGTTGAGTTAAAGACGTTTTTACAATAACTTGATGTGAGAAAAGAAACGACTGCCTCGGTGGCGTAGTTGTATTACGGTACGACTGCAATGTTGAACACTCGGGTTCGATCCCCGGGTTGAGCAAAGTGATATTGAGTTTTTCTAGTCAGTATTAGCCCGGAGTCTGAAATTTGTGCCCTATATGGCGATAGCCTCGCCCCCTATCACATCATGGGACGGAATAACGGCGAAAAGTGGGTGCACTAGTTGCGTCTCTGCCTACCCCATCGGGGATAAAAGGCGTGAGTGTGTGTGTGTGTGTGTGTGAGAAAAGAAAAGTACCTACTATCAGCATTGTAACATAATGAGAAATTGAAAAATAAATCTTGAACAAAAACCACACAACCTGAATCGTTTATTTTGTTACCAGTAAAGATTCTAAAGTACTGGTTGCGTCGAAGCGATTAAGGAGGTTCATATCCTTATGCAATATACTCTCTAATTTCTATTGACAGGTATTTTCTACTGACGCTATTTTAATTACCTCTGAGATGGAACTTTGTCTCGTAATTCTTAACACCCCGTTAGTAATTTACAATTTATCAATATCGATGTCAGCTAAATGGATTACCTCTGAAGACTATCAGTAGAGCTATTTGTTCCACTCAGTCGCAGTGGGGCACTGGCACCTTCTATCAATATTATCATATTAATAAATAAAGGACCTTGTTTTAAAATTGCAGCAAAAAATTGTAGTGTGACTGTGCTTTACGAATAAAGAAATACGAAGATCCGGTCATAAATAGTCCAATGTAAAAAAAAATGTACGTGAGCAGTTATGGTATTTTTTATAGTTTAGAATCTGGATGAAACTTGAGGTACTTTCTGTTAAAAAATATTGTGCATATTTTTTAAATAATATGTTAAGTCTACGTATCTTATATGCAGCAATCAAAACCTTACTGTAATTTGTTGCTGAATAAATAGAATTAAAATTTAAAACTATACATTTATTTGGACCACAAAACAAATTACAATGGGAACATTGTAATTAGCTGCTAAGATACGTGCTTACAAGATATGATACTAAAAAAATCACAAAAAAAAACATGTCAACCAAAAAGTACCAAACGTCACTCAAAATCATGGCCGCCCTATCAACGCCTAGCACCTGTAATTGTTGGTTACCGTTGACATGCACCAAACCGAAAAAGGACAGGTGCGAAATCCTTACGCGGCGGGGGTCCAAACCCAACCCATAACCTTAATTGATAGGAATCGTTAACCTTCAACCGTTCACATTTCGATTCTAATCTAAATTTTTTCTCTGTTATTTTATAAGCTCTTTTTATTTTCGGGTGCCGTAATAAACAGGCCATTCTTTGTCATACGATATTTTCTAGATTGTTGCTATGATAAAGTGATCTGGTTGGCGCCGTCGTTTCGTTTACCGTTTATAATGTCCGATGTCAAATTATGGAGGGATGAGTGGCAGTGGAATTATTGGTCGTTTAAGATTAATTATATCTATATGAGAGTTACACATCTGTGTGGGTGATGTTATTTACTGTGACGTTGTTGACATTGTGTGGTAGGATTTGGATTTCTATTATTTGTTATTGTGTTGCTTTGTTAGGGATCGATATCGCTATGTTTTCGCTCGGCTTCGTAAATTTTTTTATCGCTTCGGCTCTCAATACTATTTTTGCTAGGTGAAATATTTGATCTAAATTAGGAACAGGAAATTGCTACTAAATATTTCATCGCTTATTTAATCGAATTAAAATACACGTTTTTCTTACACAGGTGGCTTTAGGAAGTTCTTTTTTATTTCGGTTCCTTATAGCAGAAGGTAAGTAACCGAACACGTAGATCACCATACGACGAATGCCTGAACCTTATGAATAACTATGATTATTTGTCAATCCTGTCTTAAAAATACATACTTCACATCGTTTTTCTGTTAAGTGGTACCAGCGTCAAGCTATTCACGATATAGACAAAACTGGATACAATGCATCTGCTTTGTATGTTTGCTTCATGGATCTCTATCAATTCTAAAAAGACAATTTCACTATATGTCGTTTCAATATCCCCTACAAAACTGCATAAACATAAATCAATAAAAAAATAAACACTTAATTTGGCAGGAATTAACATAAATTACACCAGATCGCTTGTTCGATCTCAAATTCTTAAAGCCTCTGAGAGTAAAAAATCTCCGCTGTTATCAATATCATTTGACATAAATTAAGTAGGTCCGCATTCGTTACTCTGACCGTATTTTTGTCATCGAATGTAGAAATTTAGATCTAGCGATATCTATAAATCTTTAACTAACAAACTATTGATCGGTGTTGGGACTGTTTTTTCATTCGATAGATGTTTCGATATCAATTTCATTTTTGTTTATATTCGGTATCTATTGAATGGTAAATATTTTGATTTAATTAAATTTGTCACTAGATATGGGTAAAATTTTGCAATTGATAAGAGTTGTATGTAAAATGTTCCATGTAAAAAAATCCTGCTTAATATTTTTAATTAAAAAATCTATGATATTTTGGAAGAATATCTCCAATAACCTTCTGAATTAATAGAATAATGTGATGAAGGTATCCAACATTATTGTAACAACATTTTCCCGACAATGCTATATTATATTTATGTGCGAACAAAGCCTACCTTGTTTGTATAATTTACTTTTTCATGGGGAGTTATGAAAATAGAGCCCCATAATACTCGATTAAACTACCTAAATATTGGCTTAACTAAATATTGGCCCGGTAACCTAGTTGACCCAGTGATTGGCCGATAGCCTAGTTGGGAGTGGAACGGACTGCAGAGACAAATGTTCACAAGTTCAAAACCCAAGGGCACGTACGCACCTCTGACTTTTCTAAAAAGTTATGTGTGTATTCTTTATGAATTATCGCTCGCTTTAACAGTGAAGGAAAAAAAAGTAAGGAAACCTGCATACCTGAGAAGTGCCCTATAAAAATTTCGAAGGTGTATGAAGTTTGCCAACCCGCACTATGCCAGCGTGATGGACTAAATCCTAAACTATGAGTTATAACATTACCTGACCACGTATGATACAACCGGCCTTAATCGCGTTGTGAAAAATCGACAATAGCTATGTCGCCGTATTTATGGCATTCAAAAGTTATAGGAGTAAACAGATAAAACATATCAGCCGATCTCAATTACACGTCCATAAATTAAGTAGAAAAAAATCCAAAAATCGTTTGTCTACAAATATTTTTTCTTTTATCGAGCCGGTCACCTCAGCTAAATGGACAGAACAGGTGCATTTAACTTTTTGTAAACTCTAGTCGATCATAAATCGTCTTTAGTAACAAGGGTAAGCTTTAACTTTTAAGAGTGTTTTAAATAAGAAATGAGCTCTCACCGAAGTTTGTCGAAAACTTTATTAAAGCACCAAAGAGACAAGAAATTTGCGAAACTAAACCGCTCTTTTTGATAAGGGTTCGATGTTATTAAGATGGTATTAGAAGCGTAATATCTTTATTATTCGATCATGTTTAGTAGGTTATACGCGAATTTGTCTGAATAAGTTTTACTGCATTTTTCATTTTTACCGTTAAACTCCTGTTTGTGTATATCATCGTTTTGTTGTTACAGCAAAAATATTGGGTTCCTATTTAAAGGACTTTATAGCCATTGTAATAACCGGGTATTTGGAAAGTTCACGTTTTTAGTCTCAGCATGATAACCGCAATTAAGTGCCATGCTAAGCTTCCTATTAACGAGTAGTTTTGCAGCGTACTATCTGGCAAGTTAATTGATTCTATCATTATTTTGGGGTATAAAATTAATATTATTAACCCGACCTTCAGGTCAATGTAACTGCTTATTGATTTATAAATAAAATCTATTTAATAATATTTGCTATTACTTTTTGACACTATCAAAATCACTGATAAACTTTGGAAGCCGTAATACAGAAAAACGAAGAACCAGAATTTAAGCAACTAGGTATATTTATTAGGTACTTTGTCGATAATCGATATATTTCATAAGATAGTACTAAAATCAATAAGATTCAAATTATATCAAAATACATCTTGACGACACTCCCAACTCCCAAGCTTGTCTTATTACCCATAGATTACCGGATATGCTTGACAATTAGATGCCTATGTTTCTTGTTAATTGTTATTGTTGATAATATCGAAGCAGTAAACAAGGCACCATTACCATTAATGATTCAAGTATATCGTATAAAGGTGTATTTAATATTAAAGTAACGACCACGTGAATGCAGCTTCAAACAAGAATAATATTAACTATGTAATCGATGAATGAACACATTATCATATTTTTGTACAGATAGCGTGGAGTCGTTTTTTTTTTGCAAATAAAAATTTAAGTGGAAGCTGTATGTTATCAATAATTTCATGTTTATTTGTAAAAGTTTCGCTGAATACGAACCACCCGTCATAGCGATTCGTTCTACATGTTAATGCTCACAAAAGCTCAAGTACATTTAATAAGAAAAACCGTAATTATTCTGGCAGTTCGTATTTAGACTACGTTGAGTGTACACTCATACATCGTGTTTACGAACTGTGTAATAGATTTTAGCCTTTCGTAGATGGAGATAGCTTTCAGCTTTCGTTAGCTGTAATGACATGGTTCGTTAATCTAATACAATGGACTATTCCGTGTGATCTAGCATTACTTTCTATCGAAGACATTTGGTAAACTCCAATCAATAGAATAATTGACAATTCACGGTCCATGTATTTTAATATTTTTGGTTTGAATTAATGATTAATAAACAAGCTTTGATGTAATTGTTTTAGGTAATAAATAAAGTGAACTATCTTTTGTAAAAACCTTTGAAATATAATTAATCTCTAAGATTTAGAAAAACAATTAGTCTCCTGTTAACGTCAACCTCTTTTTTAAGTAATCTGATGTAAAAAGTATTTCTAGGTTTAAAGATTAACAATTGATGGCTCTAAGATTACACCAGAAACATAAGAAAATTATAATCATCATCATCTATTTTCCAATGTAAATACGTATAATATCTCTCAGTAATCATCTATTCTAGGAATGCGTTTCCGGAATTGCTCATACGGCTTACAACCATCCATTCAATTCTGAAATGTAGATCAAATGTGAATCACAAAAAATCCAAAGTAAATTACGGTCACTATCGTTTCAAAACAAAATTTCAAACATTCATACGACTATTATAAAACGACAAAAAAATTTACCCAAATAAATCAATTAAAAGGCATAATCAATCATCCTCATCAAAACATGCTTAAGATGACCCGCGCCAAGGGAACTTCGAGATTGAACCCAATTGATTCGACATTGAACTTGAAAATGTTAGCAGAAACCATTTAAAACCACCAGCACATTCAGACCTCTTCATATTTCTACTTTTCAAAGATAAATACTGAGTTTTGTACCGGAAAGAGGTCTTGTTAAATGGTTTCTGTAATCGTGAGTCACGGACGATTGTTTAGTTCAATTTTTATGTACGAACGTCAAGTATGACGAGTCATATTAATCTTTATGAAACAATCAATTAAAGAGTGCGGGAAATCTGGATTAGATGGTATCGGCGGTGTGTCGGCACACGCATAGCTTTGTAAAGCTTGTATTCTGTAACAAGGTTATACTCGGATCGAACGGATTTGGTCATTTAATAATCTAATTTAAAAAGTACCAACACATGTACAATTAATTTATGTGATTTTTATCTTTACTCAATGTCAATGTATGCCATTTAAATTGTAATTAGAATACTTTATTACAAGACATTACCATTACTAGAGAGTTTGATAAACGAAATATTGTGCTTGTCATCCTGTGCAAGATTAAAAGGTTTACGTTAATAAGTTACTAAAACAACAAAGTTTAAATGCCAAATGAAGTTAAAACTTAAATTCAGGTCTGAGTTTAAAAGTCTTGGATATCACTTTAATATTGCATAGTTTTCTTAGTTGTTATCATAAAACTGTGTTCTCATTATGCTAAAACGAGTGAATTTTGGTATTTAATGCAAACTTTATACTTTATTAGACAAGCTTACTTAAAATTTCATGCCGCATTAAGTATGCCATTTCTTAAACATAAACATTAAATAAAATTCGATGTAGACGTCTTTATTTTTTGTATGACATTAATACCATTAGTCTTGAAGTCTTTGAGGGAGATCTATAAATCTGATCATTATAATGATGTTGCGACTGTAATAGTTATTTCAGCACTAGAACTTCAACACCAATATTATAATTTAGTTCGTATAGCAACTACCAAAACTGTTAGATCTTGCTACACCACCATGGCCAAGATGCGGTATGTTTTGGCTTCGATTGGTCAGGTATTCAAAGTATTGTCAGTGATTTAATTGAAACAGCAGGGGCCGAAGCCCAACACCATTCCGGGCACAGGAAACAATGTTTTGTATGAAAAATTCCATCTAGTACATTTTAATTGCCTCCATATAGTTTAATTAGATGCGTACCGTGTTTGTGATTAATGTACCATAAATGGAGTATTTGATGAATATAAAATACAAATAAAACATAAGTGAATAGACAGTTTTGTACGTCTGTAAATTGTTTGTGTTCGTTAAAAGTGATACTAATTACGTATTACTTTGTAAGCAAACATTTTTTTTATACGCATACGCATGCTCACGCCTTTTATCTCCGAAGGGATAGGCAGAGGCGCAACTAGTGCACCCACTTTTCGCCAAGCGTATTCCGTCCCATGATGTGATAGGGGGCGAGCCTATCGCCATATCGGGCACAAATTCCAGACTCCGGGCTGATACTGAATAGAAAAATCCAATATCACTTTGCCCGACCTGGGGATCGAACCCGAGACCTCAGCCTTGCAGTCGTACCGTAATACAACTACGCCACCGAGGCAGGCATTTTTTTTATATTTTTTTTATTTATCATTTAGCCGCATATTTAGATTAATGCAAATAAAATGTGTATAATATCTATTAGTTGGGCTGTATTTGGGTTGTTAGTATGGTGTTTGATTAGATTAAAATGATTAGGATTATAATTTTAATAACATAATATGTTAATAATAATAAATACATCTATACTTCATAATATTATAAAGCTGAAGAGTTTGACTGTTTGTTTGGAACGTTGGTTGAACGCGCTAATCTCAGGAACTACTAAGCCGATTTGAAAATTCTTTCACTAATAGGGAGCTACATTACTCCTGAGTGCTATAGGGTACTTTTATCCCGGGAAAAACTTTGTCGCACGGGCCGAGCCGCGAGCATCACCTATATATAATAAATACATTTATAGGTACTCTCAATTTGATTCGTACATATAGGTACATATCAGTGACTTTATTTCCCGTTGAATTAAAAACTTATTAGTTATTTTAAATAGATCTCAATATCCAAATTTAATAGTTCTGATAATAACTAATTGAAATTCCAATAACCCACTTTCAGCATGCATAAGAAGCGATCCGTTTTTGATGAATGGGCTGAACTAATCTCAACATCTATAACTTCGACTTTGAGATTAAGGGGTACAAAATGTACCCGGACTACGGTTTAATATAGATGTCTTGGAACTTGGACGCCTTGTTGCTCTTGACAATGGATTGCTCCCAACATTGTGGCTTAGTTATCTACTATTATTGAGTTATATTGTTTTTGCAAATCTCTTGATCAATATCGCGCTGAGGCAGCTTCAACTATGAAATTGCGAAACTCTGTCCATTATTGAAGCAAATGTATCAATGAAATAATGAAATTGTACCAGAGTGATTCCTAATTTAAATGAATTTGGTGCTCATTAAGAGAATGTAATGCTTTGTACATAATTAAGAACGGAATTGGCTTAATTTATAATAGTCGTTCGAAGGAATTGTACTGATTGCGAGTCGAAAGAGTAGAAATTACTTTGCGGGTTTATTGTCCTTCCCGGACAACTTTATTGTGGTGACTGACCCCGGTCATTTAGTTGAAATTTTAATTAGTCTTCCTTCCCTTGTTAAGGATATTGGACTGATTTTATGACGGAGACCGTCTTGTTAATTCTTAGTAGTCATTTTATCTGATGTAAGAATTTCTACCGTGTAAAGCAATAAACATTATTAGGTACTAGTTACTACATAATATAATACGGGTTTTATGTTCTCGATAATGTTACAAGATTCAAAATTATTTTATTGGCCATACAACTGTTCTAACAAAGCATTAAAATTATCTTACTAATATTATATCTACGAAAGTGAAGATATTTGGAAGTTTTTTTAAAGTTGTAACGAAGAACGCAAAAACCGCTGAACGGATTTGAATGAAATTTAGCATAAACCATGCCCTGGATTGACCCAGAAACTTCTACGCTGCGTTTTATCCCGGAATAGAATAGGAGCCGTGTGTAACAGTGAGTGTTAATAATGAAGCTATTAGAGTAATTGTGATAAGTAAAGTGTATATTAATTAAAGACTAAGCAACAGCTTCCAAGCGGCAGATAAAAAGAATTGTCTCCGAATAAAATGGGTCACTAAAGAGGAAAAATAAAAAAGAGGATCAACAAAACCAAAGACAATACTATAAATCAGTTGTTGTGGAAGTGTCGTATTTATAAAACTATGGATAGGAGCATACGGTCGACGTTGGCCTGTTAAGTGGAAATTTATTGTTCATCATGGACGAAGAAGCGTCATTCTCGTAAATTTTCGTGTAATACGAGTGGATTGATGCAAGATCAGACCCGATAAGTACAGAGCGGAAATAATTGGGAGTTTTTATGATGGTACCCAGAGGTGCGTCGAGAAGTAGCTACGACCAATTTAACTTTACCCTTATACATCCACTATTTTGTTTTTCCGTTCGAATTAAGGTTGATATTTGTATGTGTTTAATTTAATTAAGTTTGTGTATACAGCTTAGTAATGGCGGTATTGGTTCTGGTCGTTGGGCATGTTTAAAATTAGACTTTGTTTGAGACGTCTCGTTTAGAAGTGGTGACTAGCATTGCAATGATTTTGGGTACTTAATTAATCGGTTTTGTATTTTAATTGTCTTTTTTTATCTTTATCATCACAGCAACTATTTAACATTAATTTACAACAAAAACACTTTGAAGTTTGTGTTTTAATTGTAATTTAAGAAGTTGTGTTGCCTCAATGGTTCTGCTTAATTATAAGATTTTTTCTGACGCTATCCGTGGGAAGTTGTTCATTTTTTGTCTACAACGATATAATATGTATGTATGGTCAATGATAATGACTCAGTCACGAAGAACATACAAAGTCATTAGGTAAGGCTTTGCAAATGTATGCTTACATTTATGTCATTATAGTACTCGTATGCTAATCATGTATGGGTTAATTAATCATGACTGTACTAAAAAAATATTCTTATTGAATTTTGGAGTTAATCAATAATCACACAATATCTGTAATAGTCAAGTTCACCGGTCGCTAATAAACGCTATTTGTCACATAAATATGTATATAAGCTGACCAAATACAAAATTCACACTCTAATCTATGCCCCTATGGTAATACAAGGGCCATTTATGTACTTATTCATGATCCTTAAAATACTCGATGAATACTTAAAAAAATAGTTTTTCAGATTTCATAGGTTATCATAAATTATTTAATTTTCTCTCTTAAATTACCTAATGATTATTAGCAGACAATGTAGTTTTGAATGAGAATGAGGAATTAAAGCAAATTAGGAAAAATCCTACATCAGTTAATAATACCAATGTAACTTTGGAGTCTAATTTCTCCATTTCGCTACCTTTAATATACCACCAAATTATAAGGTTTTTTACAATTATCACTACATATTGAATTATGAGTTGACTGTAATTTTAAATTCTAACAACACTAAATCAATTTGTGTCTCTCTCTTCCAAGCTATACATCCCATATTGGAATCGATCACTAAATCAATTTATGTAAGGACATTAAAATCCTGAAACCTACACCATGGATAGTCCTACAGCCACCATACTGTTTCCTAAACAAATACTACATACCACACAGAACACTTACGTGTAATCAAAAGAGAACACAACATGCAATTAAATCGGGAATGTTTCCTCTAATAAAACTGTTTTAGTATCTCAATATGTGCCTCGTCAGGGTTCCAAAGTTGTTCGATGTACGTTTAATTTATTAGGACATTTATTGTACAAATAATCTAGTGTGGTACCGTTGTGGAATCTGAGATTACCAATGTTTGAGTCATGACTTTAAATAATTTCAATGGAATAAGGTCTCAAGACTAAATTGAAAACGTTCTCACGGAATTATTTATTTATTTAAGCACTTCATATACAAATGTATAAAGGTGGACTTAATGCCGTAGGGATTCTCTCCCAGTCAACCTTAGGGTGGTGCAGAGATTAACAAGGTAGGTGCATCAGATGTAGTTATTTCGAAATAATATAAACTTACAAATACACATACATCAATATTGATTCATATTATGATAAGTATAATGCAAAATTAATAAATATATACCTATACATTATAATATATAAACGTGTCTACAATAAATATATACGTAGTTACAAATTCATAGATGATATCCAAGACGTAAGCTAGAAATTCACGATGATTCACCCGAAAGTAGTTCTTTAATTTTAACTTTAAACGCGTAACGACTCGTAGACATCCTGATTCCTAGAGGGAGCGCTTTCCAAAGAAGTACAGATTGACCAGGAAAAGACGAATGGACAAGGCCAGAGTTATAAGAAGGATACAAAAGTAGAAGATTATTACTAGAGCGAAGATTTCGCTCATAGTGGGAGTGAAGATATTGGAAGTGTGGCAATAAATAAGAAGGTGGTGTAGGGGACTTAAGGATTGAAAAAAGTGTAGTAAGCGTATGTAGGCTCCGACGCTAACGTATGAGAAGCCATTTAAGTAAAGATCGAATGACTGCTTTTAAATGCTAAAGTCTAATCGAATTCTAGTTCCTCTTACATTGACTGATAAGTATAATTAGAGCATAAAAAATCAGCATTAAAATAATATATGTAGCTCTAAAGACAACTAGTAAAATTGAGATGTTATATGAATTATTCAGTAAATAAGAATATCATATCGACATGGCAGTCAATAAGGCCAGGTGTAATATTTAAATCGCTGCCGAAGACATGTCCCTTATTGTCTTATTCAAATAAAAACCAGAATCTTTGCACTTGCCCCTAACTAGCTTACTGTGAAGTATCATTCGTTCAGGCTTACACACTGTTGCAGTTGCAAATAAGTATCCTGAGGATTATTCACACTTTTTTCCTCGTTCTAAAAAGGGCTATTTATTTGCAATTGTTATTCGAAATAGAATTTAATGCTGAAGATAATGCGATGCAATATGATGTATAACGGAAGTTACATGTGAAAATAATGCATGCAGGTCGTATACAATACTTCCTTTGACGTTCCAATGAGCAAAAAGATATAAAATAGCGTCGTTGTGATGAACCTCTGCTTCGTTTATAAATATTTATTACCTAATTATCGGAGGTTGGCTTAACGCCTCCGTCGAGGTTTCCAGCCGACTGCGCGCCCGGCTTCAGAATGACTGACAATTTGCGTTTTTAATTTTTGACTAGCTTTAGCGCGCTACTTTATCTGGCATTTTGGATCAGATAATGAGAGTTTTGATTTGACTTTTATAGTATCGAGACGCGTGTTATAGATTTGAATTGTGTTTTGTTCATTTGAATTATAATTATTATTTAAATGTTGTCGGGAAATACAAAATAAGCTACTTCGACAGCTTGTTGTAATGGTTGTATGATATTAATAGGTGTTGCTCGCGGCTTCGCCCACGTGGAAAGGCTTTCTTACTACAAAAGTCCCTAAAACACAGTACGATGCCAGCGCCATGTACTTAAAGAATCAGATTAAAAATATGCATTATTTGCAATGGAAGAAAATTACCGGGATAAAAAGCCTATGTGTTATTCCAGGACATGATGTATATCATTTGAAATTTGGCACACGGGTAGCCGTGTGCCAAATTTCATCCAAATTCGTTTAGTTCTGTCTGCGTTTACGTCTAACAAACATCCAAACATTTTCAAAAACTTTCGCATTTATTAAAAAGTAAGATACATCCTAGAAGAGGTTCAAGTCTCTATGCATATTAAGTACTAGTTTAAAGTATAATATTATTTATGTACAGGCAACTCTATTACTTACAATTCTTTTAAAGTGTTTGTACATACAATCTTAAAAATTTTGTAATGGTATAGTTTTTAAAGTAGTTAACGCGGTAATAAAGACTTCGAGATAGTCATCAGTCGAGTGTTGAACGCATTGCAAAAATTACAAACAGTTGAAAATTCATCCGGACGAAATATTATACGCCATCCAAATACGTTTCTAAGTTCGAACTTATTTACATGAAACTTGTGCGTAACACTAACATGAACATTTTAGTGTATCTCGCCTATCTCTATTTGCTTATCTGATCTAGCTTCTCCGTCAACCTTAAATTCACTCTAATAAGGTTCAAAATCGCATACCTTTTCAACATCAGATAAACCATGTTTGCGTTTTAAATAATATAATCCGACGCATTTTAATATGCTGTCGATAGTAAACCTGTTTATCTGACCAAGTCTCGTGCTAAATTATCGAAATGTGACGTTTTATCGCAAAAGAACAGCAGTTTACACTTAAACAAGTGTCGGTGACACTATCGGACCCAAGTTATGCCTTGAGTCACCTTATTAAATAAAGCTTTATCAACAACTTGGTCTCGCGGTGTCGAGTCACGGATACGACGAGAAAGAAGAATGTGGATGGGATGTTTAGAATGTTTTAGGTTTTTAATGACTGCAATAAATAATAATAAATTAAAGTTTTTTTTTAAGATAGCGTAATTTTACCATTTTGATTAAATGCTAAGGATTATGCGTTTGTAATTATAAGCGAATTAGTTAATATATCACAAAATGAATAATAAATACTGTAGAAAAATACTACGCTAAGTCTTTATCATACATCCATACATACATTCTTACAAACTTTTTGCGTTTATAATATTAGTAGGATTATTAATGATCAGTAATGAATTATAATAAAGGTTACTACTGTATGACAATAGAAGTTTATAAGGTAGATTGTGACTGTGGCCTCTCTTATATTGCACAAACTAACAGACATATAGGGACCCACATAAAAGAACATATAGCTGACGTTAAACATCGACGCTCTACGAAGTCTGCAGTAGCTTGACACTGAGAAGGAGGTTCCAATCATTATCTTAGATTTGAGAAACAACAAAATCTTGCCAAGAAACCCCGACTCCTACCTAGGACGATTCCCGAAGCTACTGAAATGAAAAAAAAATCCTAATTTCAATAAAGAAGATGGTTGGAAACTTGTACAAGCCTGGGACCCGGTTATACATCTTATTAAATCGGGATTCGACCTGCTGCCAAAGCTCAAGATATTGTGAGCTCTTTCTGCGTAGATCGGACCACAAACAACAACGAACATTTTTTATTAATTCTATAGTTTAAAATTGATGGTAAAATTGTAACATTAACTTTTCGGGCCACCAACACACGTCAGTCCGCCCCGTGAACCGTGAAAAATAAAATAAAAAATCGCGATAAAATCCGCATAATAGTTTTATTTCAATAAAAGTTAATTTTTTCCAACGTAAAAGATACCATTCGTAGTTCCTTTAAAATATCCTTCAAAGACAAAAGACGTTTAAGTGGAATATCCACACTTAAAAATTCATTCTAATGAAAGCGGATAGAAACACTTTAGACTTGTAGATTACGAGAAATTTATTCAATTGGGTATATTAAAATTATTTAAAGAAACTTACGCACATTACCGATATGAAATTAAATTAAAATATATACTGGACGAACTCGAATTATTTATAAATTATTTTAATTTACCTTTTGAATAGTTTCTTTTTAATTGGTCGAACGTTTTGTGTTGTTAGGCGCATAATGATTATTTATATCTTAATACATTTTATTATGTTTGTAAATAAATTTACGAACATGAACCAAATAAAATGCTAAGTTCAAACTTTAACGTAGGTAATATTGTCATTTTTAAAAGAGGTAATTTGATGTATTTCATATCCATTAAAATCTATGGTTTATTTATCAGAACGCATCACGCGCCAAGATTTATCTCAATACCCAGATGAAAATGGTAAATTTTGCTAACTGCAGTCAAAACAATCCACTCCGCGACACTTATATTATGATGTTTGTAATTTATCAGTATCAATCAAATAAGTATGTAATTTTCAAAGCATCTTTAATGTTCTAAAATAGAAAAGAATACAAAAACGACATTAAATACAAACATTCTCACCATAACAACTCACATCAGTTAAGTTCATTACATAACCACAGTCAAAACAAAATGAACCAAGGGCGGCTATAATTTTCCCTCACCAAATAGACAATCCTGATAAATTATGCGCTTGAGCAACCTCTGCCTACATTTTTAGCCCAAGGCCTTACACCATAGCGCAACGGACGTCATTCAAATGTTAGCAACAATCAATCAAATAGACAGGATAAACATTAGTTTTGATTTAACATTCATTAAAATAAACAAATATTTTCGTTGGCCTCTCGCATCTTGGAATGTGTAATTAACGTCACGACATTATATTTCTTGAAGTGTGGACGTTTATAAATAGACGGTAATCCTTCAGTGTTGACACTTGTCCATATGGTATGTCCTTTGAGGTTAATCTCGGGTTTGTATATTTTTATAGGATCCACGTTTTACGAGATAGTAAAAATGCTCCAATTGATACCATATGTGATCAGTAAGAAGATTAATAAAACACTAATAAATGGGTATTTAATGATTCAGTCGTTTAACAAAAATAATTGTTCCCATTTGGAAGAGAAACAGAAGGGAGAGTAAGGTAGGTCTCTCATTATGTAAGAGACCGTCTGGGTGGGTACCACCGCAATGTCTATTTCTACCGCCAAGCAACAGTACATGCACTGTTGTGTTTCGGTTTGAAGGACATTGTAGCCAGTATAACTACTGGACATAATGAGACTTAACATCTTATGTCTCAGGATGACGAGCGCAGTGGAATGCCACACTGTACTTTGTAAGACATGTTGCTGGATGGTGTTGCTACTGTTTATGGGTGGTCGTATCGCTTACCATCAGGCGAACGGCATGCTCGTCTCGTCATTCTATGCTATAAAAAGAAAAAAAAAGGCATCAACTTAAAATTAACTTGAAGATTATTGCAACACACCTTATTATTCGTATTTATGGTAAATAAAATGCTGACTGTCGATGGTCGTGGATGTATCTTATCTTTATAGCGGACATAAAGATTGTAAAGCCAAAATCAATAACGTCTATCGCAAATCAAGTACCGTTTCTATTAATATTATTCAATGTCATGTCACATGATACGGTCATTTAATTAAATCTTTATTGGATATAAAATACGAAGCCCTTATCAAATTCCTTTATGAAAGTATAAAAAATTAATAAAATCCCAGCATTTTTATGTTCATCGGGTTTTTTAATAAACTTTAAAACTATGGTATTGAATTTACTTCAACGTATCCAGTTCATTTTGTTGATGTTGAGTGTTGTTTCATTAAAGCAGTGATTTACTTCGTTAATATAATTTTTAATTTTCTTTTGTAAGTCAATTTCTAGAAGTCTTAAGTTATCTTTCGCACTTGTTGCCAAAGAAATAATTTGTTGTGAAGCTTAGTTATGACGCTTACGCGAAAATGCTATTATAGTGCCTATGGTTTAATAAATCCATCTATTGTGGATAATAATAACATGATGGTAGAACTTATATGTGTGAGAAGAATACCATAGTAAAACATACAGGGAAAACATATATATACACACACACACACCAAATCACGCCTTTTATCCCCGAAGGGGTAAGCATGATGTCATAGGGGGCGAGCCTATCGCCATATTGGGCACAAATTGCAGACTCCGTGATGATACTGAATAGAAAATCCAATACCACTTTGCCCGACCCGGGGATCGAACCCGAGACCCCAGCATTGCAGTCGTACCGTAATACAACTACGCCACCGAGGCAGTCCCAATTAATTCCATTGATGAATTATAAAATGATATGGTTTGCATTTGTAATATTAAGCTTAATATTGTATTCATCACAATTTTTGCAACGTTTTCATCAAAACAAGCGAAGTCTAATATATTTAGAGCTGTATTGAATGGGATATTATTATAAATAGGAAATGCTTGAGTCTCGAAATACACTATTTGTTTACTATGTAGCATTACTTTATACATAAAATTATACTTTCCATGCCGTAGTAAAACCACAATGTAGTGGCTACGATCGCCTTTTCAAGTGATCTTGGATTTTGTGATATACGTGAAATTTCTTGTGTGAGTTTTCTGCAACATTGAACTTATAAAATGTTTCATCTAGTTCACATAGTAGACCTTTAAAATTATGTTTATCCATAATACTGATAAGTAGTTTTTGGTCAATCATTTAAATTACATTTACTGATGTATTTCTCTTTATAATTGGTAATCATATCGAGCCAATTTTTATCAATGTTCAGTTAATTATTTTACAAACATAAAGTACTATTTAAAACAAAATGGATCGAACCCGAGAGCATTGCAGTCGTGCTGTAATACAACTACGCCACCGAGGCAATCGAGGAGAACTTATATATTGATACTTACTTCTTCATCTTCTTCAGCCTTTGGAAGTCCATGAACATAGGCCTTATAGGTGAAACAGGAACACTAATAAATGTTATGCTTTCTGCTCCTTTGTCAATAATTAATACAACCAACGAACCATTAAAAAACAGCTATAATAAAGTTAAGTAAGAACTTACAGTCACAGTTCAGCATAGTGCTATTAGCAACAGATTTCGAAGTACTAACACGTGCCACGATAACAAAGTAGGTGTCATCAAACTAACGATGCACAAAAATATTTCCCGTGTCGCTTGATGCCCATCGATTAATCAGGACATTCATTTTTTATTTACGTATTTTTAAAAAGCATACTGTACTCTGTTTGTATGTCCTGACCACCAACGTCCATTAGAGTTTATTAAAAGTTTAGTCAATATTGATAAATGCTTGATGGCTGCATCGCGGCATAACGACGCAATTAAATTTTGCTTGCATGTTACATGTTAAATTACTAACAGCACTTGACTTTATCGATATAGTGAAAATTAATTGAGTTAATTGATGGCGGGACGTTATGTTTTATCGATCTGTAAACAAATGAAATTTTATGGAGCATAAAATTTAAAGCACTGGTAATTTGAAGTTTTATTTTGCAGAAAATTATTTAATTGATGTTTATTGCGATGGCATTGTCGTCTGTTTTAATCTCGTTGGTTTTTAACAATATATACCATTATTGAAATATGAGTACAGACAGTAGGTATAGTGTTATAGTTCCCAAAAAAATCCTAAGAAATTTACCCTCTTAGTCAAGAAAATATAAACGATGCTTATTTCAAGTACGAAAGTATTGCAAATTACACAAACTTGAAAGAAACAAAATTAAAAAGAAAATAACCATCTGAAGATATGGAAAGAAAAGTCACATAATTATACAAACACATAGAACTTTAGCTTTCCCTTTGCAAAAACAGCGAGCACAAAGACTTTTTGCAAGATTTTGCTTTGGCGCTTTGTATACGCAAACCTCTTTGAATCTCTTCAGCTCAATCTGACGCCCTCAGCATAACAGTAAAGTTCCGGTGCTATGTGAAAATATGACGTCCTTTCTTTCATCCTACCATTTTAAAGTCCTTTATAACTAAAATGAACAACGTCTATCGATCCTACACTTGCCGTACGTATGTCGCGTTGAAAAATATCTCTTTTCAAGTAAAATTTTATCAGCACGTACTACGTTGCGTTGACTCGTTGGGCCCGAAACTCGGTCATAGTCCAATTTGAGACTAAGCAAAAAGTTAGTGTGCGGACGTGAACAGGTAACTCGTTGTGGACCATGGAAAATTTGCATCGTAATGGATATTCAGGCTTGCGTACTTCCCGTACTTCCCGCTTTTAACAACGTATGTCGGCCACACTCATTTATTGCGTCCGTAAATTTTGGTTTTATTTTATTGGTGAATTACAATTCGTATTGTCGGAAGCACGTTTGGATTGAACTTAGTGAGATGCATGGTGGTTGTGATAGTAATTGCGTCGAAACTTTGCGTTCTTTTTGGGAATGAAAAAGTAGTAAAGTTGCAATAAGTTGGTGTCATGATTGCTGTATTTGTGCCGATGTTGCATAAAGACGTCTAATGTTCAGACAAACTGTAAATCCTACTGTAGGCTTTGAGATCTAACACCAGGTGCATCTCAAAGGAAATATATGAACTAAGGCCGGGAATCTACCAGAATATCTCGGTGCTACATCGCACAACCATAATGTCAAAACCACACGAATGTCACAGATTCACACTTCAATAAAACTGTAATTTATCGTTTTAAATATTCGTGTATCCCGCAGAGCTGTTTACGTTGTCCTATTTTTGCTGTCGATCGTAACAATGGAGATTGTGCAAAATCAAGACCTCAGAGTCAATATGTCATATCATCAACAATGTGGTCGCAGACAATTCAGTTGGACGGCGAATGTGGCCATACTTCGTGGGTGGCCCGCAAGACTGTGGTCTTTATGATTCGCCAAATATATTTGTCAGTTGTGTATTTGTGAATACTGTCCGAGATAACATATTTAAATGGTATCATCTGCCTGAAGTTACAATTTATTTTGTATTAAATTGTTTACGTTTAGTACTCGGTAATTGAGTGAGTTGGTGACACTGAAATCGGTCGTAAAATTTATTACATTAAACTAATATAATTATTATATTATAATATCCATAGATATACATAAGCGTAAATCCAACATCATAATAAGTAATGAATAACGGAAGATGTATCAAAATGCGATATAAATAAAACAAAATTACCTATTCATTTAATTTACGTTTCTGTTGCACACAGCACATACAGAATTCAGTCGAGGTATTCACTCCATTTCAATAGTGAAATACAGATATCAAAAAATCTGCCACGAGCGTTTTAAAACATCCCTTTGGACCATAAACTAAGCGGGGACGTAGACCAGCTTTCTGACTAGGCTGTCCACAATCGAAATGAAGCAAAGGCGTCTCCCGTCGACCGCATTGTTCCTTTGTTAGCTTCTGGCCAGAACCTTTGTCCGAGAATTGTTTTATACAGAATGTAAGTCACGAATACCATGTACAGTATAACTGAATAAGGACGCTCTGTGCCCTCTACCTTTGGTTACATATTTCCGATCTCACGTGCAACTCTATTTAGTGAACGTATTGATGCGATTGTGAGGTCTTATTCTTTTTATTCGTCAGGATTTATAGTACGAAAGCTTATTTTGTCTATATAATTGTTATAATTTGTGTAGGAGGAATGACTGTGTTTTATAATTTGTATGCCATAATAAGTAAATTCATATTTGTTAAAAGATTATTTTTGTCAATTATGAGCTGTCAAATTAGCTTTTATATATAGCTTATTATTTACAGTAAAATCGAATAATTTATCGTTGAAGTACTTACTAAATACTGTAAACATAATAAACATTAGGGATGTCTTATCCGATTGTATTGTAATATTAAATTCCCAACTGTTTGTGGTGTCAGTGTAACACATCTTCTTTGTGCCAGTCTATTGTGTTGAATGAGGCCGTAGACGTCCATTCAACTAACATTTCACATTAGACTTAGCTACTAGAAAATCACCTTATGTGAGTTTCTGGGAAATAAATATAACGTAATGTTATTATTGTTTGTAGAAAATATAAATTTATTTTTTGGTCTGCAGGTTTTAATATATAAGTAAAAACATAATCATATTTTTATGTTTCACGTTGAAATGAAAGATGATTAATGAGCTAAGTGTTTATAATTTCACAAAAATAATTTTAGGTGTTAATTTCTGCACTCGTAGTTTGGAATCTCAATTAAAATTTCAAAGCCGTACAGATGACAATGAAATTATAATTAATTCAAAGATCAGACATACTTTAAAGTGCTAACAGCATATTTCTAAGGTCTCGGTATTTTTTATTTAAATGCAATTCTCAAATTTTCTTGGGAACGTCCAATACCTAATGAGCTGTTCTTAATGTGGTGAAAGAGTTCTATTAGTAAAAGTCATTTTATAATTATAAAGGAGAAATTCAAGAAAAATTAAACTATAAAATTGCTTATGACACTAAGCTCCTTTTCGATTGAAATATTTTTGCTAAAACTGTAATTTTTTGGGGATCATTAACACATTGACTGCCATCCCCGCCCTGGAGCGGGGTGCGGGGATGCCTTTCTCGCACTTTTCGGGGACTTTTTTTTATTGTTTTTATTGATTTGTTTTACATAATTTTGGTGTAAATGACGTTTTTGATTTGGCTAGGCAATAAAAAAGTAAAAATTAAAAAACTTAAAAATCGGCTCTCGTGACGCACTTATACCCAGATACAGTGGCAGTCAATGGGTCAAGCACGTGAGTAAACCTATCAATGTCCTACTTATAGACATATAGGTATACAACTATAGTGAATATAGGTATATTATATTATCATTTACTAGTCTGCAGAGACTTATTCTGGGTAAAGAAAGTTAAACGTTCTATGTTAGAAATTTTGATTTTGATTGGTGGTTTAGGTATTCAATCCTCTTACGATATAAAAACTAACTCTTTTAGTGTAAACTCATCAAAAACAAAATATAACCGCACACCAATGTTAGGGTCGGCACATAATTCATACATACTAAAATCCACCCACGAACTTCGATATAGAATTCAAGAAAGTGCAACTGATGCGGTCTCGTTACGCTACGTCGAATTCCAACATATTTCTTACATTCGTGAAATATTGGAACGAAATTGTGCTAGTAATGCATGCGAAAACAGAATACGGACGCGATTGCTTATGTATTCTTGTCAGTTAGAAGTAGAGCATTTCTCTTTGATATTTTGTGTCTAGTTAGTGATATACCTTTGAAGTAAAAAAGGCTATCTTCGATATAAATTATGAATGAAAGGTAAAGTGTTACACGTCTGATGTTGAGATGTCTTGTGTAAGGTTTTTTTAACGTGGGTGTAAAGGTCGCAATATCGTAAAGGAATATTTATTGCTTGATATTAAAAATATAACTCTAAATGCTACTTTGATATTTTTGAATAGATCAAAATAATGTAAATAGTCCTCAAATATCCTTTCGTGAAATATACAATTAATGACAAACAGTTATTCCAACGTACAGTCAGCCACATAAGTAGCTGAAGAAATTCAAAATTTCAAATCGCCTCTACGCGATAAGTTTAATTGAATTTTTTTTCTTTGCTTGATGTAAAGTAAATGCCTTTTATTCCATTTTTGTGCAGATAAAACTAAAATTGGTGAGTACACAAAATTATAGGGTTGTTTTAAACTTTTGAATTTTTTCAGTTACTTATGTGGCTGACTGTACAATAATTTAAGTGCTTTTTGAATTTCCCTTCACGGAACTTCGAGTGCAGCAAGTACCTGTGAAACGTTAAATAACAAAATACCTGAACAATAACATTTAACAGCTCCACCATATTGGTCATAACATATCCAACAAGTATTCGCTCGTGCTACACTTGACCTTCGTGATATCTCAAACTGATGTTCAGATAACCGCCAACATAGCTCCCAGCGGGATGCTGAGACCTTTGCCCGGTGATTCTATACCACCTTATCCCGTCAAAATAGAGCTCAAAATTACTTAACACAGAATTAAGGGACTAAGAATAGATTCGTCATAGACTTCATGACTGTGTAACACGTTTGTTGTCGTGATTCTGACTATTCGATAGGAGGTAAGCTTTGATATTAAGCTGTCAGTAGAGATGTCCCTGGTTTAGGAAAAATGACTTTAAAAGGTCCAATTAAATATGTTAAAACTGTGTAAGAAATAAATTAACTTAAAGTTATTGAAATGTGTATAGAACTGGCTGTTTAAGGAATCCTTAACAATACGATTTTAATTTAATTCCAAAACTTATTGACATCATCAGCCGCAAACTCATACTAATTCTTCTTACGGTTCATACACAAAGAAGTATTGACAAGGTACAATAAAATCACAAATGAGACTCGCATTCAGCTCGCATTATAACCATGATGAGTATTAAATGAGTTTGTTATCCTTTTGAAACTAATAATGAGGATGCAAATCCTTTGTGGGAATCAATTACCTTATTCATTGGCCCAGTATGCCGTAACGGTAAGAAAAACATCTTAAAGAAGAACAGCGCGTGTCATTTGCAATTATCGGCGTTTGTCACAGAGATAAGTTTTCAATCGTTTTATTAATTTTGAATGAAGAAGCCCAAGATCCATTTATTTTAAGAATGTACTCATATTTAAGTACAAAATAAAAAGATGTATAAAGAAGAACAATAAAGATAAAACTTTGACGCGTTTGTTCTATCTCAGACACTATCTTCACATAATAAAAGGAAAAAAGTAAGTAGTTTTGAAAATATTAGCGAGGAAAGTACTCTATATGAAGCGATAATGGTCAATAATATAGTATCTGCAAAAGTGTGTAGCCATAACAAAAGCACATGCTACGTTATGGATACTTGAAAAACGAGTAATGCACTAGAATATAAAAATAAGGCAACTTACGCTACTGAAGATAGATTTTGAACCTTACCATAAGAAAATAAAGGCTCATTTCATGAGATTATAAAAGCAAATAAAAGACATTTTAGAATTCAAAGCAGTGCCGGTGGAGTTTACGTTGTATAGTTTAAGGGTGAGTTTCAACACAGGGTATAAATAAAATAGACTTCCATTGAAGTAGAGCGATCCGGCCCGATCGCCGCATTTCCACAACGTTCTGGAAATGCCATCAAACTTTCGCTTCTCTAATGAAAGTTGAAATCGCAGCTTGCATGGAAATAACACCGGTTCCCGGGAAACAAGTTTTAAATGCTCGAACAACAAAAAAAAGGATTTGTTAATTTAAAAGCACAGATCCGATTCAACTGTGTATATTAAAACATAAACAATGCATATTCCAGTTTTGTGTTGACTTTTCAATTCTGCTTCCACTTCGTATGTATAGTTTCAACAGCAAAATAAATACGAAGTTGCTGCTATTGTTTGGGAAGTTATTTTAATTTGCGACAAAAAGCGGCTTTGTGGTGTAGATTTATACAATAGCTCCACTTGACCTTCTTTATATACATATTTTTTATTTATCTTTATTTAGAGAATGTGTATAGTCACACCGTAGCATTCCCCATAAGAATCTCGAAGTTATATGAAGTCTGCCAACTCGCACTAGGCCAGCGTGATAGACTAAGGCCCTCTTAGTCGTAGAGGAGGCCCGTGCTTATCAGTGGGTAGTGTATAATACAGGGCTGATTGCATTGCATTGCACATCGTAGCTAATTTTCTATTTTAATACTAATGGTAGCCAGCGTAATTACTGGGTATTATGAGACTTAACATCTTATATCTTAGGGTGACGAGCGCAGAGGAGTGCCACGCAGTACTTTGTAATTCAAAGATCCGTATGGTGTTGCTACTGTTTATGGGCGGTCGTATCGCTTGCCATCAGGCGAGTGATATGCTCATCTCGTCATTCAATTGCAATAAAAAAGGATGAATCTGCAATCCTACAGTCCCAATGCGTCGAACCGACTGGGGTGGTTTGCTGTCTCACAGAGAAAAACATGTGGTGACAGTTTTACTATTGTGATTTGAGCAGTTAATAAGATTTACGGTGTCCCGTGAAATTCCTATTCCTCCAAATTTTGATAAAAGCTAGTTACTTTTGCCCGCGGCTTGGCCCGAGTGAGAGTTGTTCCGGGATAAAATTTTACTAGCTTTGATATTTTTGGTAGCTTTTGAGTTTATCCTGTTCTTATAATATGTGAGGATTTCTTTAATAACAAACGATATGAAAGTTTCTTTGTTTTTATATGTTCATGCACGGTAGTAATCATTCTCATCAGATGACATTGCTTATGTGATTTCATGCATAAAAATATAATAACTATCAGCTATTTGCAGAACTCTCGTAACTGAAGCCTTGATAGTTATCTATCTAGTAAGATTAAAAAAAAACATAAAAATTATAATGTCGTTGTTAAATAACATTCCAGAATCACTTCTCCGTACAAGGCATACGTAGCTATAAATATTAAAATTATAAAACAGCTTCGAGGAAAAGTAATAAAGTAGTCAAGGGTGAGCTCAGTGAGAAATCATGTGCCGACTTTATTGCAAATTATATTTCGGCGTACTCGCGGTGGCTTTTCGAATGGGTTATTCTAAATCTAATTTAGTTACCGAGAATCTTGGCTATATTCGGTGAAATTAAAATATTATACTTAAATGTGTGTGGGTATTTTAATATGACATGAAAGACTTTTTAATAAAAGTAATGTAAGTACTTAATAAAAAATCCGTGAAAATCTCACATAATTCATGTTTAATACTAACATAATATTCTTAGGTGAAGGAAATCCAGACAATATACAAAAGTCGTAACAACGTGTTATATAAGTAAGATACTTTTATAACACACTAGCTTTTGCCCGCGGCTACGCCCGCGTCAATGAGTTTTCCCGGGATAAAAGTCCCGCTTTATATTTCCCGGGATAAAGAGTAGCCTATGTGTTAATCCAGGACATAATCTACACTTGTGTCAAATTTCATCGAAATCCGTTCAGTAGTTTTTGCGTGAAAGAGTAACAAACATCCATACATCCAGACATCCATACTTACAAACATTCGCGTTTATAATATTAGTAAGATTCAACGTTCAAGTAAATTTTAACTTTTAAAATGTGCATCTTATATTCTACGGTACGAGAAAATATCATGGAAAACCAACTAGAATTTACGTAAAAACTCAACACAAGAAACGAAATAAGTGAGAATGGCCCATTTTAAAACGCTTTTATGCTGATATCATACGAGAGTTGCATTCAAAATTTCAAACCGTGTGACGTCATTTGTGTCATAGTGCTGAAATTTTCTCTTTTTACGAGTACTCAGTGTATCACTGCTATTCACTTTGAAACAGAATATTTAAATTATGTCTCTTGGCCTTATCGCACTGCAGTAGGGTAGTTCACTACTTTTTTTAATACATTTTAAAAATGTATGCCATCCAAAATGTAACGGAAAAATAATTTTCAAAATTGGGGCTAACATTAGTAATTTATAAAGCTTTGAAATTTGTTGGAAGAGGCAGTTTTCCAATAACAGTAATATTCCACTGTGACGTCACCGAGAGTCGCCGGCCGTAACGATGCCTGCGTGCGAAAGAGATAGCGCGATATCCCCGACACGTCCCCACTTTTGCTCACAACAATATTTCAAACTAGCTTTTGCACGCGGCTCCGCCCGCCCGTGGGAAAGTTTTACCGGGATAAAAAGTAGCCTATAGTACTCAAGAGTAATGTAGCTTCCTATTAGTGAAAGAATTTTCAAAATCAGTCCAGTAGTTCCTGAGATTAGCGCGTTCAAACAAACAAACAAACAAACTCTTTATATTAGTATAGATATGAATAACTGCTTTATTTTTCAACCAATTTTTACACCCTGCCTGACTCCAACCCCCCTGAAGTCTAATCTTGGACAAACCTTAAGCACACACACATACCGACCTGAGATCCAACTTGAGATCTTGCAGGTATCAGCTTATAATGAGCCCCTCTTGTCCGTGGAGACTTAAAACCATATTTGAACAAAAATAATCTCATACGAAGTTACGACAGTGACTGACGAAGACTCATGGCAGGAACTCGTAAAATTAATAAATTTTCAGGTATTACCACGCGAACTTTACGAATTCAATTTAATCTTGAGGTATATGGTTACTATTGTCTTACAAATGCGGATGAAAGATCAAATTATAGCATTTAAAACCTACTTTAGTCTTCACGGTTTGAGATTCCTGAGATAAGTATTCATTATACTCCTAGATCAGAGGAAATTCATAAAATTAGGTCAATGTTGTGATGAGGAAAAGGTTTAGTTAATAGAGGTTTAGATCCAAACCTTGAAGGAAATATAAAATTCTTGGTTGAAGTTTCCCGAAGATGATATTATACTGAGTCAGGAGTTTTGTGAGCTGATCGAAAATCACTAGATTGAGTCTTGAAAATGGTGTGAGATAATTTAGTTGATAATGCAGTAACGATAAAATATTGTTTACTGGGTCAAAATTTTACTCCCAGTGACTCTATATAAGCTTTTGCAACGTAGCCATATAATAAATTCACAATAAGATTTTTGAACTTAACGTATATAGGCGATTTCAAGTTTCAAATTCGTTCAGCTACTTTTGTGGCTGACTGTACATAATGACTCATTAAATGTCACAGCAGACTCTTTGACCTTTAATCTTTGCACTGATCCTTAATGCAACTGTAATATAGACAGCAGAAATATGTATGTACAAATAATCCCATAAGCCGCGATAGCCTAGTTGGTAGTGGAACGGACTGCAGAGACGAATGTCCGCAGGTTCAAAACCCAAGGGCACACACCTCTGACTTTTCTAAAAAGTTATGTGTGTATTCTTTGTGAATTATCGCTCGCTTTAACGGTGAAGGAAAACATCGTGTGAAAACCTGCATACCTGAGAAGTTCTCTGAATTTCGAAGGTATATGAAGTCCGCCAACCCGCACTAGGCCAGCGTGGTGGACTAAGGCCTTAACCCTCTCAGTTGTAGAGGAGGCCCGTGCTCAGCAGTGGGCAGTATATAATACAGGGCTGGTATAGTAGTAGTATAGTAGTAGATAATCCCAGAACCATAGTCATCTTCACCAGACCGTTTGGACCAGCCAGGCCACTAATATACCGAGGGAGGCATTTTTTATACGCATGTGTATTTCATTGGCAATAGTGGACATAACAATGCAATAAGCTATATGCGTTAGTTACTGGTGGTATGTCTCTCATATGTAAGAGTCCGTCTGGGTGGGTACCACCGCAATGTCTATTTCTACCGCCAAGCAGCAGTGTGCATGCACTGTTGTGTTTCGGTTTGAAGGACATTGTAGCCAGTGTAACTACTGGACATAATTAGACTTAACATCTTATGTCTCAGGATGACAAGCGTAGTGGAATGCCACACAGTAGGTACTTTGTAAGTCAAGGTGCTAGATGGTGTTGCTACTGTTTATGGGTAGTCGTATCGCTTACCATCAGGCGAACGGCAAGCTCGTCTCGTCATTCAATGCAATAAAAAAAAAGTTATACGCAAAAGGATCAAAATATCTTAAAATTGCACCACACCCAATACTTTGATATTTAGTTAAGAATTTTAATATAGAAAAATATCTTTTCACTGCATAAACCTTTATCATATCCACACGAGGTAATGCAAAAGCCAAGTTTAATTTTATTTCCAGAGGTTTAGCTGGCATGAAAACCGTTTTTAATAGAGAGCTATCGATTTTCCACAAAACTAGCTCTCATATCGAGGCATTTTATTATTATAGCGAGAAACTCACGCCTGAGTACCCCCGGATAACCGGAGCAATCGATTTTTAAGTAAAAAGTAGAATAATCGACTTCATAGAACTTCCGAGAATACTGGCTTAGTTAGGTGCTTTACACTAGAATTCGTACATAACTAAACGAAACTCTTTTATTGACTTCCAATAATGGTACTTCCCGAGACGAAATGCAACGTCTTATTATCCATTTGTACTGGAAATTCTAATATATATATATTTTGTTACCTCAAAAAATATTTTGTGTCGTGCATTTAATATTTTTAAAGCCAGATGTCGTATAAATCGTCGAGAGTACTTGTTAGTTTAACCGCGCTAACTAGAGTCCTATAGCTAATTAATGATAGTAACATTATAACGTTACAAGATAAGAAAAATCTTTACTTATCGGTACCAAAAATGTGCCGCGAGTATAAAAACAAGTATCACATAAAAAAATACACACACACACACACTCACGCCTTTTGATCCCCTAAGGGGTAGGCAAAAGCGCAACTAGTGCAGCCAATTTTCGCCGTGCGTATTACGTCCCATGATGTGATAGGGGGCGAACCTATCGCCATATCGGGCACACATTCCAGACTCCGGGTTGATACTGAATTTAAAACCCAATATCACTTTGCCCGACCCGGGAATCGAACCGAAGAACTCAGCATTGCAGTCATACCGTATAATACAACTTCGCCACCGAGGCAGGCACAAAGAAATATCTAAGCAGTAAACAGGATTCATCATTAAAAACATTACAATTTCGTCCATATTGTTCCTAAAGTTCACGAATCACTAATAATCTTGAACTATCGATTTGACTGAAGCCCATCAAAAGATTAACATTTGAGCGCAATTCATTTACAATTAGTACAATTAATTCATTTGTTTTCGTTTATTCTATTAGTAACTTTGGCAACGTTTTTCAAAGTTTATAATAAACAAACCTGTTTTACCCACAAATAAATCGTACAAATACGATAAAAACACGCCAATATTGTCAAAATGTTTGCCAAACTTGTCAATAGTTATCACGCATCTATCGTGATATTCAAAGGAGCAGGGACGTCGTGTTTGTGGCCAAGAAATGTAGCAATATTCTCTGAGTAACTAGACAACTAGTCGACTCACGAATACCGAATAAGATAAAGTTCCGATCGTCGATTACGTGTGGCTATAGACATTGACTATAAAATTTATCTTCTCCCTATTTTAAAAGCCAAATATATCTATGGTAATATAATATTATACTTAATGTAACATGTTATTTACGTATATCTTAAATACCTTAAATTTAATTAAATAATAACTTGTGCACATTTATAATTCATAATTATGTATTTAAGATATTTTAGGACGTTCTCTATCAAAACACCTTAACGCAATAGACATTTTATCTGCGCATAGACATCGGTCAAAAGAAATACTTATCAGTACACGTAATGCGGACATTATTCTACGTTATTTATGTTGTTTGAGTCGGCTTATGAATGCTAATTTTAGTGAGAGATATCTCTCATTTGACGGCATCCGTCAACTACTGTCCGCCACTAATAAAGTTATATAGATAGAAGGGAGACTAAGCTATTAGTTTGGTTCTACTGTTTATCTTTTAACTTACGTTCTCAGATAATTGAAACGCTATATACAATATTATATTAGACGTAGTAAATTCAGCGATAGCAGCTCACATTCCTAAAATGGAGGACAATTTTGTGCCTAAAACTTAAGGACCGTCTGACCACATCAATCGAGCCACAACAGTACCTACGCTAGGTATGACGTTAGCCCTTGGCCTCAGTATACAAAGGCAGTCTCAAAATACTCAGACATCAGTGCATCTACACACTCAACAAGCTTTAATAACCTCACAAAATCTAGAAACGACCACGATATGAACAGTGAAGTATATTTTCAATAATACGGGACACTATATTAAAGAAACACTAAGTTGTAAGATATTTTTATTAAATTCCACTAGAGGCTGTTTCGTCGCATTCACTTCGAATGCAAATGGCCGTGCACTCAGTGGCCTCCAGACAGATATTGCACCAACCCCTTTATTTATTGTTAATACGATCACAGTGTTGTTATTAGACATTTAAAACAATGTCCATGTGCTGCAGCCTACTTATGGCATTGTTAAACAGCAGTTTTAGATGTAATATGTATATGAGTTATAATGTGCAAAACAGCTTATCAAATTAAATAGAATATGTGAATTATCTGGTTATATATTTTTTTATTAATACGGTAATTGATAACGTAAAGTGGACTCCTAAAAATATTAACATGCCAAAACTAATTTTATTTGAAAATAAACCGATACGGTAGTTCATTCGATAATTCACGGCAGTCCACTATATTTTTTTTTATTTTAGTCCACATAATGCAAACATAAGTTGCATATGATTCGTCATTAACCTTAACAAATTCGTCTATACAAATAAATTTGTCACGAGACATTGTCATAAAAACACAAAAGTGCTGATTTTCTGGCTAGTTGAACAAATATCTCTTTCAAGATGCCAGGTATTGCATAAAAAAACTGGCAGATGTTGTCATCGGACGAGAGTTAGAATAAAATGGAAGACTGCCCCGTCCTTTGTTAAGTAAACTAAGCATTCAAGATGTTCCCCGAATTACAAAATGTTTAGCTATTTGTTAAAGTCCTATTAAGTTCTGTCACTTCGGCGCTGACTTTGCAAAGTTTATCAGCAAATCTTGCGAGCGATTTTGGACTTTAATTATGAGGATATAAGATCGACAATGTGTTTCTATGTAATATTGTAGTCTTGTAATTGTTGTTCAACGCAACGGAGATGTCCACAGTTTGAATGAGACGTCGATAAATTAAATTCGTTTCCGCCGTGTGAATTCCAAAGTTGTCTCAATTTGTTTTCTGTTACGCACAATAGATCGCTTTTTGTATTCGCATTTATAATGCATTAAAAATTAATGATTCGCATATCACGAGTTCTAAATAAATATTTAAAAACGTATTCAATGACCATTGAAAATGTTTTTCAAATTGAATAACGAACATTGCCAAAGGCAATTTTCAGCGTAACCGATAGCCATCCTACTTGCTACTAATATTATAAACGCGAAAGTTTGTAAGAATGTATGTATGTGTGCTTGTTACTCTTTCACGCAAAAACTACTGAACGGATTCCGATGAAATTTGGCACACGGGTAGATCATGTCCAAGATTAACACATGGGCTACTTTTTATAAGAAAATATAAAGGTGGAACTTTTATCCCGGAAAAACTTTTTAACGCGGGCGGAGTCGCGGGCAAAAGCTAGTAATATAAATAAAAATAATAATGTTGAATAGTTATTGACATGTGAAGAAACCAAAAGAATCACGCATCATTGCGCAACCTCAACTCCGCAAAGACAATAACTAATATTTTTTTATCTGTTAAGGGCTACGGAGATATGAAAAAATAAAATACTCAATAGGCATTCGGTAGACGGCAACCCAACACTGAGTAAATAATGATAAAAGTATTTGCTCTCTCGAGACGTACAAAGATCAAAGTAAACACTTGGTAACGCCCACCGAACGGTGCTGTTCTGTTGATACGACAGTAGTTTAGTTGATCTCTATTGTCATACAGTTTATCTGACACACCTTATTTATTACCTACCTATTGTAAAGCGCTTAGAAGTGGTTTAGTGGTTAATTTTACCAACTTACTGGTGATAGGTCTCTCATAATATGTGAGAGTCCGTCTGGGTGGGTACCACCGCAATGTCTATTTCTACCGCCAAGCAGCAGTGTGCATGCACTGTTGTGTTTCGGTTTGAAGGACATTGTAGCCAGTGTAACTACAGGACATAGTGAGACTTAACACCTTATGTCTCAGAATGACGAGCGCAGTGGAATGCCACACAGTACTTTGTAACTCAAGGTGCTGGATGGTGTTGCTACTGTTTATGGGTGGTCGTATCGCTTACCATCAGGCGAACGGCATGCTCGTCCCGTCATTAAATGCAATAAAAAAAAATTGTAGGTAATGCTTGCGTCTCCCACGTGAAAGAACTTTGCCAGCATAAAAGTCTCACTGTGTGATTTCTGTGATAAAAAGTTGCATATATGTCATCCAGGACACGGTCTATATGTGTACTAAAGGACATGTCCAAAAACGGGCCTGAAATTCTAACCAAGACAGTTTATATATATTTGGACAGAGCTCCTAAAAAAATAGCATTTTACAATAAATTGTTTAATTTTAAGGGCCTCCGATTTTGAGATTACGTAATTTTATTTTGCTTAGAAACTACACCTAATATGAACGTTTTTAAAAGTTTGTTAGGAATGGAGGGGCCTAAAAATATTTTTTTCATGGATCGAAGTTCCATATTTTGCCCATTTAATATGCCTAAAGTTTGAGCCTGGTTAGATTTTGAGGCCCAGCACCCATATAAAAAGCGGACATCTCCTTTACCCACTTTTAATAAGAAGTAAGATCATACTTTAAGCAATTTTTATTATGCAATATTCTTGCCAAGAACAACCTGTGAACGTGCTGACATTATTAATTGTATTTTCAATCGAACATCGACACTATTCCAATCCCACTCGATTGCAAACACGTGTGATCTAAATAACAATTTGCAATTAGTGTCAATGTAATCCAAGGTTAAGTAAAGTACGGCATCGGGCCGGATTTTCACAGCCCAAATAACGTTGCTTGTCGAATTTCACGTGCAATTTACGTTCAAAAGCCTATCAGCCGTAGCTAATGTTTTCGCTAAGCGAATCATTCCAATTGTGACGCAACCGAGCCTTTGGTTTTCAGTAAATTGCTTAAACTTACCGTCTTGAGCGATGTCATTAAATTCCCCGTAGACATTGTAAAATGTTTTGTGGAATTTGTTATTGCGTTTGTGTGATGTTTATTCAAAGTTTACTGTTTGTTATACGTCTATATTTCTTTGTTATAAGGTCAAAGAGTTCTTTAAAAAAATATCTATGTATTGTATGATAATTTTGAACTTTAATTGTTCATGTACTATTTCTACTATTTACGGCTTGTATGTCCACAAATCCGTCAATTTGTTAATGAGCACAATCATACCATTTGATTCAAACAAAATTCATATCTTATCTCTTATCATAGCCCCAATTTTACCTTGTCATACAACGAACGAAGTTATTTTGATGTTAATTTTAGCAATTACATAGGCTCGAGTATGAAGCCTTTTATATCTTCATTTACTTTTCCTTGCCTTAAAATGTGCGTTAAGTAGGTTATAATATTTCCATCATAAATAAAAAGTGGAGAAAAAAAAACATTAGAAGTAAATAAATATTTATAGAGGTTACATATCGTATCTGTAGATATTATTGAAAAAGTAGGACGCTGCTAAAGCAATAACGTTCCTTTTTGTATACTAAACATTATAAATAGAAGTCGAGTGATCTAAATTAAGTAATTTTTCGTAGTAATACATATATATTAATTGATTCTTTTAATATTGATGAATAAAACGAATGGGAATATATGAATTCTGGCTTAAAAAAAAATCAAATTTATTTTATAATATGCTACTTAATATTATAAACGCGAAAGTTTGTAAGTATGGATGTCTGGATGTATGGATGTTTGATACTCTTTCACGCAAAAACTACTGAACGGTTTTCGATGAAATTTGGCACACGGGTAGATTATGCCCTGGTTTAACACACAAGCTACTTTTTATCCCGGGAAATATAAAGCGGGACTTTGTTCCCGGGAAAACTCATTCACGCGGACGGAGTCGCGGGCAAAAGCTAGTATTACATAAAATATCAAGCATAACAAAGATTCTGACAGACATTTCAATCAATGCATGCACAAGAAAAATCCAAGGACAAAGAATATATTGTTGCGGAAACGTTTGGCCTCGATTCTTGAAGGATTGTGTTACTGTTCAATCAACACATCCGTGCTCGATTGATGCTAAGGGAAAGAGGGACCAAAACAAATTGCCGAATGTTGGTATATTTACTTACATGGATCGCTTTCGGTCGTACATCACGGGAAGTATCGCTTACCGACAAATTAACGGATAGAAAATATTTGCACGTTTATCTTATAGTTATGTCTGTTTGTTTTTTCATATTAGGTTGTTTTCGGTTTATAGTTTTATTGCTTCATTCTTTGACGCTTAGATGAAGAATTTTAAACTGGATTTACAAAAGCCTTTGCCATATTGTAAGTGAAAGGAATTGTCTTCTGCTTCCAGAATATTTTAGTGTTTGAAAAAGTAGTAACCTATTATAGGTAAATCCAGAAAAAGTAAATTATCTTGATCCTCACACAGTAAAGTATCCACCACCCAACCTTCAAGAATCTTATAAATATTTCAACTCTTTGTCCTGCGACCGAGTACCTATTTTTCGACCGGTGCAGCTGCAGGAATCATAAGGTGTCACAGATACTGATTTACGACATCTCTTGCTGAGACCATACTAACTTCACACTAACAAATCATACACTGGATTCGAGCTCGCCTCGCAATGATTCCCTTGAAAGCCCACTAAAACTCGTCTTTATGGCTCTAAAAGAAATTGATTTCAAATTTTACTGCATATTAAAATAACCTTTACGTTTGATTATTTAAAAAGAGTAGTTGGTGCCGTTCGTTCTGTACAGGTGCGAACCACAGACTCCCTGCTGCTTCCCGACCATGAATCAATACAAACAGCATTTCGATTAATTGAAAATAACTTCAGACTTTAAATACGAATTTGCTGAATACAAATTATCATTTATTATTAGATGCGTCGTTGCAATGGGAAAATAATAATGATTTGTGGTCACATAAAGTTATATATTTATTAAAAATACAACGTTGGAGTGGGATGTTCGACAGTATTGAATAAATATTGAAGTGTGAATATGGACTGATATGTTATTTACTGTAGTAAAAGTGTACAATAGTTTTTATCGATTCAGTAAATACAACTTTAATACTATAAACACATTTGTATTGTATTTAATCTATTGTAGAATAGGTTCATATTCTCCGTGAAAGCGGTTCTCAATTAAACTTGGCAATTGCATCTCGGAGTCAACACAACAGAACTCCAGTGCAGTTTAATAGATTAAGAGCAAATAAATCGATTAGAGACAGAATGGCCTGTACCACATACATAAATTAAACTTCTTTGAAATGCAGCATTGCGTTTGCAGGTTTTTGTAAACTATTGTTAATGTTTAGTAGCAATGACCACAGTACCGTTGTTAAAAATTTGCCCCATCACTTCAAACTAATTGAAAGCTAAGTTATCTAATTATGTGATCTTGATTAAATAGCCAACCAAGCATTCAAATAGGTATCTAGTGGTATTTAATTAATTTGTGCCACTAATACTACTGATACGGTGACCAGCCTTCAATCAAACTTGAAGGTGATTTAATTTAAGCCTATCTGATATTCAATGAATCGTTTAAATGTAGTGTCATAGATAGTGAATGTTATTAAGGGCACAGGCAATTGATTTAAAATTCCTAATATTGTAGTTTAAATTCTCAAAAAATGTGTGAGTTGCTTGGATTTAGAAGTTGTGGTTGATATTGCTAAATAGTCTGCTTGACGTAAATTTATGCTTTTGTAGCGCGCTACAGGTTTTTTTATTATTATTATAAGGTTAGGGGCCATCTATAAAGATTTTCTGCATTAGCAAAACTAATATAAAAAAACAACGGGTTGCACTCCGGGAGTGCCGGCAGAAGTGAAAACGTGAACATTAACGTTGTGCATTTTTGAATATTTTGGAATGGTTAGGGAATAATTTCACACGAATTGCTTTATTTATCAGTATAAAAGTACTAGTATTTGTGTGGTTAAATACAATATTTATTTATTGCGCTATCGTACACAAAAATGTCAATTTCACTATTTCTTTATAAATCAAAATTTGAAAAAAGATTGTTACGCTATTTTGTACTCGTGCCGTGCCAACGCTGGGGAAATAAATAAAAATATAGTCGTTTAATAATTATAGCTTCTACGCATTGTATTTAAGGTTTATATTAGTAAGGGATGGTTTTAATGACGTTAATAAATAAAAATGCACTCCTTTCAAGAATTATAGCTTCTACGCATTGTATTTAAGGTTCATATTAGTAAGGGATGGTTTTAATGAAGTAAATAAATAAAAATGTAAATGTTAAAGAAGTATATCTTCTACGCATTGTATTTAAGGTTCGTATTACTAAGGGATGGCAAAACCTCCTACGCATTTTCGATCGGTCACGTGATCCTGACGCGAGTTTAACATTTTATACCCATCCCAATAGTGCTCAACGCCGCTAAAGTTTTCACTTCAAAATATCAGTTTTGTTTGTATTGCGGGAAATACCATGTGTCTATAACTATAGAAAAACGAAAAAGTACTAAAAAAATGTTTGACTTTTAATTTTATTAAGTACGGACATATATTCTTTCCACACGTCATGGCGTCGGAAGACCTAACCACGGACCGGGGAGATGAAATACTTCTATAGCAGTTAGTTAAACAACAAACAAACACATTTTCTTTTATTTTACGTTTTAGTGGCTTTTTTGTGTTTGGGTTATTTACACATTTAATTTAATTTTTATTTCATACTTTTTAAATTACTATTTTCTCAGCCATGGGCCTCAATCATCATCTTTAGATAGACACTTTAACCTTTACCACAATAACAGTACACCATATATCAAATCCATCCAACTTGTAAAAGTAAGAAATCAATTCGATTATCTTCAAACGCCTGACTAGATCTTTCCAAACAAAAAATCTCATTGAAATCGGTCCACTCGTTTCGCAGCTACGATGCCACATACATACTTACAAAACGAGGATGGAGATTAACGGAAACTGATTATACACACCTTAAACTTATACGACCCTATTTTCCATCGGGGTTTAAAAAGAAATGATTTGGACGAAATCTTTGATTGAAAATCTGCTGTATTCCCAACTGGAAATAGAGAACGTATCATATCATTTTACACGTAGGTATATAAAACTTTCACGACGAGACTTATTATGTTTTAGTCCGAAATTTTAAGGACTTCGTAATACTGCCGAATAAAATGACTCATCTACGTTTATTTAATCTATGACGAGCCATCATTTCTAAATATAGACCATTAAAAGCCGCGATTGATTGGGCGGGTCGTAGGCAACTTTTTATCGAAACGCCACAATCTGACGTCCAAAATATTATTGGAGCCGTGATGAAGATTGGCATATCTACCAAAAAAATATTACGTAAACAATATTTTCATATTCCGTGATTGTCTATGAGTCGACATTTTGTAAAATTGGTAATCATTGCTAGACTTATGTTTTGCTTTTAAGTTATTCTTAAATATGTTGATGGACACGGGGTATTTATGCTCATGTTGATAATATAAATTGGGACATTAAAATAAGCAATTATTAAATATAAATATTTATTCAAATCAAACCAAATTGCCCAATTTAACGATTTGAAAAACTAATTGCTGGACATTAGTGTAACGTTATATTGTGTCCATAAAACATTCAAACGGTTCACAAACAACAAATTATTAAAACCGTCATCCAACAAGGAATGCAATTCGCAATGATTTGCACCCATTAACTATGGAGTCTAGACAGAAAATTCCTTTTGCATTGCGCAACTCATCTTGGCGACAATTGTACCATTTACCGTCAGGGTCGGCTTAAATGGAAGTATCATTTACTAGATTTTGATTCATTGCGAGTTGAAATTGATTTCGTCTTTATCGTTTTGCATAAAGCGGGATTTCTCTCCAATTAGTATGATTAAATTTTGTTTTAAATAGTACTTTATATTTGCTAATTAATTAACTGAACATTGATAAAAAAATTCTCGATAAGATTATCAATTATAAAGAGAAATACATCATTAAATGTAATTTAAATGATGGACCACAACTACTTATCAATATTATGGATAAACATAACTTTAAAGGTCTAATATGTGAACTAGATGAAACATTTTATAAGTTCAATGTTGCCGAAACACTAGTTTTAAGCATCACCCAAGAAATATCACGTATGTCACAAAATTCAAGATCACTTGAAAAGGGGATCGTAGCCACTACATTGTGGTTTTACTACGGCATGGAAAGTATAATTTTATGTATAAAGTAATGCTACGTAGTAAACAAATAGTGAATTTCGAGACTCAAGCATTTCCTATTTATAATACGCATTCAATACAGCTCTTAAATATATTCAATTTGGCTTGATTTAATGAAAACGTTGCAAAAATTGTGATGAAGATAATATTAAGCTTAATATGTCATACAAAAATGCAAACCATATCATTTTATAATCCATCAATGGAATTAAAAACACGAATGCAAATAACCATCGTGAAATCATTCCAAAGAAATTGCAATACAAACGTTTTATGCAATCGAAAATTGATTTCATTCAAGGACTCGAATGCCTGATGGATTATTAAATCGTTCGTTTTGACGTTAATAGATTTCTTGCCGGGGTTTACATTGACGTTGTTATTAAATACATGAAATGCAGTTTTTATAATGGCCAGGGTACGGTTGGTTCTGTCAGGGGCCAGGGGACGTGGACGCCGGGGTGCTAATGTGCGCTAAATGACTTGTATTATTGACACGCGTCGCTAAATATACTACGGGGTTTTCGCTTTACGAGCTAACAGTTTGCTTTGATATTTTTAATGAAATGTTTCATCGGACTAGGCTGTGGAAAGTAGAGAGTAGAATAGATGCGGAGAGTTTTGAACAGAACTTTAATTAATTTACGGAGTCAAAAGAGATTACTTTATAATTTCCATAATGAATATGAAATCTACAGGATACCCTCTTGAGAATAAAACTAAAACAGAGAAAATTTAACAGAATAATACTGCTAGTTTGATTTTTATTGAACTTGATGATGACTAATCGCTCTTTACAATAAGACATGCACACAACTTCTTCACACGTTATGTTACCAACCAAAACAGTTTATCGCATACATCTATTAAATTCCTCACGTAAAGCAGCTTCGGCCGCTCGTATCGTATCTATTAAAAAACAAGAAGTTTCTAATTGAAGACCAGTTGCAGCGAGTTATAAGCATTCTAGTTCGCATTACAAGGCTCCTCGGTCACCTTATCGTTGATCGAACCGCCCACAACTGTCAAACGAACAAAATAAATATGTTATTACTAATGCGCACACCAGTCCCAATCAGATAGCTAGTAATCTCTATTACAATTAAAAAGTTTCTGGTTCAAGCCGAAGTGAGTCGGTTCCGATGGTCGGCACTTAGATGATGAGTCGTCAGAAATGAAATCTGTCTGCCGATCTGTGCAGGTCGCGGCTTCGACAACGTTTCGTCATTTTTTGATGGTTTAAACGAAACCTTTTAGGGTGTTTTTCGTATGTCATGTGGTTGGGGAAACGAGGGTGGTGATTGACAGAAACTGATGATAACTATTTTTATAACATTAATACATGACCGTCATTTTCTATTTATTTAACTAAAATTACATCGATCTGTAATACAAATTGAAGAGAAAGCAATTTAAATTATAAGGAGTAGTAAAATTATTGGGAGCCGTTGGGTTTGCAAACATTTTTCATAACAAAAAATACGGTTACTTCTAATATTTCAAATGTGTAAATCACTTAGCCGTTAAACACACTCAGCCCTTTAAAACGATAAACATAAAAAAGCGGTGATGAAAATTTATTTTCACTTTCTCGCTTCATAAACGGGACAATAGACAAACAATAATGGGGAAAATTTGCATTCACTGCGAGCATTTTTCTACCATCTTCCGCCGGAGACGACGCAGCAGACTCGCTTCATTAAACGCCAAATTATCAACACTCCATCCCAAGCGCACAAGGGAATATCGCCATTAATTCTATAGATAAAAAAAGCATAAATTCGCAAATGCCTATAAGGATTATTTTCAAATGAAACTGCTCGGAATGCATGCGATTTTTACCGAGAACTTCGTCAGATCATAACTCTTCCAGCGGAAAACTGATCACACCTCAGGAAGCATTCTTGCCGTGGAATAAATTTGAGCTCTATTTATGCCGAACTAGAGATGATTCTCACAATTTTATAGCAAAAGAAATGTATACATCATAACCCTCCGTACTGTATCCCTGCTTCTTGCGTTTAATTGTTTTGATTTTAAATTGTGAAATGAGATATGCAAAAGTGGGGTGAATTTTAAAAATGCTGCTTTTTTCCTCTTTTGAGTTTCGCGTGATTTTTAATTTGGACAGTTTTATTTTCCCAATAAATATGCAGAGATTCGACGGACATATTGTGTGGACTAATTGCAACGAGCGTTTTGTTGAAGCGTCACGCAGATTGCCGCAGTGTGATTTATTTTAAATAAAAACGTTCTCGGAAATCTGTTTGCGTCGAATGGAACGTTTAAGTTTTATGTGTTTCATGGGCTTTAGATTTCTGTGTATAATATAATTTGGTTTCATGGCTCTATTTATAAAAATACACGAAATAGCAAAATTTATACAAAATCGTAGCAAATTCGACGTGATTCACGTGCTGCTGAAAAGATACGTCATCATATATTTTTGAAACGGAACTAAGCCTGTACATTTATCTCGTCACGTTATTCCAAACGGATGAACACGTGAACACAGCGAACAAAGGACGAAAACTGGCATCACTAAAACTAAAAACGTGGCCGTTCAACAAAACTACGTTGCGTGTCGCTTACGATCGCCCGCGGGTTCCCTTTTCAAATTTTCCTCTCCAATTTTAACTTTTTTCGTATTCGCTCTGTTCGTAATACAGTATTCATTGCAGGCGTGTCTGCGTGTGGATTCCAAAGAGAGAGTCCCGCAGCCAACTAGAAAACGTAAATAGTATTATTCTGACACATTTTGACAAATTGAAGTGTGATAGAGGCATGTCCCATTGTTTCGTCCATTTTTATTCGTAACTCGATTTCAATGTTTGGACAACGTTCGTTAGTGATTGTCTGTGTTTGATTTTTGATTTATATGCGTTGCGTGGGACGCGTCGCCGCTCGATCGGCATATGTGGGTGTCCTTAATACCGAGGTGTGTTCTGATAATCGCTCAGAAATACGATCCAATCTATGAATCCATCAAATCATTTTAATTGGAAGTAAAACATTGTTTATAAAAACTTTTGTGCCTACGATACCGTAAAACTTCAACAAAACTATTCCTTAATTACCAAGCAAATCTTTGAATTTTATGTCAAAAAAGTTTGAACGCGTTTAGTTTTTTTTTTATCCAGACCATGTTACGACATCAAAGCTTAAACAATTCACGCGTTAAAAATGGTCATTTAAAATATCAACACATTTAGCGCATTGTGTAAAAAACCGGCTCCATTTTGATAGCATCACGTCAAATTAACGCACACTCAAATAATTTAAAAAAACAGACTGAAAGCGGAATCGCTTGTAAAGATTAAACTGTGCCCGGCGTGTCCTTTGCAAATTAAAAAGGGGTGTGTTTCACCACATATGATTTACGAGGGCAGCTTCTAATTACTCAAAAAATCATATTTACAGAGTCACAAAGCGGACAGGTTGTACTCATTAGGATGTAGGGATGCTGACCAAACTTATTTAATATCAAATAACTTTATTCAGTACATAAAAGAAAATATTATGTCACGATTTCACAACTCAGAAGGTATGTTGAAGCCTTTTACCCATGATCAAACTGAGGCCCACCAGAAAATCAAGGTCTCTGAAGGGAGAAATAATGATAATGATGATATATTTATTTTAGTAAAATATGCATCTGCGTTTACAGGGTTGACAGTTCACATTTGTTCTGGGAAATGCATGTGGATGATTTTCACTCCGTCAATCATCTCAAAGCGTTAATTGATAGAGGCAGCCCTATTTAACGTGAGGTATGCTTGCAGTAAAAAAAAATACTTTATTCATCACGTAGGCGAACATAGTTGCACTTATGATAAGTCAAAATACATTAAATTGATTATAATAATTATTATTAATACAAAAGGTCACTTATATAACTACAGACAATTTTATTGGGAGTAAAAAACGCAATAATCGTCGTCAGCTATTATTTGAACATTAATATGCATGTGGCTACGATTCCTTGCAGTTAATTAACTGATTTCGAATGGGAATAAAGAGCTTTTTAAATACTTACTATAGATATACTTAGTCTTTAATCATTAAACAATTTTGGCTACTTATAAATTAGGATTATCACAGCTTATGAATTACAATGTGGAATAGTAGACTGGGAAAAATATATTTTTTCATCAACTTATACAAAAAATATTCAGTCATATTTCTACATATTTTCCTATTTATCACGAATGTATTAAGAAATACAACTGCAGTATCATCAATAATGTTTTAACAAGTTTCACGCTATCGTTCCTTTACACGCAAGTTCCGAATATAAAGCGACAAGTATTACGATATGCAAATCATTTTTAGGGTTCCATTACTATAGGCTTATACTGCGAAGCGACAAAAAAGAACATCCCCACACGCGCTACCAAAACCGCGGTTTTGTATTTTTTATCTTTGGGAAACGTACTCTCAATATTCCGTATACAAAAGTCAATGAATAGATTACTCCAATGGTGATTTTTAGTTTAAACAGGTGAGAAAAGTTTACTGGTGGTCTCTCTGATGTAAAAGTCCGCCTGGGTGGGTACCACCGCAATGTCTATTTCTACCGCAAAGCAGCAGTGTGCATGCACTGTTGTGTTTCGGTTTGAAGGACATTGTAGCCAGTGGAACTACTGGACGTAATGAGACTTACCACCTTAGTTCTCAGGATCACGAGCGCAGTGGAATGCCACACAGTACTTTGTATCTCAAGGTGCTGAATGGTGTTGGTACTGTTTATCCAATGAGTGATCATATCGCTTACCATCAGGCGAACGGCATGCTCGTCTCGCCATTCATACCAATAAAAAAAAGTTGGCATTTAGCCTGTTTTATACATTTCGATATAAAAATTGTAAAATAAAATAAATAAATAAGGAGACTAAACTTTGGGTGTATAAAATTTAATATCATAGTAAGTGTTATAGTAATTGATTTCGAATCACTTTTTACGCGAACAAATTTTCATAAAGAGTTTCTTCATCATGTTTATAGTAACTGTCACCAATTTAATGTTCTATAGAATACTCTATAAAGTTAAATAGATATATGGGCCTAGCTTTAATCTCGATGCTCCCTGCGTACGTAAAAGTATAGTTTCTGTTCCTAAATAGGTGTTTTATAAATGTATTGCACAAAAATATTAACTTGGTTAATATTAGCGTAGATACTTTTTAAATTTATCAATAAGAGCAACAGAACCATCTAAAGTATATTTCGTGACTCTTGCTGGCTTTTCAACAAATATTTACAAGAATTTATGATATTAACGGCATTTTACGGTCTCATGCCGTGACATATGACGATAAACTGGCCCCGTATTCAGAACAACGTGTTTATTGTACATAAAATTACTATCATATCCGACTGCGTGTATAAACAACAATATTTTGAATATAATAACCATAAGTCATGTTAGTGATGCATTTATGATGTTTTATTATGTATCAACTTGTTGAAATTATGCGAGAATATTTTTTGTTTGTATTTTATGATAAAATGTTCACGCAAACGTCTTTAGTAAACTTTTATATCGCAACTAATATTTATAGATATGTAGTAAAATATACATTTATATAAACCAATCAAAAAATCAATAATTCAAAATAGTTAAATTGATGCCAGAATTATCAAAGGTTTTACTGGCCATTGAATCAACGAAACAAGAAAAGTACATCCATAATTTATATTTTTATTATACCTCAAAATCACTAACTAATGCGGTTCCCGTTTCATTAGATATTTCATCGATAATTTCAAAGCATGAGGATAAGATAAAAGATGATATTCAAATTAAATATCTTTGACAATTCAAGATTACGAACATCAACGATACAATGTGAAGGCAATGTAAAGGCCAGTGGTAAGGCTATTATGGATACGATCGATAATTCCAAAACTTTTGGCAAGTGGACACAAATAGATACGGGCGAACGTAGGTCACTTCTGTGGGCGGAGTTTTGGACCATAATAGTTAAATATACATCTGAAATAAACTTTTGGGAAGGGTTTGCTTAAATTGTGATAGAATAAGTAAATTATTGTAACAAAAGTAGAATTTACGATTCCTCAATAACATAATATTATAAGTGTATCTCTTGTGGATAATAATGTGTCTTTGCCAGCTAGATACATCAACAATATCCACAATAAGACTGGCCACTATAATTCTAGCGACAGTCGAATATACCCATTTTTAACCGACTTCAAAGAAGAAGGTTCTGTATTCGATCCGTATGTATGTATGTAAGTTTGTATGGCCGCGAGTTTCTCAAAAACTACTGACCCGATTTGGATGGGGTTTTCGTTATTCAAATGTATATTTTTTTCAGTAAAGGTTTTAGTATATAATTTATTAGGTTCTGGTAAAAATCTTAGGAGATAGACAATGGAACTCTTTAATAACTAAGCAGTTGACCCGCGAATGCTGCAATCGTATATCGATGATGTGTTGCTTACAGCATTTCATAATTAATTAACAAAAAAGCAATAAATTAAAACTTTTTAACAAAAAATATAACCGAATTCAAAACCACTACAAACCAAAAAATAATTTAAAGAAAGACAAAGAAGAAAGAAACGAACGTACATTTGGAGTTAGTGCCTAATTTAGGTTCATCATTGTTTTCGTATATTTATTCGTGTATTTCCTTAGCTTAGCTGGCAATTTAATTATGCATCGACTCCAAATCTATACTAATATTATAAAGCTGAAGAGTTTGTTTGTTTGTTGGTTTGAACGCGCTAATCTCAGGAACTACTGAACCGATTTTGAAAATTCTTTCACTTAAGGAAGCTACATTACCCCTGAGTGCTATAGGCTACTTTTTATCGCGGAAAAACTTTTCCACGCGGGCGAATCCGCGTGAAAAAGCTAGTATACGTATATAACTACTAAGCGAATATAGTTTTAAATTAATTTTTGGTTTCTAGTAGTTTTGAAGTCGGTTTTAATGTTTGTTAATAATATCAACCAACCATATAATTACACTTCACTAAACATACCATCGGATGAACAGTAATTTTGCCATTCCAGAACATTCCTAATAAAATTCTAACTAAAATAATCCACATACATCTCACGTTCATACACATGAGTTATCACAGCGATGCACTTACGATCTCTGTGTCTCCAGTCGTGCTATCTTTATCCAATTTGTTACCCTTATCAAGAATTAAATGCGTTTTAGGGCCATCGCTCGATGGGTCCTTTTTCTTTTATTAATTACGAGCCAAAGCGCCGTCCACACCCGGACAGGTGATAGCTTTTATGCCCATTTATCGGATATACATTTGTAACTCAATGATTTTGACGGCGGATCGGTTTGGAACCAGCTTGAGTTTGAGTTTTTGGGATTGTATGGCAATGTTTATACAGGGTTATTTTTACATTGTATTAATAAATTAAACCGCATACTCGTCTTTGCCTCTGCTAACATTATGCCAAAATTATCTATGAAAACCTAATATCTTTACCAAAAATCTCAATTTCACGTTTCTGTTTTTTTTTTCATTTTGTAGTTTAGTGCGAATATGGCGTTTGCGTGAGTGTTTTTCTGACTGAAAGTGTAATGTTACCGCTGCGATGAATCCTCTTAGAGTCGTAGTAGTCGTATTACGCCGAGTAAACTTAAAGTTACTTTTTTTGATATTAATTTTGTTCGAAACTTACACTTTTTTATTTTACTCGTATGGTTTAAATAGCTTAATGGAAATTGTTATTTGGAAGGAGATAAGTGTGGTTTCATTTAGTATCGCAATGTCAAAATGACTGTATACGGGCTCGGCAGTGATATTGCACCTGATGGTAAGCGAATGTCGACTGACGAGAGATGGTAACGCCTCACCAGTTGATATAATTATGCCAACCTGTTTGAACCGGATATACACAGGCTGATCCTTAACCGCTATCCGGGATACCGAACATATTCTACTGCCAGAATTAACTGAACAGCGTTTATTGAGTTATACATAATAGTATATTACAATTAAATGTTTATTGGAATTGTTAGGATGTTTGTAACGTTGATAGGAGTAGTTGCTTTTTAAGGTTTAGTATTCGAGTGATTTAGGTTAGTTAGTTAGTTATTGAAGTACTTGAATAGTCGAATCGTTGCTATTTATATATTTCCAATAGTTTATTACATAATAACATAAATTACATAAAAACTTTTTAACAAAAAATATCACCGACTTCAAAAACCACTTTAATGTAAAAAATAACTTGTACTTACTTTGCTTATGGGTTATAAGAAAATTTAAATAATACCAATATTATATACACTGCCATTCGTGTAATTATATTTATGAACAATGAATAGATCTTTGCAGTCGGTGCCTAATTTTTTGTACTAATTTGGCACTCAACTAGTATTTTTTATTTCATTCTTTTGTTAAGTAAGTATCTAGTTCATATTACAATTTAATTTGTGTAGGTATTATAAGGATATTTTTATATATACATATATTTGCGTAGGCAGCTCTCGTATGACGCGTTGGTTTACACTTGTTTGATTTTTTATTTATGACCGGCAAATGGAGACGGCGCCAAATGGAGACGGCCGCGTTCAGTCTTGACCGATTCAGAGGACGACATCGCTGTGGCCATTCGACATAAGAACGAGTTCTTGAAACTCTTACACTGCACAAGACCGCAGTTCCGTCCTCGCCGCCGAGGACCTCGCTGCGTATCCCGTCGCCTCCCGACCACCCTAACAGTTCCGGCCGGGTGAACGAAAGCAATGGATAGGATTAGGTTAAACACCAACCTTCCCACTAATCGCTGATGTCTCATCCTCTCTCAGTGATCGTCCTGAGCCGAGGTTCGTAACCCGTTAGTGGGTTGCCCTCAGTGCATGGTCACTTAATTTCAAGGGTTGCGAGCTCTTAAAGCGTTCACCCGAAAGTCCGGTGTGGCCAGAAAATCTGAATCGCGTCAGGCTACTGGCCGTATTAGTCTGGTTCCAAAAAATAAAAAAACATTGAGGTAGTTGAGCATTGACGTTCTTACCGTTCGGTTGGTTGCTGATAACTTTGTAAAAGGATTCCTGTAAACTCAGTGATAAATATTTTTTATTTAAACCAAAATCGCTTCTGTTTCTAACAATGTTATAATTATTTTCTAACAACAACAAAATTATTCAAATCTAAAACAATCACGAAAGAATAGAGTGAATCAAAAAGAAATGAATAGAAATTGAATATTATTTTTACACAAAAGATGCAAAACGTCACTCACTCTATAAATAATTTTGAATCATTCGAAAAAAGTTTTAAACGTGATTAGAATTTGAAAAGATGGATTAAACTGTTTTTTATTCAAAGTTTTCGACTAAAAACTCTGAAATGGCGATTTTAAGGGACCTTAAATTTTTCATTGAAGTTTGATACTTCAACTTGCTCTTTCATTGTTTCAACCTCATAATTCTAGTGTAGTAGTTTAAAATTGCATTAACTTACAAAGTGTTTAGTTTCTGCAACATTGATTATAGAAGTAATTACGTTGGTTGCCTAGGTAGCTTTATTTTTTTCTGCATGATGATCAAGCTACCCTAAATTAGTACCACTGTTGCCAAAAATCGTCGTATAACAATAATAATCTTCTATAACAATAATTTGACTAGAAACGCGGTTTTTCTCAATAAGTGATTTCCTAACTAATTCAATAGTATTTGTACCCACTAATTAAATTAAATAATAAAGTTCAATACTAAGGATGACTGGCTCGGTGGCGTAGTAGTATTACGGTACGACTGCAATGCTGAGGTCTCGGGTTCGAACCCCAGGTCGAGCAAAGTTATATTGGGTTTCTCTATTCAGTATCAGCCCGGAGTTTGGAATTTGTGCCCGATATGGCAATAGACTCGCCCCCTATCACATCATAGGAAGGAATTTGCACGGCGAAAAATAGGTGCACTAGTTGCGCCTCTGCCTACCCTCTTCGGGGATAAAAGGCGTGAGTGTGTATATACAGGTATATATAATACTAAGGATGCATATGCTATAGTTATAATTACTAATTACAATCCATTCTCATTAAAGAAATTATATTTTCATATATTCATAAAGACATCATTACAAGCTGGAACACGCACGTCATAAACTGTTGCATTTTACTACTTTCATTATGTCACACAGTGGAAATATTATGCACCCTCATTATCCAGTCATTTGATAATTAAATCGGAATTCGAATGGAAAGAATAATTAGAAGTCCCACCTGTCCATTCGCTAATAAGTTTATGTTTTCATATATTGGAACCGACCGCCGCGCTGTAGTAACTTTATGTGTTTCATAGTCAAAATGTTTTACAAATTGGGTTATAATTTTGGAACCAAATGTGGGATTGACGGTGTAGTCGGTAATATATTCGCCTCAATAATGATAGTAATTTAGTAAACATTGTTTCACCGTGTATATGAAGGACTTTCTACCAGTCAGAAATAAAGGTACATCGCTCTCACCTCCTTATCGTCGTCATTCTACGTCAAGCGAAGTCAACTTACCATCAAATGACCCACTTCTTCATTTGCTTTCTAAAAAAAAACACGTCTAACTAAATTTATCATATTACTGCGACACTGGCAGGTAAAAAATTGACCCAGTTGGCACGTTTAAAAAATGTATCATCAAAAAAAATGCTGAAAGGATGCTTCGATATCATTACGTCAAACCGAGTCACTTACACCTTAATGGATGGCGGTTACTCGCCAAAAGACAGTTTCCACATCACTTAACTTTACTTCCGACGTAATCGATATCGTTCACGTAAAAATCCCGAGAGGTGTCAATACGAGTCATTTGAAACTGACAGTTGATGTCACTTGAGCGTTTGGAGGAAGCCTTATGTAGGTTATTTACGTATGTGTTCGTTTCCGTATGTGTGGTACCTTATTTACTTTTACATGGTTTCTATTTCTGTTTTTACTTGCGGACGATAGATAGACACCAGTTTTACACTCAATTCCTTAATTAGTATTTAATACCATACCATACCAGCCCTATATTATACAGGGTCATTTTGACATTGCGTTAATAAATTAAACCACATACTCGTCTTTGCATTTGCTAACATTGTGCTAAAAATCATCCATGAGAAACGAATATTTTCACCCAAAATCTCAATTTCACTTTCCTGATTTTTTTATAATTTTGTAGTTTAGTGCGAATATGGCGTGTGAGTAAGTGTTTTTCTGACTGAAAGTGTAATGTTGCCGCTGCGACGAATCCTTCTAGAGTAGTAGTAGTGGCATTAGGGCGTGTAAACTTAAAGTTACTTTTTATTGATATTTATTTTTTTCGAAACTTACACTTTTTTATTTTACATCGATGGTTAAAATAACTTAATGGAAAGTGTTATTTTCACGGAGATAAGTATGTATATGGTTTCATTTAGTAACGCAATGTCAATATGACCCTGTATACTGTCCACTGCAGAGCACGGTCATCCTCAACAACTGAGAGGATTTAGGCCTTAGTCCACCACGCTGGCGTAGTGCGGGTTGGCAGGCTTCACATACCTTCCAAATTCCTACAGAGAACTCCTCAGATATGCAGGTTTCCTCACGATGTTTTCCTTCACCGTTAAATCTAGCAATAATTCACAAGAAATACACACATCACTTTTAGGTGTGTGCCCTTGGATTTTGAACCTGCGGACATTCGTCTCAGCAGTCCGTTCCACTCCCAACTAGGCTATCGCTGTTTCAGTATTTAATAACAGTATTTAATTCTGCTCTTAGTGGAATTTGTTTAATGCTTTAGGCCCGACCGAAAAAATCGTTTACAATTTCATACATGGCTTTATTGAATTTAGTCATATAAGAATATATAATTTTTACCCGTATAAATATAAAAGACAACTGTAGTCTCTCAAAATGCTTTTTAAATTATGCAAATTTGAAATCATTAATGTAGGTTACAATTCCTCAATTTTACGAATCGTTAAAAATGAATGAACATTTTAAGATTTTTTAGTTATATACATCAATTACCACCCAAACTGTGACCAATTTGGGTTCTCTTACACGAGCATAAATTAACCATAGATAATTGTTCAAAATTTTGATTGTGAAAGTATCGATCCAGAGATGGTAAGATGCATCAGATGATTTTATGACCATTCAAGACCATAAAATATGTTAGCGAGTGACGAAATGTTTCAATATGTATTTGGAATAATCAAGTAATAACATAATTTCTCTGACCCCAAATTATGCTTTCTTTGATGGTACTGATTCTAAATTCTTCAATCAACAAACGGTTTGACTGCAGTGCTGAGGTCTCGGGTTCGATCCCCGGGTCGGACATAGTGATATTAGGTTTTTCTACTCAGTATCAAAGCCGGAGTCTGGAATTTGTACACAATATGTCGACCTCGAGCCTATCACATCATGGGACGGACTTCGCACTGCGAAAAGTGGGTATACTAGTTGCGCCTTTGCCTTCAGGAATAAAAGACGTGAGAGTCTGTGTATATCAATCTACTAATTGTCCAAATTTTTAATAGTAGGTAATGAGTAATCTCAAATATTTTGAAATGTAAATTTTTATTTTACTGTTCGATGTTCTGAAAAAATCAAGTCAAACACTCTGAATGAAAAATGTTAAATAACATACTATCTACCTTCCTTCTGAACACCGCCTTACTTAGTAGCAATTCGGATAACTAAATTATCATAATTCAATTAAAGTGTCCATTGTCTTTATCCAGGGGCGTGACTATTGTTCCCTACAGGTGGAGTCCGGTAACCACACCTTTATTTACTATTCCAGTATATAAATTATTCAATAGTATACTGCACGATGCGCGATAAAAACTGATTGGAATTAATTTATTCGACCTAATTTTTTCAAAGGAATCATAAAAGTTTTTATGTGAAAACCGTGATATTGTGTAACTGTTTATAAAAAGACGCAAACAGAAAACAGATGTTTCCTCCACTGTTTGATTTATTATTAAACTTGAATTTCCTTTTGATACTGTTTTATGTGAATAAATGTCATTGTTATGACGAGTTTTGCATAACAGATACTTCGTACAGTAGTTTGATGACTTGTTTTTTTATCATCCTATCATTTTGCCTCTGATATTTATACTGGAATTGGGAATATCATTCGCAGAACAAACTATGACATAACAATGATTCAGAAAGTGTATTTATAATTCTATTATATTAATGTCTGATTTTTAAAGACACTTTCCCACATATATACCATTTTGGAATGAATTAATGAAACATTTTTATACTATTTTCTTGTTTAAACACTGTCTCCGGAACTATTGGTTCGATTTTGAAAATTCTTTAATTAATAAAAATCATGATTGCTATACGCAATTTTTTTCTCTGGACCGGAAATATTTACAGGCGAAACTGCATGCAAAATGTAGTATTGTATAATACAAAAACGGCTAAAACTAAACGCCCTACCTTGTAATGCCCTAGCGTTGTAGCTCGTACGAAACCTAATGTAAAACATCAGCTGTCTATAGAACAGCAAAATTCTTAGACTTAACAGAGCAATTAAGTGCTAGGTATCTCGAGGCAATTGGCGAGGCACTCTGTTACGGCACTTATCTACATGATAACGATTATTGGCAGACATTAGCTACTGTTGTTACTCTGTTGAATTACTTTGTATGATGCCGGTTGCATACTAAGCGTCTCGAATGTTCTTAGAATTTCTACTTCTGAAGTGCCTAAGTAAATAGGGGCGCGAGTTACAGTTTAAAAGTAAGAAAATGTAAGCCGTAGCGTTAATTCCATACAAATTCTTGAAGGAAGGTGTTCTGTATTTTTTGTTCTTTTTTCAAATCTTAGATGAAATGAATATGTAATCTGGTCTCAGTGGAATGTGAAAGCTTTAATATTTGATTTTAGGTTTCTTTAAAAATAAAAATCTTTCTTATAAGCCTTAGCTTTAAGGTAGAAAGCTTAATTAAATACAAATATTACCTAAAGTTAATTAAATTCTTTCCGTAGAATTACAATTGTGGGATTAATTATAATTAATATAATTATGAAACAATGCCAGCAAAAGACGTAATTTTTTTAAAATCTTCTTTCTATACTAGGTTTAATAAAGCTACATATTATATTATTCTGTCTATATTTACACGCATTTATTATTATTCTAATTTTTTTTTACGGGCGCGGCAAAGTGACTTCACTGCATCTCATGGTAAGCGGTGAGAGGTCCAGATACAGTGTCGACTGACGAACAATGATCACCCCGTCAGTCGGCATAATTATTGTTAGTATTTTGTATTTGGCGCCTTCTGTCATGTCGTATTTCAATAGTTCTCTTCCACTCGTGCCGTTGTGAACCCCGGCCCTCTTCTACGATTGCTTTTGCGGTTCTCCATTGTATTATGTGATTTTTACTTTATTATAAATAATTAACACAGTTTACGCCGTAAATACTCGTTTTATTTTATCAGTTATGCCGGCCTGTTTGACTATACACAGGCTAAGCCCGGAACGCGGCACACTTACGTGGGCCACTATGGCGGGTCTTAATCTAGTGTGCGGTTGTCACTATCCGGACGGATACGAAATACTTATATCCTAACACCAGCAAATTGCAAATATGAATATTACTTGAGTTACGCGTAATAGAATTGATGAAAATATTTTTAATTTAAGTATGACTAACTTAGGTATTCATTTGATGAATGTAATCGAAGAGGGCTCAGCCAATTAAACCAATTACACTTAGTACTAGACGGTTTGCTTAAAATATTGTATAGCGTAATTGAATTATAAAGTACCACAAATTTAAAGGTTTAGTCAATGATTTGTCAGATTCAAATGGACTATGGTTATGTTCATTTCTTAATCAAATCCCCAAACGTGAAGCAACGTTTTAAACTGCGTTCGATATTAATTAAAATAGGGACAAAATGATACTTAGTTCAATATAGCCAATTCAATTAAATTCCTACACCAATAAGCAGAATTACACGCAATATAAACAACGCAATAAATACAAACAAGCAAGATCATATAGCACACTAATAGGCCTAATTCAATTATATTCAATTTATGGCCAACATTCGGCCTCCGGTATTACAAACGTGTAGCCCGTCTCAAGTGAGTGATTGAATCACACTTTGAATTTCTGCTGCTGTCATAGGATCTCGGTTGATAACGTGTGATGTACTACTGTTTATAATGTTACTTTCTTGTTTCAGAATAAACAGGGAATGCGTGGAGTCGGTGGTGTTTTCTATTTTTTTATTTGTATGAGGATTGTTAGAAATTTGTTACTCAAATTTTATGTTCATTGTAGGTTGGTCGATTCATTTCTTAGTCAAATCGGAGTATGGAGAGGTTAGATTTTAAATCCAAGACATGGGTGAAGTTAAATAAAAACAATCATTAAAAAATGCTATCACATTATATTACATAATTTTGATAAGAGTATTTTACGCTTAAATAACCGTTTGCGCTAAATAATACCATTATATAATTAATACAAAGACAAAAAAATACCGAAATTATGCAAAAATTATGTGATAAAACGAGATCGTATCTACAGATACCAAAACTTTTACAATAAATATTTGACAAAATTTCATATATTTCGTGACCAACATAATTTTAAATTTAACTGCCTCCAATAATTTCCATCTTATAAGATACGGCGTTCTAATAAGCACGGGCTTGCACGATGATCGATTCTATTTGGATCTTGTCTCATTACGGACAACTGTTTCTCCCGCTACATTCATGACACATTCGACAAACTTGAATATTCCATCATCAAACACGATTTATTGTAATCTCTACGCTATTTATTAGTTAACTCAACCGCAAACGTGACGTTGTTGATGAGGTAGAATAATTTATGGCCATTATATCCAAACACAGTCATAGGTGCAGTAACAATCATTTGTTTTCTCGGTCCACCTCGCTTGTTCAACAAAATTTTGACATACGCTTCATGTGGGCGTCTTTCTTTCAAGCGTGTAGGTTTGGGACCACGTGTCACAATTCTTTTGTTCTGGTTTCTAGCAGTGTTCAAGTCACCACCAGGGTTTGTATGCAAAAATGTGTTTGTTAACCGTTTGTTGCTCGGATTTAGTTTAGTAATGTCACGAGTTAACAATTCCATTGTTGCTTGAATTTCATTACCTTTGTCTGACGAGTGATCGATAAGAACAATTGTTCATTTAAGTTATTTCATTGCATTTTAAAACGCTGTTAAATTAAAATCAAAGGAGACATTTTTAAGAATTCAATTTGATGTAAGTGCCGGTATAAAGGCTAGGACGAATGGAATGAGTCACTAGTGATTTGAAAAAGAATAAAGTGTGTCTGCCAAATTAAATTTCCAACGGACGCGTGGTATTATTACCCTTATAGCTTTTGGAAGAGTGTTTGAAATCGAATGAACTCGTGTTACAGAATAGTAAGTGCTAAAGTGGTGTCTTCGTTGAGGGTCGAGCAACCTTTTCCCCCGTGATCTGTATCGGACACACTCATCGATGCTCGGCACCGACAATACAATCGAAATCTCGTAACTATCGATATGGTAATGTACCGACCGATGCATTCCATACCTTTGTGTACTTATGTTGATGAGGTGGGCGAAACACCATTGATATACATTCGATGTTATTGTTAATAATATGAGGCGGACCCGATTCTAAAAGGCAATTTATTCTGTCTCTTGATGGGACATTAGATAATGCTTAGTCACGTCAGTTTATTTTTTGGTGTCAAGTGATGTCCGACATCGAATAAGTATAATACGATACCTACTTAACCTGAAGTATATATTGATATTTTATAACAAAGTTCAAACAACTTGAAATTAATTCAATAACAAAATATAAAACGACTGGTGGAAACATATTTCAGACGCAAAATCTGTGATTTCTTGCTTTCCACGATAGGCGTAATTTTATATGTAATAGAAAATATTACGAAAAATAAATTCGTCTGTGAAATCAGCATTAAAATTGGCAGAAATAAAGCAATTATTCCTATTTGAAATATTGTTGTGAGCAAAAGTGAGGCTTGACGGGGTTATCGCGCTATCTTTTACGCACACACGCGTCGTTATTGCCGGTGACACTCGGTGACGTCACAGTCTGATGTTACTGTTATTTGACAGTAACCCCTTCCACCAAATTTCAAAGCTTTGTAACTTACTTATTATTACGTCAATTTCGAAAATTCGCCTTACGTTAGATTTTTTTTTTATTGCACTGAATGACGAGACGAGCATACCGTTCGCCTGATGGTAAGCGATACGACCACCCATAAACAGTAGCAACACCATCCAGCACCTTGACGTACAAAGTACTGTGTCGCATTCCACTGCGCTTGTCATCCTGAGACATAAGATGTTAAGTCTCAATATGTCCAGTAGTTATACTGGCTACAATGTCCTTCAAACCGAAACACAACAGTGCATGCACACTTTTGCTTGGCGTTAGAAATAGACATTGCGGTGGTACCCACCCAGACGGCCTTTTACATAATGAGAGACCTACCAGCAGTAGATAGTATTCTGGATAGCATACATTTTTGATAAAAGTATTTAAAAAAATAGTCAACTACCTTATTCCAGTACGCCACTGAAGCAGTGTTCAATTCACGAAAATACATTAATATAGATAGGCAAAAAAGTCTAGACTTTTAACATCATTCTAAAGTTAAACGTGGCTTTAAATAACATCTTAAAACCAGACGAATAAATTCTCATCAAAGGGACACCAATCACTCTAAAGAAGAGCTATTAAATTTTAGAAACCCTTTGCTCTTGCGTGGTACGCCACAACAAGCCTCTATGTCCATAAAATTGGTATTTACCCAAATTAAATGCTGTTCGTAATTGATACAAATGGTTGTTTCTAGTTAAAAGTAATTGAATAAGACTAGCTGAAGAAAGGGCTGTGGGTGACCATAATTTACGGGCGCATTGATCTTAACAGTCGAATAGATTAGTTGGTTATATCTTATTTAGGATTAAACTTATACCCTAGTAAACGAAAAAGAGTGAATCGTAGGTTGTCAGGGTCGCAAATGGCGTCGTATCACATATATTCGTAACCTGTGCAGTAATTATTTCTTATGCTATCCTTATGTACTGTCTGTTGTAGATGCAACAGAGCAAGTAAGATTATTTCTTAGTTCTTACTTACACACAAATACATAGGCTACTTTTTATCCGGTTAAATATACTCTCATGGAAAACAATGGACATTTTCATGTGAATTTTTAAATAATTGGCGCTGGCGTTTTAAGGACTTTTGTAGCGGGAAAACTTTTCACGCGAGCGAAGCCGCGAGCAACACCTAGTTAAGCTATAATTCTTTGTGTATCATAATCACTTAAAAATACTAATTTCTTAATTTTACGAAAACCAATTTGTTTGATATATTGTTATGAAGTTTGTAAAAAAATCAAAATGTATACCTACTGCAATAAATAAGAATTAGGACCATCAGCATTCAGCTCCTTAAGAATGGTTACAGATAGTAGAATTTTTTGTTGCTTACGAAGTCACTAGAATAATATTATACTAGTGTGTAAGTTCAATATAGCTATAAAATTGTATTCGAATTGAATATCTAGTATTCTGAAATAGTAATAGATCATGACGTCTGCAAATGAAGTGTTTTTTAAATAGAACTGAAACAATTAAGGATAGATATTTTATTTGTTGAACCAATTGGCGCTTCAGTCTATTTCAAACTAAAGATTAAATATTCTACTGTCACCAATTTGTGGAGAGGTGATTCGTAAAAAAATAGTTAAAACGGAATATAAAATGCAAATTGATATAAAATAACAGACGCGCCTGTGCATCTCTCGTTGTTTAATCTCTTTCAAATTATAACTACCGGACATAATGAGACTTAACATCTTATGTCTCAGGATGACGAGCGCAGTGGAATGCCACTCAGTACTTTGTAAGTCAAGGTGCTGGATGGTGTTGCTACTGTTTATGGGTGGTCGTATCGCTTACCATCAGGCGAACGGCATGCTCGTCTCGTCATTCAATGCAATAAAAAAAAAAAAAAAAAAATTGTTTGTCATGCGCAAGTAAATTTTCGGTATAATGGTGCAAAATAATTGGCACATATAAACCATAGTTTTTAGAACCTTATTCCTATATATCGAGCATATGAAATAATATGCGATGTTTAATAATAGCTTTGAACGAATTAATTTGCACCCTACTTTTCTTTTCTGCCTTGGTGGCGTAGTTGTATTACGGTACGACTGCAATGCTGAGGTCTCGGGTTCGATCCCCGGGTCGGGCAAAGTGGTATTGGATTTTTCTATTCCGAATCAGCCCGGAGTCTGGAATTTGTGCCCGATATGGCGATCGTCTCGACCTTTATCACATCATGGGACGGAATAAGCGTGGCGAACATTGGGTGCACTAGTTGCGCCTCTGCCTACTCCTTCGGGGATAAAAGGTGAGGAGGTAAGGAGTATGTGTGTGTGTGTGTACTTTGATAAATGACAGTTTCGTTCTGATAGGATTAGATGAGTCTGAACTAACATGACTCTATATTTATAATATAATCGATGATGCTTTTGCTGATAAATTGACTGCCAGTAATATCATGTTTAGGGTCTGTTTCACAATTTCTGAGTAAATCCTGTTCCTATTATTTATTTTGAAATGAAATTAAATCATTTATTCAAATCCATAAAATGTTAAACATTGCTTAGATTCAGTCAATTTTTACTCTACCACCAGTTCGGAATGCAGTTTCCACCAGAGAAGAACGGGCAAGTAACTCTAGGGGTTGCTCTTTTTCAAATCAGTTCAAAGGTTTAAATTAGGTACAGTGTATAATATATATACAGGGTCATTTTGACATTGCGTTAATAAATGAAATCACATACTTATCTCTTCGAAAAAAACGCGTTCCATTAAGTTATTTTAACCATAGATGTAAAATAAAAAAGTGTAAGTTTCGAACAAAATAAATATTAATAAAAAGTAACTTTAAGTTTACACGACCTTATGCCACTACTACTGCTCTAAGATAATTCGTCGCAGCGGCAACATTATACTATCATTCAGAAATATACTTTCGCACACACCATATTCGCACTAAACTACGAAATGATCAAAAAATTTGAAAACCACTACGTGGATTTTTGGCAATAATATTCGTTATTCATGGATGATTTTTGGCAAGATGTTAGAAGAGGTAAAGACGAATATGTGGTTTCATTTAGTAATGCAATGTAAAAATGACCCTGTATATATAGATTTTTATTTTGTTTAGATTAGCATAATAATTAATTCACAATTCCCATCCATGTGTACAACCCTCTCAGGAATCACGAAATAATTTGATCATATATAGTTGTCCAATACTGGACAACTTATTAAACTTATTAAAAAGCAAAATACAAAAGTCAAAATTTACTCTATGGTCATAAAATAAATTGTAATAAAGTGAGTAGATACTATCTTCAATAACTGTCAGATAAAATTGCTTGAAACGTGTGAAAGAAGGCCTTTAGAATGTTATACTTGGGGCTATATAGTCGCTGTACTTTTGTGACTTAAATCTTTTCAATAGTTCTCTTGCGAAATTAAAATCATTCCCATTCATTTAAATCATTTCCGTTCATTTCACTCAAGCCCGGTATTATATACCACTACCACAGTTGTAGAGAAGGCCTGTGCCCACTGTTGGGCACGGGCCTTCTCTACAACTGAGAGGGTTTCGGCCTTAGTCCACTACGCTGGCCTGGTGCGGGTTGGCAGGCTTTACATGCCCTCGAAATTTTAATGAAATCATACAAAATAAATATGATTCTAATACTCTCAAAAGAAAACCTAGATTTACCACACTTCTGAACCTTAGTAGCGTCAGATGTCGCGACATCACAAGTAACGTCTACCAAACGTTACAAAATATGTTCATAGTCCTCATTGTTTTCGAACGTAACGTTGTAAATTCTTTTAAATTGAGCATCAGTTTAAATTTCCGATCGATATTGAATTTTAACTATAGAGATGCCCTGCTGCGTAACGACACTTTGGGATGGTCATACGCGGCAATGACCTGTAGGTTTTGTCACATTTAATGCCTATTAAACAGTTAAAATCAGCCATAGGTGTAATAAAGTAACCATGGGGTGTAATTTATAGTAGATTTTAATATAATGCAATTCTAAAACTGAATTTAAACCCATCAAAAATACATTCAATTTGAATTTATTTTTTATGATTATATATTTTAAGTGACTAGGGTACTTATTTGTTCTTGTGGAATCAAATATGGTTTTTTTAGTTTTATTACCAATCCCCGCTCGGAGTTTTCATGAGATTAAATCCCTTCCCGCAGCCTCGTCACGAATAGATTCGCAACTTCTTCCATCAAACTTTTTACTATGTTTATAAAGAAAGCTAAACACAAATATTATCCTGCCCTGACAAAAACTATTCGTATTTCCACGGCCACATTAGTTGTCCTTTTTCTGTAATGTTGTTGATTTACTATTGCCAGTTAGAAACTTTCGTAATAAATAAACCTTACTTGCCCTGACGTCAAATTGTATGGTGGGACAAGTATCTCATTGGACATCGCATGGTTTTTGCGTAACGTAAATTTGTCCTTTGCTCCCAGCAGAACATATTCCGTTTATGAGTAGGGTTACACCGCTAGTTACAATGTTATTTATCACTTTAGTTGGTTTATGAAGTTGCAATTGGACAAGTTGTGTGGAATTTGAATTATCTTTCAATAACATGGTGGCATTTGGACGACGGTTTCATATCTTGTTCATTATGGTATCTTGTTAATAAGAGCACATAAATCACACAAAACGTAGAAATAAACTTATGTGCCCATCTTAAAGTCAGCGCCGTTATAGTTATTTCTCTGATAGTTATGTATAAATAGCTGAGTTCCTTATTTTATATATGAGCAGCAAAGTGATATTAAGCGCAGTAAGATCCTGATAGTGTTGACGGACGAGATGTGAATAAGACCAGTTGTCAGTCAACATAATTATGCCAGCCAGTTCAAGACCTCTTAAGAAAGGGTCAAATAAAGAGTTCTCGTAACCGACGAGCATGTATGAAGAGACCGATGACTGTGGAAGAAGTAGAGGTATGCTTGGATCGTAGCACTTGGCGCTCCATAGTCTCTGCCTACCCCAATGGGAGAAAGGCGTGAGTTTATGTATGTGTGTAGTTCGAGACCGGATATACACAGGCTGATCCCAGAACGCGACACACGTGGGCACTATGGCGGGGTCGCCAGTCAACATAATTATACCAGCTAGTTCGAAACTGAATATGCACAGGCTGATCCCGGAACGCGACACACTTACGTGGGCTAGTTGCTAGTGGTTGCAATCCGGGCGGATACCAATATCTTATCATCAGCTTCACTAAGACTACTTCACTTACCACCAGGTGATACAATTGCTCTTTTACCTCTATTAAAAAGTCCACCGTTACAGCTACTCGAGTTTCACCATTAAAATACAGTCCAAAAGCGATCAATTCCGATCATTACAACCCACGAAGTTGTTATAAATATGACCATTCTATTAAATATTTTATATATTTTTTATACACTTCAAATTGCCATATCGGACTTCATAAACCTCATAAATGGGAAATACAGCAATAGTTCTCCCATAAAATACACATAACATATTTAGTTTAAAATAACTTCCACAATAGTGGACAGTAATTTTTTTAGATGTAGAGTAAAGCTGCTCGTTGGCATCAGGAGAGTGCCAACTGTGCCAATATTTCAACTTACAGTAGTGCCACTTCGGACGTCTGCAGTTCCGTTCAATATTGAATACAAGTTGTAGTTTTATTGGGTAATTTGCATTCATAAAAATTTTAAAGGATACCTCTCCGTTCCAGTCATAGTTAGGGCTGTAATACTGTTGAAGAACTGCTTTAGATTGCTAGTACGAGCAATTAATATATTGTGAGTTTTTGATTCGAAAAAGTAGATTTGCCAGTGTTCTGAATCTGGATTAAAGGACATGTCCAAAAATGGACCTAAAATGATAACCAAGACAGTTTATACAATATTGGGATAGAACTCCTAAAAACTAGCCTTTTACAATAAATCGTTTAATTTTAAAGTCCTCCGATTTTGAGATTTCATCATCATCATACCGGCCCTGTATTATATACTGCCCACTGCTGAGCACGGGCCTCCTCTACGACTGAGAGGGTTAAGGCCTTAGTCAGTTTTGAGATTTATGTAATTTTATTTTGCTTAAAAACTACACTTAATTTGAACGTTTAAAAAAATTGGTTATAAATGGAGGGGTCTAAAAATATTTTATTAATAGATTCAAGATCCATATTTTGCCCCTTTAATATCCATAAAGTTTGAGCCTGGTTAAAATTTTAGGGCCCAGCACCCATACAAAAAGCGGACATCTTCTTTACATACCTACTACTTACTACTACGGTACTACCATTGTAACCAGCACTTGCTTTTTATCATTTATCTCGAAAGTTAAAAACCAAACAAATCCGTTAAACGTTTGAGAAAATATCGATTCGTATAACAGTAATAACTTCCATGTCTACAATATGTTCTAATGTTATTTTTTTTATTTTGTTAAGACGGATGAGATATATGGATTTAATTTATCCGTTTGTTAAAGATATTTTAAATGAATGCCATTAGATATAAGTAATAATACATTAATGGAGGAGCAGTTAGTCCCGTTTCCCCGCGTAACACCATAGGGGCCAGGAGTGGCTGAAAATCAGCGCTGGCCGGGTTTTATACCTTAGACTGCAGTTAAGCTGAGCCACTACCTTTTGCTATCTTTGTGTTTTCTAAATTTGTATGTGTTTATTTTTTAATTTTATAACCATTGTAATTTTGGCATTTTTTTTTTATTAAATCATTTACAGAATATATTATAAATGGATTTCATTTCACCGGTACCAGTAACCCTAAAAGGGTTTGTCTTGGCACCTAATATTCGAAGCTACATCAACGATATTTTTTTAAAAAAAAAATTATTTATTATTATTATTTTTACAAACAAATTATTTAGCCATATTTGGTTCATAAAGGGCGTTCTTTGTTTTCTCATATTTAATTCTAAACAGATACGAGTACGGGAGTTTCAAACTCGTAACAATTTATTTCTAAGCGCATACATAACAAGTTAAAACGAAACGACGTGTTTCTAAATCCACTTTCGTATTGCTCGTAGGTGTCGCGTAAAGCCGTGGTTAGGGTGGGGTTTTGTTATGCTTAAGAATTCAATTGTCGAAAAGGGTCTGGTAAGTATGTTTTCGTTGTCATTTTGAGCTAATATTGATGGAAGATGGCATATAAGAAAACATTCTGCGTTTTTAAAAAAAATGTGTGCGTGGAGAGTACGACTTGAATAGGATAAGTATTTGATATTCTGACAGTCATAAATGTAAGTAGCTAAATTGAAGATTCGCGTAGGTTATCTTTTTATATTAAAAATATATTACGACATGCAAACGCATTTTTTATAATATTTTCATACCACATAATACTTCGCACACGGCTCCGTCCGCCTCAAATTTATTTTCAAGAAAAAAACGTTCCACTGAGCACTTCTCAAGATTACAAAAATAATCCCACTTTAATTCTAATCTGCTCAACAACTTTAAAACACAAAAAAAAGTAGAAAAGGAATACTGTAAAAAAATATACCTTATTTAAGCCTCAAATAGCACCTAGCTTTCAATCTGCACGTACCCTTATACTCGAAGCCGCGAGCGTTTTCGCAAATCTTGCAAGTCGAAAGTTTGTATCATGGAGTTTCGGGAGACGCTCCTTTATTCAGTTAGTTAGGCTCGTATGTGTCCGTGAGATATTCAACTTAACGTGGGACTCACAGCAAGATGGGTGCTCAACTTGCTAACTGTAAAATGGACTCGTAAACACTTGGACGGTTATTGACGAAGTATGTTCCCAGCTATTTTCGTTGGAATTCTACAATGCAATGCAATGCAATCAGCCCTGTATTATATACTGCCCACTGCTGAGCACGGGCCTCCTCTACTACCAACGTCATAAAGCTCTCATTTTCTACACGTGGTTAAAATAGGTCTTGGGAATCCACCATCCGCGATGGATCACCGTGGTGGGTTATGGTTCAAACTTCTTAGGAATAAGGAGAGATGTTTCTTCAAAAGCCTTGGGAATTGAAATAAAATATTTCTCAAACTAAAAAACCCTAGAAAATACCGAAATTAATATTCAAATAGACCCTAAAACTATTTACACGACAGTAGTTTAGAAACTTTTAAACTTTAAAACAAAAGTCTATATTTTAACTCGAGTGACATTAAAAACTTAAGAGTTCCAAACCTGAAATGCTATTGCAACAATTGCAGTTTAAATTATCACGACAACGAGCTCCCAAGAAGTAATAAACCACATGTACCGTGCGTAAGGCAAAATTTAATGAAAATCACAAGTTTGTATCGTGCAAAGTTTAGCTTTACGCCGCGAAGTTGTGTGTCTCCGCGGGCGAACTCAAGTTAGACTATAATTTGCTGACGAGCCACTTGCAAACTCTTCTCGGCCCCATTTCGACATCTTTCTCCTTTTTCTTCATTCAAAGTTATGACATTTTACCGCTACACTTTTTTTCAACGAAATGGCTGCTCTGTTCCTTATATATAGTGAACTTTTTCATTGGTTTATCAATTTAAAATTTTTAACTGTATTTTACGTTCGAAGTTTCATCTTGGTAAGTGAAGTGCAGGGTGCTACTACATTTTTAAGCAATGATTAATAAGATGGTGATTTCTGTTATTTTTATGTTAAAGTTGTTAAGATAAAAGTTTTTGAAAGGGGTTTGTCTCGAAGATGGACGGTACGCGGTGTCTTATGAAAAAAACTAATATTTTCTTACTGATTAGTACCAGAATCGATACATGAATATGAATCGATATGGCGAGTTTTGGCAGCGCGCAAAATAGGTTACCAATTCAGGGTGTTTTTTTAAATATACCATACCATACCATACCAGCTTTATATTATATACTGCCCACTGCTGAGCACGGGCCTCCTCTACTCCTGAGAGGGTTAAGGCCTTAGTCCACCACGCTGGCCTAGTGCGGGTTGGCAGACTTCACATACCTTCGAAATTCCTATAGAGAACTTCTCAGATATGCAGGTTTCCTCACGATGTTTTCCTTCACCGTTTTTTGAAATATAATTGGAAGCTATTTAGAACATATTATCCTTAATAACACTATTTACCTACCTTCTTTAGTTTCTACACCACCTAAAGGGTAACTGGTAGACAATGCCCTCGGCATTAATTCCGCCTTCATAGGTTTTGTATATTAAGTAGATATAATAAATAAATAAATAATCAGTAACCATCTTTACGGAATAGTAGGTAACTGAAACATCATTTCTGTCTTTGCATATTCACTAACATAGTTTGCAAATATTTGTTGTAGTTTTGGATGTAGTGACACCAAAAATGACACGTAGAGCGCTACCTACAAGACTTAAATTGTATCAGTCATAAATGGATTAATATAGATAGAGATTATTTCTTTCAATTATATTGAGAGTGTTTATTTACGCACTCTCATAAATCACGTTTACCGAGACTTATTTCATTTCAAACTAAAATAATGTAAACATTATAAAATTGCCTCGAATTTTTAAATTGCATGAACAATCAAAAATCGAGCATTATTTGTATTTTTAAGACTTGCGCTAATCTCCACGGTGGTACGATTCGCACGCGTTTAGCCGTAAGCACGATCCTCAAACAGTCAATTGTTTGCAAATTTTATTTGTGTTAACTGGTAATGTTGTCGAAGAGATAAAAAATAAGCTATCTCTCTCGACAATCGTCACATCGGTCTAGACTTGATCGGTGCAATTTTCGCCCGTTTACACTGTAAATACGGTAAGGTTTTGAGCTTCGGTATAGCATCGTGCAGGCTAAACTGATACTGTGTTTTACAATGTTATTAAACTACAAAATAATATTGTTTGTAAACTTGGGAGATTCATCAAATTTATAATATTAGTAGGATGACTAGTACCTATTTATTTGTGGAGATTAGTCTCCACCTTTAAGTAAAAGTTTTATTAGTATAAAAATAACATACATACGTAGATAGCACTACGCCTTTTCTCTTTTTAGGGGTAGGCGGAGATGTATCGCACCCACATTTAGCCAGCTATGTTAGGTTCCACCTATTGCTATTCATCGGGCATATTTCCAGACACCGAGCTGATACTGAGTAGAAAAACCCAATATCACTGCTCGATCCAGGAATCGAATCCGAGACCTCAGCACTGCAGTAATACAACTATGCCATCAATTTAAATTTAATTTGCAAATTAGGCAAAAAATATTGTCCTTGTGAAGTGGTCAAATATTGCAAAAATTCAACCATAAAGCAACTACATGAATTGATGTCACTTAATGTATAATTTATACTCAAATATTCAATTCTCTAAATGCGAAATCAAGAACAAAAACAGCAATTATAACAATAATAGAAATATAAGAGAATGTCTGTCGTCTGATCTCCGCTAATGGAGTCCGAGCTGTCTTAACAAACATATTATTCGACCAAAAGTATTATGTGAAATAACAAAAAATACGCAACATTATTTATCCAGAGCAAATCAAAGGAAACTTCTCTAACACAAATAATTGATTCGGTGCTCCGTCGTCAGGGAAGTCTCAGTTCTATTTAAGTTTCCTAAAAGGAAATGAAAGGAAATCACAGTCCGCGCCTTTGCAGTCTTTATCGGAACTTATCGGAATATTTCTTGGAAGGATCGCTAGTGGGGCATTTTATTAAAACGACTTAAAGATAAAAATCAATTGTCTCTTTTGATTCCGCATCATACTATGTATTCCACATACTTTGATATTTATTAAAAACATTCTTGGAATTAAAAATATTGTACGTACAAACAATAGAACTCCGTTCATTTACAGTCATGAACTTTAATTAAAGTTTAAGAATAAAGATAGTTATTTTGTTCTAAGTAAATATGACATCTATTATAATAGCAACTACTGTATAGTGTATATATTTCTATAGCTTTAATTACATTTACATAGTCACATTTATTTTCTGAGTTTTTCGATTTGAAAACCATAACGTGACTTGTCCGGTATTGGTAATTTTGCTCGATACAGCAATAGGTTCGCCACCTATCATAACGGACATAAGCTCTGTGAACCGTGGATTCACTAGTTGCGGCTCTCTCTTCCCCTTTAACAATAAAAAAGTGAGATTATCATACGTGCACGTAGACTATATGTTCATTTTATTCAATTTTTAGGTTGTTTTGATATTATGACAAGTTTTATTTTTTACGTCAAACCTATTTTAAAGGCAAGGTTGAAAATGACTAGTTCTAAAAGATTGTAAACAAAACAGTAATAAAATAATCACCAAAATGTTTACATTGGCGGATTCGAATTAGTTAACAGACAATTATAGGAGGCTAGGTGTGTCGTAATACTTTTAGAAATGATGTAGAAAGATTTTGCAACAATTTCAAGGTACAAAATGTTCCTACTGAATACACAAGGAAACTGAACATAATATACTTCGCAATAAGGAAAGAATACAAACACGTACGTACCATAAATATCCAATTTTATCCAATCTCCCCTCTCAGAGATTGTTAAACATGAAGTTAGTAATTGCAATCAGTGTAAGATTGAAAAAGATAAATGTGTTGCGTGTCAACCAGTTTAATTTTTCTTCGTTGTTCAGACAATTTGCTCGCATTTATTGAGGCTGCAAAAACATTCTAATAATTAAGAGTGACTGAAATTACTGGTATTGAGGACTGTGGATAATTAATGGCACGCAATATTTAAATGGAAGTGGCCTGAATTTGATTGTTATGTTTTTTTCTGTGGTAGAATGTGGACAACTAAGGATGCGTTTTCTTACTAAAGGGTGTAATAAATTACCTACGAACACAGAAACACCAGAGGAGTCATGGATTTTAACGAAATGAATAATGAAATGAGTATTAAGATAGGAAATTCATTTGATTTTCTTCAAAAATTTCACTGGCTGGACATGTAGATACAGTAAACTGTTCTTATATCAGTTTCGAGTGGCTTGAGTGAAAGTTAGCAACAAATCTTAAGACAATTCAGAAACTTAAGCGCATCAAAGATGTGTATGTACTCTTGTGGCCGTATTAATAAATCAATCTCAAGTTTGAGTTACATCTCAAGTAGACAACATGTATTGAACTATTCATATATTATGTCTACTTGAGATGTAACTCAAACTTGAGATTGATTTATGAATACCGCCCCTAGCCTTGTTTAAATTTAGGAGATTAAGGAAAAATCCGAAGCAACCAAATCTTAATTTAGCGTTCCTACAAGCCCAAACAAAACAGAAAACCCGTTACATTTTTCGACAATAACATTGATAACACCAATTTTGTAGCGTTGGGGTGTGAGCTTATTATGCTGTCATACGCACTCGATACGTCGGCGGCATATAGTTTAATGGAAAGTATGGGGCGAAGGGATTTGTGGAACAATATCACAATGGATACTATTTAGGGGTAAAACGCTTGAGTATGATGTGTTGAAATCATAATCGTACTCCATTAACATGACAGACGTCAAATTATGTCATTCTATATTTTTGGAAATGTGTATTGTAGCGTTTTGTTTGGATTTTAATGCAACGTGGATAAGTGGATCTGTTTTGAAATTCTTTCCTCTAAAAATTATCATAGATCATAGTCGATTTGTTAATGCGTCATGAAGTCGCAGTAAAGGTAAATGTGATATATTAATTATTATATCAGAAAGAAAGAAAAAACCAAATACTTGATACACATTTCATGTTCATCACGACGACTAGATGGCCATTTCAGCATCAGTTGTATTACGACGGATAGTATAAATATTAATACTGTGTTTCTTTAAATAACAGTCACATTTATACTTCATTTCAGAACGCTTAATAAATCAGTCTTAATAACATTATTATAATGTTAATTTTTGTTATTGTCTGATGAACACTGAGTCGAGTTATTCCGTTCTTCCCAACATTCGAGACAATGTGTACAGTTTGAAGAGTCGTAGAAACGTCATTAATTTAATTGAATGCTATCATGAGAAGTTAGCTATGTAAATACATCTGAGTATTAAGGAGAAGTCGTTACACATTAAAAGGAAACTTTATTAAAATTCCAACTTTGATAGTTCATTAGTTTAATTTCACTATATTCGGCTAATTGAAACCCCAAATACGGACGTAATGTCCACTCAAACCTATTTCCATTTGCAGACCGTAACAGTTTCACTTAATGACGTTATAAAAGCCCCAACAGACGTCATAATTGCAGTCAACCCTAATTAATTAATCACCATTGTCTACGAAGACTGTTCTGAGTTGATATAATTGATATTTGAAAGGACCTCCTGGACCGTTCGGGCGACGCTAATTTGAGCGATGGCTTCCAGTCGTGCTATGACGAAAAAATACGTCAAGCCTGTCGTTTTGACACTTTTTTATGTTTTAATCCCTTGGCGTGGAAAAGTATTAATTACTTTTTTGTCGTATACAAATTGGATGATTGAAATCTAAAACAGATGACGTTAATGTTGAGTGGTTTCGTGTAATTTTGAATGGGAGTTTTACGTTAATTTGAATTTTAATAGTGACTTTAACATCTGTGTCTGTATCAGTTTTAAAAATGTTGCCACAGTGGTATGTTACTTTTAAACCCTAACTACCCTGCTAAATGATTCCTTTCTTAATAATATTTGGGATCCTCGTTAACATCACCCCTCTTACATTTTATCAAATACCTCTAGGAACAAAGCAATTATCAGTGTTGACCTTAATCGCAAAATAGAATCTCCGGCGGTCGAGTAATTACAGATAATGGCTTTCACAGTCCGAAACTCAAACATCGATGGTGGATCCGACACTGTTTGCCCAGACAAGTCTTGATTTATTAATTAGCTCCATCGGCAATCCCTCCCTTTGTCTACAGAATTGACGGTAGGGCGGGTAAACAATTTTAATTGATATTCTCGTGCACGGGTAGTGCAAACGTTGCAATAATATTCATATGTTTTAATTGGAAAAATATGTTCGACCTGTTCGCAAATTACTGGCTGTTGTGTATTGTCCGTAATAATGGAACAAAATAATTAAAAAATCACAAGCGAATTCCCGATGGTATTGATGCCCATTTTACTCTGACCTCTTTAGTCTATGACGCTGCAGGTTAAAGGTAGGTCTGGCTGTATCTTCAATTCTATTTCATTAAATTTTATCAAATTAAAATCGTCTTTCGAGACTATGATATTCAAGATTTTTGTATTTAAGAAAATATTAATAAAAATATTTAAGAGTTCACCAGTTATAATACTTGTAACACCTACCGACTTTGATGCTATCTTTATTGGCACATTAAACGTGAGACATTTCGTGAATGGTGGTCTAAATGTATCAAAAAGTGTATAAAAAGCATAATACAATATTTTATTAGCGTACTTTAGAGGTAAATTTTTCATTTTGAGATCAAGAATTCGATCTAATTTACATAGATCGGCAATTAAGCGGAGACATAAAAAATATTGTTTTACAACGAACCAAAATTTTGTAGGTGCCTCCGAGATATTTCGACGAAAACATATTGCTGTGAACGGTTGTTTTAAAATTTAAATAATGTAATATTCATTGAATTGAAAGGGCGTATGATACATGAATAAAATGTATAGATAACGACATGTCGCTTTTTATTTCAGAGAGCCTACACAACCTGAATTTACGTGAATTATTTTAAAATTACCTTTTATACTGTCAAAACTATCAATAGATATACAAATCCATCCATCAATTTATTGCCCTAGATGCAGATATAGGAAGTTAAAGTATAATCTCAACCTTGGTACTCACACCATTATTGAATATTATTTATTAATCAATGCAATAATTCACAACTATAGAAGGACAGCATACGTCGCACTGTTGAAAATCAGCAAACACGAATCCGAAAGCATAACCGAAACCCGAGATCATCAGACGGTAAATTTTTAACATCCACCATTTACGACCTTTCCACCACTCTCATCACGTCATTCGGCTCTCGTACACCTAATGGATTAGCCATTTGTCTGATTAGCAACATCAATAAATAACGAGCGTGCATACATGAGGGTCAACCAAATCGTTGATTCATTAAACTTTAGGGGTGGTGTGGACTCCAATAGATTCCGTTTGTGATGCAGCAGAACACTAATTAGAGCAAGTAAATATTTGACATTGTTTTATCATTCATTATGTTGTGTAAATAATGCGAATTGTTTGTCTCCTGCTTCCCGTTTGTGTAAGTGTGGATTCTTCTCTATGTTTGCTTTGTAAATAGTTGTGTTTTAATGAAATTATTGACAACGATCCTTAATTTAAATTTTATTGCGGTCTATCATAATTACAACATAGAAAAAAAAACAAAATTCAAAAGGTTTTAAATTACCTTTTCATTTGTCTTACAACTTTCATTGGGTAAAAGTACTCGTCTTCTTTTAAAAGACGAATTTAAAATTGATGATGGTACTAAGCAGCTAATAATCGGTAATAAAATTATGAATTTCTATTTTTGCTACATCAGAAGAAATTAAAACAAAACAGACACTAAGAAGATGAACATAAAACGCTCTTTACGAGACGCTTTGGATAAGATTAATATAATCAAATCCAGTGCAACTCGCTTAATTAGTACTTTAAGAAAACGTGTAGACGGAAGCGAAAGTTCAAAGGCATGCGTTCCTTTTGGCCAACAAATGCGAACTGACAAAATGTTAACTCGGCATGAATTATGAGCCCCACTCAGTCTACCCAAGGGAAATTAAAGTGTCTTGTTGCAACTTAAAGACGTGCAGGTACAGTCTGCGCGTTTCCGTGGAAACAGAATAATTTAATTCGCTCTCCTTATGAAATTGGCTAGTGCATTCATTCGTTTTTATGGTATCACCGTGCAGTTTGTCTGATTCCTAATGACTAGGATAAGGTTATTAATTTGTACTAGCTTTTGCCCGCGGTTCCGCCCGTATGAATAGGTTTCCCGAGATAAAAGTCCCGCTTTATATTTTCCCGGGATAAAAAGTAGCCTATGTGTTAATCCAAGATATGATCTATTCTTGTGCCAAATTTTATCGAAATTCGTTCAGTAGTCTTTGCGTGAAAGAGTAACAAACATACATCCATACATTCTTACAAACTTTCGCGGTTATAATATTAGTAGGATGCTGTTCCGGTGATTATATCCTTGTTGGTAATGGTCAATGGCTCTATAAAACAAAAGAATATGTCACAAAAGTTTTTTTTATAATTATTAATGAAATTCGCTGGGTTCGTTACACAATGTTAGTTGTGTAGAAATCGACAAAATTTTACCAATTCTAAGTTTTATATTGTGGTACCCTGACCAAAGAATAACTTATGTTTCGAAGCAAACAGGCTATGAAAGCAAATACATTTACACCAAGACAACAAAACAATACGTTATACGGATAGACATTATTAAATGCTAATGCAGATTCCTTATAAACGGCGGTTAATAATTGAAGCAATTCTTTTCTTGTTTATTTTTTAAACAGCAGACGGGGGAAGCCAAGGAGGGATGCATTTTGCATTGTCCTGGAAAATAGCGTCCTCTTTAGACGCAGCGACCATAAAAATTGAGCTCCTGCTTTTAAGAAAGGGTCAAATGTGAAGGAATTTATAAAACGTACAAAGTAACTGTTGCAATTTAAATTACTAGATGAAAGTCGAAAAGATGAGAAATTCTTTCAATTGAACACAATGAATCTTAGCGATATTTCAGTAATATATTTTGATGGTAGGACGATTTTCGCTCAATATGGCTTGATGAATGACGTTCCAGATGAAATTTGGCATTTATATTACGAATTGCTCTTGAAAAACTCTTCCACGTAATTGATGTGAATCTATATTGGTAGAACCAGACTTCAGTTACGATCGCATATTTTATAAATGACGTTAAATAAATTCAACTAGAAGTGATAATTTTGGAGAAAAGTCATACCATTAATATACCTTTAAATATTACAAGACTTTTTGTAATTCTACAAAACCCTCAGTAGGTATACTGCCATGCTAAACTCAAAAGCAATATCTCGGAAAATATCGTGCTTAAACAATGCACATCCAATGAACAATATAGCCAAATAGCGGTATATTTTTAAAACATGTAAAAAAACCTCAAGGAAAAGGTCCCTATCTCAGATTTACATCAAATCACAAAGAGTAAAAAGAAAACTATGTTTACAAAACTAAATTTTCTCGAAACTAGCGTTCCTTGACATCACGGTTTTGCGCTTAGCAAGGCAGTATAGCCTATGTAAATAATGGAGATATAAAAGGGACCGATGTAATTGCTAGCAAGTTTTTCTCGCTGTGGATTAACCGTGGGGCTCATAGCGTGAACAAATAGGGCATGTCTGAAAACGGAGTCAGCACATATGTACCAGCACTCCAGGGAAATAAATTGTTCTCGCTGCCTCTGATTGCAGCCTTGTGAGATTTTTTCACGATCCCGGCTTATTTGCACGTTAGAGATTATGAAATTCAGGAATATTGTTTAGGTTTGTCTTTTTAATAATAATGAATTTAGTTATTCTGAACATTTTCCTGTTTATATAATAAAGGAAATATTATATTAGGAGACTTATATGTGACTACGAAAAAATATTTTTGTAAATAGTTGTATTTTCCTCAAAGATGTGAGACCGTGTAATGATAATAACAATACCGTAATTTATTTAGTAACAACAAACACTAAAATAGATTCAACCGCCATAAACTCCTAACTCACATTCAGATACAAGTCTTTTGTGGTATCAGAAGCGATATGATACGGCCAGACGTAAACAAATCAGAAAAATCAATCTCAACATTCAGTACCTTACATAAAATTAACACAGGTTATTTAGGAAAGCTTTGTATTATTGTAAATCCAGGTCACCAAAACCGTACCCCTACTGACAGATCCAAACGACAGTCCATTTCCAGCTGTCGAGCGCGTCACGGTAGCAAAATAGCCATTTCTTATTGTATTATACCGATTCGAAATGACCCAGTCAGTTGTGCAAGAAATAGCTCCCTATTAAAGGTGTCCAACTGTCCAATGCACGGTAAATAGTGCAAGTCAAGAGCGGGAGCGTGTTTTAACGAATAGGGATCTTTATTATCACATCCAGGGAAAGAAAAAAATAAATGTAAGGGCCAAATATCCCGAAATGTTGTAACTCCTTAGTACTGTAAAACAAATCTAAATTTGGTACCTAAATCACTTATCACAAGATTCAAACACGCCAACTTAATAATAGCGATGGCAATCAGTTTGCGTTTCATCGACCAATAATCCAAATTTGGAACTTGGAATACCCTTTACCGATCTTATTAAATAAATAAATAAAACGCTTTTTAATTGAGCGCCGGAACTGTTATCTGTGTACGCGTCGATTTTCATTACCAACTAACCGCCTTTATTGGGTCCGGGGAGGTTCGAAACTTAGCTTTATAAATACCTAGCTTCCTGCTTTTAAAATACTAATTAAAATGAAGCGAAAATAAAGTGCAAATTGGCTGCATCTTAGAACTCGATTTACATGAAGCACTCAAAGAATAATCGCTGCAAATATTTAAGAGTCGCATCTTATCTAGTTTTAATCAAGCCAAAGTGCCGAGAGCAGAACGGATCCAATATTCAAATTAAAGAAACACAACGAACTAGCAACTCGACGGCAACGTTAATATGATTTAGTTTCATTTTTGCCGAATAGTCCCAGAAAAGTTACGTTTGCGTTCCCCTTGCGGCCCCAAACTTTATCCCCAAGTTATTACTCAGGTAAATACAGTTACAGAAAATTCCGAGGCCACCGGATTCCTTTTATACAAGTTGCAAAGTTGGCCGCTTATCAATTTCCGTAAATGAAAGGATTTTTGTGTTCATTCCCACAAAATTGTTGTTATAATGAAGTTGCGATATGAGATTAATGCTTTATATTTGGCGCTAAAATGAGAAAATGAAAATAAAGTTGTGTAATTTTGACATGCCGATTTCATTTGCGTGTCACACGAGCATTGTAATAAAAAAAGTTATGGAATCCTTGGTGACACGTTATGTAAACATTTGAATTGAATGCGTAACTATTTTTTTTATGGCATTTAATGACGAGACGAGCTTGCCGTTCGCCTGATGGTAAGCGATACGACCACCCATAAACAGTAGCAATACCACCCAGCACCTTGAATTACAAAGTACTGTGTGGCATTCCACTGCGCTCGTCATCCGTCATCCTGAGACATAAGATGTTAAGTCTCACTATGTCCTGTAGTGACACTGGCTACAATGTCCTTCAAACCGAAACACAACGGTGCATGCACACTGCTGCTTGACGGTAGAATTAGACATTGCGGTGGTACCCACCCAGACGGCCTCTTACATATGAGAGATCTACCACCAGTTAATTTACTTGATTACAAATGTAGTCACAGTGTGTCTGTGCATAAAATATTTGTAAAAAAAGTACAAAAATAGTTTACGTGTAAGTACGATGAATACTGATGTCAAAAAGCAGTTTTTAAAATTGTTTGCCTGCGTGTACCGGCTGCAAAAGGCTTACAGGATATTTAAAAAGAATTTGACTGTACAAGGCGTAAAAAATACACACTCCTTTTACGCATACTCACGCCCTTTATCCCCGAAGGGGTAGGCAGAGGCGCAACTAGTGCACCCACTTTTCGCCGTGCGTATTCCATCCCATGATGTGATAGGGGGCGAGCCTATCGCCATATCGGGCACAAATTCCAGACTCCGGGCTGATACTGAATAGAAAAATCCAATATCACTTTGCCCGACCCGGGGATCGAACCTGGGACCTCAGCATTGCAGTCGTACCGTAATACAACTACGCCACCGAGGCAGTCCTTTTGTTATTTCTAATAAAAGTGGACAAAATATGTTGCACCTTACGTGAACTTCATTAAAGTGCAAAAAGTTATCTTGCCACAATGAAAATATTTTATAAATGCCAACATCACATCATGTCCAAAAACTTTGTGCAATCCTGGTATAAAAAATATTTTAGTACGAAGGTAAGTTCCAAATCTGGAAACTTTCCATAAAAATATGGTTGTCAGTTAAATAAAGTGTGTGAACTTAGTTTGTGAGATGTGAAGTTCTTCATATTTTGGTTCTGGGTGCAAAGATGGCTATGGGACCAACTTGCGAGATCATTCAACGTGATACGAACAGTAAACTCCGAAGTCAAAGCCCCTGTAAAACTTTGAATTTATCTAGCCAGTGATTTACTGATACAGAACTATTCAAATGAAGATTACACAGCAAATAAAGATCATATCACACAAAGATGCATCGTAAACTTAATGCTGTCAACTATAATTACTGAAACTCGAAATGTTAACAATTATTCCGAAGCACTTAACGCCGCGTCTCCGCGGTTCAATCTCAAAGCGAAGAGTAGACATTTCGCAGTCAAAGCAGCTTGTAAAGCAAAGTACATAAATAATTTCATGTATGTACTAGGTCGGATGCAGACGACCGGTTTTTGTCGGTAACCGATTTTTACCCGGCAATAGACGATAATATGTTAATGTTGACAATTGGTATCCGATTTATTAGCACTTACTATGATGTATCTATGTCAACTTTAACTGTGTGTTTACAGTGGTCTGTTCTATCCCTCTAAAAATATCAGAACAATTCCATAACCATCAGACATATACATCAGACACAAGCACCGTTGTGATTATAGAAGTCTGTGTTAAAGTATTATTTATTGTATTATTACACACTGTTAGCCAAATTTTATAGAACCGTATAATATCGGTCGTCTGCGTTTGACGTTAACATTCCCAGTTCTACATACACTGATACTTCAATAATGCAAGCCTTAGCTGTAAAACGTAGCCGGTGTTCGGAGTGCGACGCAAGTCCGCTAAATGGCCCACGCTAAGAATTTAGTAGTAAAACGTGCTTCAATATTCAAACGATGTGATAAAAGGAACCGCAGAACTGCCGTGTATAAAGTCGGTACAGCTTACATGTTCTAGAACTTCGAAATGATCAATACCAACCCCTTTATTTTCCAGTTTGGTAGGGTTCTAACCTTCGTCTAGATACCGATCTCTGTAAACACGGTGAAACCCCGTTTTTGTGAGTCATTTCTGAATCAGATACCGAGTTAGGTACTTCGTATGCAGTATTTTTAGAGCAGAGAGCAAAGAAACCAGCAACTTTACCTAACAATGTTATGAAAAACCTTTAAAAATATAAAATACTAGCTTTTGCCCGCGGCTCCGCCCGCGTGAATGAGTTTTCCCGGTATAAAAGTCCCGCTTTATATTTTCCCGGTATAAAAAGTATACATAATCTACCCGTGTGCCAAATTTCATCGAAATCAAAAAGTTATTAAATTACTAAAATGGCTATTAAAAAATAGGGGTTGATCGTAGAGGGTTGAAAAATTTAGGGTTGTATGTATTTTTTAATGCTGTATCATAAAAAATAAAACCAAAAACCTCTATCTAAAAAAAAATAAAAAAAAATTAGGGGTGGACTACCCTTAACAGTTAGGGGGATGAAAACTATCCTGTCTCTCAAGTTGGATCAAACTGCACATGGTGTGCGAATTTTATTATAATCGGTTAAGTGGTTTAGGAGTCCATTGAGGACAAACATTGTGACACGAGATTTATATATATTAAGATATGTAGGTCATAATATTCTTAAATGTCACAAGTATTTGTTGTAAAATGTATATTAATACACGTTGACTTTTCGCAATAGACTAACTTTATTTTTTTATAATTGTACATTAGTAACAAGCTTTATAAAGGTGTTACCAGATGTCGCTAGTGGTTACAATTTATTTTGATACATCATTCTAACAGTGTACAATAATAATTTAGTTCATAGAATCTGCTGAACAAATATTTTGTGTTTCAATGCAATGCAATCAGCCCTGTATTATATACTGCCCACTGCTGAGCACGGGCCTCCTTTACTACTGAGAGGGGCTAGGCCTTAGTCCACCACGCTGGCCTAGTGCGGGTTGGCAGACTTCACATACTCTCGAAATTCTTATGGAGAATTCTCAGGTATGTAGGTTTCCTCACGATGTTTTCCTTCACCGTTACCATACCATACCAGCCCTGTATTATATACTGCCCACTACTGAGCACGGGCCTCCTCTACAACTGAGAGGGTTAAGGCCTTAGTCCACCACGCTGGCCTAGTGCGGGTTGGCAGACTTCACATACCTTCGAAATTCAGAGAACTTCTCAGGTATGCAGGTTTCCTCACGATGTTTTCCTTCACCGTTAAAGCGAGCGATAATTCACAAAGAATACACACATAACTTTTTAGAAAAGTCAGAGGTGTGTGCCTTGGGTTTTGAACCTCCAGACATTGTCTCGGTAGACCGTTCCATTCCCAACTAAGCTATCGTCCTGATAGTTTACCCTGGTTGTGTTTCAATCAGGGTAAACTATCAGAGTTGCAATTCACCTGTATTCGAACATTACCGTTTCGGGAATATTCAACAGCAAAACGTCGATGAAATGCAAACTATTATACACGGTTTCTTTATGCATAATTTCCCAGGAGACAACAGAAATGTTTGAAACACATAGGCAATTTGAACAAACAATAACGCTTCAATTCACTGTTTTATAACGATGATAGTTCGTGAATAGTATCCAAATGCTACTGAATGATTACCCAAAGGAGTAACTCTGCAAATAAAGAGAAAACAGAATAAAATGTTCCACGAATTTCACTCGATAAATAGAAAGTTTCAGACGTAGAAAATGTTGGAGCGTGATGATGAATCCAATTTGACAAAAAGTTGGATACTACGTCAACATAGATACGAGATTTCGTTTGGTTTGAGGACATCTGGTTGAGCGAAGTTTAATTTGAGGACTACAGATCTATTATTGTTAAACCTTTTATAACAAATTTGGAACACAAAATTATAAATTTAGTAGATAAAACTGCGTATAACTTTAAACTAAATTTGAAATTAAAAACATTCAATACATCAAAAGGCTAATAAACGGAAAAGTGTACAAAGGAAAGTGTAATACCAAAAGACCAATCCATTACCATATGAGATATTAAATGTAGGGATAGGGGGAGATGCATTACCGGCCGCTGGTACCCAACGGTGCATGAAGAGTAACGCGATCTGCTGCATTTGCCGTATTAGTTACCTCTTAAATATACTGGTGCTTCACGGATTTATAAATTAAATGCACTTTCTGTTAATGGTCCTAAATAAAAGTATTTACTTTCAGGAAATGAGTTGTGACTTGTAATTAGACAGTATTCTCTTTTGAGCTTATGGAAACAGACATTCGTTTTATAGAGCGAACATCAGTTTTACGCATACGCATAGTCACGCCTTTTATCCCCGAAGGGGTAGGTAGAGGCGCAACAAATGCACCAACTTTTCGCCGTGCGGATTCCGTCCCATGATGTGATACGGGACGAGCCTATCGCCACATCGGGCACAAATTTTAGACTCCGGGCTGATACTGAAGAAAAAAATCCAATATCACTTTGCCCGACCCGGGGATCGAACCCGATACCTCAGCATTGCAGTCGTACCGTAATACAACTACGCCACCGAGGCAGAACATCAAATTTATAAGGTATTTTTCGAATAAGATCAAGTTTTGGTGGCATAGACAAAAAGCTAAAACATACTTTTAGCAATCCCTTTGAGCATTATTTAATGCAAAATGGTTTATAAAGCTAAATCATATTACAAATTCAACTACAACTTCTCTAAATATATAAAAATAATTTGTTTTTATAACACATGTTAATTGGTAATGTTTGCTAGCATTAAAATGCTGTATTTAAAAAAATAACTTCGTTTCTTACTCAAACGAAACATTTGATTTTTTTATGGTTTTCAAAGTGATCAGTAATTCAATAACGCATCATAATTTAATGTAAGCACCAATGTACGCCTGACTTGCCCACAAACTTACGATTTATTACTTCAACTCAAAGAGGCTACAAACATCAAATAAAATTGGCAGAATGAACGAAAGTTTGTGTATAATGTTACCTGCAGTTCATTAGACAAAACAAACTTTGGCTGAAGAGAAGACATGAGTTTGCGAAAGTAAAATTAACTGAGTACTTAAAGATCCCTCAGGTAACTTTGCTTAATGAAAACCTTTCTCTAAAACAGTATATGTGTATCTCATTACGTGAAGGCTTTATGGCTTTGGATTTTCTTTTATTTTCTTACAACAGCGTATATAGCAAACGCATTACGTAAGTTTATTATAACTTGATAGGATCAAATACTTATAGTTAACAATACAGAGAATATTTTTTAGGATATACCACTCCGACACGAATTTGCGTAAAAAATAGATTTTTGTGTCTCCTTCAAAAAAATGTGGCTGATCAAAAATTATTGTAAAACCTTACCTAATTAATAAAACTAATAAAGAGTTTATTAAATACGTTTATAAGATGTTAAGTCTCATTATAGTTTATAATGAGACTTAACATCTTATGTCCAGGATGACGAGCGCAGTGGAATGCCACACAGTACTTTGTAAGTCAAGGTGCTGGATGGTGTTGCTACTGTCTATGGGTGGTCGTATCGCTTACCATCAGGGGAACGGCATTCTTGTGTCGTCATTCTATGCTATAAAAAAAATAAAAAAAGCACCTTTTTGAGCACATTGAAAAATATCTTTAGTGTAGAAAATCTGTAGTGTAGTTTTATTCCATCCGTTTTAAAGGCTTATTGCGGACTATATTTCTCTTAAGAAATACACAGTAGGACATCTTTTGCTTGCCGAGGGCCGTGTAAATAGCGAATGACTTTATGGCAAGCAACAGCCAGTAAACAAGGAGTCTTGTGCATCTGAAATTTAATTATTAACCCCTTGCGGGCCTGAATGGAAATGTGGAAATTCTTATTTCATTTGAAAAACTTTAATTTAAAGTTTGTTGCCAGTCGTATTCCTAGGCGGTATTCGTGCAAGCAAACTGCACTTCCTTATAAGCTTATTTTCTTCACTGAGACTTGAAAATTTTCTTTAGATTAGTTTCTCTTGTTGAGAAAAATAGGATGGAATAAGGAATAATAAGCTAGCGTCTCCTCTTAAATTGGACTTCGCTTCTTTTGTAAGACAATTTTGTTGGTTTACCCCGAGTCGGAAAATAGCATTGCTTTAGTTATTAACAACTTATTTGTATAGTTAAAAGTTGCAGATAAATTTCTACGGGGCGTGCTAACAGCTTTCGCAACTTTCTTTTTTCCCGTAATAGACTTTTTATAATACGTTTATACATTTTTAAATGGAAGGCTAGACAAAAAGATTTTTAAATTATTCCCATGGCGCAGGTGAGGTTGCCGCACGAATGAATTTTCCTAGATGTTTTCAATGTGTTTAAACCTCTGTTATTAGAGAGAATACGCGAAAGTACTATGCCTTTTGTTAAATAATATATTGAAATGAAGGAGCTCACGTCTGTGCGTACGTGGTGGGAGTTATAATACGAATACGCTTAAAATATTTTGCATCAATTTCTACTTTATTAAAATTACGCGCGACAACGCGTCTCATATATTTTTGTCATTTTATTAATATTTGATTATCATTGGTTAATTTGACTACCAAGCTACTGACGTTTTGCTAGTATATTCTTCATTCTACTCAGTCAATACAATGGAAGTTAGTTCAAAGTTATTCGTCAATATTAAGCCCATGCATGGAAAAGTACGCACAGCCTAAGAATGTAATGTAATAATGATGAATATTTAAAATTCATTTTGAAAACTCCAACTTAACAGTCGTTGAAACAAGTGCGCGTGGAACGTGACCTCTCTATGATTTTATAATGAATCGTACGAGTACTGCATATTAGGTCAAATACCATTCAGTAACTCATAATCCATACTAATATTATAATTGAAGGAGTCTTTTAGGCTTTCGAGGCTAAATTAAGCCAATCTTGATGAAAATTAGTATGGAGTTAGCTTGAATCTCAATAAAGGGCGATGATAATATATTGGTGTTAAATTTCGTCAGAAAAATGTAAATTAATAAATATTGCAATAAAAAGAATCAAAATAACAATATTTAAAGGCAATACCTTACTCAGAACTATACTATGACGTCCTGTGTCACCGGTGCTCACTGTGCACACTCTGGCAGCCTAATTAATCAAACCTTGTACCTACGTAGACAAGCTCTCGCATACAAAATAAAACTATTAGCTTATAGATTGCACTTAACTAAATGATCTGTTGACTGATCACGTAGGTTTTCTTTGATAACCTTTTAACCTCGACCTAACTTTACTAAGACCGTAAAGGTTCGTAAAGGCGCTCAGCTTTCTAGCCAGATAATATGGAGTATCTTTTGTTAGATAAATAAAGAATGACATTAAACTACTACGTTATGAAAATGGTGCCATTACTTAAATGAAACGAATAAGGTAGAAATAGCAAGTAAGTATATTTGATTGCCTTTATTTTTAAGCCTTTTATTTACCGTGTCTATTTACAATAACACTATTTTATTGTTTAAGTATTTTCTCTAGATACTGCTCTTCTGGAAGAGGATTCATGTGAGGTTCTATTCTACATCGTTATGTAATATATTACTACGTAAAGAAAAAAAATGTGCCCCCTTTTTAAGTACATATGAGTGTAAGATTTGGCATAATTAATGTTCATAAATACTTAGAGGAGTTCAGAAAAATATAATTGATGAATTGTGGTCGAATTTCGAACAGAGGGCATCCACCAGTATATTTAAATACATTACTATTAAACGTATACGTGATATGTTTATATAAAACTTAATCCATGTTACATGTACAGTCAGCAGCATAAATATCTGTACAAAATCAAAATTTCAAATCGCCGATATACGCGTTAAGTTAAACTGAAATATTTTTTTCTTCGTTTGAAGTAAAGTAAATCTCTTTTATTTTATTTTTGTGAAGAGAAAAAAAAGATTAGTAAGAACAAAAAAGTATGTAGGCAATTTGAAATTTTGAATTTGTACAGCTACTTATGCTGCTGACTGTACAGTCAGCCACATAAGAAGATTAACAAATTCAAAGCTTCAAATTGCCTGACCACTCTTTGGTCTTACCAAATTTTATTCTCTCCTCACAAAGAATAAATAAAAAGGATTTTACTCCACACAAAGAAATAAACAATGTTTCGATTAAACTTAACGCGTATAGGAGATATGAAATTTTGAATTTGTTCAGCTACTCATGTGGTTTACTGTACTAAGTCGCTCCCACGCGGGACGTTTCCAAAAAAATTCTTCGACGAACCTGTAGATTCGGAATCAAACTTGCCAGCAAGATATTACTGCAGGGTTCTTAAATACAAAAGTACTATCAAAATTCTAAAATTTGACATCACTAAGTGTTATCTATCCGGCACTATTGAGGCTCAAAGTTACGATCTTTTGTGACGAACAAACCGCTGTTTTTAATCTTTATGATAATACTTAAATACTTAGCCGGTGACGGTGCGAATTTATTTGCAACGTCATTGAAGACCGGTTGTGATTTTACAGTCCGCGCGACGACATAAAAGTACTCATCCATATAATGACTCTCTTTATTCAATTCCCGGCTATATACCTTAAGATATAGGATTCAATTTCCATAAAAGTCTCCAAATAAGTGCGATAGACCGCGCAGTGAGTCTGCAAAAATCCAAACACCTAATACGATTGATATCGTACGTTAGCACTTTATTCTACGGGCGTGGTTAAGCTGTATAAAATGACGTGACATTTTTCGTTGAAATGTGATTTGTACGGTTATTTCTGATGCAAATTATCCTACGCCTAATATAACGCTCCATTGCGGAGGTCACGATTTTGGATACGGTTTTCTTAAGTTGAGCTGGAAACGTCAATATAACAATGTGTTGGAGCAATCACACGCCCATAAAGTACGTGAGCATTCCTCATGTTTAGAAACTACATGGATGTTTACGATCAACTACGAATATCATAAACGAAATACATTTAAATGTAATGGAAGATTTAAATGGACTAAACTGTACGGTCTGACAAAATATTTCCAATCAATCACCTTTTGCATCCAATTAACAGTTCCACAAATAATTCAGCTGAATTCAAATCCATCAAATCAGGCTTTTAAGTAATCCCACAGTCGATAGTCGAAGCACTGCAATCACTTATGTATATTTATTTTTGTTTGTGTAATTACTTACTTACAAAGTTCAAAAATTTAAAATCTAAATGGAGGCGTGCATTTTTAAAGTAAGCAAAATACATTTGGAAATCTACGCAGAATATAGAAGAGCTGTAGAATATCAGGCAATGGTAGCTTGGAACAAGTGAGTAAAAATATTTAGATGCAACGGACATTCAGGATTCGAAATAGAATAAAATCAAATTGTAACAAACGACAAACAAATGGTCTGTTCGAATAAACAAGTGGAATTTAATTGAAACAAGTTTGCTTTTCATAGTTGTAACTGTTCAATCAAAACAGCGTAGATATATCGGCAATGTTTCTGTTTCATAAAACAATTTTAGGAGTTGTGTTATAAGCTATTGTTACGAATTATTTTTTCTTCATTACTGAGCTCTTTTTACAATTTCTAATAATCTATGTACTCGTTTTTTACATGGCCTAACTATATATTAAACTAGTTCCATAATGAACAATACATGTTTAAATATAAATGCATTAGATTGAATTATCTAATACAGTAACACCTCGAATTACGCTATCCCGACTTACGCGAACCCGAAGTTATGCAGTGTTGAAATCTGTTCATTTTTATTTATTTATGACTGTGTCATACAAATGAAATCGAGCCGGTTATCTTTCATCTTAAATAAGAAAAGAAACATCTTGAAAATAAGATTAAAATTATACTTAGATTTCTGAAAATTCTCCTTACAGTTTTCGTTTGGCTCCAACTACCGCGTAAGTTCGGTGAGTAACTTGTAATTAACCCTTTTGAAGTATCATTCATTAGTTTCATTGCTCTATCATTACTTGATAGCATTAGTGATACAGACACACACAAACTTACGCCTTTAATCCCCGAAGGGGTAGGCAGAGGTGCATTTAATGCACCCACTTTTCGCCCTGCGTATTCCGTCCCATGATTTGAAAGGGGGCGAGCCTATCGCCAAATCGGGAACAAATTCCAGACATCGAGCTGATACTGAATAGAAAAATCCAACATCACTTTGCCCGACCCGGGGATCGAACCCGACACCTCAGCATTGCAGTCGTACCGTAATACAACTTCGCCACCGAGGCAGAGGCATTAGTGATACTGAATTAAAAATATATTTAAACTTTTTTAAAAACAATTACTTACATATTCAATAAGCTTAAAATAATTTATTCTAGACAGTCAATAATTTATTATTGAATTAAAATGATTAATTTGATTGTGTTTAGTTCTAAAATTTGATTTACATTTGCGATGCAAATCTTCTTAAATTTTTTAAGAGCCACGCTCTAGGACCGAAACTTTCAATAGGCGTTTGATTCTAAAATACTTCAACATCTCCATCAGCAAAAGGTCGTCTGTCTTGTGACTTAATAGAAGTTTAAAAGTACAAATAACTTGCTTAACACGCAAACTCGTCTTGAAACGAAACACTAACTAGATTTACTTGATCCTTAATTTAAAAACATCGTATGAAAATTGTAAAGGATTATCAGAATGAAATCCATAATAACATTGCAGTAATCCTTAAAAAACAATATTAGGCAAATATTAGTTTTATGAAACAAAATTATGAGCAAGATGCTAGTCTGATGGTAAGCGAAATGATTGTAAAATCATCCAAAGAGACGAGAGACTCTCACCTAATAGTACAGATGTCAAAGGAAACCCAATATGTTGAAATTAAACTACTTTTTAACGGATTTTATGGCGGTTTTTTATTAGCTGAACACTTAGAACAAGGCTCCAACCTTTACCTTAGATCGACAAGTCACAAATCCTTGCCAAAAACACCGATTCCTGCCTAGGATGATTCGCGAGGCCATTAAAATGAAGAAACATGGTAGAGAAGATGGTAGAAAACTTGCCTGCGACCCGGTGATACATCTAATTAAATCGGGATCCAAAAGACCTGCTGCCAGACTTCAAGACATTGTAAGCTCTTACTGCGTCGATCGGACCGCAAACAATGACTAATATTTAAAATTGTATAATTCTAAACTGAAGGTAGGTTTGTAAAACTAACTTTTTGTATCACCAACGCCTAATTCCGCCCAGTAAGCCGTGAAAAATAAAATAAAAAACCGCGATAATATCCGTAATAGTAGTTTAATTTCAATGTCTAACATTCGCGTAAACATAAGAAATCATGACACCTAATGTTACAACAACAAGCTTACAACATCATATTTGCTATAAGTATCTATAAACATGAAGCACCAGGTAAACACATTGTATGTAAGAAAATTGTTACTGACATTTAAAATAAGCGATAATGATTTCTTACTTGAAATGTTTTGATTTGGAATTAATGAAATTAGTTAAAAAATATAATTTATTCTCTTATAGTAAAAAGGCAAAACATTGTAATAATATTTACAGTTCTTTGTCTACGTACATAAGTTTTGTTTTCCATATACTTAAACAGTCTCCAGCGTCTCAGAAATAAAATAAAAGTAAAACAGACATGTACCGCCTAAATTCTAAATACTAAAGCGACTCGTAGATGCGTGGATAAATTTTTAATTTCGCCCCAGGCTAAAGTTAATGCCTCAAGACTTAGTAGAATAAAACTGTCACGTAGAGAATAGGTGCGATTTTCGCAAATGAGCTGCTCAATATTCAAGCAGCAAACGCCTTACCGTAACAACAGAGCAAATTCAAAAGACGGAGTATCGGCAACGGACGGCCCTTAATGTAATTATCATAATGGCGACCAATAAAAGAGAGGTTCCGAATTCGTGACACAGCTTTAAAAAGTACCATCAAAAGTGCCCGAGGCGGAAAACGTCGCATCTTATTTAGCGCCCTCCGAAATTCGGCTTCGAGGGTCTTACCTAATTATATTACCTACGGTGAACGGTCTAGATAAAAAGAAACATTTCGATATTCTAATTACTATTGAGCGAAGGATCTGTCTCATAATACTGATTGGTTTTTCTGTGTCTTTTTGTTTGCGAAGTCTGCGACGTTTTTGTCACAAGGGAGTCATAAAAACGATTGAACAATTCAACAAGCATCTGTCAACTTGTGTTTTTGGAAAAGAGATGGCATGTTTTTATATTCCAAATATAAAGTCAATTGCATTTTTTCATCTCACCTAATTGTGTGAGGATTGACGAAGAAAACAATTTCACAGTCCATTTAGAAAGATAATCTATTTTAATGTTAAGAGTCAGCAAACTTTCGTTCAGTGTCTTATGAAAACGAAAACAATCTACATAATAAATATTTCCAATTATGATCTAAAACATTCAATATAATGAATTTCGGTACTAAATTAAACCGTGATTAGTTTTTATATATAGTACATTTCAAATCTAACTTTCTCAATGCGTTGAAATTTCAAAAGCACCTTTGTTAAATTACATTGTTATACACTTATACTTTTGTTTGTAAATTTGCATTCATTGAACAGAATTAAAAACAATAGCGTTTCGGACAATGTTAACTCGAACTTTATGAATTCTCTTTATTAATGAACAATCCTTACATATTATAAAACAAAGTCCCTTGCCGAGTTCGTCTGAAGGCAAACTCAAAAACTATCTAACGGATTTAGATGAAATTTTGTATGGAGATAGTTTAAGATCCTGGGAAGGACATAGGCAAAAGCAAGTGTTGAATCATAATATGCAAATTGTACGTTAACCAACTTTGTAAACCTGACTTTATATTTTTAAGTCTGTACCTACTCAGTTGTTGCTTAGTGTGTACCTACTATCTATGGTAGCAGCTCTATAATTATCTTTGTCAATCTGATGCGTAACAGTTTTGTATAATTAATTGTAGTGTGATCAATCGGCATAAATTAAATGCAATTCATTAAAATCTCTTTAATTACAACAACTAGTTTATTGTATAATTTACTATTAACCTTTTGAATCATTAGCTGTTTGATCGAACAATCTGTTATATGTAATACAAACTAGTTGTTGGATGCGTCCAAATCCGAAAGCACCGGGAACAGTTGCAGTAAATACCTACACGCCATAATAAGTTAGCTATTTCTTAATAACAGATATGGATAATCTTCGCACGCAGTGGGTGATGAGCTTAAACAGGTTGTAAAGTGACCTTAAACTGGTTAAGTAAGAGGGTGCTGAATCTACAACGACGAAACTATTATTAATATGATCCCCGATGATGCTGGAAACCTCAGAGTTACAATGTTTTGTAGACATTACACGAACTGTCTATTTCACCTAATTGTATATTAGAGGACAAAATTAACTAGCTCTTAGGGGCGTAAAATCCTACATCCATAGGTATATATGCTAAAGGTAGGTGGTAGGTCCCTCATATGTAAGAGACCGTCTGGGTGGGTACCACCGCAATGTCTTTTTCTACCGCCAAGCAGCAGTGTGCATGCACTGTTGTGTTTCGGTTTGAAGGACATTGTAGCCAGTGTAACTACTGGACATAATGAGACTTAACATCTTATGTCTCAGGATGACGAGCGCAGTGGAATACCACACTACAGTACTTTGTAAATCAAGGTGCTGTATGGTGCTACTACTGTTTATGGGCGGTCGTATCGCTTACCATCAGGCGAACGGCATGCTCGTCTCGTCATTCTATGCCATAAAAAAAAATAAAAAATCTAAACCATTAAGTTCGTGCATACTAGCTACACTACAAGGGAACATTAATACAGAATAGACGGTACGTTAATGTGAATGCTTATCTATCTCAATTGATAATTGACAATTATGTAATTAATACCCTCAATGATAAATTATTGCGATTGCTAATATATTCAGAAACGATAGCTGAAGGCATCTATTTAAAACTGGACGTCCTATTACTGTTTGGCTTTGATTAATTATATACCTAGATAGACACTGAACGTTTCAAACGCATCGAAAAAAATAAATAAAGGCCAACAGTTGTCCACTAAATGAGTTCGAGTGAATTATTTTTTGTTGTTTTTCATGGATATAATTTTCTCCCCATTTTAATAGAAACCATGTAATAACTGGTATCATTATGCGCGCACACAAGGATACGCAGAATTATGCAGCGATAGCGTATGACAAAGCTGTCACGCATACTAGCTTAAGAAAAGTTGGCCTGTTTGTTTTAGTTTCATTGCAGCGCGTCACTCTATCTAGATTTATAATTTATCAAAGCTGTTTGGCATGCAAGCGAGGATTTGCAAAATGTTAGCTTTGTAACGCCCAAAAACAGACTTTCAAATCGGTAGTGCGAATTGCTCCAGGCAACTTTTATGGCATCATCAGTCAGGATCAGAAAAAGGCTAGGCAGTCGAATGTAGCCTGCAGTAGCGTGATATCTATACCAATATAAATAGCTAAAGAGTTTGTTTGTTTGAACGCGCTAATCTCAGAAACTACTGGACTGATTTTGAAAATTCTTTCAATAATAGGAAGCTACATTAGTCCTGAGTGCTATAGGCTACTTTGTATCCCGGAAAAACTTTTCCACGCGGGCGGAGCCACACGCAATGCTAGTAATCAATACGCATGAAATGTTCATGATACTCGGTTAATATTTTTATTATTGTTTTGGGAAAACATCTTCATATGTATAGAAGCTTTTATATGATAAGCTCATTCCGGTCAAAATCTGTCTTCCTACACAATTTCCTTCTGTACACTCGATCTTTAATATTGTAAACATCATAGAAAACCGGTTCAAAATCACCAACAAAATCTCAGAACTAATACATTTTCAGAACAAAGAATATTAAAACATTGATATTTATCACGCGTGGACAATCTATAGAGAATCACCCCTGCTATATTCCACAATACGGGCAATTCCATTCATATATCGGTCGGTCGATCAGGCGTGAAGCCTTTTGTATTTGGAGTCACGTGGCGACCAGGAAACCAACGGCAAATGTGTTTGAGCGAATCTAATGCACTCAAAACCATGCGACATTTACGCGAGGGGTGGAATAAAAGATAATTTTTCGAGATTGGCGACAGATATCGGCGGTGGGGCTAATACTTTTCGAGATAAAAGGTGTAATTATGATAGTAATTTGGTAGAGGAGGTTCCTTATAGAATTACGTTCAAAGCAGAAACTTCGTATTACTACTACTATTGCAAAAATATGGGTTGTAGTCCTGAAGATTGGAAAGATCTTTTGACTTTTAGAGTTAAAGCAAAACCTGCTAAACGGATTTGGTTTTTTGACACACAGTTAGACATTATTCTTAATTAAGATAGGTATAGGATACTTATCATCCCACGAAATATATATTGACTGCCTCGGTGGCGTAGTTGTATTACGGTACGACTGCAATGTTGAGGTCTCGGGTTCGATCCCCGGGTTGGGCAAAGTGATCTTGAGTTTTTCTATTCAGTATCAGCCCGGAATCTGGAATTTGTGCGATCCGATATGGCGATAGGCTCGCCCCCTATCACGTCATGGGACGGAATAACGGCGAAAAGTGGGTGCACTAGTTGCGGCTCTGCCTACCCCTTCGGGGATAAAAGGCGTGAGTGTGTGTGTGAAATATACATTATATTAATGTACATATATATTTTTTCAATTGCCACGGTGGTGTAGTCGTATTGCGTGCTTGATACCCGTGTACAGATCAGAGGTCTCGGATTGGAAACCCGTTTGGACAGAGTGATATTAGGTTTTTCTGCTGAGCATCAGCTTAAAGTCTGGAATTTGAGCCTGATGTGACGATTGGTTCGCCCTCATCACATCATGGGGCGGAAACAACATGGCCAAAACTAGGTGCATTAGCTGCCTTTTGTCTACTCCTTCAGAGATTTAAGGTGCGCGAGCGTGTGTGTGTGCGTGTGTGTGTGCGTGTGTGTGTTAAACAAATTGCTTCTCATTAGATATAATGATTTGATAGTATTTCCATGTTATAGAATCCTCATAAACTTAATTGTAATGATGCGGAAACACATACGTTTTAGCGCCTAGTGACCTGTAATTAATAGTAGGATTGGTTCAATAGCTGTTACGTATTTAGGTAATCAAGATGTAGGATCTTAGATACCAATATAATGAGAATGAGTAACGTGGGATCGCTATTTCAATTCTCATTGATTTATTTTTCTTGGATATTTTTGACTTCAATAAAAAGTAATTTATAAATATTGTAAGCTTACAAAATAATGAAGTCAAACAATTAACAATTTTATCCATAAATGTGTACTTATTAAATAAATGTGATAAGATATTTTAAGCAAGTTTACAATCTCATGAAACAAAATATTAAGGAACATACACACCATGAAAAATCATTTTTAATTTTGAAACCTTATCTCGCATTACTTTAATGCATTACTCCCAACTATTCCCATTTAAACAAACATGATCAGTGCAGCTGCCGCCGGAACGCGACAAAAGCCGGTCCGGAAAACCACGTGACAACCAGCCATAGTTACGTATGAAACAATGCGAAAACGAGGCGAAATTCTCTGACGTATAAAACCCAACTCACAGTGTGTCCAGTGACAGACGCGAGATGCGAATGGTTCAGTGTTTTTAAGTTTTAGTAAAATTTGTAGGTATGCTGTATAGTGTTTATTTGTGGTCGTATCGCTTAGTTTCAGGCGATCGGCATGCTCGTCTCGTCATTCACTGGCATAAAAAAATTAAAAAAATCCTCCACCATTAATACACCTTTAGCCTTAAATTGCACTTGTTAGTCAATATTTTCGTAAAGCGAACGAATAAATCGTCGCAGTTATGTCCAATCGACTAAATTAACCGAAAATGAATTAACACAGACACATTACCTATTAAATTTCTATTTGTAGATTGTTATGTTATAATTGCTAGTACAAAATTTGCTCCACTAGATAAATAAGCATCGACGGTGATTTTGATATGAAAATTGAAAAAGCATACTTGCCTTTATACCACAATATATGTACAAAGGTTCTGGATGTGAATTGGCCTTTATAAGTGTTACAACCGCTGAGGGTTAGATACGAAACAATGCGAAAACGAAATGGAATTTAGTGACGTATTATTTGCGGAAAAATCAATGGCGGAACGCTTCCGGTGTGGCGGCGGAAAGACTGATATATTATTACTGTCCATAAAGGGAGCTGACTGGTGTCCCACGTTTCCTTTCAATGATGGTTTTATAAAAGCTGTTATTTTAATGTCAACTTACCCCTCGATTTGTTTGGACGTAAAATTGTGATTCACACTTCGTAATTGTTGGGCTGGCGTTTTAGCACGAGACTTGGGTGATTGGGAAAGAATGCTATAATTAATATTCTGAATTGTTTGACATATACCTAATACTGCACTACAGCACTTCTGTTTTCTTTGAGTGGGATTTGCTAACTCCATAACATACCATACCAGCCCTGTATTATATACTGCCCACTGCTGAGCACGGCCTCCTCTACAACTGAGAGGGTTTAGGCCAGCGTGGTGGACTAAAGCCTAAACCCTCTCAGTTGCTATCTCCAGTATTTGGAATAATTTCCCTCTAAGTGCGGTATAAAAATACTAAAGTTTCTCACACGGTGAATGGAGCTTTTCCGCTACCCTCTTAATTTTCAATTTTTCCAATTCTATTAGGTACATATCTAAATATACCCTAATCACAATAATGCTCTTATTTGTATGCGATTTATCCAACAGAGTTTCCCCTCCGTATATTAATAGCCACTTATTTTTTTATTTATTTTTGCAAATATTCATAAAAGTACTTAGCTCTATTAAAACTAAGGTAAATGTTCGGACTTTGAGCTGTTAGTGAAAAGTTCGCTGTTTATACTCTACACTGTGCATGATACTAAACGAAAACCTCGCTTTTGCTTCACTTTTATAAACCATTTATTTTTATATGTTTATTTTTCCATAAGAGCGTTATTTTAAAGCTTCCTTTATTTTCCTTCCATTGTTAGACAACTCTACGTTGAAACTTATTCTTTCATTTTGAGGTAATTCTTGAAAGGAATCTTTGTAGACTACTTTATTGTGCCGGGATTTAGTCTCAACATCTGTAGCGTCAACCCTTACCTCCACTCTGTTTTCAATTTCTTCCACCTCTATTCATTTAAAACATCACAGCTCCGTGAAGAATTCGTGATCAAATCAACACTCTCGAACCTTCAAAATAGGGGAAACAAAGATCACGGTCCCCTTTTTATATTATTGACGTGTCGTGAACTAAATTGGTACCTTTGGGGGAGAAAAAATCTTGTTTCATTTTAAAGGTTAGACGTATATTCGGTCGGTGTTCAACGATTTGTGCGTGACGACACGTACATTGTTCAATGCATATTCTGGAAAACGTTTTAATTATAATATTGCGATTTTTCTATCTAAGCATGAGGGGAATAAAATGTGGAATAAGAAAAATCATACGAAAAAAATACTGGTACTTACCAATAGTTATTAGGATTCTGTCAATACGTCAAGTACTACAAAATGATATGCACGTACTATAAACTATTATGTATTAAAAAGACAAAACAAACACAGACAACCGAAGTAATAATCGTAATAATTTACATTAGCATACTATACGTTAATATAGAAATGGCCAAACATAGTCCACTTTGGGAATTGGAAATAACTATTACTGGTGATCAAGATCTTTCATTAAGTAACGCGTTGGTGACTGAAAAGTTATTAAACTTATGCAGAGATAACGTTCAACGTGAGATTTATGGGTTTGGGTCAGTTTCGAAGGAAAATAAACTATTTGTTACAAGATTGTTGAAGAAGGACGACGGAGGCGTGATAGATACATTTTTTATTTTATGTGCACAAGTAACAACGTTAAATTAAAAAGCCATAATACGTCTGAGAGCGTAATTGATTAGAGCGACATTTTTTGGGATAATATTTATATACATATTTGGAATCAGTGTATTTTTCTGCGCATTTTGAACGACTATTACTAAGTTAGCCTTTAAATAATATGATAAATAAGTTTTTTAACTTTACCGCTTTCAGGTATGGGATAAGATGGTGCATTTTTCACCATGTGAACGGTAGATGCTATGCAGCCGGATACATAATAAATCCCACCTCCAACCACATATTGCTCACATTATAAGTATGCTATAGGAATATATATTCCCTTATCTACACATACTTCTCGTACGGAACAACCAAACTGAAACTTGGCCACCACGCCGTGTCGAAGCCGCTGACGATGGGATGTCCACAAGGTTCGGTTGTAGGTCCTTATTTATGGAATTTGGGATTCGATGATTTTCTTTCGATTCCTTTACCCGTGGGATGCACTTTGACCGGATATGCGGATGACGGCCTATTACTCATAGAGTCAAATAGTAGATCGGGGCTAGAAAGTTTGGCGGAGACGTGTTTACAATTAATATCTGAATGGGGTGAAAGAAACCGTCTTACCTTCGCACCGCAGAAAACGTTCCAACTGCTTTTAAAAGGAATATTAAAATCACCGCCACGAATTAAATTTAATAATATCACTGTCAAGAGAAAAGAATCGGTTTGTTATTTAGGGTTAATCTTAGAGAGAAATTTTTCTTTTCTGGAACATATAAGAAACGTTGGAGAAAAATCAAAAAGGAACTTTTACGCTTTGACGAGGATATCGACTTCTACGTGGGGACTATCTTTTGCTACACTCAAAGTCATTTATGGAGCGACTTACTTAGCATGTATTACATACGGGTCACCTGTATGGGCCGATAGGGCTACTATCGGTGCTGTGCGCAGAAAACTGCTCCAGAGTCAACGTCTGGCGTTGATATTCTTGTGTAAGGCGTATAGAACTGTTAGTACGGAAGCTTTGCCTGTCCTCGCGGGCGTACTCCCAGTCGATTTGGAGATACAGCGTCGTGCCGCTATGTATTTCTCCACTAGAGAGGATATGGACAAAAGATTTCTTACGGCGCGTGAGCTCTTAAAAATCAATAGATTATTTAAACCGCACACTGATGTACAAAATGAGCTGTTAAGCGAATGGCAACATCGGTGGGACGTATCATCGAAAGGGCGTCATTTATATAAATACTTTCCGTGCGTTCGCGATCGCCTAAATAAAACCTGGCTAGAAATAGATCATTGTGTATCGCAATTTCTTACCGGCCACGGTAGTTTTAAGGGCAAACTATTTTCATTTAGGCTGGTTGACTCTCCTGTGTGCCCATGCTCTACACCTGGTTACGTATATGAACAATCTGCACATCACGTACTTTGGGAGTGTGGTCTTTGGCATGATGAGCGCAACATCATGTTGGATAGTATGCAAATAACATCTGGGGTTGTATACTACATGGACCTTGTAGAGTCTAGACGGAATTTCCGTGCTTTCTGGCGTTTTTGCCATACCTATTATTGGAATCAAATTTGACAGCTCATATGATAGGACCCTTTCATTCAATTTTTATCCGTGGTGCTTTACAACTGGCTTTTCTAGTTGTAAGCGTCTCTAAAATTGAGGTTAAAATACCTCCTTCGTTCATTATTTTTGTCGCCCGTTTTGCTATGGAGGGAAGTGGACAATTAATATTTCCAACTCCTCCCTATCTTTCTATTTGATTAATTTCGTTGCGGGTTAAAGACAGATTAGTGTTCCCTGAGACTCGCCGAGCTTCACCGCTCGGTGTCATAAAATGCGTGCCACTGCTGATCCTGGCTTACAGGAGTTACAGTGGCGGGTGTGAGGGCGGGATAGTCACATTATAAGTGCGTGGAAACAAAACTTACACAATTAAATTTACCATATTACAAATAAATTTATCGGCTAACATTATTCTCGAAAGTATTTGTAACCGCAACGGAATTTGCAAAATTGAAAAACACCAAGCATTGCCGGTTCTGATTTCCAAGATCTCTAAAGGTATGCCACTTCAGTGCTAGTGGAAGAGAATTTAATTTCCTCTGTTCGATTGTTTCTTAACATCAAAGGTCGTTTGAAAACTACAGGGAGTTTGAACTACTGATTAGTTTAAACTTATGCTTACGGTTAAGCTGCCACGTATGGGTTAAATTAAATTGAGTTATAATTTACAATAAGACTACGGTAATCGTATACCTAATTATTATATTACTAGTACTTGAACATAATTCAAAAGAATGATAATCACGTGGAAAAATGCTGCTGAACTTATGCCAGGAAATCATTATTAGGAAGAAAGTAACATAAATCAAAAAACAGATCTTTATATAATTTTTACTGACAAACATTTTTAATTATCCAAGCTCACTGCCGGCACTATCGTGACAAGTTCCATAGCATGTAGCACCAAAAGCATTACTTACACGTTGCCATCTCTGTAAAAATTTACCACCCTTGTCTTATAATTATATGGTTATGACTTAGTGGTCATCACAAAACTAAAAAGTGATATATCAACAGCCTCACAGAGAACACGTCAATCTACCTACATTTTTTTAATGCTACTGAATGACTAGACCAGGATCATGCTCGCCTGATGGTAAGCGATACGAACGCTCATAAACAGCAACAACGCCCTACAGAACTTTTAAGTACAAAGTACAGCATGGCACTCCAATGCGCTCGCCACCCTGAGAGATTAGATTTTAAGTCTCATAATGCCCAGTAATAGGGCCCTATGTTCTGTTTTGTACATCATTTTATACGTAACAGAAAATAATACGAAAAAGAAATTCTTTTGTGTGAATCAGCATCAAAATTGGTTGAAAAATAATGCAGCTATTCACATTTGAAATATTGTCTTGGGTAAAAGGTATCTCTTTCGCACACACGGACCGTTATGGCTTGTGAGACCTGGTGACGTCACAGTCTGATATTAGGTACTGTTATTTGACAATTACCCCTTCTACCAAATTTCAAAGCTTTATAACTTACTTATTATTGCGCCAATTTTGAAATTTATTTTTCCGTTAGATTTTGCATCGCATACATTTTTGATAAATGTTTAAAAAATAAGTAATCATCTAGCCTATTACGCTGGCTAAAATGTCCTTCAAACCAGACTACATTCAGCTTCAGACAGTCCTACGAACGAAGCCACCCCTAGTTTGCCCCAGCTTTTTTAAACAAACAAAAAACTGAAATCATGATTAAAATGTCCAAATTTCTATTGGCTATCGGCGAAAATAGCCTCGGAACCTGTCAATACAGTCCCCTACTGAATGTTTGATAATGACTACAGATAGCTTTGAGTGCGCCCGCATATCGTAAGCCCGGTTAATTTTGTATATAATCGCGTCCGAAAGATAAATGTTTTGATTATAGTTATTGTGGCTCGGTGCTCTAAATCACATTATCGCTGTTTTGGCAGGAAGATCTAATTAAGCACAGTTTTGATTAGTGGCTTTTTAATTTGTTAGTTTTGGTTTGTTATGATTATGTAAAGCTTATGTAGCATGACGTTAGAACCGTTTATGATTATATTCATTTGTAATTATGAACAATAATTTAATTGTATTGTGCTTAATCTACATGACCATACCCAAAGTGCAAATGCCAAAAATAATAGATGTTATGATTAGGTTATTATTTAAATACTCAGTTTTTTTTCATACCAATCACTATGCTATCCAGAGAATTCTTAGTAAATTACTCGAGATAAAGTATCTAATTTTACAAATGATCCACTTAAGTACATCACGAAAGTATTTATAGTATAAACACACGCTTATGTCAACTACAAGCTTCAATCGATTTCCATTTCCCCACCCCAACTGTTAAGTCCCCATTACCAAATAAATATATGCAATTTATTACATTGAGCAATTTACATACACTTTGTGAAGACGCGACATGTTTCTAGAGTTAAACGTCGTTACGAGCTGAAAGGAATGCACGGGGGATGGGCCGGTAATAGAAACTGGAATGTGAATATTTAATGTGAAAAATATCTTGAAGGGAGAGTACTGGAAGAAATAGGAGCGACCGTAAGTAGTTTACTTTATAATGCAATTACGATGTCAAATGAATTTTGAAAAGTAATTCGATCGATTATTTAGATATTTAATTTATAAATCTGGATACCGACGTCTCTTTGCCGTTCAAATATGATATGGCAACATTTTGTAACCGAGATGTTAAAACACTCGACTTTCTCGGTGGAGTAGTTGTATTACGGTACGACTGCAATGCAGGTCTCGGGTTCAACTCCGTGTCGGGCAAAGTGATATTAGATTTTTCTAATTAGTATTAACCTGGAGCCTGGCTTTATATGGCGATAGGCTCGCCCCCTATCACATCATGGGACGGAACACGCACGACCAAAAGTGGGTATACTAGTTGCGCCTCTGCCTGCCCCTTTGGGGATGAAGGGTGTGAGTGTGTGTGTGTATGTGTGTCTCTGTGTGTGAGTGTGTGTTTATGTTAAAACCCAAAGTAATGTTATACAAGATACCTTCATATTATCTATGAAAATGTAATCTGATATCCGCCCCGAGCACACTATGTTATTCTTTAAATCGTCCAACTCGTTTTGTTCATCGTTCAAATACATTGTATCAATCTCCTTCTTTTACTCAGGGAGAATGCATTATGATATTAAAATAATACGACGTAGGTAAGTCTAGAATATTTTGATCCGATTATTCTTTCGCGACTTTTTTAGATATGATGCATATAGTCAAAAAAATGTGCGTGCATGAATCTGCATGCATGATAGCAATTTGATTATCAATCACAATGTCATTAGCATTATCATACTATTTAAGTCGAGATTCTTGAAAGTTTGCACCATCCAATAATTACATAATATTATTATGAAAAGAATTTCTCTTCAAATTAATAGATCAATTACGCTATTTAATGAATCACAGTCAGTTTTGATTACTAAGTTAATTTAATTAAATTAGGTTGGCTTTCATAATTCCCGACAAACTTATATTAAATTCTTTCTCATTTCGAAGAGTTGGAAAAGTAAAGAGTCGTGACAGTTGAGAATTCTTAATTAGTGTATATTATTAGCATAAATATTAGGCATCGTTGGGTGACCTTAATTTTTTATGAAAAAGAAGTGTAACGGCCCTGTCTACTTAAAACATTTTTTCAATTAGAAGGTTTTTCACTGGAGTCGTCATTAGTTAAGAGAATATAAATTTTTTAGGGAAAAGAAATTGCGTTCGAAATTCTGCGAATTCAAACTTGTATAAGATTGGATGTGTTGCGTAGTAGTTTAGATGCCTAGTGAACGAAAATGGTTAATAAAGTTTTCTTTTGTAAAAGTACTGTATCAGTTAATTAAGTCTGAAATCATACAAGAGCAACCATTCCCTAGCTTGATAGTTTTAATTTTGTCTAGACTTATTATTGTACATACTACATACACCAAAAACTGTCTTTAATTTATTCTGTCTCATTATTTCTATTTGAGATATTGTCTGGAACAAAGAGCCCGCGTAACATTAAAAGTTCAAGACTAAACATGAATCAACTTTTACTGTTTTATACTTATTGACATAATTCTGTCCATGTGCCAAATTGTACCTACCTATTTCGCAAATCACTACACTGCAATAAAACTGACACAACTTATTAAGCGAGGGGTGGAAAGAGTTGAACTTTAATAAGCGTCGCCCATTTTTCATTCCAGTTCTTTGATTCTAAACTTGACAGATGGCACAGCCATTGCGGTGTCGCAAACGAAACGCTATTCATAAAAGAGAAAATTAAATAGTGAAGCACGTGTGGAGAATGTAACGTAAAACACTTTCTTGAAGAACATTAGCTTAAACACAACTATTAAAAGTACGTCCAATACTAACAGCACTTATGTGTTAACTATGATGTCAGTGCACACATTAACTGTTAATGGAAACTTTTAAGTACATAATACGAGTAATGAACAACATTAAAAAACCAATAACGCGACACTGTCCCCTCGTACGAAACTTAGATTTTAAATGGAATTTCTCTATTAGCCGGGGACATTCGACAAATGGTGAGACTGAGTCGCGCATTAGAGCACTTTCAGCGACGCCCGGGGCAGCGCGTGTCCCAGAACGAATCGAAAGCTGTTCTATTGATGGAATAAAAAAATAATTTGATTCAGGAGTATGGTTGACTGTGGCCTGAGGCGTTTAATAGAATAAATTTTGATTGTCGAACAAATGATTGCTTGAATAAACTATTGGCACGAAAAGATGGACGTAGAATATAAAATTTTCGTGTTGTGTTTACGACGCGATGTTGATGGATTGATGTCGAATTGAATTGAACTGAATTTAAATATTAAACTAATTTCGTGCTCTTATATAGTACTAAAACTTTAGGACGATCTGACCCGAGTTAAAGGAAAGGTCATTGAATTAGCGCTATGAATCGTCAATTTTATTTTTTTATAGTATGAAGCAAGCAAATTAACAGATGGGACACCTGATGGTAAGTGACCACTACAGTTCATAAAGTCAGAGGAATTCTAAATGCGTTTTCGATTTTCAAGTACAAGGAAGAGAACTTGGGAAGCAGAGGGTTTTGTTGGTCTCCTATAATATCACCAACGGTTACCTGATAGCAAACAATAGAATATCTTGAACTTCACGCAAGTTTTTTGTACGACAGTCGGAACACTTCGATTGAGCTTGTTTTTTTTATTAATTTTCTTTTAACGTTTTTTTCCGTTCCTAATCCAATACTAAATCAAGCACATTTCAGAAACGATTTGGCTTAATTTTTAGTTTCACGACGAGCCGCCTGACTTTAACTCTTTACCAGGAAGGTTCTGTCCCAAATAGTGCTAGACCAACCCAAACAAATTGTTATCCCATCTGGATAACGAACCCAGGACCTCTTGTTCCACAGCTCATTAACGCTAGACTAAAGGAGTAACATAAGAATGTTGGTGAAAATGTTTGGATGTTTGCTAGAAGAGTAAACACCGTGACCGCTAAACGGATTCGGATGAAATTTAGATAGAGCATATCCTGGGTTAAAACTTAAAACACAGACTTTTCATACCAGTATTTTTTAAGTAGATGGCGCTGGCGTTTACGGATGGCGCTATTAACCGCTTCAGTGATTTGGAGATGTTTCTAGAGGGAAAGGTCTTTCACATCATTGCATTACCTAGTTTACAATACAAAATTAAATTAAGCAAGCAAAGCAAAGTATTTTGCTCCCATGTTCCACTTCCTACATGGCCGGGGTCGAGCGATCATTCGTGCAACCTTATCACAGGAATCTATGTACTATGAATAAGATGGCTAACTATATGATCTAGATAAACTTTGCCATCGCCGTCGTCTGTACTGACAATAAACTACGATGCTTTAAAACAATTGTTCGTTCTACGTTGATATGTAAAACATGAATTGATACTATTATATTGATGGCAGATCTCTATTATGCGTTAGTGTCATGCTTTGTCTATTTTAGCCGTGAAGCAATCGTGAGTACTATAGATGTGTTAAGGTTTGATATACATTCTAGATAGTAAATTACTGTGCATTTAGGAGCTTTAAAATCTAAATTTTAGCGTCACGAAGTCTTTTTGCGTTAAGCAATAGACATCCAACTACAAGGTGGACAGATGATTTTATGAAGGTCGTATGTACGGCTAGAAATCTTTAGGGGAGGACTATGTTCATCTGTGGTCTCCACGTGACTGATGTTGATGAATGCCTTTTAAATTAAGTATGAAATAATAGTTCTCATATTCTTTCATCTTTCCTTATAAGGGAGTCTACCTTCTATAGCACGAGCACAATGTTATAGCACTCTAGTGTGCAGTGGTTGCAATACGCAGCTTTAGTGAACGGCCATCTATCTGACGTCAACTTTCTCCGTGATATCCAAATCCAGGACTAATCTTATTAGAAAGATCCAAACAGTACTTCCCGACCTCGAAATCAAACTGTCAGCAAGGATACAATAATATCGATAAAAATGAAATCAAACTTTGTATTTTGATTTTGAACCAAAATTATCTCAACAATCGCACCTTTTAAATAGAATTTATTAAGGGTCGCACTCACGCCCTGCCCTGTAAGTAACTGTTACGAAAGCGGTACGTTTAAATTCTCAGAGTAGAAGTGTCGCCATATATCACCGGAACATAATTTCTGGTCCCCTATAAAAAGTGAAGTTTTTTCCCGTATCCCTCGAGTGCAACGGGTTCTGTGTCCCTCATGCCGGCCAAGTATTGGACCTGATTGTTTTTATGGCTCGGGTCGCGGGTAATGGATAGTCTTTAGTTTAAATCCGTATGAGACACGTGTAGCAAATATTGTGCAAGGTCGATGAACGTTTGATCTGAGGGGTTAAGGAAAAATGGAATTCAATAACGTCTTGAATGTCTAGAAGATTATAATACGTACTCTTGAAATAAAAGAAGGATCTAATATGCTGCCAGAAATTAAGTTATATGCACTTTCAATAGCTTTAAACCGCAACAATTTTCTAATTACGCAATACATTCGACTAATTTGTCCATTATTTATTATACATTTGTTACTAATAAATGAGGTACTCATAAAACTGTTTATAGTCACAAAAAAAATACTGCAATAAATGTAATCCACAGCTGCGGTAATAGGACTTATCCCGTGCTTTTAAAGTCTTCTACCATGGTGATTCTCGAAAAACAAATTAAAGAAAAACACGAACAGGGTACGTCCGAACCCTCATTCACGGTGGAAAATTTAATGAAGTAACTCTAACAACCAAAAAGGACAAGAAAGGGTAAGCTATAAACGTCAAAGCACTTTAGAACGATTTGCAAAATTGAACGAATTTCAGTCATTGCGGGTGAATGCCCTCCAGATATTGATGAAAGTTGATAGCACTCGAAATTCTGACAGTAATATAAAACCGTGTCCTATCCAGAATAATCTCGACCACAATTCGCGCGACCCCTCTCATCGCACCCCAAATCAAACCGTTCGTCGCATCACAGCCCGCCAATAAAAAAACGGGAATATTTATTCGTTATTTGTTGTCGGTTTGCATTAAAATAAAGCGGCTATCTAGGCCTCACCACCCTCACTATGGTCTTATCTAAGATCGGGATTGCATAAAATACTCATTTCTCTTAGCAATGTGACAGGACTCGGCCGGGGGACCACGCATCTCATTTCGAGCCACGTATTGTGATTACTTGTGTTTATATTACAAATGTCTGATTATACAGTTTTTATAATACTTCAATAAATTCTAGCCGAGGATAATGTGAAAATATGTATTTAATGTAACATTTTTTTTACTGCCTCGGTGGCGTAGTTGTATTGCGTACCTACGCGTTACGAGTAAGATTTGCGCGCTGAGGTCCCTGGGTTCGAATCCCGGGTCGAACCAAAAACTTTGTTACTAGGTTTTTCCATCTTAAAAATTACTCAGTCGCAGCTCGGAGTTAGGAAGTTGGCGGTGTGATACCCCCGTTCCTCGGAAAGCACGTAAAGCCTTTGGTCCTGCGCCTGATCTCTCTCATGTCGGATTGCCGTCTCACCAGACTGAGAGTGAAGGAATAGCGAGTGCACCTGTGTATTGCGCACACACTTGTGCACTATAATATCTCCTGCGTACCTGGCTGATCTCCATTGAGATTGGCCGCCGTGGCCGAAACTGACTAGGAGGATTACATATTTTTTTTAAATATGATATTAGTTCCATATAACAATAATAATAATAGTTCATCATAAACAAAAAAATGCGGCTGATAAATTATAAATCGATTCAAAAAACAATTAATTGAAAGTGTATATTTTGACGAAATCCCGTTTTACAATAAAGTACACTAGAATCGGCACTTTCGAGGACACGTGCCGTACCACCGCAGGCGATGTTGGCGTCAGCGATAATGCACGGCGTGCGATTCCAATGGAATTAAGTTTCAAAAGTGTTGGATGTTAGTGGCACGACCTCAGGCGTTATCGTGCTAAAGACAGTATAATTACTTATTTTATTCCCATTGAAAACATTAATTATGCTAGATTTGCTATTGGAAATTAAGTTGAATGAAAACCTTACGACTGCTGCAGACGTAAGGTATTTAATATGTGTAATTATTTTTAACCGACTTCAAAAAAGAGGTTCTGTATTCGAGCCGTATTTTATGTATGTATATAATATCTATGATTGTATACATATATGTATGTATGTCAGTTTCTATGTCCGCGATTTTCTCAAAAACCACTGATCCTATTTGGATGGGGTTTTCGTTATTCAAATGTATATTTTTCAGGAAAGGTAATACCTATATAATTTATTAGGATATCATGAAGATCTTCGGAGATAGACAATCGAACTCTTCAATAACTAACAGCAGATGACCTGCGAATTTTTTGTATAAAAGCTTTATTTATTTATTTTTTGTTAATTAATTTATCGTTTGGTCTGTTAGAATAAATTAATGAGAAAATATGTTGTAGATAACTGCAGTGGTTTGTTTTAGTTATATTTATTTGCTTTTTTCTCTTTATTTTAATAATATTGTCCATATTAAGAATAAAGTTATATATAATATACACCAAAGTTAAAATCGTTTTTGTCCCCTTAGAAACTAGTTGGGAATTGAAATGTTGTACTAAACAATTTTGCACGAAGCTGAACAAGTGCAATTGACTGTACAGCGCATATATTTGCTTTTGTTAAATAAACAGAAAAACTAAGTTTAACCTAACGAATGTGCAGATGAGCTGACCACCGAGATGGAGGTCTTGAGTTTAAGCGCATTGTATGCTCCTATATTTCAAATTTTGGTCGTCTTCGCTCTGAATCATTCTTTGCTTAAGAAACGTCGTAAGGTTAGAATCCGAACCAGAATTTCAGAAATATGAAAGATCCAGTAAACCGAATTAGACGAGTGTCCATACAATGCCAATTTAATACTGGGGTGTTGATTTATTATCATTATAATTATAAAATAGACTAAATTCTCTATCCATAAATTATTCAATATGCGTAACCGATATCGCAGGAACACGCTGGATGCGGGCCGCTTTTGACAGGTCCGTCTGGAAATCTTTGGGGGAGGCCTATGTTCAGCAGTGGACTTCATGTGGCTGATGATGATGATGAACCGATAACGTGATAATATAATAATTAACAATAATACCAGCCCCGTATTATTTTACTGTCCCACTGATAGACACGGGCCTCCTCTAATACAAAGATGGCTTAGGCCTTATTGCACCACGCTGGCCTAGAGCGGGCTAGCAGACTTCACATACCTTCGAAATACTTGGACAACATGATATGGTTACCTTCAAACTTGACACACCTATTGGGTCATTTAATCAGATTCCTAGAAACTAATCACAAACATATCCAAATGCTATTACCAGCATGCAGATTTCGTAACATCAGAACTTAGCAATTAATAAAGTTATGCCTGTAGTTTCAGTGCATTTAGGCCGCACTGTACACAGTAATGGTCCCAGTTTAGTCTGCAGTGGGCAATTACTTACAGCAATGGACCAATTAATAAGGGAGGCTGTCTAACTGCAGACTATATTCTCCGAATGCGATACTATAAGATCTAGCCAACTTATAGCACATTGCTCGAATTTGCAACCTGAATGCCTCTCGTTTATTGCTAATTGGATCTAGTTTTATGAAGTGCTGTTTATTAACACACCAATCGAGGCCGCAAAGGTTGTAAATTGTTGTGTTAAGGACGACAACAGAGAAGCTGTTTATGCAGTCGATTCGCCGTAATGCTGATGCTTTGGCTTATGATAATAACACGTGTACTTTATGTTATTAAAATCAGTATGTATTAAAAAGTCGGGTAAACTATCGTTAAATGCATAAAATATTGGAAAAGGTGCTGACTCATATTTATGCTCGCTACATACTGGTTCTATAAGTAAAGTATTTTTATAGTCCCTTCACAAGATGAAGCAATATTGTAATAGGCCTCACTTGGTAATGCAACCGTAGTTACTTAATATATATACAATTCATCTTTCGGTTAGTAAAAAGTTATATTACTATGTAACAAGAAATAACTTCGAAATATTCTATAAAAATATCGATACCAAATATCCAATTGCTACTGCTGATTTATCCAAATGGCAATATACATACAGACGAAATGTTTATCGTGATTATACATAGTATAAATACAAACATAAGAACACAAGTGTACCCCATTCGAAATTGTTGCGTGGAGAGGGAGCAAATTCATTGACTTGGGGCGAGTTTCATTAACTTTTCCAATGAATACAAGCATTTGCCTCCAATTTGTCACATTTGTTAATAACATTTGGCTTACAGATCTATGCAATCCTCAGAATAATACCTATTCTAGATCCATGGAGAGTAAGTGACCCCTCAAAATATATACTTCGATAAAATATTAGTTAGAATGAGGAACTGAAATTTTAAAAATGAGAGAATTATATTTTGTAATTTTATTCTACTTAGTCGATAGATTGTGTCAAGATCTATTAGCTTTGTTAATTTATTAAAGGAGCAAAAACTAAGACCAAAATCAAAGCTTCTTTAGAAATACAGCTACAAATTTTAAAGCACATTTCACTAACGAAGGCATAACCAATTTTAATAATGTTTGCAACCCCTGCATCGGAGACAATCTTTAATCGCAACAAGTCAGGCCCGTTTACGTTACGGACTCATAATTACATTAACTACGCAATGCATGTGTTACAACGGACAGTACACAGAGTGTTCGTATTTATTACATAGTAAAATTCACTAAATATTGAGTAGGAAAGTTTAAGATCATTGGAAAGTAATGGGTATGAATAATTTCTTCAATATTCTACGTCCTTTACTTCTTTTAAGATTATATTAAAAACAAACTCTATCATAGGTAAATATTATTAATGATTTCTACTAACTGCAGTTTTAAAAAGTCGTCATTTTATGATTTTGTTATTTTTATGAATAATACTAGGTGTTGCTCCCGGCTTCGGTCGATGCCAGTGGACATCTTTCCCGCCATCAAAGTCCCTAAAACAAAGTACGACGCCAGCGCCATCTACTTAAAGAATCAGATTAAAAATATTCATTATTCCCCATGCGAGCAAATTATCGGGATAAAAAGTATGTGTTAATCCAGGACAAGATCTACTCGCGTGTCAAAGGATATGTCCAAAAACGGGCCTGAAATTCTAAACAAGACAATTTATATATATTTGGATAGAACTCCTAAAAACTAACCTTTTCTAATAAATCGTTTAATTTTAAAGACCTCCGATTTGGAGATTTATGTAATTTTGTTTGGCTTGAAAACTTCACTTAATATGAAAGTTTTCAAAAAAGTTGGTTATGAATGGAGGGGTCTAAAAATATTTTTTTAATGGATCTAAGTTCCATGTTTTGCTCTTTTAATATCCCTAAAGTTTGAGCCTTGTTAGATTTTGAGGCCCAGCACTCATACAAAAAGCGGACATCTCTTTCTTTGAAATCCGTTTAGTTGTTTCTGCGTTTACTTCTAATAAACGCACAAATATCCAAACATTTGCATTTATAATGTTAATAATAATAAGATTGATATGCTGCTAACAAATAAAATTAATGTTTTACAAATGAACCGTGCTTAGTACTTTAAAATCTAATATTCACAAACAAAATTAAATTCAGAACACAAAAGCAACAAAACAACGGGTTAAATTTACCTTTCGCGCCAAGTTCCGTCAGGTATTTAAACACGATCGAACAACAAACAAAAACAATCAAACATGCTGCCAGATTTATGATATCAATTCATTTTAAAAATAGCATCGATAGAACGCCCTGTACATAATAAGAGGAGTGTCGCCCCAACAGACCGGTCCAGACAAATTGTCGCACCCCATGTTCGCATTATTGCCGATATTTAATTGTTTGCGTAATTTATTTCTCTAAAATGGGGGTTTTCGTGTTCAGTATTGCGGACACGTACGTCGGACTGATTGTTTTTGTTACGTAAAAAGTGTTTGGAAATATTTTTGTGATATCTCTTTTGTGAAGGTCAATAATGGAAAAAATCTATTTTATTATCATTTTTGTTAGGTACACCTACAAGAAAAGCTGTATTTATTTCTTCGTACACAACGTAAGAACTGTTTATTTTATTAGCTAATCTTTCTATTAGAAGAGGATTTACAAGAGGTATCTTTAGCCTCATATAATATGAGGATAAAACAGTTACAATTTACAAACACACTGGCTGGCGTAATCTTAGATAAAAATCCTCTAAAGACGAATATGAAACACACAATAAAACAATTTTTTCCTAGACCTACAATACAACTTTAGATAGTAACAAAGTCAACAAGCTATCATGTCGTAAATCGGCATATCAAAATGTCGAGTATTATTCGCAAATGCCGGATTATCTAGTTTCGGTGTTCCATTGCGGACACATCAAATGGACTATGTTTAAATTCATACAAGTAGCGAGTGGACATGACTAAGCGCTGCAATTTGGACAGGCAGCGCATTCACAACGTACTTTCGTGACACTTGCATATTTCAGTCTTAGTCATGCGTGTTCAATGCACTGCGATACATATTTTTTTAAACTATTATTACAGTCAGTAGCAGTTTGTATAATTGTTTTCACTTTTGCTAATGGATCTCCATTTATAATCGGACTTGTTTGAAGGATAAAAATATTAGTACTTAGTTGTGCATGGCAGTAGCCATTAACTGCCGTCATTTTGCCGTACATTATACAGTTTTTTGTGGCTTACAATTGTTCAAAGAAATAAACAAATGTTAGAAACAGAAACCATTTTGATTTAAATAAAAACGATTTATTTCTGTTTTTACATTAACACATTTATCACCGGTTTTACATAAACACATTTAACAGAAATACTTTTACAAAGATATCAGCAACCAACCGACCAGCATGAAAGTCAAAGATAAACTTACTCAACTGTCACTAAGACTACGACTGAGATCGACTGCGAGACTGAGCCCGACTGACCATGCACATCGACACGGCACCCTTTTTATACTCCCAACTGCCACTTCCACTTTTAGCTTGACATTTCAACTGGTTAGCATGCTACAAATACCGTTACAAAACTTTTATCCTAATACGGCCTCTCCTGACTGGAGGACGTCCTCGTTCTCCCGTGTTTCGATCTCTTCTGCAGATCTGAAAGTGCCAGGTACAGGCTCAGTCATCCTCTCGTCAGAAGGCTCTCCGCTGGGCACGGCGGATCGCTCAGGCGTGGACTCCGAATTATCATCATTGCTATCTGCGCCTGAGAACATAAACAACATCTTAATTAGAAACACTGAAAATAAATCTTCAGCGCTTTATATAATCTTACACAGTGAACCATAAGTACTATAGTTCACACAAACACCGGAGAGGAAGCGCTACGTTAGCTATCTCCGTTAACGAGAAACATAGGCACTACGTTAGCTTATTTCTCACACACATGTCATAGGCACGACGTTAGCGTAACATGAAAAATCTACATATGTATGACATAGGCACGACGTTAGCTTATCATACACATGCATGTTCACCACACACCAGAGAGGAAGCACTACGTTAGCTATCTCCGTTAACGAGAAACATAGGCACTACATTAGCTTATTTCTCACACACATGTCATAGGCACGACGTTAGCGTAACATGAAAAATCTACATATGTATGACATAGGCACGACGTTAGCTTATCATACACATGCATGTTCACCACACACCAGAGAGGAAGCACTACGTTAGCTATCTCCGTTAACGAGAAACATAGGCACTACGTTAGCTTATTTCTCACACACATGTCATAGGCACGACGTTAGCGTAACATGAAAAATCTACATATGTATGACATAGGCACGACGTTAGCTTATCATACACATGCATGTTCACCACACACCAGAGAGGAAGCACTACGTTAGCTATCTCCGTTAATCGAGAAACATAGGCACTACGTTAGCTTATTTCTCACACACATGTCATAGGCACGACGTTAGCGTAACATGAAAAATCTACATATGTATGACATAGGCACGACGTTAGCTTATCATACACATGCATGTTCACCACACACCAGAGAGGAAGCACTACGTTAGCTATCTCCGTTAACGAGAAACATAGGCACTACGTTAGCTTATTTCTCACACACATGTCATAGGCACGACGTTAGCGTAACATGAAAAATCTACATATGTATGACATAGGCACGACGTTAGCTTATCATACACATGCATGTTCACCCTCGAAGTATACAGCGCACGTCTCAGGTGTCCACTCCCCGCGCCACGGTACCATAAACTCGGCCGCAGCTTGCGTTGATTTGCCATAGGAGCCTGCCAGCAGTTTTAGCTCATATCGGCCATAGGGAAGCGCTTTGACCACACGATAAGGCCCGCGCATGCCGGAGTCGAGCTTGCCAGTCGCCTGTGCCTGATATCCGTGCCACTGTAAGCATAGTGGAGCGTGTCGTTCCGTATTCGCGCAGCCTGCAGCGCCAGGAGCGCGCAGTTCAGCAGCGCGAGGAGCGCGCAGTTCAGCAGCGCGAGGAACGCGCAGTTCAGCAGCGCGAGGAACGCGCAGTTCAGCAGCGCGAGGAACGCGCAGTTCAGCAGCGCGAGGAGCGCGCAGTTCAGCAGCGCGAGGAGCGCGCAGTTCAGCAGCGCGAGGAGCGCGCAGTTCAGCAGCGCGAGGAGCGCGCAGTTCAGCAGCGCGAGGAGCGCGCAGTTCAGCAGCGCGAGGAGCGCGCAGTTCAGCAGCGCGAGGAGCGCGCAGTTCAGCAGCGCGAGGAGCGCGCAGTTCAGTAGCGCGAGGAGCGCGCAGTTCAGCAGCGTCACGAGCGCGCATTTCAGCAGCGCCAGGAGCGCGCATTTCAGCAGCGCCAGGAGCGCGCAGTTCTCCAGCGCAGCCAGAGGCACGCGTATCCACACGCACAGGAGCGCGTACCCGCACGCCCTCGAGCGCGTATCCGCACAGCATGGACCGCGCGTCTCCACACAGCATGGAGTACGCTGGTCCGCACAGCATGGAGTACGCTGCTCTGCACTGGGCACACACTACACAGATCTCTTGTTCCTGCAAGCAAAGAAAAACCAAAACAGAAACACACCGTTCGGCCTATTCTGACCTTTGATTAAGATTCGCATCAAACTTTGACTAGGAATTCAGTAGTTCATCTTAACATGAGGACAACCTCAAAATTATCGCTTGACTCACTCTTAATCCAAAATTTTAAACAGTACAGTGTTGCGATCCGAAACCTTGACCAAGAAAGGCCAGCAGTCCTTCAGACCGAACACTGTGCACCTAGATCACTTTTGTCACCCAAGGCCATGTACAGTCATTGTTTACTACAACAGGTAGTTTACTCCAAGTCCTTAAGTTTAGGGACGGCTCTGTACCAACAATAACCACAAAATGGTCGTTAATCCATGTCTGCACATGCCTTGTTAAACAAGATCTCAATATTTGTAAAGGTTACCAAGAAATAAAAGAAACCAGAACCCTCAAACAAGGGTTATGGGTCATACGATACCAGACTTCCTCTACCGCTGCAGTAAGCATCATATCTGTCGTCACAGATAGCCACACGTGAAATGTGATGCAGCAGTTAGCATAAACCGGTACTACACAACCGTGCAGTCACGTTGCCCGGGAAACCCATTACGACGCACCATACGCAGCACATCTTCTTGAGCACCAACAGGAACGTTTGAACACCAACAGGAACGTTTGAACGCCAACAGGAACGTTTGAACACCAACAGTTTGATCGCGGTACACAAACAGTTTGATCACGGTACACACGCAGATCCTTGTTCATTTGAAGCGGTATGCACATGACTTCAGAAATGAACATGCGATGGCTATGTTTCACACTTGTCCACTTTAATCCACGTTGTAGTCTAGTTCTTATTCCGAGTAATCTCAGCGCAATTTCTTTTTTCACGTAAATTGCGGGTAGTCAAATATCTCCATCGTACGATGTATTCCACATAGCGTACATATGTAGTGAGCACAATCTATTTCTGTGGGCATTGATTGTTTATCCCACTTCTGAAGTTAGAAACAGAAGCCGTTTTGATTTAAATAAAAACGATTTATTTCTGTTTTTACATTAACACATTTATCACCGGTTTTACATAAACACATTTAACAGAAATACTTTTACAAAGATATCAGCAACCAACCGACCAGCATGAAAGTCAAAGATAAACTTACTCAACTGTCACTAAGACTACGACTGAGATCGACTGCGAGACTGAGCCCGACTGACCATGCACATCGACACGGCACCCTTTTTATACTCCCAACTGCCACTTCCACTTTTAGCTTGACATTTCAACTGGTTAGCATGCTACAAATACCGTTACAAAACTTTTATCCTAATACAAATTAAAATTTATTATTCCATGTCAAATTTGTTTACAATAGTTACTTCCTGTTTTGTTACACTTGCTTCTATTATCTTCTTTTTACTTCTTCTTTTATTACGCTGCCACATCAGTGCGCAGTATTATATAGTAGGTTTATGTTTTATAATCTATATTTATTTTTCTCATTGAGCATGTGGCCCCCATACTAATCAGATGAGATGAGCCATACGTCTACAAAATCTGATGCGGGTTAGTTGATTTTATGCACGTTCAAAATTCATATGACAAAATTCACAGGTTTTCTTGGCGTTATTTAAAACATATTATATTTTTTAAAAACTACTTTTGTCACGAATTAGAACACTATAAACAAATAAACTTAATTCCACACTCGCTGCTAAGCTTCCAGCTATAAATTATAAAAATATATTATTTATTTTATTGTTTGGCTGCCTCGGTGGCGTAGTTGTATTACGTTACGACTGCAATGCTGAGGTCTCGGGCTCGATCCGTGGGTCGGGCAAAGTTATATTGAGTTTTTCTATTCAGTATCAGCCCGGAGTCTGGAATTTGTGCCCGATATGGTGATAGGCTTGCCACCTATCACATCATGGGACGGAATAGCGGCGAAAAGTTGGTGCACTAGTTGCGCCTCTGCCTAGCCCTTCGGGGATAAAAGGTGCGTATGTATGTATGTGTGTGTGTGTATTTTATTGTCACTTTAATTCTGAACGTAAAAGGCAACCCCCAATAATTTGTATTTGACAGTTCAAAAAAGTATTAATTTACTTTGTATGTTGTAATTACATGTTATTATTTATTCCATTTCAATTAGCATAAAATATATTATTTAAACGATCACAAATAATGCAAAATATGCTAAACGACACGGATATTTCAGTGTTTTTAATATGCATTAAAAACTATCTCATGCTCAATAGCTCCGACCACACGATACTAAAACGGTCTAATTCCGTTAATAGGATCACACATAATCTAAGGCTGTCCATCAGCCAGGTCGATAACATGGGTAATTTATCCGTTCCGTGCAATAAGAAAAATGGGTCTTATCCGTGACTGGCTTATCTTAATAACCTTTTGTAGATATTGTAACGGAACGTTATCGACTAAGTTAATGACTCTTATATTCTACTGCAATATTAGACTTAGCTACAGCACTTTATCCTTGTCAGGCTTTTTTCTCTTCCGTGTTTTCGGTATCGTGGAGAATACTAATCTCAAGTCAGAAAATAGGTGAGTCACGTACATAGTATTCTTTAGATCTATGACTTGACTATACGAATATTTGGTATATTGTTTTATAAATATTACAAGAGATTATTAAATGACCACCACAAATCTAAGAAGCAGAATCTGATGAAAATTATAATTATTGAAGAAGAGCTTTCAGAAGTTACTGGATACCCTTAAATTGTCAGTTCCCGATTCTTCAAACAGTAATTAATATTATATTCGCAAATTAAGCCACGTCTCCGATTAATTATGAATGAGTAGAACAATACCACGGTATATTTAATGGTGGCTTCTAAATCTAGTACCTACGAGATCCAAATCCGTCCAAAACAAATTGAACGTAAAAGCAATACTAAAATTCTATTTTCCAGCTTTATCTTCTTACTTAGAGCATACACAACTTTGCTTTACGACAAAGCCAGGTTCAATTAGGTCAATCACCGGCTTAAGCGACAGAGTTCTGCTTCGATAGCGTCTCACAACTAAGTCCTGTGGTTTAGCAAGGACTTTTTTAAAACTACATTACTCCCTTTTATTTTCAAACTTGAATCACAAGTAATTGGTACTAGAGACGCATGCCTTATACTTATCAGCAAGTTTGGTGAATGAAGAAATAGGTCACCTCGTGGTAACAGTTCTCTTCATAAATAAACGACACTGAACACATGGATATTGTAGTATTTGGTCATATAACTGTGATCACGTTGTACACGAAATAACATTGCTGTTTTTATGAGACAGCCATTTAATCAGGTCGACTTTGGACGCTCTGCAGAAATCTAAATGGTTTTTCATGTTTCAATATGACTACCATCAAACTTTGTTGAAAATACAGAGCACTCGAAAAGCTATACTTATCGGTCAATGGTCAATTGATTTACTTGTATCTTTCTCCCCTCCCCGTTTTATTTTTGCCTAACGTGACAAATAAGCAACTGGGTCATCTGATCTATAACACCAGAATATTCATGGGAGTAGTTTTAGTTCGGAAAGTTTAATTAACGTCAAGAAGGCAAAGTAGTGCACACGATACATGGACGACCTATTAGGGGACATAGCTCTGCTCAAACTTCGAACGAGATATTGCGGCAATAATTTGCAATCCCAGTAACTTTTGAGAGGCAAGCGCAGCTTGTTCTGTTTCCAATTTACATGCTAATATATCAAAGAGGAATGGAAAAATGTCACAAAACTTTATTCAAATACAGTCCACGCTCGTAAAATATGTATAGCTCAAAGCACAAAAAGACATTATTGTAGGTTGTGATTGAATTTTTAGAAGTCGACATTGATTTACAAAATAAAGACTACAACTAATATTCCAGGTCTTTTGGTATCAATGTAAATCTCACCAAGAGGGCCGGCAGCGACTGGATGCATAAAGCAGCAGACCGGGCTCTGTGGCGTATCTTGGGAGAAGCCGATGTCCAGCAATGGACTGCAACAGGCTGATGATGATGATGATGAGAGTAAATCTCATCATTGCTTAACTTGCCTAAATTACACCGACAATAAAATGATTTTGAATACTTCAAAGCACTTTTTCTCACTTATCAATTAACCTATAAAATCTTTACTAATTTAATAAAATTGTCGAATCCAAAAATATTTAAAACAAATTGACGAACCAATTAACGCAATAACATCGAAATTTTAATGATATAAATTTTGATTATGCACGTTTCCCGTTTAATTTTGTAAGTCAGAATCAAATACCTATCAAAACGCAAGAGAACTTATATTGCGCGGATTGACGGGCCGAATGAAAAATGTGACGTGCTTGAATAAAATGAACGATATGTCACACCGTGCATTTGACTGAAAATCCAGTGAACCGCGAACATTTCCCAACAATGCGTGCCACCGCCGTATTGCCACAAATCAGATCTTACCGCTACAAAATATTCGACGGGTTTAAACGTACAGCCAATTATTTTGGCGTGTGCTTCTGATTTTGGAATAATACAAACAAAGGAAATAAATGAGAAATATTTCAGTGATTACAAATTCATGAGGCGGCAAATTGTACAGTAGGTATTTAAAATTTAATTTATATTATAATCATTTCTCAACGACACACATTATCAACATATTAAATTCCTTAGTCGGAAAAATATCTTGTTGCATTCTCTCCCCAAGCTAGCGTTCGACATAGCGGGCTAGAAAAAATTTCATATTCTATAAGCTGTGCCTACATCAAACGACGTCTTTATGGCTTATGTTTTTAAAAGCTGTTACGGACAATAAGTAAATCGGCAGATTTGACCAACAGGCTTCAGATCAGCCAGCATTTCTGCCTTTGTGATCTGTAAAAAAGAAAATATGCAATTAAAACCTGCAATAAAGATTATTAAGAAAACATAACAAATTATCCCTCGTATATTTGGGATTAAACAAATTATATCATTCCGCAAAATGCAAACTTGACAAAGAGGCCATGTTTATCATCGGCAGCGAAGGAAAACGCAGCGGCGCGTGTAAGTAGAACTTTATTTAGTGGCTTATTTCTTTTTATGTGGACACGGCTCCGCAGAAATTAGATGTTTTATGAAATTGTTTTTCCGGTACATTAGCCAGTCCTAATTATGGTGCTTGTTTCAAGTCGGGCCAATTTCCCTGGACGGTCTCACGTGACGGTGACAAAGTGCGTACGGTGGGAGGAAACAATTCCAGTAAGTCGTTGTCTTTAGCGAGTGGAAGTAATGCTAATTTAGCACTATTGCGGAATTTCCTTACTGGCACAATATATTTTAACAGTCTAGTTTTTCACATCGTATTTTATGGTAATGTTAAAACCAGAAGGCAATTTTGACCTTCAACAGCATTCATCATATGGTGCCCCTTTCCTTTTGATAGGAAACACAAACTAATTAGTCTTTTGGTCCATTTCAGTAGAACTAGTTAAAAACTTAACAGAATCAACTGCAGTTACGAAGTTATGTTTTCCATCCAAGATTTCAAATCCAGTCAATTTAGTTTTCTCGGTTATATAGTTTGAACATAAAACAGTGTAGCAAAACATTACAGCAATATTTCCACCTCGCATTGCCTTTATAGCTAAGTGAAGTAAGTTCACGTATGGAGAAGTTTTAGCAATACTCGACCAGATTTCCAAACGACCTTCGCGATTCAACGGACTCTTATAAACTATATTTTATGTAAGTGAATAAAATAACTCATATTGAACAGCTTCTGGCTTTTAAATGATTTTTAGCGTCTACGCTTCATAAATAAATATTATTTCTTATAATGGAAAATAATATGGTAAAATGGAATTCTAAAGTGGGTTATCTTGAAGATAACTAGTCTATTCCGCAAGAAAATTATCTCATATCTAATGATCTAGGCGATAGGCTCGCCCCCTATCTCATCATGGGACGGAATACGCACGGCGAAGAGTAGGAGCACTAGTTGCGCCTCTGCCTACCCTGTGTGTGTGTGTTCTAATAAATTAATCAAAACCATTCCAACAAAATTACCAATTCATTACAAACAGAGACAATGCCGAAAGCTAAAAAACAATTACCTAACAAAAAAAAACCGTCCTGAGCCTTCATGTGAGCAATGTATGCAAATACAATTATTTATATTGTTACGGTATTACAAATTTTCTCTTATTCAAGTATTTTTCTGTCCATAAACATTCGTATTTATAAACGTATTATTTTAGGGTGAAACGTAAATAAGGGTTGGATGGGCATTTTCTTTTAACTTTATTATATTCCATAAAGCCCCACGCTACCCCGCAATGTCCCCAGTGAAAAGTCCGTTTTATTGATTGGCAGACAGACAGAAATTTCATACTTTGCATACGAGAGCAAATACTTCGTGGGCAAATGTTTTTAAATCCATTTATTTTCGACGATTTAGTAGTCTTGCGAAAGTAAAAATATAAGATGATCCTTTGATAGAAAAATAATAGATCAGACATGAAATGCTAACAGAACAATATTATTTGATTTATTTTCAAGTTGCTCGCCTGATATTAAGCGCCACGACTTTTTACACGACGCGACGTATAGAAAGACATTTTTTTTTATTACATTGAATGACGAGACGAGCATGCCATTCGCCTGATGGTAAGCGTTACGACCACCCATAAGGTATTCCACTGCTGCTTGGCGGTAGAAATAGACATTGCGGTTGCGGTGGTACCCACCCAGAGTCTGTACTCTTACATATGAGACACCTACCACCAGCGTAAGTAATAAACTGAAGTATCTATCACCCAAACTACAGCAACTATAGAAATTATAGCGCTAGAACCATTATATTATGTCGTACCTATATCAAAAACTTGCCATCTAGTAAATAAATGTGAATTATAACGATGATTAAAAACTTTACGACACTCCATGCAAAATGACTTGGTATTTCAGTCTAATCAGCTTTTCCCCATGCTCATAAATGAGACAGTCTTCCGGGCAATGTGTTCTCCCCTCGTATAATATCGGATCTTTTAAACGAACCGTGAAGAAGAATTTGCAGGGAGACATGACAATGGCGATCTTCAGAAGATACCTCATCCACCTTGTTTCTTTTGACTGTTAAAATAGCCAATTTCAATTTGGTGTTTGATCACTGTTATAATTTAAAACCACATTTTCAAATGTCTGGTTTTTGGTGTATAAAAAAATCCAATAGACTACAAACATACATCGCTAACGCCCAAACTCCATCACTTTGATCCCTAACTACGATTACAAAGTGTTTTAATTGTACAAGATTATCTGATTATGCAGGATACACGATCAAACATCAAGAACATTCGAGTTAATGATAAATGCCCCTACATCAACGTTACTCACCCACAAAGCGTCGACATTAAGCAGTAATCATTTTATTAGCATCGTTACAACAAATTGCCGAGTTACATCTCTCACAGATGGAAGCCTGCAGTCACGTTCCAAAGGGACTGGGAAATGAAATAATTTGTCTTCAGAAGGGTGCATTTCATATCACGGCGCATGAGGGAGTTGAATGAACTTTGTTTATGCGCGTTAAAGTAGAAAATGTAATAAAAAGTTGTGTTCGAAGTAATTCAAAGAAAGAAAAGTCGTTTATTTAGTTGCGATGAAGTGATATAATTTGCCGCTACTAAACAAAGCTTAGAAAACAGTGATAAAAATGGTTCATCGGGTCATCTGTTTAAAAAAGGAATTTGGGTAAACGGAACACAACGATCTAAATGACAATATCGACATAAAAGTCAATAGTACAAGGTTTAGCAATTTGATAGGTATACAAGACTGCTTTAATATTTTGAATATTACACGGAAAATCCCAATATTCAAGTATATTCCGATTTCAATTTAGCAAATGTGAAAGCTTTTACGGCAACACTGAGTATCACTAACCGGGATGCTAAGGAACTATTCCATAATCGATATTCTAAAAAGCTAGGCATTAATCGTTTATATTTTAAAATTTACGTTTAACTGTGAACATAGCAAAATCAGGTTAAGTAATTCGATCGATAAATAAAAAGTTACAGCTGAATTTAAAACACTTTTAAGATCTATAGAAAGTGGTGATGATAATTATTTATTTGCAATCTACCTTGTTTAACAAACCAGTGATGACGTACCAAATCCAATTACTGTAAAGTAAGTGCCAAAAGCCGTGGCAATTGGCCTTTAAACAAATCTGAAAAAACACATTACTTGAAAGGGCGTTGTTGGAATTGAGTTTTTTTGTCATATCTCAAAAGGTGTAGAAGGCATAATTTCGGAGAAATCTGAAAATTGCTAAGACTTAAAAGAGAAAAAATGATTTCATTTTCCGCTCAGGCGATACGTACAAATGAAAAGAGCTTCTGATTTATAACTCAATCTTATGACGGCATAAAATGACGACACACGTGGAAATTGGCAATTTCTCTTAATAACAAGTTACAAATGATGATACCTTTATTCAGCGCCTAAATTATTTGCTACTTTGGTTATTTATTTATTTTTTGATGAATGTAACTGATTTTCATTTTCGAAAGCTGATAACCGAATGATTAGGTTCACTGATGGAAAGTAAGCATAGCCACTTAGGCATGTCCACAATGTTAGAAAACCGTGGAAGCGTTGCAAATATTAAAATAAAAAGGACATGTCCAAAAATGGGCTTAAAATTCTAACCAAGATACTTTATATATATTTAAGGAGTACTCCCAAAAATCAGGCCTTTGAAATAAATCGTATAATATTAAAGTCCTCCGATTTTGAGATTTATGTAATTTTATTTTGCTTCAAAATACACATAAAATGAACGTTTATAAAAAAAGTTTGTTATAATTGGAGGGGTCTAAAAAAATATTTTTTTTTGGATCCAAAATCCAAATTTTTGCCCCTTTAATATCTTTAGTATACAAATAATGCTGCACATAAATTTGGCTTTAATGAGGTTCAAGTAATACGAACAAGCATTTGACAGGTCCGTCTGGAAATCTTTAGGGGAGGCCTATGTTCAGCAGTGGACGTCATGTGGCTGATGATGATGATGATGATGTGTTGAAGGTTTTATATATTGCATCAATTTAGAGCTGGTTGATTTATAATCTGTCACATGTTGTTTCAATAACGATGATGAATAACAAGAAAATTGTTCTTGCTGTTATACATATTCGATGTAGTGAAAACCAGTGTAAACTCTGCTAATAAACCAATTACGATACTTTTAACATGATGAAGTAATACAAATAGTTCCACAATTAGCTTTATGCCAACAAAAATGTTTTTAAGTCGGTACATTATTAACATATCAATATTCATGACCGTAAATAAACTATACATTGTGTTAATTTGACAACAAAAACTTAAACTTCAACTCCTAAGGTGCACACACAGTATATTTCGAAAAACAACCCACATCCGATACACAATAACCGAACAATGTTATACAATACTGGTTTTCATAATTGTTTTCAATTTTCAAACAGCAATATTTCAAAAAACCAATGCTCGTAAAACAATCGAAATTTCCTCACCATTTGTTCACATAAATTATTCAATATTCGTATGGTTTGTATTAAATGAGTGGACAAACGAACTATAAATCGTTGAATCGAGCTTTCTGTCGTTGCACCAACCCTTACAGAGTAATATCCAGTTTAATTTTATTTATTACGCGATACGGCGCTGTGCTGTAAACAAACTTCATTTCTAGATATTATTCTATTTATATAATGTATTGTAAACGTTTTAACATTTCTGTTTATGGAATACTAGACTTTTGCTCGCAGCTCCGCCCGCGTGAATGAATTTTTCCAGGATAAAAGTCCCGCATTATATTTTCCGGGATAAAATGTAGCATATGGTACTCGCTCATAATGTTTTTTTTTTATTGCATTGAATGACAAGACGAGCATGCCGTTCGCCTGATAGTAAGCAATACGACCGCCCATAAATAATAGCAACACCATACAGCACCTTGAGTTACAAAGTACTGTGTGGCATTCCACTGTGCTCATCATCCTTAAACATAAGATGTTAAGTCTCATTATGTCCAGTATATACACTGGCTACAATGTCCTTCAAACCGAAACACAACAGTGCATGCACACTGCTGCTTGGCGGTAGAAATAGACATTGCGGTGGTACCCACCCAGACGGACTCTTACATATGAGAGACCTACCACCAGTAAAAGCTAAGCTAATGTAGCTTTATATTGGTGAAAGATTTTTTAAAATCAATCAAGTACTTTTTGAGCTTATTCGTTACAAACATACAAAAAAATAAATATCTCCTCTTTATAATATTAGTATAGATTACAGAACTGTATATTCCATTGCGTAACCAACAAATAAATCTTTCATTCAATGAGCTAGTTTTTGATCATCTATCCGATTTTTGGATATAACCAAAGAATCAAGACCTCGCTGATTCCATAGTCTAAGTAGGTAATACGTCTTAACGATTGAGACTCTAAAATTGGTAATCAGTATACACGTACTGTTAAATTATTTTAAACGTTGGACGTCCACTTGCTAGGTGGACGGAAGACTTAATAAAGGTCGCATGGGACACGTTTGATGCAGGCCGCTTTTAACAGGTCCGTCTGGAAATCTTTAGGGGAGGCCTATGCTTAGCAGTTGACTTAATGTAGCTGATGAAGCTTTTATAGGTATTTGATGGCGGTTTAATTATTTTTATTTTAGTTCTTAATTTATCAAAGTAATCTATCTTTAAAGGAGGTTATTTTATTATTCCAAATATCAATTTTCCATTTAATGCTAATGTTAGTCGTATTAAACGAAAAAGTTCTTCAACTTGTAAAATGGGTTGTGAAACTAAAATTCGTTCATAAATACCTACTTATTTCGTTCCATGAATCCGAGAAGTTGAATATAAAGCGATCGGAGCAAATCCCCGCAAGATTGAATTCGGAAAAGTTTTCTACTAGTGCGTCAAAAAACTTATAATTCTACTGGCGCACGGCTATTGAATTCACTCCTTATTTATTGTTAGCGATAAAATAATATTAATCTCGGGGGCATTACAGTTGGATTTCATTCTTCTGGCCGCAACTCGGAACTTCGAAAATAACCCCAGATTATACTCCAGCGTGTATAATAACGTGGATTACCCATCCACTAATGAAAGTATAACGATTGTTTTATGGTGAACATTTGGCTTTAACGGGAGTAAAAGTTATGCGATAAAACGTGATCTGCTTAGCTTGAGTGCTGAAGAAAAAATTGGCTTTAAACACTTCGACTGGTCCCCGGTGCTTTGAATATATTTGTAGTTCACTCGAAAGTTTCTTTATTGAAGGGATTTTTGTTATAATGGTATTCAAAGCAGGATTTATACTTTAAGTAATCCGTTGAAGTTCAAAGTGAGGATTTCTCAATTTAGTAATCGGACAGCTTTAATGGAAGGTGTGTTAATGCCAGGTACTAATGTGTCTACTTCGTAATCTACTTAGCTGAATACATTTTTAGATCTACACAAATTTGATCAAACGATTTTCGGATTCAGATTCAATTGAATTTACTCTATACCAGTCTACCATATTACATGATGTTTTTTCAATTCAAATGAAGACCCTTATTTTTCAATCTTTAACAAAACTGTATGTTTTTTAGATCTTCACCTAAGTAATGAAAAACAAAATTACATAATTATTCATTATTAAAACGATTATCGACTACCTAGGTGACGTAGTTGTATTACGGTACGACTGCAATTCTGAGGTCTCGAGTTCGATCCCGGGCCGGGCAAAATGATATTGAATTTTTCTATTCACTATCAACCCGGAGTCTGAAATTTGTGCCCGATATGGCGATAGGCTCGCCCTCACATCATGGGACGTAATACGCATTGCGAAAAGTGGGTGCATTGCAATTGGGTGCAATTGCACCTCTGCCTACCCCTTCGGGGATAAAAGGCTTGAGTGTGTGTGTTATTAAAACGACGATATCTGAAACGTTTAATAAGTAATTTATTTTGGAAAATGATATTTCAAGTAGGTACATTTAGAAAGGTCTCCTGTTTTACGTGTTGAAATATTTATGTTACTAACTAGCTTTTGCCCGCGGCTCCGCCCGCGTGTAAAGTTTTTCCGGGATAAAAGTCCCGCTTTATATTTTCTCGAGATAAAAAGTGACCTATGTCCTTTCTCAGGCTCTAGACTACCTGTATACCGAATTTCATTTAAATCAGTTCAGTAGTTTGGGCGTGAAAGCGCGACAGACACACAGAGTTACTTTCGCATTTATAATATAATAATAAGGATGAAATTGTCGTATCCCTATTATGACATCATTTTTTTTAAGCCCGGCAATAATCAGCGAGGAAATTTCCGTGCGTAAGAGGGATTATGTTTCGATAACTTAGCCAAGGGTAAGGCAACAAATAGAGAAAAGAGATAGCATGGGGTGAAGTCTAAACGTAAGTAATCTAGAAATTTGTTATGGTAACCTAAAGGAAAGCCCGTGGGAGCAATACTGTATTTTTAAAAATATTGCCATAGTTCCAGTTTGAGTGGGGACCATAACTTAGGAGGAATGTATTTTATTAATAATATCTTTGTTTATGACGACAATATAAATTGTCTGTTTATGGAATCATTCTTTAGTTGGGGTACGTGGATTGTTTGCTGTAATAAATAAGATGGTACTTTGAATTAGATATAATTTTATAATATTAATTTTTACTACACAATAATATTAATAGTTCACGATAGCCTAGTTGAAAATGGAACGGAATGTTGAGAGGAAGGTCCAGGGGCAAATCCCAAGACGCAGACCTTTTAAAGACCTACTTTTCAAAGTTCCGTGTATATTGTTTTTAGCTATCATTCGCTTTATCGATGAAGGAAAATATCGTGTGGAAACCTTCATACCTGCGAATTCTCTATAAGAATTTCGAAGGAAGTGTGGAAGTCAGCCAATCCGCACTGGGTCAGCGTGGTGGGTAAGGCCTAAATCCTCTTATTCGTAAAGGAGGCCTGTGCTAAGCAGTGGGCAGTATACAGAGCTGGTTTTATTATTAATAATATTATTGATTTATTTTTGCCAGATAGATAAACTCCACGGACAGGAAACAAAAAGTTATCTTCACTTCGTGGCTTACCAATTTTTTTATTCTCGTTAACTCTGTTTTTTGTAATCTATTTATATGATTACACTGCAATTATTTTGAAAAACATAACAGGAAGGCATGTGAGAAGTTTTATTAGTCATAGTTTGATTGGAAATTACTGGTGGTGACCATTGGAAAATTAGCCCTAACCCTATCACACACATCTACGCACGACAAGGTAACGTAAAAATACTTTGCATACCATGACATGCTTTTTGTTTTATTTCTCATAACATTTTTATATGGAAAGCATTTTCGTGACGACGTAAAAAGTATAGGCCGTGTACATACTTGCGAGTTGCGCCCCTTAGTTGCGGTTTAGAAAATGCAATATCGCATGAGTTGGTGGGGAGGTAAGTGTGCCCTGTGGATTTACAGCATTAAATTGGTTCGAGCAGGGCTGTCAAACTGCTAAAACTTTACAAGTTGGTCGCGTGACTGCCCATACAACACGAATAATTAGGTAATATTTATGCACAGAAACTTGCCATGTTTGTTGCCCTTTAATTTGTAGTCATGTTCGTTTAATCGCTAACATTTGTGCCAGTAAATAACTAAATAAAAATAATCAAGACCGTGATAAAGTTTTGTTTGTTTAAAGGTGGAGTTATGTTAAAAGTTATTATTATGTTAGAGTTCTTTATTTACAAGATTTATTGTTGGTATAAAAGCTAAAGGTAATCTAGGAATTACACGAAATCATAACTTAATAAGTGAATAAGTATAAAATGAACGACTTTTTAGCACGAAATGTTCACAAAAATATTTTTTTATAGCCTTTATTTAAAAGAGGAACACTAACTAACTTATTTTACGATACATTTTTTCCTATTGTAATCAAAGTAGTTCATAGGATCCTCTTGATAGTTTCTTTGGTAGTGTGATTCTGCATGACAGATTGTTCTGAAAAATATATTTAAGTGCTCCGGTATCGTATAAAAGGAAACTACAACATGTTTAATTTATTTTACATCTTCCTCCAAGACATTGGCTTGATTTAGTTGTTAACCCAAATCGAATTGAAAAATCACACAAACCCGTACCGAAGTTACATACAATAAAATCTCAGAAGATAAAACGAAACGATACCACACAATACACAGAAATGTCCGTCTGTGACAACCCTACAATGTTAGATACATGATGATACATTCATGTCCAGCGAAGATCCATTGTCCCGTGACAGCCGCATCCGAGTTTATCACCATTGCGACTTTTAGTAGTTATTGCATTCGCCCATTTAGTATACGACACATAAACGCGCCCTTAGTAATAACCAAAGTTGAAGAGATGGAATGGCGAATCGTAGACGCGAAATAATTTATAGCCTAAGGCACGGATAAGTTAATATGTAACTTTGCCGCTTATAAAAATGCTACATAAAACTTTGTTACTTTGTTGATCTAGTGGGAGCTTACTGAAATTATTTATTTAGGATACAAGCGATGGATGCTGTAGCGGTTTAAGAATAATTTAGGCTTACTAAAGCTGATTTTCTCTACAAAATCATTGGTAATGTAGGTAAGTTATAAGTCGGTAAGTCAATGTTCGAGAAAAATTTAAAATTTAATACATAATTATACATGTATGGCGATACACTCGCCTCTTTTTTACATTATGTAAAGGAATACACACGGCGAAGAGTTGGTGCACTAGTTGCGCCTGTGCCTAACCCTTCGGAGATAAAAGCCGTGTGTGTGCGTTTACATAATATAACATAGGATGGTAATAAATCTGCGGTATTTTTTTTACTCGAATCTTAAGTCAAGAAGCTCCGTATTGTATGTGAAAACGCAAAGTATCACAGATTTCTTGACAGTGCCGTTGCTTGCCCTACTACGGGTTTCAATCGCTCGCACTTCACAAAGTCTACTCGACTCGCGCGTTGGTGATTAACAACACAAGAAACTTATTATTTTTAAGTTATCCTTATTATATTAGTGTAGTATGTGAGCGCCAATAAGTGTAATTAATAATTATTAAAGTATTATTTTAATTGGTGGGGGGGGGGGGGGGGTTATTTGGTAAATCAAAATTATATTATGAAGATCATAATTATTATAATAATTATTAAAATTGTGCATAAGTACTACTGATATGAGTATTCTGCTTTAATTAATTAAATATATCTATTACAATTCGAATGTTTATTAGAGTACTATCAAATAATTATCAATTAGTCGTATACTTATCATAAATACTTTGACACAGTATAAAAATGTTACACACCAAAGAAATCTGAACAATCCATAATATATGTACAAATATACGAAATAAAGCAATCAAAAAGCAATAACATAGATTACATATATTTTTAACGTCATACCAAACATATTTCAGCAAACTTTCTCTATTTGGAATTCAGTAATGACTCACGCGTCACATCAAAGTTACGTTCTCGTCTCTCAAACCTCTCTCGTGCGTGCATCATCCTCGAGAAATTCTCTACGGACCTCTTGCGTAGTCCAAATATCAGTAGTGCAACTGTAGGAGCGGTGGCAGATCTAGTGTTAGTAGCCGATAAAATATTTTGTACTTAACTGGGTCATGTTTTTTTTTAGATTGGCGATCCTGCAGTCAACACCGGGGGAAACCTGCGAATGGGATACTGGAGTCCCCTGGCGTAACGACTGCAGGGGCCTGGGAGGAGAGTGGAGGAGGAATATGGAAGGGAAGGTGGGGGGAAGGGAGTGAGGTTCCAGGATGGGCGGAAAGAGAGGGTGCCATAATAAACTGGATTAGGTTAGGTTAGGTTAGATTTCTGCGAAGAGTCGGCTGACGGTCCCTACATCCTATAAAATAGTAAGTATAGAAGAATTCAACGTCTTTTGTCTGTTCAGATTAAAATTGAATCGAATCGCACTTTCCATGAAATACAGTATTCCCAATAGTAAAACGAAAAACAAAACAATGTTTACATTAACTAATGGCCTTTATAATAAAATCTAGTAAACTTAATCCTCTAGAACAAACATGATCATAATTACACGAAAGGAAAATATAACTTTGCATTACTGCTTCGCCTTCCACTGCGGCTTAACAGAAGAAATTCCCCGTGGACTTTACATGTTTACCCCGAGATTGTGAACCCCACCTGCCCCCCTAACGGTTGTTTGTAAATGGGGGGTTAATACTGTTGTATCGTTAATTTTATTTGCACTCCAGTTTCATTGTTGCAAATCCACAGGAGTGGAAAATTGTTATTACTCTGTCTACGAATATGTGAACGCCGCGGCGTAATAAAGTTAACACTGTAATTAGTGTGTAATTTGGGTCAAACGTGAGAACTTTTTAAATTTAGCAATATACCATTATATGAACTGATAGCGAGACATAAATGACTATAAAAGATATTGGTGACTTAACTGTGACTCTTCCAAGCCACACTGGTGGTAGGGGCTTCAGTTAACCTGCATCCTATATGACGTTTTGTATACTAACCCACCACGTATTGGATTATTTATTTTATTTTAGGATTGCCAATAGAAGATGCACGTTACAAAATAATCAAGAAATAAAACATGCAACATTATCTAAATGCCGTGCTCCTCAAGTAGGCAACCACAACATACATATTGTAATAGCTTATACCACTATAATATGGTTGACAGTAAAGTTAAATTAAAAGAGAATAACATTAATCTAACAAATATAAATTAACGCCAAACAATAACCATTGTGTTAGTTTAGATAGTTGTTTTTGTATGATTGTTTTTTTTTATAATATAAAATAAGTCCTAATTTTGTTCTTAAATGCAAATAATGGATTATTAAAAAAACAATTATATAAAAAGAAAGGAAACGATAAATAGAGAGAATGACATAAGCTTTTGATACGCAAACTTGAAATTTGACAGTAAAGCACATCCGCTAAAAAAATATAAGGTATATTCACATATGAGGGGTGTAATGGGGTAGGATTTCTATAGAAGTTACTACATTTGCACGCTTTCACCAGGTAACATTTTTTATAACTATTTGCATTTTTCAAACGAACTAACTTTGCAGTGATCAGTGTAAAAGCATCTTCATTGAAGAGCTGCTGAAACCCCGGAAATTCATTACGTTCAAATATTTACGTCGCCGGCAGCGAATGCTCAGGCTTTCAACAACCTCACTCAAGATATGTTCCTAATTTGCCTTTCAAATACTTGAAACACAGAAGTATTCTGGAGTCGTCTTTGACTGAAAATTCGCAAAGAGGCTAGTGTTACGTGCAAACTATCCCACCAAGAAGGCAACTTGAGAAATTCCGTCCGCGTAATCGCCGAAACACAGTTCCCTTGGGAACCGGCGGTATTACCCTCCCTATCTCAACATTCTTACAGTTTAATGTATGCAAACGCATTTTGTTTCAAAGCCTGGCCCCCTCAAGGATGGTGTTAGTCAAGAGTCTCAAGCGGCGCTCACCTCGCCGCCGCCTGCCCAAGTTTTTCCTCGCCCGTGTGTCACAACGTGCTCTTTGATCTTCACAAATGCGAATATAATGTCGGAACCAGTTAAGACCCATTCCTTTTCCCTTTATCTGACTGTACACTCGCAAGTTTTTCGCGATATTTCTACGTATACCTACTCCTTCAGGGCGTTTTTTGTGAAGGGAATAATGTTAAACTGTTTTGTCTTCCTATTCTTACTATTAAGTTCATTTTTGAAATACAGATCGGGCGTTACATATTCAAATTTTATTGTTCCTTTGTTATTCAGCAATGAAGTTACGAGAAATGTGAAATACGTTCCATGATAATTCACAAAAGAAATAAATTTCAATGTGTCAGGTTCGTAACTGAGTTCAATACATCACAGTCGTATTAACGTCGAGTAAGGATCATAGTAGGAGTCGCCGATACGTCTCAAATCTAAAAATAGACTATCCCCAATGATGAGGGATTATTTGACGACAAAATAAGTATCAACATCGCCATGTGGCGTCACCTCCGAAATAGAATTTGACGCCGCAACAGCTCTGTCACACGTGGCGGTCTTAAAAACAGATCGTTTCCTTTAAAAAGTTAATTTGGCGCTTTTTATATGGGGACAGTTACAAAAAGTGTCATTTTTTAGACGCTGCTAAGAGGCATGTGCCCTTTAATGAGACACTGGTGTGGAACAGTAGAAATGTGACTCTTATTTTTCGATACGGGGGACTTTTTTATTCATACTAATCGGATACTTGGGAAGTTTGGTTTTTTGCAACGGAATTCGGTTATAATTATTGGTAACAAATTTCTTGTCAGAGGAAACAACTGTCAGTGTCAGTTTCCTCGCATTTGATAAGTTGTTGATTGAGTTTTGGCGGAAACTTGAAAGTGTCATGAGGTGCTCTTGTTTTAATTAATTATTTTGGTGATATTTAGTGTTATATTGCATAATTATGGTGGTATATTATCCAATATAGTTCTATTAAAGAGCTCAAATGAAGTGAATTGAAATAATTGTGCTAATCAAGTGTTTTTTTTGTTGCCGCCAAAACTCCTCGATAAAGTCTTGGTAAGGTAGCCACTGCTTTACTTCGACATACTACAGATAATAAAAAAGACAACCCAAACTTGATATTGGCAAAATGTGAACACAAATGCCATTATAAAAAAAAAGTTGTTGATTGTTTTTATATATTTTTATAATTCGAGTAGTTTTCGGCCTCCTTGTATACAATTACTGCAACTATACAAGTAGGTACCTATACGTCTTGCTGATAAAAAAAAATAGAAAAACGAGGAATAGAAAAAATTGCCCCACGCTATATACGCTATACACGCTATAGTGAGACAATGTACAAGAGGCTTCTCCATGTGTATAGTGATAGGGAATGCAAGTATGGCGCATGTAAATCAATTTAGCAGTTCACGAATTTCAAGAGTACGTATCATTTTAACCATTTTAATAATTATAGCTTCAAGGCAATTGATGCTTATGTTCAGTTGACATTAGAATAATTATTATACTATCTTGTATCGTCCTCAGTTCTAGTATGACTGTCGTGTAAAAATACAAACGTCCCTGATACGGCTCAGGTAATACTGCCATTTACAACCACGACCGTCAGTTCAACGTTGTCTTCTATAAATTCAAGATTTTACCGACTATACGTGGGTCTCTCCTCATCTCATATTCAAACTTAAGTCACTGAAGCTAGTGGACACGTAGTTCCTACTGAGCCAAAATTACCTGCTACAAAAATATCTGTCATAAGTATATGTAATACGGTCGTTATTTCCTTTCCATTATTCGATATGGAAGCTACTAATCATCCGACGTGATCTAATTAAAATTTCCTATCAAATGGTATAACAATATTAATCATTTCAAAAGAATTCATAAAAATCCTTTCCTCTGAAGGACTCGAACTACTTCTAATTAATGGTTATGGGTTTCGTAGCGTGCTGGCTTTAATGACCTTTGTTTGTACTGGATACAGAATAAATCTCATAAAAGTTATGACTCGCCGTGCTGGAATTTCTTTTAAGTCCGATAAGTCTGTGCTTAAGTCTTAAACCTTGCTGAGTTTTATGTGCAACTTAACGGTGTGAGTTTATTTGTTAATGTTACTTACTTATATTTACTGTTTAATTACTTCAGCTGTAAGAAATGCTCACAAACCTAAGCGATAAGTTTTATTTGTTTTGAAAGCTGATATAATGATACCGTTGTTGGTTATCTTCAGTTATAAACTGGTCTAAATTTTTCCAAGTTTCACGTAAGTTTGTCATAATACTATAATGAAACCGTAATGGAAAGGTAATCAAGTACATCTGTCTATCACTTTCTCCGCATTATTTTACTTTCAGAGAAAGAACAAATCAGAGAAAATTTCAGAGATAGAAAGGAACAGAAATATTTCGATTAGAAAACAGGTTCGAGTTACCGACCCGCCATCACACGTACAGACTCCTATAGATGCCGCTAATTAGATTAAAAAGATACCTATGCATGAGCATCAAGCAATAATGATTTGCAAGGAAATTAGAATTAGAATACGTTGTGACTCAAGTATATGTTCTTGATCATTATTTTCTTAAAGATGGGATACGGACTTTAATGACTATACGGACTATAATATATAAGTTAATCTGGTAACGAGGTACATACATTTAATCTATACTAATACTATAAAGAGGAAAGATTCGTATTTTTGTATGTTTGTAACGAATCAACCCGAAAACTACTGGACCGATTTAAAAAAATCTTTCACTAATATAAAGTTACATTATTAGCGTGTAATATAGGCTACTTTTTATCCCGGGAAAATATAAAGCTGTACTTTGATCCCAGAAAACTCTTTCACGCGGGCGAACCCGCCAGCAAAAGTCTATTAATAATAAAACCGATTACATGATTACTGAGCCACGTATTGTCCCTTTGAATATAAGTAATGGATAAATAATAAGATACCAAAACAGCAATGATTCAATAAGAACGATTTACAAAATCTACTACGCCCAATGATTTACTACAATAAATAGATATCAAACATCCAGCACCCATCCATCTTCCATGCTTGATGGATTACTTGTCACCACTTCTCTAAATGTAAACAAACGTCTATTTTTGTCTTATAAATGAATGTACTGATAAGCTTAATTGTTTCAAACGCTTTATTTTGATCATTAGTTAAGATAGCGATTCTTGGAGGAGCGTTTTTAACCCCGAATGCCATGGCATTGACACTCTAGACGTTTATTATTTATGTTCTTCACGCTATAATCTGCTTTATACTACTTAAATAAGGTATAGAATTGCTTGAGCAGAATATGAGAAACATGACGATTGTTTCGCTCCAAAAAACTTGCCACTACATGGCTTTTGAAATTCCTCTGGGGCAATAGAGCAAATATTTTAATGAGGACGTTTTTAAAATGGGTGATTGTAATGTGAATCGGTTAGTGATTCAAGTTATTTCTGACGACTGACGGAAGTATTGTTAAAATTCCCAAGTTAATAAGGTTATAACAGGTGACAGCGGGAGCGGGGTAGATACTGTTAGAATATACTGATAATATAGTGTACAATTATATTAAATAGATTTATGTAATCCTCCTAGCCAGTTTCGGCCACAGCGGCCAATCTCAACGGAGATCAGCCAGTTACGCAGGAGATATTATAGTGCACAAGTGCGTAATACACAGGTGCACTCGCTATTCCTTCACTCTCATAGTCCGGTGAGACGGCATGACCGGAGAGAGATCAGGCGCAGGACCAACGGCTTTACGTGCTTTCCGAGGCACGGGGGTATCACACCGCCAACTTCCTGACTCCGAGCTGCGACTGAGTAATTTTTAAGATGAAAAATCCCTGTTTCAATGTTTGTGGCTCGACCCGGGATTCGAACCCAGGACCTCATCGCGCAAATCGTACTCGTAACGCGTACGCAATACAACTACGCCACCGAGGCAGGTAAATAGATTTATATAACAGTATTGGAACGTTGATTTTCAGTTACGAAGTATATTTAACCGACTTCCAAAAAAGTAGGAGGTTCTCAATTCGTGTGTTTGTATTTTTTTATTTATGTACACAGATTTCTACTTATATGCATTATAAATGCGTAATTTTGTGAAACATTTTTGACATTTGGAAGTTATTTGTATGAAATTTACGGATGGATAGGCCAAATGCCCGAGATTAATATTTAGGCAAATTTTGACCCCGGGAAAATAGGCAGTGGGACGGGGATAGGTACATTATAATGGGAAATCTTTCACGCGAGCGAAGCCATGCAAAAGACCTAAGTATAATATTAATATTTTAGTATAATGTTAAATGAAGTTAAAATATGCCATATTGAAATCGCTTGAGCTCATCACTGTATCACATTGTATTCCATGGAACATCATCGGACCCTTACATGACTCATACACAATTTTAATCCTCATTATAAACTAAATACTGCTAATTGGACAAAATGTCCTTTAAAGGCTTTCATCAAAATAACAAAGGGCTTAATCAGATCTGTTGCAAATGAACCGCAGAATTCGCTATCATTGAATCATGCAGTGAATCAACTTTGTCTTTGGTATTGATTTTAGATTCATTATCAGTCTGTAAATCATGCGGTTAATCCTAATAATATTATAAACGCGAAAGTTTTGTGAGTATGGATGTATGGATGTTTGTTACTCTTTCACGCAAAAACTGCTGAACGGATTTCGATGAATGGCACACGAGTAGATCATGTCCTGGATTAACACATAGGCTACTTTTTATCCCGGAATAATTTAAAGCGGGACTTTTATCCCGGGAAAACTCATTCTAGCGGGCGGAGCCGCGGGCAAAAACTAGTGCAAAAATAAGTTTTAAAGAATGTAAAAACGCTTACATCTTTATCCCCGATGCATTGATGTATTAAAAAACCCCGATGTCATTATTTTCTTAGTTAATTCAAAAATCAGTCTTTACTTGTGGTTCAATTGGAGAGTGGGCAGACTATTGTTGCGGCAGGGATCAAGGTTCTGCTAGTTGATTCCCCGAAGTGTTAGGGCCGTATTAATAGTACAATTCAATTTCGCTCTGAAGTGCGATATCAGCTGAGATGCTGTCAAATTATTGTCAGCATCTTAAGATAGTCACTATTTACAGTACCATACCAGCCCTGTATTATATACTGCCCACTGCTGAGCACGGGCCTCCTCTACTACTGAGAGGGTTTAGGCCTTAGTCCACCACGCTGGCCTAGTGCTGGTTGGCAGACTTCACATACCTTCGAAATTCAGAGAACTTCTCAGGTATGTAGGTTTCCTCACGATGTTTTCCTTTACCGTTAAAGCGAGCGATAATTCACAAAGAATACACTCATAACTTTTTAGAAAAGTCAGATGTGCCCTTGGGATTTGAACCTGCGGACATTCGTCTCGGCAGTCCGTTCCACTCCCAACTAGGCTATCGCCGCTTTTTAAGTCGCTACTTAATACACCCATATTAACATCAGCTCAAATGTTATCTTAAGTTACAATATGTGACGGATTTTGTAAGCTAAGTTTTGTTTCAGTTCAATACATTAAATGTCTACTTGAGATTGTACTCAAACGTGAGATTGATTTATTTATACCGCCCTTAGAAGCGCAGCCATTGTATATCCTATGTTCCCAATTGCTTCCATAGCCGAATGTGGTAAAGGACAAGTTTAATACCAAACACAGCTCAAATTCTAATCCTGTGCTACTCAAGTGTTTCAAACGAAAATTCGACGAAGACCTAAGTGTCGAACCAAGAATGTTACGGTTTACAGCATAAGTGTGATGCCAGTTGCCACATTACTGCAGCATTCGAGTTTTATAGACTCTCACGCCTTTTATCAACGAATGGGTAGGCAGAGGCAAATTCACCCAATTTCCGACGTGTGGATTCTGTCATATGATTCGATAGGTGTCGAGCCTATCGTCTATCTATCGTATATTATGCACAAACTCCAGATTCTGGGCTGATAATTACCACAAAACCCAATATGACTTTGCCCAATCCGGGTTTGGAATCCTAGATCTTAGCGCGGTAATCGTACTGCGCATGCAAAACGCCACCGAGGCAGTCAAGTTTATTACTGGCTTGTAAATGAATAACCGGAAACGTTATGTAATTTTCTACAATTTGTTGAACAATTTCTCTTAAATCTATTTCTAGGTTTGTCATATTCTGTCACTTACTTAAACAAAGTTTAAAAAAAAATCTTAAGCTCTAATATTTAAACATAAATTTACCCTTACTTTCTCGTATAAAACATCAAAGCTGAGCTATTCAAGAATTCTTAATAGTTGTGCAAAATGTTTCATCAGAGTTATTTCAAACTTAAATATTCTGTATATTTCATTCGGCCGACAAATTATATAAATTTAATACCATCCCTCGACTTTGTTTACTTCTACATTCCCTTAATAAGAACCGTCCTAAAACATAATAAAATAAACGCGATAATACGAAATGAGTCCCGCCTCCTTATAAAGAAGAAAACTTGCGTCTTCCGGTAGACAGCAGCTGAATATCTGCTTTGTGTACTTATCTGTAAAGTTCAAAATGCGAAAACATCGAAAGCTCCCTGGGCAAAATTTGCATATCATAAATGTAATATTTAGCTCTCAACTTGCTAATTAGAAGTCGTCTTTTGGTAACGTCGGAATATTCATTTAAAGAATATTGAAAAATGTAAGTAGGAACATGAAATTAGTTTACGCACTTAGGACGTTGCTAAGCATGTGCGATGTGCCACTATTCATACAAAATCTAATTTAGACGATGAAAAAGAAAACATAATAATATTAACTCCTTAAAAATGGTGTGTAAATATTACTTATAAAAAATCTTACTTAGGTATGTAATACTTATGGACTGCCTCGGTAGCGTAGTTGTATTGCGGTATGGCTGCAATGCTGAGGTCTTGGGTTCGATTCCCGGGTCGGGCAAATTAATATTGGGTTTTTTAAATTTAGTATCAGCCCGGAGTCTGGAATTTGTGCCCGATATGGCGATAGGCTCGCCCCCTATCACATCATGGGACGGAATACGCACGGCGAGGGGTGGATGAACTAGATGCGCCTCTGCCTACCCCTTCGGGGATAAAAGGCGTGTGTGTGTGTATGTGTAATACTTGGTTAGACCTAATGCATATTATCTGATTTATTAAGCTTTTAGTACAGCCGGTGCTCTACAAAAATGGTGTCATTTTACTTACGTTTACTTGCGTTTACTTAATTCTTTTATTATCATTGAGATAAATAAATAATTATAAATTGTTTTAATGAGGTGCTAAAAAAATATTTGATAATTGAAATCATTTGGTTTCAGACTCAGACACATATGTAATTTAAAACAGAAATGTATCCCATAAATCTATATTTCATAACATTTACTACCTCACTATAAATTATTCTGCTGACGCTACCTTATCAAGGTAAGGAAACCTCTCTCCCGTTCCGTGTCCCGCTTTTAATTAGTTGCAAGTTGTTATTATTGTTACTGCAAATGTGTCCATAAAAATTACACGGCACCTTATCACAGGGTAAGAAATTTTACACCGTTTTATAACATAAATAGGTACAGTCAGCATCGACGTGTTCATTACACTATGTAGATTATGTATCCACGCTCGAAAATACGTCAGTTATAGTTGATGTTGAACTTTTCTGTAATATAAAATTAAAATTAAATTTTATGTTAAAATTTGACGTTTTTTGTGTAATTTGGTCTACAATATGTCTGACATTTATTAAACGTGGATAACCACACACACACACTCACGCCTTTTATACCCGAAGGGGTAGGCAGAGGAACAACTAGTGCACCTACTTCTCGCCGTTATTCCGTCCCATGATGTGATAGGGGGCGAGCTTATTGCCATATTGGGCACAAATTCCAGACTCCGGGCTGATACAGAAAAAATCCAATATCACTTTGCCCGACCCGGGGATCGAACCCGAGACCTCATCATTGCAGTCGTACTGTAATACAACTACGCCACCGAAGCAGTCCACGTGGATAACCACGTTTAATAAATATCAGCCACATGTACTACATGGATGGGTACTCGAGAATAATATGGGAATTGGGTGTTTCGTCGCACTTACACAAGAATTACATTATAGTAGGGACAAAATAATATGGCCGGTATGACATGACACGGTTTTGAATTTTTTGGGTAGACGTTCTCACAGAGCTATCGCGTCGGGAAAAAATTGAATTGTCATACCGGCCAACTTAGTTTGTCCGAACTTTTTTATAATAGCATTATAATCTTCGAAGTGAAGATAATTAAGATGTTTTTAAAATTAGACTTTGTTCTTATTTCAAAAAATTACACCGTACATTTTTTAAATGGATGCTTAACCATAGCTAAGAGCTCAGTCTCGGGAGCTTCAAACCTCAAGTGTTACTTCCCATTCTCATTGTTAAACTATTAATTAATCAAGCCTAAGTTAACAGTAAAGATGCGGACCGATGGGGCCTAACTTGGACCCTTTGTGGTCGCCCCTAATGCTGTTTACATTGTCGTTAATTAAATGTGGAGTTGCAATTAGCTACTATGAAGATGGCTCGTGTAGCTTACTGATGAATAATTATGTGTGTGGGTGGAAATATCGGTGAGCGGAATTTGTAATTGTTTTCGGGTGGGTGCGAATTATTCTTAAGGTTGACCCTTCATTATCCTTACATATTGTAAAATAAAGTCCCCCGCCGCGTCTGTCTGTCTGAACGCGATAAACTCAAAAACTACCGAATGGATTTTGATGAAATTTGGTATGGAGATGGTTTTAGGCTACTTTTTATCCCGATTTTTTTTTATTTATTTATTTTTTACTGTCCACTGCTGAGCGCGGGCCTCCTCTACAACTGAGAGGGTTTAGGCCTTGGTCCACCACGCTGGCCTAGTACGGGTTGGCAAACTTTACATACATTCGAAATTCTTATAGAAAATTTCTCAGGTATGCAGGTCTCCTCACGATGTTTTTCGTTCGCCGTTAAAGCGACCGATAATTCACAAAGAATACACACATAACTTTTTAGAAAAGTCTAGAGGTGCGTGCCCTTGGGTTTTGAACCTGCGGACATTCGTCTAGTGATATGTTTAGGGTATGATAAAATTTAAAATAACGCCATCTATTATTTTTGTGCAGAACTAAAGCTTAATATTATTCAAATTCCGTTCGAGTATTTTTAGAATGGACATCTAGCGACAAACTATTGGACTACGATAAAATGCACGTTGTGAAATGTGCCTACTGCCGTAATAACGCCATCTGTACAATATATACAAAACTAAATTATTGATAACTGTTACAAAGACTACTTAATCTCTACTACCTTCGCTAGATAGCAGTAAACTAGCATTATGAATAAATGTGTTTTACTTATTTTAATATTAAATGGTCTTGTATTTACCAATTGTGTATTGTAAAATAAAAAAAATGTTCTACGTGTAACTTAAAATAAGAAATTATTTTACAACATTATACTTTTTTAAAATAAAAACATATCTTGCGACTAATGTACGGTCAGCCACATAAGTAACTGAACAAATTCAAAATTTCAAATCGCGTTTAAACTTTTGCGTTAGTATCAACAATTCTTTTTTGTTCACTAAACTTCACAGAGTTAACTTTATTTTAGATAAAGAAAAAAGAATATTTCGACTAGAGTGAACGTGCAGGAGCGTTTTAAAGTTTTTAATTTTTTCAGCTACTTTTGTGGCTGACTGTACATACAAGTATCGTAATAAGTTTATAAGTAGTATAATTAATATAAGCGCCATCTTTGTTTAATATTTTGATGTAGTAGTCTAGTATCTTAGTTCAGTTATAAAAATATAGATGGCAGGTTAATACTTTTGACAGCATATTAGTTCTTAGTTGTAAGCTATTTTTACAGATGGCGGTTAAGAGTATTTTTAAATATCAATAAATTAAATTATTTTTAAATAAAGAAATGGCTTATAAATTAATTTTAAATATCATGTATTTTACGTTTTGAGTATAAATAGTATCTAAATATTACTAACATGTATATTGAACTGAAATGTTATATTCTGAAACCTTAAATATTTATTTATTTTTTATATCTACTAAAATATTTCTTTATTATTTAAAATATGATTTACAAAATTGAGATCAAAGCTAGATTTTACAAAATATGAGCGCGCTTACGACGGAAGGTTTTGTCCAAATAAAATAAACTTCATAATAATTATATTTGTATGCCGTTGCGAATCGGGATAAAGCGTGAAGATATTGTTTGTAGACTAAACGATTGTCTGTAATGGGTTGCAGTATAACGCCTGTCCCTTTAGGGGACCGACAGTTAACGCTTCGCTAAAACGTCAGCGGCGATTCGTTACAGATACACCAGGTACGGATTTGGTATATTTAAATGTATTAAAAATTAATATTAAAAAAAAAAATATAATTTCTGTACAACAAGTTTTAGTGTGTTTGGTGGTTCTCTATTAATTATGCAGGCCAATATTTATTTTTTCGTATAAGTATGTATGCTTTAAATATTACAGACGTAACTTAGATTAACACCATACAATATATTATATTGAAATAGAATGAAAAAATTGCAAATAAAAAAATGAATCTTTTTTTATTATATACTTAAAATATTTACTTTAATGGGACGATACCATTTATTATTACACTTTTAAATATTAAAGACGTAACCTGTTATTAACAACATGCAAGATATGTTGAAATAAAACGAAAACATGGCATTAATAAAAAAAAAACAAATGTTTTTTTAAATACTTATTATAGACAGACTGGATGAAAAAGGTCCTGCGATAAGACACATAAAATAAATAAATTAAAAAAGCCTTTTATTTCTTGCTTCACAATAAATATTTACAATTTAAAACAACAGTGTGCATGCAAAATTAATTGATCCAATGTTACAAATCTTAGTATTTTAGTAGGTAGGTATAAGACACATGACTGCCCATAAATAATTACAACATCTATTAAATTACAAAAGTCTATGAACTGAACTCTAAACAAAGCAACATCAGATACATCGCAATCCAGAACTATGCGACGAACCAATGTTCTCAGCTTTACAAATCGAACTCTATTATCATGGATTTTCCCATACTTGAATTAACCAAAGCCGGCCCATCCGACGCAGTGTGCAGCCCTTTGTAATCTTATTACATTAGTTAAAGGGTAAAAGCCGATGTACAGTCCGGTAGGGTAAGGCATCTGAGGGTGCTCCGCTTTGATCGGCACCAAGCTTTGTCAACGGCGCGTTGGAATTTTGCGGGTAATCAGATGAGAATTACGTTTGATTATTGAGACTGCGTGTTAGGTTTTGTTGGAAAGTTATTTGTGTATAGTTATCGAGAGCTAATTAGAAATTAAATGTAGATATTTAAATAATTAATACAGATATTATCTATAGCTGAGAATCAGGACTACCTATTGTTCCGTAGCATTGTGTTGACTTCGGAAATGTTTTCGACTTTCTGTCCATTACAGACCCACATTTTCCAATTTTTGTGACGTATTTTTCATTTTGTTATAAGTTTTCGTAGATATGTTTAATGATTTCTTTCTATTATAATAAAAAACAGTTCTAATATTACGCTAAAAAAAAACTTTAGAATCTATTAGTCTGTATTGTATGTACTCGTAGTATTTGTGTACCACCATGCCACGGGTCATCAGTCATCCATCAATAGCTCCGAAATCGATAGCATTAAAACAACATCGAGATCAGAAATATTTCCACAGTGAAACGAACAAACAAACGAATAAGAAGCCTCAAGGTAACACGTGGCATTGGCAAACAGAAACCTCTCAGATCCCTCCATTATTTACAATGGAGAGAAAATAATCGAAAGTGAAATATTATTTTTGGAAGTAGTTTTTCCGTCGCGATTTCACCGATAGATAACACTAATATTTCACCAGAAACGGACCGCGTAAATGAGTGACGGAGAGGATTGATGGCTCCCGCTTGTTATTTGAAAAAGCGTTCCATTCCAGCCATTCCGCTGAAGGTATATATCATTGGAAACGTCAACACTGGAGAAAATTAAAGTCAATAACAGATAGATAATAAGTAGGGATGTCCATTTGTTGAAGGCTGTGATCGATTTTCAAATCTTTGTGCACTTTCTATATGAATTTACAAAGTAAATTTACTTTGCCTTTGATTTATAATAAAAATTTTGTGCAACTTGTGACTCTTTTATAACATGTTAGGCATATGACTGCCTTGGTAGTCTAGTTGAATAGGGTGTTTTACTATGTCCGATTTTGACAATTATTCCATACGATATAGTAAATAATACGAAAAAGAAAGTCTTTCGTCAAATAAAATTGACTAAGAAATGGAGCAGCAATTCATATTTGAAATATTGCAATGTGCATTTCTTTGGCACGCATCGTTATGCCTGATGACGTCAACTACCTATCAAACTGTCTCTTTTCGGTTTTTAAATGTAGCCCTTTCCAGATTTCAAAGGCTTATATCTTGTTAAATTTTTACTAGATTTTGATCGTGCTTTTTATGTTCGATTTTATACGACGTAAATTTGTAATAACCATATTAAAAAATATGAGTAAAGTAGCCTATTGCGTGTGCGGTACAAGACCGCTCTGAGGTCCCAGGTTTGAATCCTGGGTAGGGCAAAGTGATATTGGGCTTTTCTGCTCAACATCAGCCCGGAGTCTGGAATTCATGCCTGAAATGGCGATAGGCTGGCCCCCTGTCACATCATTGGGCGGAATGCATTTGGCGAAAAGTGGGTGATCTGTTTGCATGTCTGCCTACCTATTCGGATAAAGAAGCGATGTGTGTGTGTGTATGTTTTAAGATGTTTGAAATTATAGATTGCTTAACTAATAAAAGATACCTAAAGAATCGATTCTTAAATCTGAAACGGACATCCCTAGTAATAAGCTTGCCTTCCGACTGTTATGGACCGACTTTTTCTAAAGGGGGCAGAGAGAATTGGCCAATTTGTCAACGAGCTAAATTCACTCTAAGTGGCGTTTCATTGTTTCGCACCTTCATTTTTACGGATTTGTTTGATTTTATTAAAATTTTCATAACAAATTGCTTTTAGAGGGTGTTTTGTCATTTAATACCCGTCGAGTGCTTAATTTGCCTTTTGTGCGCTATTTTTCTGTTTGAAAGGGACCCAAATTTGTATATAAATAGTATCAACCAACTTGAGACGAGCCCATGCGCCACTATAAGGAATTAAGAAAATAAAATATTTCTTATTATTTTTATTGCCTCTGCAATTTCATTCGGTTTTGGAGGATATTCACTTTTTCCTCAAACAAAATAAATTCACATATAATTATTATGACACGTTCTTTTTATATAACCTATGCACAAACGAATATACGAAATGGAATGCTGTAATATTTATTCCAGCACAACCACAATGTTAAGTCCAACTTCAACGAATCGATGCGAAACGAATAATTTCCTAAAGCAATAACAACTTTACTCAAACAACAATAACGTGAATGTGCATAAAATTGCTTAAACATCTATTATTTATAGACATCAGATAGCAGTATCTCGGCACCGCAAACCGGGACCTCTATCCTTGTACCACTCGATATTTTCATGGCTTTGGATGCGCTCGAGGATTTGGTAACTAATAGACTGTTAAATTTGTAAGCTAGTAATAATCTGTGTAATTTGTGATAAATCCGATTATTCAACAAAATAAAATCTTTATTAATTTATAGTTAACTACTAGAATTAATATCTTCACTGGCTCAGCAACCTTTAATGCTTGTTTTCCGATACACAGTTTCTTTCTCTTCTGAGTCGCTTCTGTTGCAAATATTAAACTTATAATTCATCAGACATTATAGGGAAATTCGTTGACACTTTTTCTGGTTACTGTTTTTTCTATCGTAAGCAATAGGTACTTAACCTTAATGGACGTAACCTTGGACCTTGTGCCAAATAGGTATGGTTATACGGTCGCCCACTTCTATATTGTTAGAGTAGTAAGTTTGGCGAGAAATTGGCGCATTAGTTGCATATGAACTACTCTTGGTAACTGCTTTATTTTTCAACCAATTTTGATGCTGATTTCACAGAAGATTTTCTTTTTCGTATTATTTTCGGTTACATATAAAATAATTTAGAAAATCAAACGTAGGAAACTACTCTATTATGCCGGTCTGTGTGAACCGGATATACACATAAGTCGATAACCTTCTAATATTTTCTCTATCACAACTCGAACGCTACGAAATACACGCCTAGTTGCAATAAAGTGCCAAGAGACGTTTTATGTTTTGGTCGTATTATTTTTGTACATTTTTATCTGTTATTGCATCCTAGGGCGGAGTTATGGTCTAGCCGTGACTGATGTTCGTACAGAAATATTGTTGCGATAAACGATATTGTATTTTTTATTAATCAGGATACATTCTGTGCAACTGTTGTGGGGATGTGATGTGATTTCACGGTGTCTTTAGGGGATGTTAGGCTGTGATTAATAAGGTCTATTTTATAATAGTTGTCTCAGATAAAAATAAAAAAAATGTATAAGCACGTACCAAAAAAGACACAAGAAATAGGAAAATAATTTCAATTGAATTTATAATTTTCAATTTTATTTCAATTCTCTAATGAATACTGCGTATTTTGCTAGAGTCGACGGTACACAGATTATTTTTACAATATTAGGCAACATTAAACAAAACTGATTAAAGTGGACAGACTAGTTGGGAATGGAATGGTCTTCTGAGACAATGTCCATAGGATCAAAACCCAAGGCTTTTCGAAGTAAAGTGTGTATTGTTATCAATTATCTTCGGTTTTAACGGTGAAGGAAAACATCGTGAGGAAACCTACATACCTGACGTAAGAGTTTCGACGGTATGTGAAGTCTGCCTACCCGCACTAGGCCAGCGTCGTGTACTAAGGCCTAACCCCTCTTAGTACTAGAGGAGGCTCGTGCTCCGCAGTGGGCAGTATTCAATACAGGGCTGTTATTATTTATTTTATTTGGAAAATTTAAAAAAATATATATGGTTCTTGAATCGCTGAACGTGAATTTAAACATGCTCTGTTCCATCGGCCTATTTTATTTTCCCGAAGAAAGTCATTAACTCTCACAAAACTCTTCAATCCCAAATCCTTAATGGATTAAGATCGGAATCTTTTCAACTGTTTTAAAAAGGCTTTCATTAAACATGCAGGTAGTTCAACTCCCTTTAAATCCATTGAAATCTTTAGAACCCTAAACTTTAAGACGAGATGTATTAACGAAATGAATCTACAGGGACTATAGCTAGGGAACTATAAATACGTACAAATGGCCCTTGGTTTTTTAATAAAGCGGGGGTAAGCCGAATATTAGTCTAATATCTCGGAGTGCAAACCAATGTTGGCTATGCATTCGTGGGGCATACTTTTTATGTTACAAAATGTGGGTGAAAATGTTGGACATAATGTAGATCCAAGATATGTGATGGCTTTGTATGGAGGTTGTATAAATGCTAAGTTTAATGTTTTATGAAGTATATATCTTTTGGTGTGGGTGTGATAGCCCAATTTGGAACATTTAAATGTATGAAGAATAATGTTTTGGAATAATTTGTATAGCGCAACGGTTGATTTAAATTTGTACATGAAATTCTTTTGCTTATCCTTTTTCACTTGTATGTAGGGTCGGCACAACTCACATTCAACCTTTCTGGAAGAATTGTGCATGATAGTAAATGATTAAAAAAGACGCCTACATAGCTAAGTACCTATACATGACTCTACTTTTTGCACTGTAACGAAAAAAATAAACTATCACTAAGTATTTACTCACTTCCTTACACATACTATGACTGCCTCGGTGGCGTAGTTGTATTACGGTACGACTGCAATCCTGAGGTCGGGCATAATGATATTGGATTTTTCTAGAATTCAGTATCTGCCCGGAGTCTGGAATTTGTGCCGGATATGGCGATAGGATCGCCTCTTATCACATCGTGGGACGGAATACCCACGGCGAAACGTTGGGAGTGCACTAAATTGCACCTTTGCCTACCCCTTCGGGGATAAAAAGGCGTGTGTTATTACACATAAAAGCCTAAATCCAATCCATTTATTCATGACCACAGCCACACTAATCCATACATTTTTCATCGACCGGGAATGCACCCTGCACCCCATAACACGGTTAATATTAAAATATTGCATTGAACCCACACATTTTTTATACGCGCCCGTCGAACCAAAACATTGGCTTTTCCGTACCCTAAATACTCACCCCCAGAACTAATACAAGTATTTGTACTCACATTTTTTTCTAAGGGTGAATGTTCATTTAAATACGGCATATGAAAGTGTTTCGTAATATATTATTATACGCAAAGGACTCGTTGTCAAATGTGTTTATGCCATTAATTTGGTTATGAAGTAATATATTAATTAAAGTTTATATATTTTTTTATTTCATTTAGCGATCCTGCTCCAAAATATATTTTTTTTCAGTGTAAAATATAAAAATATAAATCTAAATTTATAATTGTCTCAATAACAACGATTCCATAACTGATTTTGTTTTGGGTGTGTCTTCGGAAATCTGAAAGGCTGAAATAAGGACACAAATAATTTGTAGGCCCTTTAAAAAAAAAATATTAAAATCATGAAGACATTAAAGTAAAAAAAAAAACCATCGAGTTATAAAAAAAATAGAAAAATAACTTTAAAAATTTGGGAAAGAATGCCTGCGGTATTAGTCCGCCGATATATATATCCTTACTAATATTAAAAATGCGAAAGTAACTCTGTCTGTCTGTCCATATGTCGCGCTTTCACGCCAAAGCCCAAAACTACGGAACCGATTTAAATGAAATTTGGTACACAGATATTCTAGAGAAAGGAAGGCTACTTTTATCCCGGGAAAATATAAAGCGGTACTTTTATACCGGAAAAACCTTTTCACGCGGGCGGAGCCGCGAGCAGAAGCTAGTTTGTATATAAAGCACATAAGCACATAAACAAACTCCACATATTTCAAAACCATAGAAACTAATCAAAATAATTTTACAACAGAAATGGCGTTTAAAAACTAAAAAACATTTATTAATTACTAGCTGTTGCCCGCGGCTCCGCCCGCGTGAATGAGTTTTCCCGGTATAAAAGTCCCGCTTTATGTTAATCCAGGACATAATCTACCCGTGTGCCAAATTTCATCGAAATCGAAAAGTTATTAAATTACTAAAATGGCTATTAAAAAATAGGGGTTGATCGTAGAAGGTTGAAAATTTAGGGTTGTATGTATTTTTTAATGCCACATTATAGAAAAATAAAAACAAAAAAATTTGTCCAAAAATTAAAAAAAATGTTAAGGGTGAACAACCCTTATCACTTAGGGGGATGAAAAATAGATAACAACCTATTCTTAGACCTACCAAGTGTGAATATAAAATTTCACCAAAATCGGTTCAGCCGTTTCGGAGGAGTACGGGAACGAACATTGTGACACGAGAATTTTATATATAAGATTGTGCACAGTAACAGCCATGAGCCAACAACAGTTTACAACAGGCAGTTAGAGCACAGATTACACACTTTTATTTGTTTATTCCGCGAATAGTTACCCCAGCGTAATAGTTATGGCATCGGTCGTCATTACTTGATTGTCTTTCTTTACGATTATGACGGCTGTTTCAAAGGATTGTAAATAAATAACGTTTGAAATTATATTTTGTTAATAAAAATATACATTGAGTTCTTGAGTATGGTTTTAAATTCCAAATTGTAGTGTTTTTGAGTGCGGTAAAGTTATATTATTTCCTTTATCTATATTTGTGTCTAATGTTCATAGATCGACCAGAGGTATCTTATTTATCTATTTACAAACTAATGTTACAAAATACTATAAGAAAATTCAGTACATTGTGTACTGAATTTTCTTCGCAACTTTAACAGATTTTGAGAGGTTTAAAGCCTTCATTCACCACCTTAAGAGTAGTTTTTTGTCTTCAAATTCCTCATTACTTTATGTCTACAGATTCTATGAAGATGGAGTGGTAGGCTTTATAAAACTACAAGTATTTGCCCGCGGCTCCGCCCGCATGAATGAGTTTCCCCGGGATAAAGGTCCCGCTTTATATTTTCCCGGGATAATAGTAGCCTATGAGTTAATCCAGAACATAATCTACCCGTGTGCCAAATTTCATCGTAATCCGTTCATCAGTTTTTGCGTGAAAGCGTAACAAACATCCATACATCCATACTTACAAACTTTCGCGTGTATAATATTAGTAAGATGATAATATTTATAAAAATACTATGTTTTCCTTTACCGTCAAAATACCCATAAAACACACAAATAAAACTATAAACATAAAATAATACAACCAAACATCAAAACAAAAGGAATATTTAGACTTTGACACGACACATTCCCCGAATATTACTTTTACAGAATCACAGCAAGTTTCCCTCATTGGAGATAAAAGGGCGCGATGGTATCACACATTATTCATATTGAGGGGCGTCGCACTAAAGATATTGTGGAAAGGGCACTAAGATTGCCAACTGCAATACATTGTCCCCCTGCGTCTTGTTTTGACGCGATAGAACAGCTCTAGACATTCTCGAACAAGCTTAAATTTGGTGTTCTGTAATGAAAGTGTCAACGAAATTCATCCCTATGCATTTGAGGGAAGGTGCACAGTAAGTAAAGTGAATAGTAATAAATGAATTGCAAACTGGAGCGTAATAAATGCTGCGTATCGATGCGTTTGAAGATAAGTAATGAACAACTTATAGATCGCGTTTGGAATATCAATGTATTGAGATAACATTTTACACGATGTAAATTAGTTTAAACTTTTTTCTTGAAAAATAAAGTCAAGGTTGCAAGGTTTATGGGCTTTGTTTTTTTAATTAATTCAGTGTGCCAGGATCTCTGTGATGGTATATTATGAAAAAGAGAAAAATATTTTGTTATTTTTTTGCACTGGCATAAAATAGCTCATTAAAAACGCAATACAAAAAAACCGACTGCTTATTTACGGCATACTGGCGAAAATATAACAAAAAAAACTTATTTATTTTAACCTTTACTTTGTAAAGTCTAGTGGTTCCTTTTTTAAATTTAGTATACGTATATAAATGTAGTACGTGTGCGTTATTTATTAATGTCATCACATTGACAAACTGCACGTTGTCCTCAGTGACTTATTTATGCAGAAGTCGCTCGCAGGGGCAGCAAATTGTATTACTTTTGTCTTTTTCCTGTGTTATTGCTGTAAGCAGTAAGTGTTGTTTGTGGTGTTCCGTACCTGTTTGATGGACACCATAAATATATTAATACGACATATTTTTCATGGAATTACGTTACTTATTTCGTTGTATGTGTAATCATGGAAGGTTTTGATGTGGATACTACTATCTAGATACGACTCTACGGTCGCCTTCGTAAACTAATCAGTTACTTACTAATATTTACATGTAATAATCGAGACTAGCAAAAGATTTGACTACTTTATTGTTTCAACAATTTGTAAAGAACCTCTTACAGTTTACCTTTTAGGTAAGTAACTTATTAAACAGTCATTGTAATTTTTTACCAATATTCATGCTTTACGCTTAAATACCTAAGTTTATTATAAACTTTAAATGAAAATTAAGAAACACCCACTCTGAACCTTGTTAAAAAGTCATCGCTCTACAACCATTCTTGAACAAAATGTCTATTCAAACATTAATTTAATTTTAAAATGGTTGAATTTAAAGGTCGTAAATTAGAAATTTTTGAAATGGACGTCGAGTGTGGGCTTACACGACGAAAATAGTTGAAGCCGCTACTAATCAAATTAAACCTAGCATTTGATGATAAAAGATCACTGGGACAGATAGTGATGTGAAACTATATAATCGATGATTGTTTTTTTTTATTGCATTGAATGACGAGACGAGCATGCCGTTCGCCTCAGCAATACGACCACCCATAAACAGTAGCAACACCATTCAGTACCTTGAGTTACAAAGTACTGTGTGGCATTTCACTGCGCTCGTCATCCTGAGACATAAGATGTTAAGTCTCATTATGTCCTGTAGTTACACTGGCTACAATGTCCTTCAAACCGAAACACAACAGCGCATGCACACTACTGCTTGGCGGTAGAAATAGACATTGCGGTGGTACCCACCCAGATGGACTCTTACGTATGAGAGACCTACCACCAGTAAAAAAATTCATTCAACGTCAGATTAAATTATACGTTGTGTATTTATGACTATAAGATTAAATATTTAATTTGTAATTGCCTTATAGAAAACGGCTTCCAGTAGGTCGGTTAGGAAATTTTAAGGTAGCCTGTGACGTAATGTTGTGGCTGATTATGACGATTAAGACATTAAAGCATTGTTATAAGAATCTTGTTATACGATTTCAGTGTGTCTATCACAAAGTACTACTACTATACTATAATCTTCACCATGTCTTTCATAGCTCGTTTCCTAATCTTAAGCTGTACCATACCATACCACCCCTGTATTATGTACTGCTCACTACTGAGCACGGGCCTCCTCTATTATTAAGAGGTTTAGGCCTTAGTCCACCTCGCTGGCCTAGTGCGGGTTGGTAGACTTCACATACCTTCGAAATTCTTATAGAGAACTTCTCAGGTATGCAGGTTTCCTTACGATGTTCTTCCTTTACTGTTAAAGCAAGCGATAAAAAGTATCGACATCGATGTAATCTACACACGGATCTGATGAAACAACAGATTCATCGGTGACCGTGACGGATCCATTTCAGATCGGGTTCACTTCGGGATGGCTTGGGATGGTGCGGGCAAAAGTCAAAGAGCGCGCCACCCGCGATTACAGATCAAATTGATTGATTGTTTCTCTTGAACGAATGTTGAGGAGAAATATAGTTAAATCAGAATATAGCACCGAAATAAGGATATTTATTAGGTACTAGGTATTTCTTGCGGCTTCGCTCGCGTTAAAATCGTTTCCCGCTACTAAAGTACCTCAAAACTACGACACCATTGCCATCTATTTAAAAATGAGATTAAAAAATTACATTATTTCCCATGGGAGCAAATTACCGGAATAAAAAGCCTTTATGTTCATCCAGGACTGATCTGCCCGTGTGCCAACTTTCATCCAAATCTGTTCAGTAGTTTATTCGTTTACTTCTAACAAGCGTTCAAACATTTTTCTTTCGCATTTATAACATTAGGGAGATAAGATAAGAAGTCAAATTAGTTTTTATGTATGCACCTGAATCATGAGATAAGTAAATCGATCTGATGGTAAGAATCACTGCCGCAATAACAGTAGCAACACCACGCCAACTAAGAATTAAAAAAAAACAATGCATGGCACTGGACTGCGCTGTCTGAGACATTAGATGTTAAGGGTCTGTTTCACAAGTTTCTTTATTTGCCAGTTATCGTATTAAACAGTTAATGTAGATGGTATTCATTTTATTACCATTTATTTGTGAGTATATATTAGAGTGTCACTTTTATATTTATCGGCTTATATATTTATGTAACGAGTAGCATTACTCACAAGTTGTGAAATAGGCTTTCATAGTTAGTCTTATAATGCCTAACAAATGTATACACAGGCAGACCTACAATATACCTACAAAAATATTATCAAAATCGTGACTCTAAAATTGATGATGAAAGCGATGGTAACGAACTTGTAGGTTTCCTATTATTCCTATTATAATGGTATTTATAAATGCTTTGCCATTTAAAAAAATAAGTAACACAGTATTTTCCTTATTTTTTAATAGAGTACTATTACCCGGAAAAGGAAGCCAATGATATTCATAGCTAGGTATTATATTTGTATATGAATAATGCATTACTAAAAGTGTTAGAAAAGTTCACGTTGATACTCGGCGATTTGCCAAACAGTAGTGTTGAAACAAACGTGTCATAACATCAAACGATTACGAGCGTGCATGTTGATGTCTGCAGTAAACATTGAAATATTCATGTAAAGCCGCAAAAATAATATCAGATAAGTAAAATTTATTGCGTCTATTAAAATGTCAAAATTTAAAGAAGATATAAAAAAAATCTACTTTTTGTGACAGAATTATACCTGACTAGGTGTCGCTCCAAGCTCCACCTGTGTCATTAAACCTATCTTGGAATTGATACAGTGTACTTTTTAGGGGTAAAAATTTGTATGTTATGATTTCCTCGGTGGCGTAGTTGTATTGTTTGCTCGGAAAACCACGGCTCTGAGGTTTGACTCCCAGGTCGGAAAAAGTTATAAGTTTTTCTACTCTACTTCCGGAGTCTATAGACTTTATGACCGATATGACCATAGTCTCGCTCCTTATCATACCATGGGACGGGTAGTCGGAACACACAAGGCGAAAAGTGGGTGTTCTGGTTGTACCTCCGCCTACCACTTCGGGGAGAAATGCGTAATGTTTGTATATATTATGTTATTGACCACCGTTCAACTGTATTTAAGTTAAATTCCAACATAATATAATATCCAAATTTTAGCATGTAATATAAAGTAGTAAGATAATAAACTTAAGTCATTATAGATGCCATTCTATTATTTTTCTTTAGATACCACACAAACGACAAGCAGACCAATGTAAATTCTATTTTAAATTACAAGAAAATACTCGGAGCTTTCAAATAAAACAACCAGCTTGAATCATCCGAGATACTCCACGCGTAGTACCGTGAACTGCACGCATAATAAATACCACTGGAATGGCGCAATGTTGACGTTGTTAACAATGATATATTGTTGAATTAATGCGTATGAACGGTTATTTAAACTTACATTAGTAGCCGATAAATTGAGACCCGCATCTCATTCGCTTTTAAGCCTTTTGTGCATATAAATTTATGCTGAATATTGATAGAATAGACTGTAAATCAATATGACTGGTAAGTTAAGCCATAAATTATGTTAAAAAATAAAAAATATTAGAGGTATAGACATTCAAAGTATAGTCAGTAACAATATTTTTAGTCTAATTATGTCGCCATCACGTAATGTAGCCTAAATTATAATTCCTTTGCAGGGCAAACGCCTCTATGGGTTTTTGGACTATAAGAGTTCCTCCAAATGTATGAGCCAGGAACGGCAATTTTTGTTTTAAAAAAAATCACTTCGAAGTCTAATTATAATCATTTAGTTATTCAGAGTTACGCTACGGTCATCTATACTTATAATATTATAAAGCTGAAGAGTTTGTTTGTTTGAACGCGCTAATTTCAGGAACTACTGGACCGATTTGAAAATTCGCTCACTAATAGGAAGCTACATTACTCCTGAGTGCTATAGGCTACTTTTTATCCCGGAAAAACTCTTTAACGCCGGCGGAGCCGCGAGCGATACTAGTATTAATATATTTTCACACCGAAACTGTAGTAATACTATGAACGATAGAATCCCGTCAAGTGCAGTCCGGCCTAGATTTGAACTACACAGGCTAAATACTAGTCAGGGTGGATACATTTTCTGACTTTAACCCACCATTGGTCAAATATAGATGGTTCATTACAACATCGTCTATAATGTACCATTAAGGCTTATTATTCAATTTATTTAAAAGCAACGTTTTGTCACATAAAAACTGTTGTTTTTTAAACCATTAACAATAATTTTATAAAATTATTTTGTTTACTTTAGATCTAGCCATTATTTTTTTATTATTATTGAAGCTTTTTAGCCTTTTGTCGAATTCTCCTGAGACATGGATTTCATTAGTTTAAAAGAAATACGTTCCCGAAGTGCTTTAGCTAACAATATTTTTTATTATAACTTGATTAAAAATTTAAGCCACTTAGTTTTCAGATTATCATTTTCTGATCTGATAATACTATAATTTTCTTAAACCAATACAAATATTTAAATAAATAATTTACTGTTTCATATTTTTGAAATAATAATGGAAAGGTACTCGGGAATAAAAGGGGTAAGGGGAAAAAGATTTGGGAAAATCAAATGACCAATAACCCATTTAAGATGTTTGTGAAGGTTGGCAATCAGTAACCCATTAGTTATGTCTCTACTAAGTACTTATTGTGGGTGTATAAATTGGGCTTCGTAGTTTTGTTGTCTAAAAAGTGATTTCTGGGCATAGAAACTAACGTTTAGAATCATAAATTGTCAAATATTCAATGAATTTTTTATAATGTCTAATGAAAGAAGCATGTCAATATCTACGAAATGTATTCAGTAGTCTAAAATCTAAATATTGAATCCCTTAATTTTATATTCGACAATTTTGAAATCAGGTAACCCTTTCATGTCCGATTCTAATAAGTTATTCCAATCGAGAACTAGGCGTTAATGATGAGAATAAGCAAAACAAAAGGACTCGTCTTTAAGCATATCAAGCAAACTTTATTCTGATGGACCATTTTAGCTAAAGTAGCAGTTAAGATCGTTTATATAACCATGTACCATGAGGCGTTCTAGCAACAAATGTACGATATGCAGCAAAAGATAGTCATATACACAAAGTTACTGCAAAAAAATGTCCCTCTTAATCTGAAACGCGACGAATCTGAAGAACACGGTCCAGACAAATAAATCAACGCGTTTAGCAAATGACCCACGGACACCTCCCGATTGATATCGGTAGCTACATATTTTGTTCCAACACTAAAACAATTTTATACGCCGAGATAGCCGACAAAAGTTAAGATTTACGAACTGCATCCGACATTGGAGTATGTTGGAATAGCGTGGATCTGCGAAACATCGACGTTCAGAAATGATTATAAATTGATTTTAGAAATTGTAGTCGTAGAACTGGAATTCAGAATGTAAAATATGACGTTGGCTGATTTATAGAAATAGCTGTCAAAGAACTATCAATATTTGATTAGAGGCATCCAGTTCGAAGAATTATATATGCAGATAGCTTTCAAAAATGAAGATATATGAACTGCCTCCGACATTATGAGATGAGAAATTGTTACGATGTAAGTAAGTACTCGAATACTAACAGTCTTAGAAAATAAAGTCATGGTTGCTAGATTGAAGTTTTCTATAAGAATTTGATTACAGAGACCCAATATTGCTTAAAGAATGATCGGATGTTCTCAATCAATTCGATTAATATTCTATTAAGTTCACTAGAAGTAAATTATTTAAAGAAAAAAAGTATTAACATCGCAACGCCAAACGAGATGAAAAACGCAAAAGACGCGACGACGACGAATGTAACACATCTCACGTTATAAGTTAAAGATTCAGCATTACATACTGTGAACAATATCTTAAGTGGCACAGAAATATACGAACGCGTAGTACGTGTCGAAAATAACACATCCCCAACATTCGGGCTTCTAAATTTTTTAAACTTTGCAACGTTTTGCGTGGAAAACAAACAATTGGCGTCGAATTTACGAGGCGCGTTCAGAGCCAAGCCGCTTATTGAGATGACTGTACCGTGCTCAATTTAAATTCCCTCTTCCACACAAGGGGCTGTATCGGTGTCGTATGTCAGAACTTCTTTGCCTTCTTCCCTCTAATAAAGATTAAATGGCACGCAAAATTACGATATATTTCTTCTTTTTTTTTGTTAAGTTTTTCGGCCAGTATTTGGTTATGTATTAAAATAAAGTGTTTATTCATAAATATTTCTAATGTATAACAGAGAAATATTAACTTTAAATTAAGCTTTCGGTAAAGCCGGTCTCCGATTAATTATGGTCTCTTGTTCAAATAATTTAATTTAAAAAAAATAACATTAAAATATGTTAAGTATAACGTTCTTTGACGCGAAACAAGGCATGCTATGCGAGCTTTAAAATTAATAAACCGCGATACATTGTCCAATGTTTCGGTCTCCTTTGTTCGTTTGTCAAAGGTTTTTGATGGAGTGGCACTGTTGGCACTTCGTTCGAAACCTTATCTCTACTAATTTATCTTAATTACTGACTTAATGCCGCCATTTAGATTCTAAACGCGACTCTAACGAAGCGCCTTGCGATGCCACCGTCGGCGTTAAATACCACAGGTTGAATTCTTTCAAACGCGGCGGGTGCTGATCAGTAATCGAACAATGGGCATAACATACCAAAATCGCCATATGATAATTATAAATTCTATTGTCGTTTAACAAAAAAGGAATGCCTGTTACTGAGGGCGACACGCTTCGAGCTCGACGACAATGCAATGCGAAATATCAATATCAAAACATCACTTTTCGTATGCCGACTAAATCTACTCACAGTTTAAAGAAAAGTCTTCTTTACCCTATTTGTTTTAAAACATACATTTGTAAATTGGGTAGCGCGAAAAATACGGCAGCATTCTTTCCTGCGCCTGCATACAATATTGGATTTTCAACTCTTTTTCAAATAATTTTTGAAAATGGAATCGGTGCCGGTAGATGGCGAACAGACGGCAGCCATTTGTCTGCGCAAACGAACCGATTTGTGCGTCGGCGAATGGGTAACGAATGTTGCACGAAGGCACGTGTCCCGGCGACTTGACTTATTGGTGGACTGACTTACCGGAACACTCGTTGTGGTCTATAAGTGAATTAGACGAGATCGTTTATTACACTGTGAATTAATGGTGCAATTTCAATTGAACGTAATTTGTTAGTTCTAAATTTATCTATGGACGCTCAAATAGCTAAAGTTCCGTCTTTGGTTTGGTAGATTTAGCGAGATGTTTTGGACTGTATTTAATTGTCTTAATAGTGAATTAACTTTGAAAACCAGGGTGGAAAATACTTATAATTTACAATCCACATTAATAAACCTGCAACATCAATAAAGAAACATTTGTTGCATAGGAAAACAATTTAAAGATGCTGGAGACGCAAATATTTCCACAACGCACCGAACAAAATGCGCAATGCAAATCAAAACTCCACTTAAACTCTAGTAAAAGGGGAAAGCAAATTTCATAAACTATAAAACAATGCAATATTAGATGGTGCTTCGGTTTGGTGAAGTTTTTGGAGCGAATGAATAATTCAGAATGCGAATCGGCAGTCCGTCAGACGCCCCCCGGCCGTTGCATTTTGTACGTAAATCTGCTGTAATATCAGAGAATATCGTATGCTGTGTTCACGAGCAATATTCTTCATCTTCCACTGTTTTACATTCGTCTGATGATATCCGATTTGTGCTCGGATGTTTGCTGTAGCCGTCTATTTTAGTGCATTGTACAAATAGTAGCGATTTGTTCGGGTCGTATTTTCTATAACTACGTCTTCTGTCCCATATTGGAATAAATTTGCGACGGATCATGTCGTGAATAAAAAGAGTTTCTCTGTATCAGTAATCAACATAGACACTCATATTATAAGCGAACACGATGTAATTTTTGTTTCACTTCTGGGAAATATATTTACACAAGGATTAGCTCGCGGCTTTGCCCGCATAAAAGAGTTTTTCCGAGATAAAAAGCCCAGAGGAATAGCCTATGCTCTTCCCAAGGTTACAAACTATCTCCGCACCAAATTTCATTCAGTTTGGTACTTTTTGAGTTTATCACGATCAGATAGAAAGACGCGGCGGAGGACTATCTTCTAAGATATAAAATTCTCGTGTCGCGGTGTTTGTTGCCAAACTCCTCCGAAATGGCTTGACCGATTTTCATGAAATTTTGTGTGCATGTCGGGTAGGTCCGAGAATAGGTCAACATCTATTTTTCATACCCCTAAATGTTAAGGGTGATCCACCCCTAATTTATTATTTTATTTTTTAGTCATTTTTTTTGTTTTTGTTTTATTATGATACAGCATTCAAAAATACATACAACCCTAATTTTTTACCTTTCTACGATCAACCCCTATTTTTTTAATAACTTTTAACGGATGACAGACTAGCAAAACAATATTTGCGGGGTCAGCTAGTGTTCTATTATATGTCTAGTATTCATGACATGTTTCTCTATCCAGAAGCATAATAATACTCTGCTCAAATAATTTTAGTTGCGTACGATAGGTACTATGACGACGTTATAGCTAAGTAGTTAACAGGCATGTAAGACTGCAGGCTTCGAGGGACGTTAGTTCCGATCTCAGTTATCCGTTAAACCAAGTCTAAAACAGATATTGAATGCACATATTTTTAAGATATTCTTCATTCATGGGGTTATAAGAATAGACAGCGATATTTACCTATTTAGAGTCGATAAATTTATGATTTTTTTTTTCAAAGATTTGTATTCTAATTATAGGTAATCCTTAAATTATACCATTATAATTAATTTAAATACTAATTATAGCTCATAAAAAAATACACCACCATTATTGTTACTTAAGCCTTGGAAACAGAAACTAACTACTTAACTATCCAAACGTGCTTAAAGACGAAAATGTATTTCATAATATTTTCTAAGAATCTAGTAAACCTCCAACTAAAACTCATTGTAACGATGAGCTGAGTTTGAGTTTTCTAATAAGGCATAAGCTCTATGTTTTATTTGTAAGATATTTATTAAATATTATTTTCACGAATACACTACAAGATAAACTTAATAACAAAGCAATTTTATAAGCAAAATCCATTGGGATATTTTTTATTCAATATAAATCGAATTAATATATACGTCTAGTGACCATACAAACAACACATACACACACACTCCCGCCTTTTATCCCCGAAGGGGTAGGCAGAGGCGCAACTAGTGCGCCCATTTTTCGCCGGGCGTATTCCGTCCCATTATGTGATAGGGGGCGAGCATGTCAGCGTATCGAGCACCAATTCCAGACTCCGGGCTGATACTGAATTGAAAAACCCAATACCACTTTGCCCGACTCGGGGATCGAACCCAGCATTGCAGTCGTACCGTAATAAAATTATGCCACCGAGGCAGTCATACCATATAAAATACAAATAAATGTGAGATATTATAGAATAATAAATTAAGAAAGCGAATTGAGTTGGTTAATTTATATTATATCGAGAGCGCACGTTTTGAGTTTACCATAAAAATCTAATAGACGAAACATTTCGCGCCCGCCTACCATAGCTCTCCATTTTAATGAATAAGTAAACAAAATTAGTGGGTCCAATATCGAAATAAGTGAAACGAGTAGACGGTCAAAGCTACGGGTTCCGCATATAAAGTATCCGCTTGAAGAAAATATTTTAAGTTAGCAGCTTCTCTCAAGCTTTTTATACTCAATCTACATCGAGTTGGCGGTAATGAGTGCTTTTATATGAAAATATATTTGAATATTTTTTTTATTTTTGTTATTATTACTTCTATTAATGAAGAGTAAATCCGAACGGAGCGGTGAAGCATTGAAATCTGAAAATGATGTGAATTGGCAAACATTTTGATGGATAAATGTTTTTGTAATAATTGAGTGTTACTGACGTTACCGACTTCCCTTGAGATATTTTCTAGTTATTCTATAAAGAATTTCTATCTATTTGTTTGGATGTTAAATTCAACGGATCTATATAAGTTTATTAGATACTAGTCATCAAATCGACACAAACGGGCTTTGGCTGTATTCGAGCATACAGTTCCCATGTTCAAGAAATCAATCGGGAACTCATGTCATCTCAAATAGCCTTAACTTTGCTTCTTTCTAATTTCTATCGATCTGTCTTATGAAAACTAAACTTTCGAAATAAGTCTATCATAAAGCTATAAAAATAATTTTCTATTTAACTCAACCTTCGACGTACACACTTGAAAATACCTTGAGTGCATCGTTGAAAGTAAATGCCGGCATAATTTCTGGTTCCACTGCGTTTGGATTGCATTTAAAGACGTTAGGGGATGGAACCGGATAAACTTTATGTTAACTGTAAGCAATAAAAATAGCCTTTATGACTATACGTGGAATGGTTACGTTTGTTTGCGTCATTTAGTCGTGTTACAGTATGAATCTAGCCGAGTTTTATAGAAATTTATGTGGTTATAGCGATTTATTGGAACTGGGCGGTTCCGGGTCGTACGTCCCCGGAGTTTCTATGAATTTCGAAAAAGCAAACATGTTGCCACGTTTTGGAAGAAAAGTTTTGAAGACATTTCATATAAAGTTATCTGTATTTTTAATGACCAGATACTTAAAGGGATTGACTGGAATTGCTGACCAACAATTCAAGTTTTCTAAACAGCATTGCCCATTATACATAACGGCTCAGGCCCTGAAGCGAACACTGAAAATACTTACGAAACATTAAAATTAATAAAAAATGAAATAAGAAATCCGTCAGAACATTGTTATTAAAAATTCATCATAACATCTACAAATCTAACAAATCATAAAAAAAAAACAAATACTCACTAGGTTCAAGATTTCATTACTAATATAAAATCGATATTATTGTTGAATTTGATGTGATTTTATCGTCATTTATTACTACAATTAAATACATAAAACCACAAATGTTTGTGGCAGACTTTTATAAAACATTAAAAAAAAAATATCTCGAAATATGAGCCATACACTTGAATGGCTTAATTATGTCCACAAATGGGTTTGAAATGAGCATATCTCTTTCTTCTTCTTCTTTTTCAGCCTTTAGAAGTCCACTGCTGAACATAGGCCTCCCCCAAAGATTTCTAGACCAACCTGTCAGAAGCGGCCTGCATCCAGCGGGTTCCTGCGACCTTTACAAGGTCGTCTGTCGTCTTATCTCTTTCGGACCAAATGTAATCTGAGCATATTGTTTTTCATCGAAAGAATCTTTAAATTATTAAAGGCAGCTCATTAATCTAGTAATAACTTATCGTTGGATGTTATCGTACTTCTAATAAAATCATTCAGATAAGTGGTCTTACCAGTTAAAATATTTTAACCACTTTTGTTATAGACGGAAACTGACAAATTGCCGTACTATTTTCGTATTGGCGTTATTTATTACACGGGCCCTGTGGCGGTAGTAAACCAATTAAATTGATTGATTCAATGCAAGTTGTTAATCAAAATGTTTGTTTGGCCGCCGGCGGGAGCTCCGAAAAGTGCAACCGAAAGACCTTTTAATTTGTTCCGGTTTCGGCGGAGTTTTTAATTAATTTGGAATTTACAGCATTTCTACGCGCTTTAACCTTTATCCGTGTTACACTTTTTAATTCTTTACTGACGGTTGGGCATGTGGCCATGATTAAATTTGGAATTCGAATGCGATATCAAGATCGTTATTATTTTTAATTTTGATTGTGTCCTTTTTGTTTTATACACTGTTATGTAGCATTGTGGCCAGTAACTACGAGTATGTCAATTTGAAAATGGAATATAACAATTAATTTTATTTAAGTCATTACCCGTTGTCAATTCCATAGACACACAGCGCGTCCGGTCCGCTATTACACACTGCAATATACAATGTACACACCGATGCTCCAGATCAAAAATATTAATCTTGTGGAAGTGCCGATGTATATTAATAAGGTTGACGGCTGACGCAGTATGCGGGGATTGGAGTGGTTCATAATAACATGAAATAATATCATGGAAAGTTATTATTTGTACGAGTTACGTGAAAAAGGTTTTTTTTAAATCTCGGTAACAATATTGAAATTTGTGCCATTTTTTTTTTATCGCATTGAATGACGAGACGAGCATGCCGTTCGCCTGATGGTAAGCGATACGACCACCCATAAACAGTAGCAACACCATCCAGCACTGACTTACAAAGTACTGTGTGGCATTCCATTGCGCTCGTCATCCTGAGACATAAGATGTTAAGTCTCATTATGTCCAGTAGTTACACTGGCTACAATGGCCTTCAAACCGAATCTTTAGATGATAAAAACATTGTAAAAATGACAGGGCACTTTTACACGTAGGCCCCCTAAGGAGGCCTAATTACTTAATAAATTATTTGAATTTGAAACACAACAATGCATTCACACTGCTGCTTGGCGGTAGAAATATACATTGCGGTGGTACCCACCCAAACGGACTCTTACATATGAGAGCCCTACCACCAGTAAATATAATATTATATACCTTTAAACTCGTCTTTTATTGTATCACCCATGAAAGTGTACTATTGCTTTGGCTAACCATTAATCACCATAAAATCGATGTTCATACGTATACAGTATAATTAATACCCCTTGTATAATGCGGTTTCAAATAATTCCACTTGGAGCCTAAGCTAAGCACACTTAAACGGTAAATCTCTACGACAAACTGCTTAGATTTCCAAAGTATTAAGATAAGGAATCGCTTATAAGTCGCTAAGGATTAGGATCCAGGAATCCTATTTAATAAATAGGACCGTAATAATTCTCGAGTAAGTTTTAATTTTTATTTCATGTTTGGTTATAATTTGCTGATATGACTTAATTGACTTTGTTTTTGATTTACACAAATTTGATTATAACTTATATTGATAAAAACACAAGTCACATCGTGGTATAACACCCTGCTGACCTACAACTCAGGCTGACGATCTGTCAAACACTTAGTATGGAGAAGATACGAAGGAAAACCTTTGCTTTGTAGTTAGAGGTAAGTAATAACGTAGCAAGAATATAATCAGATACATATAATAAAAAAAAATTTAGCTTTCTACTGACGGCCGAAGAGAATATCTCTATTGTAATATGTTGCGTCAATCGACTACTGGACAATAATTATAAATTAGTAGTAGCTCCAATACATCATTTTTATGTCTTATGTTTATATTATAATAAATACACGGACTCGTATTACCGTAGGCCTTTACTTTAGTAAAGTACATGATACTGCATTGCGCTAATCATTCGGAACCACTATAGCTAAATGAAAAAACATACCAGCTCAAATGGTTTCTAAATTCATTAATACTATGTCGAAACTGTCGTTTGTGGTACCCTGCCGTAACCCGGGGATTCTTAGCACCCCCCACCTCACCGTTACCATGACCGCACTGAAGTGGAAGTGGGCTGGCCATGTCTGCAGACGGACAGACGGTCGATGGAGCAGAGAAGTGCTGGAGTGGAGACCGCGTTTAGGTAAACGTAGTGTAGGACGCCCTGCTGCACGATGGACAGACGACTTAAAAAAGGCGGCGGGTAGCGGATGGATGCGGGCTGCTCAAGACCGGGATGGTTGGCGTTCACTTGGGGAGGCCTACGTTCAGCAGTGGACGGCGACAGGCTGATTGATTGATTGATGTCGAAACTGACGTGAAAAGCGCACACACGATAAAATAAACGATATGGTTGTGTCAGATATCCTTCCTAGTTTTCCAATATCAACAACTAACACATCTAGACCCATCCATTTCTAGATCCGTGTGAAGAGCGTATATTCGCCAAACCGCGGCGACATGTTGCCGCCGTTACGCGTGCGTCCATTGGTGTTCAAATTAAATACATAAAGAAGCGATGTTTACATACATTTACATACAAGTGCGGAACATAACGCAAAAGCGTCAGCTGGCTCCACTGGGCTTCCGTGATTATTGTTGTACCAAGAAATGTGGTTCATTTGGTCTTAATACTCGGAAATTAAAGGATTCAAAAGCCAGTATATTTTGAAATAGGCTGTGTAATTGCGTAAAAGAGCAACTGCTTTCGCCTGAAGGGCCCTGTCAGATAGAATAGCTATTTAATTTGGCTTGGTTATGTGATGATATCCCAATAAATAATTGAAAATGTGAATTATATCAATAGTGGGTAACACCTTTTATATTTTGAAAATTATAGAGTGACAAATTCCTTTGGCATTGTTCGCGAGTTTTTTGTATCAGGTGAACCGCTAACTCATTTGGCGATCTTATATTATTGTCCAACAAATTCGTCTCAGTAATAGGTTATTAGAATCTTATAAGTAAAATTAGTGATAATCAGAATCCTTATTACCATAAAACTATTAAATATCTACCTACAATATAAATGCTATTGCATGCTGAAATTTCTAAACACACACACACACGCCCTTTATCCCCGAAGGGGTAGGCAGAGGCGCAACTTGTGCACCCACTTTTCGCCGTGCGTATTCCGTCCCATGATGTGATAGGGGGCAAGCCTATCGCCATATCGGGCACAAATTCCAGACTACGGGCTGATACTGAATAGAAAAACCCAATATCACATTACTCGACCCGAGGATTGAACCCGAGACCTCAACCTTGCAGTCTTACCGTAATACAACTAGGCCACCGAGGCAGAAATTTCTAAACATCCACTAAGAAACTTGAAATTCCTCTATATCTGAACAACTTCGTGAAAATAAACCGAAAAGAAAGAACAAAGTGCCCAGTGACAAAAGGAAGATAATACGTATAATTGATGCGGACGACAGAAATTATGCAACCGGGTCGGAAGATTCACAACATTATACTGTTCAACGCTGTCTCGCATATGAGACAGGGTTTACCACGATTCTAATATTCATTGCGTTTCATTCGTCATCACGTTTTGATGATTAGCGGTTGTGCTAATGGAATAAACAAATTTTCCGCTAATTATTCTAGTTTAGAACTCAACGGTTTAGTGTGGATTTGATTTGTTAGATTTGTACCTAAATCTGTGTTACAGTGTTTGTGCATTGTTATGTAGCAGTTTATGAAATTTGGAGGGAATGTGTAACGATGCATTATCAATTGCGGTGGACCATACTTTAGTGATGTTATGTGAAGTCTGCCAACCCGCACTAGGCTATTGTGGTGGACTAAGGCCTAACCACTCTCACTAGTAGATGAGGCCCGTGCTTAGCAGTGGACAGTATTTAATACAGGGCTGGTATTATTATAATTATTATACTTTAGTAGAACACTCATTGATGAATATTAGTATTTAACAGAGTGACCTGTTATGTAAATCTTTTACTATTAGTTCCTAGACTTTCAGCATCTTCTACATATTATTTTATGGTAGAGAATTTCCGCTACAATTGCTAGTTTGACGAGACAGATCTTAAAATCTTTTTCACGCCTCGATCTTACTCTGTTTTTGTAAAAAGCAGTCATGTAAATAAAATAAGCAGTAGTCTTTAGTCTGTATTCTCAAATTTAACACCACTATTTCCACGAAACCTTCATCGAGTCCTTGGTCTAACGCAATAACGTGTTAGTTGCCTACTTTAATCTTGATTACTACACCTCTGCCGCCTATTAATTCTCGATTAGAATCTGGAGTAAGGTGACGGATGTAAGCTGAAAGCTCTAATTGTTTTAATTTAATGAGCTCATGTCGAAAGCCTCGAGCGATTGTAGGCTGACGTTCCAAATTAAATCCAAGGTGATTAAGTTCGTTTTCTACAAAGCGCTGAAAATGTTTTTGGTTGTAATTTTTTGTTTATTGAATACGAAAAGGTTTTGTAGTTGTGAGTTATTCGTTTAGGTTTTACTTAAATAAATCATGAAACTTTAGAAAATGCTTTAAAATCTTTGTTTGATAACTCATCAGTCATTAACTCTGCAAAAAAAAACAAATACAAAATTACTGTTCTTGTGTAGAACTCAGAGTTACGATTAATTAGTTATTACACACATACACACTCACGCCTTATATCCCCGATGAGGTAGGCAGAGGCGCAACTAGTGCACCCACTTTGCGCCGTGCATATTCTGTCCAATGATGTGATAGGGGGTGAGTCTATCGCCATATCGGGCACAAACTCCGGGCTCATGCTGATTCGAAAAAACAATGAACACTTTGCCTGACTCGGGATGGAGTCCGAGACTTCAGCTGCATTGCAGCCGTACTTTAATACAAACACGCCATCGAGGCAGTCATTAGTTTTTAAAATAAGCCAACTATATTAATATTATTTACATATATTATTACCTATTATAATTATTATTCTTCGAGCGATCCCGAAAAATCTAATGAAGAGATCGATTTCTCCATAATCATTTATTACTTTAAACTACGAAGAGTTGATATTATCTAACCTTCACATAAAATCAAATATTTATTTGTACCATAATATAACACGTTGGTACATTATCGACATAATTACAGAGAATAGCAATAATGACAAACATAAATATGAAGATCTCGGTTCTGAGAAACTTGGTGATAGACGGAGATTATTGTACGAAAGTGTTAATTAATGTTCCCAAGTCAGCATCAAATATTCAGTTCAGAAACTTCAAATTGACACTGAGGAGAGAATGCTCAAGCCATTAAATTGCCATGGGGTGGTCTATTTGACACCATTTGAAGCTAAAATTACACTAGACACAAAGAAAATTTAAGTGTATTTTGGTTCAATTAGTGGATGGGAAGGGGTGTGAAATTGCACGAGAGCAGTAATTTATTTTTAATGTGACAGCCAGTTGAACGCAGCGATCAGTTGCGACGTTACATTTTGCAAGTAAAATCGTAAATAAATTTAACAAAATAAACCTACGTAATTAACGTTTCTCTATCATGGTTTCCGATAAATAATCCAAAGTTATTTTTAAATAAACGAAACATAGATTATAAACGGTCAAAAAATATTCGTACCACACGTGACACGACGCTACTTCAATAAGGTTTTACATAATCTAACATACCTGACATTACTAAGAAATGACATTCCCTAACGATACAATACAATCTGAGAAAAAAAATACAATCACACGAATTGAGAACTTCCTCCTTTTTTGGAAGTCGGTTAAAAATAGAAAAGATCTCAATAAAATCTAGAAAAGAATTTCTTTGCATTATTATCTTTACAATTGAAACAACATAAATCTAAGCATGATATTTAGCATGACTATGATACCATAATAGTTTATTTAACATGTTTTGTGCAGTGCATTGGAGTGGTATCAGGGCATATGAAAGGTGATTTTTTTATTTTTTTTATTGCATTGGATGACGAGACGAGCATGCCATTCGCCTGATGGTAAGCGATACGACCACCCATAAACAGTAGCAACACCATCCAGCACCTTGACTGACAAAGTACTGAGTGGCATTCCACTGCGCTCGTCATCCTGAGACATAAGATGTTAAGTCTCATTATGTCCAGTAGTTATACTGGCTACAACGTCCTTCAAACCGAAACACAACAGTGCATGCACACTGTTGCTTGGCGGTAGAAATAGACATTGCGGTGGTACCCACCCAGACGGCCTCTTACATAATGAGAGACCTACCACCAGCAAATGAAGAAAATACAATATTCATATTACGCAAAAAGTAGCTCTAACAGTTAATATTGTCGTCTAAACATTCGCTTCAAGTATAAACAGTTATCTATCTGAGCGAGTAATATTCCTCCCCGCTCAACATTGGCGTATTTTTGTATCAAATCACGCGTGCTTTTTATACAAGAACCCATTTCATGCTCCACATATCCTAAACCCTATCCCTACCGTATGAAATGCATAAACATCATTATACAGTAGAAACACGCGTTAGCTTCTAGAACATAAATTTCAATAGAACACGGTTAATCAACATAGAAATTGTAATAGGAATATTGGCCCCGCAATTACAATACATTTACATACTGATTTGGTCGGATTTCAATTTCTACGTTTACAACCAGCTTGTTAATTTGCCTAAAAGGAAAGTAATTGCTCCGATGGAATTTATCTCGTGGATGTGTGAAACTATCTCTGTTCAACGAGTAACCGAACTCTAGTTTACTTCACTTGTTGATAAAATCTTTGCTCGTGAAATGTTGCCTCGAAATGTTTCTATCGTTTGTATTATTGCATCTATGTTTGCGAAAATTGAGGAGTATTTGTCAAAATAAGTGTACGTATAGAAACAGTGGAAGGACAGAGGATTTGATAAAGGTCGCAGGAACACGCTGGATGCAGGTCGCTTTTGACAGGTCCGTCTGGAAATCTTTAGGGGAGGCCTATGTTCAGCAGTGGATGTCGTGTGGCTGATGATGATGATGATAGAAACAGTTTATATACGAATTATTATTACGATAATTTTTTGTCTCATCCGTCTTTTTTTGTTTGTTTTGATACACTTATTCTATATATATTATTTGATAGAACGAATGTACTAAGCCAAAAAAAGACAAGTGAGACAGAAAAAATCGTAGTAATAATTCGTATAAAGTATGTATATTATATTGAATTATGTACATCTATTTTAATATTTAGAGCACTTCCAGACTTTTAAAAATTTCTTTGAGTGCGTAAATATCATTATTTAGGTAAATTAAATGAATGAACATCATGGAATATACAACAATTGAGCGACACCCCACTAAAATTCCATCACTAACATTTACAACATGAATCTAAATTCGGTACTTTTGTATTGTGCCCATAGAAGCTATTTCACGTAGAATGGCCTAATCGTTTTATTCACCATGATTGCGTACTAGTGAATAAATATTTTTTTACTTTTTCACCCACGGCCCCAGCGTTTCCGCCGTATAATTGTGCCCATTCGACAATTGCATCGGCGCGTGCTAGGACGAGTGTTTTCGTTTATGTGTTTGTGCATTGACGCAATCCTATTAGTTATTACGGCAATAATTTGGCCAGTTTGCGGGAATACGCCCTTTCATCCAGTAGACATTACGAAATGTCGATGTCTTTTTTCGTCTGCGAATTGAATTCGATAAATGGAGTGATTTTGAGCAAGGATTTTTAAAGGTTCTAATTTTAAGAGATCGATGTATGAAATTGCTTACATGAAATTTAAAGAAGATATTGTATTCTTTGGTACTTCAGCATTAATGTTTCGAGAGTAACAAAACATTATTTTAAAATATTGTTGCCAGAACAAAACTTTTTATCGGCTATTAATTTTTCACCAGAGCTAAATGAAAAAGGATGTTTATACCAATAAATTATCAAGCTATCAGCAACACGAACGTTGGACCAATTCTCAATGCGCTTACGGAAATTAATTAATTAATTACTTCGAAACAGTTTATAATATGGATACAGCAAACAATTTAAGTATGAAACACTGTATAATTGTTGATTATATAATAGTAACCTGACATAAAAATCCTATATAAGCCTATAACTTTATTTTATCCTATTCAATTTTATTATATAAGTACATGAGTTAGATATTTAATAAACTTAATATCTCTTTATGAGGTTTACTAATATTTAGAAAGTAGAGCTAGTCTATACTAATATGTATCATAAAGAGGAAAGATTTGATTGTTTGTTTGTTTGCATTGAATAGGCTCCGAAACTACTGGACCGATATGAAAAATTCTTTCACGAATATAAAGCTACATTATCAGCGAGTAACATAGGCTACTTTTTATCCCGGGGAAATGTAAAGCGGGAGTTTTATCTCGGAGAAACTCATTGACGTGGGCGGAGCCGCGAGCAGAAGTCTAGTGTCAAATAAAAGTATTATTCAGTTCATACTACTTCACGGTTCATTTCAAATTATAGAAAATACAGGCAAGGGTCCCCAAATAGGTGAGAATAAGGCGGGTTACTGAGTAACTTGTATTTATACTCATTTCGTATAAAGCCATTGTGTAAAGTCAGGGGCTCTGCGCAATATCATATCTTTTCTCCCCTAATATTTTTTGACAAGCGTGTTGCAACTTAGAAAATGTCTCCCGTACCGATGTCTGGGCTCACCATGTGGTCCTATCCCTTTAATATACATTCTAACTAAACTCTATTTGCTTAAATTTGACTCACTTTAAAGGGTGCATAATTTACTTTAAGGCTAATTATTTTGTAATAGGGCTACACAGATGGTGTGCCCCCAAATTGGGGACTAAGTCAAAGAAAATTTTACACTGACAAAGTTCGAAAATTTTAATTAAATTGCTTCATCATGTGAATAAAATATTGATAGAATTGTTCTTTGTGATGAAGTGATATTAATTTTGTTTGTTTGTTGAACTGAGTTTTGGAAGTTTGTTCTCGGAATTTTGCTACTATATCATCACCACAGTGCTGTTAATAATATGAGCTTGAGTGTACCGTAGGTGTATTAAAGGTTACACAAATGTCAATTTATTTATCTGAATGGTGTGTGTCAATATTTCCAATGCATTGTACAACACAATTGGTATAATCGAAGCAGTTCAAAATTGATTAAAATGTTTCTCAAGACCGCTTGATTTTTGCTGTCAAACTATTTCAAATATAATGGAAGCAATCATGAGGCATTATTAGATAAGTTTGCGTCAGTTGTGGTTTTCAATTTAGAAATTTAAAAGAATATTTCGTTTCACACTTATTTAACGTTGTTAACTAGATTTCATTTTTAGGTATCCCTGAAATAAGTAATTTTATTACTCTTTTAGTAGTAGAGGAGGCCCGTGCCCAGCAGTGGGAAAGTAAACATATAATAGAGGCCTGGTAATTTTTTACATTTGTAAGTAATTTTGCTACGCATTTGAAAAGCATTATGTATTACATATAAAACAACATTATTTATACCTCAGATTAATAACTAAAGCAAATTATACTGAGAACACATTAGAATGTTGTGTGATTATATTTTCCAGACAAAATATATTCCATCACCAACTTTAATCAAATAATTATTTCCCAAAAGTCTCACACCAATCCACATTATGAACAATCAAAAATTTACGTATATTCGGAAAATTAGATTTGTTAATAGGAAAATTTGAGGCAAATGCAAGCATTTGGCTCGTCCACATCGAGCGGAGGATTTCCAATTTTCTATACGTGACCTTTTTCACTCCAAATGTCGCATGTTCAACCGGCGAGGTGTCTTTGAAAACGTAATTAGAAAATTCCCAAACGAGAACCCCGTTTACAACTCTCGCTTAGATTTTGCCGCACGAGCCTTCGAGCTTGCATATTAGTTTTGTTCGTGATGATCTATTTATAGTTTGTTCACATTCGGCCAAAATTGAACGTTGATCTAGTAGTCTCATATGGATAACTATTATTAGGGTTATGTTTTGTCTTTATCGTTTTATTTTTTATAATTTGTATCTACTGTGTTGCGTTGCTACTGTTTATGGGTGGTCGTATCGCTTACCATCAGGCGAACGGCATGCTCGTCTCGTCATTCGATGCAATAAAAAAAAACTAGCCAATTGACGAGACGAGCAAGCTTGCATGATAGCAATCATAATCACCCGACCTTTGATTTACAAAGGATAGTAAAAGTGCTGTATTGTGCTCGTCACGCTGAGACATAAGATCTTAATATGCTATAATACCTTCAAATCTGAACACCATAGCGTTTTTACAATGCTGGACGACAACATTTCTATAATATTACCTAAAAATCTTAGTCGCTTTAATATTAAAAACTGCTATAAGAGCAGCTTGCTTTTTGTCACAAAGATTCCTTTGTATCCTTGTTTATGATCTCGAAGTTCAAATAAAAGTAAATGATGTGTTAATTGTGTCGGTAAAGGGTTCCGCGGTGTAATAATCATAAATAAATGTGGTGTGTTTAATTGGTGACAGGCTCACCATCGTTGAACTTTGTACATCTGGGAGTAGTTTGGTAAAAATAAACATTATTGACGTAATGCGATGAACCAAAATGCTTCCCAATCCATTCTTTGATGTAATGATAACGTAATTATTTGTGTTGGAAAAAGGGTTACTAAGTTTGTGAAAATTTTAAATATGAGGTCTAAAGAGAGGTAGATTGGAGTTAGTACACTAAATATATTTAGGTACACTTTGCATTAGGTTATCTCAGGATCCACTGAACCGAATTTAAAATAAACCAATAAAAAACATTGTGTCTTAGTAAGGACGAAATTATTTTAAGTTGATTATTATAAGTTTAATTTAGGGAACGTCTTTTACACCGACCTAGATGGGACTTAGTTAACAAATAGACACCGTAATTATAATAAAACATTTGCCAAATTACAAACTTGGTCAAATCGCGTCTGCGAAGCCAAATTAAAACTTCAAAGTGTACGTACAATTTAATTATACACATTTCCGTTATTATGGGCGAAGATAAAGTGAAAATAGTGAAGCGAATCGAAGTAAAGGCGGGACTGTTTTAGCGTCCGTACGTTTTCAGTTAAGCGTAAAATAATAGAATTGCCGTTTCCCCGGCGGTATTGCGGCGCACTTGTATAATTGGTTTAGATAAATTAACAAAGTAGTTTCAAAGAGTGATATCCCAAGGGATACAATTTAATTGTGTACCGCCCATACTTTTAGCGATTCTTGAATTGATAATGACTGTGCAGTTTATAAACTATTTTTTCTGTTTCGAATTGGTTCGTTTTTTAAATTACTTCGGAGTTTGAATTGAATTTCTTTGAAAACTTGCATAAATTTTTAAGTGCTTTGGAGGGTTTGCTGTTGAGAATTAAGACATCTGGAATTGTTATTGTTTCAATTATAATTTCTTTATTTGGTAAATACCAATACGTTTTTTATAGATGCAGCAAGTAGTTAACACATATAAAAGCAACCTTTTTTAGAACCCATCAATTTATTTTCGTTGCAGTTATTACATGTATGAATTCACAAAATTGCCTTCATTTTTTTCAATATTTCAAATTTGATAATCCAATAATTTAAATTTATAGAATCCTTTTTAAATTGAATTTGAAATGAATCACTTCTTAGATTCTATCGATTTTAGCACTTATGGCTCTTAGCTTAGTATTCATTTAAAACTTTTACTTATGACTTTTATAACTATTACACACAGTAAAGTCTACAATGAAGGCATGGTTACGAATATCTCACCCTAAGCCAACGGCATTTCCGTCACATATGATAGGTCTTAAAGTCATTGTCGTATCAGCACAATTCACTTCTGGAAAAATGATTTTCGTAATAAAAATCCCTCAACACATCACTCTACGAATCAAACCTTAAAAACAGTATGGGAAACTAACACACAAAGCCAATAAGTTTAAGTATGATAAACTATACTTGAACTATATGTGATTAAGCTACCATAAAACACATCCATATCGATTAACAAACGAACATACACAGTGAAATCCACGATCAAATGTGACAGTCTGCTTCGTGACCAAATGTCATCGACAAGGGAGATATGGTGCGTGTGGAAACTGAGCAAACCGACCGTGAGATAAGCTTGAGACTGCATAAATCTGCATAAACAAACGCTGCCGCTGACAACGACAAAAACACCCAATAACCTAATGCATTCGGCAATAAAGCATAAACGCTGCCAGCAAAAATTAACCCAAATATAGCCCCTTTTGTGTGAGTGCATTCGTTTATATGAAAATGGTACCCCAAGTACGCCGCGAGCGTCAGTCGTCACCCTTATTTTTTGTTCAGTAAATTGCGTTTCAGTGGAAACTCGTGTCGTCATACCCCATAAAATCGTAATTTTCGTCAGGGTTATAAGGTATAATTTTGATTGTGAATTTTATTTACTTGAGTTAAGGGTCTTAATTACGGTAATAATTTTAATGAACATGATTTCGATGTTTCTTACAAGATTTATTCGCTTCAAATAAATTATCTTAATTACACATCTTTAGGTAGGATTTACCGTGATATATTCATGAATTATGTCATTACGCTGTTACTATTGAGATGAATTTGTTACATGACTTATTACTTCCTTAGAAAATTTAATCAAATTACTTCATAAATGAACATATTGTTATCTGTAGTTAAGAATTTAATCCGATAATTTAAAATATGGAATGAATAAGAGATAAAATAATACTAGAGCGAATAAAATTCAGCTCAATTCGTTGCGATGGGTAACTTTTTTTTTTTTCTCTCTTTGGCAAGGCGCGGTTTGCGCATCTGCCAATGTCAAAGTTTTTGGAAGTTACATATATAATATTGATTCTTTGTTATCCTCAGTAGTAGTAGTACTATGTCGAAGTAAAGCAGTGGCTACCTTACCAAGACTTTATCGAGGAGTTTTGGCGGCAACAAAACAAACACTTGACTAGCACAGTTATTTCAATTCACTTCATTTGAGCCCTTTAATAGAACTATATTGGATAATATACCACCATAATTATGCAATATAACACTAAGTATCACCAAAATAATGAATTAAAACAAGAGCACCTCATGACACTACCAAGTTCCCGCCAAAACTCGATGGGTAACTTATGCCAATATTTATGTAACATAATTTAAACATTTACATTTAATATTAATCATATAAGATTCTTTTCTGACAAATATGTTTAAATATTCATTTAATATACTTAACATCGGACAAAGCTGCCATTTAAAAGCAAAAGCAATTTCTATTCAAATACGTAATGGGGCGGTCGTGTTTATTCCTAAACCACCCAAGGCGTATCTGTGATACGGAACTTAGTTGTTAGAGCGGTAGGGCCTACAAACATGTTCTCTATAATTTGATATATTATACAAATCAGGGACTATCAACGGACCTTTGAGACCAAATTAACAAACAATTACATATTTGATCTCATAGATATTAGAGCACAATTCTAGTATGAATAAAATATTGTTAGTCGGAGTCGAAAACTTCACATCAACTGTCGAAGTTACGTTAAGTGGTGATAGTTGGTAACCGCAGGCAGTAACTCTGTGTGTAACATTACAAGATCGGTTTGGGGAGCTCCACTTCAATAAACTATGAGATGAACGCAGTAATAAGGACTGTGTAGCTTATAGGTACTAACTTAGTAAATGGATGGAGGACGTAAAAAGTAAATACTAGGAAATCGGAGAGCGTTTTTGGGTTTATCGTGAACTTTTAGCTGAGAATTTATTTGTGTACAAACTATAAGTATTTTAAAGTTGACTTTGTTTTGAATTATCCCCAGAAAATAAGATGGGAGGAAAAGCAGAATGGCGTTGGAAGAAGAAACAAGTAATTGATAGAAGAGGTTTAGTTAACTGAGTGTCAACTTACAACTTACTATGATTTTTTTTCAGTTAATTTTACCAAATTATGTTACGTGTTGTAATTTGGTACTTTGGTAGTAGAGGAGGCGTGCTGTGGAATAGTATATAAGGCTGATGTTATTACTATACCAACCCTATATTATAACTGCCCACTGCTGAGCACGGGCCTCCTCTATTACTGAGAGGGTTTAGCCTTAGTCCACTACACTGGCCTAGTGCGGGTTGGCAGACTTCACATACCTTCGAATATTTTATTCTCAGGTATGCAGATTTCCTCACGATATTTTCCTTCACCGTTAAATCTAACGATAATTGATAAACAATACACACATCACTTCGAAAAATCAGCCTTGGGTTTTGAACCTGCTGAAATCCGTCTCATCAGACCTTTCCATTCCCAACTAGGCTATTGACCACTTATGTTATTACATTACAATATTTTTGATCTAATGATCCTCACGTCTTACATAGATATATCAAAAAAACATTTCTGACATTATTAAGTTAATCATCTACGCAGAAACACAAATAATCACATCGAGTGTCGTTGACCTTTGCAAGTATTACTTAACACGTTTCGCTGAGCGCTATGATTGGCTACGAGTGCCAATAGTTTGACCACAAACTGAAATCAGATGAAAAAGTGTAGCTTACGAAGTATAAATGTGGTTTATATGATTCCAATCGAAGGTTTTGGATTTCAATTACTTTTGTCTCTTCAATAATATACGGTAGTTGTCTGTGTCTTTCCGTATGTCGCATGAACAGTGGTAATAGTAAATCAATTAGTAGATACTAATAATAATTTGCCTGCAGTATAGTTTTGATGCTTGAAATTATAAAACCACTAATATGCATACCTATAAACATTGATTTATCCTGTAAAAGACTTTCCAAAACTCATAATGTGAACAAAAATAAAACAATAATTAGTAAATATTTTATATTTCTGCATAAAGCACCCTACAGTATTCGCAATAAGGACATGAATGCATAAAAACTAATGTATTAATCAATGCATCTGCCCGCGGCCGTCACGCCCGACTTAGTACTCCATAAAATATTTTTCAAAAGAAACCGTAAAACGGTTCGTTGATCGTTTCGCGATGAAACTTTAGTATAAGTACCTTGGACTAATAGCTGAAACGTGACTCCAGTCAGAGGGCAATTTTGCAGGAGGACCTTAAGAATATCACACACCAACAATGTGGATGGCTTTATGCTGTAATGGTGATTGCTTCTTTTTGCTAAAGTAGCAAACCTTTGTACATATAATGGATATTACTAACAAATACAATGATTAGTACAAATAGCGATGTATGAGGATTATTTGTTTATGACTTTAGAAGTGAAGTGACTGTCTCGGTGGCGTACGTTACGGTACGTCGGCAGAGCTGAGGTCTCGGGTTCGATCCTCGGGTCGGGCAAAGTGATAAAGGGGTTTTCTACTCAGTATCAGCCTAGTTTGGAATTTGCGCTCGATATGGCGATAGGCTCGCCCCCTATCACATCATGGGACTGAATACACACGGCGAAAAGTGGGCACTCTAGTTGCGCCTTGGCCTACCCTGTGTATAATATAAGATAGAAGACGATTAAAAATGATTGCTATTATCTTCAAAATTTGAAAACAAAAGACCAGAATTCGCAAAACTAGTCTTCATTACAGAGTTTAGAACTGCCGATTCGTATTGTTCCAGATTTTATCATTTACTAGTATCGCTCGCGGCTCCGCCCGCGTTAAAAAGTTTTTCCGGGATAAAAACCTTTTCCCGGGATAAAAGTAGCCTATAACACTCAGGAGTAATGTAGCTTCCTATTAGTGAAAGAATTTTCAAAATCGGTCCAGTAGTTCCTAAGATTAGCGCGTTCAAACAAACAAACTCTTCAGCTTTATAATATTAGTATGGATTCCTAGTTACGTTATTCAAGACATCAGTCTTTAAGATCCTTTTCACTTTTGCATAACTTCATCCAATTTATTCCCCTTACAAAGGTCTTATCTTGAATGAGAAAAGCTTGTTTTAATGTCGTTAATTTAAGACCCGCGTTTCCGTAACGATTTCATTGTGTTCTGTGTACATAGAAACAGTGGGCTTTAATAGCTATTGAATATAGATTAGCTCGTACAGTACAAAATCTGGGCTTGTCTAGTTTTGTTTCTTCATGTATATAAAGAATATTATGTATATTATTTAACATTTAATGCAATTATTTGTAAAATGATAGTTTTTTATATGTTAGCATTGTAGTAAATGGATTATGTAATAAATATTCGTGATTTTTATCAGCTACTATTTCTTCTTCTTCAGCCTTTGGAAGTCCACTGCTGATCAACTAATATAGTTAATTCAAAACACTAAAATTGACAAAGATTTTTGGATAATACCTTGTTTTTTGTTTGCAAAATATTTCAATCTTTTACTTTAAAAAATCTGGACCATATTTTTGTAGGCTATATTTAGTATCGAATCCATGACCGTAATTCCTAAATAGCGGCCATCTTCAAAGAACGTACGCATTAAAATAAACTCACAATAATTATCATTAAAAGCACAAAGAAACCGAATCCCTGACAGGCAGCGTAAAGGCTCAGAAAGACATAATTTATTGCCGGAAGAACAGTACGTGATCACAAAACTAGGAGGTTATTTTTCTCCAATCATTATTGTACTAACGAACATATTATTGCATGCAATAAAATACGATTATTCACATCGCGTTCACAATCAGAAGAAACCGGCTCTATATAAATCCAAATTATAATATTGATTTCGGTGGTACCATAAAATTGTTTTATAGTTGTTTTTTCGGATTATTTTGGACTGTTTATAAACGAGAAGATGCTTTAGCATACTGATAGCTGATTAGCTATCTCTCTTTGTTATTTTGATAATACGGGTTTAGGGTATACCCATACAAATTGGACGTATTTAGAATCTAATCTATAATTTCCTAACCCAAACTACCGTAACTTATTTTACGTAGTCTACTGACTATCGAGACTATGACAATTAACCACACTGGACTAGGGTAGTGATAACTTGTCGGAAGTTCTTGCACTGCTTTTAAAAGTTAAGGGAAATCAGTACCAATTGCCTTGCCCTATAAGTAAAACAACAAGATGACGATCTTTCTGCTTCTGCTCATGAGATATGCCTGAAGGGATTTGTGGATGTCTTGCCAATTTTTGAGTACGAGAAATTGGGGCTTGGGAACTTATTGTGCCTACGACATTATCACTCACCATATAATACACAATGACAAATCTTTCACTTTATGACGCTTTTCTTACAGAAGGCAAGTACCTCTTCGAAGTAGACTTATGCTAAAAACTACACTGTTTTTGGCGTGGATCTATCTATTACCAAAACTCCCAGAGTAAAGAGGTTTGTAGAGATAGTGAACTATGACGTCACCCAAAACTATATCCTGATCTTCGATGAAGGATATCCGTAGTAGCATTGTTATATTTTATTGCTCTTTGTTACCTTACCTTTTAATTTTTTTTAATAGTAAATTCGGAGAAGTATTTCTAGAAAAGTTAAATAAGCTAATGTATTTTAATATTATGGAAATCTGCATTTTATTACCGAATGTTATTTTTATACTCCATAAAATCAATTAAATTGAAACATAAAATTGATTTAGTCGTTGCACATAATGTTTATAGGCGCTTGATTTATACTTGTTATTCTAAGTAAGTTTACATCAAAGGTAATTATAATAAGCTACCGTAATAATACCGTAATGTGTGTGTGTGTGTGTGTTTCAGGATTATTAATAGAAAAAAATTAAAAATGAAATCCACATGGCTGTTTAGGTTACTTATCTATCTATCTATAATATTTTTTATCGTTTTTGTCTTAGTTCTTAGATTTTTTTATTCTTTTGTGGCAATAATTACTCTTAATAAGCATAGTATATATGTCAATCTACAAATATTTATGTAAGTTGTAGATACCTTCAAAAGGTAAACATACGTCTTTATACTGAATGGCTTTGTATTAAAAATGTACTGTATGTGTTATCTAATGGTATCTCTAATAAATAAAATAAAAAAATAAAAATAAAAGCTATTCTTGAGTACCAGATTTTATATTGCTCATTGGAATATAATGATTAATGTCCTGAGGAATAAATTTGAATTTTATTTATGAGTGTGCTGGAAGAGATTGAATACAATTAAGTTTGTCTTGTTTTAAGCTAGTTAAATGTAAGAAGACTTTTTTGCCTATCGTTTTAAATGACTTCTGCCAATAAATGTATCGTGATTAGGCTAAAAGCCAATTGATATTTTTATATATTTTTTTTATGGTATAGGGGGCAAGCGAGCATACGGTTCACCTGATGGTAAGTGATCATCGCCGCCATGGACATCTGCAATACCACAGAGATGCGTTGTCGGCCTTTTAGGTGGGAATACGCTCTTTTTTTGAAGGTCGCCAGGTAGTATCTGTCCGGAAATGCTGCTGGCGGCAATTGGTTCCATAGTTTAGTAGTACGTGGCAAAAAATGACGGCTAAAACGTACAGTGGTGGATTGCCAACCTCCGAGGTGATGTGGATGGAATTTGGAGTTTATTTGGATATTTATCGTAATATATTTTTTATATTCATTTTCACGCAAAACCATCTTGAATAACCCTGGAATTTATTTAGCTTTTTGTTAATGTTCCTACCTATATATTTTTACTATATTTGTCAATTAACTACAACACACTAATAAATAAATTACCTATAGCCATAACCATTAAAATAAATAAATCACCTACACCTAATAGCGTTACGAGCTTCATAATTATCAAGGTAATATCCACTAACATGCGCCCAATTGCATCCATGGCGTAAATGAGAACAATCCAACCGATTTATTGTATTGAATTTCACGTATTTCGGATACATTGCCGATAAGCCAATGTTGAGCTCACAATAATCTGACTTTATCGCCGCATGAGAGACTATTTTGTATTGGCATATCCTGATACTTAATTATTATAACGTTTTACACTTGCCACACGCAACCGCAGTTATCAGCCAATATAATTGTGTGCTGGAAATGGTGAAATGTTGCAGTGGTATGTGATAATAGATTTTATGTGGTATTTTTAAGGTGCATTATGATTTCCAATTGTTTCAATCATTTTTATGAATCAACACAGAGATTTTTTAGTATTAAGTCATAAATAATTTAGTGAAACACTGTAACGCAGTTACTTCTTATCCCCATTATATCGATTTTTTTATACGAAAGCCATCAAAATTCAAAATGAGGTTCATAGCACACTTTACTGGTGGTAGGTCTCTCATTATGTAAAAGGCCGTCTGGGTGGGTACCACCGCAATGTCTATTTCTACCGCCAAGCAACAGTGTGCATGCACTGTTGTGTTTCGGTTTGAAGGACATTGTAGCCAGTATAACTACTGGACATATTGAGACTTAACATCTTATGTCTCAGGATGACAAGCGCAGTGAAATGCGACACAGTACTTTGTAAGTCAAGGTGCTGGATGGTGTTGCTACTGTTTATGGGTGGTCGTATCGCTTGCCCGAACGGCATGCTCGTCTCGTCATTCAGTGCTTTAAAAAAAAAAAAAACACTTTGAAACTATTCAATACGTAACCTGACCAATGAATCGACCACATTATTGACAAGCCACATAACAGTTTCTATAAAGAAATTATTTATAATTATTTAGCTTACCTTAATAGGAGGAATATTAATTTCCCGTTGTGAAATTGCCTCCAAAACAGAATGTTCATTACTAAGTACAAAGCGTTTCGACATTTACCACAAACGATATCTCACATCAGAAAACAAAAATAGTTCCCAGTGTTCTAAACTACATATGCAAATGAAATTAACATTCTCATCTAAGATCTAACAACTGAACTTCGACGTCTCAAACGTATTTGAACAAAGCCCGTATGACAAACGATGTTATTCGAAGATTATCGCCTGAACATGACTAATGTCTTGCCACGATCTACACGTCTCTCTTATATGTTAATTGTACCGAATGGTTCCAACTCTAATTTACAACTGTGTTTATTTTACAAACTACAACTTTATATTTACCGTCGGATAAACCAGCTCCGCAAATACCGGAGCTACACAAATCAGTTAGAAGATTGAAAAGTAAATTTTGTTAAAAAGAAGATGATTCACACACGTTACGATGTCATTTCAGACGCACCATTCAATTTTTCATCCTGATGGGAACTGTGTAAACACAGACGAAATGGAGGGGAAAATTATTTTTAAGTTTTGTTTTCAACCGATCCCTTTATGGTTCGTGTTAAATAAAACGTGTATTCGCAGGTTAGCGAGTTCCGCAAACTTTCTCCTTGCGATAAAGTTTCTAGAGAATTGAAAACAATACTAGACCTTTAGTTGGAAGAATAATGTGTTTTGGAAGTAGCGTTTGCCGTAACAGTGTTTATGACACTGCAAGAGTTTTTTTTTTTTAAATACTCATTGCAAAAAAAAACACTACTTTAAAACCGGTATATAGTTATTTATCTCTATAAGATTCAACCAGAATGAAATTAGAACGAAACTAAATTACAATGAATACATTAATCCTTTTTACACAAAAAAGCGATTTTTTTTCTCAAACATCAAATATTAATTCAGTATGCAATAAATTAAGAAAAACTCATTCTTTCCATACTTTTACGAGAAAACAAGGCGTCCATATGAAAAAACTTTGATGCTCTATTTAAAAATGCATATTGTTTCAAGCCACCGTCTTGAGTAGGGTGTGACACAGTGTAGCATCAAACTTGGCCGTTGTCAGTTAATAATAAAACGGGTAGGTAACGTTCCACTTTCATACAAAAAATACTGTTTTAACGCAAGAATATTTTGTATGCATACCTGTAATGTGGTAGTGATGTGGTGTGATCGATAAAAAAAATATTCAGATAATAAGTTTGTACATGGTAATATTTTAATCGTTGTACTAGACCACTCTGTGTATATTTATATATCTATGAAATAAGTGTATGAAAAATATAATCCCTTCCTAGCCGATTTCGGCCACGGCGGCCAATCTCAACGGAGATCAGCCAGGTGCGCAGGAGATATTATAGTGCACAAGTGTGTGCGCAATACACAAGTGCACTCACTGTTCCTTCACTCTCATAGTCCGGTGAGACGGCAATCCGACATGACCGGAGAGAGATCAGGCGCAGGACCAACGGCTTTACGTGCTTTCCGAGGCACGGGGGGTACCACACCGCCAACTTCCTGACTCCGAGCTGCGACTGAGTAATTTTTAAGATGGAAAAACCCAGTCACAATGTTTTTGGCCCGACCCAGGATTGAAACCCAGGACCTCAGCGCGCAAATCGTACTCGTAACGTGTACGCAATACAACTACGCCACCGAGGCAGTCTCAGTATATGAAAAATATAAAGGCCTACTGGCTCCACGATACCGTGACGAAATGGTGATACTTCTAACTAACTTGGTCACTACAATCATTTATATAGCAAGCTCACACCTTGACAGGCCGTCAACCAGCACAACATAAATTGTGCTAAACCAAACCAGAAGATACTCTACAGAAAATCGCCTCAAACACGATGATTGTCTGTAAAGTGGCTTCGAAGTAATGTGAAACTCTGATCTGTGTCAAGGTAATGAGAATTCCTTAACACAAGTTCGTAGTTACTGAATCGATTTACCCCACATGCATGGAGGGTTTAGTCAAAATTGATTAAGACGCTTGAAAGACGGTCTTATTGCATCCAATATACTAGGGATTTATAGGGATAAGTGCACATTTAAGATGAAGTATATTGTCTTAAGCCTCATTTAGACGGATAAATTTTTGGTAGCAATAACCGTATGCAATTATTGCTTAAGAAGTTACCCTGTCAGAACATGCAATATAGTCAAGCAATTCTTGACCGTGTTGACGTATACGAGTTTTTTTACAGATATTCAAAATACGATTTTTCTTTTCTTCTTGGTCGCGTACTTCATTAAGGTCGTGTCCCTGAAAGGCTTTCGTGGCTTTATCTATTATACCTATCCATTTCGTTCGGTATTCGGCTTCTCTTAAGGCAGTCGTAACAGACAATCCAGTGAGGGCAGACACTTGATCCGACCAACGGTTAGGTGTCCGGCCGCGAGGTCTTTTTCCTTCTAATGGACGATTAACGATTTCTAAAAGACGATAACTGTGAAACGAAGTGCAGTCCAAAAAAAATACAAATTAAAAGATGTTGCATATTTCAATGGTCCGCGTAGATATACTAAATTGCATGTAAAGCGACATGCAAACGTGACTTGCCAGAACAAGCCTGAGGTTTGTGTTTTGCCACGTTAAAGGTCCTTATACCGGACAGATTACTGGTGGTAGGTCTCTCATATGTAAGAGTCCGTCTGGGTGGGTACCACCGCAATGTCTATTTCTACCGCCAAGCAGCAGTGTGCATGCACTGTTTTGTTTCGGTTTGAAGGACATTGTAGCCAGTGTAACTACAGGACATAATGAGACTTAACATCTTATGTTTCAGGATGACGAGCGCAGTGAATGTCACACAGTACTTTGTAACTCAAAGTGCTGGATGGTATTGCTACTGTTTATGGGTGGTCGTATCGCTTACCATCAGGTGATCGGCATGCTCGTCTCGTCATTCAATGCCATAAAAAAAAAAATCTTTCATCAGTTTCTAATTTCTTATAAATTTCATATATTTTCTCTATTTGACAGCTTAAAATAGACAATTACCATCTTATAGATTTACCAAGTCAATTCCCTTTTAAACAGATCCCATGTAATATTTACCCCAAACTAAAGATAATGAAGTCTATTATCGATATTACCACAACACTCTTCTAACATGATCATTGCTAGGGGTGGGGCAGGTTTACTCGATAACCGCTCTTTAGATACTGTAATTACCCAAAACAAACTCATGGGAAACCGAACCAAACATTTTCAAAATACACTCGTTATGCTTCGGTGATTGTAAAAGAACGTGTTATTTTGTAGTCAATTGCCGTTAAAGATCAGATTGGCATGTTTCAATTACTTTAAATTACATACTTAATATACATACACACTAACGCCTTTTATCCCCGATGGGGTAGGCAGAGGCACTAGTAATGCCCCCACTTTGCGCCGTGGTTATGCCGTCCCATGATGTGATAGGGGGCGAGCCTATCGTCATATCGGGCACTAGTTCCAGACTCCAGGCTGATACTGAATAGAAAAGTCCAATATCACTTTGCCCGACCCGGGGATTTTTTTTTTATTTCATTGAATGACGAGACGAGCATGCGGTTTGCCTGACGGTAAGCGATACGACCACCCATAAACAGTACCAACACCATCCAGCACATTGAGTTACAAAGTACTGTGTGGCATTCCACTGCGCTCGTCATGCTGAGACATAAGATGTTAAGCCTCATTATGTCCAGTAGTTACACTGGCTACAATGTCCTTCAAACCGAAACACAACAGTGCATGCACACTGCTGCTTAGCGGTAGAAATAGACATTGCGGTGGTACCCACCCAGACGGACTCTTACATATGAGAGACCTACCACCAGTTTGAACCCGAGACCTTAGCATAGTAGTCGTACTGTAATACAAATACGTCACATTGGCAGTCCTTTGCAGCAGTTTGCTTTAAATTATGGATGCATAATATCTATATCATAAAACAGTTACACTTTTAATATTTTTTAAATAAGTAAAGAAAGCATTAAGCAAGGTCAATGGAAATATGTAGATTTGAAAGCAGTTTTAGTACGTGATATATTTAAAATATGTAAAAAATAAAAAATCTCGTAGGCGAAAGTTAAAAGAAAGATTATTTAAATAAATGTAAGTTTTAGGCTTATTTATATCAGTAACCAGTAACTTTTTTTTAAGATATAGGGGGCAAATGAGCATACGTTTCACCTGATGGTAAGTGATCACCGCCGCCCATGACCATCTGCAATACCAGGGGGCATAGAGATGCGTTGCCGGCCTTTTAGGTGGGAATACGCTCTTTTTTTTAAGGTCGCCAGGTCGTATCTGTCCGGAGATGTTACTGGCGGCAATTGATTCCATAGTTTTGTAGTTTTTAGGCTACTACGAGACTCAATATCGAATGTCTCAGGATAACCAGTAGAACACAACGTTATGCACTGCTTTATAAATAAAAATTCTATCTGGTGTTGTTACTGCTTGAAAGCAGGATAGATTGTAATTGAATTGTAATCGAAGCGAAGAATCTGAAAATCTTGTCATAAAGACATAGAAAAAATCATAATCAGCTATCTACTTGATCTAAAATTGGCCTTAAATTCTTTTAATGAAGATTCACTATTGAAGTTCCGTGTTAAATAAATAGGACATTTATCTATACTAATATTATAAAGAGGAAAGATTTGTTTTTTTTTGTTTGTATTGGATAAACTCATAAACTACTGGACCGATTTTGAAAATTCTGTTACCAATATAAAGCTACATTATCAGCGAGTAACATAGGCTACGTTTTATCACGGGAAAACGTAAAGCGGCACTTTTATCCCGGAAAAACATTTTCACGCGGGCGGAGCCGTGAGCAGAAGCTAGTGACGTCATAAAAAATTACAATTCCTTGTAGTTAGTGAAGAAAATCATTTTTTTTTTTTTTTTTTTTTTTTTTATTGCATTGAATGACGAGACGAGCATGCCGTTCGCCTGATGGTAAGCGATACGACCACCCATAAACAGTAGTAACACCATCCAGCACCTTGAGTTACAAAGTACTGTGTGGCATTCCACTGCGCTCGTCATCCTGAGACATAAGATGTTAAGTCTCATTATGTCCAGTAGTTATACTGGCTACAATGTCCTTCAAACCGAAACACAACAGTGCATGCACACTGATGCTTGGCGGTAGAAATAGACATTGCGGTGGTACCCACGCAGACGGCCTCTTACATAATGAGAGACCTACCACCAGTATCTTATATTAAAATTAATCTTCCATAATGTCCACTCTAGATGTGACTTTCTTTTAGTTATTAATCTTAATGTTTTATATCTTAACGTAAGAATGTACGTGCCTGGAAGTTTTAACAGTAAGTTAAACAGTGTAAGTAGGCTCATGCGTGTGAATTTTTAAAACGACACAGAAACAAAAGTTTTCTTACGTAAATCGGAACGTGGTTAACATTTTTTGTAAAGCAACTAAAATGTTTTTAGAAATAATGGCTACTTATATAAATCGGTCACACGTTAAAGAAATGAAGAATTTTAAATATTATATTGTGTAAAGCTTTTGCCCGCGGCTCCGCCCGCGTTAAAAAGTTTTTCCGGGATAAAAGTCCCGCTTTATATTTTCCCGGGAGCCTATGTGTTCATCCAAAACGTGATCTACCCGTGTGCCAAATTTCATCGAAATCCGTCCAGTATTTTTTGCGTGAAAGAGTAACAAACATCCATACATCCATACTTACAAACTTTCGCGTTTATAATATTAGTAGGATTGGATAAATGAACATCACTGGTTTTATTTTCCAACCTACCACTGGACTAATTAAGGTATATTTATATATTTCTAGATATAGATATTTCATAGCACAGTTTTTTTACAGAAAATAATTTTAACGACAGTTAGCATACACTAAAGTGAAGTAACTGGGTAGGTACCACCGCAATGTCTATTTCTACCGCCAAGCAGCGGTGTGCATGCACTGTTGTGTTTTGGTTGGAAGGACATTGTAGCCAGCGTAATTACTGGGTATTATGAGACTTAACATGTAATGTCTCAGTGTGAGGAGAGCAGTAGAGTGCCACGCAATACTTTGTAATCAAAGTTCTGTATGGCGTTGCTTCTGTTTATAGGCGATCTTCTCGCTCAACATCAAACAAGCGGCATGCTCGTGTTAATTAACGGCAATAAATAATAAAAAAAACTCTACAGTACAATCTTTTTTGAAATAACAGGAATAAATATTTGTTCCCGAAGAATTATGTAACTATAAATATTAACACAGATCACCATATTATTTTCATTTTAACACGTTAAAATATCAGTCTACGCATACTCACGCCTTTCATCCTTGAAGGGGTAGGCAGAGGCGCTACTAGTGCACCCACTTTTCGCCGAGCGTATTCCGTCCCATGATGTGATAGGGGGCGAGCCTATCGCCATATCGGGCACAAATTCCAGACTCCGGGCTGATACTGAAAAGAAAAATCCAATATCACTTTGCCCGACCCGGGGATCGAACCCGGGACCTCAGCATTGCAGTCGTACCGTAATACAACTACGCCACCGAGGCAGTCATGTCTACAGCCTATTAAAAAGTTTTATACAATTAAAGTAACATTTCAAGCGTTAAGAGGCCTGCATCGTGTTAGAGCGCTACGTGAGCCATGTGGTGTCCCAGAAACTATTTTATAAGTCTTTCATCCCATTTTCAGGGACCTTAAGTAAAAAGTTTTACAAACTTGAACACAACAGGTGTAAGCGATATTGGAGTACCCAGTTGTTTTTTCTTTAAACACATGAATTATACAAACGGTCATGTTTTGGTGGGTTCATATTTTCTACGCTAATAAATAATATGTTGGCTGATAATATATGACTGCCTCGGTGGCATAGTTGTATTACAGAACGACTGCAATGCTAAGGTCTCGGGTTCGATTCCCGGGTCGGGCAGTGATATTGGGTTTTTCTATTTAGTATCAGTCCGGAGTCTGGAATTTGTGCTCGATATGGCGATGGGCTCGCCCCCTATCACATCATGGGACGGAATACGCACGGTGAAAAGTGGGTGCATTAAGTGCGCGGTGCGCCTCTGCCTACCCCTTCGGAGATAAAAGGGGTGAGTGTATGCTTGTGTGTGTAAATAATATTATGTTTGACTTTTTTTATTTGTCTTAAGTACTTATATCTTTGAGCAGTGAACTTCATGTGGCTGATGATGGTGATGATGGCGATGATGATAATATCTTTGACAGGTCACTACAGTCTATATAGGTGATACTTAGGTCTAGAGTCTAGACTAGCATAGTACATAAAAATCTTTACCGTTCTCAATCACAAAGGGAGCTTGAGCCCAGCAGTGGGATATTTTAGGCCAATACAAAATTTCATATTATTGCCTTTAAAATGTGTTATTTATTAAACCTATACATCATAGAATATAATAAAACGTAAAAGCGTTGATTACGCAACTCTACTAATTAGGTTAAAATACTTCATTAAAGGAACTGCATTAAGTTACGTCATCTAATCAGATTCTAATTGGAAAAAGGAAACGTTTTAAACTAAGTAAAGTGAAACGGCGCGGGTATGTTTGCAATTAAGACTCGATACACCCGCACGGGTATAATTCAACGGTTTATGCACCCTTGATAATACGAGATGAAGTTTCTTTAGACGCCAGGGCGGGCGGCGGCGCGGGGCGTACGGCGACGTGGGGCGGAGTCACAAAGCGGCGCTCAGTCGGTGGGCAGACGCCGTCCGCGCCACACGCCCGCCGCGAACTAACCGGCCGCTCTCATGTCACGCGAATCGCGATGTCGCTTCGAACACGTGAATATTTATGACGCGATCGACCATTTCGCCTACTCATAAATGGCACTGCCGACCTCGATGCATCACTGCAGCTCGTGTATGAACGTAAAATGCCAATAAAACCTATTGTTGCGAAAAGACTCGAAGGACGAACTTTCAACAGTATAATAGTGTGCGTGTTGTTCTACTGGCATGTCGTCGAGAGGACCTCCGCGGCCGATATGCCGCACGAGTGCTCGTACCGCAGCCTCGAGGCGGAAACGTCGGAGAACGCGGTGCTGTTCTGCAAGATCCGAACCATCAGCAGTTTGGACCACCTGTTACAAAACATCAGTCGAACGCATTTCGACGATGTGATCTCATTGCACGTGCAGTGTAGTGAGATATTATTTTTCGAGAGTTCGTTGACTGCACACGCGGAGAAGCCGCCCGGCAAACACACCAGCCTCGCCAAACTGCGAGACCTTGTTATCGACAAGTGTAAACTACGAGAGATACCGGCGCGCGCTTTCGTGAATTTCAAAGACTTGAAACGGTTGCACGTGACGTCTCACAACAGTGAATGGTCTGCGATGACAATGGAGCTGCACGAGCAGGCCTTCTCCGGTTTGAAAGAGTTGATTGAACTCGATCTAAGTGATAACAACATCTGGAGCACCAAAACGGAAACTTTCTGTTCTTTATACAGTTTGAAAACTTTAAACTTGACTAACAATCACTTGCAAAATATAAAGACTATTGGATTTTCTGACACGCTCAGGGAACAAAACTTAAGCGTAAGAAGTTGCAATTTAGATATAGAGACTCTAGATATGTCCTATAATGATTTGATAGTTGTAACTGATAACAGCTTATCTAAGTTGCGGTCGTTGTCGAAACTATTGTTGCAAAATAACGCGATATCTACACTAGAAGATGGTGCCTTTGAAGGATTGCTCAGTCTACAGGTTCTGAATTTATCTAGTAACTATATGAACACACTACCACCTGATATCTTTTCTGATACAAAGTCATTGAAAGTAATAAATGTAAGTAATAATACGATTAATACATTGCCCCCAGGGCTCTTTGAAGGTTTAGACCAACTGCAAATATTAGACCTTTCACACAATGAATTAACTAGTCACTGGATAAATAAGGGAACATTTGTAGGATTATTGCGAATGGTAATTTTAAACCTCTCATACAATAGACTAAGTAGAATAGATCGTTATATGTTTCAAGATTTAAACAGTTTGCAGAAACTAAATTTAGAGCACAATGAAATTACATCCATTGATAAACACGCGTTTGGGGAGTTAAGAAATTTGCACTCGCTAACTTTATCTAATAATAAACTTCTGCACATAGACACCCACCTGTTCACTGATCTGCATGTGTTGCACGAACTTTTCATTGACAACAATAAAATTAAACACATTGAAGAGAACGCGTTCGATAATATGACGTCCATCGAAGATTTGAGTTTGAATGATAACTTTTTATCGTCTATACCTGCGTCTGTTCGTAAACTTCGGTCTCTAAAGTCATTGGACATAGGGAATAATAATATAACCCATCTGAACAAGGATAACTTTCGCGGCCTGTCCGAACTTTTCGGTTTACGTCTGGTGGATAACAAAGTTACGTATTTAAACGAAGACACTTTTGAACATTTGCCACAGTTGCAGGTGCTCAATTTAGCCTCCAACAAAATAAAACATGTTGCACTAGACTGCTTTCGGAAAAATGTAAATTTAAAATTACTGCGTATGGACGGTAACGAAATTACGAACTTCGACGGCATATTTAATACCCTCAATAATTTAGTGTGGCTAAATATGTCCGAAAATAAAATAACTTTTTTCGACTTTCATAGCTTCCCCCATAGCTTAGAGTGGTTAGATTTACACAAAAATTATATAGAAAACTTTGCTAATGACGACATGTATTCTAATGTGAATATTAAGTTACTAGATTTAAGTTACAATAACATCACACAGATAGCCGTCACTTCAATACCAAGATCCGTGGATAAATTGTATTTAAACGACAACAATATACAAAACATTCAAGTCGGTTCCTTTTCAAAACTACAAAGATTATCAACGGTGACGTTAAATAATAACAAACTGGTAAAACTTGACATGAATGCGTTTAGGTTAGATCAAATAGATGAAGATAGCGACTTACCGGAGTTTTTTATAAGCGGAAATCCATTTGTTTGTGACTGTTCAATGGAATGGATTCAACGCATTAATTATTTGAGCCATAGCCGGCAATACCCGCGCGTGTTAGATTTAGATAAAGCTTTGTGTTCGTTGGTCCATTCGCGAGCTAAACAAAAAAAGTTAATAATTGACATGTCACCCTCGGACTTTCTATGTCCATACGACAGTCATTGTTTCGCTCTGTGTCACTGCTGTGAGTTTGTTGCTTGTGACTGTGAAATGATTTGTCCGAATAACTGTAGATGCTATCACGACATCACTTGGAATGCGAACGTAGTAGATTGTTCGAACGCGGGTTACACAGAAGTGCCGGAGCGTATTCCGATGGACGCTACCGAAATATATTTAGATGGAAATCATATAAGTCATCTGGGAAATCATATCTTTATTGGCAAAAAGAAACTACAAGTGCTGTATTTGAACAATACGAAATTGAAAGAAGTCAATAATCAAACTTTCAAGGGAGTCGACTCCTTGAGAGTATTACACTTAGAGAACAATAAACTAGTCGAATTGAAGGGAGATGAGTTTCTACATCTCAATAATTTAAATGAGCTATATTTAGATCACAACGCCATAACACACGTCGCTAATAATACTTTTTCCTCATTAAAATCTCTTTCTGTTCTCAGAATTGACGATAACAAACTTGTCAACTTTTTCCCTTGGAAATTATTAGCTTCGTCTTCCAAAAGTTTAGCTCACGTATCTATAGAGGGTAATCAATATTCTTGCGATTGTAAAAGTATTGCCGAATTAGATTCTTGGCTTAGGAGAGATCCAGGAGACCCGGAAAAAATGCTTTGTACAGACCCTGAAGGCAAACCTACTAAAATCACTATAGCATCTGTTTTAAGTCATTGTAAAGAATACATGGGATCAATGGGAGACCCAACTGTCTCTAGGGATGAAATGGTTTCTAAGTCCATATTTCTTCCTGATAATTATTTCGCAGTAATTTGTGGGATTGTTATAATTTTAGTAGTGATTTGTTTGATAGGTGCTATCTTTTACGCTTTCCGGTACGAAGTAAGTGATTGGGTATACACAAAGTACGGAGTGCCTCTGTTCAAAGAACAATCATGTCCCAACGTAAATACGGTTATGGAGGGAAATCCTAATCACATGTACGACTACTACGTGATATGCAATACCAAAGACACAAACTTTGTTTATCATAATATTATGTCAGAAATAGAATTCAGGAAAATGAGCTCAAAAAAATTTTCGCCTAATGAGGTCTCTCTCAACATTCTCACATTGGATGGCTTTTCAAAATCTTCAAAGCTATCCAAACGACTAATTATTGTACTAACGGCCAATTTTATTTGCAATGACCTTTGCGACATACATTTCAAAACTATATTTTTTACTTACCTAAAATCCCTCAATCGCAGCGACATGAATAAAGTAATATTTATAAACGTTGTAGATAACAATCAAATAAGCGACGAATTGTGTTTCATATTAGATAAGTTCAGAAGTATATCGTGGAGTGACCCGCGTTTCTGGGACAGATTCATCGCTCTACTCAATTCGACCGACACTATTATCACGGTAAAAGGATCCGAGAAGAGCGTATTCAAGAAGTCGTTACGACAGACTCCGACGTTGAGATACACGACAATGCCGGTTTCAAACGATAGTTGCTCAAAGCAGAATTTCACAAATTCCTTACAGTATTGTAAGAGGAACGACGGGGAATCGTCTCAGAATGAAAGTTCGCCTTCGTCTGACAACAACACGTACGGCGAAGGGAACAATTCCAACAATAGCTACATGTCGATCGACAATAGGACTTGTCCTCGGTTTAATTATGACCTGAGGCTGTCCCCTAGCAGTGGTCACGTATATTCTAGGGTTGAAGATATTTCGCCGACCGTACCGCGTTCTATGACGGGAAATGCTTCTAATAAAGGGCGCACGTACTTTGTTTGAACAACATTGTTGGTATTGCATTTATTCTATGTAAGTTTTATTTCCTTTTTGCACATATAAACTTTGCACATTTCGATCATTCATTCACACGTAAAGTTTAATTTTTTAAATGTAAATATATTGTACTCGTTCGTACGTGTTTGTCAATTTTTTCATACGTAATTTTAAGCGAAGTGAAAATCCATTCGTGTTACGAAGAATATTTTAATGAAATGATATTTGTACAAAGTTCGTGTGAAAATGTTGAGTCTGATTGTGGTAACACTTTTCAAATATAACATTTCTTATTATTGTATAAATTTTACCACTTCTGTGGAATTATTTTCACAGATCAAGTCACTGTAACGCAACACCAAATAGCTTAAGATGTTTAAAATTGTACTCACATTCACGGTTTAAATATTAAGATGTATAATTTTATTATAAAAAGTCTATTCATATTTAAGTAAATAGTGTTACTTTTTCATCTAATCGTCTATTTATCTCAAAGTTATTATTTTCTTTACGACATTTATAAGATGTTTTGAGACATTATATTCAAGTTAGAAAACATTTATATTTCTAAAATATTTTGAAAGTCATATTAATTTTCTTTATGAATTATCTAGCAGATCAAGAAAATTATTATTGAAGTATATATTATAATTTTAAAGGTGTTTTGTTTTGATTATCATTTTGTTTATGAAATCTATTTATAATTAATGTTTGTATGAGAGTTGCGTATGTACTGCGTTATTATTCATGTGCTTAATCCTAAGTGTAACAGACTTGTATATATCGAAAAACTAATAATATATGTTCACGATGTTATCGTTTATCGGCATAGTTGTATCGCTTGAGTATTTAAATATAATTAAGCTAAATCGTGATATTAGATTTAATAATTATAAACTTGAAAATAAATGTAATTTTTGGATTGTAATTATTAGTGATAAAATGATTGTTTTGTATAAAAATGTACAAAGATATCTTGACAACGTAATAAATTATACTGACGTTTTGATACTTAACAAGTGCTTTTATTTAAAAGAGCCCTTGACAAAATTTATTTAGGACAGATAAATATTCATAATTACTTTTTAATTATTCCATCTTGGATCTTGTACCTCTTACATAAAATTTCATTTTAAATAACATGGGATTTATTCAAGTTTTCTTTGATAAAAGGAAGATGATTAATAAATTATACTATTTCGGAAATGAAATGGAATTATCGTTGGTATTTTTTTTATATTATAAGCCGATGAGTTAATTGGCAGGAATTAGTTATTTTATAAACGGCTTGAATCAATTTGACAGGTCCGTCTGGAAATCTTTGGGGGAGGCCTATGTTCAGCAGTGTACGTCATGTGGCTGATGATGATGATGATGATGATTGAATCAATTGTTCCAATTATGTTTTTTTTATCAAATTCATAATTACGACTGCGGATGACTTATTTGAAAGCGTTTGAAGGATATGCATTTTGTGTCCAATTTATAAAAAGAGTAGGTGTTGCTCGCGGTTTCGGCCGCATGAAAAGCCAAAAGTCCCTAAAACGCCAACGTCATCTATTTAAAAATTAAATGTATAATCTCCATTACGTCACATGGAAGCAAATTACCGGGATCAAATAATGGCCTATGTGTTAATCCAGGACATGGTCTACCCGTGTGCCAAATTTCATCCAAATCAGTTCAGCTGCTTTATTTACTTCTAACAAACATTCAAACGTCTCATGATGTTTAAAGAAAAAGATCAAACATCCAAAAAAATCGCATTTACAATATTAGTAAGAAGTTAAGATATTCGAATCTACTTTTATATATCTCTGCTCCACCCTATCAGGTTGACTGATATAGAATGCCTATCGCATTAAGTTCACCTATACAATACATATAAAGTGTCCAATTAATAAATAAAAAGACGCGCAGTATTGGTAACATTAAATTTTAGCGTTATAAAAAATCAAAGACTGCAAAATGTGTAAATAACACAAGTAGACCATATTAGCAAAGTCAACATTCCACAAAGTTGGGTGTAGGAGGTTATGACATACGAATGTACCATACCAGCTCTGTATTATATACTGCCCACTGCTGAGCACGGGCCTCCTCTACAACTGAAAGGGCTTAGTGCGGGTTGGCAGACTTCACCTTCGAAATTCCTATAGGGAACTTCTCAGATATGCAGGTTTCCTCACGATGTTTCCCTTCACCGTTAAAGCGAGCGATAATTCACAAAGAATACAGTCGTAACTTTTTTTTAGAAAAGTCAGAGGTGCGTGCCCTTGGGATTTGAACCTGCGGACATTCATCTCGGCAGTCCGTTCCACTCCCAACTAGGCTATCGCCGCTTCTATACGAATGTATTGAAAACAAAATACACATCAAAGTAAACAGTAGTATCCAGAATGTCCAATTATTTCGTCTACATTCAAAGGCATTGTCCCCAACAAGATACATTTGGCGCTGGCCACATTACCACGCTACTGTGATTGAAGACCGAATAATTGAATTTGATAGAATTGATTTGAGACTGCTTGCTGCCTAACCAAGTTGGAGTTGAGCTTTATTTGAATTATAACATAAATGAATAGAGAAATCAATCTCCAGCTATTTTATACATACGCATACTCACGCCTGTTATCCCCGAAGGGGTAGGCAGAGGCGCAACTAATGCACCCACTTTTCGCCATTTTTATTCCGTCCCATGATGTGATAGGGGGCGAGCCTATCGCCATATCGGGCACAAATTCCAGACTCCGGGCTGATACTGAATAGAAAGCCCAATATCAATGTCCGACCCGGGGATCGAACCCGAGACCTCAGCATTGCAGTCGTACCGCAATACAACTACGCCACCGAGGCAGTCATTTTATACATGTGCATACATAGTTAAAACTTGTTTCTATTATATTTTATCATTATGAATGAATGAACAGAGCAGAGTATTATAGAGCAGAGTTGGTTCTAGGCTTAAGTGTATAACGATTATACTAGCAAGAATATCCTAAGTAGGGCCTGATGATTTGACTAAAAATTAAAAAAAACAGCATGGTCTAAAACAGAGATGTAATCTATACATATAATAAAGCAATAGAACCGGTGTGTCTGTACATTTCAAGAAATATGATAATTAAGAAAGGGGGCGACTAAAGAAGAGTAATGGGAAAAAATAGCGATTTTTTAAATTCTTTTCTGGCACATTTCCGAAACTACTAAACGGATTTCGATGCAATTTGGCACACTGGTAGATCATATACTGGATTAACACATAGGGTACTTTTTATCCCGGGAAAATATAAAGCGGGACTTTTATCCCAGAAAAAACTTTTTCAAGCGGAAGGAGCCACGTGCAAAAGCTAGTTAAACATATAGGTATCTACATAATATATACATTAAAAATGAATTACCAGCGATGCGCTGACAGATGCGGCGATTCTTCTGTTAGTGTATAATACTTCTATGGGCTCCGCTGCCGATCTAGCTTTTCTGCGACCTCGGACCTCTTCTATAAAATAATAATAGGATGAGGGGAGGATGTTTGTAAAATAAGAGCTTAAGCACGATATTTCACTTATTGTTCAATCGTGCGATAAACGATTTCAAGCGTCGTGATGAAGCGCGGTTGGGCGGTTTTACTACCGCAATACTTTGTATGAAATCCACCGTAAGGCTGTCAAAACGGCTCCCCTCGACATGGAAGCATGTGAGAATCGCCTAAATAATTTACATAATGTTATTCCAGACAATGCATTTTGTTCAACTCCATTATAAATGTTTAGTAGATATTTTTCTTGGACTTCAAACAATTTTTCAATAAAAAAATTACTTATGTAAAATAGTTTCAAGACTTGCTTATTTATCATTCTACGTTAATTTTTAAAACACACACACATTCACACCCTTTATCCCCTAAGGGGTAGGCTTTTCACCGTGAGTATTCCGTCCCATGATGTGATAGCGGGCGAGTCTATCGTCATACCAGGCACAAATTCCGGTCTCCAGGCTGATACTGAGCAGAAAAACCCAATATCACTTTGCTCGACCCGGGGATCGAACCGGACACCTCAGCTCAGCAGTGGTACCGTAATAAAAGTACGCCGAGACAGCCGTTAAAATAGAACTAAATTAGTTAGGTCTGACCACATCAAACTGCTAATCTTGTTTAATATTTATGTAAACCCATACAAAAATCTCATTAGACACCAATCATTAGAAAATCTAATAAGAGATCCTTGTAACAAACTGCTCAACTACAGAGACTTTTTCTCTACTTGAAATAGCAAGTTGAGTTTCGAACAAGTTTAAATAGTCCTATTATAAAGTATCCTTGGCAATCCTCATGAAGTCCCGCATTAACGAAGTTCAAACCACAACAATAAATACAATATCAATGCTAATTACATGGAAGCTGACTTTATCTTCTGTTATAATGACAATGAACTGTGTGGACATTAATTGGCTGATTGTTTTGTCAACAAGATAATATCGTGTTCGGTGAAATCTCGGAACAGCGACGATAATTCAAGTGATTGTTGGTTAATTATTTGTATCTGGCATTACGGTCTTGCATCCGTGAAATGTAACCCTTTCTCCTGTATAGAGGTTGGTACTTTTTAATATGTTACATTGAATCTTTTTGGTCAAATACTGATTCCTTATGTTTACGCGAATGTTAGACATTGAAATTAAACTGTGGCGGCTTTTCCCGCCGCTTTCGCCTTTCGCCGCTAAAAACTGTTGGGTTTATTTTTTATATATCAATGATTATAACGGATTTTATGGCGGTTTTTTTAACACCGACGCGATCACCTACACCTCAGTCCGCCCCGTGACCGCGAAGTGCTGCAAAGCCTTCGAAACGTCGGATGAAAGTAAAATAAAAAACCGCGATAATATCCATTATAATACTTTTAGTTTTTAGTGAGTTATTTTATTGGTATATTTTATTAAATCTCTTAAATTCTCTAATAAGAATAAATTATTATACGTAGTATTGTTTTCAAGAGGTTTTTAAATAATATAAACTCCAGATAGCATAAGCTAAATACGTATATTATAAAACATTAAAGTGAATATTTCTGTTTAAATAAAATACTATTAAAATGCTCAAAGAAGTCTCAAATCTCTAGGCAGTAATTATATAAATGCATAAACGTTTCTTACACGTCGTAAATATAAATAATCCCTAAAAGTGTAGTACGATCAGTGTATGATAGAGGGAATATGTAGATAGGGGAAGATAAGTTCACTCCCGGTCACATTTCGGGAAACAATCTCGCCGATAATAAGTTCACTGCCTACGTCTAAACGGATACAAGCGTGCATTTATGTTGTGCTAATCACGATTCAGATAAAATATCTGTTAATTCTGATCAGCCAATTTTTCCTAAGGCTAAACTAAATACTCATTAGGGTCACTATGGCTCAAAATCATGTTCCTGTCACATAATCATTACACCTCTAATAGGACGCCATTTTACATTTAGGACAACGTGCTTAAATCTCAATTAGTGTCTTTACAGCTCAAACAATTTCTTAACTTAGTAACGTTCCCAACCGCCATTACGTTCGAGGGAACGTAAAATAATCAGGTTTATTGTTACAACCGTCATAGTCACAATCTGCAAAACGTTGTCTGGACTGTGAACTGTGTTGTAAACGTTTGAAAGGGATAACGTGGTACGTTTTGGGTTAAAATGTTTAGGCGTGTGTGACGTTTTTCTAGAAAGGTTTTCGGATTTTCATGTGTATATTACTCTCTTTTATTCTGATCTTACTGGAATAATCGTTTTTTAAAGGAAATGTATAAATTCGTATAAGAATTGTTTTTCAATAAATATTAGAATGGTATTAGACGATACGCAGCGAGAGTCTAGCGGAAATGGAACGCAGAGACGTAGATCTGGGGTTCGATTCCAAGGCGTGCGTGACACTCGTTTTACCGGTACAGTACTTGAAGCATTTACTTGCTCACCTTCATAAGCACGTTGAAGGTATATAAAGATTATCTACCTAAATTATATGAAGTGGTGGAATATACCCCTAATTCCTCATCATAGAAAAATATATATCACGCAGTCAATTTAAAATGAGGCTAATTAGTTATATTCATGGAAATAGAACAATGACTCTTTGGTATCATACAAGTACATTTATAAATGGACTTTTGAAATATTACGTAATAAATTGATCAACAGTCCATTCGTTATAAATAACCATATTTTACTACACGTATCTACTGTCATATTTATAACGTTTTAGTAATTAAGTTATTGACACTTATGGTTCACGTCGACGCCAGTAACAATAGGTTCAATGAAGGTGTGTTTTGACTGCATAATCATTATATTACAAACATTGGCTATTTCTGTCAACACGCGATTGATAGCCGATGGATATTTGAATAACTTAATCATAATATTATTGCGGGAGAGTTTACTGATGACGCTATTGTTTCGAATTATCTATTTCACTAATAGTTTTGTTTTGTTTGTTATATAATTAGTGGGCTTGTAAGAACTGTCAATGTTTATGAGCTAAATAGATTGCTTTAGGCTTTTAGATTAGTGAAATATTAGAATGAGTCATGTTTATATCACTTATTGGTTCTATAAATCGATAATACGTGAAGAAAAAACTTTGTACAATAATTAAAGTTCATATAGAGAAGGAACGCAGGGAAATAAAATGTATGTTATGTGTTACAAATATATTAAACTAGTTTTTGCCCGCGGCTTCGCTGCGTGAATGAGTTTTTCCAGGATAAAAGTATCGCTTTATGTTTTCCCGGGATAAAAAGCCTATGTGTTAACTCAAGGCATGATCTACTCGTGTGCCAAATTTCATCGAAATCCGTTCAGTAGTTTTTCGTGAAAGAGTAACAATATCCATACATACAAACTTCCGCGTTTATAATATTACATAAGTAGGATTCGACGGTCGCATTTCAACCACTTGACGACTAGATACTATTAAGCATTTCTCATGATTGATAATAGGCACAGACAAGAGAATTAACTCGGTCTATATTACGGACACTGGCTCAACATAACACACGACTCTCTGCAATTAGTCACTATAGCAGGGTTTCTTACGATGAGTTCTGAAGTCACTCTTCAGTCAGGTACCAAATATATTATCAAGTTCCATATCATACCATACCAGCCCTGTATTATTTGTATACTGCCCACAGTTGAGCACGGGCCTCCTCTACAATTGAGAGTTTGGACCTTAGTCCACCACGCTAGCCTAGTGCGGGTTGGCAGACTCCACATACCTTCGAAATTCTTATAGAGAACTTCTCAGATATGCAGGTTTCCTCACGATATTTTCCTTCACCATTAAAGCGAGCGATAATTCACAACGAAAATACACATATTTTTTTTAGAAAAGTCAGAGGTGCCTGCCCTTGGCTTTCAAACCTGCGGACATTAGTCTCGGCAGTTCGTTCCACTCCCAACTAAGCTATCGCCGCTTACTAGTAGGTATTATCAAGTACTTTCTCACAGCTTATATATAATAATACCAGCCCTGTATTAAATACTGCCCACTGATGAGCACGGGCCTCCTCTACTACTGAGAGGGGTTTAGACCTTAGTCCACCACGCTGGCCTAGTGCGGATTGGCAGACTTCACATACCCTCGAAATTCTTATCGAGAATTCTCAGGTATGTAGGTTTCCTCACGATGTTTTCCTTCACCGTTAAAGCGAACGATAATTGATAAACAATACACACATAACTTCGAAAAATCAGAGGTGTGTGCCTTGGGTTTTGAACCGCCGGACATTGTCTCGGCAGACCGTTCCATTCCCAACTAGGCTATCGTCCACAGCTTAACTTGCTATAATTGTTGTTAATAGGCAACAGAATTAACTTCCCGCCACCCGTGTGCTTGTTTATTTGCCTTATTTAAAATAGAAGAAAAAGATGATATCATCGAACGAGCACAAGTTTAACCTCTCACAAATGTGTTGTTTTTGGCATCCGATAACGAAAAATACAAGCGCGAGAAAAATGTAAATTTCAGCCCACGCATAAGCTAAAACAAACCGTGATTTTCACGAAGTTTCTACACACATTCTAAATATGCTAAAAATGTTATTTTTTGGCGAAAGCAAATTAGCGTGACATACCTAGTTACAAATAACGGGTGACAACAGTGTTGTTCTAAGCGTTAGCGAGTTCTTCTATGGGTCGATGGGTCATAGGAAATATTGGTTCTACGGTATTGTGTTTGATGATTCATGTAAGTCATTGTGGGAAACGTCACGAGAAAGTATCAAATTTTTTACAGGTTTTTTGAAGTTATACTTCTTTTGGCGCGTTAGAGAAAATGATGAGAGTAAATTTTTGCGACACGTTTTTACACCGTCACGAAAAACCAACACCCTGAAGTTAGCTATTGTCAACATTTTTGAATTCACCCTGAAGTTAGCTATAGTCAATATTTGTGAATTTTGAACGTAGAATAAGGCGAAAGATAATTTTTTTACGCCAATTTCTTGTTACGCCAAAGAAGTACCTATAACTTCTAACGCGTGTACATAAGTACACACAGACTTTTTTATGTGATGATCTAGATGTTGACGTACGTACATAAATTTAGTAATTTAAGGGTTTCTGAAGTCTCGTGGTCGATCCGCGGGCCGGTCTATGTGATATTGGGTTTTTCTACTCAGCGTCACATAATGGAAAGAAATACACACGGTGAAAAGCGGGTGCAATAGTTGCACCTCTGCCTACCCTTTCGGAGCTAAAGGGCGTGAGTGTGTGTGTTAATTAAAATACTCTAATTAATAATGACTTTAAAACACTAACGGTATATTAACTCCAGTGTTAGTCACACTACATTACTGAAAGAATCATAAATTTCGTTTATAAGCTTTACGTAACCGTTTTTCAAGTTTTATTTATTACCCAAGGCGAGCATCGAAGGCCCTCTGCGTCACTGTCGGATTCTAAGCCACTGCGCCTCCGAGACTGTTTAAATTGCTTGGTACTTTGCCAAAACAAAAGAAATATTACACAACAGCAAAGAATAAAAACTACGGAAATAATATCTTTTTAATGATCCTTTTGACTTATTGGGCCTCTTCTTTACCCGACTATTATATCATCCTCTTTTAAGTGTGCGAAAAATATTGATGTTGGAAAGAGCAGTGTTTATGCAACATAAACACCGGTAAAGTTGATAGAGATTAACAATAAAAAAGTTACGTCTGCAAGAAGAACTTAACATTTCTTTGCTTTTTAAAATTGGCTTTTTACTTTCATTAAACTAAGTTTAAATTGCTTCACGTAATAATGTATATACATTGTGCTTTACATACTATATTTCTGCTTATACTTAATTATCAAATAACAGATAATATACTCTTTAAATTTCGTTTTAAATAATAAAAAAATTAAATATAAGCATGTTTGCCGTTGTAATGGGATTAAGCAGCAATATGTACAAACCGATAACCCAATACCCAACGTTTTGTTGCAAACGTTACAGCATAAAACTACAAATCACGAATCTCATTACCGATATTATCATATCCCTTGTCCAAGTTAATACCGACATTGTTGTCTTGATGCTGTTCGATCACCGACTCCCCCATTGGCTGCCAATTTTAATCGGATGACTCTCCATGCATCAAAACGCATAATTACAATTCACGAATCTCTCACGGGACCGCGTTCCGTATTAGTTTTGACATTTGGCTTGATGGATGAACCACAATCTATGGACGAATCTGGCGAATGAGGGCCCGTATACGTCTATCCACATATTTATATCTGCAGTTCTTGCGATCGTTAAGGTAAGGGACTAAGGTTTCATTTTGGGTAATTCGATTGTTGGGTACTTTGGTTGCTCCGTAGATGGTACGGGCGATATCTAGGTGTGTCAAATTGGGAGCGTTGGATCTCGTGTCAGTTTGACAGTAACTGGACGGATAGTTGAATTCCAGATTGATTGTTAATTTTGTAACAATTTATTCAATGATAGGGGTTTTCTGTGTACAAATAAGTTTTTTTTCTAATTTAGTGATGAACGGCTTACGATTGCATACATTATGCAAAACAAAACAAAAAATGTTATTGACTAATCGATTCATCATAATACCAGCCTAGTAGGTATTATATACTGTCCTCCTGCTGGGCACGGGCCTCCTCTGCAACTGAGAGGGTCAAAATACGAACGCATGTGTTTTACCACCCACGAGAAAAAATATACTAGCCCATTGACATATTTTATCAAATTGAAGATAGAAGATTGCTTTTATCTTTATTTTTATTAAATTTCTCGCGTAGAATAAATCTATTTACACTTGTAAAAAATATAATATTAACTCCGTTTATTTATTTGTGTAACTTATACCAATTTATGTTATGGTAGAAATCCACAAAGCACATTATATACAGCTAAATTATTTTTTCAAAAAAAGAACACCAAAATATTTATGACCCAAATTCAAACATGGAACATGCTATATCTTAACATTTTTTTTTTCTAAAGTGCAAAGGAACAATAGATCAATGTTACAAGCTAACCGGTGTCAGCAGATCGCAATGTCAACTTCCGTTTCCATATTTCACAAGGAACTGTGACCGTGAATCGTATTGTGATTATTCTCGATGCACTTCTCCGTTGAGCTTTCAAAATATTGTTACGGTGCTATTGTGTATAACAATGCAGCTCACTGGATTTATCTCGGGTGGATCTTTGTGAGATGTTAGAGCGGTGTGTTTGGTATCATTTAAGTGTGTTGGCGTAATTTGTGGTTTTATTACGTTTATTATAATTTTATTATGATACTTTTGTGTTGAATTTTTGGTTTGTATATTGAAATTAATTTTAGAAATACCTATAATGGTAATCGAAAATTAATTTGTTACCAATTAGAAATATTCTTTAGTGGTAATATGAAGTAAAATTGACTAAGTGTAGTTTATTTAAATATAACTTTATCGACGTGACGAAGATTAAAACATGTAAATATTTTGTTAAAAGAGATGTCCGCTTTTTGTATGGGTGCTGGGCCTCAAAATCTAACTAGGCTCAAACTTTAGGGATATTAAAGGGGCAAAATATGGAACTTAGATCCATTAAAAAAATATTTTTAGACCCCTCTATTCATAACTGACTTTTTTAAAAACATTCATATTAAGTGTAGTTTTCAAGCCAAACAAAATTATATAAAACTCAAAATCGGAGGTCTTTAAAATTAAACGATTTATTGCAAAAGGCTAGTTTTCAGGAGTTCTATCCAAATATATATAAATTGTCTTGTTTAGATTTTCAGGCCCGTTTTTGGACAAGTCCTTTAATACGTATTCTTTTAAATAACTAAAATAATTTTATATAAAATATTATAACCACTCTACATGATATACAGTTCTTTAAGGCATTTCGTGTGATTACGAACAATCATTGCCAAATGTAAAGAAAACTACCAACACTTATGTTCTTAACGAGTATCATTGTTAAAAATGTATGGAAGGAGGTACCATGTGATGTTCGTATATGAAGCAATTATTTCGAAATGTACGTAAAGATTTTAACCGATTTTAAAAAAGGAGATTCTGAATTCAACGTGAGTTCTTTTGAACCGACTTCAAAAAACGGAGGAGGTTCTCAATTCGTCGGTTTTATTTTTCTATGGATGTTCCCTGATTACTCGAAGACGCCGGGACAGATTCGAGAAATTCTTTTTTTGTTTAAAAGAGTATACTTCCTAGATGGTCCCATTGGCACCAAGTCAGGATCTGATGATGGGATCCCAGAAAAATCGAGGGCCATCCTCAAAATTTATAGGGACACATAATTGTAAAGACAGGATTATAGGATAACGCAAGCGTTTGGATGAAGTAGTAAGTTTATCCTATGTGACGTATGAGAGTCCGTCTAGGTAGGTGTATTAACATTGTCTATTTCTGCCATTAAGCTGATGCAAGCCATGTCTGCGTTCGGACATGAAAAAATGTAGACAATGCAATAATTACTGGACATTATTAGGATCTAATATATGTAGTACAGTGTCATTAATTTATGACAAAATAGACCTAATATTTCGCATGTTAAAGAGAATCTAGAATGGTACTATTAATAATACAGGGCACGCAGACAACATAATTAGATGTCATGTAGTTATTAGCAGATTGAATAAAGGGAGGTAAGGAAAGGAAAATGATAGCCGTCGTAAGCAATCGATGCGTATACGCTTACCCAAGCATTGCTAGTGCTTCAACCCTAAGTCTGAGGTCTAATGCGGGTTACTAAGTTAAGGAGTTTGACCGTGTATTAATACTTTTATTTATGTTAAAGATAAACTAAAGTGTTTATTAAAGACTTTGTTTTAGAAACCTTAGTCAACATAATATGATGTAAATATATATCTTTCTGGGAATCTGTGGAGACTTAAAACAATGGTTATGCTTACGCATACTCACGCCTTTATTCCTGGAGGTGTAGGCAGAGGCGAAATTAGTGCACCCACTTATCGTCGTGCGTATACCGTCCCATGATGTGATAGAGGGCGAGGCTATCGCCATATCGGGTACAAATTCCAGACTCCTAGTTGATACTGATTAGAAAAATCCAATATCAGTTTGCCGGAATCGGGGATCGAACCCGAGACCTCAGCATTGCAGTCGTACCGTAATACAACTACGCCACCGAGGTAGTCATGGTTATGCTTATTTTCATATATATAAGTCCTCATAATTATTAAAACTTGCCGAAGAGCTAAGCTGGCTGAAATTTTAGGATTGTTACTGTACTACAAAATGAGCATAATATGAGATCAAGGATGTTTTTTTTTTAATTTAGACAAAACACTTTCTGGATTGAAGTAATTCCGTTCGATAGAGATTTAAAAAGAAGATATAACGGACAACAACGAGCATTGTAAGTTACAAATACACCAATACTAAACAACTAAAAACATTCTAAAAAATGCACTCAATCTACGAACAGAACAATTTACGTGCAAGTCTAGATATGGCACAATGCTTGACGTTAGTGGGACAAATTCTTGCTATTGACAATTACAACACAACATCAGTAGGCCCCTTTGTGTCGTGAGCCTTTGTGCTTGCAAAACTAACGATATTCGAGGATTCGGCGAATTACAACGCCTTTGTAACCTTTTTTGATATGGGTTCGGTTTCTTTTGATTTGATAGTTTACGTTTGAGGAAACATTTCTGGGAATAGCTAAGCGATTAGCGATTACTTATATTATAATGAGATTACAAAGATTAAAATGGCCTTTAAATTGATTAATCTACTTAAGTTTAATGCTTATGGTTGAAGACTAGAAAGCCTTACATACGCATACTCACGCCTTTTATCCCCGGTGGGGAGGCAGAGGCGCAACTAGTGCACCCACTTTTAATAATAAAACTAAACATTTTGATTACAGTTAAAAACTAGTTGGTCAGCAACATTACTCACTAACAGCACTCAAGCTCCGAGAAATCAAATGTCATGGAACAACTGCGATTTGATACATTCAAATGGCTTTACATCAAACTATTTTTAGCTTGGCAGAAATGTATTGTTAACAGTTGCCAAACGACAACCCTCGAAGTAACTCGATATCCAGCCACCCACAGTTGTGATCCCAATATCGTATTACGGGAAACTGGTGGTTGCGACAATTGTGTCATACATTGCTAATATTTGAATCCAATAGAAGTTGCAATTTGAAGGAGGTAAAGGAAGTGTTTTGGTTTGTAAAGTTATCCACAAAAGCAGTATTCAAGAGTACAAAGAAATAAAAAACGTAAGCGGTAAAAGCAGTGCAGCAATTTGAATAAATTAGGAAGTATTTTAGTAAAGCTGTTATCAGCGAAAAAAGTCAAGAGAATAAAATAGTAAAAACCACAGCTTGGAAGGCGAAATTATACGTAAGCGGTTAAAGCAGTTCAGAAATTTGAAGAAATCAGTAAGTAATTTTGTAAAGCTGTTATCAACGAAAAAAGTCAAGAGAACAAAATAGTCTAAAAGTCTAATAGTAAAAACCACAGCCTAGAAGACGAAATTATTTACAATGGGTTTTATTTGTCCTTATCATTATATTCTTAACTTTTAGATTCCATTCAAAATTAGATACAAATCTAACACAGTATTTCGTCCACTCATTTGATATGTTAACACACGAAAGGTTATCGAACGGACCACTTCTAGTTATGTCATAATAGCCTCTCGTCAGCGCATAATTTCTGTTACTAACGACCCGAAACATTGTTTGTTCTTCATAACCGCCGCTAGCTGGTCTTGTGTGGAACCGGCAATCATCCGGCGACCTTAATGATAGCCTTCGGAACGAGTAAATTATCAATTCCGCCCTCAGGGAACAGACCTTGTTTTTGGAAAGCTGTTACAAGCCTATCATATGTTCTGGATATACTTACTCTATTTACATCGTTATGATGATAGTAGCTAAGTTTATTTTGCTGTGCTATATTTGAAATGTTTTTTTGATATCGGCCTTGAGTTTTTAAGGTATTTTTTGACAAACTGTTGTAACAAATATTGAGGCGCCTATGGTAAAAAATAGATTAGGTTTATAAAAAATACTAGTAAGTTATGTTACAAAAGCCATTTAGCCTTTTTTCAAAGTTTGTTCATTAAAGCTTAGTCATAGAATAATAAGCTCAGTCAAATTGTTCTTTTTATATTTCTAGTAGGTATAATGTTCGAAGATAATCACAGGAAATAGTTATTTCCATAACATAATATATGCCATAACATAATTATGTAGGTGGAACTGTTATAATAAGTATTATGCTACTTTAAAACAACTTAAACGTCAGTTACTCCACAAAGCACTTGACATTTCGAGAATTGGCACATCGTTAAAACCACATAAAAACTTTTGCATGCAATTTAAAAATGGCTTCATTAACTCTAGTGTAGTTTGCAATAAATTGCGTGTTAGTTGAAAAGCATTATTATTGGCTACGTACAAAGAATTGTATAAATTTCCACGAAGAAATAACTTCCGTGAACCCTTCGTGATCGTCGCGGCACGACTTGCGAAAATAGTTTTAAATCCTATAGATTTCTTGTTAGTAATCACGTCTTTAAAATAATTAACTGTTCAAGTTTTAGGAAAATAAATTACTTTGCTTTGATAGTAGAAGCTCAAATTGGGTTTGTTATTCTATTCGGTTGAATTAAAATAATAACAAAATAATACCTTGTTCTGAGAATTCAAAGCTATTTAAAACTAGGTTTTGCTCGCGGTTTCGCTGGCACTAGTAATAAGACGATTGTTTTATGAATTATATACATAAACCTTCCTCTTGAAACACTCTATCCATTGGTGAATACCGTATGAAAATCCGTTCGGTAGTTTTTGCGTTTATCGCGTTCAGAAAGACAGACAGACGCGCCGAGATACTTTTGTTTTATAATAAGGTGATAATTGTTTTATATTACGAAGTGAAAACAGTTACCATTGCTAAACTTTATATCATTTTAAACACGAAAGTAGATCAGTGTGCTTAGAATGTGGCAAAAAAGCACGACACGACTCCGTTTTGTTTTATTGGGATTGGTTGAGAGACTAACACATGACTGACGTATTGGTTTCTAGATCAATCACAAACATCAAAATTAAATGACATCGTCTTATGAGTTGCATCTTCTTGTCACATTCTAAACCCACAGTCTGTTAAGCTTACATAGCTACAGCACTGAACTGATTTTCATGAAGTTATCTTGAACCCAAAAAAGACAAATCATACCTTCGTCCTTTGAAAAACTACGAGCGACCGCTACTAACTGTTAGCTTCGAAGTATACTTAAAAACGCCGATCCGTAAGTTAATCAAACAGATTCTAGGAAAGGAAACAAGCCCCACGAAAAATGGCAACATGTAAACTATACAGAAGATGGTAATTGAATGGAGTGGTTGGTAAATAAAACCCCATTTCGTGTCCAATCTAACATGGTCATGCTCAAATATTAGTGATTTGAGGTAATTGTAATCTTTTAAACACGCTTTCTTTTGACTAGAATACATGAATACATAATATTATCTATGCATACTCACGCCTTTTATCCCCTGAGGGGTAGGCAGAGGCGCAACTAGTGCACCCACTTTTCGCCGTGCGTATTCCATCCCATGATTTTTAGAAAAAATCAATATCACTTTGCCCGACCCGGGGTTCGAACCTGAGACCAGCATTACAGTCGTACCGTAATAGAACTACGCCACCGAGGTAGTCTAATATTATCTAGTTTACCAAATTTTTATATGAACACTTTTCATCGTTAGCTTTCCTTTTGAATATTGAATTTCGCAATGTAACAACATAAGCAGTGTTTTAAAAACCATATTATAAGCATATTAATTACTTCTCAAAATACTATTAAACTTTATAGAGCATTATTTGGACCTTATGAAATAGGAACTTAGTACTAGCATTCCGGGTTCCACAGCATAGATCCTACAATGACAATCTATGTCATATACTGGAAATCTTTAATAGACACAGCGCCACTCGTGATCGTCTTTACACTGATCGTATTTACTATAGAATACAATGTAGTCACTACGCGCCAGGCAAAAATAGTCCATGTTGCCCTAAATTCGATAAATAAAACGAAACATCCTTCATTCCTTACATTCTACAACGTAGGAAACGGCTAAATGCAATGAGTTTAAACGTCGCACATATTTTACTCACTGGCAACATTCGTTTTTACTATCTGTCAAACTATGCAGTACAAAAAAGGAAAGGAAATTTTCAAACTAGTTAAAAACGTCGACGTTTGCACGACAATGCAAACAGTTAAAAACTTTAAAGTAATTGACTTGCACCAAAATTGTTTGTTATTAGAGCTTATTTTATATTATTTAAATACTGTAGTTTAGTGGACTTGATAAGTTTGACGTTAAATGAATCATGGTTTTTTTTTAGTAGACAGTAGGTATGCTTTCTCAAAAAGAAGTAAAAAAAATTAAATATTTAACATCATACATTTTTGTTATAAATAAATCATTTGTCTGAGTCAGTCAAGCAAAAATTCTATTAACTTTCGATCCGTTTCTAAATCGATCGATTCTAATTTTAAATCAACATTTTGACAGATCGAAGCCGCAAAAACCTATTGAACATTGAGAAATGTTTAGTCATAACTCAATAGTGATTATCGAGTCGTCCCTCATCTGAATCATAATTAATATCGGCGGTGTCCAATCAGCGGGCGGCGTTCGGTCACCACACCCATCGCACGCCATCTTTGGCCATGCGCGGGCGCCGATTGATTGCCTCATTGCCGCAGTAAAAGAAATCATCTAAATAAGACCCGTGAATTTGTGACTCATTAGTCTGCCTTCCTTGTGATAGATTTTCCCAATCTTATACATTATTTTTGTAGGCTCCGTATATTTTTTACTCAGTGATCTCAATTATAAACCTATAATTTTTATACAGGCCCGGCGAAGTGAGCCCACTGCACCTGATGGTAGGCAGAGAGACGTCCAGATAGAGTATCGACTGATGAGCGATAAATATTCCTCATCAGTCGACATAATTATGCAGACCTGTTTGAACCGGATATACACAGGGCCTCAGAACGCGGCTCACTTATGTGGGCTAGAGCCAGGGCCGCGCCGTCACTATGTGCGAAGTGTGCGGTGCACACAGGCGCCAAGGCAATAGGGGCGCCGCGCCGAAATCAGGATGAAATGTCAGCGGTAATTATTAAAAGTCTCCAGTACCGGACGAAGACTACTTGATGCCCTAACTACTCCTGTGCACCCCCCCTCGCGGAATAAGGCCTTTCCTGCAGCATCGTTGTACTTTTACGTACGTCGAAAGAGGACGACAAAAATCAGAGGCGCTTTATAGATTTCGCACACAGGCGCTGTCTGGGGTCGGCGCGGCCCTGGCTAGAGCGGGTTTTAGCACCTTACGTATGGTGGTACACGCTCTAGGTCAGTGTGGTAGACTAAGGCCTAAACCCTCTCAGTAGAACAGGAGGCCCGTGCTCAGCAGTGGGCAGTATGCACTAGTGTTGGAATTTAAAAATGTATTACCTATTTTGCGAGCATATAAATGAACTGCTCTAAACAAAAGTTAACAAATACTGAATTGTATTTTTTTTTTCTCTACATAATGCATTGTATTTTATACCTTGAACTGATTTTGAAAAGAGCAACACTAGAGTTTCTTGCCCGTTCTTCTCTAGTGAGAACTGCTTTCCGAACTGGTGGTAGAGTTAATATTGACGGAATCTAAATAATGTATAACATTTTATGGGTTCGAATAAATTATTTCATTTCATTTCATTTCATTTCATATAATATAGGACTGGTATGGTACGGTGGTTGCTATCCGAGCGCAAGCGCCATATATACCACCAGCAAATCTATACTAATATTATAAAGAGAAAAGATTTGATTGCTTGTTTGCATTGAATAGGCTGCGAAACTACTAGACCGATTTGAAAAATTCTTTCACCAATATAAAGCTACATCATCAGCGAGTAACATAGGCTCCTTTTTATCCCGCGGAAATATAGAGCGGGACTTTTATCCCGGAAAAACTCAGTCACGTGGGAGGAACCGCGACCAGAAGTCCTTACATTATAAACATAATTTTAAACAAGAAGCCAGTTTTGTGTTGTACGCTAAATAGTATTGTGTTTATACAAAGAAAGATTGTAATTTTCAATTCAAGGCATAGCGACCTACACCCTTTATTTGACATTTTAATTTGCATCATAAATATTGTTACCTAAGTCCCTCACTAAAAAAAAACAAAGCTTCAAAGAATCTCAATTATGGCGCTGCAATAACTTTTAAACTATGGTGTGTCATACGAAATTAATACAATTATAAGAAATGACATCGTATTTATAAAATATAATTTTGTTAATAAGAATTGCCGCCGCTCTGTATTTTATATTAAATAGCAATTTGTATAACGTCCAAATTATAATATGATATAGCACCCATGGCACAAATTATCTTGATAGGTCGTTGTGAAATACCGTTTAATATCTTTAGATCACGTGACATGGATGACAAATACACATATTTTTTACGTATTATTACAAAACGTAACTGCCTCGATAGCGTAGTAGTATTGCGTGCGCGGTACGACCACCGCTCTGAGGTCACGGGTTCGAATCCCGGGTCGGGCACAGTGATATTGGGGTTTTTTAATCAGTATCAGCTCGGAGTCTAGAATTTCTGCCCGATATGGCGATAGGCTCCCCCCCTATCACATCATGGGACGGAATACGCACGGCGAAAAGGGGGTGCACTAGTTGCGTCTCTGCCTACCCCTTCGGGGATAAAAGGCTTGAGTGTGTGTGTGTGTGTTCGTGTGTGTTAAGTATTTTGTATACGGCTACGGTGAAGTAGTACCGCACCTGGTGGTAAGCGGAGTAAGGTCCAACGGCTAGTCTCCATAACTTACTAACAGATAACAAACAGTTAAAATTCTTACTATTGGTTATCTGTGTTTCTAAAAACTAAGATAAGAAATGATATTGAAACAGCAGTAACAGTTGACGTAGCTTTTACTGTCGAGTTAGATATCAAACTCCAGTTAAATGTTAGTAAGTTATTGAGATCAGCCATAAATAGCGTCGACTCATGAGATTATTATCTCTCGCCAGTTGACATATTGTTCAGTCTAAAGGACTACAAAACTCTTGAAATGGAGATTTATAAAAACAAACTAATACTATGTAACAGTAAAGCTTAACCTTACAATAAAAAATCTATTAAAATTGTTGCCGGTAATAATTATGATCAACTACAAACGGCCGATCAAAGAGATATCAGACACGCTGCGTAATACTCGCTGCTAAACAAATAAAAAAAACATAATAAAGAAAATAGTATCCATATTTAAAAACCGAAGAACTCATAAATTATATATTTTTTGTGTCTATTCCTTAAAATTGTACAGTTTTATGAACTTTTATTCGTATCGTTGACTAGTTTGAATCTAGCTTTGTACCTAAGGGCCACGTAGCAAACTCAACAAAGAATCTCTGTGTTGGCGAGGACACTGTTTTCCACTTCCTTTTTTATTTCATTCAACACGTAACCGATCAAGTTAGTCCATGCAACTTTTATTCCCCTATTTTCTAGTTCTGAGTCTAGAATAAAAATCATTCTAGCCTGAGAATCGATCTGAAACAAATTTGAAGTAACGTCGATTTGTATGTCCGGCTATCAATTATAAATGTGACCGTTTTTAGTATTTTAGATAAAATTTATCGCGTGTATCGACAATTACAAACAGTATCAATTTGATAATTCTGAGTCTTATGGTAATTCGTGTTCTAACCTCGTATTTGACTCCAAATTCAGTATTTATATGACCCGATATGTCAATAAATACTATAGCCCATATTTATTTATTACTTCATCGTTCTTTGACCCTTAATTTTCAATGGTTGAGTGCTTATTCGTAAACAAAGGCAGATAAATTGCAAGGAAGGCGTACGAACTCCCTTCATTGTGTAACATAGTCCAATAGAACTACGTATGTTTACCGGTTGAGCAATATTGCCTAATGCTATAATTATTGATATTAATTATATTATTGGTATAAAGTTTATTATTATGTAAAAAAAAAGAATGTAGTCTTCCCAAGGGAAATCGAAAAGTGACTTTAAAAACACCCTTAATTGTACCAGCCAAATAATCCTACCATTACTCCACTAGCTCATCCCACACTTCAAAATAAAAATTATCTAGAATAAGTACAATAAGATACATCTTTAATGCGTCGATCTAGTCCTATACATGGCAACTATTGACACTTCACGCCTAAAATATAGGGTACTTAACGTCTTATTGTTGTGGTAATCACTTGTATTGAGCGTCTGACATGTCCACGAGGCCTTGTTCGTTTGTTTGCCATCAACAGTCACCATCAACGGTCACAAATGGTGGGCAGTAAATGTCCAGGTTAATTTAATACGCCATCGCTGGTCTGTACGCTGTATAGAACATTATGTATAATGTGGGCGTTATAGTTGATTCTCAAGATATCTCTCAAGATGTTTTCGATAAAACGAAAAGATTCAATGTTAAAGCGCGTGAAATTTACATCATGATGTTGATTGATTGTTGTAGTAAAATGTCGGAAGACGTTTTGATTGTGGTTTGTGATCCAAGTAGAGATGATCTCATTCGAAATTTACAACGCAGGTTACCTTTAAGGGTTTAGGTTTATTGTGTTGTTAAAATAAATTGAACCTTGTAATAAAATGGTTAAACCAACAAGATGTAATAGATTCTCACCAGGATGTTCGTTCGCAAAGCAAATACACAATCATTGACTGACCTCGAAACGGGAATGAAAGAAGCAAATTGCACGACATTGTAACATAAATATGCATTTGACAGATTGTATCTTATTCATGTATTGAAGAAAGTGGATGTTAAGTATTAAGTAAATTGAATATTATTATGTGTGGGAAAGACAATGAATAACAAATAGGAATTTATTACAAATTAGTCACATGTTTTGTTGTCACTGTTGTTGTGCTATCAAGTGACATTAGTCTTCAGTATCGCAAAACTAAAAATAGGTGTAATAAATTATGAATAGAGCCATAGTGATATTGAATTTATGACACATTGGTAATTTCCGTTGCATATCATATTATAGTACATAAAATACGTTCTATTATAAGTGTGACAGTATCTAAATACTATATTTGTTCTCTTATATGTCTGTATACTGGGATAAGCACCACTGGTTATTCTAAATTTTGAATGACTGTAATTGGCAAAGGAGTCGTAACTATAACATTGGTGAGTGGTGTGTCCGTTTCGTCATTTAGTTGTTCAAAAAATGTAATTGTTAAACTTCAACAATTTTTAATTCTTTTATAAATATTTGAATGAAAGACTAAACGGTGGAATAGTTAAGTTCGTCTGACCAATTATCGCCAATAAACCCTACATAAAAATTTGAAACTGTTGTCAAAGTCATTAAATAAGAAATATATTTTTAGCTTGGCCCAAATTTTAACATTCTTTATAAGTCACGAAATCAGAACATATTTGTGTTATGGAAATATAGATGGCAATTTACATCCTATCCCCTACTGAGCAGAAAGAAACAGCAATTATAAATCTTTGTGTTGATAAGCAATCCACTATTAAAACAAAGTTATTACTAGGCTTTGTTTCGCTGAACATGGCTACCACTGCGCTGTAAAATATGAAAAGGGAAAATGGATTTATAAGGCCTTTGAAATTACGGCTCTGCGACTTATTGTATCAACTTAATGCTTGTTTATTTAGGTGTATAGGATTGATTGCTAGAATCTATTTCAATAAAGCTTTCTTTGATGTGAGTGGATGAAAACTTTCCTCAATTTGACAAATATCTGTTTAGCATACTTAATGGAAACTTATTTATCTTTGCAATATCGTATTTTTTGCAGATAATGTCAAAGCTCTGGTCTGTTCGGAACCAACTGCAAAATATTACATTTTACTTTTAGAATATTTAACTCAATATAAAATTTTGGAACTAGTTTTTTATACTTATAACACCTATGAGCTCAATCTTCGAATGCATGTCCTTATATCTTTTCAAATGACTGAATTTAGGGTCGGTGCACACATGGACCGGATTCTATTTTTATTGGTTGCCCTAATGGATTTTCGTAATATGATCCTTAATTTCGATGTCGTCTTTTTACAACGCGCTACGCTTTTAAGATCATGTACCGCACACGTTTTTATTTAAAACTTATCTATTGACCGATGATAAATCTTAACATTTGATCGGGCCTTTTTATTGTGTCTACAAATTATCCTTTCGATCAAGGCTATGTTAGTGCGCAGTAAGTGTGGTCCCGTGTTATTCTTTTATAAGATCTTTGAAGCTTATACGATGCGATGTATTCTGTATAAAAAGTCAGGTTACTGACTATATAGTTCTTTACTATTTGTCTATTTCTGTCAGGCTCCGTGGAATAAACAGAAACTTTTTGTAAGAGGTATTTCTATTAATTTTCAGGGCTATTACATAATGAGTTTGTAGGTGATCAGTGAAACAATGTTAATCACCATTTTCTTTTCTGCGAAAATACGCAATGTATAGAATTATTTCGTATAGGTAGAGCTAACTAGCGATTATAATCATTCGAAATTCTGTACATTTTAGACTCCAATTACGGCCAAAATGTACACATTGTTCATTGATTAATAAAAAAACCTTATAAGTCAATCACATTGAACGAATATTTTTAATGACGTCCACTGTTGAACATAGGCCTCCCCTAAAGATTTCCAGTCGGACCTGTCATAAGATAAATATTTCATGATTTATAAGACCAATATTAATACATTTATCAATATTCATCTCTATTCAACTCTAGTTAGATACCTACTCTTCAAAAACTAGAACCTATAATCATTTCTGTATGTTGATTGATATCGTATTAAACTGACATCATGCAGACTGACGTCAATAATAACTGACGATTTATTACGCAGTGTTATATCTAACTGAACCAGTAGGTGGCAATGATAATTGGGCATTGTCTTCTCGACGTAGGCGTAACATTTACTTTCAATACATTTGTATCTTTGTATTTCTAATGTTATAAATGGATTGCTTGATAGTTTTTAAATGATTGATACGTTGCAATTGATTATGATTTGATAAACGTTTGGATGGTTGTTTCATCTTTTGTTACTGATGGGTGACGTAATCAGATATGGGTCTGAGGGTGATGTCATTAGGGTATTGCAATCAACCAGCCTATCGCCATCCATCGAACGTTCCCTCTGCAAGTGAGCGCCAACCATCCAGGTCTTGAGCTGCCGGCATCCATCCGCTAACCGCCGCCTTGTTCAAGTCTTCGGTCCATCGTGCAGCAGGGCGTCCTACAATACGTCTACCTAATCGCGGTCTCCACGCCAGCACCTGTCTGCTCCATCGACCGACTAGGGTATTAAAGGTATTTCATATAAATCCTTTTGACAGGTCCGTCTGGAAATCTTTAAGGGAGGCCTATCTTCAGCAGTGGACGTCATGTGGCTCATTATGATGATGAATATAAATCCTTGCATATTCCTTTGCTTTAACTATAAGCCCCTTTGAGGGGGGTGAACTACGTATCAAATAGCGGAACTTCGCCCCCCTCTGACACCTTTCTGTGAAAACACATTGATAATATTGTATTTAATTATAACCAATTGTTAAGCCAGAAAAAAAGAACTATAAGCTCCGAACTACTTCATATACCATTGACATTATCAGTCCTTTTATCTCATCCTTTATAAAAATAATTGTTAGAGCTGATAAAGTTTAAAATAGAGTATGCCGTGTTGCACCAACAAAAATAATGTTGTTAGATTGTGATACTTGTAAAGATGGTTATGTTACACTCTCAAATATAGTCATAATGTGGGAAAAAACAGTCTAAAATAATCGGAATTCCAACCCCCATATGAATTATTATACATTTGGTTGGTTGGGATTTTGTAATTTTCTACATGAACACATGATTACAAGATGAATTAATATAAATAATTTTAAAATTTACTAACATGAACGCCACGCAATATTCCCAAAAATCATTAATATGAATTCTGATTTAGTATCTACTCTCTACCAACATTCGAACACAACGAGTATGCTGTGTACACCTCTGAGTAGCACACATATCAGATGTTGTACCTTACTGTTTTACTGTTCTATAATGTTATAATATGTAGTGCTGTTGGTGTACCTTATAACAATAAATAAATAAATAAGTACCTAAAAGAGCACTGAGATAAGCGTCACTTTCCGCTGCGAATAATTTCAAATTCTCTTTAATTTCACTTTGAACGACTAACGCCGTCAGCTAAGTCTTTGTAAAGTCGACTATCTAAGACGTTCTAACATTTGTATACATGTTTTTAGTTTGTATTCATTTGGTGTTTGTTCAACAATTTATTTGCACTATCTTTTAAAAACCATGTCACTTGTCAGTTACCTGGAATTGGAATTTCTACTGTGATAGCATATATCTAGTATTCAGTTATGGAATGGAGATAAACTTGGTCAAATCTACTAGTCTACCTACCCCATAGTGGATATAGACGTATATTTATTTTCGTGTTAAATTATGTTAGAAAAGTGGCCTTATGTCTATAAGATAATACGCAAACTGGAAATAAAATAAAACTATAATATGTTAAACATTTATTTTCAAACGCTCCAAAATGTCGAACTGATAAATGAATCGAGTCGGATTAGTTCAATTTGGCCGAACCAACTCCTAAACTTAATTAATGAACATAAAATTCCGTAAAAGTTAGTTTATTCCGGATGTTTCTCATCCTAATCTCCTTTTTTGTTAGCTTAATGTTTAATAGGCTCGCTTATGTCTTGCCCTGACGTAAATGCGACTTACGAAGACTTATTAACTTGTCTCAATAATGAGACGTCTTTAAATACGCTGTCCTAAAAACAAGTTATTAATTTCGTGAGCTTAATACTTTATTCTTGTTGTATGTATAATAAGACATTTGTAATTTTATGGGCAAACATTACCTATTTAAAATATTTTAATCAGTGTTTTTTCTTTTATATTATTAAATGTAAGAGAGTGACGAAACAGTCATCAGTTAATACATTCATATTCTTTTATTAGTAAGTAGATATGTTTTGATTACATGGCATATTATTTCATTAAGATTGGAAGTTGAAGCGTGGGTTGTTAAATCGTAAGGTTATTATTTTTATTTCCACGAAAATAACTATAATCAACTTGAATAAAGCGATCTCCGTTAATTAATACAAACTCCATCCAAACAGCTATAGCTAAACCGATTACAGGATTCGTACTGATTTGACGTGTTTATTATCATTACATTGCATTGATAAATATACTTAATACCTTCATGTATAGTTTTACTTACTCAATCGATGTTTTTAAACTTCTAAATTACTCTATAAATCTAGAAATATTTAATGTCTATAATTAGGCAGAAATGGCCTTTGGTATTAATTTCGCCAGTGTATTTCATATTATAAACTTTTAATGGCATTACTACTGAATTATTATTATAAAATAATATAATTGTTAATTGTGATATTACCAAAAATATATGGCATGTATTTATTAAATGTAAATTTATCAAGGAAACAAAAAAAATATGATGTAGTAACAGTCAACACAGGTATATTTCTTAGGCATTGTGGTTCAAATAAACATACGAGTGAATAATGTATAGGCAAGATAAAAAACGGTTACGCAAGGAATTCATGACGGATGAGTGTACAGGAAACGAACAAGTGTTAGTGTTGCCAGAAACAATAAAGCAACGGTATAAATGTTGAAAATTACGAATCGGTTGTACAAAACCTTATTTACCTTCTAAAAATTGATGTAGTAAATTAAAAAAAAATAGCAATGACCACATTTTTTTTTGATTAATTACAAGGTTTTCACCAAGAACATATAGTTATTTGGAACTTTTATAAAAAGTTTCCCTGTCTGATAATCAAACCTAGTCTAAGGGATGAGAATTTCATAGGTAAGTAAAGAGAGAATACAGGCATTATTTAACCTTCATTTATTTACGTATTATAAGGTATTTTACACTCACAGAGAGTAGAGACATTGGTGTTTTATTGTTTAAAATCTTAATCTTTTAAGTTAATCTAACTTTAGAAGTACTAACGCAAAACACAAGTAGGTATTTCAAAAAATACCCAATGACTGTTTTCTTGATATTATAATATTTTGTGTTTACTTGATACTGATTCATGAATTAAATTTATTTAATTAAATTCAAGAATTCATTCAGATGAATGTGAATGATATACACGAACGATATTGACACATATTGTAGGAACAAAACGGACGTGTTAAAGCGATAATAAAATGCACTATTTCTATTTTGAAATGCGGTCAGTGCTTGTATCCAGCTGTTAACAATGCCAAAGATTATGACATGAGCAATTTTCGTATTTGTAACTAGTAAAATATACAGAGATTAAAATAGAAATGATCTGCAAATTGAATACCGTGGGCCAGAAAAACTTTTTAAAAACATACTTTGGTTTTTTTTATGGCATTGAATGATGAGATGAGAATGCCTTTCGCCTGATGGTAAGCGATACGACCACCCATAAACAGTAGCAACACCATCCAGCACCTTGAGTTACAAAGTACTGTGTGGCATTCCACTGCGCTCGTCATCCTGAGACATAAGGTGTTAAGTCTCACTATGTCCTGTAGTTACACTGGCTAAAGTGCCCTTCAAACCGAAACACAACAGTGCATGCACACTGCTGCTTGGCGGTAGAAATAGATATTGCGGTGGTACCCACCCAGACGGACTCTCACATATGAAAGACCTACCACCAGTACTACTACTACGATGTCACTATATACTAGAAAATATTAATATACTCTTGTTTTCAAATAAATACCAACAATACAACTTACGACAAATAATATACATCACAGTGCTTAAGTTAGGCGCTTATAACTTAGAAATTATATTAACAAAGAACAAGTAAAACACAGAGGTATAAAATACCAATTTCCAAAACGTAGAGACGAATAGCTGAAAATAAAAAGTCCATTCGAACTTGCGCCTATGGGACATCTAAACTTTTAACAGCTCTTACTCTTCTCCATTAACCCTCAAATGCAAGCGCAAGCCCACAGTTCAATTTAGCGTGATTGCGTATTATACATTTATTATTTACCCTTACCATATCAACTGCAAGATTAAGCGGAGACTTGTACGAAGATTAAATCCTGGATTTTATTCCCATATTGCTGTACATTTCCACCCTACATTTGAGGCAGAAAACTCGAGTATTCATTGCGGGTAGCCAAGCTATGTTGGCAAGGGTTGACGGTGCATTTGCGGTCATACCTTGGCCGCTTAAACTTGAAATTTATTTTCGTATTAAATTTGAGCCGTTTATCATATCTGAGGATATTGTGATGTTTTTCGCTTAATATTTTAATGTAACAATTTAGTAAACGAAAATGTGATACGTGTTCATTAATTTTATTAACCGACTTTCAAAAGGAGGAGGTTATCAATTCGTGTGTTTGTATATATTTTTTTTATTTTAAAAGGATATCATGTAAGTACATGAACATAATATCAAAAACGTTATTAAGGTGAGCACAACAAACCAGTTTCATCTTTTGAACCATTATTATATTAAAAAATATAACATACTTTAAATCATAAAATACATCAAACAATGATTATAACCTGCACTCTAATAATAAAGCTCTCATTTATAGAGTGTAAACAATTTAAGAGCCCATCATGGAGGTAAGTTACGACACCACATGAAAGCACCACTGCTATTTCGACAACCCTGCCGACTGCAAACCAAGATTTATACCGAGGTCGCGGTTATTTATACACACCAGCCTTATTTTTATTCCCCGTGTGATATTTTTAATGAGGCAACTGAATAGCACTGCTGCACCTTTTATTAACTTTTAAAAGCATTAGCCCGGCCCCGAATGGCGAGCATCCAGAGCTAGTTTATGCTTGTCTCGTCTCTTTGTTTATGGTTTCGTTTATGGGACGATTTTATCCGGAATTTCACCGCTAATAATTATACATTCTTGCCTAACAGAAATGTTTAATATTGTCTCAAAATAGGCCTTGAGCATTCCGGGCCCTTTGTTTTAAAATATAATGGTTAGACGAGTCCGTAATTGGTACTCGCACAGATCTCATGCAAATGTAGCAATTAGGTTAATAAAGAACCCGGCTCAGTGACCCGGCGGGTTAAGGAGGCCTTTAGAAATATGAATACTTGAGCGGCCACCTGCATTAACGGGTTACCGTGTTTTTTAATCAAAGTGAAACATATTATTTGAAGAGTTTTATAGAGGAGTAGAATGAAAGTCGGGAAAATATGTTGCCGTGTTTCAATGGAATTGGCGTTATGAAAAAAATGCAATCAGCCCTGTATTATATACTGCCCACTGCTGAGCACAGGCCTCCTCTACTACTGAGTCCACCACGCTGGCCTAGTGCGGGTTGGCAGACTTCACATACCCTCGAGATTCTTATGGAGAATTCTCAGGTATGTAGGTTTCCTCACGATGTTTTCCTTCACCGTTAAAGTGAACGATAATTGATAAACAATACACACGTAACTTCGAAAAGTCAGAGGTTTGTTTCTTGGGTTTTGAACCTCCGGGCATTGTCTCGGCAGACCGTTCCATTCCCAACTAGGCTATCGTCCACGTTATGAAAGCGTGACAGTCTAATAAAATAAAAAGTTTTCAATGCATCATTAAAAGGGCTTCAATTTAAAATATTATATTACGAGCTTTTGCCCGCGGCTGCGTCCGCGTGAATGAGTTTTCCCGGGATAAAAGTCCCGCTCTATATTTTTCCGGGATAAAAAGTAGCCTGTGTGTTAATCCAGGACATAATCTACCTGTGTGCCAAATTTGATCGAAATCCGTTCAGTAGTTTTTGCGTGAAAGAGCAACAAACATCATACATCCCTACATCCATACTTACAAACTTAAAAAGTGGTAGCGTTAATTTTTTTTTTATTTAGTAGCACTGATTTTATATCACTTTCAAAAACATTTCCTTGAATCAGTGAAATCGCACAATCTGCGAAATGTTTGATATTAAAAAAGTAAATAATGTTACTTATTATATTAATTCCATATTTGTCGTGTTCCATATTCATGGATGGAGGTTCAGAGTAACTCTATTATTAAATACGACCTACTTTATGGAAAGAAATATTAATATTTATGTTGAATAGAAGTTTGTTTACCGAAACGTATTTCCTTCGATGGAGTATGGAAATTAACCTCATCTTATAAACTAATACATCTAATACATGTTAAACATGATCCGTTAAATAAACATGACACACCGTGTTTGTTTGTAAAAGTTAAATAAGCCTGTATCGCGCAGTAAAGTTTAAAAGTCAATGCAGCCTCGCTTCCTTCAGACGCATCTCCACATCTTTCACTCAACTTTAAACGACCTAAATATTTGATGAGACCAACGAGATCAAATGAAATAGCAACGTACTTACATCAAGGGTTCGGCTGTATCTAAGTTTAACAAGGGTACTTGAAGCGGAATATATTATGGCACGATCAATAGTCGCGATTACATCCATATCTGTTTAGGTATCTACATTAGCCAAAATAAAAGTTATTGCCTCGGTGGCGTAGTTGTATTACGGTACGACTTCTTGGGTTCAATTGCCGGGTCAGGCAAAGTGATATTGGGTTTTTTAAATTCAGTATCAGCCCGGAGTCTGGAATTTGTGCCTTATGGCGATAGGCTCGTCCCCTATCTCATCATGGGACGGAATACGCACGGCGAAAAGTGGGCGCAATACCTGCGCCTCTGCCTACCCCTTCGGGGATAAAATGCGTGAGAGTGTGTATCTGTATTTTCGTTGGATACCTTTGTATAAAACTGAATACATGAGTTGAATGTTTCAGTTTGTTCGCGGTATATAAGAACTGGTTATAGACAAAATACTCGTAACAAAAAGAGGAAAATGCTACTTGAAGAAAATTGCCGGTACTACTTTCACCTAGTTTGAATATAGATGAGGATTTGTAAAAGTCTTTTCACAAATTCGGTATCTTTATTCCAAAAGCAAAACTGCTACCTCCTCGGGTCCAATCACATCAAAATGATTAGCTGATAGCACGGTTGAAACGTCTAGAACAGAGTCGGTTCTTTCAAACCGGCATAAAGGGATCGAGTCAAGCGCGCTCCGCTATCCAATATTAATATTGTTCCGTTTCAAAAAGTTTGAACTGAGAGCAGGTCCGTTATCAATATTCATAAGCGTAAGACGCCGTATCTGAGGCGAGCAATAAACAAAGAGCTCCAAGTGAAGTGAACTAAAGTAACCGATCTCCGACTCTTACTTACTGCACCCTCATAAATTTCAGTTTGCAAGTCGCACGGCGCAACATTCGATCAATAAGTGTTTTGTATGGGTTCTATATTTGCAAGCTAATACGCCACATCAAAACTTCCAAGTATCGAAGCCGTTATAACTTACGTCACATCACGTCGCTCTGGTACAAAAGACCGTATGTGGCGATTTTGGTGAGTGAATTATACACCGTTTGCTGGAGGGTTACAGTGGCTAGTGTAGGAAGTGGTACGGGTGATTTAGCGTCAATCAACCGAGTTGGAGCGGTGCATCGACGCCGGGTGATCAGGTCACGTGCGTTAAGTTACATGGGGTAAAATCAGATCAAGCTTTATAGCGGAAACTAGGAAATTAAGTTGTTATTAATTCATCAAAGGGTTAATGTGGGTAACTGATTTCATTGTTATCTGTTTCATGTGGATTAGCTTGCGATATGGGGTTACAGAAACGTATGAATAATTTACACACAATATGGATGGTTTCGTGTATCAATTTGTACACAATTGAGGATGTTAAAGCGGTTACTATAAGTAGAAGTGTATTGTAAGCTTGTTCGCATGTAACATAATGCACAAACCCTAAATCCTTTGTAGTATTCTCCAGAGAAAGAAGTCTGTGATTTATCAGATCTCATTTCTTTTTCAACTTTTGTACAAAACAGTAATTTTGGTAATGCTTTTATAGTATATTAGATCCCATTTAGAATGTATTAACTAATAATTTTAGATAAACATTAATATGTGAGTTGTTTGTTAAAGTCATTAATCGCACTTAACATAACAAAAAAACGCAAGTGAAAAATAAAATCAGAAACCTAATAAAAATAATTTACGACAAAATTTTCATCTAAATTAAACATTCAGAGCGTGACCCGATCTAATAAAGTAATAATATGTATAAATCATATAATCTCGTGATCGCATTATAAAATAATTTTGTTCGAATGATTAAAAATATATTAGTCAGTATGGGAACGCGGGTGGCCGACAATTTGATTCATTACAAACGTAGGTGGGCTTTGAACTTGCCACAAAATGACCTGTAATTCCCTTGTTAAGGCCCAGATAACTCTAACATATTAATCTACGGCAATAAATATAATTCAAAAAGACTGGGTCTGAACTCTGACCGTTTTTATGCTAATCGTAAATCTTCTATCGGTGTAGCTAATGGTAAGTTTCGTTTGATGTATAAATGTGTTTTTGAATTCGGTTTCTAATTAGTTTTGCAATATTTGTTCTTTTAATTTAAACATAATGTAAGAAATATCGGAGACAATAACTTAGTATTATTTTAGCAACAGTATTTAGAAAACAATGATGGTTGATGTAACAAAAGCCACCGAAAAATCCAATAGAATTATATAGTACGTAGCTTAGTGTAATTCCTACAATAGGTTGTTTAATCGCAGTTCCTAAAGCCTTACATACCCAAGAACGTTATACTAAAACAAATTATAAATAGGCACAACGCACACTCATTAAAATACGTAAAGTATCAAATGCTTAATTAAAATTTATGAAGGACGATTCGTCGGAATTACGTATAATGGTGTTACTGCCGCGAGAAATATTAACCCGTAATAACTGCGGGTTTAACCATGTATCCCTTTATTTTGAATCGTGCGGCCGGATATTAGAGATTATATACATACGATCTTATTAGTTTGAGTATATTTTGCTATATGAAATTATGTAGATTTCTATTAATTATTTTTGCTGTTGATACAACTATGAGTTGGTAATTTAATATATCGAAACAGCCTATTACTATGCAAGGCAATCAGCCCTGTATTATTTACTGTCCACTGCTGAACATGAGCCTCCTCTACTACTGAGAGGGATTAGGCGCTGGCTTCGCTGGCCTAGTGCGGGTTGGCAGACTTCACATACCCTCGAGATTCTTATGAAGAATTCTCCGCCTATTACTATTTTCAGTATAAATCAGCGCAAATTATAACCTGACCAGGAACATAAAAAATCATGCTATGTTGTGGTAAAATATGGAACTAATTTCTTTAACTTTAAAACGAAAATGCTAAAGAGACGCCTCCACACAGGTTTTTTAATTTCCCTGTAAGGCTATATAGGCTGTATCCGGCACAAACCTATTCCAGGCATCTCTGATCTTTTCAATCTAAAAACCAACTTTCATCGCTCGATGTAGATATCGAACTGACTACCACAAATTCACATCCACTAAACCAACGAAGCGATTTAATATGATAGCATACAATCATATTCACACTTTTGTACTTAAATGTTTTGAATACATTCATACCTATTAATACGTGACCGCCTGCATAGCGCTTGCTGAATAAAAAAAATTGACATGGTAATTACACCGAGCTGTCCTGTGGGACGCTAAATCTGGCAACTTGACAATACAGCCGGTTAAGAATGACTGCGGTTTAAAACAACAAATGCGTATATGTCTTTAGTATAACATTGGTTGGGATAAATTTAGTATATTGACCTATCCGAAGAATAAAGTTACTTCTGCAAAAAATTAAGTTTAGAAGAGAGCGATTTAAGCATTGTCATCAACAAATTTTGCAATTATATTTTTTTTGTGTTCTAGGAAACTGGTTCTTTTACCAAACTTGTAAAGCATTAATTTTTAGCAACTCATAAAATTTTAAACTAATGTTATGGATTTGAGGAGGTTACATGTGCATGCGTAACTATTTTTTACGTAAGTCTAGGTCGTAACTATAAGCATCTATAGTCTTATTCTTGGAAAAAGTGTTAGTATCATGTTTACATACAACTTGTTTTTATGGAAATACTAATGGCTCAACAATAGCCTAACGATTTTATGTGATAAAATGTCTAGAATTTATTGTATAAAGAATTGATTTGGGAAATTTCCATCCATACCAGCATGTATTATATACTGCCTACTGCTGAGCACGGGCCTCCTCTGCAACTGAGAGGGTTTAGGCCTTAGTCCACCACGCTGGCCTAGTGCGGGTTGGCAGACTTCACTTACATTCAAAATTCAGAGAATTTCTTAGATATGCAGGTTTCCTAACAATGTTTTCTTTCACCGTTAAAGCGAGCAATAATTCACAAAGCATACATACACACATAGCTTTATAGAAAAGTCAGAGATGCATGCCCTTGGGTTTGAACCTGCGGACATTCGTCTCGGCACTCCATTCCACTCCCAACTAAGCTATCGCGGTTTTTTTTTGGGATATTTAAGTAATTGATAAATAAATAATCTAACATGTACTTATTTTAATTAATTACCTCTTTTATAAATTTGTCATCTAAAATTAGGTGCTAGGTAGCCTAGGCCACCAGATCTTGAAATGAGAAACAGGACTAAAGGGGGCCCCATAAGGTAGGTTCTTTTTCCAGCAAATTATTATAGTTGTCAAAAAAAATGTTGCTGGAAAATGGGGCGCTGAAAATTTATTCGTACAGGTCGCCCGGTATGATTTAATTAGATTTATAACGGGATCCAAAGCTTTTGTTTCCAACCATTGCCTCTACTAAAATTTTGATGTTTGCTTAATTTCAATAGCCTCGCGAATTACCCTATATACTATATAGGAATCATGTTCTCTGGCAAGGATTTGTGGCTTATCTAATCTAAGGTTTGGAGCCTTCTTCTAAATGTTCATCAACTCAACAACTCAATCAACGATTAAAAAAAAAGAGCTTCAAACTTCGTAGAGCGTCAGTGTAACCCAACTATATTTCTTTTTGATCAATTTCACAGAGGTCCCAGTCCCAATCTATCTGGTATTCACAGTATTTTAATTATATGTTAAAATTAGAAAATCACATATTAATTTAAGATATTATGTTTTTAACAAGCATTTTACTTGAGGTCCCATAAGACCTGCCAACATAGTACCGTTGTCAACAACATATGATGATCCTGTAATACCCTTTGCTTTGTCACTTGCTAAGAATAGTGCCAAATCGGCTATTTCTCCAGATGAAGAAATTCTTCCTAAAGGAGTCGTCTTTCCCAGGTTGTCAAAGATAACATCTTGAGTGGTTTTATCTACGCCCATTGAGTTTGATATGATATCAGTCTTCACAGGCCCAGGATTGATGGTATTCACTCTGACGCCTTTTGGCGCCAATTCCAACGCCACACATCTAGTGAAGTGGTCTAAGCCTGCCTTCGATGCGCAGTATGAAAATGAATTGTCAGCTATTACTTCCAATGCAGCGATACTCGATATGCTGATGATACTGCCTTTGGATGCAACGATGTGAGGACCGGCAATGTGAGTGAAACTAATGACTGATCTGAGATTTGTAGCCATGACGAGATCAAAAGTTTCAATCGCCTTTTCATCCAATATACTAGAATAATTAGCGATGCCTGCGTTGTTAATCAGTACATCTAGCTTGCCGTACTGATCGATGGTTTGACTCACCGCTTTTCGCACATTTTCTTCTGTAGTGACATCGGCTACTATGACGAGTGGTTTACTGCCAAGCTCTTCGCATTTTTTAGACACTTCGGCTAATTTTGTTGTATTTCTTCCGACTATTGCTACTTTGGCATCTTCAGAGACGAATTTTTCCGCCACCGCGGCTCCTATCCCAGAGCTGGCACCCGTCACCAAAACAACTTTATCATGGAAGGTCATATTTTTGATATTTGATAAAATTCCTCACGATACTTAATATCTCTTGCGTATTTCACCTAATGTCATAGACCATTACACGTACACGTTTATATACACATTTTTTGATCATTATATTAGATAATTGTAGAAGATAAGTAGTCATTACTACTGTTTTTTCATTCTGACTCATTAGTCAGAATGAAATAAACACGACATTGATTTTTTGTCAGTAGCGTAGATTAAAGCATGAGACAGCGTTTGTTACCTTTGTGAATATGAAATATCACGGGAAATAATAACATTAACTATGTATATATAATGTTGAAGATTTACAGTGTCATAAGAAGTGTGTTGTACAGTGCATAGAGAAAGTAGTTAATAGTTGTTAATATATTTGCCATAAGATATCAATTTATTAAAGGGCAGGGACTATATAATATTTCGTATAGTGGCTAAAATTTCCAATCAGCCTTTCACCCATAAACAAACCAAGCCATCAGCTCGATGCTTTTACATGCCTTATATTCGATGCGATAATTTTATGCCTTGTAAGTGCACTACAATCTAAACAACTTGGGATGTCAGTTCATGCTGTGTTCCTATAATTTTATAAACAAGAATACGATAATCAGCACAAATTGTATTTATTTTTTATAGTATTTGGGATGAAATGAACCGTTTTTGTAACCGATGTATTAAGAGAGAATAAGTAATAAAAGTATTATAATGACAAAGTAATTTCAGTAGATTTACCAATTCGCAAAATCGGTTAATATCAATGTTTAGATAAACTGATCCCTTTAGGTAATGATATGGCACGTCAGAAGTCAAATAGACCGTAAGCTTGATGGTGGATTAAACTGCAGCTCAACCATCAGTGCAAACAAGGCTTTATCGGGAGTTTGTGAAGCATTGGACTATCATGACGTCACGTCTGCTCATGATTAGATAACTAAGGATTATGAAGGACGTAATTTGGTTACAGAAGAATTATGAAATACTAGCCTTTGCTCGCGGCTCCGACCTCATGAAAAAGTTTTCCCGGGAATTGCCGCTTTATATTTTCCCGGGATAAAAAGTACCCTATGTCCTTTCTCAGGTTCTAGACTATCTGTGTACCAAATTTCATTTACATCGGTTCAGTAGTTTTGGCATGAAACCGCGACAGACAGGCAGGGTTACTTTCGCATTTATAATATTAGTAAGGATGGAATGATTAAATAGGGTTTGTAGTGGAATCGTTTAAATCAATCAATTTGCAGGTATATGTTTTGTATTCGTCTGAGTAGCGACCACCGTTCACAAGGTTATAATCCGCCATAGTAGCCCACCAGGGCCGCGCCGTCCCTGTGTGCGAAGTGTGCGGCGCACACAGGCGCCAAGGCAACAGGGGCGCGGAACTCAAGATGAGATGCCCTAAGCGAGCTACTCCTGTGCACCCTCCCCCCCCCCCCCCTCGCGGAATAAGGCCTTTCCTGCAGCATCGTTGTACTTTTACGTACGTCGAAACAGGACGACAAAAATCAGAGGCGCTCTATAGATTTCGCACACAGGAGCTGTCTTGGGTCGGCGCGGCCCTGTAGCCCACGTAAGTGTGTCGCGTTCAGGAATCAACGCATGTAGATTCAATTCAAAAAATCCGCCATAATTGTGTCGACTGGCTAGGTATAATTATCTCTCGTCACTCGACTATCTGAACCCCACTTCGCTTACCATTACGTGCAGTGGGGTCATTTGGCATGTCCGTATTTATATTTTCCCGGGATAAAAGTAGCCTATGTGTTAATCCAGGACATGATCTAAGGCCGTGTGCCAAATTTCATCGAAATCCGTTCAGTAGTTTTTGAGTTTATTCGTTACAAACATACTTACATACAAATATTTCCTCTTTATAATATTAGTATAGATTGATTTTTCTCAACCAAATGCGTCATTTGTGTGTATTTGTACCTTCCTTTTAAAGTTTATCTTACACATCACAATTCATTTAGAAGAAATTATACATACACTGTAAAATACACAATATTTTCAAATCAAATCATTTATACCATAATAATTTTAGACGGAATCAATAAAATCAAAGAGAAAATGGATGAACCACCTTTAGCTATTATAGTTCCAGAACTAGACTTAACGTAAATAAAAGTCACAGTCCGAACTGTTTATTCAGCCTCGGATTCCCGTCGATATTTCACAGTTCTCTTGTATTTTTTGTCAAAGCTCATTGTGCTAAACTGCGGAGCTGCGTCCATCGGTCTCATATCCAACGATTCACACGTAAGGTAAAACAAATAGTCCTTCCCGTCCATTGAAATAACATTAGGACAGTCCACTCATATCAGATTTCTTATTGTTTTCATCTCGTGCCATTAATGGCGAGGGACTGTTTTCTTTTCGGTTTGGAGTTGTAATTACATTTGTATTGGTTTTTGCTTTATTTGGCGTTGTGACAAGACAAGATCTAAGCAACGGTTTGTAGTGTGGATGTACCGAATCTTTAGGTAAAATTACGAACTTGTGATATCGGTGTTGTTAATTATGATTCCGTTTAAATATTATAAAAAATGTATGCTACTACGCTCCAATCAGAATCTCCAATAAGAAATACAGCAGTATAAGCAAACAATACTATGAGGACGCGCATTGCGTCCGAACGCATAGTGTCTGCAATTCTGTCGTTTTCGTCACATTTGCCAACTGAAGCAAAGTTGTCTCTCAATTAGTCAATCACAGCGCCCCTTTGCCTACTTACTGCGAAGGCTGTTATGCCGTAAGAACTAAAAAATAGACTTATTCATAGCATTGCGCTATACTTAGCAAAGTAACGTTTGTGAATACAAGCCTTTGCTACACAGTTCGAAAAAGTACTAAGTGCAGAATCTGTACATTTTATAGGTTGGTATATTTTTGCTATTAAGCTATGTTATAATGCTGAAGTTTAGTTTATTTGAAGAGGCAAATTTATGGGACAACTACTAATAGAATTCTCTCAGTAGAGGAAGCCCGTGCTCAGCAGTGGGCAGTAAATACTACAGTGCTGTTATTATTATTACTTATGGAATCTACATAAAAAACGGCGATAGCCTAGTTGGGAGTGGAACGGACTGCTGAGACGAATTTCCGAAGGTTCGTAAGCCAAGGGCACGCAACTCTGAGTATTCTAAAAAAATTGTGTATATTCTTTGTGAATTATCGCTCACTTTAACGGCGAAGGAAAACATCCTGAGAAAACCTGCATATCTAAGAAGTTCTCTATAAGAATTTCGAGGTATGTGAAGTCTGCCAACCCGCACTAAGCCAGCGTGGTAGACTAAGGCTTAAACCCTCTCAGTTGTAGAGGAGGCCCGTGCTCAGCAGTGGACACTATACAATACAGGGCTGATATGGTGGTTAAACTATATAATACATGATAAGCAAAAACAATATAAAAAGAACAATAAGTTAATCAAGAATCTTAACTAACATTAAATTACATCCGATGATTGAAACAAGCAAACGCCACGACACGCGATAATAAAGATTTAAATTATTCGTTAATCAATGGACGTCATCAGCATATTGTTACAGAGTGTGAAATAATTCAACGTTCTTTATGAGGTAAATGATTCGGTATTGTATTACACGATACATTGCGGGAATCGCAGTTAATTAATTTCATGTTTGTTCATATTACTCATTGGTTTTTGATGAATTATACAAAAAATATTGATTCGTGATAAGGCGTGATGAATACCTAAAGAGTAGGTTAGGTTGGAGCTGTGTACAATATGCAAGAAATACACGTTCAAGCATGAAACTCCTTTCACATTTTTGCGGTTACAATTTTTTGGTTTAGTTTTAACAAAAAAAGTACTTCGGCAAAACATGAGAGTGGTGAATTAATAACTAGAGACTATAGTCTCTAGTTATAATTCATAACTGCGTGGCAGGAGCTAATTGCTGTTCAATATTGTCAACAGTGACGAGCAGTAAAATTTATTGAAATGTATAATTTTACGTAAATAATCGGTATTTGTTTTTCGAAATTTGATATTTAAAAAAATGAAATCAATTACGATCGTCACTTTAGGATCGCTAGTATATTTTTTCGATAATGAATTGAGATTTCACCTCACTGTTGTAATCCATCAAAACGGCCATCATAGCGTGGCGGCAAGATAGTGTAGTTTCAATATTTTAAAAAATTGGCTACTTTTTTGTCACAGAAAATATGTTAAAATTAGATAGGTAGCGATATTTTTCAACTTAATTAAGGGACCAAAAATGTATTAGGCTTAGGTCAGAATATACATATTATTTTCCGGTACTTCATTTCAGGATCATGTTACAGAATAATTAAAACGAATAAATATTACAACAGTAAAACAAAATAAAAACACTTTAAATATCGTTTTTCAAAACATAGCTGTCGTAACAAAATCACCAAATGTTTCTTAGGTATCAAATTACAATTAACATTTGGTGTACCTTATTACAAAACCATGACGTATTACAAATCAAATAGAAGAATTATACTAGCATAAAAAATACCTGTAACATTTTAAAACCATTTTTCAAAACATAACAAAAAGTCGACTTGTACACTAAACTGTACGCGCAACATTAAATTTCATATGAAACTTTCTGCAGCGAGTTTTTGACGCATTCAGACGTCTATTAAAACATTTTGACATGCATTTCGCTGCCCTTTGAAATGGTCCGAGCCAAACGTTGCATTACATCGAATGGCTAACTTGTTTCGTTTAGTGTATGGATTTGGATTTATTAAAATCTGAAGTGGACGTCGGCGAGCGTTTTTAGATTTATTCGGTTGTGTGATATTGATGTTTGCATCTTTTTAGTAATATATTTCGTATGATATGGCACTTCAAGATACCCCGGGGCCGTTCCGCATGCGCCGAAGAAGGCCACCGCGGGTTTTGGTTGGTATGCCGGTGTAGGGTGTACATAGGGTTAGGGACTCGTTCCAATGCTCGCTCGGATGATGCTATACTCCCGAGTAACGACATTGGACCGTAAGACCGGTGAAACCAACATAACCGTTCCACTGACCCCCTGGTGGTGGTAGCAATAACGCGTTTTTCCCCGCGAAAAAAAAAAAAAAAAAACGGTGAAGTAATCGCGGAAACGCATAATAATTAATTATGAATTATTATTAGCAATTATTAATATATTATTAGCCAGTGTAACTACAGGACATAGTGAGACTTAACATCTTATGTCTCAGGATGTCGAGCGCAGTGGAATGCTACACAGTACTTTGTTACTCAAGGTGCTGGATGGTGTTGCTACTGTTTATGGGTGGTCGTATCGCTTACCATCAGGCGAACGGCATGCTCGTCTCGTCATTCAGTTTCATAAAAAAAAAAAAAAACTACATTATAAGTACTACCTGCAAGGTGGACAGACGACTTGATAAAGGTCGCAGGAACAAGCTGGATGCGGGCCGATTTTGACAGATCCGCCTGGAAATCTTTAGGGGAGACCTATGTTCAGCAGTGGACGTCATGTGGCTGATGATGATGACAAGTATCATGTAATTTCGCAGAGATTTAAAGAACCTTAAAATTATTTTACGATCTGCTAAGTTAATTAATATTACTGGCGTGGTGCTTGAAGTATTCAGTTCAGCTTTCGTGAAATACATAGTTATTTAGAAAGAAAGAGAAAGAAAGAGAAAGAACTATCGAAAAGAGACCTCTATCGGTATCCACTAGTGTCCTAGACCTTTTTACGATGTGGTTAATGAAATCAGTCATTATTTAAAGTGCCCCTAAGTACGATAACAGTGAATGGAAAAGCAAAAATGTAGGTTCAGGGTTGCCATGCGTTAATTTATACTTATATTCGTTAATCATTTATTACACCTCAAAAAATCGCAAAAATATAATGGCTTTTATAAAAATTATGTAGTTTTCTCGCGTTTATGATATTATACTTGTATGAAAAAGACGTAGCGCCCTTGTTACATTGATTTATGTGTAATTTCTAGTGTATCAATATTAATGTAACACAACCAAACTTGTCCTCAACATAAAATGAATCAATTAAATCATATTTCTCCCTGTTAATCACACAGTCGAGACGTAAACAAGGCCACTACAAGCTATAATGTCGCGACTAAAAACAAACATTAATGTTACAGGACTATAAATCTTAACGTCTTTATTGTACGCATGCTCACGCCTTTTATCCCCGAAGGGGTAGGCAGAGGCGCAACTAGTGCACCCACTTTTCGCCAAGCGTATTCCGTCCCATGATGTGATAGGGGGCGAGCCTATCGCCATATCGGGCACAAATTCCAGACTCCGGGCTGTCTTCCAGACGTCTTTATTGTGTGAAGGATAATTGTTCGGATTTTAAGATAAATCTGTTTCTTTTTTGTTATTTGCAACAGGATTAGCAGGTTGTTAGCCTGCGCCTGCAAATATGAACGATAAAATAACAACCGATAAAGGCATTATGAATATTTGCTATACCTACTATAAATATTGAAGTAGTAAATGGATGGCAGTATAGTAAAGATTATGAAATGTTTATACATATACTCACGCCCTTTATCCCCGAAAGGGTAGGCAGAGGCGCAACTAGTGCACCCACTTTTCGCCGTGCGTATTCCGTCCCATGATAATATGATAGGGGGCGAGCCTATCAATGTTTATTAAAAATAAATGCTTTAATGAGAAGATAAAAAAAATTATTTGATACAATTGGTTATCTGGCATCGAAGAAAATACCCACACAGAAATACATATTAAAATTCAACACCCCTGTTCACAAGGTAATGACGAATTGTATGACTCAGAAGTTAGTCGTTTAAATGTAAAAGGTTAGATTAAAACATTATTCTAATGTTTAGTGACGTTACAGGATGTTTTAGTAGTTACTTTACTCGTTTATCTTGTTTTTTATCGAGCTGTAGTCAGTTTTTGAAGTATGAGCCAAATACTTAAGTCGGGCAAAGTGATTTTTTCCATTCATTATCAGCCCGGAGTCTAGAATGAGTGCCTGATATGGCGATAAGCTCGCCTCCTATCACATCATGGGACGGATTAACGGCGAAAAGTGGGTGCACTAGTTGCACCTCTGCCTACACCTTCGGGGATAAAAGGCGTGAGTGTATATGTATATGTATGTATTATATCTGTAATATGGATAAAAATTTGCTTTGCGTGTACTCTATAATTCAGATATAATAAGGCTTAATTTTCACTATCACCTGCTAAAAACCCTTCGGGGTTCTATACATACTCCTTCAAAGTTGCTATAAATTCGTATTATATAAACTTAACTCGTATATACGTATGTGATAAGTACACCCTACACGTACATTAGTCACTTCCCGTGTAAAGTTGATGAATTCCATCTCGGACAGGCATACGCTCTTGATATATCGATGAGATTATCCAGTACTAACTGGCTAAGGAGGTGCACAAGCTTGCGATTGAAACCATAATAATGATTACGCGCGAACGACAATATAAGTTATGTAATTTATACAACAGAATGACCACCATGTAATTTTTTGTAGAGTTTATTAAAAATAATTATATTGATACAAAACGCAGCATGTTTACTATTTTACAGTTATACCCATCGCTTTACGAGATGCTGAACTATCATTTCGACAGAAGCATCGACGCAGCTGATAAATTAAGTATGGTCGTCGGAAGCAGTCATCCAACGCAGTGAAATACGTAACACTTTTACATAAAGTCTATAATAAATCCTAAATCATAAAGGTAAAATGCATTCTAGAACAGAAATTCTATATTACACACTTAGTTAAAATATAAAATACTAGACTTTTACTGGAGGCTTCTCCCGCGTGAATGAGTTTTTACGGGATAAAAGTCCTGCTTTATATTTTCCCGCGATAAAAATCAGCCTATGTAGCTGATAATGTAGCTTTATATTGGTGAAGGAATTTTTACATTCGTTCCAGTAGTTTTTGAGTTTATTTGTTTTAACACACAAACATACAAATCATTCCTCTTTATAATATTAGTATAGATGTAAACTATAGTCGCGATTGTGTGTCCAGCCTTAATCACCGCTCACTCCGTGTTTATTCAGATGTGGGCCATCGCTAAAGAGTACCACGATTTACTTGAAATTAAGAGGACACGCCGTCATCTGGGGATGCTACAATAACAATGTGCCACCAAAAATACACCGAAGCGACACGAATGAAAATAAGACTATGACGGCGATAGTGTGAGAGATTTTTTTAAACCTATAAAAATACGTTTTGTTATTTCAAATATGTGTGTACTTAAAATTATATTTAAAAAGTTAAAATCCTTTCGTTTTCTATCATAATACGAATCCTACTAATATTATAAACGCGAAAGTTTGTAAGAATGTATATTTGTTACTCTTTCACGCAAAACTACTGAACGCATTTCGATGAAATTTGGCACACGGGTAGATCATGTCCTGGATCTAACATACAGGCTACTTTTTATCCCAGATTTTTTTTAACGCAGGCGGAGCCGCGGGCGAAATCAGAGGCTGGGATCTGTCTATTGTCAAGGATAAGTACCCGATGGAGTCCATGATATTTGGGACACCATACTTGCCACCAGCCTGCATAAAAACAGTCATCGATGGTATAACAGTCTTTTCATCGCTTGCTTTAATTACTCGCACAACTTTAAGGTTAATGACGGAGTTGAAACCACTGTTCCATAAGATGATTCATACAAACTGGGCTATAACAAGATGTGATGCTAATCAATTTTATGTTCGTTTCTTGAAAATGAAAAGATGCTTTATTAGTTAGTAAATATTATGATTAAGGAATCACACATTGTTGGGCAATGGTTTTTAAATCAGATTCACGAGCTGCGTTCGTACAAACGCAGACATGAAATAACAGATAGTGCGCCAATTCAATTTGACGTTTCCATTGCATAATTTGATAAAGTTGGATGATAATATTCCGCTGACCAAGAGGTGAAGGGCGACCAAACGACATCTTTTCATTAAAATAAAAATTGCTAATGACTCCATTTCCATATTTTTGCATAAAAACGTCAGCACTTTGCACCATTTCGCCTTGAAGATAAAAAGTAATTACAAGATACATCTGCATATATTTTAACGCTACTGAGCTATTCGTGACATGGAAGATGCTCATTTTGTTTTTTAATAAAGTGCATGCAAGTTTATTGCTGTAAATGAAATGCGTAGCGCGTTAATATTTTCTGTTTTAAATTGCTTCGTGTTGGTTGATTTAATGGTATGTATTTATCTTTCACATCGTGGTTAGATGTAAACTGCGCTATCGTAAATCGACATACAATTATGGAATATTATACATCTTATTTTATGGAAGAAATTACTGGATAATGATAAGTACTTTTTTATTATTTAATCATTTGGCAGAACTCCTGCTGCAGAAGCAATCATGTGCAACAGACACATCAAATTTATACGTTTACAGAATTAAAACGATGAATCATCAAATAATTCAAAAATGTGCCGAAATAATAAATTAATCATAACGGCGTTCAAAATTAACATTTGCTTGTATACATGAGTTACAAACAACAAAGCAGTAAAATACAACCGTTGGACTGGGAGAAAGGAGCATCTGCAATTAATAAAATCGACCAATAAACTGAACGGCAAAAACAAAATATAAAGAAAGTTTACATCGGCGATTAATGCGAAACACGCGTAGGTATAGGCGTTAATTTGTTTACAATTCGCATACTTCCAGAACTGTTTACATTTCGCGTCTCAGTATCGTCGTAAAGCGTAATAAAGTTCGCCTCCGATGATTATGGCCCTTTGAAAATAAACTCGGTTGTCGATTCGCAAACAGTGTTCTTTTATTTTTGTTTAGTTTACTTTCTTCTCCGTCCCCAAGTTATGGATGCCGTTATTCTTGAGAATTTTTGAGGAAAATTTCTTTGGTCCCCCTTTATTGATACAGTAGAAATTATTTTTGCATATTTCATGGAAGAAGGGACTTTATAATTCTTTGTTTGGCTCCATCTATTTAACTCGCAACTTCTATTATTTCTTCGTTTGAATTTATTAGTATATTTAAATTGTAAATGATGTTAACCTTCTTTAATTAAATATTGTTTTTGTCAAGATAATTATGAGGAAAGTACATATTTATTCCAAATGAATAAGGGAATTATTTATCTAAGAAAGAAATGGCTGCCTAGTATTAATTAAGTAACGTACCTATCATTCCGTAAAGTTGGTTCTGTCGATTCTGAATAAAAATCCCTTGTCACTTACTTATTTGTAAAATTCTAAATTACACTTAAATTATAATACCTAGCATAATAGGAGCATATTAATATAAGAAAATAAGAAATAAACGCATACAAAAACTCCCCATGAACTTAAATACTAGCGAAAGAAACAGACAAGTCTACCACTTTAATAAAATGCACAACTTGCACAGTACTTGCACAAACGTTTATATGAAGTTATAGTAGAATTATACCACTTAATATTGTACTCATAAATCAAATTACTAAACGGACAACGTTAAATTCTTCAACACATAAAGTACAAGCCGTTCCTCATACCACGTTTTACTTCGGAAGCAACGTTGAACCATAAATATTCACTTGCCCCCCGTTTGTTCTACCTCTTAGGCCTCGTAAAATTAATGCCTTTAAATTAATATTTATTAATATATAAATTTCTTCGTACATTGTACTTAGTACGGAATATGGTAAGTAGATTTTATGGTGCAATAACCTCGCCGGTCATGTTGCGTATGATTTTCTATTGTAGCTATTAAAGTTTCTATAAAATTAATGAAATAAAATTAGTTTATGAATAATTCGATACCTCCCACGTAAGTTGTTGTATCCCCAAAATCACAATTTTACAGTAGAGCATTTTTAAGATTCAAATTGGATTAAAAACTTCATTTATCGTTGTATCTTTGTGAAATTTGGTATATGTGTGTAACTTATAGTATTGTTGACTATGGTGAAACATAATTTAAAAAAATATGTATATTTTCTGAGATATTGTTCATACAACATTTTACTGCGGAGTACAGGCTACGCTAGATGTTGTATCTCATAATTACAACACTGTACCGCGGAGTTTAGGTGTCGTCAATTGTTGTATATAATATTTACAACAATATACGCTGAAAAATATAAGCCTCATTCCACTGTATGTGGTAATAATAATATACATTGGTTAAAAATTATATGTGTATTATTATATGTGAACATACATTTGTTAAGAAATAAGAAAGATTTATTATAAAAGACAAATTTCTTTATTTTTTTAATAGAAATAACATATACTAGAAATAAAAAATAATTGAAATAATAAAATAATGAAAATTTAGGTATACATAACATACATTTAGGTAACAAATAATGTCTTCCATTACTAGGTAATAAAAAAAAACAATCATAGTAAGGTTACTTAGAAACATAATAAAAAAGACAAAAATCAAAACATAACTCACTCTCCACGATATTTTAAAAACATCACTAATTCTTATTAAAATCTACAAAAAATAGAATAATAAAAAGTATTACAGAATTTAAAATAACCACAATAACCTACTTATTTCTAAGAGATCAACTTAAAATCAGGATAACAAGAAATTAGGTACCTAGTCTTTTATAATTATTATTTTCATTGTAAGTATATTTGATTTTATTCGAAGTTAAAAAAACCATTTTCACACTCGCACATATTCACGCCTTTTATCCCCAAATAAGTAGACAGATGCGCAACTAATGCACCCACTTTTCGCCGTGCGTATTCCGTCCCATGTTGTGCGATGTGCGCATGATGCCCCCCTATGGGCGAGCCTATCGCCATATTGGGCACAAATACCAGACTCCGGGCTGATACTGATTGGAAAAACCCAATATTACTGCCCAACCCGGGGATTGAATCCGAAACCTCAGCATTGCGGCCGTACCTTAATAAAACTACGCCACCAAGGCAGTCGAATACAACAGAGCAGTCGAGAATTTTCAAATTCATAATTAAAATAGTTGAGTTACTTTTAATCAGATAAACCTAATTTTTTGTTAAATTTGAGCCTTAAATCAATCAATTAGCTTGTCGCCGCCCACTGCTAAACGTAGGCCTCCCTAAGTGAGCGCCAACCATGCCGGTCTTAAGCAAACAACTCAAAACAATAAAAAAACAATATTAGTTTTATGAGAATCTATAATAAAATGAAGATACATAATTACAAGATATTTATTTATGTTAAAAAGAAAAGACTAATTTATTTACTATTCTTTAAAAAATCAACATCATTATGAGAGCCAGCAACAAAAGATAGACTCTTGAATAAGTCGTGATATTTGGCTGGAATGATTCCACTGTGACAGAGACACATTAAGTCATCATATTTTGCCTTTGTTAAGTGAAGATGGTTGGAATAGAGAGGGCATAGCTCAGCCATACTATTTATTTGGCATCTTCGGGTATTGATATTAATGGCATCGCATAGCATTAGTTTATGCCAAATCGGAATGCCTCGATGGCACAGTTGTATTGCGTATGCGTTAAGAGTACGATTTGCGCGCTGAGGTCCTGGTTTTGAATTCCAGATCAGGCCAAAAACATTGTGCCTGGGATTTTCCATCTTAAAAATTACTCAGTCACAGCTCGGAGTCAGGAAGTTAGCGGTGTGATACCCCCGTGCCTCGGAACGCACGTAAAGACGTGGGCTCTGCGCCTGATCTCTCTCCGGTCATGTCGGATTGCCGTCTCACCGGACTATGAAAGTGAAGGAATAGCGAGTGCACCTGTGTATTGCGCACACACTTTTGCACTATAATATCTCTTACTTAATTGACTCTGTTGAGATTGGCCGCCGAGGCCGAAATCGGCTAGGAAGGGATTATTATTATGCCAAATCGTACCGATATTAAATTGTAAAAGGATCTTTTGCACATACCCATACTTCTTTTATTTTGTCCTATTTAACGAATATACACATAAAACGAAAACACTATGCGATTGTGGTTTTGACCAGCATCATTATCAACAAGATTTGTTGTATCAGAATCGATTGCTAGTTTGAAGTTATTGTCAAAGACATCTCCATCTATTATATTTGCTAACTTTTTATTAGACAATTATTGGTAATGAAGACTATGAATCAGTAATTTTAAATAATTTAATTTCGGGAAATACTTTTTTATCGAATGCTTAAAGCGTATAAGGACAAATCCAAATTTCACCTCTCAAGGACCAGCGGTTTAGGCTCTGCGTTCATAAATCGCTCACTAAGTCAGTCAGGCAAAACAAATCATTTTATATATTACTTTTAAGACCCAATTTTAGAATAGATTTTTAACATACAACATTGAGTTTGAGTAAAAAAAAAGTAATAGCAACGTATAATATAGCATTTTACTACACAACACAGTTTAAAATAACCATTCCCGAAGTAAAATGTTTTATTTATAACATACAACAATATTTTAATTTTAATGTAAACGTAAAATGTTGTACGTATTACGTATATTTTTTTTAATGAATGCTCAACGACGTATAATATTGTAACTAATCTATACAACATTTTAGATTGGTATCACCATCAAAAAGTAACATTAACCTAATAAATGTCAATAAAATATTACAAATAAAAACATATTTGTGATATTTCGGAGGCTTGAATCACGAAAACTATTTAGTTCTATTTCATCTAAAGAAACATTATTATTTTGAAAGAGTGTCTCGGAGTTACTATTTGTATACTCGTATTATTGACCAAATCACATAGTCTACGCCCTCTTGTTATACTTGTACGTTTCATTGTTATAATATATTTTAAGTAATTAAATTACGTTAGTTAATTTTGAGAGAACTTAACCGCTTCTTTCCTCCCGCGTGCGGCCGGTTGAAAGTCCGGCGTTTTCTGTTGTATGTGACCAATACGAGACGCGAGCGCGTGATTCTCCCTGTCCCACACCCCACGTAAACCATTGCAAAGGTCTATACACTATTGTAGTCCGTTCTCGTTCGGAAGTTACAACAAAATACGTCTGGAAAATCCTAGAAAAAATCGTGTTTTCGTATTTTTTTCACTTTGAATGCATTAAATAATGCAAATTAGGATAGTTTTCAGTAAAAACGCTAAACGGCATTTTTGTGGCATACAACAACTTACGTGGGAGGTATCGAATTTATTATAGACTAGACTTCTGCTCGCGGCTTCACCCGCGTGTAAAAGTTTTTCCGAGATAAAAATATTTTCCCGGGATAAAAAGTAGCCTATGTGTTATTCCAGGACATGATCTACCCGTGTGCCAAATTTCATCGAAATCTGTTCAGTAGTTTTTGAGTTTATTCGTTACAAACATACTTACATACAAATCTTTCCTCTTTATAATATTAGTATAGATAAATAAAGATATTTTTTTGGTCATTTTGTTTATAGCTTTTGCTTTTATAAGCTACAATGTCACTAAAATAACAAAAATATGTCAGAGATTTGCTTCCAAATAGATATAAATTAATCAACTAATCAAATAGAAAATCTTGTCTAATCTTATTTAGATACGTTCATTGTCAAATTATGTATCAAAATAAAAATAACATCAAAGGAAGACAACCCCAAACAGATCTACAAATTCATAATGAAGCGCTTGTTATAAACTTTAACAAACTAGAACAAACGCTTCCTTATTAAATCCAGGTAACTGAAACCGATGGTAACATTAAAGAGCAAGTTACAAGAACATAAAATACTGAACCACGAAATTAGATTTTCACGAATCAAAAACAAATTTGTAATATGATAGATCATCGTTATTCTTGGTAGTTTCAAAATTACTCTCCAATATCAGAAACGTATTAAACAATCGAATTTGAGCACAAATACTTGGTAACAAAGTCTTGAATTGAAATGTGTGAGGTGTAACCAACGTTCATCGCCCATCCGGCCGGAAGATTGCTCTTTTGATATGATTAAAAGGGTGGAGACGCCTTTATGTGGCAATTAAAGAGTTTTGTTTCTCTGAAACGGCTGTGAAAGCTTAGTTATCAACAATGTTCAACGTCACCACGACGTTACTATAATACAAAGTAGAGCGGACATTGGGAAAATTGTCATACAAAAATTTTGAGCCTGTTTGTCAGTAACTCAATATACCGTGAAATAACAAAACATCTACGTAAAATCCATTAAAACATACTTTGACATGGTCGTAATTCGTATATTGGCGTATTTCCTTCCAAAACATTGTTTTTTTTTTTACAAAATTTAAGCACACCGAGACGTCTTGTTACACGGATGTGTCAGATAAGACAGCGACTTATTACCTATTGGTAATAACTTTTTAACGAAAAATTTGGTCCTGATGTCCGGTCTATAACTATACTGTTTAATGTCTTTGCTACACTATAATATAACTGAAACGACAATTTCGTCAATTAATATTGATTCAATCCATATCGCCTTATTGGAGTAGCACCAACTTAACTGAAAAACTGATTCTAGATTTTAAAGCCCGATTGGGAATCAAAACTGTTATTTTTTTTATTCTGAAAATAAGTATTGGAATTTACGCTGGGCACTAGAATCTCTATTTAATCATAAATAAAATGAATAACGTAATACAAATATATTAAACTTGGAGAACTATGGGTCCATTTGATATACCTCTGCCTTGTTTATGGATATAACAGCGTTTGTTGTGAAATTATATAATAGACCAATTTACGAGCAAACATACACAAAACGAGATTACAATGTGTAATCTAAAAGACTGTAGGTAAATTTTTTTGATTTATTGCTCGAAAATTCCAATACATTTTAGCTCCGTGTAAAAACGGACTTTAATTATTATTCAGTACATCAATATTGGGTGGTTTTTCTACGCTGGGACCAGTTAAAAGCACAAACAACCGAACTTTTCACTTACAGTCACCGCTTGTTTATCGACACGGTAAAAAGTTCACATCGATGGAAAAATTGGAAAATTGTGTTCATTGAAAGCCCGAAGGTTTACATTGTGGAGATTAATAGTGTTTTTGTTTATTTTATTGAAATATTGTTCACTCATCTCGTGAATTAAACTTGGATTGTAAACGCTCCACTTATTCAATTTAGATGTGTAGGTATTCAAATTTAGTAGCAAAACCAGTCATGTTGCTGTTGGGATTAAACCTACTTAGATGAATTACTAAAAATTCTTTCCATGTGCCCACCTTTGTTGCACGAAAGACGCGTGTGTAAATGGTGGCATGCAGAGTCTCTGGATTTGTCACTTGTCTATCATGACTATGACTGATGTCAAAAAAATTATCACAGCTAAGATTGTCCGACCTATAATCGAATTTCAATAATATGTCATTTTCTTTAATTATAATGCTGCTTCCTTTAGTTTGTGCAGCCATGTCTTTTGTATTGTTAATAGTAAATAATTTCACTATTCCCACGTTAATTCAATCAATTATTACAATCAACGGACCAAAGACCATTGATAAAATACGAGCCTGAATCGCGATACCTACACTGTTTTGTCTGCGCCAGTATTTTGTTTTCGCGACAGCCGGAAACGGATATAGAGGGAGACAGAATAATAGCCGTCGGAAATGGTCAGACATGGTAGGATCTTACTTTTTTCTCTCGCACGCTGGACATTGCTAACTCAATACAGGAAAACATACTGCCATAAAATTTTAACTCCTATCGCTTTGGTGATAAAGACGATTGTTGTATCGCGACGTGGTGTCTTAAAGTGAGGAATACTGGCATTTAAGAGGATCAAAAAATACTGAATATGGTCAGGGATGTGAGATAAAATCTTGATTTCTTTGTGTTTGTTGATTGAAATAGAATAATGCGCATGGCTATCAGCGCCGTTTCCCCTTTGTGCATACATTTTTGTTTAGCAAGACAAGTGAATTTATCAAAGAAATAAAATATGTTTGACCATCATGTATTCAGTGTAGATTGTAGGTACGTTAGACCATCAGCCGCTTGGGAAACGAGACTACGTGGGTTCATTCCACGCATCAGGACAAAATATTTGACCCGCAAATATTTGTGTGGGGTCTGGATGTTGTGAGACCAAAGTTTCTCGTAGTTCTTAATACAAATGACAGGGTTTGTGGCATTGGGAAGCGGATATTGGACGTGTTTATGTGCATTTATTTTGAAAACTAAGCATGAAATTACCATATTTTATGTCTGCAATGCAATGCAGTGCAATCAGCCCTGTATTATATACTTGCCCACTGCTGAGCACGGGCCTCCTCTACTACTGAGAGGGGTTAAGCCTTAGTCCGCCACGCTGGCCTAGTGCGTTTGCAGACTTCACATACCGTCGAAATTCTTATGGAGAATTCTTAAGTATGTAGGTTTCCTCATGATGTTTTCCTTCACCGTTAAAGCGAACGATAATTGATTTTATGTCTATTAAAGTTAGATTGTCAACGCTAATCTAACTTGAAAATATTACATAAAAAACTGTGTCCTAGATTTCCTAAAAGTTATAATTCCATCTTATTTTTGGAATTACGCAGAATATTTTGATGGAATCTAAATTCCGTTGAAAAACTACGAGTACCACTTAATATTTATTTATTCCATCTTCACTTAAAGAACGTAATCTATCTTTACTTATAATATTATAAAGCTGAAGTGTTTGTTTGTTTGGTTGAACGCGCTAAGCTCAGGAATTTCTGAACCGATTTTGAAAATTTTCACTAATAGGAAGCTACATTACTCCTGAGTGCTATAGGTTACTTTTTAAAATATTTTTATCTCGGAAAAACCTTTTCACGCGGGCGGAGCCGCAATCAAAGCTGTAGTATTTTTTTTTTTTTTTTTTTTATATCTTTATTTATTTCGGGGTTTTTATCCATCAAGGATATGCCAACCCCATAGTACCTTATACCTAGTTACAACTTATAATATTTTAATCTATTAACACAAAAAAGAAAAAAAAACAGCTTTTGTATAAAAAATAAGCCCGACCGTAGCTACTGGATAACTGCTATTATTTTACAAAGTCTCCTGGCAACATTTGATTTTGGGTTTGATAAAATACTTTGAAGTAAACCTACGTCTAGTACATTTAACTCAAACTCATCCAGTAACAAGTCTCGTTCATTTTTGGTCCGTTCACACTCCATCAGCAAATGTTGGATATCTTCTGGGATATTACATACAACACAATTTGGGGAGTTCACCTTTTTAATTAAGAATGCAAACTTTGCTGATGGATAATGTCCTGAACGAAGTCTTAATGCTAACTTAATGTAGTTCCTCGACATTATATCATCAAACCAAGGTACCCGTGGCGGAGCACTTTGTATAGATCTATACCATATGCCTTTATTAGTTGAAAGGTTCTCAAAATGCTCTTTCCATTTGTCATAGCAAACATTTTTATACTTATACATAATTTCCCAATAATCTGGAGTATAATTAAATATAACACCGTTTAAAGCTGCTAATTTCGCTATTTGGTCAGCCTCTTCATTTCCTCTCAAACCACTGTGTGCTGGAACCCATTGCAACTTAATGCTTTTACCCTTTTTGGTTAGGGATGTTGTGCATTTTAATATTTCATAAGCTATCGATGTGCCTCTGCGGTCAGAGGCGCATCGAGCTATGTTCTGTAAGGCACTCTTGCTGTCTGAAAGTATTACTATTTTTTTCCAGTCTTGACAGTTCACATAAGACATGGCCTGAAAAATTGCAATGAGTTCCAAAGACATGATGGATACATTACCAACAACTTTAAAACCGACTCTATATGGCAAATGTGGGATAAACACTCCAGCTCCAGAACCCTGCGGACCTTTAGACCCGTCCGTGAAAATTTTATACCAGCCATTGTAGACCACGTCCAATTCCGACAGAACGTCCCCAATTAAAATATTAGGATGGATATTAGCTTTCGGGAGTTTAATGCATTCAAGGTCATTGTTAATTATATTATTAATATTTATGGATGAAACCCAAATACATAAAGAAAACATGTTGAGAACTTCATGACTGTTTACTTTAGTGTGTCTTACCTCATTGAAAGACTTGACAAGTAATGGCTTTTTCTTTCTTTCCCAGTATCGGTTATTACACAGAAAACTTAGATCAGAGATCAGCGAAATGTTGACATTATTAAGCCAAGATGTCATTTTTAGAGTGTATTTATACGCCAAGTATTGTCTTCTTAGAAATAGGGGAACAATGTTCAGCTCACTCTCCATAACGTGTATGGGAGTTGTTTTAATAAAACCACCTATTAATCGTAAAGCTTGATTTTGAAGTCTATCTAATTTTAAAGAATGAGCTGCAGCACAGGAATCAAAAAGGAAACAGCCATAGTCAATACGACTTCTAATTAATGAAATATATAACCTTCTCATGTGTTTTGTATGAACCCCCCAAGAGCTTCCTACTAGCATTTTTAAAATATTTACATATTTTGAACATTTTTCAACAATCGCATTTATTTGATCACCCCATCTAAGACCCCGATCTAGCCACATACCAAGGTATTTAGTTGATTCTGAGAGAGGAAGACAATGCCCATAAGCTTTTAACGTAATAGGGAAGCTCTTTCGTCCTCTACTAAATACGCAAAAAGACGATTTATTAGGAGATAATTCTAAACATTTTAGGCTCTGTAAAACAAGTAAATCATATTTAGCAAATGGAATAAAATTTTATAATAAACTTCCCTCCGAAATAACTAATCTACCCGGACACAAATTCAAGTGTTACGTTAAGCGCGAGTTAATGTCTAAGGGGTATTATAATGTATCGGATTACCTTGATGATCAGACAGTTTGGAAAATTGGTCCTGCACACTATGGCCAACCATGTTAACACATAATATTAGAAGATAATTGCATAAAATGTCATGTGTACTCATCTACAATATTGACATTATAATTAATATTAAATCTTTATTTGACATTCATATATATACCTCAATTATAATTATCCTCGCGTTAATATATAATCATTTAATGTTAATGACGACCGACCGATCATTGTGTTGCGCTTGCCTTTAAAATTATAAATTATTTAAATTGTGCGTATTGCTCGAAAACCAAATAAAATTCAAAAATTATGTTTGTAAATGTAGGCGTATGCACTCTGTACACCGTTTAATTATAATTATTTATTTGTGTTCTCTGCTCTAATTATGTTTTTTTTTTTTTTTTTTAAGTGTAGAGTTTAGTGTTTTTTAAATTCCTTCAATTGGATTTTATCTCAATTTAACGGTGATGTGTGTGCATTAGCTTATATAACTAATCTGACTTTGTATGCAAAAGACTTGAAAAAAAAAGAATATTATAAAGATTCAATGGACAAATGATGACAAAAAAGTAAGCCCGGAGTTTCTTTCTGCCTTTCTTCTTCGGGTAGTCATCGCTTAGGTAGCTAGTGAAAGGCTGGTAGGTTAGCTAGGTTAGGGCCTGTAGTGTCCTCACCGGTGAGGATCGCGACCCGTTCCTTCCATTATTTTATTATTATAAAAATGATTTTCTTTTTTTTATTTTATTTTTATCTTCTCTTTCCTGCCAGCCCGAGCTTGGCTTCATTATTTATTTTTCATTGATTTTACTCCCTATAAAAATGTCTGTAGTTATATAAGTGACTTTTTGTAATAATTATTATTATTAATTGAATGTATCTTGACTTATCATAAGTGCAATTATGTTCGCCTACGTGATGAATAAACTATTTTATTTTATTTATTTTAAACCAAGCTCATTTAAGTGAAGAATAACCGAATTAATGGAACTTTGAATTAAAGCTTCTGCTTTCTTAATATTACTATCATTGACATACATCACAAAGTCGTCAGCGTATTGAGTCATCTCTATATTAAAATGTAATTTACATAATTTGTGGGTTATTAGGTTGAAGATTAAAGGAGATAAAGGATCACCCTGCGCTAAGCCCTTATTTGTCCATCTAATAAGCGCCTCTTCTTTATGGATATCATCATAAATTTTCAGTTGCCTCTCGCTCAAAAACGCCCAAATATAATTACAAATTTTTGAACCCAAGCCAAGGCTATCCAATATATGAGTTGCTGCATCAATTGAGACATTATTGTAGGCGTTGCTTATATCAAGAAAACACACTAAGGTGGGAATGTTTTTAGAAAAACCAATTTGTATATAGGTAACTAAGCGGGTCAAGGCATCAATACACGAGAAAGATTTTCTAAAGCCTACAGTTCTGGGAGATAAAATCTTTTCCTTTTCAGTATACCATTCTAATCGGTTCATTATCATTAAATGAAAAATTTTGCACAAACAGGACAGAAGGGATATAGGACGTAACTTCGATTCCGCGCTATTACTACACACTTTTGGAATTGCAATTATTCTAACAATACGCCACTGCACAGGAATCACACCATATTTAAAAATGCTGTTATATATGCCAAGTAGAACCCTTTTATACCTATCAGGTAGATAATACACCATAGAGTAGGAGATGCCATCTACCCCAGGAGCGGAATACTTTTTTTTAATACAGCTAACTAGTTCCGGAATAGTAAAATCAGAATCTAATGTATCATTTTTCGAAGCAAAACTAGGCCTGGGTCCTTGAACGTAATCAGGAGTCAGTGAACGTAGTAATTCATTTTGACTATGGACGGAAGGTGGCTTTCTTGTCACTTTGATACCCTTAATCCACCGCAATCGGTGCCACATATCATGCGCTGAAGTTACCTCATTAATAGAATCACAAAATGTATGCCAGCTTTTCGTTTTAGCTTTGGTAATTAACTTGTGAGATTCTTTCGTCTTTTCTTCCAAAATGCACAGATTTTGAGGGGTAGGGTTACGACGAAAACGGGATAGTGCTAAACGGCGCTCTGCAACTATTTTTGACAGTTCCACACTCCAATAAGGTTTTGGTTTAAAGGAACTAGTTGGCTTATTACAGTATTTTATAGTTGGAATACATTTGTCAGCAGCATTGTTAATTATATCTATAAATAAATCATAAGTTTGCTGTACATCTTCTCTAATGTCTATATTATAATTATTTGTAAGCAACTGACTGTATTGATGCCAGCGCGCTTTTTTAAAGTTTCTTTTCCTACAACAATGATAACTGTTTGGTATATTAAGAGCCACTTTAATAGTTAAATGATCACTACCTAAGTTTTCATTACAAACCTGCCATGATGTTAAAATACCTATATCAGATGAAGCAAAAGTTATATCAGGAGAAGATTGTTGTATAGCTCCATTGACTAGCTTAACTCTGGTGGCCATACCATTATTGAGACAAACGAAGGCATTTTCTAAACATGTATCCCAAATTTGAGTACCCCTTGAGTCAGTTTTGTAAGACCAGTTGCTATGGTGGCCATTGAAATCACCGGCTATTAATGTCTTTTCGGAAAATGATGAAAAGATGATATCCCAGTCCGAGGCCCGAGTATGTATAGAAGATGGACAATAAACACCTATCACATGTTCCAAATCTTTGCAGTTGCCTAATTTAACACCGACAATCTCTACTCCTGAGTTTTGAATAGACATAGGATATAACTGAGCTTGGATAGAATTATGCACAAAGATTGCCACCCCTCCGTAACCATCGTACCTATCCGAACGAAAAATTTGATAACCGCTAATTCTAAGATCAATTTGACTGTTTAACCAAGTTTCAGATATAATAGCAATATGGATCTTTTCCTGAATTAAGAGTTGTTCACAAATAACTACTTTGGGTTTTAGACTTTGAGCGTTCCATTGTAATATATTAATCTGTATATTTTGTGACCTATCCATTATTTAAATTTAAAAATGTTTCCATAAGTCCCCCTTTTAGGAAAATATCAACAAAAATTTTTTTACACCCTTCATAAAACAACTTAAAAACTAATAATATTTTATCTTCTAACTTAGACTCTGAAAATATAATGTTTTTCAATTTCAGCCAAAAGTTTGCAAAATTTAATTTATCTAACAATTTCTCTCTGTCACTGCAATTTTTCCCTTTGTCCATTTTTATTCCTTCTCCACTCCCTGTCGGTCTAGAAAATGTCGCTTCTTTCTCTCTTTCTTGAGTAACACCATCCCTGTTGTTATGCGACTTCGTTTCTTGTGGCATTAAATATCCTTCACCCCGTTCTGGTTGATCCTGTTTATTCATTCTACGTCTTTCTTGTAAAACAGGACTTTTATATGTTTCGGGTATTAAAACTGAAGGAGTAAATTCATTCTGAAGAGTTTCAGGTACGTCGTTACATTCCTTACGCTTCTCAATGAATAATTGTAATGCTATGCGGTAAGGTACTTGTTCTTCACTCATAATTTTCCTTATTGATTTTTCTTTTAAGAAGACAGGACAGTTTTTGTCCAATACAAAGTGCGACCCCTTGCAATTTAGACATGTTAGGGATATTACCTCACAGTTCTCGTGGTTACCCCCACATTTCGGACATAATTTCTTTTTTAGTGGGCAGAACTTTAATATATGCCCAAACTTCCAACACCCTGAGCATTGACTTACAGGGAATATGTAACTGTTAACTTTAAAACGACATCCATAACCATAAACATGTGATGGTAATTTATTACCCTTAAAACAAATTCTTACTGCTTCACTGTCTACCCATTTACCATCCGAAGATAATTTTTTTAATCTTTTAACAGATATCATTTCCGTGTCACATTCCAAGACCTCTTCTAAAATATCTTTTTCACTCAATTCCAGGTCAACCCCCTTAACAGTTCCATAACATACTGACAATTCATTTATCAACTGGGTTCTAAAACCCATCTCCTTTAATTTGTAACAGTCTAACAATTTTTTTGCATCATCTTTATCTTTAAACTGAATAAGTACCTTATTGAAACTCTTGTATTTAATCCTAGTAATTCCTTTTATATTTTCACTCCTTAGTAATTTTGCCATTGCCATTTGTTTAGGAAGACATTCAATAGACGAGATACAAACTTCGTTCACCGTATCACCGAGGTCAACATTTTTATATTGAACTACCCTCATTTGATTTTGTTCATCTGCATTTTCTCCTATAATACGACGTTTCGGCCTCCTTCTTTCAACAGTAATAAATTCATCTTCTTCAATATTGTCATCCTCTCTCGTCTTTCTCTTCTCCACGTGTTTCTTCTTAACTTCTTCACTTGTACTTTCTTTTAAAAACACCTTCCTATCATAAACTCCCACAGCACGCTCACAATTGATCAAAAACTCTGAGTCACTTAGGTCCTCGTCATCGTCACCACTATCCATTTTACTTCCTCTTTTTAGTAGCACAAATATGAGCAAACAATAGAAAGACTCACAACAAAGTAAAATACACGTCCAATGCGGCCGACTCGCCACTAGGGACTGAGCTGTAGTATTTGATAAAGATTTGTCATAGGAATATTATTAAATAGTATCTCGTGATCCTTATTTACTTTACGAGGCTATTCCTGGATTTAGTTTGAATCTATTCAACATTAAATGGTCTAATCATATTCAAATTAAAATATTACAGACGATTAGGTAACGTATACAATTTTGTGAGTTTTATTTTATTCAAAATGCTAAGCCCGGCGATTCTTACTGTTTATTTAGGTACGCCCATATTTCATAAATAAAATATTCACATATTCTTTAATGATGCGCGTGTTTTGATTTCAAATTGGTTGAATGTTTCTTTGTAAAACATTTCACGGCAATTTCGCCCATCATATAAAATGTCAGGTAAATAACAAATCAATTTGAAAAGTTTTGCATTCATTTATAATATTTGAGTGAAAATAAAATAATATTTATTTGGCCAATTATTTACATATGACTGCCTCGGTGGCGTAGTTGTCTACTGCAATCCTGAGGTCTCGGGTTCGATCCCTTAGTCGGGCATAGTGATATTGGATTTTTCTATTCAGTATCCGCCCGGAGTCTAGAATTTGTGCCCGATATGGCGATAGTCTCGCCCCCTATCACATCAAGGGACGGAATACGCACTGCGCAAAGTGGGTGCACTTAGTTGCGCCTCCGCCTACCCCTTCGGCGATAAAAAGGCGTGACAGTGTGTGTGTTATTTAGAAATACCTAATAAATATAAACTAAGTGTGTGCATAAGTTCTGCACCATTAAGACACCAACTTGTGCCGTATGTGCCGAAGCGCATGAAACCAAGGGTTGCCCACACAGAGAAAATCGTGATTTTAAGGCCGTATGTGCAACTTGCAAACGCTTTAAGAAACCTCACGACCATCGTTGTGGATCACAGGATTGTCCATCGTACAAACACAAGCTAGAAACTTTAATTCTCTCAACTCATTATTAAATAAATTTATAATGGATAACTTTACTATCGGACAATTAAATCTCCATAATGATAGGGTGGCGACTTCGGAGCTAGATACGTTAGTCCGCGAATATAAACTCGACGTTGTACTTGTACAGGAGCAATACCAACACGCTCAACTTCGTAGCAGGGTCGTACAGCTTGATAGCAACTCACGAGCTGGCATTTATATATCGAGTTCAAATTTTACTATCACTTCAGTGCGTAATCTTATGACGTCACACTGTGCAGTTGCGGAGGTTTCAAATCCGAGCAGTACGGTTTATGTAGTGAGCTGTTATTTCCAATACTCAGACCCCGTAGGACCACACATTCACCATCTCCGCCATGTCTTACGGTCGCTTGCAGGCCGTAAAGTCATTATAGGCGCTGACGTTAACGCGTCATCTACTCTGTGGTATGGCAAATATCGTTCCACCGATACCGATCGGCGTTGCGCTGTCGAAGATTTCATCGCAGAGATGAATCTCATTATCCACAATACCCCCGATGCACCACCAACGTACTGCAGCCCTACGGGCGAGTCTTCTATTGACGTCACACTTTCTAGTGGAGACGTTCGACTTGATAGGTGGCGCGTCCTACCGGATGCGTCGTGTAGTGATCATCGCCTGATTGTGTACGAATTCTTGCCTAGATTGACGCAAGGTATACATAACAACTTTGATTTTAGATATAAAACTAAAGGGGCAAACTGGGACTTTTTCAGCTCTTTATTTGCTCAACATGCCACGGACTTCACTCGCACTGATCTCTCACCTGAAACGTGTGCCGAAATTATGTCGGACACTTTCACCTACTGTGCGGATGTTGCTATCGGCCGAGGTTCCATCACTAACACTCGTAGATGTGATTGGTGGAACGATTATCTAGTCCACCTACGGCGAACTTTTCGTAGGGCGCGCAGGAGATTCAATAAGCTTAAAAAGCGTCGTGACACTAGTGAAGTATTTACATCTGCTTTTGATGCACTTAAAATTGCCAGGTCGCATTATAGAGCAGCAGTACAAAAATCTAAAGGTAATTTATTGCGTAAAATTGCCGCGCGTTTGGATAAGGAGGGCCCGTGGTCTCCTTTATATCATGAGTTTAAAGCAAATAGGTCAATTCATCTAGCCTATATTGATAACATTAAAATTAATAATAGCTATACGACTGGTATTGAGGAGACCACGGAAGCTCTATTAAATTCTCTTATACCCGATGACACTTTTAACGACAGCGAGTATCACAATCAAATTAGAATGTGGGCCGCGGAACTGCCAAACTCTCCTGTCTCAAACCTCGCAACGTTTGATGAATTTATTAGCATCGTGACATCTTTACCGCTAAACAAAGCCTCCGGAGAAGATAAAGTATCCAATAAGATGATTAAAGAAGCGTGTAAATCAGCCGGTGAGGCGTTACTAACTGTCTTTAACCGATGTATTGCTGAAGGTATATTTCCGCGAATATGGCGTTCCGGTTTCATTCGAATAATACCTAAAAGCGGCGATAAGTCTCCCGATGATCCCAAGTCATACAGACCTATAACGCTGTTACCATCTTTAGGTAAACTTCTAGAATGTCTTATCATCCCTCGTCTCTTACCGGGCGGACCAGTTTTCCACAAAAACCAATTCGGTTTTACAATAGGTAGGTCGACTACTGACGCGGCTATATCGGTTAGAAGAACGGTGAGTACATCGGAACATAAATATGTGCTTGGTATCTTCCTAGACATCTCCGGTGCCTTCGATAATGCTTGGTGGCCTATGATACTTCTCAAGTTAAAAATACGAGGTTGCTATAGGAATATATATTCCCTTATCTACACATACTTCTCGTACGGAACAACCAAACTGAAACTTGGCCACCACGCCGTGTCGAAGCCGCTGACGATGGGATGTCCACAAGGTTCGGTTGTAGGTCCTTATTTATGGAATTTGGGATTCGATGATTTTCTTTCGATTCCTTTACCCGTGGGATGCACTTTGACCGGATATGCGGATGACGGCCTATTACTCATAGAGTCAAATAGTAGATCGGGGCTAGAAAGTTTGGCGGAGACGTGTTTACAATTAATATCTGAATGGGGTGAAAGAAACCGTCTTACCTTCGCACCGCAGAAAACGTTCCAACTGCTTTTAAAAGGAATATTAAAATCACCGCCACGAATTAAATTTAATAATATCACTGTCAAGAGAAAAGAATCGGTTTGTTATTTAGGGTTAATCTTAGAGAGAAATTTTTCTTTTCTGGAACATATAAGAAACGTTGGAGAAAAATCAAAAAGGAACTTTTACGCTTTGACAAGGATATCGACTTCTACGTGGGGACTATCTTTTGCTACACTCAAAGTCATTTATGGAGCGACTTACTTAGCATGTATTACATACGGGTCACCTGTATGGGCCGATAGGGCTACTATCGGTGCTGTGCGCAGAAAACTGCTCCAGAGTCAACGTCTGGCGTTGATATTCTTGTGTAAGGCGTATAGAACTGTTAGTACGGAAGCTTTGCCTGTCCTCGCGGGCGTACTCCCAGTCGATTTGGAGATACAGCGTCGTGCCGCTATGTATTTCTCCACTAGAGAGGATATGGACAAAAGATTTCTTACAGCGCGTGAGCTCTTAAAAATCAATAGATTATTTAAACCGCACACTGATGTATAAAATGAGCTGTTAAACGAATGGCAACATCGGTGGGACGTATCATCGAAAGGGCGTCATTTATATAAATACTTTCCGTGCGTTCGCGATCGCCTAAATAAAACCTGGCTAGAAATAGATCATTGTGTATCGCAATTTCTTACCGGCCACGGTAATTTTAAGGGCAAACTATTTTCATTTAGGCTGGTTGACTCTCCTGTGTGCCCATGCTCTACACCTGGTTACGTATATGAACAATCTGCACATCACGTACTTTGGGAGTGTGGTCTTTGGCATGATGAGCGCAACATCATGTTGGATAGTATGCAAATAACATCTGGGGTTGTATACTACATGGACCTTGTAGAGTCTAGACGGAATTTCCGTGCTTTCTGGCGTTTTTGCCATACCTATTATTGGAATCAAATTTGACAGCTCATATGATAGGACCCTTTCATTCAATTTTTATCCGTGGTGCTTTACAACTGGCTTTTCTAGTTGTAAGCGTCTCTAAAATTGAGGTTAAAATACCTCCTTCGTTCATTATTTTTGTCGCCCGTTTTGCTATGGAGGGAAGTGGACAATTAATATTTCCAACTCCTCCCTATCTTTCTATTTGATTAATTTCGTTGCGGGTTAAAGACAGATTAGTGTTCCCTGAGACTCGCCGAGCTTCACCGCTCGGTGTCATAAAATGCGTGCCACTGCTGATCCTGGCTTACAGGAGTTACAGTGGCGGGTGTGAGGGCGGGATAGTCTTTAAAAAACTAAGTGAATGCGGATTTCTAAAATCGAAACCAAGGCAATTTCTCTGCGTTACCTACACATTGCGATTGACCACTGAAAAGATCACCCTTACAATGTATATCTATAATCACATCTTACATTGATTTTAAATTTCGTAACTTTACTTTGAGCATATTTCCAACTAAATAGGATAAATAAAATAAAATAAAATAGCCTTTTATTTGCTACTACATTTTTACAAACTAATTTAAACTAAATATTATAAAATAAATAAAATGTGTTATGTTATAGTCGCCTCTGCGGCGTAGGCCTCTCCTAAACCTTTCCATACATCTCTTTCCTGTGTCTTACGTATCCAATGAGATCCACATCTGTGAACAAAAATGTCTCTCCATCTTTTCCTAGGTCTACCTTTCCTCCTTTTCCTGTCTCTTGGTACCCACTCTGTTAGACGTAACAACTAAATACGATAAATGTTTGATCTGGAAATCTATACGGGAGGCCTATGTTCAGCGGCGGAAATTTAAAGATGATGAAATACGAATAAGACACAAAATTATACAAAACAAGTTTTTGCCCGCGGCTCCGCTCGCGTAAATGAGTTTTCCCGGGATAAAAGTCCCGCTTTATATAACGGGATAAAAAGTAGCCTATGTGTTAATCCAGGACGTAATGTACCCGTGTACCAAATTTCATCGAAATCCGTTCAGTAGTTTTTGCGTGAAAGAGTAACAAACATCCATACTTACAAACTTTCGCGTTTATAATATTAGTACGATAGTACTATGATTATTCATTCAATGAATTATTTCTACGTAAAACATTTAAATTGATTTCCTAATTAACTTCATATTTGTTCGGTTATATACAACTTTAATAAGATTCCAAAGTGCAAATGAGAAAATTTGAGCACTGCAAACACTATGTTCGTAACAAACTCAAAGAATTTACATAGCAAATATTCAAACAAAGTTAATTAGTGTATCGTTTGTTTAACCGAGTGAAATATGTGCTGTAACTATAGGGGACATATTGATTGGCAATTAAAATAATGGCATCAAGTTTGATACGCTCCAGCAAAGTTAGACCAAGGGGCATTCTACGTGGAATAACGACCAATTTATTTGAAACCGCTTCGGTTGTGATCCATCAGTAGGTTAAGAGAATTAAGGCGAATGCCTAAAATTGTATAAGGGTCTCACTAAGGTGGACATGTAACTGTTTGTTCAAGATCGGCATGCTCGAAAATAACGTGGAAAAACGATCAAAAAGCGAAAACGAGTAATATCCGGTGTTGTATTGTTCTCGGACCAACGTCCGTTGGTTAATCGAAATTAAGTGATCCATTACAAGATACCGGCCCCTTTTAAGTTTAACAAACGACTTTATTATTTATTGAAATCGATGAAATCGATTTTTAACCATCGTTAAATCGATTGACATTTAATTTTTTTACTTTCCCAACCCCTTTGATAGGTTTTATTTTTGTTTGCATTAATAAATTCGAGTGAGGATGTGCGAAAACTGCACAGACTACGGAGTTTGTCTCGGATGCCACTATCTCTAAAGTTTAATGCCTACAAAGTTTATATTTGATAAAGAAACTTTTGATAACTTCGCAGCTGGCTGATATGACTTGGCTCTTAATGATTCATGTTCCATGAAATAATGTCCACCTGTTGAAAGACTATTTCATAGTAAGTTTATTATCAAATATTTTAAACTTGCGTTTATTTATTTAGCGATGGACCCCAATTAAGACATTTTTTGTTCATTTTATGAGCTTTGCCCGCGGCTCCGCCCGCGTGAATGAGTTTTCCCGGGATAAAAGTCCCGCTTAGAATTTTCCCGGGATGTAAAGTAGTCTATGTGTTAATCCAGGACATAATCTACCCGTGTGCCAAATTTCATCGAAATCCGTTCAGTAGTTTTTGCGTGAAAGAGTAACAAACATCCATACATCCATACTTACAAACTTTCGCATTTATAATATTAGTAGGATTACGCTCCAATGTAAGCATTCGTTCTAATAGAGAGATAGTGAATAACATATCGTTATAATATTATTCGCTTAGCAGGTTGGTATTGATATACCAATACAATATTTTATATCTATTAGGTCCGTGTATTCTCACATATCTACTATCTGCATTTTATTATGGAACAAAATAGCAAAATATATTACGCAATAGTATATTTTCATAGTAAATTAGCATGAATGTTAAACTACAATCTCTAATATTGTTTTTTAATATTTATCAACACTTTTAATTTCTAAAGACAATACAATACATTGTTCTTGCATCTAAAATAATCACAATGCACCCCGAAACACGACTGACTACTATTTACTTTATTTTCATTAAAATAAGACATATTTAACAGTTAAATTGAGATCATTAAAGAACGAAGCTATCCAGAATAGTATCGTAAACTCCATGGCAAATAACGTTGTACTTTAAAAATCCCACTAGACCAATTTGGGAGCGAAACACAACTTTTTACAACTTAATTTACTGTTTAATGCACGTGCTTAAATATATTTCGTCTCACCCTTTAGCGGGCCCTACTTTTAAATCTCACTTTGAAGTCGGTCTGAATTAGTCGGGGCGAATTTCTTACTTATACATTGATTTATCGTCGACACATTTTGAGGTATGACCCGTATGTTCGCACTTAATCTTGATTTAAGTGACGTAAACCGCTTGTAGGAGACCAGATACGATTTTGAAAATTTACGATTACCATACGAGCTCTATCGGTGGCGATTTAAGTTGTTATGTTGAGTTTTTAAATATTAAAGTAAGTAAACCTAGCCAGTTTCTGCCACCGCGGCCAATCTCAGCGGAGATCAGTTAGGTACGCACGGGATATTATAGTCCACAAGTGTGTGCGCAATGCACAGGTGCACTCGCTATTCCTTCACTCTCATAGTCCGGTGAGACAGCAATCTGCCATGACCGGAGAGAGATCAGGCGCAGGACCAACGGCTTTACGTGCTTTCCGAGGCACGGGGGTATCACACCGCCAAAACTGAACAACAACGTCAATTTGTCAATGTTTTGTCAATATATTGAAGATCTCTCAGTCATCTGTCTCAATCACTCACTAACCTTTCATATTATGAGATAAAAAAAACTCAGTCCGTTTTTCAAAAATTTTCTTTTATACAAACCTTGTCCTGTCAATAACAAACACACAATAAAATATCCAATTTGGTGCAGTCGTTCTAGAGTTATGCGCTTACATACATTTCGACGATTCATTATTATAATATTATAATAATAAAAATATCTACTATTTCATTACTGGCTTGTAGGTATTCAATAGGTAAAAAGGATAAAATTTGAAATAACGTATGGTAAATTCCTACACCTAAAATATTCTAACTTCGAGAAACTCCGATCGAATAGTTCACTAAATTGATTAACTTCCGTAACTATCCTGCGACTGTTCCGATATTAATAAGGCCAAAAAAACCATCGAAAAATTTTAATTAGCTCTGAAATTTCGATAAAACCGCTGACCGAGGGACCCAGGTCGTAAATTAAGCAGCGTTACGCATAAAGATAATTATCAGTACCCGTTTAGAAGTTGAAATTTATTGTTTGATGTAGGGCCGGCCTACCGAGATGTGTAGCTACTGTTTTTAATTTATCCACCAATAAAAGGGATTGACATTAAGTTCGTCGAGTTAATGACAGAAATGAGAATAGTCTCACGCTTACAAGGTTCGGGAGACAGCGATTAATGATCAACTAACTGGATTAACATGCATGATAAGTTGGTTTTAAAATAAATCAGACGACGATTGCAATTTTTCTTTTAGTTTGTAACATTTAATGTTGGAAAATGTACAGTGTGACACAGACATAATGCCAAATAGCGCTCTGAGAAATAATTGGTTTTATTGTAGTCCAAACATATTTTATCACAAGAGAGCTTAATACACACTATTGTATTTATAATAAAATAAAATTGCAAAATTTTATTACGATTTATGAAAGAACAAACTACATACTTTCTTCCACTTACAAAACATTTATAAATCTTTAACGCTACAAGCTTATCAGTTACGTCAATCACATATAGTACTCGGTAACACTATGAAACACAGTTGGTTTCCAATGACGCCTTTATGATATCACAAAAATAACCGACGGGAAGTTTCTGATCCTCACCATAAATTAAAAATACAACCGTTGAACTGTGACTTTATTCGTACGCTTTGATGTGTCAACGCGATGGATTCATTAAGTGTAATAAATTATTAAGATCATTTGATTTTTAACGGCGGACAATGATTTTAAATATCTCGGTAAAACAAAGAGCGGCTTGAAATGTGGTAAAAAACACGACGCGACTCCGTTTCTTTTTATTCGGATTGGTTGAGAGACTAACACGTGACTGACGTATTGGTCTCTCGATAATCACAAATATCATAATTAAACGACTTCGTCTTACGAGTTGCGTTTTTTTACGTAATTCGCGTTTCGGTTTCGGTCAGTTGGACACTTTTAGCGTTGTAGCGATTACAAATGTGTCATCGTTTTATTATTTACTAGCATTGCGCGCGGCTCCGCTCGCGTGGAAAAGTTTCCCGGTATAAAAAGTAGCCTATAGCAATCAGGAGTAATGTAGCTTCCTATTAGTGAAAGAATTTTCAAAATCGGTTTAGTAGTTCCTGAGATTAGCGCGTTCAAACAAACAAACAAACTCTTCAGCTTTATATATTAAGTATAGATTTCAACCCGGCAACCTGCGAAGTGGCCAGACTAGATTAAATATTATGTTTATTTAATCCATATACAATGGTAACTGCGCACAAACTTGTGCACTATAATATCTCCTGCGTACCTGGCTGATCTCCGTTGAGATTGGCCGCCGTAGCCGAAATCGGCTAGGAAGGGACACACTGACGGTTCACAGCTTAAGTTCACTAAGTCTAGATCAATGAGATATTCGTAAGTATTATATTTCGTGTTGATTCACTAAACACTTTAGGTATAAAGCACAAAACAATTGCCGCCAGCAGCATTTCCGGACAGATACGGCCTGGCGACCTTCAAAAAAAGAGCGTATTCCCACCTAAAAGGCCGGCAACGCATCTCTGTGCACCCTGGTATTGCAGATGTTCATGGGCGGCGGTGATCACTTACCATCAGGTGTACCGTATGCTCGTTTGCCCCCTATATCATAAAAAAAAAACAAAATTAGGTACACAAATGAGTTTTATATTTCTTAACGAAAGAATAACACGAAAAACACCACACACCTTATAGATGGATACTTAATTAACGTTTTCGTTGTTAAAACAAGTTCATTTTGAACGTTTTTATGAACCGTAAAAGGTACACAGTATAAACACGGAACAACTTCATAATTACGTATAAAAAATATAAAAATACAAACGTATTTTACTCAATTTTCACGCGGTCGTTACATATAAACTTTTTTATAACTAAAGATTAATCGGCATTCGTTTTCACTTCATTAATATCAACACTTTCGTTTTAATAAACTGTTAATTTATAGTTAGTAACTAAATGGTCATAGATCACGATAATTGGCGTATAGAAGGTTGGTTTATAGCCCAGGAGCGGATTAAGCTTGGGCACGCAAAGCCACGGCTCGGCACGCATTTTTTACTTTTGATGTGATTTTCTGAGTACTCTTTGGTTACTAGTTGGAATTCGATCGAGACTCGAATGCATCTCACGATTTATAATATCTGGTAACACGGTGGTATTTCATAACATTCAAATTTGGCAATTTTGTCTAGCGACGGCGTAGGCGCTAAAAATTTAGTTTCAGGTCAACGCTGATCAAACATAGAACTGCATTATCATTTTTCTATTGTTAAAAAAAATATTTTTCCTTATTGAGCTTTTAAATTACACCCACACACACAGACATACTCACGCCTTTTATCCCCGAAGGGGTAGGCAGAGGCGAAACTAATGCACCCACTTTTTCCGTGCGCATTCCGTCCCATTATGTGTGTGTGTGATAGGGGGCGAGCCTATCACCATATCGGGGCACAAATTCCAGATTCCGAGCTGATACTGAATAGAAAAATCCAATATCACCTTGCTCGACCCGGGGATCGAACCCAAGACCTCAGCATTGCAGTCGTACCGTAATACAACTACGCCACCGAGATACGCCAGTCTAAAATTATATTTGCATTTTTAGGTATTTATAGGTAAAATTATTATATGTATTATATCTAGAAGTGGCGTTCGGGATTCACATATCAGATCAGGCAATACTTTGTGACACTGCACGGGTTAGAACCTTTTGATTTACGAACTTAAGAGTAGGTACCTATAGTATAATTTGCATTAAAACACCCAATCATAATACATATTCATAAGTCATGGCCAAACTTTTACATTCGTTAGTTGGTCGGGAGAGTCAAGCTAAGCCTTCGTCTGTCGTTTGACAGTGGCCATTAGTGGGTGTCGGTCACGTCGGCCGCTTCGACAACTCAATGCAAATAAGAGAAACTTCCTCCTTTTTGGATGCTAATAGAGTTGGAAAAAATGCGTTTGTTGCAAAAGAAGTCTGTGACGTGAATTCGTGTTTGACATTAACGTAGTTTTAATTGGTAACCATTGAAATATAAATATATATTGATATGCGACTTGCACTAGAGGGCCGGCAGCGACTGGGTGCATAAAGCAGCCGACCGGGCTCTGTGGCGTATCTTGGGAGAGACCTATGTCCAGCAGTGGACTGCAACGGGCTGATGGTGATGATGATGATATATAAAAAAAACCATCAATGTAAGTAACGTAGTGCGAGGATTTGCACATTCCCAATTTCTGTAACAGGTTTATTTAGAACCTCAAGATATAGTAGAAATCTATACATATAAATAAAATTGCAGTGTCTGTTTGTAATATTGAAATAACCGTTTTTACTACATGTATATGAATATAGGTATATACGGTACATACACCAAAATATATTTTTTTACATTTTTTGTCTGTCTGTCTGTCTGTTTGTTCCGGCTAATCTGTAGGTGACTGGTGTAATAAGGAGTAACTTAGGCTACTTTTTGTCCCGGGAAAATATAAAGCGGGACTTTTATCCCGGGAAAACTCATTCACGCGGGCGGAGCCGCGGGTAACAGCTATCGTAAATAAATGCAACAGTACATAGAATTATTTCCACCGGATTTGTAACAAAAAAGCAATGTAATTTATTTTTGATAATAAACTATCATTATTATTAAAAAATACTTTTATTTACCGGGTAATATGTCGCTCTCTCAGACTAGAACCGTTCTAGATATTTATGTACTGCGGTTACGATTTATTTGCCGAAAAAAAGCCCTGCCTTGCTTCACACGAGCCTTTCACGAACGCTCTGTGTGTTCCATTTTGAAAGGTATTGAAAAGCGTAATGACTAGGCAGTATGATATTTATATATGTATCTAGTATTCTTGGGTAGCTTTCGCATATTATCCTGATTATAACAAACTATTTTCACTTAACCTATCATCTCTATTAGTTACTACTTACTATGACATTATGTATTCATTCCACTACCTAAATATACGTACGACATTGACGATTATTTCTTATTAATATTACTTTATGTAATTAATGTATTTATATGTATATATCATGTGTATTTGTGACTACCTCGGTGGCGTAGTTGAATTACGCTATGACGGCAATGCTGAGGTCTTGGGTTCGATTCTCGGGTCGGGCAAAGTGATATTGGGTTTCAAATTCTGTATCAGCTCGGAGTCTAGAATATGTGCCCGATATGGCGATAGGCTCGCCCCCTATCACATCATGGGAAGGAATACGCACGGCGAAAAGTGGGTGCACTAGTTGCGCCTCTGCCTACCCCTTCGGGGATAAAAGGCGTGAGTGTGTGAGTGTATTTGTTTGTGTGTATGTATGTATGCATGTATGTAGGTATACATTATGTTTCTACGTATCTAGAGATATATTTATGTGCTTTCGTGTATTTGTTTTCTTTCTTCTTATTGATTAATTAGTAACTAACATGTACGTCATAAACTACCCGTTTTCGCTATTTCCTTTATCTCTATCCCATGCTTGTCTGTGAGAGATCGCTTCGAGCGATAAGACCGCTAATTGTACCACCTCTCTGCCTTTATCAAGTTAATTACAATATCTTTTGGTAGAATAGCGTTTTAAAATAAATAAATATTATCTTCAAGCAATAATCGCCTTTATCTCCATAAAGTACATCGAACTCCAGAAATATATCGCGAATAGAAAGCTTATTGTCTCTATAATAAAGTTACGTGAAAATAATGCGGTAAAGTAAGCAAATAAACGTTTGGTGACATTTAGCTGTCGTCGTGCTATTAAGGGCTCTCACCCTGTTTTATAAATGGTCTCATGGCATGCAACAGTACTCATTCAACGGAAAAATTGCCCGGCCAGACAGGACCTTGAATAAACAATTTTATTTTCACCTTTCGTGGCTTGTATCGGCTTAGATAGGGGAAGTTATGACACAAAAACACTATTATCGTTGTTTATTTAGGTCGCATTTTGTTTTGCGGATTGTGAATTAGTTTTATTTATGAGGATATTTATAATTCTGTATAGATATTGTTTTAAGCTTTGATTAATTATATACCTAGATAGAGTGACGCGCTACAATGAAACTAAAACAAACAGGCCAACTTTTCTTAAGCTAGTATGCGTGCCAGCTGTGTCATACGCTATCGCTGCATCATTATGCGTATCCTTGTGTGCGCGCATAATGATACCAGTTATTACATGGTTTCTATTAAAACGGGGAGATAATTATATCCATGAAAAACAACAAAAAATAATTCACTCGAACTCATTTAGCGGGCAACACTTGGCCTCTATTTTTTTCTACGCGTTTGAAACGTTCAGTGTCTATCTAGGTATATAATAAATCAAAGGTTTTTAGTTAAATTATGGTTTTAGATGAATGTCGGCAAATTTATTGGTTTAGTTAATCTATAAGCAACGATAATTATATTTTATTAAATCTTAGTATTGTATTTGTTTCTGATGAAAAAATTATTTCATAGTATCAAACGTAGAAGTTAGTCCAATATTTATAATTAAGAGAATATTGAGACCAATGCTGCTTCAAACTTAATCAAATAAAGGCTGCAGCATTAAATTTTATAGAAAATAAAAACACCTAAATTAATAAACGTCACGTAACACCAATAAATATTCCAAATTTAAATAATGTCAAAAATAAACGGATATTTCATGCACCCAGTAACAAATCAAAATTCCAAATTATAAAGCAAAGAGGTTAAAATCTCGTTGGGAGTTCAAATAATAGCGAATACCAATTAATTGCTTCATTGTAAACAGATTGCTTAATTAAGGAAACGAAATGAATAAGAACCGTTTAGGAATATGAAGTTAAATTAATTTTAATGATAAACGATTTCAATAGCAGTCGACAGGCAAAAGTTGCCGATCGCATGAACTTACATCTCTATATTTATATCAATATTTTTGATATAATTCGCTGTTTTAATAGTTTAATTATCATAAAGTGTTATTAATTATTGTTATTATAGATTTTTGTAATAATTTAGATAGTAATATATATGATGATTTCATCTATAACTACAAGTTTTAATTAAAACTTTATATTTGTATTTTTAGTCATCTGAACGACGTCAGCGCCATATATTTACAAAATCAGATAAAAAATCACATATTTCCTACGGGATCAAATCATCGGGATAAAAAGGCAATCTATATTTTAATCCATGATCTATGCATTTGCTATATTTCATCAAAATCCGTTCAGCGGTTTTTGCATTTACTTCCAAGTTCCAACAAACATCCAAATATTATCACCAACTTTCGCATTTATAATTAAAGTAGTATAGTATAAAATAGTAAGATAAGATGTAAGGTTAATAATAAAAATATACATACATATACATATACACTCACGCCTTTAATCCCCGAAGGGGTAGGCAGAGGCGCAACTAGTGCACCCACTTTTCGCCGTTATTCCGTCCCATGATGTGATAGGGGGCGAGCCTATCGCCATATCGGGCACAAATTCCAGACTCCGGGCTGACACTGAATTTTAAAAATCCCAATATCACTGCCCGACCCGGGAATCGAACCCAAGACCTCAGCATTGCAGTCATACCGTAATACAACTACGCCACCGAGGCAGTCCGTAATAAAAATATGTTCTACAATAATTTTAATAGAAACAAAAACTGCCACATTTTAAAACCGCTTGTGCACAATTTGTAACTTCTGGTTCACATTTCAAGAAGCTTTTAGGTTAATGCTTTATAAATCATAAATTAGAAATGTAAGACACGTTTTTCGACGTGATGCGAAGTATTAAATAACTTTTCTTTTGTTTTTGTAAAGAAACGCCCGAAATTACATTAATATCTAATGAGGGATCATTTGAGATAAAGGTTTTGGGTCGGTTATAATAAAATAAACGTTATAGTATTCTTTATAAAAAAGGAATCAGTATTTAAAAAAGGATTGTACTAAGGAATATTAAACTCTCTTGACTACCTCGGTGGCGTAGTTGTATTACGGTACGACTGCAATGGTGGGGCCTCGGGTTCGATCCCCGGGTTGGGCAAAGTGATATTGGGTTTTTCTATTCAATATCATCCCGGAGTCTGGAATTTGTGCCCGATATGGCGATAGGCTCGCCCCCTATCACATCATGGGACGGAATACGCACGGCGAAAAGTGGGTGCATTAGTTGCGCCTCTGCCTACCCCTTCGGGGATAAAACGCGTGAGTGTGTGTATGTGCGTATATCAAATCGCTTAAATAGAAACATCGCATACTACTTTAATAAGTTTTATATGTGTACTACTGGAAGCAGGCTGCTTTTGACAGGTCCGTTTAGAAATCTTTAGGGGAGGCCTATGTTCAGACGAGGACGTCATGTGGCTGATGAAGATTATTTGTACTACTAACAGAATCATAACATACTATAATGTTAGATTAAATATTATTCAAGTAATTCTTTATAAATATGTGTTACCAAATAGCTGTGGAGAGAATAGACGCTATCGCCATTAGAAATATGCGGAGAAAACCTTACTTTCAAAAAATATCCACTAGCATGTTTTTGGTAACCAATGTTAATTTGAGCTAAAATTTTGTACCAACATTAAGATTTCAAATCAAGTGAGTGCATGGGAAACAGTCCTTGTTCAACGGAAGACAAATGTCATAGAATAAGATTGAAACCTCCTCCGTGTTTGAAATATACTAACACTTTGTCATACATCAAATATCAATCATTGAAACAGTAAAAAGGTACATTCAATCCAAAGATTGAAGAACCATAAAAACCAACGCTTTGATTCTCTCATAAAGCCCATTTACCGGTATCTTACCTAACAAAATATAAAAGGGCAACGCCCGGGGCAAACAGATGCGAGCCAGCTAAGCACATAAAGGAAGAAAGCTTAAAAAGGTTAAAATAAAGTCAGTTTTGGATCGCGTAATAATGTAACGCTGCGTTTTGATTCGCAGACTTACGGTGTATGTTTAAAGCGACTGTTTATTTTATAACTCGACAATTTTTTGTGAGAATCTGAACTATTTACGACTTAATTTATAGCGCAAATTTATATTATCAGAGACTTTAAAATCTGATATTAGCGATGTGGAGTCGATCTTGTTTTTTTTTATTGCTTTGAATGACGAGACGAGCATGCCGTTCGCCTGATGGTAAGCGATACGACCACACATAAACAGTAGCAACACCATCCAGCACCTTGAGTCACAAAGTACTGTGTGGCATTCCACTGCGCTCGTCATCTTGAGACATAAGATGTTAAGTCTCATTATGTACACTGGCTAAAATGACCTTCAAACCGAAACACAACAGTGCATGCACAATGTTGCTTGGCGGTAGAAATAGACATTGCGGTGGTACCCAATCAGACGGTCTCTTGCATATGAAAGAACTACCACCAGCAAAAGTTGAGTTTATTTATCGAAATAAAACAAGGGATAGAATATGTTTCATTCATATGAAGATTTTACACATCACAAGAAGCATAGCATTTAGCCAATAACCACGTTATCGCTTATATTTTATGGCAAACGTAAATTTTTAAAGGTAAACCCGTACCGACGACTCCTGAGTTCGCGGCGCCTCTAGGCTATTCAAAATTAAAATTGCTGGCTGCCATATTTTTTTATCTGCAACACTGGTTCCAAAGCCTTTTGTTGTGGAATTGTATTTTTAGGCGTAATTTTATTGTAAAATATATAGCAAGTATGGGCAAAGTTAAGCCTTTTGAACTTTGGATTGGAGTGTAAATACTCGAGGTTTTGTAGGCATATTATATTAGTAAAAGTTAACAATTATACTTTTAGGTAAAAAACGTGTGTGTGTGTGAACTTATGTACAGTCAGCAGCATAAGTAGCTGAACAAATTCAAAATTTCAAATTGCCTACATACTTTTTTGTTCTTACTAATCTTTTTTTTCTCTTCACATAAATAAAATAAAAGAAATTTACTTTACTTCAAACGAAGAAAAGAAATGTTTCAGTTTAACTTATCGCGTATATAGGCGATTTGAAATTTTGATTTTGTACAGATATTTATGCTGCTGACTGTACTACTGTACACGTGTTAGAAATTATACTTCTTTGGCGTAACAAGTTAAAAATCTTTTTAAATAACGCGCCAAAAGAAGTATAACTTCAATATCTTGCGCCTTATTCTACGTTCAAAATTCAAAACTAAAATTTAGACTATAGCTAACTTCAGGGTACGTTCAAAATTTAAAACTAAAATGTTGACTATAGCTAACTTCAGAGTTCAGGGTGTCGGGTTTTCGTGACGGTGTGCGCACGCATCGTAAAAATTTACTCTCATCATTTTTCCCTAACGCGCCAAAAGAAGTATAACTTCAAAAACATATATGTATTTCTTCTTAAAACATCACAGATAATTTTAAACTGTATTAAACAAATAATTCCGACATTCATAGTGGTATCTTTTTATAATAACAATATTTTTGTACAAACGAATAGCGCTTAAAATTTTAAAGTACAGGCATGTAAATAACCGTCGTTCGTAAATTCTGAACGTACATTACAATAACTGCGTCGAATAAAGTCGAAACTTAAATCAGTGAAACGTGTAATTTAAGCTTACAGTACGGTAATCGGCAGCGGTTTCATTTTCATCGATAGCTTGTGACTATTTGTTTAAAGCTCTTTGCAGATAAGTCTTTATTCATTGTTTGAGGTCACAATGTAATAACCACAAAGAAATTCCGCATACGCTTACTCACGCCCTTTATCCCCGAAGGGGTAGGCAGACTAGTGCACCCACTTTTCGCCGTGCGTATTCCGTCCCATGATTTGATAGGGGGCGAGCCTATCGCCATATCGGGCACAATTCCAGACTTTAGGCTGATACTGAGTAGAAAAAAAACAATATCACTTTACCCGACCCGGGGATCGACCCCGAAACCTCAGCATGGCAGTCGTACCGTAATACAACTACGCCACCGAGGCAGTCTTTAATACTAATAAAAATAATGACATATAATGATATACATAGAAACAGACATGTATATTACACGCTTTATATTAGCTTCACTCGTACGTATGTTTGTATGTTGGTAACCGACCACTTTGGGCGCGTTTTTGACCCACTTTAAACGGTCAGATTTTATTCAGACTTTGTAGATTTGTCGAGGACCGATGGCAATACACTAATATGATAAGATTATGCTATTATTCAATTTTTAAAATGCGTAATAAAGTACATGTACTTTAATATTTTTATCACAACCCGCGTCGTAGCCTAAAACAACTACGCCACTAAGGCAGTCATCAACAAATTGCAACATCCATAAAATAATACCAAATAGAATATTCCTTAAACGAAACATCGTCGAAAAGTGATCTAGATTTTCTGTTACGAATGTTAGTCATGGAAATTCTTTCTCGAAACGGCACACTCACAAAAGACTTTGTGTAATGAATCTCTGATATTCGAAAGTCGAATTTTAAAATAATAGGGGAGTGATGCCCTCTTGCCGGTATTTGCATGTCGGTGCCTATAAATTATACATGTCAAATGTTAAGGGATATTTACCCTTGTGAGGTTACCAACTGGCCTTCTAATGAGGAGGGATGACGCTAAAGGGACTTGAGACTTGTTTTAATGAATTATATTCATTCATATAAAGGAATATGATGGTAATTATTGAGGTATGCATAAATGTTCTTCATGATCAAATTGATCAACATTGTTTGAGCTGTACTTGTTTTTTATTAGTTTGTCCAATATCTGCTTAAACTATAATAGTGTATCCTAATAATAACGTTTATACGACTGTATACAGGGTGACTAGAAATGTGACATTTCATTCCATCATTCCAGTCAAGGACATGTAGATTGGATCAAAAGCAATCGATTTTGTTCCATGAAGCCCTATCCGGAACTCAATGTTTTTGACCCAATCTACATATTTCTAACGGGTGTATTACAATTCACATAATACCCGCATCTATATTGTATGCCAAGAGTTCTAAGATAATATAGAGCAGACATTAGGAAAATTGTCGTACAAAAATTTTGATCCTATTCGTCACTAACTCAATCTACCGTGAAATAGCAAAACACCTATGTAAAATGCATTAAAACATACTTTAACATGATATTAATGTGCAAACTGGCATATTTCGTTCCAAAATATTGTCTTCTTTACAAAATTTAAACATACCGAGACGTTTTGTCACACGGACGTGTCAGATAAGACAACGACTTATTACCAATTGCTAATAACTTTTGGATCAAAAATTTGGTCCTGATGTCCGGTCTATAACTAACTATACTGTTTAATGTCTTTTATTGCATGTAATCTAAAACACATGACTATTCTATATATTCATTAAATATTGACATTCTAGAAGGAAGACAATAAGTTACCGCATCCTCTACATGTACGTTCATTACCATTCTCAAAGGTATCAAAAGGTGAGACGCTACACATTAATCCACCAAATACTTCCTCTCATTAATTTAGATAACATGAATTCATTACCGTGCCTCAAACGATTCTGCGAACGCTATATGGTTATTTAAGTGCTATATTGCTTTCAACGTGTGTGATATTAAAATAGATTAATGATGTGTAAATAAGTATAAGCGGCGACAACCTAGTTGGGAGTGGAACGTACTGCCGAGACGAATGTCCACAGCCAAAACCCAAGGGCGTGCACCTCTGACTTTTCTAAAAAAAAGTTATGCGTGTATTCTTTGTAAATCATCGCTCGCTTTAAAGGTGAAGGAAAACATCTTGAGGAAACCTGCATACCTGAGAAGTTCTCTATACGAATTTCAAAGGTATGTGCAGTTTACCAACCCGTACTAGGACAGCGTGGTAGCCTAAGGTCTAAACTCTCTCAATTGTAGAGGAGGCCTGTGCTCAGCAGTGGGCAGTATATAATACTGGATTGGTATGGTAAGATATGGTAAATAACTATAATTCACTTGTAATTTACTAAACACTGGCTTTTGCTCACGGCTCCGCCCACGTGAAAATGTTTTCCCGGGATAAAAAGTAGCCTATGTGTTAATCCAGGATATGATCTACCTGTCTGCCAAATTTCATCGAAATCTGTTCAGTAGTTCTTGCGTGAAAGAGTAACAAACATACATCCATGCATACATTCTTACAAATTTTCGCGTTTATAATATTAGTAGGATAGTAGGATGATCTAATATTATTTATTTATTTACACTTAATTGTACACCAGAGACATAAATCATAAAAAACAAGAAGAGAAAAAAAGTACAAATGGCGGTCTTATCGCACAAGGCAATCTCTTACAGACAACCATGGGATGGACATGAGAGAAAACGGAAAGATAATATGGGGCAGCATAAGGTGTACGAAGTATAAGATTAACTATTTAATAAATACATACAAGTATAGTATAAATATATACATTAAAAATGATTTTTGTTTATTTGTGTGCTACCTTTGCTTACACTTACCTTATATATTTGTGAATTGAAATAAGAATGTTCTATATAATAAGAAAATATACCTGTTGAAATAAAACAAATTAATTTAATTCAATAGTGCAAACTCACTCCATTACGTCAAAGTTACAAAATGAATAAACAAGCAAAAATCACAAACTCAAAGATAATATAAAAGAAACGAACAAAGAAAAACACCAGACTCGGCAACTTTGTGTTGATAAAGTTTTCAACAAATTAGCGCTTGTTATAATTAAACATTGAGGCAATATCGTCCCGCGACTTCATTTGTTACACTTCTGACAAGTTAAGTCGTCTGGGTGGGTGAGGTAGTCAGTATTCATAAGACACCTTCCTAAACGCGCTTCATAACCCCGGGCCATAGACTTATTAATTATTGTGAGGCGGCAAATTTTTATACATAATTAGTCGTAACTAAAATTTTGTTAAAAAATAATTACACATAATATTCAATTATAAATGAGAAATAAATTTTATGTATTCAACAAAATAATATCGTCGCTTCTTCGCGGTCGTTAGAATAATGCTTACAGACTACAGCCGAGTTTTCTTAAATAAGAAAGATTCTTAACGAACCTTAAAAGTGAACTGATCAAAGGGTCTTTACACAATTAAACATGTAAATGCCTTGTAAACAATCGTATTTGTTATCAAATCGATTTCATTACAAGATGTCTAGACATGAACGTTTGTAAAATCACACTTGGCGCCGACAGAAGCGCAGCCTTCGCGTATCATAAACGTCTTACACACGAGTTCATGTGTACTCAACGCACAATAATGTAAATAGGGGAACATTCAGACCCAAGAACCGTTTGGAGAATTCATTTGTGCATCTATAATCTATTCTATTATATAAAGCTGAAGAGTTTGTTTGTTTGTTTGAACGCGCTAATCTCAGGAACTATCTATCTATACTTAATATATAAAGCTGAAGAGTTTGTTTGTTTGAACGCGCTAATCTCAGGAACTACAGGACCGATTTTGAAAATTCTTTCACTAATAGGAAGCTACATTACTCCTGAGTGCTATAGGCTACTTTTTATCCCGGAAAAAGCAATAATAACTTGAATCATATTAATTGAATAAAGTCAATTTTAAATAAGTAGGCAGCGTTATTTAATTAAGTTTTTCGAACCTGGACCTAAGTCTAAATTGAGGAAGGTCTTATCTCCCTCAAGGATGAACAGGAATTAGGCTAGCACAATTATTCTAAGGTCTTCCAGGATGCCGAGTCAACATTCCAACTTTATTCCTTAATACATTACAAAATAATCTATTCTAGATATATATACGTCTATAATGATACATTGCCTACTCGCGAACATCGCTCAAAGCGCGCGAATCTCGTCATATGGCGTTTTCTGTGCTGTGTAATGCAATTTTGATAAGCTCGTCAAAAGTTTGCACTCCATTCTTGGTATCTTGCACTTTCATCGTCATTTTGGAATTAGTTAATAATTATAGGGACATGATGATATATTTTTTGGGACATACGCAGAGGGTGATAATAGTTTTTTTATCACGTCTTCATCTACATTAAAGTTCTTTTGCGCAATAAAAATGCCAATATGTACTTTTGTGGTAGAAAAAGTAGCCTATATTATTTTATTCAGGACAAAGTATATACACCCAATTTCAGCCAAATCATCGTTTTGTTCTCAAAAACATCTTCAAACATTTACATGTTTTAATGCTAAACTCGAAAGCATCTGCTTCAGAAAACAAATCTACAATCTCAAAGGCAAAGTAATGTGAAAATAGCATTTAAAATTATATCTCGACTGTATATTTAATTCAGTTGCAGACACATAGCATTAAGAATAATTATCTGCAAACAATAAAAACATCACACAACACAATAGAAATCCCAAATTAGCTGACTCATGCAAATACTAATTTTCTTTTACGGATTTAATTTTGTTTCTACACAAAGAACAAATAGAAGACAAAAGTAAAATTAAAAAATACACAATTGTAAATAAGTCAGGCTAATTAATATTAAATAATTACTGAAGCATATTTGATTATTTTCTTACTAAATAATAAAGCTAGTCTCGCACAATGACCCGTATAGTAAGTTGAAAAGGTCAGAACCTATTCTTGAATAGAATTCGACGCAGTTATACAAACATTCAGTAATACTACTAGAGAGATCTTTCTAGAAACTACTACATAACGCTTTTATAAAACAAAACAAAAACACATCACGTCTTTATCTCCAAAAGGGATAGGCAAAGGTGCAACCTATGGACCTAGAATGTGGCAAAAAAAGTAATTTTGACGTTTGTGATTGATCGAGAGACCAATACATCAGTCACGTGTTAGTCTCTCAACCAATCCCAACAAAACGAGACGGAGTCGTGTCGTGTTTTTTTTTCAATCATTCTAGGCCCACAAGGCACCTATTAATCGCTATATGTTTTCCATGATGTGATAGGAGGCGAGCGTCTATACGTCATCGGGCAAAAATTCCTGACTCCGGGCTGATACTGAGCAGAAAAACCCAATACCACTTTACCCGACCCGAGATTCTAACGGACTTCAGAGCGGTGTCGTACCGCACACGCAGTACTTACAACTACAACACATCAGATAATAAAACGTATGACTCCAAAATCAGAGCTGATTCGAAATGAAACAAAAAAATGCGAAATATCTGTTATTTAACAAGATTATCAAAACCGGCTGTGGACTATGAATGTCGTAATTAACATTCATGACTAGCCTCGAACAAGCGAAACAGGCTTAATTAGAGAACGTCTTCAACATACCATAAGGGTTTAAGGTTTTCCGCGCTGTCAGGTACCTAAGAGCTTTATGTTAGAACTTGGTGGTACGCAGCACCGCACCATGCTACGGCGGAGACCGCAAGGAGGGACGTGGAGCGACGAAATTCGGATGAGCTAAGCTAGATAAATGACAAATATAATATTATTAAAATTCATAAGCGTGTTGTTCCTAAAATTCTGTTTAAGACAGAAGTTATAAATTTCCAAGAGACTAACTTTTAACTAAAATTTCATTTTTATCGAAATTCTTTGAACATAAATACAATATAAACACCAGTAAAAGTTCATAGATAAATTTTATTTGATCCAAGCTTCATGGGAAACGATTCGAAATACAAATTCTTAACTTGAAATACATGTTCCAATTCACACAGAATCAAATATTATACGTGAAATGTTAACGATATCTGATCAGTACGCTCAACTGCTCAAGATAATGACTTAACTGGCATATCATCACTCGGTAATCACAACTTACGTTCCGTTAAACAAAGAATATTAACAATAAGTACACTTTTTGTGAAGTCATGGGTGCATGAGTGTATGTTCACATGCCAATAAATACCAGTTCGTTGGATTGAGCACTACAATTAAACTAACTGACCAATTGTAGCATTGTATGAATGAATTGATGAGGTTTTATCGTGATCAGATATTTTGATGGATTTGGTACTTGTTATATTTATATTAAAGTATTTGGTAGGAACCATTATAGATTCATTTGATTAGACTTCAGCTCGCGGCTCCTCCCACGTGAAGAAGTTTTTCCGGGATATTTTTTTCCGGGATAAAAAGTAGCCCATAGCAGTCAGGAGTAATGTAGCTTCCTATTAGTGAAAGAATTTTCAAAATCGTTCCAGTAGTTTTTGAGTTTATACATTACAAACAAACAATCAAATCTTTCCTCTTTACTATTAGTATAGACTAGGTGATTAGAATTGTTGCAATAAAAAAGAAATTTTAATCTTCTTAAAATCAGATTTTTATCTTATTTTCAGTAAAATTCGTCCAAACTGTAAACAAGCTGAAGTGTTATTTTTTAATTAAATTATACTCCCCTGTGTATGACTGAAAAGAGAAAAGGATGCTTCGGTTTTTTCAAAATTTATAGATATAGATTTGCTTTGGTTTACCAACATTACTAATGATAGAATTATGAATGAATAATACTGAGCACAGTAATTCTTACATCCACGACACTCGACAACCACTGAAGTATGTCAGCATTCAAGCAGCTTGAAGGCGAATAATTAGTGCTAAATCTCTTATGGCGATGAGCACCGAATAATAGATGTGCCGTGGTTTCAACGCCAACTTACCAGAAATTCATCTCGGCTCGGCTGAATGCTATATTCATGGTGTTAGCTGGAATGGTGTACATTAGACATGGTGCGGGTAAGTTCTCGAATGTTCTTCAGAGCAAGGCTGCCTGACTTTATTATTAGGTCATCCAGAATAGAAACAAATTTAGTAGATTTATATAACAATATTTTGTCATATAAAGGACATGTCCAAAACGGACTTAACATTCTAAACAAGATACTTTATATATATTTGGATAGTACTCCCAAGAACTAGCCCTTTTAAATCGTATAATTTTAAACTCAATCGATGTTGACATTAATTTTATTTTATTTTGCTTAATAACTACACGTTTAAAAAAAGTTAGTTATACATGAAGGGGCTAAAAATAAAAATACGCACAACGCGACGGCCCGACTTTCTACGGGCTAAGTGCGGAAACGGAGCCCCACAACAGGGGCTAATAATATTTTTTTAATGGATCCAAAATCCATATTTTTTCCCCTTTAACATCCATGAAGTTTGAACCTGGTTAGATTTTGAGGCCCAGCGCCCATACTAGAGACGGTAATCTCCTTTAATATAAATATATATTTATCTCATAGTATGTAATCAGTGTATAGTGTACGATAGCCTAGTTGGGAATGGAACGGTCTGTCGAGACAATGTCCAGAGGTTCAAAACCCAAAGCACTAACCTCTGACTTTTCGATGTAACGTGTGTATTGTTTATCAATAATTATCGTTCGCTTTAACGATGAAGGAAAACATCGTGAGGAAACGTGCATACCTGAGAATTCTTCATAAGGATTTCGAGGGTATGTGAAGTCTGCCAACCCGCACTAGGCCGGCGTGGTGGACTAAGGCCAAACTTATGACAGTAGTAGAGGAGGCCCGTGCTCAGCAGTGGGCAGTATATAATATAGGGCTGATTGCATTGCATGTAATCAACATCCTTTTTATCCTTATATCTATCATATTACTGCAATGAAATTTAAAAATGTATATCTTTATACATTTTAAACATACAATTTAATTCCCCAGAATGAAAATATTTTCATATACTATGCTAAAATCACAAGAAGCAACAACCCAAAGATAGCCACTTCATAATAGCGGTACAGGTAAGATTGTTAGCTGAAACTGAATACCACGTGCCATGTAGCTCATACGAGCTTAATTAATTAATATTATAACAAGTACAGGTGTCGACACAACTTCTTAACAATATTAAATATTTACATCATATGCATTTTGCACTGTTATAATATTATTATGATTTTTGTTTGGACTTTCATTAGTTTGTAAAAATATTAAGTTTTATGTGAATATTTGATTAGAAAATTACATTCGAATATAACATTCCGCTTTCAAAAGGTCCGTCTGGAATTTTTTAGAGGAGGCCTATGTTCAGCAGTGGATTTCATGTGATGATGATCCGAAGTAAATACGTCCATTGCTTATTTTCATAGTATTTTTCTTACACAGATATAAAATGCTTTACAAAGTTAAACATTAAAAATAATCTTAGATTTTTTTTTATTTGTCGACTGATCATATAAACTGCCTATTAGTAGGCTGATCAATTTTTTAGAACATAATTTAAAAATAGATAAAATGCAAAAATGGAACCTACACATAAAAAATATCAATAATACTGGCCATTAATATTCGTTAATACTCCAAACGAACCTTTGGATGCGATGACTTTTATTTTAAATGCGAAAATGACAATTAGCGATTTCGACTGGTCGCCAGATCCGCGGCCCAATCCTACTAATTGCGTCCGAACTTTGGCGAGACGAGAGGGCTTTTTAATTAAAACTTATTCAATATTATAGAGTCGGATCCAGTTGGTCGGTCAATCGCATAACTTAAGTCAACTTCGAATATAACATTCTAACAAAACGTTTGTCCATTTTTCGTAAGCTTATCTAATTAATGAGTATTTGGATCATTATAATTTAAATTAGTTTCAATTCTGCTTCAAACGGGTATTGAACTTTTAACGAGTTGTAAAGCTGTTTTGAGTAATGCTAAAGGTCATGTTATAGTAAAATAATCATGTTTCCAGTATTTAAAATTTGCAAAGATTTTCAAATTGTAATCTTGATAGAGAATTTTACTGCTCTTGCATCTTTATAATTGTCACTTTGATGATTTGAATTAAAACTATTTTCAGATCTTGTAAAATCTAAAAAATTAAAAATAAAATATTGAAAAATATTATACTAAATATTGATCAATAAAAATACATTACTTTTACTATAATTTCTAGATAAATAATGATGGGTCTCCCTGGATCATACACGCGGTAAGTATTAGACACCGATTTAACACTACTTAAACTATATCACTGAAAGTACCCAAAAAGCAATTAAAAACGTAATTTAATAAAGCTGTACATAAGTCACTAGAACACAAACAGCGTACGTATCCGATCACTAGGCAGGAGGCACGAGGCGGCGCGACGGCTATCCCATTTATTTCCCGGTAACTGCAAACGGCCAATAAGTCTTGCTTCCCGGGATATTAACACTATCATAGGTTAGTCTCTAGTTTTATGAAGACACATTAGATGCTGTGACATTTCCATAAAGGATCGTTATAATATCAAACTGGAATTGAATCTGCGTATGAGCAAATTGTGTTTGATGGTTTCCCAATACTGACATTTTATTCCTGATGAATCTAAAAAGATTTCGATATAAATATGAGAGTTGTGTGTACTTGAAATTAAACTACTTTATAATAAAATATTTAATAAAAATCTCCTTTTATTTCAGCAAACAATAATTTCAGCGCAATTTTCTAATGTCATGCCGTAACGGCGAAACGCGGCAAATCAAAACAAGCTGACTGATTGAACAGCCGGTTTGTCTAAACTTGGGCACAAGTGTCGCTGCCCAGCAGCCAGTACGAATCGTCCAATAACTCCCTCAGTATTACCAGCGATACACTTTATAGCACGCGGCGCCGGTTCATTATTGCAAAGTTCAGTTTTATAGCGCTTCAAATTTAATACCGCACAAATTGATCGGCTCAACTGGCCAGTGCTTAATTGTTTGTCGACTTATTTCGTAATTTGAAAATGGAATTGCAATTCAAAATTAATGGCGAAAAATATTACTTCCGCATTTGCGCCTTTGTTTTTAACTCTCCTACTCAATTAATAAGAGTGGTACCAGCGTGAAAAAGTCCACGCTGAGAAATTATTTGTAGTATAAAAATAATATTTCTACTTAAAGCATAAAACGTATTAATATCGTGGACGTTTGTTCTAATTAACATACAATTATTATCTGTGAAAAACTTTATAAAGACTTCATTTATCAGTTCTTTGAGTTGCTAAATATTTGTGAATTCAGCAAGCACGGCTTTTAGCGAATATTTCTTTCCACTTTTGACGAGGAGGTTGTTTAAACCAACGTACTGACATATATTTGAAATTTGAAAGGGAAAATACTAGAAACATTGAATCAGAGCGTAAGCTACAGGATAGCGGGTAGGCCGAAAGGCTTTCAGCATTCGTGGAATGCTAGACTGACGAAGCCTTTGACATCCTTCAATCCTTTCACTACGTACTGCGGGGTTCAATTTACGTTTTCATATTAGAAGGCAGTTGCTTTAGAGTCTGATGCGTTGAGCCATGGACGTATAAAAAAAGGCGGACGGACTCTCGCTAAACAAAAACTGAAGCACAGCAATGGCGGCGGCGTAACTATGTGTGCGTAAATGAATGATTGCCATAAAAAACAAAATTTCCCCAATTTTTAACACTAGTTTACACTACACTATTTTTCCAATTTTAGGTTAGTTTTATTGAAAGTCGTTTCAATAATTTTATTGTTTGCAAGATGTAATTATAATTAATTAATTTATATATTATTTAGCTTTATTTGAAATGACCGTGATAAATAATAGCCAAACATATGTGATTAGTAGGTGTGTAGAAATGAATGAGTCTTACCGAAACAATAAAATTATGTTTCCTAACTAATGCTAAATCATACGCACACACTCACTCACGCCTTTTATTCCCGAAGGGGTAGGCAGAGGCGCAACTAGTGCCCCCAGTTTTCGCCGGGCGTATTCCGTCCCGTGATATGATAGGGGGCGAGCCTATCGCGATATCGGACACGAATTCCATACTCCGGGCTGGTACTGAATTTAAAACCCAATATCACTTTGGCTGACCTGGAAATCGAACCCAAGACCTCAGCATCGCAGTCATACCGTAATACAACTACGCCATCGAGGCAGTCAAAAGGCTAAATCAAACAACGTAAATAATTAAACTTTCTTTAATTTGCATTTCTTTTTTTTTAATTCTCTATCTTGCGTTAACTTTATGTATAACTACCTCTTACTTGTGTAGGTCTTTGAGATGCCCTCTTCTTTCGATATGTGATGAAATCTAATTGTTAAATGTTTTTCTGCAATATATTTAATAAGATTTATTTTATGATCTACACTCTCTTATTATATTAATTAAATCACTCCTCCATACTTCATTTCCTGCAGGAAACCTAAAAAAAACATATACCTAATAACAACCTATACCTATTTAGTTTAAAAAACAAAATCGTATTTGAAACAAAAAAAAATCACGTCTCCTATACTTCGGGGTCATTTACCCGTCAAATAGTTGACAACACTGGAATTGTAGGCTGAGGTTTTGTGTTACAAAAATAAATAATTTTAAATATCAATGAATGTTGATCAAATAAGTGATACATTATTAATTTACCTATGAAATGTGATCCCGTGACATTTGTTCTTGGAACCACTGTGATTTTGACAGCATTTAACCACATTAGACGGCATATTTTAATTATTTATTTTTATTCTTACAACGACTTCATTCAATTGAGGTTTGTTGCGTAATGGCGGCCGATCGACATACTTTGGTGTGAATGTGTGCGCGATACTCGTGCGTACAGGCAAGCTGACATACTTTGGGTGCTTCAGTTTTTTGTGTAGCGAAATTCCGTCCGCCTTTTTTTATAGGTCCATGCGTTGAGCAATAAAAGTATGCGAAATGTTTGATATGGACTAATTTTAGAGACCGAGTACAAAATAGTTATTAATATTAGAAAAATATTCTGACCGTTTACTAATGGTGTACAGTCAGCAGCATAAGTAGCTGAACAAAATTTCAAATTGCCTACATACTTTTGTGTTATTACTAATCTTTTTTTTCTCTTCACAAAAATAAAATAAAGAGATTTACTTTACTTCAAACGAAGAAAAAAATGTTTCGATTTTGTTCAACTACTTATGCTGCTGACTGTACACTAGGTTACATCATGGAATGGAAATAAGTTTAGAGAACATAGACTTAGTGATTGCACTTTTGCCTCGTCGTTTCAGAATATCAACACGAATCTTATGTGGGTAACACACACACTCACACACACACACGCCTTTTATCCCCGAAGGGGCAGGCAGAGGCGCAACTAGTGCACCCACTTTTCGCCGCGCATATTCCGTCCCATGATGTGATAGGGGGCGAGCTTATTGCCATATCGGACACAAATTGCAGACTCCGGGCTGATACTGAATTTAAAACCTAGTATCACTTTGCCCGACCCGGGGATCGAACCCGAGACCTCAGCATTGCAGTCGTACCGTAATACAACTACGCAACCGAGGCAGTCTTATGTAGGTAAGTATTAAGAAAGAGCTGGTTTTTTCGTCAACGCGTGTTTAAAATTTTCGATTACTGCCTTAACGACTTGCAGACTGACATTTGACAGCAACCGGGAACGACGAATGCACCCCCGAGACAAGAACGTAAATACGAATTGATTTTGAGTAACTGAGTCTCAAGCACAACTTTATACATTCAGATCAATTAATCATTTTGGCGGTCTAAGGTCGTATTAACATTACCGCAGTGAGACGCACAACATTAAATTATATTCAGTAGAACAGGCCAGCATAATTTTGGCAACCATCGAGGTACGTACCATTTCTCGTTGTACGTATTATACTTGAACTATACTGTACTTAAGATACCTAGTGGCACATTGCCGTGCCATGGTAAAAAAGAAACTTCTAGAATATCCAGCGAATAAAACTAGGAATAGACTGATACGACCGCTCGTAAACAATAGCAACACCATGCAGAACCCTGAACTACAAAGTACTGCTTGGGAATCCGCTGCACTTGTCCTGAGATTTAAGATGTTAAGTCTCATAATTCCTAGTAATTACGCTGGATACAATGTCTTTCAAACCGGAACACAACAGTGCATGTGCACTGCTGCTTGGCGGTAGAAATTAATATTAAATAAAAGAATAAAAACTTGAGAGGTGTCAAGGGACACCCGGATGGAACGAAGTTCCTTTCGATTAATTAGTGAAGGAATTGTAATAAAATTTTATTTATATAACAGAGTGTGTATAATATATATAAATATATAAATATTTTCCTATTTCCGTTCCAATACATAAGTTTCTAGAGAAAAAAACAAATAAATACGTGTGGCACTCGGAGACTACCGCGGTAAAGCTATTGCATAGCATTTTTATCACAAATTTTGATTGACTAAACACAAATTCGATCTTACGCTTACCACATAAAGTAGATTTTTAAACGCGAGCAAAGCACGTTTAGTCTTGTTATTGATAAATGTCAGAAGTAGTAAAGTAGAATAAATCAACAAAATTTGAAAAAAGAATGTTACGTTCAATTCTTTTGTACTCGTGCCGTGCCAACGCTGGGGAAATAGCTTCTACGCAATGTATTTAAGGTTCATATTAGATTAGTAAGAAATGGTTTTAATGACTTTAATAAATAAAATAAATAAAAATATACTCGTTTCAAGAATTATAGCTTCTACGCATTGTATTTAATGTTCATATTAGTAAGACAATAGAAAAAAGTGTCCGGACAACTTTCCGTCCAGCCCCCTTTCACAACGCGCAATAAGGAACTTCGTTCCAAAATAAAATACTTTATTCATCACGTAGGCGAACATAGTTGCACTTATGATAAGTCAAGATACATTAAATTGATTATATTCATAATTATTATTAATACCAATGGTCACTCATATAACTACCGACATTTTTATTGGGAGTAAATCTATGATGAGAAATAAACAAAAACAAAAAACAAAAAAGCCAGCTCGAGCTGGCAGGAAAGGGGATATAAAAAAGAGATCATTTTATTAAAATAATGGGAGGAACGCGTCGCGATCCTCACCGGTGAGGACACTACAGGCCCTAGCCTAGCTAACCTACCAGCCTTTCACTAGCTATCTAAGCGATGACGACCCGAAGAAGAAAGACAGAAAGAAACTCCGGGCTTACTTTTTTTGTCATCAATTGTTTATTGTTTCTTTCTCTTTTTTTTTCAATACTTTTGTGCTGCAGTGGTACCTTTCCAGACGGCCCCTCGCATACGAGAGACCTACTAGTAAACGGTCTCTCCCGTCTTATTATAGTAAAGTGTACTATATTTCTATGTTCAATATGCATTAAACGCACACATATAGTACAGCTTTACATTCCCTAAATAGACATGGTAAATATATAAATATATAGCCTTATCGTAAATGGGAGGGTAATATTTTGTTATTACCATCGCGAGTGGCCTTGCTTAACACAGGTAAACATGTTTTTCTTCAGCTTTTTATCACCAATCACGTGGAGGCACTAAACCGTATAATTTAGAAGATATCGTTTCATCTAGATTTTTACAGTTTGATCGTAATACTGGTTGGATTTTCTGTGGATCTTTGAATAGTATTTATTCGAGATAGGTTTTTTTTTTATATGGCATTGTATGACGAGACGAGCATGCCGTTCGCCTGATGGTAAGCGATACGACCACCCATAAACAGTAGCAACACCATCCAGCACCTTGAGTTACAGAGTACTGTGTCGCATTCCACTGCGCTCGTCATCCTGAGACAAAAGATGTTAAGTCTCACTGTGTCCTGTAGTTACACTGGCTACAATGTCCTTCAAACCGAAACACAACAGTACATGCACACTGCAGCTTGGCAGTAGAAATAGACATTGCGGTGGTACCCACCCAGACGGACTCTTACATATGAGAGACCTACCACCAGTAAAATGGTATCACGTATATATCTGATATATAAATTATAACAGGACAGGACTTTACCTAATTTATTTAATACGTTTCTTTGAGTTAATAATATGTGGTAATTTAATAGTAGACTGACGGAAAATAAAGAGCAAACAGCGACTTTTGTGGTGCAGATAAAGAGGAAAAAGCCACCTATTTCTAACACTACGAATGATCTAAGAGGCCTATTGGTATATCTTTACGCAGATGTACTTATATATCCAAATTATCTAGTTTGAGTTTACCACTCTGGGCATTTTTGGCCTGTATTTACGCTGAAAATGCATCATCTACTTGACGTTTCGCCTCACTGGTTGCACTCCCAGCGTTGAATGCACCACTGTGAAGCCTTTCACCATGTTTGTACTGGACGCTGTACAGTTGGGTAAGTACCTACTGAATGTATTAAGTACGAATCCACGAGAAGTTTTGTGAAATATGTGGAAAAATTACGCAGTGGGCTTAGAATGTAGCAAGAAAACATGACGCGACTCCGTTTCGTTTTATTGGGATTGGTTGAAAGACTATCACGTGACTGACGTATTGGTCTCTCGATCAATCACAAACATCAAAATTGAATTACATCGTCTTACGAGGTGCGTTTTTTGCCACATTTCAAGCCCACAGATATCTTTATTTTCTTTGTAATCATCGAATATAGATACTTACGATAAAATTTATTTATGTTTTTTATTACATTTTGAATTATGAACATATTGTTGACACATAATTCAAATCTGTCTTTGCACATAAGTAAGTACCTTATCATCTGGGTAGTAGAATACAAAATTATCCGTTCAAATATCTGCACTAACAAGCGAGATGAAGTTGAAGCATTGACGGATTTCATACAAAGGATTTTACCGATGATTATTGAAAAGTTTCAATGTAAGTAAAGCCGTAGGATAACCCGGTTTGATCTCACAAAGGAGCCTTTGCTCAACAATGTTGTTTTATTCACGTGAAATATGAGATTGTGATGAAAAGCCGGTTTGATTTTTAAAGGATTTCCTGCGCGATGTTGGTAGCATGCCAACTAAGATGTACTGACATGTTTGGTTTGAAATTAATTTTATTTTGTACTTTATTTAGATGTTACGTACGGTAGTGCGTCTTTTTAAAATTGGGAGTATTGTGGTTTAGATTTTATACTTATTTTGTAATTTACTGCAATTTAACATCACTTTTAACGTGATTGGCGATTGGTGATCTATTAATAGTATTTTTGATAACTCTGTACCACATAGATATTATAATATTATATTCTGACATGAAAACTAAAAGACAAATTTTGTGTACGGTTCTTGTGCTATTATGTAAAACTAAACTAAAAAACAGAGTAACAACTTTATGCCTGTATAGAGTCTACAGTACCTACAACATTATTTTAAATTTTTCTATTTTATGTTTGCCTGGTATTGCAGATTACCTTGTCCTTTTACATACGGATATACTCGGTTTTAACCGCTAAACATGGACGTTTCCGATCCGGAATTCCAATCAACATTAGCCGACCGCAGTGAGCGCACGATGCACGTGCTGCATGTCGACTATAGCAGCGCTATGGAGCCCTGGTACATTTATTCTCTGATCGTTAATGTTTTCACTTACTATAATATTTTTTCAACAATGTTAGTATGTATAAAAATCTACTATCAATTGAGAACCTCTCTCTTTTTTGGAAGTTAGTTAAAAACGAACAAGTGAGATTTTAAATGGTAATTGATCTCCCATGAGCCTACAATTGCAGATAAGTCGTTGAGGCCTTTAAAAGAGTATTGGGAATTGTGATTTGTAGGCTCTCCATCATAGGTACTTACGAAATGTGCAAGACGCTTTATCAAAAAAGTCCTCGTTGAAGCAGCCCAACCCCTTTCCTGATTTCATATTCTATGTTATGAACAAAAACAGGTAGCAACATTACGACTGTCTCACTTAAACTCAAACACAAAATTTTATTTTTTAGGGTTCCGTACCTCAAAAGGATAAAGGAACCCTTATAGGATCACTTTGTTTTCCGTCTGTCTGCCTGTCTGTCTGTCCAGACTCTTTTTCTCGGGAACGTGTATAGATATTAAGTTGAAATTTATATTAAATACTCGGGTCTACGGTCTCTTTCAACTGTGCAAAAATTGTAAGTCAACGCAATCAAAAGATATGACCGTTTATCCCGCATATTTTGAGATTTTGCAAGGAAATCAAAACCTATTAGCGTAAATATGTACAGTCAGCAGCATAAGTATCTGTACAAAATCAAAATTTCAAATCCCCTATATACGCGTTAAGTTAAACTAAGACATTTTTTTCTTCGTTTGAACTAAAGTAAATCTCTTTTATTTTATTTTTGTGAAGAGAAATAAAAGATTAGTAAGAACACAAAAGTGTGTAGGCAATTTGAAATTTGTTCATCTACTTAATATGCTGCTGACTGTACTTTAATTACAGAAAAAAACTTTACAATCACAAACTTTTTGAATTTGAATGATTAATTAATTAATTTTCGTGAACTATTCAACTTATAAGTATACTTAGATACCTTACCTACAAGTTTGTAAGGAACCCTCAGTACGCTCGTCCAACTTGCTCTTGTCCAGGTTTTTAATAGTCTGTTACAAGCTCTTTTGAATCGTCATGAATGTAGTATCTACAACCGCTTCGAAATGTGTTATCGCTCTGAAGAGGAAGCGGCGCAAGAAACTCCCTCATCAAATACTGAATATAAGCTAATACCTACTGAAATTTAAAATTTTAGATCTGTGGATGTTTTTTAAATGTAACGCATAAACCGCTGAATGAATTTTGATGGAATTTGATAAATAAAAATATCAACTCCTGGATGAGATATAGCTTTCATTTCAAGAAAGCGCTTTCACGGGGGTACAGCTGCGGGCAAAAGTTATTTTAATTATTTTTATATAACAAGGGACAATAACACGGTGTTTATGTCGAATTCCTGTGGCAATAGTTCCTTGTATGACTAGAGTAAACAAATTGCGTCTGCCGTGAATAATTCATCAAAGAAACGAGCGTTGACAAATGAAATCTAATGAATAGTATATGAGACACGGAGGGAGATGTGCGCAGATTTACGCAGTAATAGATATGGTTACCTACACGAGCTGTGGTGGAAATATGGTGGGCACTTTATTTTTTACGATGGGCAATAAAAATTTCCTTCTTTGATCATGTTTTCCTGTAGGGTTGTAAAGGCTGAATTCTCAATGCGTGTGAGTTTGGTTTAGGTGTGAAATCCCCGTAAATGATGCTCTTGGATTTTGGAACAAATATATGAGTAACAGAAATTTAATCGAAGAAAGCAGAATTTATATAGAAATGCTAAATTACGCACATCATCATCATCATCATCAGCCTATATTTTGGTCCACTGCTGGACATAGGCCTCCTCCAATACGCGCCATTTTACCCGGTCTTCGGCCTGTCGCATCCAGTTTCTGCCAGCGACCTTTCGCAAACACATCGCGCCTTTATCCCCGAAGCGGTAGGTAGAGGTATTGAGAAGTGTTTTATATTAAATAATAGAGCGCAGGTATTATATTATTCATTTACTATGCCCTAATGCAATATAACACTTCTACATAAAGGCCCTGTAACGTATTTCTCGGTGCGGATTGTTAAAAAAAATCTTTTATGTCAGCTTTACAATACACTAGACTTTTGCTCGCGACTCTGCGCGCCTGAATGAGTTTTTCCGGGATAAAAATATTCTATCTTACTCGCTGATAATGTAGCTTTATATTGGTGAAAAAAAAAACGATCTAGTAGATTTTGAATTTATTCGTTACAAACATTCAAAAACACAAAAATACAAATCATTCCTCTTTATAGTACATATAGATGAAATTTAGATAAATTTAAATGTATTTTAATACTGAACTAAAACAACTTATACGTATATATAAATAACACGAACCTGTATTTCTTACAAATATGTTTACAAAGTCTTTGTCAAGCAATTCATCCTGAGACTAAGAAACTTGGAAAAAATATTAAAATATCTCTCTGTTTATCACGGTTTGTATAATTCATGAAATATACAAGATTCACCGAGATCTGACTTAGATTGAAACGAAGGAGTTTAAAATTGTTTACTCTATCTTGTAGGGTCTGTTTTCTTACTCAGTTCACGTTGTCCGATTTTGCGCTTCCTCGGATCACGTGGAGAGAACTTTTGGACTCGCCACGTGACCTGCTTCACCCCTGTGTACTTAATATTTCGGGGTTCGAACAATAAAATTATAAGTCTTGCTTTAGTTTTTTTCATTAATGTTGAAAGAAGCTACCTTTTGGAGTTCTTAAGGTCAGGTGACATAATTTTAGTAAATCTTGATTGATTATCTTTATCAACCTAAGTTCCTCTTTGAAAAATAGTGGGACAAATAGTTTTTGAGGTAAAGTAGAATCAGAAATAATGTGGCCGATACTAGATCCTTACTTAGGGACTAAGGTCTAGAGCTCCTAGCGATTTATAGCTTACATTCTATAATACTTATACATTAGTATAATATTTGAAACGAAAGTGATAACGTACATAACTCGCGTAGACACAAGCAAGAAACTCCTAATGTATGATCAACAATACACAAATGTAGAAACGATTCTCAAAGTCGTTCTACACAAAGAATTCGAAATCCTTTGATACACGTGCCTTTATTACGTTCAAATACGTGATGAATGTATCGCTCGTTATTACTCACTAGAAATTGTATTTTAATACGTGTGCCTTATGTACAGGTTTTCCTCCTTTTGTGGAACTTAATAAAGGAAATCTGCAAAGCAATATTTGTGAATATTACAAATTTAATATGGAATTTTGTTAAGCTGCCACAGTTCCTATTAAGTAAAATAATTTTCAAAGTTCGTGATTCGTTTACTTTGTAATAATATGGATCTTAGACAGATTTATAATAAAAGGTTCAGACGTTAAAAGTAAATATTTCTTAGAGAAACTAGCAACGAAAATTCACAGAACTTGTGTGCAAACTATTGTCATTATTTGCAACAATAGTAAAATATTAAAACAGCTAAAAGAAACCTTTATTCCATTCTATTGTTAATCAGATCAGCTCTTAAAAAAATATAGTAAAGAATAAGACTGGCAGAAACAGTTGCTCCTGTAATCTTCAAATGTATCCCAACCGAGGCCGTCGTCACTATTATAAACGTTAATACATACCTCGGGCGTATCGTAAGTACTTGTGTATCTGCAAATAACGTTGAAGTATTCCATTATATTGGATCCTCGCCTGGGGCTACAACGCGTCCGGTTCTAATAAACAAGACAATATTCAAGTCGATATAGACGGATTCTCCTGTTTATACAGCCAAGACTTATATCTATTATTATACGCCTATTATCTGTTTTGATACAGTTTGATCGGTTACGTTTTAGTCCGGTTTGAGATTACCGTGCACTTCAATTACGTTGATTTGAGTGTTGTGGAGAAAGTGGGAGAAAATCTCGGTGCAATCTTATTTTAAAAGGAATCACGTTAGGATAATTATAAACTTATTTCGATGAGCATCATTTTAATTTAAGAAGTCGTGATAACTCGAGACCGTTAATCAAATAAACTCATATTTCATACGTAACAAATGTGCGAGCATAAAAACATAATTCACCAATCACAGTTACAAATTTGAACAATTAATAACCAGATCTAATTAAAAACATGTGCATGAAACTTTAGTTGGTAACCATCGTTACACAAGCCCTGAGCAATAAGAGACAACTTCATAGCCCCAATGTAGTGTACACAGCTATTTAGTAACTTTATAATAAGGGTTACTTGGCCCATGTGGCATGCGCTTTGTTTCGTCGACCGTTGCATAATTTTGTTACGCCTTGTTCCCTGGTAAATCTTGTTGGATGTGTTTTGAATTTGGAAATCTGTGATAGACAATGAAAAGTTGAGCTGACTGTGTTGGAAGAGTTTTTATGAATTATAGATGCTTTATCTTTATTCGTGTAGTTAAGTTAATCTAATTCAAAAGTATGACGAAAGCTAATTGCGTCAATTGTAGACAGTTATAAAAGATATTTTTCAACAAACACTACACTCCATTATCGATGTTCACATTTATCTTTTTTGTAGATAAGTTAAAACTAAAGCACTTTAGCACGTGTTCTTTGACGCATGTGTTCAAAATATCAAGTGCCGTTTTTGCACTTACGTATTTGACGCTAGATTTATGACCTTATTTATGCATTTCGTTGGAATAATCACGTTTCAAGTGGTCCTTCCGAAAAGGTGTCAAGTAGAGCACGCTTACAATTTCCTGTGGCCTATAAAAACGAAACATGAGTGGGAGCATTCACCTGCACACTGCTTTTTATCGAAATTTTAAATATTCACTTATGTAAGTTAATTATGAAATGAATGCTTTAAATATACGGTGTAATAATTTTGGCTTTCGCTTCCAGTATTTCTAAAAAGGCACAATACATGAATCTATACTAATATTATAAAGCTGAAGAGTTTCTTTGTCTGTTTGTTTGAACGCGCTAATCTCAGGAACTACGGGACCGATTTTGAAAATTCTTTAACTAATAGGAAGCTACATTACTCCTGAGTGCTATAGACTACTTTTTATCCCGGAAAAACTTTGCCACGCGGGCGGAGCCGCGCGAAATGCTAGCATCTAAGAAAAGGTCTGTGTCTGGTTTTTGCAGGCAGTGCGAGTGAGATTTCTCTGGTAGCGTGAAAGTTTGTTGGCGCCTGTGACTGTTTACTACTTATCCACTTACCCATTTGCCTCTTCTTCTACCATAGAAAATACACTAAATATAATATACACGTATAAAATAAAATAAATACGAAATTGGATTATTCTTTTGTAACCCATGATTCGACTCCAACATTTTAGTGTTAGGTACAGGTTTAAATTTGTAATGTAAAGTACTTAATTGATAATGATAAGTACTAACTAACTCAAGTTCTATAAATTACAGTATTTCAATAATTTTAACTTCACTGAAATTGGTAATAAAGTTAACTCTTCAACCAAGTTTAGAACGATGTTAGTTTTACAACGTTTTAGATCTTGACTAACCTAAGAGGCTTGGATGAAGACCATTTTATTCCACCGCTTTACGAGCTTAACGTACTGCTTCAAGTTTTAGTTTCACCTCAGTTTTGTTCCGATTTACAGCGTCGTCTTCTACAAATCTATTTTCAATGTTAAGACTAATATGGGTTGATTTTACTATTGCGTGTTTTCATTGAGTTTATTGTTCTTTGATAGAAGGAACTAAGATTCTCTTAAATGACGTTATTAGGTAGTTCACCTGTAGAGCTTACTAGGGCTGGAATGGTTGGCGATGTATGTTTGTTTGTGTGAAGTAATTGGAATGTGGGTTTATGTTATTAATTCTAAGCGTATATCTCATAGTATCCAGAGCCTTCAAATATTTGTATAAATATTCAACGACAGCTATTAATTCTAATCTCATGGAAATACGGTACAGTTTTATTATATTATCAACCACGAAACACGTTGATTTTTTCACCAGAATTGTGATGACCTGAATGCACACCTGACATACTAAAATGTGACTCGTCTATAACATTTTTTACTTCGATATGCGAAATAAAATATCAATCACCCTTCAGATAAATTCTACACGTATTTTTCACACAATCACCAACTCTCTCCAAACTTCAAAAGTTTGCTTCAAAATGACACGACTCAAGAAAGTCTGAAGACTCCAGGCTTCACGTAAACAGTGATACGTGTATGAACAAGCGCACTTGTAGCGTCGAGTACTCAACTCGGAACAGGAAGCGGCAACTGCGATTCACGCTACGTTATTGTGTAATAATTACTTATACCGCACTCAGCTCTGTTTCGGGCTGTGGTGGTGTGGAGATAGCTTTGTTAAAATTATAACATTATCTTATTACTTAATAATATAATATAAATGCAAAAGATCAAAAATCGCTTAATTCCTTTGGATTACGTCATATTTCGGTTCGGTTGTATGTTGAGCTTAAACGCAAAATACATGAAATGCAATCTGTGTAAAGAATTATTGTTGTTGAAGTTTTTTGAGAGGAAAATTAATACAATAAGACAAGTCTCTTGAGTAAAAACTTGAAATAATTCAATGTAATATTTCCAAAGAGTGAGACAAAGACATAGATAATAAATGCAAAAGTATTTGAAACAATGTGGCTGCAAGTTTGTTAGAAGTAAACCCCTCTTAGTAGTAGAGGAGGCCCGTGCTCAGCAGTGGGCAGTATATAATACAGGGCCAATTTCATTGCATTTCAAACGCAGAAACCGCTGCACAAATTTGGCACACGGATACATCATGTCCTGGACTAGCATACACGCTACTTTTACCCTGGTAATTAGGTCCCGAATTTAAAATTTCAATTTATTGATCTGATTTTTAAATAGATGACAGTGGCGTCGCACAGATGGCGCTAGGCATGGCTACAGTGATATAGACACTTTTGTAGTGGCTAAGGCTTATCACGCGGTCGAAACCGTGAGCAAAAACTAGTGTGTTAATAAATAGTTTGATTATTTTCCGAATGTTCAGTAATGCAAGATATCGATGATCGATTCTTCCAGTATTGTTGACAACGGTTATTACTTTTCGTTTTACAATATACTTCATCGCCTTCTATTTTACGGGTGCCAATATTGAGTAAAGGACTTTAGCGGAGAAGGAAACTTTTGAATCCCATGCACAAGACCCTAAGAGACCATTGAGTGTTGGTAGGTCATTATTTGATTGATGATATTAGCTTGAGTTTTAAACACAGAAAAGTGGTTATTATCAACTTCTGACACAACGGGTCAGTAAGAGCCGTTTTATATTCATTTTGGATTTTTTCATGTGGTCTAAAATTCGTATCATGAAACTAAACTTATACCATTCTTTCTACATTATAATCTAGTTAATATTAATTAATGGCATGCTTCACTGCTTTAAATAGTGAATTCAGAATTAATAAGCGTTTATCTACTTCATACTATAAGCAATGCCAAAATATGATTGAACCACAGATAAAAAAAATCTGGTGCTAAAAAGTAAAAGTCTACATCCATACTACCGTAGCACGTGCGGTGTGTCGATAGTGAGAATTGAGAGCCGTTTTAAGGCACCCATAATTCCACGCGAGTGTTTCACACGTCATAATCGGATAACATCCCATTGTGCTTCTACCACTGCATTTGCTCTCAAATAGTGCACTAATTCTATATTTATAGAATTAAAGATCCAAAACACTGTCTGGCAGATTTAATACTATGAACACGCCTGAGTTACTATTGAGGGATTTTTAGATAATTATTTAGGTGCGGAATTTTAGCTTATTAGGCTTACGTATTTAAATTAAATCGGCATCGATACAACAGTAAGCGATGATTATGCATCGTATTATTATTGCTTTAAAATATGATTTCTACAAAGGAGATGTCCGCTTTTTGTATGAGTGCTGGGCTTCAAAATCTTATCAGGCTCAAACTTTAAGAATATTAAAGGGGCAAAATATGACGCATTTATAACTAAATTTTTTATAAAACGTTCATAGTAAGTGTCATTTTTAAGCAAAAATTTTTTTTTTAATCATGTTTTTTTTTTAATTCGGGGTTTTTAAAATAAAATTAGATGATAAGTCTCGAAATTGAAGGTCTTTAAAATTTAACTATTTATTGTAAAAGGCTAATTTTTGGGAGTTCTATCCAAATATATAATACAAACTGTCTTGGTTAGACCCGTTTTTGGACATATAATTAAAAATACAAGCTCAGTATATAACAATAGTGTATAGTTTATTGCAGTTTAAAGAAACGTTTTTTGTGCCCAGTAATGGCGTCACTTATATTCAAGTAGGCACGCTCCGTCATCAGGGGCCCGGAACGCCATCTGTGTAATGTATCGTTTATCGTGATCTATTTCGTTCCCACTTGTGATAGATGGCGAAACAATCGTCATTTACGGCATAAATTATAATGAATTTCAATATTTTAACATTTGGGAGAGTTTTTGTTCAAAAACTTGGTAAATATTTTAAAATATACTAGTGCAGGGTAGTTGAGTTAAGTGATGTTTTTAAATCTTGTGTAAATAATTTTACTCACACACACACACACTCACACCTTTTATCCCCGAAGGGGTAGGCACAGGTGCAACTAGTGCACCCACTTTTCGCAGTGCGTATTCCGTTCCATGATGTGATAACGGACGAGCCTATCACCATATCGGGTACAAATTCCAAACTCCGGGCGGTTACTGAATTTAAAATACTCTTAAATTACGCACATTGTATTGTTATATGAACTATGTACTTTACAAAAGAATGAAATAACAAATTCTAGTCGCATGCCAAATTAGTACAAAAAAACAGGCACCGACTCCAAAGGTTTATTCATTGCACATAAATATAATCACACGAATGGCAGTGTATATAATATTGGTAATACTTTAATTTCCTTATAACCCATGAGCAAAGATTAAGTTATTTTTTTACATTATAGTGGTTTTTGAAGTCGGTGCTATTTTTTGTTAAAATGTTTTTATCCAAAACATAAAATATAATCATACCCAAAATTACAATATTAAATTATAATATGAATTCATAGACCTATCATTTGAAAACAAACCAATACACAGCCACCGAATTGGGGTCCCTGAATCACAACAAAAGAAATATACGGTTATTTTACACTAGTGCGGTAGATTACGATCTTTTATGTTTAAAAATCAACAGGAAGTTTTCAAATGGGGCATGTAACCTACACTTAGGTCGGTATTATAGATGCCTCTGCGCACAAGCGGGCACAACCGAAGGGTGCATAAATTTAAAACCAAAGGGTTTGCAAACAATGCTCGGTAAAGGTAACTTTTTATTGATTGTGTACAACAATGGATTCTAGCTGATGACTGCGGGCTGTTTTTAATATCTGAGTTTAGGATTCCGCAGTTAGTTGAACGGAACCATAATTCAGTCCTAAGCTGTCCACTCGCCTCTGATTCCAGCTTTTGGTCGCTGCTAGTGAAAGTTCGCCAGTATTCAATGAAAAAAGCTGGGTAGTTTTACTAGTGGTAGGTCTCTCATATGTTAGAGTCCATCTGGGTGGGTACCACCGCCATGTCTTTTTCTACCGCCAAGCAGCACTGTCCATCCACTGTTGAGTTTTGGTTTGAAGGACATTGTAGCCAGTGTAACTACAGGACATAGTGAGACTTAACATCTAATGTCTCAGGATGACGAGCGCAGTGGAATGCCACACAGTACTTTGTAACTCAAGGTGCTGGATGGTGCTGCTACTGCTTATGGGAGGTCGTATCATTTACCATCAGGCGAACGGCATGCTCGTCTCGTCATTATTAAAAATATTACGCAGTATTGTTTTAAGCTACAAAATATTAATCCACGTCATAAGTATTATTACATTCACTTATTGATTCAAAGCTATAATTTTATTACTCATCTTTTTTTATAGCACGGAACCCGACATTTGATTGTATTTTTTTTTATAAATACGAAACAATTTTAGTTCTTTTCAAGTTCGTAATAATTATTATTATTCACGACACAATCATTTCTGGTGCTTCATACGGATATCGTGTTCCAGTAACAGCATGCAATGCAATGCAATCAGCCCTGTATTTTATACTGCCCACTGCTGAGCACAGGCCTCCTCTACAACTGACTGCTGAGAGGGGTTAGGGTAAGTGGACGATAGCCTAGTTGGGAATGGAACGGTCTGCCGACACAATGTCCGGAGGTTCAAAACCCAAGGCACACACCTCTGACTTTTCGTAGTTACGTGTGTATTGTTTATCAATATCGTTCGCTTTAACGGTGAAGGAAAATATCGTGAGGAAACCTGCATGCCTGAGAAGTTCTCTATAAAGAATTTCGAAGATATGTGAAGTCTGCCAATCCGCACTAGGCCAGCGTGGTGGACTAAGGCCTAACCCCCCCTCTCAGTAACAGCATAGGAAGAGATAAAATCCCGAAGTCTTTAGCCACCATCGACCTATGCGACATGTTGCCATCATGATTACTTACATATATAAAACTAGCTTTTGCCCGCGGCTCCGCCCGCGTGTAAAAGTTTTTCCTGGATAAAAGTCCCACTTTATATTTTCGGAGATAAAAAGTAGCCTATGTTACCCGTAGCTTTATATTGGTGAAATATTTTTTTAAATCGGTCTGGTAGTTTTTGAGTTTATCCATTACCATACCATACCAGCCCTGTATATACTGCCCACTGTTGAGCACGGGCCTCCTCAACTACTGAGAAGGTTTAGGCCTTAGTCCACCACGCTGGCCTAGTGCGGGTTGGCAGACTTCACCATACCCTCGAAATTCAGAGAATTTCCCAGGTATGCAGGTTTCCTCATGATGTTTTCCTTAACCGTTAAAGCAAGCGATAGTTCACAAAGAATACACACATACATTTTTAGAAAAGTCAGTTTATCCATTACATACAAACAAAAAAACAAACCATTTCTCTTTATAATATTAGTATATATAGGTATGCTTAATATTGAAAATAACAATATCATGCCCATCCAGCTATGCAATAGGTATGTATAAGGGGATAGCAAATATATAATAAACAATTCGATTTTTCACACAATCATTGTGTGGTATATCGTGTTTATCAGTAGTTTTCATACCTACGTCGCACTGTATTCCGCTTCGACTTCCAAATAAAAAATTGTACGCAAAGTAGAAATGCGGATCTTTAAATCTAGCTTTCCGTTTGAAAAAAGCTCTGTCGACCGCATCTCCCAAATATAGTTGCAGCGTGGTGGCACATTTTCGGACGGTCCCAGAGTTTCGGAAAAGTTTAATTCAATTTCAACGCGGAAACAAAGTAAACACTCAACGAAACGCTGTGAGGCCCGCCTAAGTTTCAAAGTAGATTAGTGTGAACAAATCCTACGAAAATTGAGGTTTTTCCTTCAAAAAATCGCTTAATTGCTTTGGATTTCGTCATATTTCGGTCCGGTTGTATGCTGAATTTAAACGCAAAATACAAGAAATACAATCTGTCTAAAGAATTATTGTTGTTGAAGTTTTTTGAGACGAAGACGAAAACAATAAAGAAATATAAGAGAAGTCTTTTGAGTAAAAACTTGAAATAATTCAATGTAATATCTCCAATCTCAAAAATCTCCAAAGAGTGAGACAGATACAGATGTAGGTATATCATTATTTAATAATAACTTTATATTTCTATCAATTAAAAAAAACTCGAACAAAGACTTTTCGTATCATCATTAGGGTCCGAGAGCTTTAGCCGGAGTATACTATGAAGTTACAATACAACACCATAGATAATAATAATATGATAATAATAGAAGTAAAAATTATACAACTACTAGGTGTTGTTCGCGTCTTCGCCTGCGTGAAAAGCCTTTCTCGCCAAAAGTCTGTAAAACGCCAGCGCCTTCTATTTAAAAATTCTGATGATAAAAGTCCATTACTTTCCATAAGAGCAAGCTACCGGGATAAAAAGTAGTCTATGTGTTATCTATCCGCGTGCCAAATTTCATCATAATTCGTTCAGCTGTTTCTATATTTACTTATAAAAATAATCTAAACATCCAAACACTTACACAAGCTTTCGCATTTATAATATTATTAAGATTCAAAACCTCAAAACAAAACCGATTCCGTAATCCCAACTATGAAGGTCAACAAAAGGACTTCGAGTCAATAAATCCAACCGTGACAGATAGCGGTATCTGCCGATACATCTCGCCACATGTTCTGCATTAGCGATGTGCGACACAAATCCAACGATCATAATGTACAATGTGGGGGATTAAGTGGGATTTCGCCAGTTTATTGCTGTTGGTGGTCCGTAGTTTTTTGCGTGACACACGGTCGAGAGCGTAAGTGTTGCATCTGTCTAAACTAGGCTTAGTTGAACCCTTGTGAACTAAAAATATATTTATTTTAAAATGTTTATGTTTTATGTAATGCTACAAGCTGTATGTGTATAATTTTTTGTATATATTAATACGTTTTTTTTTTTTTTATGGCATAGAATGACGAGACGAGCATGCCGTTCGCCTGATGGTAAGCGATACGGCCGCCCATAAACAGTAGTAGCACCATACAGCACCTTGAGTTACAAAGTACTGTGTGGCATTCCACTGCGCTCGTCATCCTGAGACATAAGATGTACAGTCTCATTATGTCCAGTAGTTACACTGGCTACAATGTCCTTCAAAGCGTTTCAAACGTTTTTCGAGAGCTTAAAAATAGATGTACCGAATATTTACGCGGCTTATTGATACGTTGAAATTAATACATCTTCATGTTGTTACAAAAAAAAATTAAACAAAAATATCTCTGTTTAGTATCGCTCGCAGCTCTGCTCGCGTTAAAAAGTTTTTCTGGGAAAACAATCTTTCCTGGGATAAAAAGTAGCCTATAGCACTCAGGAGTAATGTAGCTTCCTATTAGTGTAAAAAATTTCAAAATCGGTCCAGTAGTTCCTGAGATTAGCGCGTTCAAACAAACAAACAAACTCTTCAGCTTTATAATATCAGTATAGATTAATTTTAATTGTCAAAAAAGTAAGGAAACTTATCAAGAAACCCTTAATTATAACATAAGCTTGAAACTGTCTTACCACTATACCAAGAAAGTTACAATAAACAGTAAATTTAAACCACGCTCACATAATTGGCCAGCTTAATTCATATTATGACGTGGGTGTTACACCAGCACTAGACAACGCTTCCCAAAGGGGCCATACTTTGAACAACATTTGTTGGGTCATTTTGTCACCCCAACCCGCTAATGCTATGCTCATGTTCATTCATGATTTAAAGCACCGCACTGTTAACAATGAAATTAGTATCGAAAGGTGCTATATAACCACTCGATGGTTATTCATGTGCACGTAATAAAACCAGTTTGTTATGATTTCGATGGGGTATTTTCGGAGTGGGTTATTTTTTTAATGACCCCGAACCGTATAATGACGCAGATGTTGCTAATAAGCGTGTGTGACGGTTAGGAGGCATGTGGATTTTTTTGTATTTTTTGGCAAAATTACAAGCTGGAATGATCTTTAATACCACACACACACACACACTCACGCCTTTTATCCCCGAAGGGGTAGGCAGAGGCGCAACTAGTGCACCCACTGTTCGGCGTGCGTATTCCGTCCCACGATGTGATAGGGGGCGAGCCTATCGCCATATTGGGGACAAATTCCAGACTCCGGGCTGCTACTGAATAGAAAACACCAATATCACTTTACGCAACCCGGGGATCGAACCCGAGACCTCAGCATTGCAGTCGTACCGTAATACAACTACGCCACTAAGGCAGTCTTTAATACCAATAAAAATAATGACATATAATGATATACATAGAAACAGACAGGATTTTTTTTTACATCAATGGTAACAGAAAACTATAAGCTTGCATTTAGTATAATGTAAAAATGCGTAATAAAGTACAAGTTAATATTTTTATCACAACCCAACACCATAAAACTGAAGGAGAGGCGAGAAAACTCACCGAGAATACAAATCAAAATCAATGTCTGTAAACTAAAACACTTAGACGATTTTATAGCTAAATTAATATGCAACAGAATACATAGAAATTGGCCGTTTAGCCGACGGTTAGTCACTCCTCCCTCAGCAGAAATTCCATGGATAATTTGTTTAAAAGCAGTTTGGAAGTTTAAGCGACGGTCAAGCGGTCTCGGACGTCGGTCCTTAAAAAGCATATTCTTAATTGTTGAGTAAATTTTACAACAACGCCTGGGATTTGAACGAGGTTGAAGCAAAATACTCAAAGAACAAGTTGTCTTATTTACTAAAACGGGATAAATGAGACTGCTGCCAAATTTCCAGATCCATAAATTTTTAATGTAAGTTTTGGCCGTAAACGATTTAGAGATAATATAATTTCTCCATATGACTAAACCAAAGGCTAGCAGCTAGCAGTACCAATCATCCTTTGTCCGTCGGCCCGCTGAACGCTTAATGAAAATCGGCCAAGCCTTTCTGCATATAGAGAGGCAATTTACTCGAATTGTCGTGGGCCTACGAACTAATGCGAAATATTACAAGGGGCGTATTTATTTGAATATTCGGATTTGTCGTCACAGCATTTGTTATTTATGAATATTGTTTTCACTGAAATTGAAGTATTGTTTGTCGACTTTTAACATTCTTTATATTTGCATTTATATTGCGAATGCGTGGACACGAAATTAAATTTCAAGTCTTTGAACTTTATTCTGGAAAAAATTATTAAACACTCAAAGGATATTAATATGTTGGATTGCGCTACTAATTTTCTATTCTATTTTTCGACTAAGTTATTCTCTGAGCCAATAGAATAGCTGAATGTATTTATGTCATTACCGTACGTAATTCAGCTTTGAATCAGAAAATTGTTTATCTTATTGAAAGTTACATTACCCTAAAGCGCCATAGGCTAACTTTATACCTAGAACGGATTATGGCAGGCAGACACGCGGGCAGAAGCTGGTAAACAACAAAGACTACCCAATAATGGATTTCTTAGGTCGCTATCCTCTTTCTTTCTTCTTTAATTACTGTGTCTACAAAAATTCCAAAGATCCTAATACTGAGTGTACACTACAAATAATTGGATTGCTCTTGTGTCGTATTTTTGTTACTCCTACGACGTTTGGTTTTGAAAACACACAATGGTCCATAAACTTTAATTTACACAAGAAGATCTTGGGAACTCGGATATTCTATTGTGTAAAATCACATGACTAAAATATCTAAATCGATTACAGATTACATTTGGTTTTGCGTTAACTTTTTACTCATTTTATCGTCACCTTTCATTATTTCCACTAAAATCCTCAAATTGTCCAGTGTTAAACTAAACGCCAACGCAATTACAACCCCGACATCCGAATTTTTGAACTATTTTCGTTACAGACGAAACATTTTCGAATATTTAAACTTTGAGCTTCGGTTGAGGCTAGTTTTAATTAACGTTTGATCACTTTAAAAATATGAATGCAGTGTTTTGTATGCAAATTGGAATTTTAATATAATTATTTTTCCGTGTACAAATTTTATTGCAAATGGTAGCAAGTGGTGTACATTTTGATAAGTGATTTCAACCGCCTACAAGAATATAATGTAATACAAACTTGTGTGCTACCACCTTATAAGGAATAGCGCTTGAATGGCTTTTGTCAGACCAGCAATCTCGGCGATAAAGTCAGAACTTAAGGCGGTAGAACACGTACCGACCGTACCGTATTTAAATAGTTTAAAATGGTGTTTTTGCCATTCGGTGGAGTGTAAACACACGCCAATTGCCATAATATGATGCTATATAAAAGCCATGCTATAGATAATAATGACAGCAAACTGACTATTAATAAATCAAGTTCATGATATTAAGGCCTGTTTCATAACTTATGATAAATGCTATTACTCACATAAATGTATAAGCCGACCAAACACAAAAGTCACATTCTAAGCTATGCTCCCAAATATATGGGAATAAAATAAGTATGTACTATTTACATAAGCTGTTTAATACGAAACTGTGAAATAAAATTTACTTGACATTTATGAAATAGGCCCTTACATTCATAACTTGACAATAAAATAGGTGTAAAGCAAAACCAACACATCACCTAAATGAGTCTATTAGTTTAGCGACAATACAAAGTACGAATACAAACAAACGCATAAAGTATATTTTTTATTCTGAAACACGGAAGAGTGTTTCTAAGGTGGAATTTGTCATACGTGCATGCAAAGACCTGCTTATACAGTACGTGTTCTTTCATTTACTGAAAGGATGTTTGTTTTTATTATAAACTGGGCTTGTATATTGTATTATAAGTAATTTGGTTTTGAATATTTCATATTTTGTAGATCCAAGGTCTTAATATATTAAATAAGATAGGCAGGGGCGCAACTAGTGCACCCATTTTTCGCAGAGTATTCCGTCCTATAATGTGATAGGCAACGAGTCTATTGGCATATCGGGCACAAATTCCAGACACCGGGCTGATAATGAGAACAAAAACCCAATATCATTTTACACGACTCGGGATTCGAAAACCGCATCCAAATCAGATCAGTCAGTAGTTATTGAGAAAATCGCGGTCATGCATAAACACATACAAACATCCATATTATATACGGGTCGTATACATAACTTCCTTTTTTAAGTCCGTTAAAATAACATAATATTAAACACACTTTATCCCCTAAAGAACAGGCAAAACCTACACTAGTAGATGAACGCCTCATCAAACTTATTTCCGTCCCATCATAAGAGGTACCTATGGCCGGCGCCATATCATACACAAATCCACATCCCAGGCACGTTCATTCCAAACTGAAGCTCTAATTAATTTAACCAAGTTAAATAAACTGAAATCAATAGCTCAACTTATTGGGAGCAAACTTAACCTTACATATGAACTGCGTAATTTAACTTCATCTTCGTGGGTTTCAATTTAATTGATCTCTATATTGTGTAACCACTAAGTTTTTCACTAATATACTGACTAGTGCCTACTTCAAATTATGATTATCTAGATCCACAATCTCAGTGGCGTAGTTGTACAAATCTTGTACTGCGTGCACAGTACGACTATTCTGAGGTCCCGTGTTCGAATCCCAGATCGGGCAAAGTGATATTAAATTTGTCTGCTCAGCATCATCCCGATATGGCGATAGGCTCGTCCCTTTCACATCATGAAACGGAATACACAAGAGTGCCCTGCTCGCATCTCAGTCTAAAGGTGTTACGTGTGTTTCTTTTGTTTTTGTTTTTACTTAGATCTATCTATAAAAAACACAAGACCATTGTATTCCTATTTACCCCATTTGTATTCTAACTAAATTATGGTTTAAAATGATGTCTCCTATACATTTTTATTGCTATTTAAACATCACTCAGAGTTTCAGTAGCAGACGTCACGCTGCGATATACATGACCACCTACAATAAAGCATCAATGGGCGGCTATTAACATAATAAAACTTTTATTACAGTCAACACAATGATTTTATATTTATTATGCAACGTCTTGTAAATAAACCAATCGTAAAATTGTTATTGCACATCATTTCGAAATGTAAATTATACAAAACACGTTAAAGATGGTGGTAACAATGAAGGTAATGTAGCGGTTTCTAAATATTTTTGATAACAAATGGTTTTTTGTTTCCTCTACGATAATCAATAAATACACTTATATAATTTTATGTATACGTAATTTGTTACTAAGGCATTTAAATATTTATTAGACGGATAAGTTTGTGGAAGATGCGTCTGATATAGTAAAATTTGTCACTAAAGAATTTCAATGATAAGTAAATAAGTAAAATTAAAATAAGAATAACCTTACACCAGTATAGGTGTTATAAATATCAACAGTATTACGAATGAATCGTATATAGATATTATGATTATTAATTAAAACGGAAATGAAAAACACCGTAAAAATATAAAACATCAACCCAATTCCTAAACAGTTTCAATATGCAAAATTCAATTTCACGTTTATCGTATTACAAAGCCAATGTGTCTAGTCTAAACAGTATGATATTGAGTACAAACCACATAAACTGAACATCAACAATATTATTTACAAATTGTGTTTTACATTTCACCAATAACATTGGAGCAAAACAAACTGTCAGTGTACATTAGCGTATTGGTGATAAAGCAAGCGGCTTGCTCTCGAACAAGTTTGATCACGCTTGCAGCGACGCACCGGCAGAAAGTAATCCAACACTTGTCCAACAAATCGAGAGACTTGTCGCCTGACAAGCTGGTACGTGTGCGTTGGATTATTAGATAGTACATGTGCTAGTATTCCGTTTGAGGAAAGCGATGTTTCCCAAAGAAAAGAAAAAATATCGGTAAAAGGAATGAATATGTTTTTAGAAGTAGGTATTTAAGTTGAAACGTCGTAAAAAGAGACGATGCTTATTGAACGATTGCTCTGAGAACTGTTGAAACAAATTGAATAAAATAAAACTTTTGAATTGTCTAGACTCAAGAGTCCAAGTTTTGCATTCCGAGCTGACAACTCACTGCGGGAGTCCGTAATGAACAAAATCATAAATCATGACCAACTGGCTAATTCATCAAGAAACCAATACCAAGTCCAGTAAAATATAATTTTACAAGTCAATTTCTTCTGAAGAAGGTCCTAGTTAAACTATGCAAAATCAAGCAACTGTACTAAACTTATCGTAACGACCTCGCAGATACGTTAAGGAATCAGGCACTCCTTGGTAGCAAAGAAATACGATACTGGCGCACGTCTCTCTCCTGTCTTTTAAATAAACATTCTAACAAATGTATCCGAAATAACATTATAAATCATTTTCCCTGCCGGCCGAGATTTTTTCTGAAGAAATTTGTAAGTTTCGTGACAATCTGTTCCGCTATTTGCTTAGCGTCACTAAACAGATGGTCTCGGGGCGCATTCATCATATTGAAAAATATTAATTTTTAAGTGACTGCTGCTGCTGGGATGGGAATGTAATTATTTGAAACGCGTCAAGGATATTCTCATTATATTTCCTTAGGAAAAAATAAGCACATGCTTCAGGTTGTTGTTATTAATAGGTTTAATTAAAACTAGCAATAAAACATAAGTTTACTCAACATCATTTAATAGCTACACCCCCAAACATTCAAAGATAGAGCTAGAGCTTCAAAATGTATCCTATCTATCATAATGAACATTCTTAAAATTACTTATGCGGTCTAGCTCCAAAAAGAGTCTCTATCGCGTCCATTTACAAAACATTTGATGTAAACTCAAGTCCTGAATTATACTTCTAAATGCCGTACACGGCTACATTTACGCTACACAGTAACAACTTTGTAAATTCAATCAGTCCAGTGAAAATATATTGCCTTAACGAAAACAAACAAGTATTGCACTTTTTGCACCGAACCAACAAGTTCGATTACTCTCGGCTTTCGTATCATGTTCGCAATGCTATTAGAAGCTGACATTTGCTCTCTTGCTGTACAAGCATTCTGAGAATCTCAAAATTACTCATTGAGTATTTCAGTCACGGCCCGCAATGCCGATCCGACGCTGATTTTTACTTCTTTCAATTCCAAATGCACTATTTCACCTGGTAATTTATCTTCATATTTTGTGTCAATAGACGGTATATGAAATTGATAATAATCTGTGTTATTATATCATACTCACTGGTATTGGCAATTATCTTTCTATTTTAAGTTTATTTTAATTTTAAACATGCAATAATTAGTCGCCGGTAATTATTATTCTGGATTTTTAGTAACTGTAAAAAAAACAATATCTCTTACCTTACTTCAGATTAGTGTTGACAACCATAACAAAACATAAATTAGTTGAAAATTACCGGAACCGTTCTGGTTATAGAAGATCCCTGAGCTACCAACAAAAAATATAATTAGTTCCTGAATGTTATAGTTCGGATATTCATAGTCACCAAAGAAAAAATTCAATAAAAAGTTTCGTTGTAAACTGCTCTGATTTTACTGCAAAAGTTTCAATTGCCCATTGTGTTTCAAAAAAGACGAAATTTTCTAAAAGTTATTAACTCCAAATGAAATAAAAAATATTCCAAAGTCAATAGTAAATATTCCGTCTAGACCAGGATCAGGGCAAAGGCAAAAACTTTATAAAGCACCCTTGAGATCAAATTTGTTAGGAGCGTCTTGAGTTACTGAACATCTAGTGGAAGAAAAAGTCCCGAAACAAATTGTTGGCAAACGAGAGAAGTGTCCAAGAGCGAAAATATGTTGATTGAATAAAGAAAAACTATTAAAAGTTTCCCTTGGAGTTTCTGGTTCAGTTGCGACGGACAAAATGGGTGCAGTGCGTGGAACGGCAACTCGGCAAGTTTTACTATACTGTGCAACCAACTTACACACTAAGCAACTTTACATTTAACCATCTTGTTCCAGCTTTGCGGGGACATCTTAATGACTTTGAAATTATTTTCCTTTTTGTTTTAGAAAGCATCTTGATGCCATTTCTTGTATTATCCTCCTTATTAAACTATTTCAACTAGTTTAAAAATACGGTCTCCAGTCGTGTTCATCGAAGTTATCACAACAAAAAGTTTTCTGTACGCAATATCAGTACTAAAGTTTGTTTCCCTTACTCTTAGCATTCTTATAACTTTCTTAATACCTCCACGAGATTATAGCCACTCGGCCGTATTCTCCCGAATATATCCTTATAATAATAAAATCGGCAATTCGCCTTTATTTGTTGCATTAACTTCTACGGCAAGCTAATACGCAATATTTCTGGTTATTAATTTAACTCCATAAATTCGTATTATTACCAATTGTATCCGATATAGATTTTTGTCGTTTATGTGAATTGGTTTGTTTGAATTGATTTGATATTTATGGGTTTGGGTCTTTGTTTCACGTATTATTTTTGATAGAAAATATAAAAATACCTTTGGCATCAATGTACATTTTTATTACAATCAACAAATCGATATCAAATTCATTAAATTGCGATAGAACAGGAGGCGTTCTCAAATGTAGCATTAAGAAACAGCTGCGGAACCCTAACCCTTGCTGTGGGGCTCATCGGGACTGTCACATTGAATTATTTGCATAGCACCACAGTGGGCACGGTCCGAATACTTCCCATTCCAGTAGCAAGCCTTCGAATAATTCACTCAACGTAATTTCTTTTTTTACTCAGAACTCGGCGTCAATTAAAATAACGTGGGTTTTTTCAATTTCCCTAAAAAGTGTCGGACATCGCGCTTTTGAATCTTGCGATGCGATAGGCACATTCTACAGGTGCTATGTCTGTTGGTGGCCATCCATGTCACCCAAATTGTTTGTGAAGATTTTTTTTGTACCCAATTAGGCAATTCACAAATTTTGAACTCTATTCCTCACATCATAAAGTGATTTTTTGTTACATACGTTACTGATTTGAAGGGTTGAATTTATAGGATTGTCCGGATCTCGTTAAAACTGAGTGTAAGTTCGTTAAATCGGATGATTATTTTTTGTATCCAACGTTATTAACAGATCGTTATGACTGCCGGAGATCAGAAAATTTTTATATGATTTAATCTATGTATTCTGAAGCAGGATAAGGAGTTTGAGCTATAAATAACTACGAATAATATAATGTACTCAAGAAGTCTGCGCACAACTACAAAGACATAACTTTTAATGAAGTTGTGAATTTAAATAAAACCCTAACGGTAACTGATAAAAGAATTAATTTCCCTCGGGGACTACACGCAGCTTATTAATTTCAGAGTAAGATTTAAATTTAGTTTGGTTTTATCTTCTGAAAATAGGATGTCAAACTACAAAGCGTTTACTAGTAATCAAATCTGAGAATTATTATCACAGAAAAAAATGTAGAGTAAGGAATAGCGTGATAAGAGAAAAATGCGGATTGAAAGAGGATGTAGTGACTAGGATTGAGAAAGGAATGCTTCGGTGGTTTGGCCACATTGAAAGGATGGATAAAAGAAGAGGAACGAAAGAAATCTATGTCACGAAAGTGAGTGGTAGCGTCGGACGGGGACGTCCTAGACGTACCTTCATGGACCAAATTGACGACCTCCTAAGGAAGGGCCAAATAAGGAGTTCTCGTAACCGACGAGCATGTATGAAGAGACTGATGACTGTAGAAGAAGCGAAAGAGGTATGCTTTGATCGTAGCACTTGGCGCTCCATAGTCTCTGCCTACCCCAATGAGAGAAAGGCGTGAGTTTATGTATGTATGTATGTAAAAAAATGTAATCAATCGGAATGGAACACATCTGGTGTTACATGTAGGTAACGCCTCCACCACTCATGTATAATTCTAAGGGTTCAAACTATATTTGCATATGTGTATAAAAACCTATATTAAGACAATATATTATTAATCTTTAATTCGCTTTATTAGCGCACTCCCCTAGCCGACTGAGCCACCCTCCCCATACCACCCTCGAGGGATTTGTACGAGAGAGCGAAAATTTAAATTTGAATGACCCCTCCACAATCACCTATTGCTCAAATGTTTAAATTTTTTAGCTTTGCTTACATACGGAAACCTATAGGTTATTTACTTAGGAAACAGAAAGCAAATTGGTATTACTGGTGATTGTGTATTTTAATTTTCATAAAATTCATGTAAGAGCTGTAATTAATATAATTATAAGTACTAATTATGTTTTTTTATGGCATTGGGTGACGAGACGAGCATGCCGTTCGCCTGATGGTAAGCGATACGACCACCCGTAAACAGTAGCAACACCATCCAGCACCTTGAGTCACAAAGTACATACTTAGATAGCTTAATACCTAGAATTGCATACGGAACCCTCGGTGCGCGAGTCCAGCTCGCACCTATACAGTTTTTTATTTATCTAAAACTGTCTCGGTGGCGTAGTTGTATTACGGTACGACTGCAACGCTGACGTCTCGGGTTCGATCCCCGTGTCGGTTAAAGTGATATTGGGTTTTTCTACTCAGTATCAGCCCGGAGTCTAGAATTTGTGCCCGATATGGCGATGGGCTCGCCCCGTATCACATCATGGGACGGAATACGCACGACGAAAAGTGGGTGCACTAGTTGCACCTCTGCCTACCCCTTCGGGGATAACGAGCGTGAGTGTGTGTGTTAAATCTAAACAAGTCACAATACTTCCTCTAGTGTTAATAGTCATAAACTAAAACAGGACCCTTTATATCTTATCTACCAAACGACATAATCTCTTTCTCTCCATAGTAACATGTATGGAACTTTTTAAGACATAATTTAACGGCACATCAGACTGTTTACAAACTGGTGCTTTGTGGTAATTTACCATTAAGATAAGAGAAATGGGATAATGTAGTGCAATTGTGAACGCTACTATATACAGTCACCAGCATAAGTAGCTGGACAAATTCAAAATTTCAAATCGCCTACATACTTTTTTGTTCTTACTAATCTTTTTTTTCCCTTCACAAAAATAAAATAAAAGAGATTTACTTTACTTCAAACAAAGAAAAAAAGGTTTAGGTTTAACGTTTATATTAACGTGTATATAGGCCATTTATTGCCATTTCAATGTTGATTTTGTACAGATATTTATGCTTCTGACTGTACATGCAAATACCGTTGTGTAATGAGAACCTAAATGCATACAATTTGAAATAGGCGGAGTGGGTGTTTGTTGATCAACTGTTGCCAAAAAGATAGCGTAGGCATGGATTAAGTATGAATAGTCTACAGCTAACTGCGACGGAGATATGCTCTTAGAATTTTAATGCAGACTTTACAATGTATATACATTTAATTATTTCGCTTCACTCAATTCTGCTTCCTTTATTTTGATTTTGATTTCATGATTGTCTATTTTATTGATTTTTATTTGTGGCATGTGACTGTTAGTTCTTAATTATTATTTTTTTATGCATAGAATGACGAGTCGAGCATGCCGTTCGCCTGATGTCAAGCGATATAACCACACATGAACAGTAGCAACACCATCTATATTTAACATAAAAAAAGTAAATAATAGCATTGTATTTTTCAAATAATTAAAATGAATTATAACACCTACATTTAAAGCAAAAGTTACTGGCACAAAAAAACTCTCCAATATTTAAAACAAAAAATTTGCATTTAATTCTTCAAAAGAAACATAAGCTCAAAAGGCAACTCATCAAGTGAAGGCCAAAGAAATGTTGGGGTTGTAATCAACAAGCTAGCGGCGATTAAGACGTATAAACTTGTGCCGGCGCTGAGACAACAGCCAGTCTTGGATTAGGAATGAATTTGGACAAGTTAAATACAAGGTGCAAGTTGTAAGCCTCATTGTTAAAATTACTATAAGTTAAGGCATTTTTTTACCATGTTGATTATTTAATAGAATTGTAAATTTAGTGCAACGAAATTACGGGAACCGGCATAACTACACTACAATGGATGAATGGCTAAACGACATTGTTTCGACCCACAAATAACTTTGTTGTATGTTTTGGCGTGTACTTGGAAGTGTCATGAGGTGCTCTTGTTATAATTCATTATTTTGGTGATAGTTAGTGTTATACTGCATATTTATGGTGGTATATTATCCAATATAGTTCGATTAAAGGGCTCAAACGAAGTGAATTGAAATAACTGTGCTAAACAAGTGTTTTTTTTTTGCCGCCAAAACTCCTCGATAAAGTCTTGGTAAGGTAGCCACTGCTTTACTACGACGTAACAAAGGATTCATTCTAATGTAGCATCTATAGTAGACAGTGCATTAAAGAGTATTCTCACTTGACATTGGCAAAATTGTCATAAAGGACAGAGTAGGGGAAAAAAACTTTGTTGTAAAGTTTTATGACTTTCTTAAAAATTTTCTTATTATTATTCCCGTTGAATGACGAGACGAGCATACCGCTCGCCTGATGGTAAGCGACACGACCGTCCTTAATTATCAGTAGGACTCATAGAACTTTGAATTCAAAGTACGACTCACTCCACTGCGCTCGTCACCCTAAGTCATAAGATGTTAAGTCTCACAATACTCAGTAATGATACTGGCTACAATGTTCTTTGAACCGGGACACAACAGTGCATACACACTGCTGCTTGGCGTTAAAAATAAACATGGCGGTGGTACTTACCCAGACGACCCCTCGTACACGAGAGACTCACCACCAGTTAATTTATAGGTAAACAAATATGATATCTTCAACAAAATCGTATACAAAGAACAAGATTACGTATGCTAGACATTCATCGCATCCATATTTCGCAGCTCGTCCCTTCCGATCTTCTATTTACCGAAACTTTTCCGTCGTAACTAATTTACTTTTCGACTAAATCTTATAAATTCTGGCTCGCCACCGCACGCAATCTCAGTCAAACGTCGACGTTTTGATAAATATATTATTTTATATCGTGAAAATGGACTTATCCATTATATAATACACTGCTTGTTTTCTAAGCAAGACAAATTGGTCAGATAAACCATCTGAAACTATGAGTGCTCAATTTTGTTAAGCTGCAGTATTGCTGAGGTTTGAAGCTGATACAATCTGATTTGTATTATTTATTGTGGGATCAACGGCTTATGGTAGGTACACCATTTTCAGTTTCTGTGACTTTGAAAAAAATACCTGCTGTTGGTTTAATAACCAATACCGTATAGTGGAGTCCAAAGGGCAAAAGTTTATTTAACGGCGAACATTTTCTTGCAGTATCGACGTACTTGTGTATAAACTTTAAAAAAGACAAGTTCTATGCATCAAAATCATACATAAATGCATATTATTTTCGGACCAAAGTTGCATTTTACTTCAACATTTATTTAGTGAATCGAAAAATTCTCGCTCATCGAATGTGGTTATTAAAACTACGGAATAAAAACAAACACCTGAACGTACGCAAAAATACTAACGGGAAGATGAATTATTCCAATAAAAACGGCGAACTTCCACAGAATTCGCTGGCGGAGCAAACCATTTAAATTAGCCCTCGATAAGTTGGGAATCGAATGAAAAGGGTTTAACCAGGAGTGTTCCAATTAGTTTGCTGTTATTTTTCAATTCCGCACCGCTGTTGACGGAACTGGGTCGGTTTAAAACCGATCATTTATAACACGTTTCGTTTGAAACATTTCGGTGTTGCGTCTCTACTGACACTCACTTTTGATAGACTAAGGGCCGGATTAATAGATACAACTCAGTTCCGCTCTGAAGTGCGATATCAGTTGAGACGCTCTCAAATTAAGGGTGGCATCTTAAGATAGTCGCTATTTAATGAACCCATATTAACAGCAGCCCAAGTCACATCTTAGGTGACAATGTGACGGATTTTGACAGCTGAGTTTTGTTTATATAACAGCGCCAACTCAGCTGAGAACAACATCTTAAATAACAGCTTGAGCTTGGTTTACATAGTTCAATACATTAAATGTCTACTTGATATTTTACTTAAACGTGAGACTGATTTATTATTACCGCCCTTTGCGTTCGTACAAAATCTTGAGAGCACAAAAGCACAATTTAAAAAAAAAATTATATGTTCCAAAATTATTCCTAATGGCGCTCTTTAAACATGGGTAGGGTAATGATTTTCATTGTTTTTTTTTTATATGCATAGTGAGTGATTTTTGTCTTTTGTATATTGATATTTAGCAATAATGTTTTACTTGCTGTAATCAGTTCAAACAAACACTCCACTCAATCTTGTTCATATACGATAGTCAACATTTTTCTCACTAATGTTTTTTATGGCATAGTAAACGAAAATGATTGATAGACAATCAATTAATTACCCAAATATTTACAACAATCGTTCATTTTCGCCTTCATAGTTGTTTTTCGTTCACTTTGTACAGGCTTTAAATAACAGTAACCAAGTAATAGTTAATAAGCTCAAGTATTTTCATTTAATTTATTACTCTGCTTTTAACGACTTTAAATGGATTATCGTTGTACTAGGAGGCATACTGAATTAAAATGAGGAAATACGGAATAATGTTAACTGGTTGGTACTTGGTACTAGTTGGTTAAAAGGATTTGAATATCGGATTATGTTTCAGGGAATGTCTTTAAAACTTAACTTTTATATAATTGATAGCATTAAAAATAGGGATATCTATGTTAAACGGCTTTTTATTAAAGTCATTTATCGTGAAAAGATTTTTAATTTTTATATTGTGTTTCCCGCAAAGTAACAGGAACTTTCAAATTATAAAACTCAAAAACTATTTTTCATTGATTATAATTTCGTGACTTCCAAGATAACAATATGACTTTTAAGTAATAAAACGAGGTGACCAAAGTAGGTTTTTATTTATGCTGATATGAAATATAATAACTTTCAATTCGAATGTAGGGGTAAATAGTAATTACATTTAGGACTTTGTATTTTATTACTTTAAATAGTGTGTTGACGGTGAGTGCTGTTATCAACTAATGAATATTTGATTAAGTGGTGCCATTAAACTAAAAAATGTCCCCTATCGTGACAAAAAGGCGAAACTAGAGACTTTATCGAACGAGATCGACGCTAATACGTCACGCGATGATAACTGGGGGCCGATTACTGAGTTATTAAATCAGAACTTATAACATTCAACGCGTTTTGCATATCAAAAGTGAGATGTTAATTTTTAAATGCCGTTAAGACTGCTTTCTGCTTCCCCTTGACACTAATTTGATTCCCTTTTGTGTTTCATTTCTTAGTTTTTTAGATGTTTATGTCTTGTTTGCTATCTTTAAAGGCCAATACAAATTATCCTGACGCTATCTATATGTAAATCAATCGTAGACAATAATTCCATACTTATTATTATTTTTTTAATTAAAATAAAATTGGTTCATGGTATTTCAGTTTATTCCAAAAATAAGTCTTCATTTTATATTAAATAGGTCAACCTAATTTCGTTCAGAATCGCAGTTCTAAGCGAATGTTTCATAATACGAAAGAATTTTGTATGGCAAGGATTTTTTCTGCAGTTAATTATTCATTTCATACGCTGAAAATAAGCTCAAAGAGTATAGTATTTTAATATCCAACTCTATACACTGAAATTAGAATTCTAAAATAACACGAGCAAACTTGGATATAGCTTCAGGACAGATGAATCAATTATGAAACTTCGTCTCATCAACGTCATAAAACCTTTATCAAGGCGTTTCGAATCTACAATAATTTTTTGTCCCCTTTTAAACATTTCATACCTATAGTTGGATAGACAATAAAGTAATGAGGTAGGCGACTGGGCGGTGGCGAAACAGCGCAGTGGACAGCTCTTATGAATACCTTATCTCTAACCACACGCGATATGTACTTAACTGCTATAAAACTAGGCATTGCGTTGGTATTGTCAATATTATACACGGAAGTAGATAATGTATACTCAGAAATAGATAATGTATAACTTTCGACGTGGGCATGGAAGGTAATACAAAAATAATTATTTGCGGTACTCGCCGTCGTTTCATACAACTGAATGGCAAGGGACAATTTGCTCGTCTAGTAGCTTGAATTTTAAATACTGGCCAGTTTAACCTAACTTGTATCGTAAAAAAGTTATAATAAATAACAAAAGCAATAATTCAGTTGATGTCTTTTTAACCGACGAAAAAAAGGAGGAAGGTTCTGTAGTCGACGTGTATATTTTTTGAAGTGAAAACTCTTTCTTTAGCGGCGTTAAGCACTTTTGGGATGGGTATAAAATGTTAAACTTGCGTCAGGACACGTGACCGATCGAAAATGCATAGGAGGTTTTACCATCCCTTACTAATATTTACCTTAAATACAATGCGTAGAAGCTGTAATTCTTAAACGAGTACATTTTTATTTATTTCCCCAGCGTTGGTACGGCACGAGTACAAAAGAACGTAACATTATTTTTTCAAAATTTGATTTATAAAGAAATAGTGAAATTGACATTTTTGTGTACGATTGCGCAATAAATAAATATTGTACTTAACCACATAAATGCTAGTACTTTTATACTGATAAATAAAGCAAATCGTGCGAAGTTATTCCCTAACCATTCCAAAATATTCAAAAATGCACAACGTTAATGTTCAAGTTTTCACTTCTGCCGGCACTTCCGGAGTGCAACCCGTTGTATTTTTTTTTGTTTTTTTTTGTACGACCACGCATAACATTTTACACAGTAGCCCGATTTTAATCATTCTTTTTTTATTGGATAGGGTATGCCTCGAAATTGGTCCCATGTAAATTTGGAAAAGAAATCTACCCTAAGGGTGGGAAAAAAGGGGTGATTTATTGTTTACTCACAGATTTTAATGCTGAGTTGTGTATTCAAAATTAAGCATGTAGTTTATAGCCACAAAATATATAAAATAATAACTTTTTAACAAAAAAATTACCGCCAAAAAAAATTAAAAGCAAAAAATAATAAACATTTTTTATTTACCTTAATAACATACGTATACTTGGATTCGGTGCCTAATTTAAATTACCAGCTAAGCTAAGCAAATACACGAAAACAATGTTCAATTTAAATGAGGCATCAACTCCAAATATACGTGTATATTAGTTATTAAGGTTAAATAAAAAATGTTTATTATTTTATGCTTTTCAGTTTTTTCGGCGGATTAATTTTGTTGTTAAAAAGTTTTTTTGAATATCGAATGTCCTTTTCTACGGGCCATTTACAGTCTAGTTTTAATAGTTATATTTTTAAAGCCAATCGTGCCAGCCACTGACTTTCAGAAAACACAAAATCAATATTATCAATGCGACAATTTGAATTCAAATGCAATTTAATTGCTTGTCACCCTTGTCACGCGTGCTGGCCATCAATAATTCGATAAAAGAAATAAAATGTGCACTTTTAATGTGAACCAAACCGTTAGTTACCAAATTGAAGTGAACTCGTATAAATCAGTGTTTATTGCCCATTTAAATATCTCCAACGTTAAAACGCGTCACGTAACTCAGTTCTGCTATACTGTGGTGCTTTTTGCCGTACCAAATTATGGCGCCATGGAAGTAGGATTATTAGGATATTTCATATTAAGAGTTCATGTTAAAAGTTTTGTTTCTAGTAAATTAATATGTACTAAGTAGACGCGTTAGATTATAAATGATAATATATGAAAAATCATTTTTTTAATAATAATAAATCGTGTTATAAAGTATTATAAATGTTGTAGTGCTCTATCTCCAAATATATTTTACACAGATGTTTGTAATTTTTTTATAGTAAGTGAATATTGGACTCATCCAATTTTCTTATTTTTTCTCGGTAGTAATCACTACTTTCAGAAATGCTTTGTCATACTCTTTTGATAATTTTATTCGTTACAATTTTCATTCCATATACATATTTGACGCATTATATTATTATTTAGTTTTGTATATAAGTTTTATAATGTTCTAATCAAATTTTTGACAGCTTTCTTGGCGTTGCGGAAGATGTACAGGGTCCAAAGAGAGAGGCCCCAGGTTCGATCTACGCACAGAGAAAAATATTTTATTCGATCTACAACAACTCATACCGTACCTAAACCTCTTTGATTTATTAATACTTATAACAGAACGTACAGGATAGAGTTGTTTGGGCAATCATGGGATGTAACTAATATATTTCATAATAAAGGTTTATAGCTTTACTTGTACAATATAATCTTTCAAAATTGAAATGACGATTCCTAGCACTTAATCGCTCCATGGCGTACTTATCTATTCGCTTTATAGTTGTCGTGCCGCGGGCAAATAATAATAAAGTTCCTCGCGGTCGAGACGGACAATGTGCCCACGTTTCGTGGTCTATACAGAAATTTCACGGCTATAAATTTATTTATTTTTTACTTATCACCCGGCGAGTTTGTAATTAATTCTTTGGATTACATTTTATACTACAATATTTTAATTACAAAAGGTTGTCTTTTTAGAGATATCAGCAAGCATTTTAGATATTATTCTATTATTAGTTTAAAGAGTATTTACCGCATTTATTTTGGAAATGAAATCTAATGCGATAGGCTCGCCCCGTATCACATCATGGGACGGAATACGCACGGCGAAAAGTGGGTGCACTAGTTGCGCCTCTGCCTACCCCTTCGGAGATAAAAGGCGTGAGTATGCGTAAAATTTAATGCTGTTTTAATTCTTTGGAACATAAGTCAAAATTTTGAACTATAGGTAAACACGAAACGTCACTATCGTGAAACTATCGGAGGCTGCAATATGTATTGCAATATACTACCTGCGGTAACAAGCACACGTAATCTCAATACTTAAATCCAAGCATTACATATTCCCAATTACACATCTGTTTATTAAAAAATATAGCCACAGTGAGACTCGCACGAAACCGTTAAGAACAACACAAACAATCCTTTTCCACATGCACACAATGGCCGGCGCACTGGCCGAAGCGATCCAACCGTATTTTTATTAAAGGCGTAAATACCTGAATATGGAGGATCATTGACGACAGAGGGGCCTATAAAACGGCCGTGTTTTAATTAAATGAAATGTAAACAGACACGGAACCGCCACTGTGTAAATTATAGCCGAGGGTTGCGGAGCATGGGCGAGTAGACACGGCAGATCTGTAGCAATAAATGTGTCGCAGTGATAAGTTGCTGTATGTGTGACGTCATTGTAAATAAAATGATGGTCAATGGACCAGTAAATCTATAAAACTTTAATAAATTGATAATGTTACGTAAAGATTGTTATTACGCCATCTAGCGGTATTAAGCTGAACTACTGTTTGCAAAACTCAATCGATCAAGCGAAAACAATATTGCATCGAATTGTGTGTATTACTTTAGTTTTATAATGTAGAGACAGCTTACCGATAAAACCTACGCCCAGATTTCAAGACTATAATACAATAAGTACTCTAACTTAGCTATATGGTCGCTGACTCTAACAATATTACTTCGTTTCCTGTAAACGTGTCGCATGTCGCCATTAAAGTCAAAACATTTCTAGCTTCGTGTGAAAAAATGAAAATATTCAAATCAGGCCCTCATTACACCGCAGGGTTCGCCTTAATGAATTGTTTGAATAATTTTAATTATTTCACCTGGAATTCCTACGGTATTATACGTGAAATCCTGCTTTATAAGTGTATCAAATGCTCATTAATTAATATAGGGCAATTTAAAATAACTTACACAATTTGAGCCTTGAGTTACCGTATAGTTCATTAAAAAAAGGTTAATATTTAACGTACTGAACATTGAAGAGTAGGTAATTTACACTTTATCGTAAGTAGTTGAAGTTTAACCAATTATAATTTTTCAGCGTAGATATATTACTAAAACAAGGTAGCAAAGCTCATACTGAACTTTATTTTATTTGTTTTAACAGCAGTATACAGTTTTTCTACATAATATGTATCTTTTAAAAACCTTTGAATCTTATAATTTCATTCACTTTATGGGTATAAAGTGAATGACCCCAAAAGATGTATAAATATTGACGTCGACGTAATATTATACGCATACGCATACTCACGCCTTTTATCCCTGAAGGGGTAGGCAGAGGCGCAACTAATGCACCCACTTTTCGCCATTTTTATTCCGTCCCATGATGTGATAGGGGGCGAGCCTATCGCCATATCGGGCACAAATTCCAGACTCCAATATTATATTGATGTAGAATGTGTTATAGATCAAATTTGTGTCTATATACAATAACTTTTAGGTTGCGTATAGTAAAACAGTTCGCAATACTGTTTCTCTGAGTCAATAATTACGCGAATGCGAAAAGTTTCGATGATTGATGCGACGCGTCGCAGTACGTCTATAGCAGTCTGCATTTCAAAGGTGCCAATTTGAATTAGTAGTTGAATCTTTCAGCCGAAAACTGTCATGGCGCAGCCATTTCAAAAATGCCTATTCTAAAAATATCTTAACTATTTCACACTGCAGATTCATAAAAAAATACTTTGCATCATGAAACTATTCTGAAATTAACTTTTTGATTGGAAAATCGCATATATTAGGATGAACGCTAGTGATTGTAAGTAATATGGCGTTTGTACAAGAATAATCCTCTGAGAGCTTTTTATGATTATATGGGCGGGTTTTGATCCATATTTCACAATAGACTAATAATATCTCGATTTAGAAGATTCCAAAAGCAAGGTTTTTTTATGTTAAATAAGTAAAGGTATCTCTTTGTTTAACTGTTTTTAAGGATATTGAACCTTAGGGGAGATTTCTATAACTGCACTAGAATTCGATTTACATTAACTATCGCAAGGCAGTCCAAACTTCCTTGAATATATTATATAGTTGCTAGCATAAGATAACACTTCCGAGTACCATAAGTCCTCCTGCATTATACAGTACAGCAATAGAGTAGTTGACTACTTTTCAATACATTTATCGAAAAAGATTTTTCAAAATCTACGCAATAATAAATAAGTTACAAAGATTTATTGGTGGAAGGGGCTGTCAAATAAAAGTAATAGCAAACTGTGACGTCACCGAGCGGCCCCGGCTAAAACACTGCGTGCGTGAGAAAGAGATAGTGCGATAAATCCACCATGTTTTCGTATTATTTTCTGTCACATATAAAGTTCAAAATCAAACACAGAAAACTACTCTATTAAATGTAATGAGACTCGTGACTCATTTTTCATGACCCATATCTCATTTTTCAACATTTTACAATAAAAAACCTTATAAAACCCTAAAAGCATATATTTGTCGCCACTATACATTCGCTACATTAGTAATCATAATAAAAAGTTTTACGATTCGAAACATACATTGGTAAGACTTTAAAGTTACTTAAGACGTAAAAAACTGAAAGCTTTATCCTGTGGGTTTTTACATAAGCTTAAGGGTAAGTGCTGTTCAATAATTCAGTCAACTAAATAATGTCTGTGACCTTTCCTACTAAATCAAAATTATGTGATCAAATATTTTATGGGTTAAATGGAATATACTTTCCAGTCATAGATTATATAAACTTAAGGTATCGTTTAAAATTCAACCTTTTTTAAGGAAAAAATTATCCGCATTGGATTAATATTAAGGGTCGATCATAATGTGAAGACAATATGTGATTTGCAAAACTTTGCCGAATTGAAAATGAAATGTGACCGCAAAATCAATCGTTATTAATTTTCCCCATATTTTATACCTCTTGCTATAGCATGTATTTAATATATATATTAAATACTGCTTAGAAGACAATAAGCAAATCAAACAATGAAATAAATTCAAACATTATGCTTTAAAATCGTATGGGCATGCAAATACAAGGCAGCGGTCACAACGACGACGTGCCGGTTATCAACAGTGGTCACTTAGCATATCGGAGACCGCGTTGCTTTTTGTGTAGCCTAGGTGACGACTGTGTACGGTCGTGGTAACGCAGCCTATTCAAGCATCGACTTTGCGATTTTAAGATAACTCGTATTATAGTTCGGACAAACTAAGCTGGCCGGTATGACAATTCAATTTTTTCCTAATGCGATAACTCTGTGAGAACGTCTACCCAAAAACTTCAAAACCGTGTCATGTCATACCGGCCAGATTAGTTTGTCCCTACTATAAGAATAAATATCAATAACTTTTTATTAGAACTTTTAGTAAACGTCGCATCTGAGCGGATATCGAGGAAATACAAACACAGACCGCATCCCGGATGAATAGGCTACTTTTTATCCCGGAAAAGTATGCAACAAGATTTCATTTAGGGAAAGGTGCTTTATCTGAATGGAACCCCGAGCAATAATTAGTATACACATTACATAATATGAATCTTGGAAAATTGTGTTTAGTATTCGAGGATTCCGAAATCGAACTTGAGAGCTTCCATATTATACTACTGCGGGATGACTTCACCACGAATATCTTGTCTATGACGTGAAAGAAATATTATTAACAAATACTTAAAAATCTAAAATTTGAGTTTCTAGCGACTATAGAATGCACGGAATATACGATATTAATTACTCCATTTTTCGAGGATCGAGATGGTACCTTAGTGCTGTAAAAACTCGACGTCACTTTATACATAACTTAGTTAATCGCATAATCTTATAATAAATTTGCCTCTACGTGAATGGTAAGCTTTATTTTCCTTTCGTGACTTCTAGCTTTGTTACGTTGGAATGTCATTTGAGGTATTATCGGTATTCTGGCGAAATATTGTATTTATTCCTAATGTTTCCTAAATAATGGTAGAAATGAAGAATTATTTCAGTATAAATTCTTTCCGAAGAATTAACATTAGGCAGTTGATTTATTATAACTACGCAGCTAATAAGACAATCGTTATACTTCGTCTGTGATGAATAATAAATATGTCGTAACGATGGTATGATATTACTTTGGTTACTATTGGAATATCAATATTTATTATTAGTATCTAATTTTGCAGTATTATGCTGTGATAAACACCAGTTATAGGAAAATGTTTTGTGTCTAAGACGATAAGCGATAAGCTTTCTTAATTAAGAAAATTTAAGTTTCTATGTTTTATCCTTACTCAATGCGGTGCAAAACATTTTTCTGTTACTAATTACTTATACTTAATTTTTATAAATGTATTTCCTTTTTTATAAACTTCCTCGTAGTAATTACACGATGTATATTTTTTTTTAATTAAAAAAATCCTCCTACAAACGAAGTGAAAATTACCATAAAATTTCCTGTAACTATATGATGTGATATCATGAAAGGTTGCATTTACCGGGCCCGTTTCAAAGTATATGCCCTAATAAAGTTGTTGACTGTTACTTTTAACGTGCAGGTGTTAAGGGCGCATTTACAAATTTCCATGGTTTTGAGGTACCATTTATTGAATCAGGAGTCACGCTTATGAGGAGATCTTGGTATATAAATAAAGATTAAACATTCCTCTTTGCTTATGGCATATAGAAATTGTATGCTCCCGTACAACATTATCATGTAAATACGTTTATTCTGGAGCAATAATCGCTGAAAATGACGAAAAATAGGGTCTGAATAGGTACCATTATACCTAAAACTAATGCACATTTTAATATAAAACTGAAAAAATATGATGGCTTATATAGTCTTCTCGCTTTATGGCTAATTATTTTTAAGTCAAATTAAATACTTTTCCAGTTATGAGAAAAAATATAACCTGAATTGAATTTCTTCATACATTTTCCGATTTTGGGCTGTCATTCCGCGCTGAGACGCGGCCGAGGAAGCACGGGTGTACAACTTTTTTTCAAAAAATAAATACGTAATAAATTGATCGCGATGTCATTATACTACGAATAAAATAGTTGATACTATTTCAAATTATTATTTTTCAAAAAGCAAGTATGAAAATTGAATATTACAATAAGTCAATGCAAATTTGATTTAATTAATAAAACTTTCATTTATTTTAATGCGTGTATTAAAATTTCATAATCAAAATGGCGGATGTATTTTTATATTTACAAAATCGACAAGTTTTGCAGCGTATGGTATTTACTATTTATCTATGTATGATTTTTAGTATCGGTGATTATTTATTTTTAAATTTTACTAGGTTTAGTTCGCGTTTTTGCCCGCCTACAAAAGCCTTTCCCACTACAAAAATATCTAAACACTCACTACTACAGTTCAGCCACAACTACTCACTGGGCATGGCTGTTTCGGTGAGTAGCTGTGTCGTATCGTAGGTACGGAGGTGTCGGCTGTGTGTGCCATTGTGACAGTTGCCCGCTGAATACGGCTTAATATACGTTTGAGTTTTGCCCAGCCTGGAATGAGGAGCGCAGCGCTCTCAAAGCAGTCGTCGGAGGCGGCCTCTCGTTGCCGGCCGTGGTCGCTCCCATGGCCGGCAGTCAGGAGGTCTGGCGTGTGTTGGCCCACTTCTGCGAGATAGTCCTCTCGTAGAAGGAGAGTGCCGAGAGGGATCTGGAACGCGAGGATTCCTCCCGCCGTCAGAGGAGACGTTGTTAGGCGCCGGGTGGTCGACTGACCGGCGTCTCCCACCCTGTGGATTGAAGGCGTTTGGAGAACTCCACCACGGTATCCCCTGCCTGTCGTAAAAGGCAACTAATAGTAGCCACCCGGGGGTCGCGGGCGGGTGCCTTCTCTAGTTTTGTCTTTTTAGCACATTGTTGGGACCCCCCTGAATGACAGCAGTGTAGCAGTAGGCCTCACGCTGCCGTTGACGCCGAGAGCGCCGAGATGTGCGGGGGCTCCTTAGAATAAAGCGTGGTATATTCCAGGGTCAGGCTACAGGGTACAGCCTGAGACCATTGTGGTTCTGCATGGCCCTGAATCCTCTCAGTACTCTGCTGTTGAATTCAGAGTTAGGATACCGTCTATGGAGAGGGAGTGAGCCTATATCTCACTTGCTTTACATGAATGATCTCAAGTTGTTAGCATCAAAACAAACAAAATTGATTGAGTCGTTAAAAATAACTGAAAGATTTAGCAACTCAATCAATATGGAGTTTGATGTAGATAAATGTGCGGTTATCCATGTGAAGCGAGGAGAGGTCGTGGTCTCTGGTGACATACAACTTTAGAGACTGTAAGACTTAGATCCCTTTCTGAGACGGAAACTTAAAAATATCTGGGTATGCCTGAGGCACTGGGTATTATGAGTGCCGACGTAAAACAATTGGTGAATGACCGTTTCTTCGGTCGCCTGACAAAAGTACTTAACAGTTTTTTGTCACGTGGAAACAAGATTTGTGCTTTCAACGGTTGGATTATGCCTGTACTCATGTACTCTTTTGGTATACTCAGAAGGACTCAGACACTGAATTGGACGCCCTGGATCGAAAGGTCCGGACCCTACTGACTGCATATCGTATGCATCACCCACGGTGGTCAGTGATGAGGTTATACATCCCGCGGAGATGCGGGGCCGAGGCTTACTTAATGGACTTACATAACCGCGAGGTATGCAATCTTAGGGATTATTTCCTCCACAGCGAAGTGGGCATGTATAAGATTGTAGTCATGGTGGATAAGGGATTTATCCCACTTTCCTTGGCGAATGACAACTGGCGAAAATCTATGGCGATGGGCATTAGGGAACGCGAGGTGATATGGAAGAGCAAAGAACTATACGGTCGGTTCTATCGGGGCCTTCAGCTTGCATCCGTATCTTGGCTACGTTTTGGTAACCTATTTGGAGAAACTGAGGGTTTTATCTTTGCAATTATGGACAAAGTTATGAAGACGAACAATTAAAGGAAATACATCCTAAAGGACGGTACGGTCGATATCTGTTGGGCATGCCACCGTCCCGGTGAATCAATCGGGCATGTAATTTCGGGTTGTTCGTATCTTGCTAACGGCGTACTTGCATAGACACAACCTGGTAGCCAAGGTCTTGTGTCTCCTGAAGTGCCATGTTACCAGAATGTGCCTCAACCAGTTCTCGAAAATGATCATGCAACGCAGTACTGGGATCAATCTATTATCACGGACAGGACTATAGACAGGACATTTGCCTATAAGCCTGATATTGTAATAGTAGATCGATTGGCGCGCCGGGCAATACTTGTTGACGCCACCATTCCGCATGACGATAACCTCGTTAAGGCCGAAAAGGACAAAATGTCTAAATGTTTAGATTTGGCACACGAGGTTACCGACATGTGAGACGAGGACTCCACAATTATTGTTCCGATTGTCGTTTCTGCTCATGGGTTGATACCAGAGTCTCGACCAACACCTACAGAGGCTCTCAATTAGTCGTTGGGTCAAGAGCCAGATGCAGAAAGCAGTACTTCTGGACACCGCAATGCTAATGTCTTTTTCTACCGCCAAGCAGCAGTGTGCATGCACTATAGTGTTTCGGTTTGAAGGACATTGTAGCCAGTGTAACTACTGGACATAATGAGACTTAACATCTTATGTATCAGAATGACGAGCGCAGGGAAATGCCACACAGTATTTTGTAACTCAAGGTGCTGGATGGTGTTGCTACTGTTTATGGGTGGTCGTATCGCTTACCATCAGGCGAACGGCATACTCGTCTCGTCATTCAATGCTATAAAAAAAAAAACCTCTCTTTGAATCCCTGACTACCGGTGGCTTGGGTCTTGAGCCACGCCATCGGAGGGTGATACACTTTTTTAAATTTTTATGTGTATTAATGTTTTTTTTGTACCTATATATAAAAATGTAAAAAAAGGAACATTCAAAATAAAGAGTAAATGTCTATTACATGATGAAATTATAATAATAATTATTATTAAATATAATTGTAAACATTCGACAATTCCAAAAAAAATAATATGGATGAGTAAAATAATAATTTCAAGTATTAAGATTAGCTCGTTCAAATGGAAAATCTAGTTTAAATCGGTTTCGATGTGTGCGCGTGTAGCAAAGCGCGTTCTTTGTCATTCAAATATCCAAAATCGAACATGTCAAAAATGTAATAACGTCCTTAACGCATAACGCTCATGAAAGTGTTGTTATAACCTATTTAATTATATCACGTGACGCGAGGCCGGTGCTGCCGAAATTAATAAATCATTGGGAAAATATTTGCTTTCCAGGGCCGTAGTTGGGGCGTTGAATTGGGACCTGAACCCCCTGGTGTGTGAATATATTTTATTACATTTAAATCAATTTGGATATTTATACGGTATTAAAACTATTAAGTATTTTCAGTATCAACTTTGTTTTGTCTAGGCTTAACTTAGAACAGGTAAATGTTCATGCCAGATATATACATTTAATAGTATAACTTGTATGCTCTACAATGTTTGTTTCTTGGAAATACCCGACAGCACCCGAAACGTTACATCTTTTATCAGGTCAGTCCAATTAGTAAGGTTGCCTCACATCGTCTTCACGAATGGGACGACAAATAATGGAATAGTTTCTTGTTGAGTGAACATCGCTCTAAGCAAGAAACGTCCATGCGTAAACTACAAAATATAAATGGCTTAAGGTTGACATTCGCTTATCACATACGATGAATTTTATTACTGCCTAAAAGATTAAGTAAAGCTATAGACACATTTCTTGACTTAATATTTTACCTATCATTTTATCTTTCCGAGAATGTAAACAAACTAAAAAATAAGTATCAAAACATTACTGATCTGTAGAATAAACGTAATGAATGGGCTAGATTACCCATTTTTGAAAGGCCATAACCAATTTTGTCAAAGTATACCCCCAATAAAGAAATTGGTCATCAATCAGGCACTCTCGCGACTTATTTTTTTATTAGGAATCAATGTTCATTCCTAATATTCCAATTGAAGAATTGAGGTCAGCCCCAATTGAAGTCACGGGCTCTTCTGCCAATTTACAAATCTAATGAAGCATGTACTTGAATTTATTGGCTTTTTATAAAATTTCAATTGCCCCCTATGATATAATTTGAAATACGGACCCAGCTTAACATATATTAACCGACGCTAAACTCACTTAAAACTCCTTACAAATGATTAGTTTGGGCAATTAAAACGAATTAGGTTAATGTTTGTGGGTTTTTACCAAAAAAGCCGTTTTCCCTTTTTCATGTGAACGAACGGTTTCGGCTTATCAGATGGCATTAATCACAATTTCCACCCCCAATTAAAACCGCCACAGCTTTGTGCGGCAAGAAAGTGGATTTACAGTTTATTCTACTACACTTTGTTCTGTTGGTTTGTTCTACAGTTGTTTTTATGGTGTATATAAAACTAGAAACTTTTATACAAGCCTCGTAAAACGGTTCACACATTTTACGCGAGAATTCTAGTGCAAAATTATTGATTTTAATCTTATTTAGGTAGTCAACGTACTTAGAACAACAATGGAAGATTCATTATTTAATTATTTTATAACAACAAAGCAATAATTATTCTGAACTTTATCTTCTCTATCTTAATTTATATCTACCAAGGATTAAACAAACTTGTTCACAAACCCTGGAACAACACACACGTAAAGCAGTTCGGAAGTCGTAGTTCGGTCAATGTTTGTCAAATATCACGCAGAGGTGTTTAGCCGGGCAGGGGCTACAAATCATTCTAACACCTGACCGCGCGGTATCGCGGCCACGGCATGAAAAATGACCGTCTCTCAAATCATTATGTTGTGAGGACAGTATGGTTATGTATACGCAAGAAAAATACTGGCAAAAAATTATGGTATATCACACAACAGAAAAATATATTTCTACCTAATTTAAAAAATTATGCCTATTGTTTTTTTAGGAATTTTGATATCATATCTATAAATCTTATCTTACGGCTGAACGGTTGTTTTATTATCCGTATTTAAGACATTGAGAAAAAATATTAAAGGAAATAACATACAAGACAGTAAAATTAAGCTCTTGTATTACATATTAGACATCTGCTCGCGGCTTCGCCCGCGTGAAAAAGTTTTTCCGGTATAAAAATATTTTCTCGACATATAAAGTAGCCTATGTGTTAATCCTATGTGTTATCCTATGTGTTAAAATTATATGTTAAATAATTTATATTCGCTAATTTAATGTACGTACATAAGAATATAGAAAACTTTCCAAAAGTTTGCGATATCCATGGCTTAAATACTAGAAGCAAAAATAATCTAGTTAATCACAAAACAAGGCTCCAAAAAATCAGCAAATCTTTTAAGGGTTACTGTATACATTTTTATAACAAAGTTCCCACTGAAATTAAGTGTTTAAACATTGGTAAATTCCAAACAACTATTAAGCGAAAGTTATGTAATAAAGCTTATTACAAGATTTCAGAATACATAGAGGATAAAAAAGCCTGGGATTAAATTTTTTCATATGATTTTCTTTGGAATCATGTTTTTCGTTTCAATAAAGTTTCTTTGTTTCCATCTCTGAGCGGCTTGGGTATGACATACTCTTTAACTGTCTGTGCCTGCGGCGGCGTCGTGTGCCGGGTCGGCCACTTCCCTGTAATATGGTTGAGGAGGCCGATGGCTGGCACATGCGTCATACTCGTGAACGAGTGCTGCTTGTGTGGACTGGTCTGCCCTTTTCGCTTACTATATCTAAGTATTAGGGGTATATCTTGAACTTAGATTAATAGCGACATCTTGAACATTTCAGATCAAATTATTACATGATTCCTGAGATAGTTATGCACTAGTGATGGAATTAAAAAATTTATTACCTATTTTGCGAGTATATAAATGAACTGCTCTAAACAAAACTTAACAAATACTGAATTGTATTTTTTTTTTCTCTACATAATGCATTGTATTTTATACCTTGAACTGATTTTGAAAAGAGCAACACTAGAGTTTCTTGCCCGTTCTTCTCTAGTGAGAACTGCTTTCCGAACTGGTGGTAGAGTTAATATTGACGGAATCTAAATAATGTATAACATTTTATGGGTTCGAATAAATTATTTCATTTCATTTCATTTCCAGGACATGATCTACCCGTGTGCCAAATTTCATCGAAAACCTTTCAGTAGTTTTTGAGTTTATTCGTTACAAACATACTTACATACAAATATTTCCTCTTTATAATATTAGTAATAGATTGAATGACAAACTTAGACATTAAATTGCATTGCGTTGTTTCAACGGGCATAAAAACTTAATGACGTTATTTAACAGCCAAATAAACGTATCTCGGGGTGCAAAATGTTTAAGTAAAATCTTACTCTTACCTAATATTATAAATGCGAAAGTTTATTGACAGATTTGGATGAAATTTGGCACACAGATAGACCACTTACTTTTATCCCGGTAATTTGCTCCCATGAGAAATAATTGATATTTTTATATGATTCTTTAAGTAGGTGGCGCTAGCGTCGTACTGTGTTTTATGGACTTTTGTAGCGAGAAAGGCTTTTCACGCAGGCGAAGCCGCGAGCAACACCAAGTATTAAATAAATCAAACTTTCTTTGTCTCTAATTTGGCAATAGCCAATAAATTCATACTTTGCATGGAAAATAATAATATTCAGTAAACCGCTGTTAATAAACCAACAAGGAACATCGTACAAATTACGTTACTGTACACTTCATACATTTCTCAAGCAATGGAAGTCACAGTTTTTCCGCCGGTAACCACTGGGGAGCGCCGAGTCATTAAAATGAATTGTTGACAACCGTCTGGGAATATAAAATAATAATTGATTTCGTGTGACGGAATTGGAGTAGTTTGGATAAATTATCGTGAATAATTATTTGATTATAGTTAAATTGAAGGAAAGTGTATATTAGCAGATTCATAGCGTACAAAATAAAATGCTTAATTGTGTGGGTAATGTTGCATACTTAGCAATCGATGACGTTTGCGTGACTATAATAATTATGATTATATTTTTTCTTTGTTTTTTTTTATGGCATTGAATGACGAGACGAGCATGCCGTTCGCCTGATGGTAAGCGATACGACCATCCATAAACAGTAGCAACACCATCCAGCACCTTGAGTTACAAAGTACTGTGTGGCATTCCACTGCGCTCGTCATCCTGAGACATAAGATGTTAAGTCTCATTATGCCCAGTAGTTACACTGGCTACAATTTCCTTCAAACTGAAACACAACAGTGCATGCACACTGTTGCTTGGCGGTAGAAATAGACATTGCGGTGGTACCCATCCAGGGGGCCTTTTACATAATTAGAGACCTACCACCAGTAACATAATTCATTTAAAATTAATATAATATTATACGTATTAACAGATGCACAATTTTAAGCAAATCAATACAATATTAGATTATTGGAAACAGAAGATACCTAAAAAAATTAAATTATCTAAACCAGACGAAAATGGCATTAGAACATCATTTCCCATTCATGGTCCGAGCTCAGATTATTTTAACTCTGAAAAAACTACAAGCACTCCGCCAATTGCGGCGAAAAATCCGTTGGGGACATGATGTTACCAATATTTACGTTTGGTCCAAGCTCGGGGCAGTACATTAAGTACCGGTCCCCTTTGATCTCGCCAACTCTTTGACCGGATCTGCACAGTAAATTCGTCTTGAATAAGTTTGACTTGAAAAGTGTTTTTGGAATAGAGAAAGTTAATTTTTTTGATAGTGTATAATTATGTTTGTTGGCCTTTGCTATAAAAAATGTAATGATTCCTTACGTTTACGCGAATGTTAGACATTGAAATTAAACTATTACTTGAAACGGACTTTATCACTTTTTTTTATTTTATTTTCTCTGGACGTTTCGCTTTGCAGCATTTCGTGGTCACGGGGCGGACAAAAAAAACGCGATAAAATCCGTTATAATAGTTTAATTTCAATATAAAAAATGTGTTTGCGGATAAGAAAATAATGTATTTTTACATGAGTGGGCTATGGTTGTACCTTCCTGACTAGAATAGACGTTACCTACTCGTATTAACTTGGAACATTTGTATTTCTAAGTCATTTAGGACAATATAACTTGAAAGTGTTGAGGAATATTTTTACGTAAACAATAATAATGAAGATAACTAATTTAAATTAATTTACCCTGTAAACCCAGTAATTTTACTTGAACAAAAGTTATGTAATTTGTAAATATTTAATCTAACCCATGAATATTTTAACTGAATGTGGAAATGAGCTTTTGCAAACCCTTCCTACGAACAATAAAAAGCAGCGAAATGAAATTAAGACATAAAAACTACGTTGCAATCTGTCTTAAATTTAAGAACGCCATAAATAGTTTTCTCGTGTGTCGTTCGCCTCAGTCATAAACTAAGATATGTTAAACGACTGTTGTCTAACGTTGCAAATGATTTTTTCCTCCGATACAACACACCAGTTAAACTAAACTTTAACCTCAAGCGTTAAGGTCGACAATTAAATATGTGTGTTGTGTAGAAAGTTTTTCATATCATTCAAGCAGAAAACATTGGCGGCGCGCTTCACCCGTCATAAAGGGGGAAAACTTTACAAATCTTCGGATTTCTTACGCTTTTAGGGACACATAATATATTTATCTGCCCCTCGACACATTTACAACTGGTTTTTGTTGCTTAAGGGATTTACTTGGAGTAATGTAACTGCTGATAACACAGTTTTAAGAGTTACAAACCTGCGTCGAAGTTTAAATACGTGTTTTGGATTTAGCGCTATTCGATACATCAAGCGTGTTTATTTACTGCGTGTTGATAACTTGCTAACCCGCACTAGGCCAGCGTGGTGGACTAAAGCCTAAACCCTCTCAGTTGTAGAGGAGGCCCGTGCTCAGCAGTGGGCAGTATAATACAAGGCTGGTATGGTATGGTTGATAACTTTGTTTAATTTTGGGTTTTTAACGTATTGTAAGTCCGAAATTTGTGTAATAACTTGAAGTTGTATTGTTGCTCTATGGATAAGAAGTAAAATGTGACGGAGATACTGAAAGAAGAGTAACAATGAGAAATAGTGTTAATGGCGCCTTGTACTCGATTGTGGCTAACAAAAATATTTCTAATAACGCTCGGTTAGCCATTCACCAAGGAGTCCTGGCGCTAGGACTAATGTATGGGAGTGAGTCGTGGGTGTGGCAGAGCAAGCATGTAAGTAAAGTACATGCAGTGGAGATGAGAGCTTTAGAATTATGTGTGGGTTGAAAGTAAGTGATAGAGTGAGGAATAGCGTTATAAAAGAAAAATGTGGATTGAAATAAGAAGGATGAAAGGAGAGTAACGAAAGAAATTTATGTCATGAAAGTGAGTGGTAGTGTCGGACGGGGACGTCCTAGACGTACCTTCATGGACCAAATTGACGGCCTCTTAAAGAAGAGTCAAATAAGGAGTTCTCGTAACCAACGAGCATGTATGAAGAGACTGATGACTGTGGAAGAAGCGAAAGAGGTATGCTTGGATCTTAGCACTTGGCGCTTCATAGTCTCTGCCTACCCCAATGGGAGAAAGGCGTGAGTTTATGTATACCTATATGTATAATAAGTATAGTCTTTATAAGAACCATTTCACAACAATATTCTTATTCAAATACTTGTGACTATAATAGTTTTAGATTCTTGTTTTAATAAGATAAGATCGTACAAAATTGTTATTAAACCTATCACTCAAACTGTAGATCAAAAGGTTCATAACTACTTATAATTTGTGATTATAATTATACGCTTCTAAAAAATACACTTTTAAATTAAAAATCCCTAAATATTTCTCGATATGAAAGACTTCTAAGCTATTATTCCAGCATTTATATAGCTAAGTGAAGAACCTAGGACAGTTTTATCTCGAAAGGAAGTTGCCTGAGGATAAATATAATGAAGGGCGTAAAGCCGCGGGTAACAATACCTGGAGATGGATATAAAAAAACGATGGTTTACTGCTGACGAAATATAAATCATATTTTAGTTTGTTTTAGGTTCAAAATCTTTAGATACCACGTACTGATTTGTGTTTAAAAATATGTACAACTTAATTTAAAGGCAGCAAATCTTTAGTTGCTAAATGTTGCCATGAAAAATTTACAGTTTACAAGATTTCATTTCGAGTCAGAATTTTCAGCTTTCAAAAGATTTTAGCCTAAACACAAAATTGAGCATATTTTCTGACTCTTCAGCTTAACTTTGAAACAATCACCTGAAATAGAGAAAAAAGAATAGTCAGTGGAAATTTATAAAAACACGTTCTTTAAACACTAAAATATTAATTCATTTAAAAATACATGTAACTTATTTTAAATTTCATCTTTTACTTCGGTTTTTTCGTATTTTGAAAAAATAGAGTCAAACACATACGATTCAAAGCTGTAACATAATAATATATTTAGCGAGACGTTTGTTTACATATAACAAATTCAATAAAAACGAAACTAGAATTTAAACCACACAGTAGAGGCGCCGTCTGGAAATGAACTCATAACACTTTTATGAGAGGAGTGCCATGTTCGCACCACCCGAAGATATGATGGTCGTTAAACCGCCCCCGGCCGCGCAATCACACGTTTTATGTCCACAGTGTCATCTTAATTAAAATCTATTGTTTATTGCAGTTTCGCTGAAATTGTTAATAATTAAGGTCGTAAGGTGATTGATTTTATAGGTCAGATTAAAAATACGAATAGTTTTTTGGTTTTTAAATACAGAACTCTGAATAAGATCTTGAGGAAACCTGCATACATGAGAAGTTCTCCATAAGAAATTTAAAAGTACGTGATTTGTGAAGTCTGCCAGCCCACATTAGACCAGCGTGGTGGACTAACGCCTAAAACCCGCAATGTGTATTTCTACCGCCAAGCAGCAGTGTGCATGCACTGTTGTATTTCGGGTTGAAGGATATTGTAGCCAGTGTAACTACAGGAAATAGTGAGACTTAACATCTTGTGTCTCAGGATGACGAGCGCAGTGGAGTGCGACACAGTGCTTTGTAACTCAAGGTGCTGTATGGTGTTATACTGTTTATGGGCAGTCGTATCGCTTACCATCAGGCGAACGGCATGTTCGCCTTGTCATTAAACGCCATACAAAAAAAACCCTTTCAGTAGTAGAGGTGGTCCGTGCCCAGTAGTGCGACAGCATTTATATCCTGTCCCACTATATTGAATTTAATAATACCAGTATTATTAAACACAGCTTATAAATATATAGCACTATGTTTCACTGTTCAATTATTAAGTTACTTTTCTACGGAGATTTTAAATTTATTCACCATATTTATACTTTATCAAGAACCCATATTTTTGCATAAGTTTATTTCACTAAAGAATTTATATATCTCAATCAGCCCAAAGTATGCAAATAATAAGTAGTATTCAAAAATTAAAAGCATTTTTTAAATAATTTAGGAAATCTCACATTTACGAAACTTGGCCTATACATTTTCGCCTACGTAACCTAATAAATCCCTGTACCGTTACTCAATTCTATAGATAAAATAGAAACAAATTGACAACATAATGTGTTTATATTATTATAGGTAATATCAATAAAAATAAAATTAAGATGCGTGTAATCAAAATGTAAAGTGTATAATTATTCAAGATGGAAGAAATGTGCGAACACTGGAAAACATGAGATATAAGAAACTTATGGATAGTGTTTTTAAGTAATTTTAACCGACTTCAAAAAAGGAGGTTTTGTATTCGACCCATATGTATGGTATGGAAGTTTGTATGGCCGCGATTTTCTCAAAAACTACTGATCCGATTTGGATGGGGTTTTGATGAAATTTGGTATGGAGATAGTGTGAGATCCTGGGAAGGCCATAGACTTTTTATTCCGGGAAAATACAAAGCATTGCTTTTATCCCGGAAAATTTTTCATGCGGGCGGAGCCGCAAGCAAAAGCTAGTAAAGAACAACGGGTTGCACTCCGGGAGTGAGGCAGAAGTGAAAACGTGAACATTAACGTTGTGCATTTTTGAATATTTTGGAATGGTTAGGGAATAATTTCGCACGAATTGCTTTATTTATCAGTATAAAAGTACTAGCATTGAAGTGGTTAAATACAATATTTATTTATTGCGCTATCGTACACAAAACTGACAACCTCCGTCTTACGAATTTTCGATCAGGTCACGTGTCCTGACGCGAGTTTAACATTTTATACCCATCCCAAGAAAAGTGCTCAACGCCGCTAAAGAAGTTTTCACTTCAGCAATAATTTTCGGTGCTGATTAAAATATACCTATTATTGTAAAACCTCGACAATACCAAGCTATCAACCGCGCAGGGACGGTCCCGTGCAGCTATCTTAGTGCAACAAGATACCCCGGGGCCGTCTCGTGTGCGCCGAAGAAGGCCACCGCGGGTTTTGGTTGGTATGCCGGTGTAGGGTGTACATAGTATTAGGGACTCGGTCCAATGCTCGCTCGGATGATGCCATACTCCCGAGTGTCGACATTGGGCTGTAAGACTATGTGAAACCAACATAACCGTTCCACTGACCCCCCAGTGGTGGTAACGATAACGCGTTTTTCCCCGCGAAAAAAAAAAAAAAAAAAAAAAAGCTATCAACCGTGTATGCTCTATCAAACTCTGCTTCCTTGATGACACAAACCAAGCTCATCTCACAATTTAACCACAGGTATACCCGCGTACTGCATCGTTAACGCACCAATAACAATTTGTTCTCGTTTGACGCTCATTTAGAAAGGTAAACAGCCTCTAAACAGTCGATATGGCCGTGTTAATGTACACATAACACGTTTATGTTGCTTTTATTTCCAAGTTGCAACCGATATTAATTGAACACAAATGTGAATATTAAATTGTTTATGGATATGCCATGGTTAATTACATTGTAAAGATAATTGAATGACTCCAATGTAAATCAGTTTGATTTCAATGCGTATTATTACTGTGGTCTATTATAAACTTATGAAGGGCTGAAATCAACGGTCATTGTATAAAATAATTGATATACAGATATTGAAATCAAACTATTATAACGGTTTTTTTTATGGCATTGAATGACGAGACGAGCATGCCGTTCGCCTGATGGTAAGCGATACGACCACCCATAAACAGTAGCAACACCATTCAGCACCTTGAGTTACAAAGTACAGTGTGGCGTTCTACTGCGCTCGTCATCCTGAGACATAAGATGTTAAGTCTCACTATGTCCAGTAGTTCCACTGGCTACAATGTCCTTCAAACTGAAACACAACAATGCATGCACACTGCTGCTTGGCGGTAGAAATAGACATTGCGGTGGTACCCACCCAGACGGTCTCTTACATATGAGAGACCTACCACCAGTAAATTTTATCGCGGTTTTTTTATTTTATTTTCTCCCGATAGAAAAGTTGACCTGTTTGTTTTAGTTTCATTGCAGCGCGTCACTCTATCTAGGTATATAATTAATCAAAGGTTAAAACGTTATGAACGGTGGTCTTTATCAGGATGGACACAAGATATATCTTACCACCAGCAATAGGGTAGTTAACTACATTTTTTAATACATTTATCAAAAACGTATGCCCTCCAAAATCTAACAGAAAAATAATTTTCAAAATTGGGGCAATAATTAGTAAGTTATAAAGCTTTGAAATTTGGTGGAAGGGGTTTTTTTTTTTTTTTTTTTTTTTTTTTTTTTTTTTTTTTTTTTTTTTTTTTTTTTTTTTTTTTTTGGCCTACATAACTGGATACAAACAATATAACATGCTTTAATTCTATTTACAAAAATATGATTGTTCTAAGTTTATAACCTTTTACATGTAGGCACAACATGCTTAGTACATAATACTGCAGTAGAATCTAGTTGTAACTACTTATAAATAAAAAAAAATAATAAGAAATAACAGTTTCACATATGAAAGTAAACACCAAAAATTATGATTTTTTGAGTACACTAGTATTTGCTTTATTGTTACTATTTAGAATGTTTTTAAGGTCTTTCTTAAAAACAGCTGTTGACTTTGAGAATATGTCCACATCATTACGAACTGAGTTACAATATGATAACATTCTATAAACTGATGAGTGTTGCCCGAGATTTGTTTTTGCGTGTGGAAGTGTAAAGGTCTTCCTATTTTGCAAGCGGCTATTTGTACGTGGGACAGAAAAATTTATTTGTTCCAAAATTAACGACGACTCTATGAATCCATGAAGTAATTTATAGCAAAATAGAATATCCAGCATCTTTCTACGGACATGAAGTGGGGTAACTTTGTAGTAAATCAGACGTTTATCATAAGATGTGAGATCACGACATTTATTGTCTGAATAAGCTAAATAAAATAGAAGTCGTTTTTGCACTCGCTCTATTCGATCTATGTGCACCTGATAACACGGGTTCCAGACTACACTGCAATATTCCATGATACTGCGGATAATACTATTGTAAACTAAAATAGTTAGTGTAGGTTGCTGAAAAATTTTCATCTGACGGGTTATGAACCCCGTTAATCGAGTAGACTTCTTGATGACGTTATCATAGTGCTGCTTAAAACTTAGGGTATTATCTAACAGTACTCCTAAGTCCCGGACTACTGACACTTCTTTTATTGTTGTATTGTCTATGGAGTAGGTTCTTTGGTTGTCCGTTTTCTTTCTCCTTGAAAATTTTATATAAAAACATTTATCCTTATTGATTGTCATACAATTTATGTCACACCACTTCTTAACCTTATCAATATTAAGCTGTAAGATATTCATATCTAGGGGGGATCTAATTACATTGTATAATTTTAAGTCGTCTGCGAACATTTTAAATTTACATCGAATGGAACCGCATAAATCATTAATAAAAACCAGAAAAAACAGTGGACCAAGATGCGATCCTTGTGGAACTCCTGATGGTACTGTAAATAACGATGATTTGAATCCACGTAGTGCTACCAATTGAGAGCGATTTAATAGGTATGACTTACACCATCTTAGTAATGTTCCGTGGATACCTGAGCTAGCTAATTTAGCAATAAGTAAGTCATGATTCACTAAGTCAAAGGCTTTACGGAAATCGGTATATATTGCATCTACTTCCTCATTTTTATCAATGGCATTAGATATATCAGAAATATATTCTACTAGATTAGTCGTAGTAGATCTTCTAGGGAGAAATCCATGTTGGCTAGAATGGATAGTAGTCTTAAGGTGTGATGCCATTTTCCTGTGTACTAGCGACTCAAGAATCTTACCATTTATCGATAAAATCGAAATCGGACGATAATTAGAAATATCGTCGAGCGCTCCTGACTTATGGATAGGAGTTAAGTGTGCAGTTTTCCACTTATTTGGAAATTTACCCGTCCTTAAGGACAGTGAAAATATTTTGTAAAGTGGCATATATAAATTTTCACAACATTTCTGGAGCAAGCGGGGAGTAAGATTATCGGGTCCAGGACCTTTACTACAATCTAATCGTTTTAGAGAGTTAAGAATATCTTGCTCATTTATAATGCAGTCCATTAAAGGAATCAAGTTTGAATTTTGTGAGTAAGTTACTTCTTTCTGTAAAACAATTTGCTGACCTTTGTATACCGACTGAAAATATTTAGAAAAAAGTTCAGTTATTGCCTGACCTCCTTTGGCTGTTTCATTTATTAAATGCATTTCGTTAGGTATTGTGACACTATTCATTTTTTTGTCATTCTGAAATTTCCAAAAGTACTTAGGACGTTTCCGTAAGTTTTCAGCTGCGTTTTTTTTATATGCATTGTAACATTGTTTTATCATTAAATCACAACGATTCCTCAGTAGGTCAAATGTTAGTTTATCTAACTGGTTTCTATATTTAATAAATTTGCTATGATATTTATTTTTCTCTTTCAATGCCTTTATTAGTGAAGAACTGAACCAAACCGGGAATTTTTCACTTTTTTGTTTTGATTTTGGTGTGTGCTTAAAAATTATTGGCATGATTGTTTCGTAAAATAGATTTACCATTTCATTAACATCGGTAATGTCCTTAAAACGCAAATTCCAGTCAATTTCTTTTAATTCGTTATTTAAAGCTTCATAATTAGTTCTGTTGTAATTATACGTTTCTGTTTTAAACGATTTTAAATTAACCAATGTTGTTTTATTCATAATAACTTCGAAACATGGGTGATGCAAATCTAATGGTAAAATTGAGTTTTCAATGTTTTTTATTATGATACAATCTGGACTGCTACAGAGCACCAAGTCCAAAATATGCAAGCTTTTATTTGTGATTGCGTTACATTGATTTAAGTTGTTAAAATTAATAGTATCTATAAAAAGATTATCAAGACTATTTGATGAAGTTGGCAATAGTTTTAAAGTGTTTGGGTTCGTTTGCCACTGTATATTAGGAAGGTTGAAGTCGCCAATGATAAGTGTAGTAGAAAAATTTGGAATTTTATTTTGGATAACAATGCTAGTATTACGAAGAAACACATCAAGATATTCGTGATTTACTGGAGGAGGGACATATATCGCACACATATTAACATGAAAGTTCTTGCATACCTTAACAGACAGCCACAAGTCCTCACAACATGATTCCCATGGCAACTTTCTAAGAACTTCGTATTTTTTTAGGACAGCTATGAGTACACCACCGCCTTCGGTTTTAATTGACGAAGTGGAACTCCTGTCACGTCTAAATATATTGTAACGCTGGTCAATAAATTCGTGGTCATAGACTGAGTCGTTAAGCCATGTCTCAGTAAATACTAGTGCATCGTAGTAACAATTTAGAACAGATACATAACAATCCTCAGTCTTGGACTTGAGGCCCCTTACATTTTGATAATAGATTTTAAAACTGAATTTTATATAAATCTAAAGACACAAAACATATCATGCTAAAGTAAAAGAGAAATATGAGTGATACACAATATTCACAAATTTTGTAGTGCATTAATGTCTTTAATCAATTTGGGCGGCGAGTTCACGTCTTTTCGTATAAATATTTGGCCATTTCGTATCCATACAAACTGGTAGTTCTTTTGCTTGGCGGCAATTCGCGTAGCTGCGTGTAACTTTTTATTTTCTGGTGACAGGTGTTCCATCACAAATATTGGTGTTTTATCGCCTGGTAACCATAGAATAATAACGCCAAGAATGATAGTTTCATTTAAAAAACTGTCAAGTGTGAAGCATAAAACTCATTGATGTAGGCGTAGGCCACACGTATTGACGTTCTGCCACACGCACACAAGGGTGCAAATAATGTTGCTAGTGGTATCGGATGTTCCCCAAAACCTTAAGTCATTATTTAATTAGGATTATTTAATTATGGAATTATTATTATTGTTCACAGTAAGGGATTACTTTATCCTTAATTATAATGATAAAAATCTGAAATAAAAAATAATAAAATAAATCCCTTAGAATGACCAAAACAGTACCAAATTAAAAACAAATTACGTTGATGACGTGAATTAAACGGTTGAATGCGGTATTTACCTTTGCCTCCATTCTAGTTTTATGATGATGATATGATAAAGGCATTCACTTTATTTATGTCAATAATATCAAATGTATCTGGTTCTATTTTATTACGGTTTTTTTGCGAAGATAGTAAAAAAGGCAGCATCACCATTCACCATTCAACGGTATAATTGACGTCATTTGAAGCTTAGTGCTTACGTCTGCTGAAAAAAAGAAAAAAAAAAGTTAAAATTATAAATGATAACTTCATCATTTCTAAAAAAGAAAAGATCCAGGTGTCCTTATTTTAGAACTATTTTCATTTAAAATAATAATATAAGCTTGTTAAAATTTGAAATGTCAATTAAAATCAACTCAACAGAAAAATATTATTTTCATAACACTGGCAACACAATTCCAAAGCATGCAAAGGTACCAATTAAATAAGTTAATTTTAGAAATATATTAATTTTAGAATATGAATATCAACATTTGGGGTATCCATTTTCTTTTTTTTTTGGCAACATTTTGATATAATGGCGTCTATAAAATTTTTTAATTATTGTTTTTGCTTTAACTATTATTTTATGTCAAAATATTAGATTAATCGTAATAATTGCATGCGAAATGTTATGTTACAATGTTTCTTAAAATTATCCGCGATACTGTGACATCAGTTTATTGCACAAACCATCATTTTAAAATAAAATATCGAGAGCTGATAGCGCTACGATTCGGGCTTGAGCACTGACGCGGGATGTTTGGTTACTAGGCTAATTTAGCCTAGTTTTACTTGCCTCACTAAGCGTGTATGTTCACGGTTTCTATGTGTTATTATTCTAAGCTGGTAACTCCAAATGAGAAGAATTTAGCTTATCGGTGGCATGACTTTTATTGAATTCTTTGACAGCCGCTAGGAAGTTATCACGAACACGTGGACTACTTAGTTTCAAAATAATGTTGCGGGGTCTCTTGGAGTTTGAGATTAGTTTAGCGGTTCTATGATAATTTACAATTTCGTTGTCTTGAAAATTCCATGACACTGTTTTAGCTATTCGGTGGACAATTGTTTTTAAGTTTTCATTTTTTTGCTCCTGTACGCATTGAATTTCAGCATTGCAGTCTCGTGCAAGTTGCTCCATATAATTCAATTTATTGTTCATTAATAAAAGCTGATTTGTCAAACGAGAATTTTCTTCCGAAAGTTTAGATATTTGGTCCTTGGTTGCTTTGTTCACTTTTACTTGATCATCATGGAAATCTGATAGGTACGCTATGGACTTAGTAATTTCATTCAACTCGTCGCGCATAACAGTGAAATTGAACCCTAAGTCATTGATATCTTGTTGCATTTTAGTCATAGTTGTATTAAATCTTTCTAAGCATGACTGTTGGGCTTCAAACTTTGCATCCATATTTTTACGTAAATTTCTAATCTCACTAAGGATAGTTTCTTGGAACGATGTAGACACCGCAGGCGACGTAGGTGAGCTTTCCATATCAACTGGAGATCCTTTTTGAGCTTTGGTATGTAGTATGGGTGTATTGCTATTGTCCCCGAGTTTAGGACGAGCCACAATGCATGCTGGACATATCCACTTGGAGCGGATTGTTTGTGGAACATCGTTACACTTAACACATTCTTGATGATAGGATTGATTGCAATTTCCCTGTGTACATTTGATGCGTTTTTGTGTAACTAAGATATTAGAATTACAAGCTGAGCATTGAACCATGGTGCTTGCGTTTCAAACTTTATGCAAAACCAAAAAGATGTGCAAGGCCAAGCAAGCAAAAGAATATATATATATATTAAATACAAAAAAAAAAATATAAAACAAAAAAAATGAAAAAAAAAACCGCACTAAAAATTAAATTAAGAAAAAAAAAAAAAAAAAAAAAAAAAAAAAAAAAAAAAACAAATGATACTATGGATGCAATTGGTCTCGAACCGCGATGCCTCGGAGTATGGTAACAACGGCTATACAACTCCGCTAATCGCCGCTATCCAGTTCAATCGAAATACACTACTTGTTATTGTTAATAAACTGTTCCACAGTAAGATACGGACAATAAATGACCTTTCTATTGTTTATGAATGTCACAGCACAGACACGAAACTTGTTTTTTAAAACAGTTTTTTGAGAATTTCTCCACAATCACTTAAGTTCTCACTTTGTTAATTGCACAGATTCAGAACAGTCACTTTATCCACAGTTTGGTGTAACCTTCCAATTGATCAAGGAAATTTAACCCGTTTTCTGCAATTTAAAAGCTGGCGAGATCTTTCCGCGCGTAACGTTATGCGTTATGCGATATTCAACTCATTTCATTCAATTTACACGTAATGGCATTTTATTCAAAGTAAATAAATATATTTATCTATCTAGCGGCAGTAAGTACATAAAACCGGTGATACCATTGATTTTGTAATATCTTGTGGTTGTCAAATAACAGTAATATTACACTGTGACGTCAGCGAGAGTCGCCGGCCATTACGCTGCGTGCGTGCGAAAGAGATAGCGCGATATTCCCTCCACGTCCCCACTTTTGCTCACAGCAATATTTCAAATATGAATAACTGCTTTATTTTTCAACCAATTTTGATGCTGATTTCACAGAATTTCTTTTTCGTATTATTTTCTGTTACATATAAAATATTTTACAAAATCAAACATAAGAAACTACCCTATTCTTAAACTTATTATTCATTAATTCCTATTAAATTATTAATCGATTAGAATAAACTTACTTGCTATGCTTGTAGCCTATGTCACTCTCTGATAATATAGCTTTATATTGGTAAAAGAATATTTAGAATCGGTCTAGTATTTTTTGAGTTAATAGTTACACACAAAAATTAAAATCTTTCCTATTTATAATATTAGTATAGATACAGAGATTATTGGGGTTAATAGAAAATGAAAAAAAAAACTCAAATGTCATCGACGAGACGCTCGAAAAAACCTGTGTTCGACTCCATAAAACCCTTTGACAAATTCGCGCTGAGAAAACAAAGAAACATCAAAAAGACAGTAAAACAGGAACTTCAAACGCACCCTGTCTTATCATGTTAGTGAGTTGGTCAATTGGCACTTGAAAAGGCGTGGCCATTCGTACGCTGTAGGTGGTATCATCTATCTGAATCAAAAAGTCGGGTGTACCATAATATTGATTATATTTCGATCAGTACCTACTTATAAGTCCAGAGGCCTGGCTAATTTTGTATTTTTCTTTCACCCACGGCGATAGTCGTTATTGATTTTTAGAAATTTGTCTACAATTACTATCTAGTGCGATACTGAATATGTGTTTTATACTAAATTATGAGAGTTAAGACTTGCAAAATGTATTGATACTCGTTGCTGAAAAAGTCGGTCACCAATAAAGTTAAACGTGGTTTAATTCTACAAAAACCCCTGGAAATAAAGAAATGGAACAGCAGATAATACAAAAAATATTGTAACATTAAACAACAAACGGGAAAGGCCTCAATTCGATATTTCGGTAGTTGGCGGCAAACGACGCGTAAACATTGTGGATTAAACCCACCCGACTATGTAACTGCGTGTGACCGTCATACAATTTAGCCGAATTTTTGTCTCACGTAATGGCCCAAAAATAACGTTTTACTTTAAGAAGCTCGTGAACAGTACACATACTTTATGGCACGTTTATTCTTTTGTTACGTTCTGGAATTCATATTTATTCTGGCTCTCAAAATCTTTACGTTATTTCGCGAAGTCTTAGAAGTTTGAAGATTATGCATAGTGAGGTTGATGTTACTCCCTATTAAATAATGGGAATATCTCGTAATTACTCTAAGCTTCTGTATCAGGCCGGAGTCTGGCAATGTGCCTGGTAAATGGGAATGGGCCCGCCTCCTATTACATAGCGGACGAAACATGGGCGTGTTTTTTTTTATGGCATTGTATGACGAGACGAGCATGCCGTTCGCCTGATGGTAAGCGATACGACCACCCATAAACAGTAGCAATACCATCCAGCACCTTGAGTTACAAAGTACTTTGTGGCATTCCACTACGCTCGTCTCGCTCGCTCGTCGATGTTAAGTCTCACTATGTCCTGTAGTTACACTGGCTACAATGTCCTTCAAACCGAACCACAACAGTGCATGCTCACTGCTGCTTGGCGGTAGAAATAGACATTGCGGTGGTACCCACCCAGACGGACTCTTACATATGAGAGACCTACCACCAGTAAAAAGTGTTATACCTCTACCTACCCCTGAAAAGGGAAAAAGGCGTGATGCTTTGAACGCCTGTTCTCTAAAATTGCAATTCATAAGAAACAATATTAATATAGAACAAAGAAACTAGAATGCTGTATATATTTATTAATTTCTGAAGTGACTATAAACTTTAATCAAGGTTACAAACTAGGACCATACTATAAACGAAGAAATTAAATGTACCAATAAATAATTAGTACACAACTTTCAACGAGATTTTCCCTAATGAACAGCGAGAAGTGTACATTACGTATAATGTGATGAACAATCTTTACGAACTTCTAAGGAAAAGTTCTTCGCAACAAAACACCTTCTGGAACATTGTATTAGTGCTCCCCTAAACATTTAAGGTGGGGACAAATTTTGTCAATCAACAGACTCGTCTTACCCTTGAGGCTTACAATGTTCTTATGTTACAAAACCGGAGATTTGGCAATTCGATCCAAAAAGCAGGGAAAGTTTGACATATAAAGAACTTAACACCCTTTCTTTAATAAGGTGAGGGAAGCATAAGCTTTTTATTTTGACTGTTGTAATTTCCTTCGGTTTTTTATTTAATCACTTCTAGGGTTTATTTATTTAAGGTCGTTTTTGTGTCATTCGTTTTAGGATAAATTGTAATGGACTATATTTTTAACCCGCGACAAAAAAGCGGGGTGTTATAAGTTTAGAGTGCGTATCTGTATGTCTGTCTGTGGCATCGTAGCTCTCAAACGAATGGACCAATCTAGACACGGTGTTTTTGTTTGAAAGCTGATATTATCGCGATGGCTGATAGATGGATGATTCTTAGCTATAATTTATGAAGATCTGTTTAGGCGTTTGAAAATTATCAACTCATTTTCAATTTAAAAAACCCGATTGAATTTAAATTTGGTGTACTGTGACTTCGGCAATATGTTAAAACATGAGCTGATGCTGCAGCATCAAGTAGTCTGCGGGATACCCAACTCCTTAGCAATTTATAGCAGGTATAGCGTGTTTGGGCTCATAAAGATGGTCTCATCAAGTAGGTGTTAGATAGTTGATTATCAAGGCCCCATGATGGAGAATAAAGTAATTTAAAAAGTTTTAGCGGTCCCCCGACGCGACGACGCTTGGGTCAAAATATTACTAGATACTTTTATTATTTTAATTTTTAGTGGATTTTGTGTCGGGGGTTATTTTATTTTTTATTCAATTATAAAATTATCGTTTTGTAACCGTTGCGTCAATATCTCAACGGACTGAAAAGGAATATATACATGATATTCCTTATTTTAATCCATAATAATAATAAAAAGAGGTAAGGTTTGAAGTTTGTGTGTTTGTTTGTAGTAATCTGCTGCTGAACCGATTTCGATGAAAATTGTTATGGAGATAGTTTGAGATCCTGAGAAAGACATAGCTACTTTTTATTTTGGGAAAATATAAAGCAGGACTTTCACACGAGCACAGCCGCGAACAAAAGTTAGTTTATAATAAAAAAAATACTTATAAGTTAACTAGTAATGAAAATAATAAATACGCAATATGTATATCTTCTAGATACATTTATAGCGATAGAATTATTAATAAATTAAATTATTACTCAAGCAAAGCTACATGAAAAAGTAATACTACAAAAAAGTCTGACACAATTATTCACAACATTGTTATTTGAAAATATTACACAGAACGTATAAATTAAATGGCACTTAACGAATGAAAACTTTGCTAATGACGTAACTTATTTACTTTGTATAGAATATCTAATTAACAATCAAGACTCCTAATATAACATATTATTAAAAGCTCCTAAAACTTTACATTTTGTACGCTTCATTTACTAATTAGAACCTTTTTAAAATTATATTTAACATAATAAAGTGTTTTTCTATGTAGTAATGGTAGGGCTTTCCATCTAGCGTGGTAAAATAATATTAGAACAACAAATTACTGAAGCTTACTTCTGCGACATTTAGGTGACCCAAATTTGTAAACACTTTCACAGGATTTTCGATCTAAATGATGAATTGATGTATGATTTATAGTTAGATAAATAAGTAGATGCACCTGATGCCATATGATCACCATTTAAAAAATATACGAAACGATACCTAAACCAATCCTTAGAACCAGTATATCTTATCTTACTAATATTATAAATGCGAAAGTTTGCGAAAATGTTTGGATGTTTGTAAATATGTTTGTTAGAAGTAAATGCAGAAACAACTGAACGGATTTGAATGAAATTTGGCACACGGGTAGACCATGTCCTGGATTAACACATAGGCTACTTTTTATCGTGGTAATTTGCTCCCATGGGAAATAATGGATGTTTTTAAGTTGATTTTTTGAATAGATGTCGCTGGCTTCGCACTGTGTTCTATGAACTTTTGTAGCGGGAAAGTCTTTTTACGCGGGCAAAGCCGTGAACAACCCCTAGTATCATATAATTTAAAGTACTTCTCAACGTTGCTTAAACACTTACTTTGTATACGTACCTACTTGTAGTAAGTACACTGTGCAGTGCTTCAGTCGAGTCATAGTCGAGATGGAGGTACTTTGACTTATTCGTCCAAAAAATTGCCACGATTATAATCGCATCGTGGCCCGTACGATTTAGAACACTAGACAAATGTGGGGATTCATTTAATGTCAAACGATTAATCCCAATCCCCTCCCCCCCAAACCAAAGGACGCAAAACTGGATCCAGTGGTAACTAGTTAAAAAATAAATAAACCAGGATTATACACCATTAATTAACCATGAAGAGGCGTAATCAAAAATAATTGTGTCGACCGGCTGCCCTTCATCAGGGCCGATCCTCGGTTCGTGCCGGTACTGCCATCGATCGTGCGCGATAGCCAGTATTTTGTGCAGTTAATTATCCGGAGCGCCTGGCGGCTTAATCCGGCAAGGCACGTGACACGCACGTGCTTTATTATACAGCCACCTATTTCGAAGCAATCGACAATTGTTTGGATGTTGGTGGGATTGAGGTGGGATATAATTGCGTAAGTTGAGTTGTGAAATGTTGACTAAATGAGCGAGGGTTGATGAACAAAACAGTTCTTTGAAATGTAGGTTTTTCGATATTTAAAATTGTTAATGAGATTCGAAATTTAAAATGTGATGATGAATTTCGTAATATAATCCTAAGCGCATATATCATAAAATTTAAATTCAAGTGTTCACCTTCTAATTACATATTTTTTAAAGTTAAACGCAAACATGGAAAGTTAACATTACATTCTTTGTGAAAACTTCGATGCTGTACTGAACATGCACCTCAACTCGAAGTAAACGAAGAACTTAGAACTGCGAGCGCATTCACAACTTAATAAGTCATAAACATGGGTTTTGTATTTCCGTGAACCAGAGTATTTGCTTTTTGGTATTCATTAAAAAGGTGTCGACATATATATAATTAATTAATTTATTATGAATGTGTGTGTTAATAAGCATATCACACCCTTGATCTACTTCTGTAATTTTTTCACCCTCACCAAATAGAGTAATTAATTATCATAATATAATTGTGACTAATACAGACAATTCCTTATTAAAAATAGTACATAACATGATTTAAATATTGCCTATCCATAAAAACAGACAGTCAGATAAAGGGGTCAATGCTATAATTTATGTCGAGGGTTAAACATGTAAAAATAGAATGATCCAAGAATAGCCCCCTCGATAATCTATGACGTAACTGGCTTAAATTTATATAAGCAGCCCCCTTTTTCTCTATGACAGTGTTAACTCTTAACGCGGCCGCGTCACGTTAACTTCGTGTAATTAACGTTAAATGGTATTCTGTATGCCACTACAGGTGGTACATACTACTGGTGGTAGGTCTCTCATATGTAAGAGTCCGTCTGGGTGGGTATCACCGTAATGTCTATTTCTACCGCCAAGCAGCAGTGTGCATGCACTGTTGTGTTTCGGTTTGAAGGACATTGTAGCCAGTGTAACTACAGGACATAGTGAGACTTAACATCTTATGTCTCATGATGACGAGCGCAGTGGAATGCCACACAGTACTTTGTAACTCAAGGTGCTGGATGGTGATGCTACTGTTTATGGGTGGTCGTATCGCTTACCATCAGGCGAACGGCATGCTCGTCTCGTCATTCAATGCCATAAAAAAAATCTATTTCCATAGTGATAAACGCGATGAGTTACGTTACGCACTTATTTCGAGCGGTGAAAATAACTTGTAATATAGAGAATAAGGGGGCTGAGTGTATATCCGGAGATATACAGGTATTTTCAAAAGTAAACGTGTCGATATCCGCGAATAAAAGCACGAAGTCAAAGGTTTTTCTACTTTTGTACACGCGAAATAAACTCACAAAAGCGTGCGGGTATGAAAAGATTTTTTCATTTTTCATTACGCCTTTTCAATATTTCACGTAATTCAAATATGAAAGCTAATATTGTGCTGGCAGTGTATTTAACCCTTCATGCTTTGGAATTTGGATACTTTTATCCAACCCTCCCACTCCAAACCCTCAGTACGATACAATTCTTGAAACAAAGATTTTGAATTCAAAGTGGCTAGTTCATTACACGAGATAATCCTGGAGGGTCTTTCGTATCACCCCAAAATCACGGAGGCATTATTTACGATATAAGCACATTAGTGTTGGTACAAACGGTCGCTCGAGGCGATGTGGAGGCAACACTGGTTTTGTTTGGGGAGAATGCGAGTTTGCATACCATGATTATCATAGCTTGTAACTACTGCAAATAGCAAGGCATAATGTAACGGTTTTTTAGTTATAAAATTCTATTTTCAAAATCTCCATAACTTAACGCTTGGCAAATGTCGCGCCTTTATGGTCGGAGTAGTGAGTCTCTTTTGTGGACAATAGAATCTATCATGAACTGATGAAATCAGTTTGAGTCCGAATATTGTTAAGATTCCCTTTCACTTTGTGAAGAATATTTGATGGTTGAAGAATAAAAAATATTTACTCATGAGCAATTTTATTATGAATATCTTCTTCAATTTTATTTAATAACATACATATACATATACACTCACGCCTTTAATCCCCGAAGGGGTAGGCAGAGGCGCAACTAGTGCACCCACTTTTCGCCGTTATTCCGTCCCATGATGTGATAGGGGGCGAGCCTATCGCCATATCGGGCACAAATTCCAGACTCCGGGCTGACACTGAATTTTAAAAAACCCAATATCACTGCCCGACCCGGGAACCGAACCCAAGACCTCAGCATTGCAGTCATACCGTAATACAACTACGCCACCGAGGCAGTCATAAGTTAATAAGTACATATTATATATTTTTTTATTGCATTGAATGACGAGACGAGCTTGCCGTTCGCCTGATGGTAAGAGATACGACTACCCATAAACAGTAGCAACACTATCCAGCACCTTGAGTTATAAAGTACTTTTTAGCATTCCACTGCGCTCGTTATCCTGAGACATAAGATTTTAAGTCTCATTATGTACACTAAGCAATAAAATATCACTAGGTAAATATTACTGGTAAAGGGGCCTTTATTTACTTAACCAGGCCGTAGAGTCCTAAAGAAAATTCTCATGGAGGTAATTACAAAAAAGAAAACATTTAATTTCCAGTCTTTTAGGTATCCATAATCACACACAAACATGAGACGTAAGAAAACTAATTTTCTTCAGTGGCCGAGAGTTAACATTGTTTACCTAACAGACCGAGGGAGTTAGACCAAAACAATCAAAGGTACCCACGTGGAAAAGTATAATGTGTAAAGTCTTAACGATTTTATTTTAACTCCGCCGGCGAACGCCATCTCGCGGCCAATTTCCTTACCACGTATATTATTTTAACGCGTAAGAAGGAAATTTCTGCAAACGGTTATGATGGCAGTTCTTAGAAGTTGTGGCTCACCTATTACTTCAATGGCATAGACTGCAGTTTTACTTTACCGGTTAGTATATAGGTATCAGAGGCTAGTAAGGTAGGTAGTTATTTTGTGTTGTCCATTTTCATATGAGAAGCAATCGAACATAAGAATGTTCTGGGCTATTTTTGTTTTGTCTGCTGTGTGACGACAGTGTCAGTTAACACTTTTGACAAAGTGTCAAGATTAAAGTGTGAGGAATATCTTAATGTTAATTTCGTTAATGGCTTCCGTCGACCGAATTGTTCATAGGAATATTCGATCTATTTAAAATAAAAGATGGGTATTGAAAACTAATGAGAGATCAGTTATAAGAAAAGAAGATATTAAAAATTACCTTCAGTTTACTATAATCAACTTCAGACTTCAGTTATAAACGAAGTAACTTTATTGTACACTTTTAAAATGTAGCATAGGTAGTCTAACTATAAATATATAGCACTTTTCCTTTATACGTAATGTAGACTGCCTCGGTGGCGTAGTTGTATTACGGTACGACTGCAAGGCTGAGGTCTCGGGTTCGATCCCCGGGTCGGGCAAAGTGATATTGGATTTTTCTATTCAGTATCAGCCCGGAGTCTAGAATTTGTGCCCGATATGGCGATAGGCTCGCCCCCTATCACATCATGGGACGGAATACGCTTGGCGAAAAGTGGGTGCACTAGTTACGCCTCTGCCTACCCCTTCGGGGATAAAAGGCGTGAGCATGCATGCGCGTAATGTAGAACACGAGAAAACCTAGCTCAAAATACTTGTTTACCCCTACTGTAAATTACACAATGCAAATACAAATTCTCATCTACAAGTGGCGATCGAGATTCCATTTCAACATTGAAGGCTGTTGCATTTAGAGCTTCTATTACGAAAGCTCATCTAGTAAATGCAGTACGGACATTGCTCGGCGTATGAAGGCGGCACGTTCGCTTAAGTATTGTTGATATTCTAAACCGCCCCAGTAGTGCGTCGGTGCCCTGTGTTGAAACCGCACACTGTCGCGTGGGCTTGCCTGATTGCAAGGATTGGTAAAGTGCGGTCTGTGTACGACGAATTTTCGTTACAGAAAAAATAATCCAGACACGATGTTTTTATTATCAAGTCGACTAGTCAGTGGAACGGTTGGTAAGTTGTAGTCAAAATATCGTGATCAACGACGAGAGATTTTATGTTTGTTGATGATTGCTAGAGTTCTTTTAGTCTTGACGTCGTTGTTTACTTTGTCGTCCTACCTGTGGTGGTCGGTATTCATTCAGCTACGACTAAGTATTCGGTACAATCTCACCACCATATATTGTACCATTGGCCACTCCAGGGAAACTAAAGTAATGGTATGTTAGTACTTCATATTGTTCAAGTCATCATAAAATCATGGGTAGTATCATAAATAGGTAGTAAATAGGATTTGTATGTTTGCATATAATCGAAAATATCGGATACTGGTTGAGCAATACCGATAGTTGTTAAGGTGGTAGAACCACTCTGTAGATATAATTATTTGTCTTCATCAGGAATGGGCGGGCTCGTAAAGCTTATTATAAAATATCGGTACACGTGTTTGATATTGGGTTTTTCTGCTTAGTATCAGGCGATAGGCTCGCCCCCTCTCACATCATCGGAGGGAACACATTTCGAAAAGTGGGCGCCTTGGTTACACATATGCCTCCGCATGTCTATTTTCCAAATCCATCTGGAGATTATGGTTTCTTAATTTCGGCAGTAAAATTATAAATAACAGTCCATAGCAAAAAAATTAGAAAGAATCAATAAGAACTATTAAAGAAACAATAAAAGAGCCTTACTTACATGCATTACTCACAGAATGAAGTTAACTTCTACTCAACTTTAAAATTTATAACTAAAAACCCTTACAGAATAATTTTAATAAACTGAAAAAGTATACCAAACCACATATCATCCGTTAACAAAAAATAATATTCAAAAGAGATTCAACGTTAGTAGGACGCATAACCATGGAAGTCGTTCGCAGTTGGCGAAGCGTTAAATGCTACATTTTCCTTGGCCATTTGCAATTCGATATCCAGCTAAGCTGTGCAGGATTGAACTCCGTGGACCGCGTGTCTCTTTCCGTTTGATATTGTAATAATATTCATCCGTTTTAAATATAGTGGAGATTATACTCCCCAGTCCTAATTGGTTGCATGAGATTATGCTATTTGCAATGTTAAAGTAAATACTATAAATGGAAGCTGTTGGTAAAATGCTATTGCTATAATCTCTCTAATTTAGGATTGTTTTTTGATGATGAAATTTTAAAGCCTGAATGGTCAGTCCGATAAAATTTTGCACGTTTAATTTTTGGAACGAATTTCCTTATTGCGCGTTATGAAAGGGGGCTGGACGGAAAAGTTGTCACTCACTTTTTGCTATTATCTTACTAATATGAACCTTAAATACAATGCGTAGAAGCTATAATTCTTGAAACGAGTATATTTTTATTTATTTTATTTATTAAAGTCATTAAAACCATTTCTTACTAATCTAATATGAACCTTAAATACATTGCGTAGAAGCTATTTCCCCAGCGTTGGCACGGCACGAGTACAAAAGAATCGAACGTAACATTATTTTTTCAAATTTTGTTGATTTATTCTACTTTGGTTACTGACATTTATCAATAACAAGACTAAACGTGCTTTGCTCGCGTTTAAAAATCTACTATATGTGGTAAGCGTAAGATCGAATTTGTGTTTAGTCAATCAAAATTTGTGATAAAAATGCTATGCAATAGCTTTACCGCGGCAGTCCCCGAGTGCCACACGTATTTATTTGTTTTTTTCTCTAGAAACTTATGTATTGGAACGGAAATAGGAAAATATTTATATATTTATATATATACACACTCTGTTATAAAAATAAAATTTTATTACAATTCCTTCACTAATTAATCGAAAGGAACTTCGTTCCATCCGGGTGTCCCTTGACACCTCTCATTGCTTTTTTAATTTGTGTTTGTGCTTTCCTATGATTTTTTAAATTTCATTAAAAGAGCTGAGCATTAGATTATCACTATAAATTACAGATGTGATCCACATATTACTCTAAATGCTAAAGGTAATAATAGTAGTTGATAATAGCAATATCAACTAGCAATATGGTCTAGGGCTAAATCTAAAACTATTATTCCCAAAAACAAAGTTATAAAGAACTTTTATCGAAAAAATAATACATATTAAATGGTCAACGACAAGCCTTGGCACACTAATAAAGCTGAATTGCAAAAATAAATTTTATCAATCTCATTATTCCCACAACTTATTTAAATGATTCTCAACTATTACATTCTGTTGAATGGCATTCAAGCTCGATTTTATTTACGCCTCGCGCCTTCACACATGGTCGCACTTACTTGAATTATCTCGGCGCTCACAATCACTGGTAACGTGGGTGTCGCAGTCCGTGGCATCTTTTGTTGGCTTGCAACTTATTGCTTCAGAAATCCACACACCTACAGACCGCTCGCATTATGGCTGTACAATAAAATCTTCATCATTCTCTCCCTGTACACTGGCAGTAACAAATTGGTCATTCTTCAACGTGTAAGACGCCCACCAAGACTAAAATACTGCGTTCATTTTAATGGTACTACTGTATGGGATTATGCTCGGGATGCAGACGTTCTAGGCAAGATATAAACAGTGAAGGCATTTACCGAGATTAGTGCTAAGAACTGGGCGCCTCAGAATTGTCTAGATTTCCGTTTGTGAATAACCTTAATATTTATGCAAGCGAGGGCTGTTTTGATAACGGTGGAAGCACGCAGCTTAGCGGCAGATTTATAGTGTATAAGTCAATCTGAGTAAATAAAGCACGGGCTTTGATTGTTTTATGTGTAAACTGCATCATTGCGTGCGCGACGATGGAGATTCAAATCTTGACTTGGATGAATAAGTAGGTCCGGATTTAAACACAATGTACGTTGCAAGACCTCTAAAGTTGTGGCGTTGATATCACAAAAACGGACCATGTTTTGTTGTGGTATAAATTCATACAGACCATGACCATAAGTGTAAGTGACCATAGTTATTCTTTTTAGCATTAAATTGAATGAATTTACGTAATAAAGCCTGATAACAAAACCAACAATAACAACATTTTTCTGACTTAATTATTTTCTTTCGTGTGACATGACACTATTCATCCGACGCGAGACGTTTTCATCTCGAATAAAGCTAAACGAATATTAAATTTCACGTTAGCAAATTGTGTCAGCTTCTTTTGCTGGATGTTTGCAACTCGCAATTTTACGGTTGGATACACAATTTCAGCTACATTTTAATTTTGCCCACAACAAACATTGTAAGAGAAAGGTCGCATTGTCTGGCAGCTGAGAGCCAAGACCGTAAGGCAAGTCTTAATCTTGCCGAGAGCTCGCAACGAATGCCCTAATGATATCGCGAGACGCGCTTAAGAGCCCATACATAACACTCTATGAGACGTTTTTAAAATTTAAGCCAACGTTAATGCATTCTACCCTGTTTACTGTAAATATTTATTCAAATTTGTAGGCGAGTGTACAATGCGGAGTCTCAGTCGCCTTTGTGATGGCTGGATATTAGCATAACACGAGGTGTATTCAATGGACAAAGTAACCGGTATAAAATAAAATTTTACGGTTTACCCTTATATTGAAAAATGGAGATCGTGTTAGGGCATAATAAAATGTCTACGTGTTGTACGGGCTATGTTATGGGAACTGCATACATTTAAACTGTTACGTTAGTGCACTTGGCAAGATATACATTTTATTTGACGTTGTTACTATCTATTTCTAGTTTCTACGTTTCATACTCTCCGTTAATTTAAAAGCCAACCTGTTTCAGAACTAAATATTAGGTTAGTAAGTTTTTAGTGAAGAATAAAGTTTGGGACTTGGATAAAAATTCCTCATGCGGCACTAACATATTGCAACTAAAGCAAGGTTTCATTTAAAATAAACTTCCAAGTTCTCGTTATTAATTACCTAAACAATCAAACTATAGTTAATCCAACAAAAAATTAATAATCGATTTACGAAGTTTGAGTAACGATAAATTTCATAATAAACTGTGCTTCGAGTCTAAATACTTTATTTTGTAGAACGCGGCTCGCGGGCATTTCTCCATTATTGAAACGAATTGTTTTCTGAAGTTTTAATATTAAAAGGCTCCGTTGTTGGACTTTGTTCGAACTTTATTATTTTTTCTGTTAATGCTTATAAGATCTTGGGCTATTAAAATCATGGAACGAATTTAATCTTCTTACCACTCATGCGATTAAGCAAAGGAAAAATTATAATCTCATGACTTTAGATGTTTTCAAGGCTTTGGGTTGAATGAATTTGGAAAGAAGTGCCTAATTTGGTGTGTAATTTGACGGTTTCTAAGTTTACTCTTTGAACACAAATTGCTTGTCGTCCATGACTGGTAGAAACAGATGTTAGAGGTTTAATATTAATCGCTAAACACAGGTTAAGACGATAAATATTTTCAAGTGTAGTAAAAGTTTGTTCCCATGCTGGGGATGTTACAAAAATAATAATCAATAATTGTATTTACCTTTCGTATATAACATATTTTATTTCATAAAATCAAACAACAAAATTATTGATAACTTTGCCAAATCAAACTTTCATCATGATCATCAGTCACATGACGTTCACTGCTGAACATAGGCCTCCCTTAAAGATTTCCAGACGGACCTGTCAAAAGCGGCCTTATCAAACTTTACCGCAAGAAACCAAACCAGAGCCGATACTCCAGTCACATCCAAATCGGGCGTTCTTAGCCTCAATAATGATTCTAGGCGTCCACTTTCCTCATCGAAAAATAACTTGTAAACAGTACCCATTGTCCGAGGCGAACAGTTTTGTTCTCTTGCGCACTAAAATTAAACGTCAATCGTGGTGTCAGCCCCAGTGCCGGCCGTAGTTTGTTATTTCAATTATCGACAAGACCCTATTTGCTTGGAATTTTCTAAAACATGCGTCTTTTGTCGGGAAAATTTTTAATTTCGCCGCCCGCTGCGTTGATGTTTTTCCCATTCGCGATTTTACCAGGATGTTCGTTCGCAAGGTGTATGCAAAAACCACTTGAAAATTTTAAAGACTTTAAATTGAATTTTTTAATCAATATTTTTTGCAAATAAACGCATGTTGTGTATATATGATAATATTTAACATACACACACACACGCACTCACGTCCGTTATCCCCGAAGGGGTAGGCAAAGGTGCAACTAGTGCACGCACTTTTCGGCGTCCGTATTCCGTCCCATGATGCGATAGGGGCCGAGCCTATCGCCATATCGGGCACAAATTCCAGACTCAGGGCTGATACTGAGTAGAAAAACCCAGTATCACTTTGCCAGACCCGGGGATCGAACCCGAGACCTCAGCATTGCAGTCGTACCGTAATACAACTACGCCGAGGCAGTCAATAGACACACATATTCACAATATTTAATAATAGGTACATTTTTATGGAGCCGATGAGAACGAAAATCAATAATTTTATTTTTAATCGTTGAGTGGGTATAAGATTTGACTCCACTCACGCGGATGCGCTTGCCCAGTATACAATTCTCACAGTGCACTTTTCCGGAAAATTTGTCTATAATTATGTTAATCCAGTTCATGATCTGTTTGTGTGCCAAATTTCAACCAAATCACTTTCACAACTTTTAATATTTTCATATTAGCGGTTTCTGTGTGTCCCAACAAATTAAGAACCTCACAAACTTTTTATTTATTGATATATTACTATATCATGAGAATATTTGAGATCAAAATAATATGTCACTTTTCAAAAACGTACACCTTACAAACGTATTCTAAAACCGATAAAGTACAAAAGTCGGTTAGTAAAAGCATAAACTACAAAGTTTACACAGGAAACGAAGGAATTCCATTTCCGATACAGAACCGTTTTCTTACCATACGATTCATTTCCATAGCGACTTGCGAGTTTAAAATTGCGGAAAATACAAATGAATGAACTGCGGTCTATTCTTTGCCGAAAAAGTGGGATTTGCAGAATCCTGCAAGTGACAAAGTTTGTAGCTTTAGCGATGTGCCAAATGCCGTAACTTTACCTGGCAAAATGTTTACTTATAAAAAGATCAAATGACGCATTTTAAATACCTGAAAGGTGGGCAGGCGTGAAACCAGGGCACCCATTTTCCATTATATGTATTCCATCCCATGATGTGATAGGGGACAAAATTCATACGCGAACTTTTAAAACGATTTGCAAGATTCTGAACATGATAAAGTGAAATACTTTAATTTTCTATGTTATAGTACTTAGATAACTACTTACTAACTTTTAATGCCAGTATGCTATTTAAAAACCGGAGGTATTTATTGTTCGATAAAGGAAGAAAAATGTAAAAAAATCATATATCTCTCAATTTTATTGTAATATATGACTCAAAATACTCAGAACCGGCTCCTATATCATTAAATTAAACACGTCTATAAGTAAAATTATAGTATATCATAATATTTTAAATAAACCACCATATCCCCATACATCCCTATTCCAAACGCAGTGAAATATCCAATGGCCAGTTCGATTCAGAAGGCCCGATACGGTTTGACAATGCACATGCAAATTAGCCAACTCCTGGAAGCATTTCTATACAAAACTTTAATGGAATAACGTTCCATAGCCCACGTTCAAGTAAACCAGCTACAATTATTTCGGTACATCCTTATATATTGCTCCAACTTTCATATATTTCCAGTTAAAAATGTTTGTGGAAATGTTACAAAATCCGGTGTTGAAAAATTCAAATTTTAAATCTTGTAATATTTTTCGTGATTTTCAACGAAACTAAATTACATTCGTATTTGATTCTTATTTTAAGCTGAGTGTAGATAAATAATAAAAGAATTCAGTTTTATGAATAAAAAGTAAAAAGCCTCTGTAGAACAAATTAGTTTTGATTACATTTAGCTACAATAATTTTACTGTATTTTTTTTAATTACCCAAACCCTCAGTTACTTTGGCCTAATTAAACGAGCTTTTATTACATTCCTCAATTTTTTAATAATATTCTACCTTAGGGAAAGCGTATCAAAGCAAAATAAAGTGTAAAATCTAAAAATCCAATATTGCAAAATTAAGTTTTTTAATTAATTTTCTTTCGGCATTCACGGTTCAGTCTCCCATCGCCACGGGGCATCGAGACACAATATCGAGTTTCTTCGATATCTTCATAATCTCAAATTGATTTCATATTGGGGAAGAGATTCATAATTTTTAAACGACTTGACCTTTTACTGGTTACGCACTTTAAACTCGGTTGTATTTAACTTTAGGTGAAGTACGTACATCAGAAGAATAAGCATGTCTATATTTCAAAATGAGTATAGCCAGATCTAATGTTCAGGGCAAAAAATAGTGCATAATTATTGGCAAATTTTCCCCATTCTTCAAAGTCGATAGCATGACGATACTTCTAGTTTCCTTCATTTTCATAAACGGCTACGATGACTTACCTCACGAAAACCCACATTACCATTTGCTTTCTTTACTAACACAATCCCTATTGAATTTATATTAATTGCAACCAAAATAATCAATAATAATAGTGGACGATAGCCTAGTTGGGAATGGAACGGTCTGCCGAGACAATTTCCGGAGGTTCAAAACCCAAGGCACACACCTCTGTCTTTTCGAAGTTACGTGTGTATTGTTTATCAATAATCGTTCGCTTTAACGGTGAAGGAAAACATCGTGAGGAAACCTACATACCTGAGAATTCTCCATAAGAATTTCGAGGGTATGCGAAGTCTGCCAACCCGCACTAGGCCAGCGTGGTGGACTAAGGCCTGACCCTCTCAGTAGTAGAGGAGGCCCGTGCTCAGCAGTGGGCAGTATATAAATACAGGGCTGATTGCATTGCATGGCATTGCAATCAAAATAACTGCCACCTTAAACTAAATCGTTCCGCTAAAACATGTTTGTTTGTTTTGCGTGTCCACTTGACAGACAAGATAATACCTGTCCCCTCAATTGCCAGGAAGTGTGCTAAATTACCTATTGTTCCGTAATATATTATAATGAAATGCGTCTGTCTGTCTGCGGGTGATTATTGAAGCGAGAAATTGCTTAATCAGTCGCCTGTGTAATGTGCGTCGATGATTAGTCTGATATGAAATCGACGGGAACTTTTTAATTCGAATGTACCAATCGGTAATACAGCTGCAGGAAACAGGTACAATTTTGTCTTTTGAATATATTTTTATGGCATTGATACGATCACCCATAAACAGTAGCAACACGATCCAGCACCTTGAGTTACAAAGTACTGTGTGGCATTCCACTGCGCTCGTCATTCTGAGACATAAGATGTTAAGTCTCATTATGTCCTGTAGTTACACTGGCTACAATGTCCTTCAAACCGAAACACAACAGTGCATGCACACTGCTGCTTGGCGGTAGAAATAGGCATTGCGGTGGTACCTACCCAGACGGTCTCTTACATATGAGATACCTACCACCAGTAAGTAAGTACTTTCCATTGGTATAGGTAATTTAACTATTTAAAGGTCAGATGACATTAAGAATCTAACAAAAATAATTTAGTATCTAACGCGCGCATGCTCACGACTTTTATCCCCGAAGGGGTAGGCAGAGGCGCAACTAGTGCACCCACTTTTCGCCAAGCGTATTCCGTCCCATGATGTGATAGGGGGCGAGCCTATCGCCATACCGGGCACAAATTCCAAACTCCGGGCTGATACTGTTTAGAAAAATCCAATATCACTTTGCCCGACCCGGGGATCGAACCCGAGACCTCAGCCTTGCAGTCGTACCGTAATACAACTACGCCACCGAGGCAGTCGAGTTTTTGTAAGGTTAGTCATCATTTTAGTTATTTAGTATCTAAGTAACTAAAATTATGACTAACCTTACAAAAACCTGACTTACAAACCCTACAATGGTTACAAGAATCTTACTAAACATGGGAATATTTTTCCACTCACCGATTCATTAAGGACTCACGCGCCGTAAATTTGAAAACAAATGGCCCTTGACGATTTTCGCACAGTCAGTGAATTGAAGGAAAACAGAACCCGTTTGTGACCGCCCCCGCATGTCAGATGCGAAATATATTGTCCAGGATTAAAACCAAAATAAGCTGCGTCACTTGACTATGCAGCGTGCCTACTATTGTTTGTTACATATCACAGGTCCTATATTTAATAGTACATATGGTTTTGGAAATATGTGCTTTTGAAAAATTTGTTAATATTAATTTTGAATCGAGTAGACATCTAAAATTAATTTAACTTTAATTAATGGAATAATTTATAATTGTACCATAAGTAAACTATATATTTATTATATCGTTTATGTATAAATTAATTATCGAAAACAAAGCTCCAAATATCACACAAATCGAATAAGTAATATCGATATTCGAATCGTGCTCGACAAACAATAGTAGGGCCAGCTGTCAATATCCAGCCCTTCACAAAATTTATACGTCAAAATAGTACTTATCAATGATTTGTTAGAGTGATTAATGTATCCACGAGTGGTTTATATCAATTATTCGACTTTCTATTCAATTGTTTTCCGTTTCATTGGACATGGTTTTAATATCGAAATGGTACGTGGATTTATTGGCTACGATGCTAAATTATTGGTCTGTCAAAGTGTTTAATTCTTTAATAAATTATGTTACAGGTAACAAGTTGTATGAAGATAATAATAATCCCTGCCTAGCCGATTTCAGCCACGGCGGCCAATCTCAACAGAGATCAGCCAGGTACGCAGAAGATATTAGAGAGATCAGGCACAGGACCAGCGTCTTTACGTGCTTTCCAAGGCACGGGCGTATCATACCGCCAACTTCCTGACTCTGAGCTGCGACTGAATAATTTTTAAGATGAAAAACTCAGTCACACGTTTTTTTGACTCGACCTGGGATTTGAACACATGACCTCAGCGCGCAAATCGTACTCGTAACGCGTACGCATTAGAACTACACCACCGAGGCTGTCAAGAAGGTATGAAGATAATCAGGCTACAAACATATATGGACCTACATCACCCAGAACAACTTTTAGATATATGCTTCGACGATTTTCATTATCGTTAAGGTCATCAATGATCAAGAACTTGAAACCTTAACAAACTCAAACCCGAGCCCTTCATATAGGCAGACCATTCATTCTCCCAACCATCGCTTCTTGATCAATTGAACTCCAAAACCAAATTCAAGCAAATTGATCGCATTATCACATCACACTATACAGTTCTAACGTTTGACGAATACTTTAACATTAGTATTCAGATGATATCCCATCTACAAGCTTATTGCGACCACGATCACCTATCGCAAATTGAATTTAAGTATCCAATACACTGAAAGCTGTTTACATGCGATTTGATACGGGCTCGTTTATTCTGAATAAAAGAGAACGGCTAGAAAAGCAAGTGAAATGCAAATTTCTGTAATTGTATTAGATTTGTTAGTTTGTCTGTATGTTTAGAAGAATTATAATATATCACTCTATTCTAGACTTAGGGTGTGATGATTATTGATTATTTCACTTCGATAAATATACAGCTTACATAATATAAAGGTCTACTGCAGCAGAATGTGCTTAAAAATATATATTTAATATCTTCGATAGTTATATTCACCTCGGAATTAGTTATAATAAAAATAAGAACGGGTTTCACTCCGGGAGTGCCGGCAGAAGTGAAAACTTGAACATTAACGTTGTGCATTTTTTAATATTTTGGAATGGTTAGGGTATAACTTCGCACGAATTGCTTTATTTATCAGTATAAAAGTACTAGCATTTATGTGGTCAAATACAATATTTATTTATTGTGCTATCGTACATAAAAATGACAATTTCAGTATTTCTTTCTAAATCAAAATTTGAAAAAGAATGTTACGCTATTTTGTACTCGTGCCGTGCCAACGCTGGGGAAATAAATAAAAATGTAGTCGTTTAATAATTATAGCTTCTACGCATTGTATTTATGGTTCATATTAGTAAGGGATGGTTTTAATGACGTTAATAAATAAAAATGCACTCGTTTCAAGAATTATAGCTTCTGCGCATTGTATTTAAGGTTCATATTAGTAAGGGATCGATTTAATTAAGTAAATAAATAAAAATGTAAACGTTTAAGAATTATAGCTTCTACGCATTGTATTTAAGGTTCATACTAGTAAGGGATGGTAAACCCTCCTACGCATTTTCGATCAGTCACGTGATCCTGACGCGAGTTTTAACATTTTATACCCATCCCAAAAGTGAAATATTTAACCGTCATGAAATTAAAATAGAAAACCATGTTAATGTTACATTCATATTTTACAAATAAATGTATTATAAAACTATAAAACTAATTCAATTAACGCAATTCTATAACAGAGTTAAATAATATTATGAAAGCTCGAGTAAATCCATGTGAAACACATCGTGTTTTTTTTCAATTCGCATTCGGGTCATTCATTATTTAGTATTCAAAGCGCGGTGTCTTAAAGTGAATCGAAACAGCGACTTTCAATTGCAAAAACATTTCCCGACTAAGTGAGGTATGTAGAAATTTGCTAATAGATTCATTCGGAATTCCTTTAATACTATTTAAATTCATTAGATTTTTTATTTTGCAGTATGTTTTTCAACCTAATTAGTAATTCATAATCAAATCATTAAGTATCATAAAGCTTCCACCATACTTAAGAACCATTTGAAGAATATTTCTTCAGCCTATTTCTGCATGGATTGGTGGATACCTGGTATACACTAGTATAATACTTATATTCGTGACATAAATCTAAATATGATAATAATATCTGGCCACGATCATCAACCAAATGCTTGTTGATTATGTTGATAAAGTCAGAAAAGTCATCAAAGCTGTTTGTTCCCACTTCCTTAAACCAACCAATTATGTATACATTTGCTTACAAAGTTTCTATTGCATTTCACATTCGCGAATGCAAATTGGAGTGCGATAGCCATGGCGATAGCAGACTATTATTTGCTTGCAAAGTTAAATAGCTTTTGCGGGCATTTCTCGGAAAAACCGGGAAGAGTTTAATCCCATATCGAACTAGGAAACTGTGTGGACTTCCGACGACCAGTTCCTATAATGAACGCATATTGTCTAGTACTGTTTGCGGTTATTGTACGACACAAAGTTATTTAACAGCATGACATCAGCTCAACATTCAACACCTATGATGCAGTAAAAGTTATCATTAAAAGTTATTTAAATGCATGAGTATGTCGTAGCAACTTGACGTAATGTAGCATCGCATGAAAAGTTTAGAGACTTCGCGAAATACAAACATGACGTAGTCAGCTCTGCACAAGTTTTTAATCTAAAATCTTAAGCCTCGTTACAAACAGAGTTAAATTTAGCTTATAATGCTGTTTTAAATTGGTTAAATTGTTGAATTTTATATATTTGAAATCTGCAGAGTATCAAATGGGTTAAAATTATTAAGATAAATTTATATCGGGTACGTGTCTTACTAATATGATAAACGCGAAAGTTTGTAAGAATGGATGTATGTATGTTTGTTACTCTTTCACGCAAAAGCTAAACGGATTTCGATAAAATTTGGCACACGGGTAGATCATGTCCTGGATTAACGCATATGCTACTTTTTATCCCGGGTCAAATATGAAAAGGAAAAAAAGGAAACAGGTTAGGAAAGGATAGGAAAAAAACAATAATATACATTTTTATGCCTTGTATTTTTTGGAGCTCGTTCCACAAATTATGATCAAAGAAATGCTAAAAAGATCACATTGTTTTAATATATTTTTTTTAGTATGCCCCCTGGTATTGCAGATGTTCATGGGCGGCGGTGATCACTTACCATCAGGTGAACCGTATGCTCGTTTTCCCCTTATATTATCTTAAAAAAATAGTATTATCAAACTTATAGCCCGACTTTAATCATATTTTGAATCCAAGCTCATTTCAAAGTGGCCTATATCGCAGTATTAAAAATTGCACTATTTATGACCAAGGCGGTGACTTCATTCCGTTTATGGAAACGTTCGTGATCGCTGGCAAATGGAGAGTTTACTGCTAAATTGCTAATATAAAAAATCTTTATGACCTCACAATCTAGGTGCAGTTTATGGTTTGATGGTTGTTTAACTATTAGTAATTAGTTAAATAACGAAAGGATAATGAAAATAAATTGCGCCTAACATATTTAGTAATTTGTCTACAATTTTCAAATGATTTATATTAAGACAGTAACTGAGTAACGAAATAGGAATTATTTAAAGTATTAATTAATAACTTCTATTGACGAGTATTTAAATTCCTACCTTTAAATTTATTCCCTAAACTATTATGTAGCTAGGGGCAACGAATGTGCACACATAGTTTGCCAAAGAGAGTAATCCCATTCATCCTTATTGCCGTCATGGGTGTTATTGACAGTGTGAATAAAATTCACTATTCTATCCTACTCGGAGGATTGCACCTCCAATTATCATGAACAAATCTTATCCCAGACATCTTCTTCTTGTTTTATATTATTATCTCAGGAATCCGGCGCATTTCTTCTTAATGAAAAACATTTAATTGCTTGCTTTAATAGGGTAGGTCTGTCGGATGCGAGAATCCCGCTGGATAGGTCCTACCGAAATATTTGTTGCTACCAAGCTGTATTATAAAAGCACTGTTATGTTCCAGCTTAAAAGGCGTTGTAGCCAATCTAATTATTGGGCATAATGAGATTAAACATCGTGATGAGCACGGTGCCGTACTAAGTAGTGCTTTGTCAATCAAAATTTGGCTTTATTTTTGCCTTGAATGCATGGCGTTCGCCTGATGGTAAGCGATACGACCACCAAACAGTAGCAACACCATCCAGCACCTTGAGTTATAAAGTACTGTGTGGCATTCCACTGCGCTCGTCATCCAGATACATAAGATGTTAAGTCTCATTATGTCCAGTAGTTACACTGGCTACAATGTCCTTCAAACCGAAACACAACAGTGCATGCACACTGCTGCTTGGTGGTAGAAATAGACATTGCGGTGGTACCCACCCAGACGGACTCTTACATATGAGAGACCTGCCACCAGTTAAATTTGGGTGATGTTGCTACTGCCGTAGAAAGACCGGGATGCTTACTAACGGACAAATATTTAACTCGACATTAAAAAGGAATTTAATATAAGTTCTACCCAATTAGAGATGTCTAAAGCTTGAGCGATTTAAAATAAGCATTTCAAACTACTATTGCAAAATCAGCTCTATAATTAGTTTTGATTACCTTTCTAATTATTAATTATACTTGTCTTTAATTAAGGTTTTAATACAGTTTGAAAATATTACAAGTTTTGAATGTTAATTGCTAAGTTATTAGTTTGCAATCCGTTGTAGCCAGTGTTAAATTCCCAAATAATAACATAGTTCAGTATGAGATTAAAGAAGAAACTGGTCCGCTCCATATTTCAAAAATTATGTTTTATTAAAACACAGAAATAACCGTGAACGCCGTAACAGGCACCATATTTCAGTGCCCTTTGATCAATCAGGCAGCTGACTAACAAAATTATGGCGATATTGAATCAACCCAAACAAATTGCTTCTTTGATAAGGTAATTATTAAATCTAATTATTGTTTCGTCACGAACCCCGAGTCTTTGAGAGGATCGCCGCCTATTGATTGTTTATGATACCGTTAGACATGATTGGAACTGATCTATAATAGACGATTCATTTACCTTAGATCGAGATCATTTCTATTGAATTCACAATTATACATTTATTTAAATTCATTTTGATAATTTCAATCATATCTAATTTCTAAGCGGTTTTTTTGCGATCAAGGATATGTCTAAAAAAAGGGTTAAAATACTAACCAAGATACTTTATATATATATATTTGGATAGTACTCCCAAAAACTAGGCCTTTGCAATAAATCGTATCATTCTAAAGTGCTCCCCGAATTTGAGATCTGTGTAATTTTATTTTGCTTAAAAACTACACTTAAAATGAACGTTTATAAAAAAAAAGTTTGTTATAAATGGAGGGGTTTAAATATTTTTTTATGAATCTAAGGTCCCTATTTTTGCCCCTTCAATATCCATAAAGTTTGAGCCTGGTGAGATTTTAAGGCCCAGCACCTATACAAAAAGCGGACATCTCCTTTGTTCAATTTTACCCCTGATGTTTCGAAGACTTTGCGGCCTTCATGGTTACGGGGAGGACTCCGAGTTTGACAAATTTATCGCGAAAAACCGTTTAGTAGTTTTATTTCAATGTTAAACATTCGCGTAAACATAAAAATCATTATATACGCATTGTGTTACGATATAATTTTAACTTAAAACACTGAAACTTGCATCATAAACTATTATAATTATTGTACCGTTATGTATAGTAATGTCATCTTCGCGGTAGAGCATTAAAACTAGATTCATATTCCAATTAAAAGTCGGTGCCTTCAAATAACTTTACGCTTCGGTATTTCAATACTGGTCCTTTGTAGCGTGGGAGATTAGACCAAAGTCATGTTGCGTTGGCGGATTATTATTAGTGTCGTAAAGTAAGCCTCCTTTCAAATACGGACATGGACTGTATATAATTTTATATTTTCATTTTATAAAATCATTTGTGTTTGTTTTTGCTTCATATCTTCGCAGTACTTGAAAATAAATTGAACGACATCCAACCTTATAAATGCTTCATTAATATCATTTCCAATTAATAAATTGTACCAATCTAAGGTAAACAGTGAACCAGTTATCATTGAAGATCCGTGAAGGCAATTTTATTTAAAATATAAAGAGACTACGGCATTGTTGATTAAATTAATTGGTGTGTATCTAATTGTTCACTTTGAAATACTACGTCTATGCTTTAAATTAAAGCAAACACCTTTATATGAACACAATGTAATATTTAAACAAATCCGCATGAATGATATCACAAAGAGCCAAGTTAATTGGCGAAGACGTGGTAAGCGGCGCGAAATTAAACATGACAAAATTGTTCGGACACAAAGCGAAACGTACAGACACTTCCACAGTCCTAATTATCACAAATGACAAAGTACAGGCAAAATACGGATGCCATGGTGAAATTTATGTCGGCCAGAACTGTATTTATTACTGAAAATAATTTCTCTGAAATTCTATTGTATTGGTTAATTGGCTGAAGCTGATATTGTTTGAAGTAAATTGCGGACTCGCAATTTCTTATTGAGAAGCTATTTCGCAGGCAATCGTTAAAGGAGTGCCTTGATATAGTCTCTTTTGAGTTTATAACGGCTGTCGTTTGGTTACGTGTTTTGACATCGTTTGTTCGGAAATTGAATTTGTATGAACTTGTTAAACAAATTACGAGAAAATAATTGTTTATGATGGTAAGAGTACGTTTAATTTTTCGAATGGATGGAATTACGTTCTGGTGTTTTAGAATGAATACAAGGCAACATTATAATTAAGAACTGTATTGTAATTTTGGTGACTTGTAGCTAATACTATAATATTCTAAGGCATTCACACCACGATCCTGAAGAATTATTTAAAATGTATACAAATATTTATGATGATAATAATACTTTTAATTAAAATGTATCTTTGCTAGCTACACGCCATTCTGAATCAAATCACTGTCTCCTGTTTATCCATTACATTATTTTAAACACATTCAAAGGACCCAACGCTTCCAATTCCCACGAGTGGGCAGAAATCTTCTTAACATTAATACGCAACGCTCTGCGCTTGGTCAAAGCATAGGAAATGTTTGAACGACAAACTGTAAAACAGTTTTAAATGAATTAAATTCAAATAGCCGTTGCGGCTGGATCTCAGTTATCTTGCTGTCGACCGGCACATTGTAAACGTTAACAACGTCAAAGTTTGTTGACGGATAGAGATGTAGTTATATAGAGACTTCATGCAAGAACCCTCCAAAGACGTTTCATCTAGGATACAATTTAGTTGCATAGAACAAGCCTCTGTATAGCTTCAGGGTAATTACATACATTGTATGATCTAATAACCTACACTCGTAAGTAGGTGGGTAAACGTGCAATTAACCTACAACTTCGATATTAGACTCATAACCCACAACAATAGTTAATACGTATAACCTTAACCTGTAGTTGAATGTCGATGGTATAACCTGAGCATATAACCAAGTGATTCCTGATTCCTTTGCATAATCTACACTTAATATTTCATTTACTATACGTTCTTAAAGTAAGTCAGCATTGTGAAGATAATGAATATTAATTGATTTATAAACGAAAAATTATTAACTCTAATAGAAACCCAGGTGCTAATTAGCAAAAAAATATATAATCAACTGTCTTTCAGCATTATAATATTTTTATTGAAGTAATTTATATCCTTCTCAATTATTTTGTGTAATAAATTTACTTCTGTCACACAATATATCATCCTGGTGCAAACTTCAAAACGTGTCAACCTCATTATAAATGCCCGAAGATTTCCAAGAATCGTGAAATTGATGACATAAAAATATTTACATATTTTCGAGGCATGTTAACAAAACATAGCTGATACTCCCAAAATATGAATATTATGCTGTCTTCAAGACGTTCCGCTACATCAAATCTCGAAAGAAATATGATAAAAGTTTTATTTGATTAGAAATATTTCATAAATCCGTTGAAGAGTTGCGGTCATAATTAAGGTGCTTCCAACAATTTATGTGAAATATAACAACCTAATTTCACGAAAGTAACAAAGTATTATAGCTTCCGGGAATCGTCTTGTTAGTGATCAAATGGTCGAGAACATCGTGAGGAATGTTAACATTGCTTTTTCTCTCACAAAAAAAAACTTTTCTTTTTATTACATCAAAGCCGTTCATAACGAGATTCACTCGATGATTTTTTTTTAATAGAACAGAACAAAGGAAACTCGTAGAGCTGAACGCAGACGAAACGGTAAAAAATAGAAGCAAAACAAAGAACGATAAATCTAGATATCCCCTTGTAAACGCCCACCGCATTGATTTAACAAACCCTACTTTCGCTCCCTTCTGATGGATGCAGTCCGCTCCAAAGTAAACATAATGGAGCCCGACCTAAACAAATAATATGAACAAGAAACTCTAATTCATTGCACGCGAGAAACAATGAAAGCAGAAACAAGATTACCGATAAATCTAAAAGGGAATTTTTCTACACGGAGCGGCTTATCTACTTTACGTCTTTTTGGGAATAAATACCGGGAGTCTTACTGCAATGAAGACGTTGCCGAACTTAAGTCTGCTATTGTCTGTAGGGATAAAAAAGGTACATGGAAGAAAGTACCCGACAGACCTACTTTCGTAATCTCTTTATTTATGTTATGTTATTAAAGTATCAGGATCTGGTTGTACAATTAAGAATCAATAACATTTATTGTACACAGTAATCTATTTTAGGACCTATATATTTAACAATTTCTTTGTTACTGCACTTAGCTTAGCATGATTTTTATAGTAAGTTCACTCCATGTCTTTGAAGAGGTAGATAGAAATGAACTTCATTAGTACGTGCACTATAATATGTCGAATAACTCTATTTTGGATCCATAAAAATAAGTTTTGAAGACCTATTTGAAGATCGTAAACTATCTAAGACCTCAGTGGTTACAGAATCGAATAAAACAACGGAAATTATTAAAGGATCTCAAGTAGATTTAAGCATTGTAATTAGCAGAGTTAAACATGAAGAAAACCAAACTTTTAGACTACAGGTATTAAAGATACACTATAAACAGAATATAACCAAGACAGATGTTAAGCATCGGGAATACCAAATGTGGCAGCGCGGCTCCAAAGTATTAAGTTACAATCAGGTAAACGAACAAATCGAATTGAGACTCGGTAATTTTGTTCTGGGAAGAGATTATTTCATTCCCTTACTTAGCGTTTTCAAACAAGTTAATCACGAATGATAAATTGTTTTATTAAGCTGCTCTTTAGTCATTCGGTGTTTGATATTTTAATAAACTCTGCAAGAAATGTTTTATCAAATTGTTTGCCTGCGGGGAATGGTATGTTTATATGATCATTTTATTTATACGAATGGAAATTTATCAACATCATTACAGGATTTAAAAGTGTTCAGAGTGGACAATGCATGAAGTCTTACATATTTTATTTAAAATATCTGACCAAAATATGTATTTACCTATTCGTTTGATATTATAGTTCCAAGTTTGAGATTTCTGTGTTGTAGTTTTCTCACTGTGTCAATGAGTTCAGTTTAATGTACCCCATACACTTAAAACTCTCGTGTGAGCCAAATTTAATCGTCCGAAGCGCCAGTGCGAATAATGGCTGTGACAAATTTTCCGTTCCGCTGCGCGTTTTCCTATGAATGCACGTACACAATCAACGGCACTGCCAGCAAAATTGTACGCTATTAAGTGGCGCTCTAAATATAGGGAATCTTCGTGATGGCGTGGTACGGATAGCCGGCCTCAACCCTTCGCGCGGCTCATCCGGTAGCGATGACCATGATCATGCAGACTTAAATTTTATTGTTAAATATTTTAGATATGCTTTTGTTTAAAAATAAAATTACATTTACGACCTTCCAGAAATGCAACACAGTCACAACTGATGAAGTGTAACAGTTACACATCTGCCTTTCGACGATTGATTCATAATGATGATTGCTACGTGCGGTTTGGAAGACATGTCCGCGGAAAACGACGTCGTGTTGTATCAATGTTCTGACGTTAATAACACAGAGACCGTGGAGAGGTAAAGACTTATTACGGACAGTATAATTCAGCCGTCTGACATGTCGGTGACGTGAAAACCGGTGTTTATCTCAGACGATGTAGAAAGTTTAATCGAATTTAAATTTTTAAATTGTTTTGTAATCGCTTGTTACGGTATTGAGGGATTTATGTGGTGGTTTTTAAATTGTCCTCGCACGGTTAATTGATGATTAATGCTTGTTTACAATATACATGGTGGCTGCTGTCACTTAATGATAGTGTTTGTATACTTTAAATTCCATTTCCTTGGAACAACAATTACATTGTTACCATATTGTGGTTTTTGTATTACTGTGGGTTTATTCTCGATGATCGAAAATCAAGGTTCAAGAACGATAGATAATTTATGAATAGTGGTGATTTATGAATCAGCTCAGTCATGTTCTCACAGTAAAGCAGGGTTTAAATGCCTTTGAAGAATACATTTAAACAGTTTGCTTCATACAGCAATTGAATAGAGCTACCTGAATTAGAAAGAAAGATCAAAATAAAGAAAGAAAAAAGTTTATTGTTAAGTGGCGCATGCAATAGATACATATGAAATGTATCGAATTGTAACTCTAACGTTCTGTTTCAGAAAACGAACCAAGGAAATATCTCTACCAAGCAAAGTTCAAAATCAGGCAGGTTGAACGCTCTGGATGTAGTCATTGATACATAACAGTTGCCCTTTTGTCACGCTTACATCCCGCCTCCCGGCATATTACATTTCCTTTAATTAAAAACATTTGAAGCTCCAACGTGGTACCAATCAGCTCACATTTACGACGTTAGTTCATAAAAGCGGTATTGCCGACTGCCGACTAGTCCTGATTCATAACACGTGTATGCAATGGGAAATTGTAAATAGATGCGGAATGAGCATTTTTTTATTGGTTTTATGTTTTACCTAGTAAAATTTGTAGGGTATTTTTTATCTTACTCATATTGTAAATGCAAAAGTTTGTAAAGACTGAAGATGTTTACAATACATAATGGAAATTTTATACCGTGAGCAACTGAATAAAAAAAGTGAATTTTATTTACTTATGAAAAAAGAACATAATTCACATTCCGAAACCAAAGTTCCAAAAATATAACGCACCAAAACTGTATCTTATTGAGAAAAAATATTCGCAACAAATCCGGGACGTCTAAGTGGAAGTTATGCATTGTTTGCACACCAACTGCTGTCGCCACTTCCATGCCATTAGCGAAAGTAAATCGAGTTCCCTACGCATTTTTAGCAAAAAGGGTTAGTGCGGTCTCGAAAATGTGACGTTACATACAATTCCCTTATTTCTTTGTTTGAAGATATTATGTTACGGAACGTAGATTCTGGGACTATTTTTCTTGGTGATATTAGTAGTGGCTTATTTTAGCATAGTTCATTACAAGATTGATATTCATTTATATATTTATTATTTTAAGATATAAGAGGTCACAACTAAGGCTTGATCACCGTGATCACTTTACCGAAGATTAGACAAATACAGGCGACTCACCAACCTTTCATAAACTATCATATTAGTAATACAATTCTAACCCAATTCCATTTGATACAATCTGAAATATTATAATGAATAAAGTACAAGATACTGTAAATCTTGTCATATTGGCTTCGATTATATTACACGTCAAGACAATAAAGTAATAAATAATATTCACAAATCTCAACTTCCTTCCAAAAACCTACACATTTGACATGAAACATAGAACAAAATAAACGGAAAAGGGGAATTGTTCAAGCTCATTTTTCTATCTAAAAACAAATAACATTAAACCTTAACATCACGGAGGCAGGTGAAACGCTCGGCGTCAGGGCCCGTACGAAAGCTTTCCAAATATTTACAAGTGCCTCAAGTGGCTTAAAACAAATTCTCCAATAATCTTGGCTCGACTTTGTACTATTGTTTACAATGAATTTCGCTACTACCTTCCCCTTTAGCTTCTATTTTTGTGGAACGCCACTCAAATCGTGTTTGATTTCGCCAGACATAAAGCGTTTGTAAACATTTAATAGAGTTGTATCGGGTTACCTGATTTCTTTTGTTCTGCGCCGAATTATTGTTGTAACATGTTCGGTACAAATTTTAACGTTTGTTTTGGCATTTAGGAGATTTTTTCGTTGATGATAATGTTATTGCAACTCATGGTATTGCGATAATATTAAAATGTTGTATAATACCAAAATGCTAAAAGATATATTGAATGAATTTAAATGTGTGTATTTTTATGTATCAAATTAGATGTGATGGTGACGCAATGAATTAAATTCTCAGGGGCGTTACGGGTTAAAAATTAATGAGGTTTCAAAAATATATTCTTTTTGAAGTGTTAAAATAAATATTCTCCAGAATATACAAATAAATCAAACAGTACAATATTTATAAAGCTACAATATTTTAATCCTACTAATTTCTCACTCTGTTGTGAAAAGTATGTCTTAGTAGATTCGTAACATCAAAAAACTGTCCCCTTGTATTTCTTTTGCAGATGATCGTAATCCCATACACGATACATACAAATCTTCACGGTTTTTTGCCTCGTGATGATTTTGACAGTGCACCGTCGAATGTGTATGTCGTCGACACAAAGTCATTAGTCGACACTTCAGCGCCAACGCATCTGGCGGCAGTATAAATATATCGAGTTAACATTTTGTTTCATTAACAAATTTCTGAACTATGAAAAAGAGATACATATTTCAGAGGAAAACATAATTTGTGGAAATTGGTACATTTCATTTATTTATTTCTCTTTTTAGATACTTATAAACTTATGTATTATTATTTCCGGCGTATTATATAACAGAAGTCATAGAATAAGAATTCAGTTCACATAACTGTTGCTATTTATCAAATATTTTGTCAATCATCATGGAAAGACGAAAGTTCGCGACTTTCTATTTTATTCTATATTCATTCATAAAGCACATTGGCATATCTAATTCATCGAGAAAATCACGTTCGCATTTTATTAAATATAAGATTCCTTTAGAAACAGAAGTGATATTAAAATCACAGCGAATCTGACAAAAGACAAAGAGTGAGCCGACGCGTGAAGTATCAAACGTAATAAATAATTCCGTCTTGCGACAAATGAGGTCATGTGTTTCGCCTTTACGTTTTTTCATCGGCTTCCCGCGGGATCGTGTGTCTTCTATTTCCGTTACGTATCGAACAATTTGCTCCTTCGAATTTAGAATATATTCGCTGTTTAGTATTGCGCCTTGGGGATCATTAAATTCGGGTGTCACCGGCAGATGTCAAGCCAATTGCACATCTGGAAAGTTTTAGTTGCTTGTTTTTGCTTAATTATTTTTATGGAGCAAATTATCTGTACGGTGTTCACACTTGTGCGATCGGTTCTTTCAGACTTTGAAGTTACTTCGGATTTATCTTTATTTAATAATTATTACGATACGGTTTCAATAGAATTGTGTTTTTAATACAATTAAAACTGATGAACTGGGATTTAGTCTATTATGTCCACAGCATGAAAGGTTTAAGGAGGTGCACTACAGTCTTAGAAAACGACTTCTTATTGACGTGAAGTGCCAGCTTTCCGATAAATATGACAGTGTGCATATTTATGTGCGATGGTGACCATTTTCTTTAAGATAACCGACTCCCGGGTCTCGCAGGGGGCTGTCCGTCTTTAGTTATGTGTTTTTAGCACATTGTTTCGATCCCCGTGATGTACGGCAGCGTGGCAGGCAGGCCTCACGCTGCCGTTGACGCCGAGGTACATAGGTTAGGGACTCTGCCCGGCGGTCGCCCGGTGGTTCCATTTTTCCGGGCGGCTTAATGTCGGGTCGTAAGGCACGGTAACATAACATAACCGCTCAGTCGCCCCCCTCGAAGGCTGGGCGGTAGTAGTAAGTCACATTCTCCGCGGAAACAAAAAAAAGATAACCGACTCACTTTTATCGGTGGCCTATCGGAATGGAACAAACGTAATGCTATTTTACAATCCCATTGATGTTTGCTTATGCCTATGCTCCTTGAACAATAATGAGGTAACAAGTAAATAAGTTTGGTTATAAATCAACAAAACAAAAATAATCTAATCACCAACGAAATCATTAAAATCTTTACGAGCATCTTCAAAGTGACCATTCTTATCTATTCCTTTTGTACTTCGACCTATTTAAATCACGTTAAAAGCAAATAAGAGTTGACCTCAAAACCGCGTTTGTATACCCATTGCAATCTTACAGACATTGGTTATGCCAAGTATTTCATAGATAAACACATTTAATAGAATTTGCACTCTATTCCTTATGAATAGTGTTGAAAATGGAACGCAGGTTGCTAATCTTCAGTAATAATTGGAATTGTGGTACACATGGTACAATCAAACATAACCTTGGAAACATTTTACGAGTGGCTTTCAGTCTGCGCGGTGCAATAAACATGTCGGCAACAAGTGTTAGAAGCCTTGCGGTCTACGCCATTCTACGCACATAGATATTTTGTGTTTGTCCAGATTTTGCAGAATTAACAGAAACTAGAGAATACTTAAAATTTCATTCATGTATTTTGCTTTATTTATCGAAATGAATTGTATTTTTTCAGATGCTATTTACGAATTATTATTTTTTATTATTATTTTTATAAACGTTATATAATCAGGCCGATATAATATCATGTAATACTTAAAAATTAGAACAGAAATCAAAACAGAAAATAATCATATAACTTTCGTTACATGACTTGAAAAGTGATGATAAGAAGATATTTTCAAATATGACGTTTCCTACATAAATCACTTAAAGAAAATAAAGATTTTGATGTAAGTAATTGCAATAATATCGCTGACAAGAAATTTATGAATCGACCAAACAAACCATACTAAATGTGTACGAACATTGTTATTACATACGACTGAAACACTAACAATAACTAAAGAACGGGGTGCCGTAAACTAAAGAATCTCACACACAAAGCGACATAAATGTGTTCGCATATAAATAAAATCAATCGTGCGTCAGAACACACATATTTTTAGTACGTAACAAATAAGAGGAACACTCCCCCAACGTAACCCTTTAGACACCGTATAAGCGGCACAGATTTGTGACGACGTAAAAGGGATTGTGAATTTGGGACTATTTTCTTAATTGTAAGCATATGTAAAATTGTTGATATAATTTATTTTTGTGGTCAGTTCGAATTTAAAATTCACGTCTAAATATCTGCGCTGATTGATGTTCCTTATTTTCACTTTGATAATTCAGTTTTAATTCTCAACCGAATTTGATTTCTGCAGTTCAACAGCTTCGTCACAACTAACAAGTCAAATTAAAATATTCAACATTTTTTCGAATTAAATTTTCTATACAATATTACCTCAGTATTACTCTATTTCCAACTTAAAACTTACTTAAAATTTGACAAGCAATTTATAATTTTATTATAGGTTCTATTTAAAAACCAGTACTCTGACATCCGCCCTCGCATGAACATGCCCATGAAACACACCGTGATCACAGCTCAGTAAATATGAAACGAAGACATTTTTGTTACGTTTATTAACGATGTTTATTTTGTTTGAAACTTTTTACGTGTGTTTATACAAATGGTGTCTAACGTAATTCTTGTACCGAGTATGTCTCATTAGTTACTGATTACGTGCTAACGTTTTTATTACCCAAAATACTTCATTTTGGTTTAGTATAATGAATAACACCGTTTTTGTTTTTGCCATGGATGGAAGAAATTCGTTGATCGAAGAAACGACTATATCTACAGTCAATGTTCAAACATTGTTGGTACTTACATTATCGTGACCATTAGGAATTACGTAATACTAGAAAATATATCAACAGTTACTTTGAATTCATTAGAAATCTATAAGCATCTTTACATATTTCTAACAAGCAAGCAAGATGCGTTGCCGGCCTTTTAGGTGGGAATACGCTCTTTTTTTGAAGGTCGCCAGGTCGTATCTGTCCGGAAATGCTGCGGGCGGCAACTGGTGCCATAATTTTGTAGAACGTGGTAAAAAATGTCAGCAGAAACATACTCCGCTGGCAATCCACCATGGATAGTCAACCTCCGAGGTGATGTGGATGGAATTTGGAGTTTTGCCGCGTTGTGCGGTGATGGAAGTCAGCAGCAGGGATAAGTCCGAGTTTTCTTGAAAGATATCATATGTGAAGTAATTACATCAGCACAAAGTGTGCAGCGCACACGAGGCCCGTATCAAAAAAAAAACTATGAAAAAAATAATTGAAATTCAATCCAACAATCACATCAATCGAACAGATGGAAAACTACGATTCGAAACTTGAAATAAATTTATACAAGATTTCATCACACTATACACACAGCAATCCTTCAATTCTAAATTCGATCTCAACACCAATCAATCAACGGTACATAATAATATTTCCTTTAACAAGAAGTAACTATTTCATATCAATAGATGTGTTTGGTTTGATGGAATTATGACCACCCGCTGCTGTCTGTATTACTAATATTTCTTCAACGGGTGTGATCTGATGATCAGGTGTTAGAAGTAATGCATTGTGGTTATTTGTTACAGCAATATTGTTGGTTGTCTTCAATATTGGGAAGTATTTTCGTTTAAACAATAGAATGAATCGATCTTTAACTGTGGTCGTATATCTTAGGTTACAAATTGTGTTAGCGGGACATTTAATAGATAAAACCAATAGCATCTTCTAGACACATTTAGATTCTATTATTTTTGCTAATTACAAACAACAGACAAGTGTCTTCATCTGATGCGTTCTCATAAGTTCGTGACTAAGGAAATACTTCATGATCATATTGAATGGGGACTGAATATGCGTTAGTATCTCTTGGTATTTTATTCGTGTTTGAGTATCTGTTAACTTCAGGAACTGTAATTTGTCACACAAAATTAGCACCTAAATTAGAAATTGAACTGAGCAACAATAGAAAAACGTGAGAGTATAAAACAACATTTTTGTACATCTCACATCCACCCAATGCATACAAACATCCAGGGATTTAAGATTGAATAAAGTTGAGTCACAAAACTTCAGTAGTGCACTGAACATTGCTTTTGTAAAGAAGATAGTCGTTTACTGCGCTATAAAACGTGCTCACCGTTTTAGTATTTCTCATTCTACCGTTACTTTTTCAATTTTTATTGACATCGCCAGTCATTCCGAACGTGGTACATATTACGGAGTTTTTTATTATTCTATTGGATATGACTCTGATACAGATTCTAGCCAAAGTAATGAAGCGCATTTGCTAACTGATAATGAACTGCACTCGATTGGTCTATTTACAAAATAGTAATTAAAAAAGTAACGAATGCAAAGTAATTCATAATTTCAGAATTTATGAAATAATTTGATAATAACTCAAATTAGTTTAAATACCGTTCCCTTTAGGTATCACAATAATTCATTTACTTTCTAAAACTTGAGCCTCCCACGCTTGGAAGGGTCAGGTAGCAACCATTTAGTTCTTGCGCGTTTTATCCCGCGCATGTAAATCTCATCGTTGTTGCAATCGTTTAAGAACAGCGTTCTTAGCTTTAAAATCAACGAGATCCTGGATTCAACCCTATTCCCAGTAGCAAGGATTAGCAATTATTCGTAAATCAATCATCCAAACAAAACACAGGTCCTTCCGAATGACTAATTAAAAAAAATATCAGTAAACTAGTGTAACTACTGGACATAATGAGACTTGACATCTTATGTCTCAGGATGACGAGCGCAGTGGAATGCCAAGCAGTACTTTGTAACTGAAGGTGCTGAATGGTGTTGCTATTGTTTATGGGTGGTCGTATCGCTTACCATCAGGCGAACGGCATGATCGTCTCGTCATTCAATTCCATAAAAAATAAAGAAACATTCTTAAAATTATACAAAATTAGCTAATTTCACGAGTTAGTATGACATATTGTTCACAATATTAATTATGCCGGTCTCACGTGAATGTTGCAGTTTTCTAATTAGACAATTACCATCTAGACATTGTTCCGAGCGTGTATCTTTCGTGTTCGCTGTGACAAATTGTATACCATTTCTCACGTTATTTTGAACTGCAGTTGCAAACACTTATAATTTTACTTCTGTGCAATTTAGAAAATTGCTGAGACTTTTGAATGTGTCAACAATCAGAATTAATTGTATTGATATTAGATATAATGTCTAGTTAATTTGATAATGACATACATACATTGATAGTATCAAGCTTTTAACCATTTTACTTTTTATACCCCTGGTATAGGCCTCTACCTATACAGGTGTATCACACCCACATTGCCCGCCAGCTATGTTAGGTCCTATGTAATAGAAGGCGGGCTTATTGCTATTTACCGAGGTACATTTCCACACTCCGAGCTGATACTGAGTAGAAAAACCTAATAACACTTTGCCCGACATTGGAATCGAACCTGAGACCTCGGCACTGCAGTCATAACGTAATACAACTACGCCACCGAGGTCAGTAATTTGATAACTAACAGCTATGAAATATAGTTCCAACCACACTTTGGAATTAAATACAATTGAACGATTAAAAATTATTGATACTGTAAAACTAATTTTAGCGTATAATGGCGCTTTAAGTTTACGAAAAATTAAAACTACGAAGTAAGTGTAAGATTGTAATAATTTGCAGTAACTTATAGCTCCTTAAAAAATATAATCACAAGACGTGCGAAGTCCATAACATTGCATTGAATCGTGACTCCAAATGAACTTGGATAAAATTGTTATTGTAACATTGGTCACGTACTAAACACAAAGCCATAGAATAATTAACACGAACTTGACATTCGTTCCAAGGCCACTAAATGACCCTTTCATTAAACATGAACATGATAAAGAATGATGGCAAGTTTCCATACAACGTTTTACCTGATATCGATTTGACGCGTCTTGGAATGAAAAAATGTAAGAACCATAGAATATACTTATCCTGAACCAAATCAAAAAGAATTTTTCTATTAGGAGGCCACAAAAAAATCTTATTCGTTATTTAACAGTTTCATACTTAGAGGTTATCTGTCAATGAGATATGACAGCAGATATAGACTGTATTTAATTAATGCCATATAATATATCTTAAAAATGATAACTACTTAATGATTTTTCTAATCAAAACAATATGTAGGTGTATATTTTATTAAACTATTTTGAGGGTGGGCTACTCTACTCCCACTGCTAGGTCACTGACTTTGAATACTCAAACATACTATGATTCTGTTACTAATTAGAAATTGGATGTTTATTGGAACACAGCTTTAATTGTTACTAAAATAGAATAAGTTTTCATGTGTACTAATTATTTGAATCATGGTTACTTGACATACAAATACTAATAATATTTAATAGCTGAGTTCTACAATGTTAAACTACACCCAGACCTTAATTTCTGAAATAGTGATCTACATCACAATAAATCATAAATATCTATGTATGTATTATATTTATTTGTCATGGTCCATCTCAGGTAAAAAAAATGGAATTCCATTGATAGATAGGCTTTCGGTTAAATAAAAAAAGGGTTTAGATTTATTCCTCATCATTTTCGAAATCTAATGTAGGGTTGAATGCATTCACAAATTAAAAAATGTGTTGCACTTGATCAACAATAAGTACATTAATGCTATTTTCTGATTAATATAATTTATCCCATGAACTCCTAAACAAATGGACTCCACAGACACGGGCCAATTGTGGCACATAAAACATATTATTACATAATTTGATGGCTCATAGTTTATCAGTCACACTCTGTAAAGTACCAACAGTTGGGCAGTCAGGAAAAAGACAGTGGTTACCGGTGTTGGCCGCTCTCCTGTAGTTAGGTAATAATATTATTCTGGACTCCATATTCTGTGATCCTTATGCCCTGGCATCATCAACAACATGAGGGTCCTCATTGGGTTGGTTCTATTTTATTGAACTCCCTGCATTCAGCCCGGAGATATGTTCCTCATCGTCAACCTCTTCATGTTGATCTATTGCTCCATCGCGTAATCTTAATTCGGTAGCCTGAATATTACGGACAGCTTCACTTTTGATATGCAACCAACAACATGGCATACTTAGTCTGTAGATGTTATCTGTGTGACAGAAATAAGATGTATAATTCTGATACAAAATCCAGTCCTAGATAAAGGAAATATTTTAAAACAAACGTCCATAGTAATAAACAAAATTACAGTTATGTAACCCATTGAACAAAAATACCAGGTTAAATAAAAATGGAAATCCTAAAAGCCCAATAACTACTACACATAATATTATATCATAAAGTAATATTTTAGACTTTTAAATTAAATGGAACTACACACCTGTTGTGGTTCTTTCTGGCTTTGAATTATCAGAATAATAGTCTGCTGCAAGTCAGTGGGATTATCCTTCAATACTTTATCACTTTGCCGTCGTGCAAGTGAACAGCCACACAAAATACAAACATTAGTATAGCCTAGTTGGCCTGTGGAGTATTAGTATTTGCTGAAGATTTTGATTTACTGCAGCCATTGCGATTTCCAAACATGTTTCGCAAACACAAACAGTAATAAACAGTATAAACGTCATAATGTTACGCTCGCTGTCATCGGCTGGGTTGCTATTACTTTTTTTATAATTACCTTAGTAGGTTGGGTAATGGAACAATATTTTATGCGAACTTGACACTTAATAGCAAAAAGGCGATTGGTGTTTATTTTATTACATTATTAGTATTTAAAAATAATTATTACATATTATTACCACTTCTTTACTATTAAAATAAAACATAAATATATCTACCGCGTTCAGCCGCTTTTATTCTCAAGTGGCAACATTTTTTATCTATCATTACAAATCACTAATAACGTAACCGGAAGTACAAATGATTAACTTTTAATTATAAACATTACTTTGTGGCCTTTAACAGTAAAACTAAAACTGTGATAAATATTAGCTATTTAAATTATATTTGTTTTTACATATCTTAATCTTAGACGCTTACTGAAACAATCAGGTATAAACTTGCCATCATTCTTTTATATTTAGGCAAAATTGATAACGTGCAACTGCAATAAAGAAGTGATGTAATTTGAAACAGATAAAATTACACGTAAACAAGTTTTAAGATTTAAAAGCCAAAATATATTAAATTTTGTTTGATTGATTTCGAAGCGTGAAAAATAACTTAGGGCACTAAACATTGCCAACATTGCGTGAGTTATGAAAAATCGTAACCATAGTTCGTATGTGATGAAGACTGGGGTTGAAAAATGTGTCACAATAGAAACACTGATGAGACAAAACGAAAAAATTAACAAAAACATACCGTTGTTTAAAATGCAAGTTTAATTTAGAAAAGCGCTCGTGTAAGAATATGGCACGATTTCATTTTATAAACATTACGTCCACTGGGGAACCAATTTTAAAAGTGCATGTCATTTTCTCTCCCCACTGGTTGCAACGTAGTTGTAAAGACAGTGTACAACTATAAAATGTCGTGTTTCTACTGAAATGGCTGTTGAAATATAAAAGAGTGTGTAAAACAAGAAGCATCGCTCCATAGTTTTATGAATACTGGCAACAATCGAGGCGAGAATAAATAAAAAACATTGAAATAAAAATGAGGACATGCACCGTTTAAAGTTACAGGAGCCAACGGAATGATGAATATTACTACTAGCCAGCACCAAGCCAAATAGAGATACCAGTTTCCTTCTCTAATATTGCACGCTGGAATTGTGTTGGGCTGTTTGTTTATCAAACATGAGATTATTATCAAAGTATTATACACCCTTAAGGAATGTACATATTAGTTGCTTATTACTTAGGTTTAATCTATAACATTATGTGTGTTGAATTTGTATGTTGTTTATTTATATTATTCGTGTGTTCCTACGTCTTTTGTTTGATGGTATTGTCCATGGGCAGAGCTTCTTTTGTTTAACATCACGAGAGTCTAGATTTCACTATTAGATTGAATCCTAGATATACTATCCAAAATAATGACATTCTAAATCAACTGGTTTTAGACTTTCAATAACCCGAGTCGTAGCTTCCGGGACGTATAGTAAGATATAGCATTAAACTCAAAACGCAGATGAAGAAAATATTCAGATTCATTAAATCCTATTGTGAATCTTCAAAAGAGCGCAAGTAGAGCCGCGAGAAAAGACTAGCATAAAACAAAACAATTGGCCAGTGCACTTGGCATTGCACTTGATACTTGAGTTTTTTTGTAGTATCGCCATACTCGACAAGATGTAGAATTTTTCTTATTGAGTTATGCGAGTTAAATGGGTAATCATTAACATAGCTGATTTTATTGTAAATAGCAATCGTTAATAATGAACCTTTGCCAGTGGTGTTGGCAGTTGTCATTACTTATACGTCAAGCTAAAAATATAACATGTCATTAATATAGTAGAGTGCAATGTTGTATGACTCAATGTAGTAAGGCCATCAGACATATTTGTCTTCAGCATGAATGGGCTGATCGACTGGATCAGTAAAATTATGCCACATATTACAAGCAATCAAAATAAGTTATTTAGAACATCAGACGACTTGATAACGGTCACAGCTAGAAATTTTTAGGAGAGGCCTATGTTCAGCTGTGGACTTTATGTGGCTGATGATGGTGATTATTTAGAAAACGTTGCATCTTTTTTCGTTACAACTATTTGTCATCAACGTTTATAGTTTATACAATGAAATATTCTTGAATGACATAATACTGATCCTTATGATATGTTTTAAAATATAATGTTATTTGAAAGTTCTTGCAAAGACGTGGGCCCTTTACTATTCAAACATCAAATATACTTTACAAGCTAAAATAAAATCAGAGAATAACATCGTCTCCTAAGCCGACTGACGGACAGCTGTTTACAAGCAGTTTCGTAACAAATGCTTCGTTTTGTCAAATACACTTCAACAGCTAGATACTATGTAGTTGTAGACGGAATTAAATATTTGTTCCTTTGAGAAATATCTGTGTATTAATAAATAGGGCTATATCATATTATAAGAAAACAAAATGTTATACTTCTTTTGGCGCGTTAGGGAAAAATGATGAGAGAATTTTTTTACGATGCGTGCGCACACCGTCACGAAAAACCGACACCCTGAAGTTAGCTATAGTCAACATTTTAGTTTTGTATTTTGAACGTAGAATAAGGCGAAAGATATTGAAGCTATACATCTTTTGGCGCGTTATTTAAAAAGATTTTTATCTTATTACGCCAAAGAAGTATAACTTCTAACGCGTGTACATAAGTACATACACACTTTTTTTATTGCTCTAGTAGATCTAAGAAAATTTTTGCTTCATTCTCAGTGCCTGCATTCTTTTGGCGACTATATTACACTTTGTGTAACATGTCAATTTCTAAAGACACTTCTTTGTGACAGTTACTGCAGTTTTGAATACAGACCCATTATACGTATCAGAAGATTCTTTAGCGTTAATTTAAATACATTCATTTTTAAATCTAATTTTGTTCTAGAGTGATTGACACTCAATTACGTGGGTTTGCATATAGACATTTTAAGAAAATACCAAATCCAGAACACACCATCAACGAATTCAAACTAAACGTGAATCAGGTTAATAAATTAACCTATCTGAGATTACGTGATATATCGTCTAACAGTTAATATTAATATTTCACTTGGTCGGATTAAGTGTTAGACATAAATATACAAGTAAGTCTTTTTATTTTACACTAAATTGTATGGTATCATCTAAATAACACGTCGGCAGTAAATTCTATTTTTCGATAAGATACGTTTAATGTTATTTTGAGCAGGCAATCATGTACAGTGTATAAATTAATTTATTCAGAAATGTAGATATTTCATTTATTTATGATTCATTTTTATCAAATTTGGAATCTCAGGGCTTGATTATATGGTTTGTTCGTTTTAAATTTCTTGCAATATTATATGTTACATTCTGTAATAAATGTTTATATTTTTTTTTATTCTGCCAACAGTCATTAAATCTACGGAACAATAATTCACAAAATTAATCGAATTTATTCATAAACAGAACATTTATAATAACATTTATGAATGAGGCCAATTATGTTTATTCAAACATTATTACATTAGTAGACTTAGGTAATCTTATTTCTCAAACATAACAACAAAAGATACCATTTCTCTTTATTTTGTTTCGAAGACTTATTATAATTTGCATAATATGATTTTGACAGTGTGTGGCACAAAAACTATTAAATTATGAAAATGACATCCATAAAACAACGCTTCAAGTTTACGATTTAATAAAACACGTAAGGAAGTAATTAATCGGACATACATTAACTTGCTGAAGGAAGTTATTTAGTGGACACGGATCACTAAAATTACCGACATTCGGTAAACACAATCTTTTCCAGCTATATAAAGCTGTATTCTCAATAAAAATCACCGCACAACTGTGGTTCGGACTATAAATTAATAGACAGGATTATATAAAGCCAAACATTTAATCGAGATGGGTTCCTGCCATTCCAAACGTATCCCAGAAACAGTCTTAACGACCGTAAAAGCGACAAATTTGTGTACGAGTCGTACATAAATTAAAGTTCATTAAAAGTTAGCCAGTGAGAGCGAATGGTATTTTATTAACTCATGTGGGCAAACGTCGCTGGAACGATAAATACTTTGATTTTTTATTTTCACGTAAATTCCAACATTTGGGGATTTCTTTTATGCCCACCGCGCTATTTTAGACTTTGAATGTAAGAAAATGAACTTTTTGGGTTAGGCCGCTTTGTACCGCGGTAGCGTGGTCGGTATATACTTTTCACATGTGGAAACAAATGCTAATTAATTGGTGAAAGCTTTATATTATGTAATGTATAGGTAAAATCCTCCTATCGCTCGAAATATGCTTAACATTCTAAATCAAATAACAACACCATGTCATTCTGAAGATGCTGTATTAGCATATTATTTGGTTTAAGTAAAATCGCTTCGCGTAACACTGTAGGGAAGTGTTTACACTTAATACTCAATAACTCAGCTCATGATTTTTATTGGTCGCGTTTTTGACAGTTCACTCACACTTTACAATCACCCCGTGGTATAAAATACCGACGCTATAGGATTTTATAAACACGTCACTTTTGATGCTGCGTTGGTGTAATTTTGAACACTAACTATTAAATTGTCTACCACACGCAGTCTTATTTAGTGTATGCACAACCCACAAATAATATAATCTGTAATGTAAGAAACATAAACTCATAGCTTTAGCACAGTAACATGTGAGACTTCAATTATATTGTACAAACAGCTGACGATCCTTTATCAAACTTGTAATGAAGATTTGTGTGTGTACTATGAATGATATACCAATACTAAAGCTTTCCTTTTTATCCACATACTAAAAAGAGAATCATTATAATTTACGTCTCCCTTTGAACTGGTTTAGCGCTCCAACATCGAACTATACTCGTACAAACACATCCGTTGGCGAATAACATTCACATTTCCACAAAGGGATTTTAATTTTATGAAGACGCAACCAACTAAAATGTTAATCTCGTCTAGACAAGCAAGACGGACGAATTAATAAAAGGCCTGCCCCACAGCGTTGAAACTTAATGGGAAACTAACAAGCGTAAACTAAAACACATAAAACAATAGGAAAGATCCGCGGGCTGCGAACGCGAACGGGGCTGCATTCGATGGTGCACCTGCGATAATAGATCTTAATTTAATAATAAAAGAGAAAAACTTTTCAATTTCCCTCTTATTACCTTCATTCCCGGCCGAAGTTTGCTCAAGTTGTATTTTGTTCTGGAAAGTTCGCCTTGTGTGCGCGTGACACGACATGTTTCAGCGACGAAAAAAAATTAGAGGCGGCCATCACTACGTAATTGAAGTGTCAAAAGTTATCTGATTTTACTTGCAAAACGTGGTGATATGAAATTTTTCGCGCAACCGAGATCGTTCGGTGGAAAAAAGAGAATTCGATATGAGGAAAGTGTCTGCAATCAGCATTCGACCTACATTCCATGCGATATTATTATGCACATACAAGTGTGAACGTGCTCGTATTAAACTACGGTACGCTGTGAAAATCTACAGCACGCTAATTGAGAGAAATGTGTACTTAATTGCAATTTTTATGTTTAACATTCGTCTATAAAGTTAATTATATTACTTCTTTGTGATCATGACAGTTTAAGATGATTTCCGAGTAACGAATTGAAACAAAAAAAAACATATTTATATCTGAAAGAAGTATAAGTCAAGTAAGACTAATTCCACAATGTTACTAAAGTACTTATTCACTATAAATATGATTAATTTAAATAAAATTACTTATCTCGATGTTAGTCACTATGCAATCCCTGATATTTCAACAGCTATTGCTATTCTCTAAAAGATCTTAACGAAGTGTGTTCACATTGAACACATCCAATTAAAAAGAAAAAACAAAACTGATGCTAAACGTTCAAATGGATGTAACGACGTCATTACCAATGCCCTAACAAGGCGAAGTTGAACACGGCATACCGAAGTTAATAACAATAGCAAATACAGCTCCGGTTATAACGACATTGAAGGGAAATGCTAATTAGGTCGTGGTAAGCGAACTAAATGAAAAATTAGATGATGCAGTTAAATCAAAATCACACATTCCCATCACTATTTTGGAATAATCACGGGTAATTATAGCAGTACAGTAAATAACTATGGCGGATCCTACAGATGGTGTTGAGCTCTTAGCCCCAGGCTGATCAATTCTCTAGTATATGAAAATAAAGATTCTATAGAGGCATGTTATATTAAAATGATATTTTTTGGTGCAAATAAAGTATCGGTCACTCAGTTAAAGACGTTAAAGTTACTAATATTACCTGACAGAAAGAATAGCAACAAGTATGCACACATTTTTTTTGTTTTATCATCAACATTACATTGAAGTCTGTTGTCGTTCGAAATGGATCATTTAATAGTCATCGTTGCTTCACAAAAATAATCCAACATTAATTCTACATGTCGATTTTAAAAATAGTCTTCTTACTACTCTTATACAGTCCAAAGTAAGTACACAGCAAACGTCCTAATTGCCTAATATCACACATCAAAATTCACCAGCCTGTTCTGAATGGAACTAGACAGCTATGCAAAATAGTCGTGCACCCGTCAACCATGAGATGTGCCTGGCAGAAAGAGTCTCATCAAGAATGCATGCGCCCCGGCATGCAGTTATGAGATGACTGTTGACTCAGCTTACGTGAAATGGAGCCGTGATTACGTATGTTTAGTGCTTACTTTTTTCAATATTGCTTCATGATTTTCGCCGGAGACTTGAAAATGTTAGTGTTTTTTTGGCTTAAAAGAACGAAGGTTAGATTGACAAGCGATAATTCAGGGTAATGTTTAATGATCCTTGTACAGAATAATGAGATAGGTACAATATTTCAGTCAAGGATGTGGAAATAAATAGCAATTGACAATGACGCTAAAGAAGTTGTAGTATTTGCGATATTTTATTTATTTATTTAGAAACCAGTTACAATGCAATTGGGTTACAATAACTACATTAGGATGCGCACTAAGTTTTAAACTTGTGTTGCACATCCTTACAAATTCACAAAGGAAATTACAAGCACTTAACAGACTCTAGTTCGAAAAAAAGAATAAAACAAACACTATAAACAAAACGTTAACATTTAATATTGATTTAAAAATTATCTCAATAAAGTGTAAGGTATATTGTATTAGGTAATACACGATGCTAATACATAAATATGAAATGATCATAGAGAATATCTTAAAGGACTTGTCCAAAAACGGGCCTGAAATTCTAAACAAGACAGTTTATATATATTTGGATAGAACTCCTGAAATCAAGCCATTTGCAATAAATCGTTTAATTTTAAAGACCTCCGATTTCGAGATTTATGTAATTTGAATTGGCTTGAAAACTACACATACTATGAACGTTTTAAAAAAAGTTAGTTATGAATGGAGGGGTCTAAAAATATTTTTTTAATGGATTCAAGATCCATATTTTGCCCCTTTAATGTCCCTAAAGTTTGAGCCTGTTTAGATTTTGGGGCCCAGCACCCATACAAAAAACGGACATCTCCTTTACACACTCAAAATTAAACTCTAAATACATAATGAAATAGAGGAAGCGACTGGTACAGTTCTAACACTAATCATGGCGATGCGTATTAGAAATTGACTATTGGCATGGAAACAAAAGGACCGTTCTATTCCATCACGGTACCAGAACAAGCCCCAAAGGTAATTCTCGGTCCATTGTGTAAGGGACGAGCAGTAATAATGCACGGAAGCAAATATTAGCACAGACTCAGACACGCCGCACCGACTGGCAAGAACGAAAAAACCAGCAAATAGGAAGTTTATTACTCACTTTTGATTGCTGCTTTTTCTGAACGAACGTTTTGATTGGTATGAACTTCGAGTTCGTTTCGAGTATCTGTGGTTATACAAAATTGTAATTCTCTTGCATTTTTGATGAATTCTGGTGAAAGTCTAATAGATGTTAGTTAGAAAGGGAAGAGCAAATAAAGAAATTAGTAATAGTTTTAGGCAAAAATATGAGAACTGGTAGTAAGTATAATATAGTTAATTTGTTCCAAACGAAGTGACATCATTAACCAAGTGCGTTTGAATCAAACAAATAAATAAGCAATGTGGTACAATCAAGATTCAGGTGAGAATGATTTGAGAAATTTTATTGATTGTGTAAAAATGTATGCTTATCAAACATAATTCAGTGTAAAAATGAAATATACCCAAAATTTAAGGTAAATACTTCATTCGACTATGAAATAATAATATGAATAAAATTTTAATGTTACAATAATACTGTAACACATAATTTAATTAAGCCTAATATTTGAAGCGCTAGGGTTATTTAACTAATTTTTATTTAATTAATTATTATTTTCAGTATAACGATGTTTGTATCTGGTGTAACGTAGATCATTAGAGTTAACAGAATAGTAAATTGTTAAAAAGTAACCCGACGAATAGAAATAAATCCCTCACGTTATCCGTACGTTAGCATATCACAATAAAATATGAAAAATAAACTCTATAAACGTTATTAATTAAAGCCCACACTGCAATCAGCTGAAACGCACGCTGTCTAAACAATGCGCCGGTGATTGCAGCATCCGAGATGACATCAGATTAAACATTGCCAGCGTTTTTCCACGTCTCATTAAGGATGGGAGCGGTCTATGGAGTTTTATTTTTTATGTGGATAGCACCTAGCTATACAACATCCTGCGCGAGGGAGAGATTATTAACATTTAATGTTTATGGTGGGATGTGGTTAATTGTTTATAACTTTGCTTTATACGTCATGTGTGTTAAACATATGTGCTTTATCGGGTTTAATGAATTAAATTAGATTATGAATTGATTTGCTTCCTTATTCAACTTACTTGCTTCCTATTTCTCTATTTTAGAGATTTTTTTGTATTAACCAATCTCACTTTACTCTGAACAAGCAGCAGTCGGCTTATTATAGGATACAGTTCGTGTCTAACCGAGTGATGGAGTCAGTGTGTCAGGATTTACGACGTTGTTGTTTTCAGCCTTTATTCCAACTAAGCTGTGTAGATGAACTTCCGAAATCCTTCGATCGCCTCTTTCGCCCTATTTGGGATGATGGGTATACCTCAATATAGACCATGGATCAAACAAACAGGCATATATGGGACCTCGATGTGCAAGGATTGAACTCCATATCTGTTTAGAGATATTGGATAGTTCGGGAGATGATACATTTTCATCGGAGCTGTATCCCGAAATATGTTTTCCCGGAATTGAAATAAGCACAATCTGTTTCAATGTCTGTATATTCCGTTATGGTTTTTATTTATGGTGTAATAAGGATTTCACTACACTTCTTTCATATGTAATATATTATTATTTAACGAATAATAATTATAATTAGCTTAATCGTCAACTGAGAGACAACAATAATTTGATATACATCCGAAGATTGCTTAAGATTTCTTTTACGTTTTAAAAGTACCTAACCTAATTAATTACAAATATTATTCAAAACGTTGAATTTGCTGTTTTCACTTCTAAACCCAAGTAATTTCTCAATATTTGCTTGAAAGCAACATTAAGTAAACAATATTAACTGGATTTTCCTTTACAATTATTTATTACTTTTGTTTACGTTATCGTAGACCAATGCATGTTGACATACTTGGAAACAATTGAGAATAGAGCTTAATTTGAAATACACTAGGTTTATTCTACACTGTTACTGATCTCAACTTTTCCAGACTTTATTGCATCTGGCCGAAAAAGTTCTGCCTACACTAAATTCCTGGAATACAGAACTGGAAAATAAGTAAAAACCAAATCTGTTTGTGAAGCAAAATAGATTTATACGCACCGCAATAATAAAAATCTATTTTAACAATATTTTCACACATCAAAACTATGTAGCGCACTCAAAAAAATTTACTACTACAACCACTTAAATAACTCGACGTCCCATCAAATATTTAACGAGAGCGTCTTTATTACAATTTTTGGCTCCAGTCCAGCCACAGAAACGTGAATCTCAGTAGGTTTGATTTGTAATTCTGGTTTTGTATTTACAATAATTTTACCGCTGGTATCGCGAATGCTTTGACTTCTTGTTTATGTAATTAAACTGTAATAATTATATCAATTATCATAGTATCTATTGAAGGCACAAAATCAATTTCACTAGCAGAGTTATTAACTAAAATGCTCATAAAATATATGTATATAATGTTCTATAAAATATACCTAGCAATATTTTTAAGTCTCAATCATTAAATCTTAGCTTGTGAGAGTTTAGGAGCAATTAAAAGTATTCATTAGATACGGGCCATTGCTGGGAAAACAGTGTACCAAATACATAATAGTAACAGAAGGGGAAAGTGAATATCTTCGAAGAAATCGAAGTTGCAATAACAATTATGGAACATATCGAGGTCATATCATAAAATTAAATAAAAATATGGTTGGTAGAAACGAAAGTCCGTCGTATACTCATATCTGCCACCAAATAGAGTGTAGATGGTGTTGAAGTTCTAATGTGTTCCGATTGGACATTGCAGCCATTATCGTCAGCAGTTCAGTGTCATGTAAAGCTTTGTAGTATACCTTAACTACTAGATGGCGTTGCTACTGACTTACTCTTTATGGACAATCAGGGTGCCTTGCATAAGATAAAAGATTTACGCGTCTTGTCTTTGATTTGCTAAAAAGTATAATGTGCTAAGATTGAATCAATCTAAAAATCACTACTATTTTAATGAAAATCTTACTGTAAAAATCTCGAACTGTAATCGCGTATTTGGTATAAATAGTCGTGCATTTTGAATTACTCGTCACAGAGTTTTACTATGAGTCGCGTACGTAGATAACGAAGTGGCCCTATTCTCGATGATTGATAGTGTTAGCTTAACACCTCGTTGGATTCGTTGTGATTGAGCGTGGACTTTTTGTTGTGTTTGATCAGCTAAGCGATGGCCCGCCTGATTGGGCACCTTCAGAGTTAATTCTTAAACAAGACCCTATTGTGATCGGTGCTTCCCTGTGGCTGGCCGTTGGATACACACTGGTGTAGGAATTGTAATATGATTTATTATATTTTTTTAAGAAAAATATTGCATTGAAAGAATCATCATTCCGGAAACAGTGCGTTAAATTCTGTTTCATACAAACATACAATGTAGTCAAGACTAGATTTTCTATACTAATATTATAAAGAGGAGAAATTTGATTGTTTACTTGTTTGTTTGTAATGGATAAACTCAAAAACTACTGGACCGATTTTAAAAATGCTTTCACTAATTGGAAGTTACATTACTCCTTAGTGCTATAGGCTACTTTTTATCCTGAAAAATATTTTTATCCCGGAAAAACTTTTTCACGCGGTCGGAGCCGCGAGCAGAAGTCTAGTGACTAATAAAGTAAGTAATTTAAGCAAGTTCTTACACAGAGCGCGATTGTTTGAAAAATACTCTTCATAACATTATTATTACGAACGAAAAAAACATGGCGTGAAGTCATTGAAAGTTGTCAAACATGCAAAAAATAAACACTACAATTGAAACAAACGCGGGCACAAGTGACAAGACAGCGAGTTTAACATTCGAGTTGCGAGTGTTGCGACACAACGAACAACATCGATGTTCATTAAACTTAATAGCCGTGTGTCAGAATGTAAGTGGCGGTAATAATCTCGTCCATAAATCATGGTTTTTATGCAAACTAAGCGTAAAAAGAGTTCGATTGCAAATTGTGTACATGTCAATGTATGACAGATTGGTACCTAGTGTATGAAATAAATTTAACAATGTAAATTTTGGTAATGTAAACATGTCTTTATGATAAATAAGATAAGATTTATGTGGAAGATATTAAGATAAGGGCTTGCTGGTCGAAGGATTATAAGCAAATGATATGATTTTGTGTATTATTTATAAAGGAGTCAAAAAATATCAACTTATTTGACAACCATTTTTACCATAGTATGTACAGTCAGCCACATAAGTGTAATCTATGTAATCAGCCCTGTATTATATACTGCCCACTGCTGAGCACGGGCCTCCTCTACTACTGAGAGGGGTTAGGCCTTAGTCCACCACGCTGGCCTAGTGCGGGTTGGCAAACTTCACATACCCTCGAAATTCTTATGGAGAATTCTCAAGTATGTAGGTTTCATCACGATGTTTTCCTTCACCGTTAAAGCGAACGATAATTGATAAACAATACACACGTAACTACGAAAAGTCAGAGGTGTATGCCTTGGGTTTTGAACCTGCGGACATTGTCTCGGCAGACCGTTCCATTTCCAACTAGGCTCTCGTGAACTTTTTGTTTAGCCACATAAGTAGCTGAACAAATTCAAAACTTCAAATCGCCTCTATAATTTTGTGTTCTTACTAAATTTCTCTTCACAAAAATAGAATAAATAAGATCAACTTTACTTCACACAAAGAAAAAAAAAGTTTCAATTAACCTAAAGACGTAGAGGCGATTTGAAATTTTGAATTTGTTAAGCCATTTATGCGGCTGACTGTACTAAGTAGTATGTACTGTTTTATTATTTACACAAATACAAGTATAGCGAGGAATATTCAAATACAATACAAAGTTCCAAAAAAAGTTATTCAGAAACCAGAGAACCAAAAACGTGTCAAAAAAGTTTATTTATAAATCCAAGCTTATCAGCGCAACGCTGTCCGAACGTCAATGGTGAAAAAAAGATTTATTTTAAATGAAAATCCAATCAAACGAAATCATACCCTTAAAGCCGACGCGAATCTGTATAATCATTCGAGAGACCGAATAAAAATAGAAGTCGAAAATCAATACTAAATAATAGCCGACCGGTTTCGAAAAGTTAGCATTGGAAACAGCGAGCTGGTGCTGGCTGCTGCTAGCGTTGTTTGATTGATTGCAACACAAACATACGGATTTTTTATTCCATCACGCTTGTTTACTCGTCCCGAGCTACTTTTGTTACATCTCGCAGTCTTGCCTTCAAATCTTTTTGAACATTAATTTCTTTGGAGCATCTGCCCGATGAAAGTTGAGTTCATTATTCTTTACAAAAGTATTATTTAAAATCTTACAGAAATAATTTTCTTTGTATTTTTGTAAAGTTGAACAAGTTTCGCCTCTGTATTTTGAGGCAATGGTAGAAAATAAATAATACTGGACTCAACTTTTCCTAATCTAAAAATCTTTAAAAGAACTTAATTTATTCGTAACTTAGTAAGATTTTGCTCGGTTAAGGCTCGGATAAGTGTTATTAAAGAGATATAAAATTAATCGAAGCTGAAAGTATGAATAGGTTAAAGAATTTTTGGAATCGATTCAGTGTTCAAAAATTGTTCCCCACTAACCAAACTGACAAAAATACCGACTTTACTACTGTATTATAATAAAGTAGTAAAGTAACCATAAAATATTTTATTAAATTAGATTAAATAAATTACAGATTTTATTTCATTTGTAGAAATAAAATATTGTATTCGTATTATCACAGAATACTGAGTAGTACTACGTAGTATCACTATTATTGAAAGCACCGAACACTAGAAATTAATATGAGATTACTACATAGTCAGCACAGAATCCCACTATTGTGCTATTACAAAAAAAAATATGTTCATACGGAAGAGAGCCGGTCTATGCAAGTTAGTAATCTAAATGTCACAAGATGTTACCAGTCAATACAAAATAAAATTGCTATTATCTTGCTGCAATTTGTACCCAAACAACAACATAAATAAAATCTATTTACAAGTTTGTTTCAGTAGTTTGATGCGTGCTTTAAAAACAAAATACCTTTATGTTTCTATTAAAAATGATTACCTAATAAGTAGTAATATATTAATAATATTTTTGCAATCTCAGAACCTCTAAATGTTACAGTCAAGAAACAATTAGCACACAGCTATGTACCACGCCCTCTGAACTATCGAAGGCATCCAGTACAAACCCAGGGCATCTCATATTAACATTCTAATGCAACTTTATTTTTAAAACCCATTTAAAATCTCGTAATATGCAATATCTCACAGCGGCGTGACATCTCAATATGCTCCTTCGACATTCCTTTTTAACACTGAGATCACTTTTGCATCATCGTTTAAGAATCTCGGCTATCTGACAATAGAGTGGGCAATGAAGAAATTTATTGTAATAGCTTTATCTGGGACAACTATTATACTAACGACCGCTAATTTGGACATTTAGCTACCATAATAAAACATACAGGCGTACTGTTTTTACTATGTCTGATAAGTTGGAACGTGTTCTAATTATGCTACTTGGGATTTAATGATAGTCACATTACGCCAAATGAGTTAGGTGTAATGTCATTTACAGGAGTTATGTTATAGTTATAAAATAAGTTTTTATCTCCTGTTGGATTTTACTTGACGGCTGACGAAAATTAAGTTGAGGACACAAAATAATGTGACAAAGAGATTGTTAGAAAATAAGGAAACCCATTAAAAAGAAATATCTGTAGTCGATAGGATAACAGCATTTCTATAAACCTAAATTAGACAATGTTTACATTTCAATTCATCGGCCTTAATGGGATCTAAAAGTAGATCAAAACAGAGAATTGGGAATGTCGAAATATCTATAAAACGACAATAGTCGTATCGGACACTAATGAGCTCCATGTATTATTGTGGAAGAAGACCGGTGCAATTCCAGCCACCAGTCGCGCATATGTAATTTATTGGAAGTTTGTCGCTACTAACTTATTAAGGCGCAGCTTCCTTTCGTGGGCGATCTAATTACCGACAAGCCGAGAACAATAACGTTTAATCTGAATATTTATGAGTGCATCTGTGAATTTGATATACTTATACAGATACTGTTTATCTTGAAAATTGACTGTGTGCAATGAATAATTTATTGTGGGCAACCGGCACTGACGTTCGCCATATTTTAAATATAAATCCATCTACCATATTGTATGCAAAATGCCATTGAATGCAGTGCAAGGCTGGATCATTATTCCAATATACTCTGGCGATATTCATCACGCGCACTGTGCTCGCAGTATTTTAAACAAATCATCTTTACTGGATGCAGCAAGAGGCTATCTGAATGCGAGAACGCCCGACAAGCTCTGCTGAATCAATTTTAATAATCTCAAGTGATTTTATTGCATTTTTCATCTTTGTTGTAACTACTTGGCATTCATAGTATCATTATATGAGGAGCAGGGATGTCTATTTATGGTAATTAGAAGCAGTTTATTTGTTACTTTTATTGGCATACAAATCCAGTAACCTATTTTAATTATGGAAATAACTACTTTTCAAGCCACTATTATATAAAGTGTATTTATAGTCTGGAATCAGTTTTGATAACTCCGTGGAAAAGTTAATAAAATATATTATCAATTATTGTTCTCATCATTTAAATATCAATAAAAAATTAGATCTTTCGACACTCAAAAATAAATCTTCATAGTTCAAACAAACATCTATTCAAATATTGACTCGTGTACAGAATTAGTTTCTATCGATCGTTAGCCGTTGACGAATAGCAACTTTTACTAGCAGTCACTTGACGAATGTTTAACATGACCTTACAATTTATATCTCGTACTCATAAATCAAGCTTGAACGCACGATCAGAACTGACACGGATATCTCATACTGTAACCTCTCGAGACATAACCAACTTAACTTTTGTCCAGAGATCCGTTAAGGGTAGATAAAACCTTTGTTATGTAACAGGTATTAAATATACCGTGTTTAGTTCAGATTTCTACTAGACTTGAAGGGTTCAGTATTTTATGATTTTTTCTCGCATTTGAATATCTTATTACTTATCTAAATAATCTAATATTAATCTTTGGCTCTCCGCTGGATATTATCTCTTTATCAAGGCTCCTTTATTTCTTTAGTACATGTACGTTTAAATCATATATTCTATGATAAGCAGCATTCTTGCTAGTAATAAATCAAAGAGTAAAATACACGTTAATTTTAAATTATGCAAGTGTCCCTAGCATTAGATTTGTGCCCATCGTTTTCATTTATGTCAAAGCACGATACTAAAGAGTTTGGCAAAACATAAAATAGCTTCCACTTGGTGTATGCAATAACAAAGGTATGCATCATCTGTCTAGACGAGTCAAACAAGAATATATACCGACATCAAGGTAAGAAATTGTAAACAGGGGTAGATCCCCCGCAAACCAAAGAAAAGAGCTAAAGAGATATAGTGCACTAGCCTTAAATTATTTTATCATATTAATAACTAGATGTTGCTCGCGTCTTCGCCCGCATGAAGAGCCTTTCCCGCTACAAAAGTCCCAGTACGACGCCAGCGCCATCTACTTAAAGAATCAGACAAAAAATATCAATTATTTCCATGGGAGCAAATTACCAGGATAAAAAGTAACCTATATTTTAATCCAGGACATGATCTACCCGTGTGCCAAATTTCATCCAAATCCGTTCAGTAGTTTCGGCGTTTACCTCTAACAAACACCCAAACATTTTGACAAACTTTCGCATTTATAATATTTTTAAGATAAAATAGTAAGAAACATGCATACATTATGAACTTAACTGTGATACTAATTTAGGCATTGACTAATCACGAAATCTCGGAAACTAAGGCCGGCAACATTCGTGATAATTTTACAAAAATAGAACCCTATTAACCCAAGTTTCATATAGAACTGTAAGCAATACCCAATCTACGGACGAATTTTATTCAAATCTTGTTAAACATACTAATATTAGTTTCTAATAAAAACAAATTAGCATCATAAGCATCACACAGTAGACCCATAATATCAGAACAACGATTGATATAACACAAAAAAGTGAAGTGTTGCAAATGCAAGCAATAAAACGGCAATCAAAAAGTTAGTTTGCTTGTTTAAAATTATAGTAATACAAACATCCCTCAACGACAAAATACAGAACCAACGCTTACAGGTGCTTCCATCACGCACTTAGCTAATATTTTTTCTCGGTAACGTAAGTGTTCGCTTCGAATGAATAGCTATAAAAACTTTATGATTATAGCTTTCATGGAAATAAAATTGTGTGATCAGTGAAAGAAGTTATAGGATGAGCCAGGAAGCTGGGTCTTAGTGCACTCTTTGATATCGTAAGATAGGCTTGCTTTATTAGCGCTTTATTGCTTCATGAACTGTTTCAGAAGAAAATAATAATAAAAACGGTACAGCGTTTATTATATACAATTACACAAGTATTTTATTTGAGATTGAAAGATTGGTTGTACTTGTACGAATATTTATTTATTTTTGGTGATGTTGGGAAGAGATGAAATGTTATTGTCAATTACATTATCACTTTATACTTTTTTAACTTCCAGAACCGTATAAATAATTCCATAGTTTAACATTTTCCCCTCATTTCAATGGTATGTGCCATAGAGTCCGGGGCGTTATGAATGGCATTTACGAAGCCTAACCGCATTTTTACGGAATGCGCAATGCGCCAGCCGAGCCAACTGATGTATGTATCGTCTGCTATACTCGTCATTAACTTTAGTTTGTTCTTTTGTAGTACAAAAACTAACTGATCTTAAGATATCTCATTCATTGATCTTAGATATTTTATTAATTTTAAATCGTAGCAAACTAGAGCATTGTTTAAACATAATTCACTCTTTAAAAATCGGACCTCAAGTGTTTTTTTTTAATATTTTACCTTTTATCTGTTTCAATAAATTTCACCTCAATAACCTTAGTGTAATAGATACTTGCAAGAACGGTTATTGACTAACATATTGCATCTTACTTAATAGTGGTCAAATAGTCTTATACTTGGTACCAACAAAGCAGCGTCAACCAAACGGAACCTATAAAAACATTCTAGTGCCAGAATTTGGTATTGAAAATGAGATCGGTGACTCGATCTAATGTTATTTTGCAGTGTTTGAAACATTGAGTACACAAGTGTATAATGACGGCGGGTAACAAATTGGCACGCGCACCGAGTGATGGATGGTCCGCGACGCGCTCCGAACAAAGGCCAAAGTGTTGGTTGCAATCACACAGCCTATTCAACAAATCTTTGAGTTACTAACTGGATGTGGATGCGGTAACGTTGCTTGGCTACTTGTAGTCGATAGTAGATACCATTCGTTTAATGTTGCGCTTTATGAAATGTATGAAAATGAAATGCGGGCATGTATTCGATTTTCAAATCAAGTTGAAATAATTAACTTTTTGAAAGAAGAAGTGATTGGTCCAAAACGGTTTGCAATTGTTTAACTAAGCATTTTTAATGGATTTTGGATCGCAAAATATTACCTGCAAGTCTTTTTTAGTATATAGGGTGGTCCTTCCATAGTTCTTCAATCAATCGTGGGCCAGTCACCATCTTTTTCTTGTTCAATCGTTTTGGCAAAGCAAAGTATAAAAGTGCGAAGTACTACTTCCTGCATTTGTCACATCCATGTCGTAATTTTTCTCTAGTGCAAATCTCAGTGGGCCACGAGCAAAACTCATTCAGCCAATTAGGCGTACGCAATGTTGCAACCAATCATCGTTTGACACAAGTCAAATTGGTGTTTGAGCGTTTCGGTTTGATTGATACAAATCGAGGTCATCGACTGATTTATCAGTTCTATTCGTTTGACTACGCTGAGGCGAGTAATTAACTTTCATTATGCGAGGATACCCAGCGAGAAACTTGTAGGCTTTCGTTTCTTTTATTCTGCCAGTGATTAGTTCGAGTTTGCAATTTAGTAATTTATTTGAAAATGGAATGCTTCGTTATGACTGCCAGTGCTAAAAACAGAAATTATTTGAATTTATTTCAATGTAACTACGTACTTATTTTATATTACTTTATTAAAATTGCCTTTTATAACGGTAAAAATTAAAATAGAATGAATATTATCTATGTAATAATGATTACTTTGATAATGTTTATCTACAAATTTATATTATAAACAAAATAAATCACTTTGAGTCAAAATACTGCAAATTTTATCCACGAATAAAAAAGATAATTCATTGTAAAAATGAAAGCTGGAAAAATGGGGGTGGAAATACGTCAATTTATCACAATGCCATGTATGGGCCGATGGATGGCACTAGATTATTTACAATGAATTGATGGACATCCCAGAGGCTAACAACTGTTGACCTTGACCCGTAGACGCCTTTTGAAAGTATTCTCCAGCTTGTTTTATTCGCAACACGCGATGCGAAACTGAGAAACACACTGTTATTATGTTTTTGTAGTTACAAGTACCTAGGAATGCACCACTTAGACAATATAGAAACCAGTTTCAAACCTATATAAATTAATATTATTGTTTTCGCTTCAGTAATTAGTAACTACACTTTCGAAAATATTTCGGGATTGTAATATTTAGGTACAGTTATTTATTGCAATTTGCCATAGAACAGAAATTTAAACCACTTAAAAAACCAATCGTCTACTAAGTTTTCAATTACTCTAAAAAAATGAGGAATACAATTTCATTTTCATCACTATACCTCGTACACATAATGATAGAAATCAGGCCACCTGATTTACGCGTTCAGCACGCAACGACTATTTATGTTGTTTTTTTTTTTTTTTTTTTTTTAGGTAGGCAATCCTGTCAACACCGGGGGAAACCTGCGAATACTGGAGTCCCCCGGCTTGACGACTGCAGGAGCCTGGGAAGGAATTGGAGAGGAGTATGGACGGGAAGGTGGGGGAAGGGAGGAAGGCTCCCAGGATGGGTGGAAAGAGAGGGTGCCAGGAAATGTTCGCGGGCCCTTTTTAGGCCTCAATGTGTTATCCAACCAAGAGGTATACACACTGAACTGTGTGCCTCGGCCCGCGACTAATGTCCCCCCGCGTATGGGCGTGCATTGGGTGTGAAGACCCAGCGCACAAGAATTGCCTCGGGGGGCTAATGTGTGTTGTTTAGGTTAAGGCAAAATATTTTCTTTTTGTATCACTCTTTTCTTTGATAGTTAAACACACACTCACGACTTTTATTCCCGAAGGGGTAACTAACTTAACTCGTGCACCAACTTTTCACAATGTTTTCCGTCCCATGTTGTTATAGCATGAATATATCGCCATATCAGGCGAAATTCCAGACTCCGAGCTGATACTTAGAAGAAAAACCCAATATCGTTTTACCCGAGCCGGGATTCGAAACCGAGACCTCAGAGTGGAAGTCATACCGCGTGTGCAATACAACTTCGCCGCCGAGGCAGTCTATAGTTAAAATCGCATAATATTATTTTGGTACTAAGTTTATTTTTAAAGGATATGTCCGCTTTTTATATGGGTGCTGGGCCTCAAAATCTAACCAGGATCGAGCTTAATAGATATTAAAAGGTGAAAAATATGGATCTAGGATACATAAAAAAAATATTTTTAGACCCCTATATATTTAGGTATTACTTACTTTTTAAAAAACGTTCATTATAAGTGTAGTTTTTAAGTAAATCTCAAAATCGGAGGACTTTAAAATTATGATTATGATTTATTGGAAAGGCCTTGTTTTTGGGAGTACTGTCCAAATATATATATTATCTTGATTAGAATTTTAGGCCCGTTTTTGGACAAGTCCTTTAGAATGAATCCTTTAAAAAATAAATTGCGCCGGCCAGTCCTTATAAATCTCGATGACGTCACAATACACATATAACCAATTACTTCCCACATACAAAACGCTGCGCATTATTCCAATACATTTCTAATGTTTGCAGAATATTTTGAAATCCATAAATCAGCGACGTTTCCCAGACAAGGCTACGACTGTGAGCGAATCATAAATCAATTGAAGGGTACTTTAAGTTTATATTCTTGGCCCGTATCGGGTATCGTTACTAGTAATGAAAGCTCCAGATAACGTATTTGCGTCCGAGCATATCAATGAATGTCGCGACAAGCCGTAATCAATTTATATCAATATCGCCAATGGTCCGCTCTGTACTTGTTAGCATGCATTAATATGAATTTTAATGGTAGGGCTGGCACCCGGTCAATTACACTTCCAAATCGAAGGCTTCGCATTTTTTACGCATTTTGATTTTCCCGAGTGCTGAAATATCCAAGACTTTGCGCCATTTTAAGGCTGTACTAGTTACAGAACATCCTAATATTATAAGTTCAGAAATCGATTCGTGAACAATTTTGATGCATAAGGCCTCGTTTCCTGCAAAATACCTATAAAACTATTAAATTCATTTATACGGAAATGAAGACAGAATTATAATAACTGATATTTTTATAAATTTATAAATGTCGGCTCTTCCACGGGAAGTGCTCTGAGGCAGTGGCGGTCCTTTCATACAAGCCGAAAAGCCTGGCTTGCCCTAACATTATTTACCTAAGTACTCAAAACCGAATATGAAACAATAACCAAAATTTTACGGTAACAAAACGCTTCGAAATAATTTTCTTTAAAATTTTAAAATTCCCGCGCTACGGTTCGCTGAACCGGTTCGCCTCGAGCGCACCTAAAGACACACCACTACACCTACACACACACAACCACATCCGCGCCGTACACTCATTTCATATTTAATACAAAACAGCTAGATGCACACAAAATATACTCATCACTCTCTCTCTCGTTGGGTTTTACCTGGCTTTTCGCCGCCATATTTTTCTCATTCACACTAATGGATAAACTACTACCACATACGTATAGCTATAGTAAGTTTCTATAGCAATCAGTACTAGAAAATAATCCAGGCTTAATGCATCCATGGATTCTGTATAAAATACAGGGTTGCCAATTAAAAGAATTACCTCTAATATGGTTGCATTATTTTGCTTATTTTAATGTGTATTTTTTATTTATCATGAATATGTAAAGATTTTAGTGATAATATAATTAAAATTACATATCTGATTATAATTATTTAAGGTATTGTACTATAATTTTATTTATCAATAAGTTTTTTTCACAATTTTAGCATTCATTTTGTGGTGTAATTTTGATTCCAACTAGGCAACATCAGTTATTTGTTTTGATTGAGCCGGCGATCTACATTGTGAAGTATTTGTGTTTATTAAGTGGTTTTTGAGTTATTTTAAACTTTTAAGCACAATAAAGATGAGTGAATATATTTCTTGTAATAGTTTAAAGTGTGTGAAAGTTTTTATCGGCGAGAATAAGTTAAATTTGTTAGGTTATGATGGAAAAAAACAACTTTTAACGAGCTGGCGAATGGCGCGAAATGTGTCTGAAGAATCATAAAAGGTATTTAGATCAGTATACAACAAAACTTATTGTCTTATTGAATGCTCTAATACGTTATACGACTACATATTAAGTTGCATTGTTGGTGTTTCATATTTTTCTCGAACAAAACAAGTGTTTGGAATAGGTAGGTACATACATCTGGCTAGTAAAATGATTTAATTAATCAGTGTTATCAAAAGTAATTCTAATTCACAAAAACATATGTTAAATGCATTCATTTCATTTCATAATTTCGGTAAACAGCGAAATGTAACCTGATTATCTCGTCCAATTAAATAGGTACAGTAGCTGTGACGAAATTTGAAAATTTCTAAACAAAACTTGTGCGTCGACAGTAATAATGATTATTGTAGTGTTTTTACTTTTTTTTTAAATTACTTGATACAGGTAAAATCTATGTAAATAGTTTATCTTTACAAGAACTTTGTTTAGAAGTCGCGATGGGTCAAAATCGTTTTTAAATAAAGGTACCTAATTTCAAATAGTATTTAGTCGACTCGATGGCGTTGTTGTATTGCGTACACGTTCGAGTTTTGTTTTGAGGCCCTGGTTCGAATCCCGGTACGGGTAGTCATTTTTATTTTTAGATATTGCTTTTCTTTCTTATAGTTGCACATTTTATATGTATCGGAGGTGCGATTTTTTTTTAGGTCTGCTTTGGCTTGCCCTCATCCAAAACACTAGGCACGCCACTGCTCTGAGGAACTGTTTGAAGTGACCGTCTTCTCTTTTTATACCATCGTACTAGTCGTTCCCGGGGGAGAATTCATTCATTCCATCTGGAAACGCCTACTGCCAGTACATTTCCAGAGATCACTTTTACTACGCACTTATGTACTTTGGAAGTAACTTCCTCCCACGTTGTTTCCTCAACGCTGTGACTTGTTCTACTTGAACGAGGTTTAAAAAAAAATACGGTAGGCAGCGGCGTGGCTGCGACTCTGGCATTAGACGTGACTAGCTCGTCTGCCTTTGCATATCGTTAGATATCGATAATGAGCGGTGGCATTGAAAGTTATGCTTTTACTTGAAGTTATTTAGTCAGTTCATAAACGTGACTTAATTTATTACGTAATTGTATATGGGTTTGTTTATTTGATTGCTTTGTTAGGCCAGAGGCTATTTGGGACCTTGGGCTGATTATCTGTTCAGTCACAAGTTGAAACCGATTTTTTATATTTCTGAAGTGATTGTTATTATAATCTAAATTCATTTCTGTTTCCGATGAAGAAGCCATTGAAAGCTTTAAATTTTCTACTATTCGTAATTTAAGTAGTATCAAGCAAGCAAGCCTAAAACCACTTATACCTTGATTGAAAACTGCCAACCCTAGGCATCATCTATTCGAATTAAGGCAGAACATGTGTGGCATCTGCCTATATGCAGCCAGTCGGGCTCGTAAATACTCATATCTGTAACAGGGACATGTGACCGTAGGCCCAGGAACACGACGGCATATTGTGCATGTTTTAAACTTATGTAAAAATCAATAGATTGAGTTGCATTCTGATGTACTAAAAGATGAAAATTCGGAAGGAGGTAAATTGATTGAGATTGGTACTTAAAATTATTTCGAAGATACCATTATAGGTAGATAGGTAGGTAGATTCGAATCAATATTTCAATAGTATTATAGCCATCTCCAAATAAGAGCTATTATAAATATCGTTGATACCAAACTAATTCATAATCTCATCCACGACACAGAACAAAGCAGTATAAATGTCGTCTTAGACATTTATTATGAAATGTTTGTAAAATCGATCGTAGTTCATACGTTACGGCTTAGACTCATGAAAATAGATTTAAAGAATAAATCCTAATGGTTTATCTTCTCATAAATTTTCTGTAATATGACACTCAGTCTAGCCGCTGAAACTTTGTAAATACACTGTTTTCGCTCGATAAGGCCTCACTTTCGCTCGTAGTTCGGTACTTTGTTTGTTTTTCTAGAACAAAAAGTTCTTTTTCGACTAACATTTGAACAAGAACCAAGTATATTAAAATATCTGCGCTATATCTCAAAACACTGCCTGACGTTAATTCTACTTCTGATACAAAAACTTCCGAAACTGAAGCTAAATCGTCTTCCTGCTTCGGATGTGCAAACTATTTCACAAATTAGAATTGATCAAGTTAAGTAACCGCACGTAATTAATAGCCCGGTGACTAGATACATTATCTGGTGTTTCGACCCGGCTATCTTCAAGTCATTAATTTATTGACGGCCGCGTTTAATTTGGAGGCGTCTATCAATTACAGAGGACCAGAAGCTATTCGTCAGGGGGAAGGTTGGATGTTTGCGGATCTGCTGCATGCTTGCATTTTATTTTTGCTACTCTGGTTTAGTATACCGATTGTAAATATTAAGGTCATTTAACTTAAGTTTTAATTCAATAAACCAAAATTGGATATAAATGTCATATTAATGTCTACATCCAGGATGATCTAACACGCCGATTTAATTTCCTAGTTAAGGCGACGGATTCTAAATGCTAGAAACGCATGCTCACGCCTTTTATCCCCGAAGGGGTAGGCAGAGGCGCAACTAGTGCACCCACTTTTCGCCAAGCGTATTCCGTCCCATGATGTGATAGGGGGCGAGCCTATCGCCATACCGGGCACAAATTCCAGACTCCGGGCTGATACTGAATAGAAAAATCCAATATCACTTTGCCCGACCCGGGGATCGAACCCGAGACCTCAGCCTTGCAGTGGTACCGTAATACAACTACGCCACCGAGTCAGTGCTAGAAACTATAATATTATCAAACAATTCGCATTCAAACCTACTTGGATAGATATTATAAGATAGTGAAGGTATAAATTTTGTTATACGACCAATGTTTCCAACGAATCGTACGTCATAGCATGTTAAAGTCGTGGTGTAAGATTAGCTCAGTATTCAGTATATAGTTAGGTAATTCCTATGGATTCTACTAGTAAGGATGAAAAGGTGATGATCATCATCATCTTACTCGTGCCCCAGGTGATGCAGCATAGGATTGTTCACTTATACTGGAGCTGCTCATTTTACAAATATAACGAGGCCTGTGATGAAAGGTAATTCATCCATCGTTGACGTATAAGGAGATGTCAAAAGGTGAATATTAATATTAAATGTCTCCGCAAAACCAAACCTCAATAGTCTTGCAGGTGTACCTGATTCTGTAAGAATGTAAGATGAATAAATCATAAATCAACCGAGCGAAGGCAATCTATAATTTATTACTAAAATTGGAAACTTACTAATCAAATAGAATTAACTTTATAACAAGTAATGGACGTCAATTGACAGAGAATTATTAACTTTTAATGATAAAATATTCGAAGATGAGGAAAGGTAATTACAAATCGGTGTATTAAAAAATGCCGGTTTACAAATGACTTTACTTTCATTCAAATTATTTATTTACTAACTAAATATTACACATGGTTAAAGATTTTACTTTGTCACGACTGACACATATTGTATCTTTGCGAATTTCGCCAATCATTACAAGACTTTCTATATTTATTTAGCGTTTTAACCAATTGTAGTAACTATTATTGCTTTAACAATAATTGTTTTCTCGTGTCTATTAGATTTATTAAAAATATTCGTAATAGCGACAGCATCACTATCCATCATAATATTCTTGGCCTGAAGTCAAACGAAGATGAACTTAACAAAGACTAATGTTACGAGATATTGGATTTGAAAATGATACAGGTCACGTACTTTATTCAAGCCTATAGATCTTCTGAGATCTTCGGTAGTCTTTTAAGATTACTATCGTCAAAAATAAAGCAGACTAACTCTACCGCATAGATAAAGGCTTACGGCCTTATAACAGTTTATGAAGCTATTTTAGTTATAAAAGACAAAACATTCTATAACTAATATAGGTTTTTAACTGTTTATAAGGTAGTTTGAGATAAATTACCATCTCGGCAAGAAGTAAAAGACAATAGCAATGCAGAAGATAATTGCGAATTAAAACTGTAAATTGGAAGCTTGAAGAGAACTGGGAATAAAAAATATTAGCGTCATAATAAAACTCACAATAACACAAAATTACACTAACTTACGCATATTAGAGGACTTTTTAAACACTGCAAGCGTTCCAGTTAACAGTACATTTAAAATAATTAGTTGTATAACTTTACTGGAACGACGCTCAACCGTGAATATTTTATGGTCAAGTACAGACGTTTCCATTGCATTTTACAATAATGTTCGTATTCCTATGATTGATCACACGACCGTCATATCCGATATACTTGATAAATTATTTGACAAATGCACTTATAAACACAATTTGAATATATGTACAATAAGGTTAATTAATTAAATTCTAGAGGTATGCTGTACCTTTAGTTCAAAGTGAAGAATCTTTAAAATGTCCTAACATACCTGATAAATCTGAAATTAACGCCTAAATAGTCTTCTTATAAGAATAGTTCTTGCGTAGAGCCAACTATGATCTTAAGACATTTTAAACTGCTGTTATAAATAGCCCCAATGTAAAAGATTTTGCAAAAAGAGTCTTTAAAACAGTCACTTTAAGGTCCAAATAGCCAAACAAACAACAACTCCAAAGAAAAATACAGTAACAGAACTTTGATTGATTGTACACGATATCTCCTCGAGGTATGTTGAATATTAAACGATGATGACTAAACATATATAAATGAAGTATAATATAAAAACCTCAGTGTTTGCCGTCTACATATTAGCATAATGTCTGCCAGTACAATGATTTGTATGTGATTAATACCTAGCTTGTCAACGTATCATAATGTAATGTTCTTATAATTTTGGTAACGCCTCTTCATCATTCTTCGATTTGTTTTGCCTCTTGGTATTTGATTGGAATTTTACTGATAAGCGCAGCTTGACTTGTTCGACAACAATATCAATAACAGTTTACGTGTTCAGATTATTAAAATCACAAAGGAAATAATGATGGTAATAAATCAAAAATGTTTGGATCACTATATTTAAGAAATAGGAATAAATCATCCTGAATATCATGAATAGGGTAGTTGACTACTTTTTTAACCGACTTATAAAAGAAGGTTCTGTATTCGTATTTTTTTTTTTAGTGGTCCTACCGGTCAGTAGCCTGACGCGAGCCGGCTTTTCTGGCCACACCGGACTTTCGGGTGAACGCTTTAGGCGCTCGCAACCCTTGATTATGTAAGTTTGTATGGCCGCGATTTTCTCAAAAACTACTGACCCGATTTAGATGGAGTTTTCGTTATTCAAATGTATGTAGTTAAATTATTTTTTGGTTTGTTGTGGTTTTGAAGTCGGTTTTTTTTTTCATACTTTTATCAAAAATGTATGTAATCCAGAATCTAACGGAAATAGAATTTTCAAAATTTGCGCAATATAAAGTAAGTTGTAAATCTTTGAAAATTTGTAGAAGGGGTAGTTGCAAATACAAGTAATATCATACTGTGACGTCACCGAGTGTCACCGGCCATAACGCTGCGTGCGTACAAAAGAGATAGCGCGATATTCCCACCACGCTCCCACTTTTGCACACGACAATGTTTCAAATATGAATAACTGCTTTATTTTTCAAGCAATTTTGATTCTGATTTCACAGAAGAAATTATTTCTCGTCTCATTTTCTGTTATATATAAAAAAAATTACATAACCAAACATAGGAAACTACCCTATTAAGGCCTCTTTGTCACCAATTTTACCTGCATAATGAATAATCTTCTAACGGAATGGTATCACAGTCCTAAACAGCCGACATCGATCGAAGCAGTACTAACACAATGCTGCTTGAAGGCAAAATAGATAACGCAGTCATATCAATTCGGATGGGCTTTCACATCCGAGACAATTATTACCAGGTCAATCTACTTTAAAAAAACGCTTATAAGAACTTATATCTTATTGGCTTACAGGTATGCATTACCGGTCTGTTTCATAGTAATTAGGTAATAATATTACTGTTATTGGCAAATTAAATTACATTAATACTATCTTGGCATTTTTTTGTGTTTTTATAATAACTAATGGAATACCACTAATGGAATGATTTAATCAATCAACTTAGTTTCAAAAAAATATTTTCATTGTCACTTTCTACGGTTCTATGTTTCTATTCGTGTACCTCAGTATAGCAAGTTAATGTATCGTAATCAACTTTGGCGCGTATTTTGTCTACTGCGATGGCAACCTCAGCATTATCTAAAGTAGGGTTCGAAGGTCCAACTTTAGTAATATCATTACCGGTGCCCACTAAGTAAAAGCGTGTAATAAGATGATCCTTTCCCAATACTGGTTACCTTCTTAACAAAATTTGCTTTGGTATTTTGCTTGGGTACCTTTCTGGTGTAGGGATTATCGGTGAATGAATGAGTGAATTGTTTTTGATTTGGGTAAGTGTGTCAAACTCTTTGATTAAAATATCCATGATACTAATTTACTTCTGTTTTCGCTTGTCATTGTCAATGTAGGTATATAAAAATATATTTATTGAAATCATATTATAGACATCTAGCGATATAGGGTTTGTGTTGACCCCATTGGGTGACATGTAATATAACTGTTTCAGATTCATATTTTTTTCTTGTCTATCGTGTTTATTTGCCGACTATAATTCACGGAGACATTATTTCCTGAAATATTATTTACGATATTGGAAGCATATTAACTATATATAATTATTTATGACTGGTAGCATTTCGTTAAAAAAAGAAAAGTACAGCTTCTTATCTGAGCTTCTTGCTTCTTATCCAATCTAACCATCCCATAAGAATTACAGACTTAAGGATTTTTTTTCTAAAATATTAATAATTCTTTGTTACAGCTTAAAACTACGGCAACCAACACGATACAATATTTTATCCACTTACCTATTAAACCTCTTCACGGGCAATCTCCTAAATTCATAATACGGACCTCACACGTCCAGTCTGTTCAAATCCAACATTAAAGAGAAAATGCCTCAGCATTATGCAGGAGTATACATCACAGTTAAATTAAAATCTTCAAATCACATCTGATCACTAATTTGTCTCAGAGGCAGAAGGACGAGAGCATTAGTCACATCCTTTGTGGTTTAGTTAAACATGCATAAGTTTCGTCCGAGCACCCACTCACTCACATTGTTACGTAGTATCAGACGGATCTCTTCATGTTTGTCTAACAAGCGACGTGTCCGATTATTATTACTGTTTTATCTGCGGACAGATTTCACGGGCTCGATTTGTGTGGATATTCTGTTAATGATGTATTGTCTTGGTTTAAATCCTGTAAAACATTGAAAACATATTATAGCGTTTAAGACGTATTGGATTGATCTTTCGTCTTATTTTCTTATTGGTTATCAATTTGTCTGTCAGACTGATATCACACTTCCTTAATGAAAAAAGATTTTCATACAAAAATATCATCAAAATTTCCAACTATTCCCGTTGATTTTCTTAAATTATTCTTCCATACAAACCGTTTCTTGCGATTTATGAACAAAACAATAAAGGAATCAGTCAGATCGACTGAGTTGTTCTCAAGTGATACTCTTTAATACGGAATAGATTTTTATTTATACAATGATTTATGTAGATTATTTATAGAAAAAATACGTAATACGCTTTTATCGTGACACGGCAAAGTAGATTGTAGTCTAAATATAAATCTTGTCGACCACCAAGACACTTTGTGTCTTTCAAAGGTCGAATTTTGACGGCCTACCTTCGCGAATGATCTGATAAAGCGACTCGTCAGAACTATTACTACATTTTTGATAAATCTTTACACGAAATAAGGAAAAGAATTCAGTAAGGCATAATGACACGTATCCAGTGGTAAATCCATCCACAATGTCAATGACCCAATCACCTGTACCATTCAAACTAATGACGCACCACTAACTACGCAAATTAACTATTTCCTATACGATTCAATAATAGCCAATTATCTTCGAAGTGATTATATAATTACAATGGTAATAAAATCAATATTTGAATATACCTTCAATTTGTATGTCATCATAAATCGTTTAGTAATTAGATATCTTTCGCATCGAATGCTAACTAAACGTTTTAAATCAAAATGTTTTTGACACCGCAATCATTTTTGAGAACATAATTTTTTTAGTTATAAATTATATGAACTGTCTTTAAGGTTCATAAAAGGTAAACTTTTGGTTGTAATTTAATAATTGATAATTATGTGTAACTGATTTGATTGGTTATTCGATAGAAGCTTGATTATCTCTACTAATCCTTTATGATGAGTGTCGGTTTAATACCGTTAGAATTTGTTTTACTGTTAAAAAGAAAAAAATATTTTAAACTGAGATTGTGTTTTTTCACTTCATTGATTTTATTGATTCGTGTAATTTCTATTAAAGCTTTGATGTTTTGAAATACAAATTATAGGTTAAACTAAACAAAGGTAAAATAATCTTCACCAAGTTATATCTATGACGGCCTATTTAACAGATTATAAATGAAATACGTCTTTCAGTGTACATCATAATTTGTTCTTATTATGCCTACACCAACATTACTTCAAAAGTCTTAGATATGATTAGTACTACTTTGAATGTAATAAAATTAGTAAAATAAAAAAATATACTGTCTTATCCACCTTAGCCCATACAGTTGACCATAGAAACATGATTATAATAAGATTAAAATAATTGTACGCGTCCCGTGAGATTGACTAGGCCAGTCAGGGGATGTATAAAAACATGGTTCATGGTTCATATTCGATCCTCTTTACATACGTGAGATACTCATGATGATAGACTTTTTGCCGTTATAATTAGTGCGTAAAAGGTTGCTAATGGTGTTTAATGTAAAGTTGATGATTTTGAATTTATATTAGATGTATGTTGTATATGATAATAATTGGGTTTTATTTTATTGAAAACTGTTTTTTTTAATTGCTTAAATTTATTATCATTCCTATATTTAATAGGTCACATTGGAATTCTAGATTCGATTCTCATGTCAGAAAATACTTTGCGGGATTTTATTACACCAAGCAATACTAGCTTGACTATATATACTCTATAAATCTATTTTATAAAAGTAGTCAGGGTAGTATTAGACGTTTTCGTTACGTACTAAACATTCTAGAAGCTAAATTATCTTTCACTAGCTTTTACCCGCGGCTCCGCCCGCGTGAATGAGTTTTCCCGCGATAAAACTCCCGCTTTATATTTTCCCGGGATAAAAAGTAGCCTATGTGTGAACCCAGGATATAACCTACCCGTGTGCCAAATTTCATCGAAATCCATTAAGTAGTTTTTGCGTGAAAGAGTAACAAACATCCATACATCCAGACATCCATATATCCATACTGACAAACTTTCGCGTTTATAATATTAGTAGGATTAGTAGGATAATTGGCGGAAGCAGAACTTAAACAAGATTGTCAATGATCAATTCGTCACTGTTAGCTACGTTGCGTTTTTATTACATTGTGCCTATTTGTTATGTTATCGTGTACGTCAATCATATGAAAATATAAATTGAGAGCACATTTATTCACGAGTACCACTTAAATCATGACTAGCACTTGCTACTAATAAGATATCTCTTCCATTTTTTGTTCTGTAATATATTCGCTGTACGTGTTTGTGTACAGTCCGCCACATAAGTTGCTGAATAATTCAAAATTTCAAATCGACCATATGGGTTAAATCGAAACATTTTTTTTTTTTGGTGGTAGTAAAATAAATCCCTTTCATTTATTTTTGTGAAGAAAAAACAAAAATTGGTATGAACACAATAATGTATAGGTGATTTGAAGTTTTTAATTTGTTCAGTTACTTATGTGACTGACTGTAGGTACATACATTATATGTGGTCGGTTCAAAAGTAGTATGCATGACTTTGTAAACTTACCATAATGGACTGAAGTAGTAGGGATCTGCTTTACGTGTAAAAATGATGCCAAATTGCTTTTATTTTGAAATTGACATAACTTATAGATAATCCTATAGAATTTGAGCAGAGGGTACAGAAAAATAATTTCTTGTCCTATATTTTAATGTGGGTATACAACTGCTAGATCTTATTTCTGAGCCGACTCTTTAACCGTTTTCTCCTAGATGCTGGCCCCTTCTTTCGGCACTAACAAAAATTATAAAATGTGGTTTATGGAAGATCATGCTTGACAAAGATCCACAGGTATATATCTATGAGTAATTGAAATTATACAAGATACAAAATGTATAATGATTCATATAGATTGCACTTGGTTCAAACCTAAACAAAGACAGTGTCATAGACTTGCGGGTACCCACAATAGTCATTGTCTTAGTGAGGTAGGTAATAATATTCCTTGGTAATGTTGCACGTAGGCAAAGTGCGTGCAAAAACACGTCATCGAGTTTGATTGTATTTGTAACATTTATTCCAACTTATCAAGTTCTAAGTGTTGCTTTGAAAGCCCTTTCTAAGTTCCATGTACTTTTCCGGAACAAAAAGTAACCTGTATGTAAAACCAGAGCATAGTTTATCACGAACTTTATAAAATTTATTATGTAAAATAAAAGTAAATGGTATGGTATGCTAAGATGGTTCGGACGTTTAGAGGATGGCTGATAGGAGACTGGCAAAACGAATATAAGGCGAGTGGAGATGGAAGAGTCATTAGGGGTCGACCGCACCAAACATCCAAATGTTATATATCTAACATTTTTAGTTAAGGGCGGGTCTTAAAGTATCCCGAATCAACGAGAATGCCTGAAGAGATTGATGAAAGTGAAAGAAAGGAAAGAAGTGTGCCAGAATTGGGCAAAGTAGCAATCTATAGTCTCTGCCTACCTCTACGGGATAGAGGCGTGATATTATGAATGTATGTAAAAGGAAAGCCATAGTTACTGAATTTAAACACAAAGCAGCATCCATTCACAAAGTTAGTATATGACTAAAAACACATGCGGATCAAAGCTTTATTATTATTCCCATGGTACTGTAATTACATACGTCTCTTGCCGCTGTGGATACTAGTTGATCAAAGAATAACACCGAATGATATCAAATAGCTGTTTTGATCAGATTGGGGACATAAAACATGTGCGGAATCTTGTACTTGAAACTGTTTCTTGTTTTGCTATCATTGATGTATTATTTTAAAACATCAATGTTTGCTATTATTTTTATTATTATTATGTAATTCACAAAACTGAAGTATGAATAGTACAATAATTTTGTTGACATCTACTAGATGTGAATCCGACATGCACTACGTATTCTTTGTAAGACACTTAAATAAAAATATTAATGAAATTAGTGATTAAATTATACATCTTAGTGAAGTTATTAAGTGTTATTATTTCAAATCTCTTTTATATTAACAAAAAATCGTTATTGTAGAATTCACTTAAAGACTCATTACTCATTTAAGAACTATGACTTGAACACCACGAAAGAACCAACTTCGTTACTCAAAAATCTGATTTATTATGTGACTAGGTATGTATGACTTTAAGTTTATGTAGTACATTTTAGTATCTAAAAATAACTTCAAGTCTCAACTCCTCATGCGACGCGACATTTGCGGATTGCGCAAACTTTAATGTCCAATTTGGGAACTGATCCTATAACCTTTCATTTCGCAATCGTCTCACTAGTTACTCCATGGAAGCATCAAGTGCTATACTCTTCAACGCATTCATACACAAACCGACCAATCTCGAATCGGTAAAACGAACAATTAACCTATGTTAAACATGAATAATTATGTAAATGTTTGTAAGCGAAATACGCTAGATAACGGAACTGACGGAGATTCAACGTCATGCATAATGCAGTCTACTAATGCAACTGTTAATTACGCGCCCTTAGGGCCATTACTGATTGCCAATTTGTGCTTGGTACCATTTCGTCTATATTGGATTGCTTAATCGTATTACCGGAAATGGCCAGTCTTAAGACTGTAATCAAATTAAAGTATTAGTGTTCTTACTTGTACTTTATTGATTCCGTTTTTAATTGGTGGTATAATGATGGCCATTAGTGTTCATTATTACAGTGGTGATTTGCATGTTTGTCTGTAATTAAATTCTTGTATATTCCTCTTTATGTATTACAAAGTGTTTGGGTTCAAATTTGTGACACAGAAAGGCAAATTGCTGATATGTTCCGAATTAGATTTTCAAATTTAGGTGTGTCTTGTATAAAAACTGTTCACATTTTATTGAACAGTACTAGTTTTACTTCTAAGAACATTGTTGCTTTATTTCTGAATCTAATGTGGAATCTTTAATATCGGAGCACTCGAAGTATGTCATACAATTATAACGATGACCCACTTCCAAGAATGTATGACGAGGAGGATATTTTTAGCAGATCTCCCGCTGTACTGCTAATTGATAGTAATAATATTAAATTATTTAATTACAGTCTTTATAATAATTTATTTAATATCTCTAAGTTTTCCACATGACTACGAAACCATTTTATAATGGATACTTAGCTTTACAACTCGTGATACAAACTTGTCGATAGAATCTCTCCAAGGTATGCTAGTTTTTTAACATATTACACAGAGTTTTAAAGCAAACAGTCGCCGCTCTATGGACATGACTATATTTGTTGCTAGGACGAGTAATTTCAAGATAAATTAAAAATTACTTACCAACTTCTACTTGCGACTACATGATAAGAATAACGTGGATTCAAATGTAACGGTTACTAGTTTTGTTTGTGATGATTAATGTAAGTAAAATATATTCGGTGTTATTTAGTAAATAAAAGTAAAAGTGGTGATAGCCTAGTTGGGAGTGGAATGGACTGCCGAGACGAATGTCCGCAGGTTCAAAACTCGAGGGCACACACCTCTGACTTTTCTAAAAAAAGTTATGTGTACACGTATTCTTTGTGAATTATCGCTCGCTTTAACGGTGAAGGAAAATATCGTGAGGAAACCTGCATACCTGAGAAGTTCTCTGAATTTCGAAGGTATGTGAAGTCTGCCAACCCGCACTAGGCCAGCGTGGTGGACTAAGGCCTTAACCCTCTCAGTTGTAGAGGAGGCTCGTGCTCAGCAGTGGGCAGTATATAATACAGGGCTGGTATGGTATGACATGGTTATTTACGCATGCTCACGCCTTTTATCCCCGAAGGGGTAGGCAGAGGTGCAACTAGTGCACCCACTTTTCGGTTATTTAGTAGCACGTATTTATACACGATAAAAACAGGATTTCTTAATGTTATTTGATTTATTCATTTTATTGAGAAGCAAAACAGAGTACTTTGAAAAACTTGTTCAATTTTATAAAATGTAGACTCAAAACTCGATTCCATAACTACTTACAGCAGAATTCCAGTAAAAAAAATTTAGAGCACGACCTCAAAAAATTGTCTCTTTAAACTTAAAATTACCCACACTATATTAAAGATACAAACTCTTTGGGAACGCAAAAAGATTAAAATAAGAGGCAAAACCGAGAAACGAGATACATTTTGTGTAAGCGCCGGATAACGTTTTTATTGTTAACAAGCAGAAAGCCCTGGCCACGACGAGCGACGATGATATCTCTTCGTATGAATGATGACTTCGTGCTGGACCTATGGAAGCAGCTCGCATGTAGGCAACAATCAAAAAGACACGGCACGAATATGGAGATTGCTCTACGGTTCTATTTTCGAATCTGACAATTGTTGAATTTAAATTTAGAATGTTTTTATTACTTGCAGTGTTTGGAATATGTTTAATAGTAAAAGTTATATGCAATTTAGCGAATAGTACAGTTTTTAAACGACCATAGAGTAATAATTACACCGATTATAGTAAATCTAGTATGGTCCAAGAGAAATTTTGACTAGTTTGGATTGTCGTATTTTTCAAAGGACACTAAAATAATGTCAGCCAAAGATAGGAATATTCTTATAGATTTCGTTTAGAGTTTAATACTTACAGCAAAACAAATTATAAAATTAACGTAAAAGAATTATAACATGTATGATAATTATAATTATTCATAATACGTAGCCATTTTAAATTTTACGACATTCTTAAAATTAAAGACCTGAATATAAAAGCCAAAAATCTTTTATTACTGCCAAATTGCAAATTGATTGAAAATTTATTTCATCATCTTCTTTAGTCTGTGGACGCGACCCATCTAAGGAAGATAAGGAGTAGACGTTTTTAGCACAAAGCATTTTCTGTTTCGGACCTTCTTTCGCTGGTTATTTGACTCGAAACGTGCCCTGAGTACCTGTTTACTGCGTGTGTATCGACTCTTGAATAATATTTCACAGATTATCTTGTTATACGTTTAGCGTTTTACATACGTTCGCGATATCTCACTTAACAAATTAAGATCATGCTCTTAGCATAACACACGTGCGAAAGACAAGGTGGTGCGTAAAAAACCACTTGTGAAATCACGAAACTGAATGTAAAAAAATATGGACGAATGTGACGAAGTTCTTGTTCTATTTCAAAATAAATTTGGTACTTTTTAGTTTATTGAGACTAATATTAATTTTAATGCTGCGGAGGTTAAAATACTTATTGATTTATAAAGTCATCACATTCGTGTAAGCTTGATTTACGGCTTTAACACAGCACATATTATTATGTGTACAGAGTTTTTTTTAAATATGATAATAATAATAGTACCAGCCCTATATTATATACTGCCCACTGCTGAGCACGGGCCTCCTCTACTACTGAGAGGGTTTAGGCCTTAGTCCACCACATTTTTTTTAAATAGCATACCTAAAAATAACTTGCTATTTGGCCCTTTGTACTAACAAGGATAGTTCGAAATCTTTTTGATTTATTACTGCGGCGGATACATCATTTACGTTCATATTTATCTTCAACCAAAATATTTATTACTTTTTTACTTGCAAAAAGTAAATGATTCCGTGCATACATTGTTTGCAACACAATCCACATAAAACATTTTCAAATATGATGTTTCCCAAGATTTACAACGGTCATTACTTCCCAGATATAATACAACTTCATTTATTTGCGGTGTTGACGACAGTAAAACCAACTTTACTTTAAAAACTTTTGTCTTCAAGATTTATTGAGGCAATAACGTAATTGCGGTAAAATTCTTTTCTTTTAACACTCCGTCCTTGCTTTTATTGCCCTTGTAACTGAACAATTTGCTTAGAATACGCATATTGTCGATTCTGCCTGCGCCTGCATTGTTTACGTTCCTTTCAATGCCGAGACGTGAAAAAAAGTCTCTGGTGAGAGTAATTGTCTCAAAATTTTCAATATACCTTGAAACAATAAGATTTTTGGTTTTGGCAGAAGCCATTTTTGGTTTGAATTTCAACTCCCAATTTAGCGTATTGTCTGATGGGTTCCCGCTGAGCAGCATCACAGTTTATGCTTCCGTTTGTGAGAATTCGTTTCTATATGTTTTTATTTGTTCTATACAATTTTTCAAAATGCTATTGAATAGGCTAAAATGCTATGTTTACTCGATATGCATTATAATCGCTCAATTTCCGCTGTACATTTTGTTGATATCGATACTGTTTGTGACCCAATATAATTACCGGAACAGTATTCTAACAATGATAAGTAGGTATTTGTGTGTTACTGCCTCGGTGGCGTAGTTGTATTACGGTACGACTGCAATGTCTCGGGTTCGATCCCCGGGTCGGGCAAAGAGATATTGGATTTTTCTATTCAGTATCAGCCCAAAGTCTGGAATTTGTGCCCGAAATGGCGATAGGCTCACCCCTATCACATCATGGGATGGAATACGCACGGTGAAAAGAGGGTGCACTAGTTGCGCCTCTGCCTACGCCTTTCAGGGATAAAAGGCGTGAGTATGCGCGTATTTGTGTGTGTTTTATGTATTTTTTCAATAGTTATAATTTGCTTCCGTATTGAAATAGGTATATTATGTGAATGTTTAATAGACGTACTTACTGATATTCTGTATTTATGACGTTACATAATATTTTAAGAGCATAACATCCGCATACATTTGCAGTAAACGCTCTGAGATAATCTAAACTAATAATATAAAGTTTGGATCAATGTTGTTTGTTCCTCAACCATGCCAGAACGGGTGATTGGATTTGCATGAAATTTGGCAGAGATAGATTATATAGTCTGAAACAGCACTTGGGCTACTTTTTATCCCGGGAAAATATATAGCGGGACTTATCCCGAAAAAACGTTAGCTAGTTCGTTCTATTATTGATTCGATTATTTCTAAGCGCATTAATTCTCATACAGCTCTAACCAGTGCCACAGCGCAGGTGCGTTTGCGTCGAAACTACCTATCCCTTACATGGACAAATACGTGACAGTAAAAATAAACAAAGTACCGCGCGGCGCGCATCCATTAAAACCAATTTGTAATTGAAAAACTCATAAATACACAAAGATAAAAACCCCATTCTTCCACATAAAAGTCATGTTTAAATTGTCTCGCGATACCGAGACCGTCAACACTTTAACACAAAGTTCCTTGGGTGTCCGCTCTAAGGATTTCGGAGTTATTACTAGATAAGTGGTAATATTGTGTTTGACGTCCTCTTGTAAATATTGGACGATCTCATAGGCACGTGAGATATTTGCTTTCAATATTGACCGACAATATCTATACTTTGATATGACCTTGCTTCGGATCTCTTTCTTGGAAAGATTACTCCAACTGGAGTGGAGTTTGGATTTCTGAGATTCGATTTCAAAGAGCAATAATATACCGCACATTATCGTCTAAGTTATTTATGATAGATCGATTTGAATGTTTCATAATATTCAGTATTTACATTAATTAAAAAAAATCAAGAGCATTAATTTCCTTAACATATTTGATGATTATTTTTACTTCCCGAACAATTCTTCAAGTACTAACCGCAACGAAACATAAACCCGTGGTTTCTTGCCTTAAGTACACAAAATCTGTGTAATCAGAGCATATTCAGATATCTTCTCCCACGGTAGACGCGATTCGACGCGCACGTGTCGTGGCATCCGATGGCCCGCGATTAGGTGACGCACCGTCAATGAACGTGTTTTTGCCCCTAACTAGTATCGTGGACCGTGGTCCTATGATTCTCTTAATGATAAGGAAATTGCTGATGACAATATTTCTATTTAAAAACTACGAGATTATTCAAACGCGGAATATAGTTGGAAATATGGCTTTTATAGCCAGATCAGGAAAGTAAAAAAGTCGGGATACCTTTGCTTTTTCGTTTTAAAGTTAACGTTGTTCAGTACAAGAAATTAGTTATATTTACCATAATATGGCGACCTTTTTTATTTTCCTACTTAGGCTATAATTTTTATTATGTATTTTGATTCATCTTAACCCTACATAGCTTTAGCACTCTATCATTGATGGGTAAAAGGTATACAGAGAGTATTTAATGCAAGGACCTGTGGATTTATCCCGTATGTTTACCATTCTCTCAGTAAAATAAGTTTGGGAATATTTGTATTGAGGCAACTTGAGGCGTAGTTGCTGTAATTAAGAATGTAGAGCCTAAACCTAGTGTTTGTTTAAGACTCATGCCATATACAAACTCTATAGACTACTTTTTACTAAATAACATCAGATTTGGTATATGAAATATACATAATGTGTTTGTTTATGGCTAATATATTTATGTTGAATAATACAAAAAAATTAGGCACATTAAATTACAATTTGAACTACATGATAAGAAGATATTATTTTGAATTTTTTTATGATCTAATAAAAATAAATTAATATTCAAGTACGTTATAATTTGCTGTTATTTACTTAATGTGCAACAATGAATAATCTATTGTATTCATTTTTCCTGTTTTGAACATCTGTTCTACAATTTTACATTTTAAATTATATTGAATCACACCACAAAAGTTTTTGCTGTCATTGACTTTGATTTACTTGGATCTGTCAATCATTTTGCATGGAACATAAAATGTCCGCCCATCTCATCAAAATTGTATAGTGTCCTGCTTTGTAAAAAAAGATTACTTCCTATTTTTTATTAACTTTATTCAATTTTACTTTTATTGTTGTTGCCAATTGCAATGAATAAAATTTAAAAACATAGTTTTTGAAAATTATATTGAAAGGTACTTAACGACTTTATGTAAGCACAAAATTATTTTTATATTAAATACTATATTTAAGTTATATTAAATTTCGATAACGGTCAAACTCTACTAAAAGTAATTTAAATGTATTTTGATAATATCTAAAATTTTACTTTCTTTATTATTATCTCATCACTATAAACACCACTTTAAACTTTGTAAAGGTCCTTTATCAAAGTTACTTTTCAACTCATATCTATTTTGAGTCACGTACAAGGCTACTGTTACAGTGCCCACTGCGACCTCCTTTGAGATGAAACATGAGGAGTCGCATCCAATGAATCAAGCGGCGTAAGTCTTCTGCTGCATAACCAATATTTTTGAGTGTTCGTTCAAAAAACACGCGTGCCATCTGGTGTGAGCCGATGCAGTACCGGGTCCCACCCGTCGTCATCGTGACCCTCCGCACCGCGCGCTTGCCCCCTCTCCCCCTATACCCATGCGGCTTTCGTTCGTTCAAACTTCGTAGGTCAGTTACCGCCCGACCGCAGGGGAGTATGGCTGCGTCAAAAGTTTTATCGCGATCTCGCACTCACTGTTTACATTCGCTATAACGTGACGCGAACAACAACACAAACTTTTTAGTGTGGACTATAAAGTGTTTAAAAGTTATTACAACCACTCCTAGTGATACATAAGTAACAAATGTACTATATTATTGTGGCAACATGATGGAGAACTTTTGTGGAACAATTTCGTTAAAAGTTTGGATATGTTTGGTTTTGGTGGCCGGTGCGCGCGCACGCTCCGCGCCGCCCGCCCCCGCCGGCTGTCACTGGGACTATTCGGACGCTAAGTTGAGTGAATCAAACTTTCTCACGTGTAACATCAAAACTATCGGTGCAGTAGACTTTTTGTTTAAAAACATAACCACTGCGCAGGCGTATAACGTCAACAAGTTAAAGTTGACATGCACCGATTTGCTTTTCTTCGAGAGCTCTTTGCACATGAATACGGGCAGCTTTTTGGGGCAACTGCGGAAATTGGAAGACTTGCGCATTGAATACTGCAAAATACGCTACGTTCCTGCAACTGTTTTGTCACCGCTTCGTGATTTGACTAGTTTGACACTTCGCTCGTATAATACGGATTGGCCTGCCATGACAATGGAATTTCACGCCGAAAGTTTTCGTGGATTGATGGAACTTCGGACTTTGGATTTAGGCGACAACAATATTTACATGCTACCTTCTGAAGTGTTTTGCCCTCTCTTCAGTTTGGAGTCATTGAACCTTACGAATAATAGAATTCAAGACATTTCCGAAATCGGTTTCTCCGATTGGGGAAAAGGACCAATCGCTCCGGGTAAATCATGCAACACTGGATTGAAGGCCCTCGATTTATCTCACAACAATATACTTCGACTTCCCGATAACGGTTTATCCAGTCTGCGATCGTTGGAAGTTTTAAATATTCAAAACAACTTAATAAATGAAATAGGCGACCGGGCTTTTGTCGGATTGAATTCATTAAAAATTCTGAACTTATCAGGGAATAAGTTGGTCGCAGTCCCTCCAGAACTATTTCAATCATCGCGAGTTATCCATGAAATCTCATTAGCAAATAATTCGCTTTCTGTATTGGCTCCAGGGTTATTGGAAGGTCTTGATCAGCTTGAGAAATTGGACTTATCCAAGAATCGCCTTACAAATGATTGGGTTAATAGAGACACATTTGCAGGACTTATTCGTCTTGTTATATTGAATTTATCTCATAACTCTCTTGCCCGTTTGGACCCAAAAACATTCCAAGATTTAAATAACCTACAAGTATTGAATTTAGACAACAATATGATTGAGATTGTAAGTAACGGCGCTTTTGCTGAACTCAAGAACCTACATCAGCTTTCTATATCAGATAACAAAATAAAGACGCTCAATGAACATATTTTTTCCAACTTGTTTGTACTCAGCCAGCTTTATCTTGACAACAATCACATTTCTTCGATTCACGAACACTGCTTCGAGAACATTACTTATTTACAAGATTTGGGTTTAAACGGAAATAATCTTAACGTTATTCCCGACGGCATTAAAAAGTTGAGATTTTTAAAATCACTTGACATTGGCAAGAATAATATAACAAAGGTATCTAACACATCTTTCGAGGGCTTAGAAGAGTTGTATGGTTTGCGCCTTGTTGATAATCACATAATCAGCATACCTAAAGACACTTTCAGTACTTTACCATCATTACAAGTACTAAATTTGGCTTCAAATAAAATCGAAACTATAGAACAAGATGCTTTTGTGTCGAACCCCACATTGAAAGCCATACGTTTAGACGGAAACAAATTAACTGACATTCGAGGAGTTTTTAACAAATTAAGTACCCTAGGATGGCTTAATATATCCGATAACAAACTTATATACTTTGAATACAGTTACATGCCCGAGAGCCTTGAATGGCTGGATATTCACAATAACAATATCACGAAACTAGAAAATGAGCACAACGCACAACTAAACATCCGAATGCTTGACGTAAGCTACAATGCATTGGAAAATATCGACGAACGGTCGATACCTGACTCTATTGAGGTTCTGTTTTTGAACAATAATAAAATTCACACGATTCAGCCGGGTACGTTTTTACAAAAGAGGAATTTAGAAAAAGTCGTCGTGACAGACAATAAATTGAGGACCGTCGAGCTATCAGCGTTTACTTTGCCCCATATACCGAAGCACAGAGCGTTGCCAAAATTCTTTATTGGAAATAATCCATTTGTCTGCAACTGTCATATGATTTGGCTACAAAAGATAAATCTTTGGAATCATATGAGACAATATCCAAGATTCATGGATTTAGAATCCGTAACGTGCGAAGTTGTTAATAACAAATATGGCGGAAAAGCCAACTTAATGGATGTTCCTGAGACACAGTTCCTTTGTTCGTATGAAACTCATTGTTCATCTAGCTGCTTTTGTTGCGACTTTGAAGCTTGTGACTGCAAAATGACATGTCCCGAGGGTTGTTCTTGCTTTCACGATAGCAATTGGAACTCAAATGTAATAGATTGTTCTAATGTAGGTTATACAGAAGTTCCTGAAAAAATACCGATGGATGCTACTGAACTTTATCTAGATGGGAATGACTTCGGAATTCTTGGAAGTCATTTATTCATTGGAAAGAAAAAGTTACACAAACTTTACCTTAACAACAGCAATATCAACAGTATTGAAAATGACACATTGAACGGGCTTCATTCTCTCAACATTCTTCATTTGGAAAACAACCACCTCACGGAGCTTTCTGGCGCAGAGTTCTCGCAAACAAAGCACTTAAGAGAGTTATACTTAAATGATAACCTCATTACAAGTGTACCGAATAAAACATTCGAAAACCTATTTTCTTTGAGGGTTGCACATTTTCAAGGCAATAAAATCTTGGACCTTGATAAAAAGCTAATCCACATCACACCCTTGGAGAGCGTCAATGTGCAAGGAAACATCTTTACATGCTCCTGCGAGAACATAATGGCTCTACAGAACTGGCTGAAGAAGATCTACGAGGATCCCGTCGAAGTGTATTGTGGTGGTGAAAATGGACTTATTTCTAACCAAACTGTGTACGATACGATCGATAAGTGTCGCGGGTCAAGTGTTATGGACAATACAATACCTACTGAAAACCAACCGTATCAGTATGACGAAGTGAGCACGATCAAACTAAACTTTGTACCTCTGTTAGCTGTAGTTTTGATAAGTGTAATCCTTATTTTGTTGTTTGGTGCCTTGGCGTTTTCTTTCAGACAGAATGTTCGTCTGTGGGCTCATTCCAAATATGGAGTCAGATTGTTTAAAAGTGCGTCAATTCAAGAGAGTGAGCTCGACAGGGACAGGCTGTACGACGGATACGCTGTGTATAGTCTATTAGATGACGACTTTGTATCAAAAGTTGTTGCTCCTGAAATGGAACATTCCGGTTACACAATGTGTTTCCATTACAGAGATCTACAACACGCCCCTGAGAATTATTTGTCAGAGCAGATAACAAACGCTGCCGAATCGTCTAAAAGAATAATTGTATTTGTATCGTTTAATTTTCTACAAAATGAATGGTCCAAAGCCACATTCAAAGCAGCTATAAAACATGTCATTACTTCCATTCATCCTTCTATTAGACGCCACAGGGTCATTTTTATTTTAACGACAGATGTAAGTGCACTTAATTTAGATTTAGACTTCCAGAGTTATTTAAAGTCTTGCAACGTTTTGCTATGGGGTGAAAAGAAATTCTGGGAAAAAATTAGGTTTGTTATGCCAGATATTTCTAATTTGCATTGGAATAAAGACACAATGAATTACAACCCTGGCGTTTGTCCAAACGCGCGAAGGCATCCTTCTAGATATACGGCCTCGCCAACTGCGCCGGAACATTGGTATAAATACGATGCAATTCCTCCGCAGACACCTACAGCTGCTAATGTAGGCGTAAATATTGAAGACGATACGTCCATGTTAACGAACACCACTTTGACGAGTCAGATACAAGACGGTGAGAATTTGCATCACAGTTATATTTCTATAGACACACAAAATTATGAGCAGCCGTACGGCGGCAGGCCTAGGCCTCCTAACACGTTACGCAAACATCCCGGCCATCACTCCCCCTCGATGCTCGACGAGCAAGGCTACTTACAACCGCGCTCCTCTGTACACGACTGCTTGCCACAAACTCATTCAGCCGCGCACAGATGATAAGATTCTTTAAAAATCCTTATCTGAGGAAGATATTTCTTAATGGAACGGCACATTCCAAACACATGTGTAGACTAGACTGCTTTTTATGTTGGCCTTATTGAAACTCGAAAGGTGATAATTTTACAAAAGTGGCGGTTAAGATAATTTGGCCAAATGTTGGTGACTTTGTTCCTTGCTAGTTTACATTGAACTTTTGATGAGACTGTGTTAAAGTGTATTTTAAACGTATCTATGTAGGGAGCCTTGTACAAACAACTATGTTTAAATTGTTGTTGTCTGTTAAGACTGATATCCATGTATGTTTGCCAGTATCAAAGTGAATAAAACATGTATAAGTATTTTGGTATAGTATATTAATGTCATTGTTACCAAATATTTTGTAGATAGATATTGTGACTAATAATTGTATAGAGTTATTGAATATTGTATAGTATCACTAGTCATTAGCTAGGAATTGAATAGTGTTAAACATTTTAGATAGGTATTCGGCTGCATAGTTTATGATATCACTCACAAATTAAGTTATATCTGCTTCTAGCTGGTATCATTCATTATGTGGTTTCTTGTATGTATATATACTATATTGTCGACTGTTGAATATTATAGTAAATTAAAAATAAAACAATTATAATATAAAAAGTTTTTCGTTTTATTACTTTAAACATGAATCTGATTAAATATTCTGTATCGATTACCATTAGAAATAATTACAACAATTAAACTCAGTTTTATCCTTAATAGCTGACATTTGTAGTTCTGACCAAAAACTACTTCCAAAGCTTTTGTTTCGCCGGCAAATATAAAAAAAGAATATCTGTTAAAACCGAATGTCGGTATAACTGTTAAGTCGTTGTTTCCAATATAAGAAATGAGAATAGTAGAAAAAATACCCAAAATAATTTCGGGTTTGCCGACAATCATCGGAAGACATAATGACGGTCCCTTTTCAGGTAGAAATCTTTTCGAAGTCATATTTCAACCGTCACGGATGCGCCATAGTAGCTATAAAAGAGATTTACAATACATTCGATGCTAGTTAGAGGTATTTTTGACCTTCTGCCCGTGCCGGTCCGATGAGACCTTATTGATTTTTTCGTAATGGTTATTTAAAGCGCGAGACGCGCTTGGCATATGGTGTGACACATTTTAAGTGACCGCCGGTCGGCTGGCTTTAATTTTTTCATCATGGGAACGAATATGTCGGCATTGTTACATCTGGCACTGGCTTCTTTACACTGTTCGTTACTCGATACTGTAGAATGAAAACAAAATCAATAAAACTTTATCTTACAACAATATTCAATCAACTGATGATTAAGCATGTTAACACCACACCTGCCTCAATTTTAATATTGCTTATTCAAGAAACTAAATATTTTATTACATAATCTATTTCAATCATCGTAATTGATATTCATAATGCAATAGTCTTCGTTACACACTAATCAGCGTCGGTTTAACTGAACGAGACTTGAATAATCAAAAGTATTATATCTAACATTGTCCCGATGTTCAATAAACGAAGGAAATATTTTATTCGATATTCGATACCCATTTGCCATTTGTACGGATAACGTCAATACCAAGCTAAAGTCCCCTATTATCTTCAAATACATTTCCAAAACTATTTGTGGTTTCGAGATACCTGCTATCAATATCCGGGGATATCCGGCCTATCTCTGGATTTCACGGTTAAATGCACCATTGGTTTCCTCTATCATATCCAATGTCCTCAACTAGATAAGAAATTGACCAGATTTGAAATCGAAGCCCTTTTTGTATTACTTTTCATGCTTAATGGCTTATTACATCCCTATATGCCGGAATGTCTTCTTTGTTTTCTGTTTTGCAATGATTAAATAGATAATTATTGTTTCTATATTTTCTTAGGACGTATTTTATTTTGTCAGTTTATTTTTTAGTTGAAAATAAAATTCGTTCATCTTGAACTTTTACGAGACTCGCTGTAGATCATCTTTAATTGATGGAATAAAACGGAAACTATAGGTACCTAAATTACGAACACATAAGCATATTTTAGTATAAGTATATAAATTATTAGAATAGCCAAGTAAAGTCCACTACTGAGCATAGGCCTCCCCTAATGATTTCCAGATAAGTATTCCTGTACTTAGACCTATTTCTTATACAAAGCTTCGTGGGGCGAACCATCTCATTTCCTATAATATCGCCGTGACTGATATAAAACATTACTAACGTAAACAGACTCAAGTAGTTACTATTTTTAAAATAATAAATTGTAGTTAGATTGATAGGGCGTAAACACATTAAGAATATAGATCAAAAGGCAAAACCAATCTCAACTCTCATGGTCAAATCAGATTACACTTGTGTTTTCAGTGTGACATTGATCGACGTTTGATATCCGAAGTAGATATTTTTATGTGCATTAACAAATTTTGTTCGAGGCGGACTCACGCCGCCCGCTGTTCGGACATGACATTTCACACTAGAAGTTGTTTAGAGGTCACGTCTTCTCACTCAAACCTCCAGGAGAGTTTGGGTCGAAATTGGATCGTGACAACCGAGAGATACTTATCGTGATTTTCCGGCCAATTCCGATGCATCGTCTCGAATGGGAGCATGGGAAGGAGTTACTAACTAAATTATTGTTAGACAAATATGGCTGTTGGTGAAAGATGACTGGGGTTGCGAGTTTTGTTTGTCTTTTAAATTCTGTCACGTGATTGACGTGCAGTTGTGTTAATACAGGATTGAATAATAGAGTTCCATGTTGCTAATATTTTTGACATGTATTGTCGGTTAGGTCTGATATCTGTTTCTTCGATTAGCAAGGGTCAGAATTGTTAATGACAATCATGTTTTGAATTATAATACCGATCGAATTCATTATAATTAAAGATAGATGTTTAACATACATAAGTAGAATCGATTGATCATCAATAAATTTAAATAATGCCATTTTATTCTTCATTTTTGCCTAAAAGTAAATTTATTTATTGAACAAGACCCAATAAACGCAATTTTAAAATGTTATGTATAATATTCAGCGTTACAATATTTCATCTATTATTTATAACAATACACCATTAAGACTGCTATGTACGTTATTCGATATAGCCTTGATCTTTTATAGCGTTACACATGCTACACCATATCAATCGATCTGTGTACAGATGTTATTTCTACTTCTGTACTAGTCTATGAGATTAAAATTCTCTACGCAGCAGGAGTTCTGAATCCCACATAGTAAATACAAGTGCTCGGTTAAGAAACGTTAAAGGATCTGGTAACAAAGTTAATCCTAATATCGAAAGGGGTATAGGAATTATTTTGTATATCTTTTAGAAAGCGTTTAGTATGGATAATAAGACTCTTTACCCACTAATTTGCTAAGTTCTATGGCGGTTGCCAATCGTTTATTCCACGTATTGTTTATATTAAAGCCACAATGATACGGGCTTTTAACAAAGAGTATGTGCCGGTATTGAATCCCGTACATCGCAAGCTCCAAGCATTAGTTAAATACATAATGTACATGTTCTATTTTAAGCTAAATAATTGCATCTTAAACATAATCATAGTGAAATATTGTTTGCAATGCTCATTAGCAATATGATCTTCTGATGAACCTTAAATCAAGTCTTCTCTTAAAGGGTCTTAAAAGGGAAAAATATCACCTCATTGATCTCTAATATCTCAGGATAATGAGCACAGTGTTTTTTTTATTGCATTGTATGACGAGACGAGCAAGACGTTCGCCTGATGGTAAGCGATACGTCAACCCATAAAAAGTAACAACACCATTCAGCACCTTGAGTTGCAAAGTACTGTGTGGCATTTCACTGCGCTCGTCAGCCTGATACATAAGATGTTAACTCTCATTATGTCCAGTAGTTACACTGGCTACAATGTCCTTCAAACCGAAACACAACAGTGCATGCACATTGCTGCGTGACGGTAGAAATAGACATTACGGTGGTACCCACCCAGACGGACTCTTACATATGAGAGACCTACCTATTTTGTAGCTCCAAATTCAAGCTGAGATTACCTTTTCATACAAACACGGTAAAGTGACCCCACTGCACCTGATGTTAAGTGGACTGGGGTCCAGATAGGATGTCGACTGTCGAGAGATGATTACCTCTCAGCAATCTACTACCAATTGTAGAGGAGGCCCGTGCTCAGCAGTGGGCAGTATATAATACAGGGCTGGTATGGTATGGTAGTCAATCTACTACCTACTTCTGTTTATGCACACTTACCATCAAGCGAGCGATCTGGACACGTCATTTAGTTGTACAGTATAAAGTGATCTACTGAGGAACTGCTTAACTTCCAAATTGGCTGACCATTATTTGTAATCTTTCTCATTGGAACAACACGGAGTAGTACGAAAATGGTGATGACGAGTTGTCAACTTAAGTAAGGTGTAATATAAACTGTCCTGTAGGCACTCAAGATACATATATACCTAGCCCTTTGAAGATTCAATAAGCTTAATTTATATTTTTGAACAAAATGGTCTGTCGTCATTTTTGCGCCCTTTTTAGTCGGTTCTGTCTTTAGATATGGATATTTTATATCAAAGGTTATATTTTATGTATGTACGTTGCCGATAACCTTACTCATTAATTTACAGTAACTCGTGCTTTATCTGACCTATATTTGGTTACAAAGACTTCGTTGTATTAGTTACCGACAGAACAAATAACAATGCCGCTTTATTTTTTAACAGAAACGACATTTTTGCAGATATGATAGCAGATCTGCGTATTAATTTTGCACACACACTCACGCCCGTTATCCCCGAAGGGGTAGGCAGAAGTGCAACTAGTGCACTCACTTTTCGCCGTGCGTATTCCCTCCCATGATGTGATAGGAGGCGAGCCTATCGCCATATCGGGCACAAATTCCAGACTGCGGGCTGATACTGAGTAGAAAAACCAAATATCACTTTGCCCGACCCGGGCATCGAACCCGAGACCTCAGCATTGCAGTCGTACCGTAATAGAACTACGCCACCGAGGCAGTCAGTATTAATTTAACTGTTACATTTTTTGTTATTTGATGGAATTTGATTATGTCATGTTATTTATTAAGTTTACCGGTGTATCTGTATGTCTGTGGCATCGTAGCTCTCAAACGAATGGATCGATTTTGAGTTGTTTTTTGGTTATTTGAAAGCTGATGTGGTCGAGATGGTTCTTAGCTATAATTTATGAAGATATTTTAACCAGACATGATAAATTCACTGGACCTAATGGTAAGTAGGTATAGTTGCAATCTGGCTTGGTTGTAGACCCGCTGAACCTGGATTGCTATCCAAAGAGTCTGGGGTCTTGTGGTGGTAATTCAACACATATTCAGTTGCTATTTAGTTGAGTAGGGCTCATAAAGTGTATATACATCCTCCTATCTCTTGCAGCAGTTTAAGTAAAATATTACCTTACTCCTGAACAAGAGTTCTTTAGAAGGCTACTAAGTTCACACAAACATTTTGTTTGTAGATAAACACAATGTAATGTATCATCTCTTATATTATATATTTTCTACGTTATTACACTCGCAACACAAAAAGCGTCGATAAAGGAAAGTAAATTGGGTTATGGGAAACTGAGCTCGGATAAATCACATCGAAAATGCTGTCACGACAAGGATAAAAAAATAGTGGCAGTGAGAAAATACGAACGATTTCATTATAACTATGTCAAATTGTATTAGGCCTTCAGTTATCACGTCGTGTTATACTGCTGACGGACCTTCGTTATTTGGTGGAATAGCTTGCGATGTCCCGGTAAGTGAGCATGACTGACCTTTGTCATTTAATGTTACAAGATGGAAGAAAATGGATCTGTTTGAATTCCTTCGCGTATATCACGGCTTTAATCTATTTATTGATGGTAAATTGTAAAATCTTTGTTCTAAAAAAGTTGTAAATCTGGTTCCAGAGTTTCGGAGTTAAACATTTTACTTGCAGCAAGAATCGAATATTCGCAAACAATTTATCTGATGTCGACTCGCTCCCTCCAAAGAAATAAAACGTGAATATTCAGGAAAATCTAAGCTATGTTTACATTCAATTTCAAAAACCAGGATTGTGTTTAAGTTTACAGATTTACATGAAATTGCGAGCTTAGATTTGTTTATCGTTTAGTTTAGAATTTCAAATAATTCAATTTTCTTATGAAAAATACAAACACTGAAAACAGTGTTTTAAATGTATTACTTACTTTAATATATAAAACATTTAAAATCTTTATTTCAATTTTAAAATACGCGAGCTACTGATACGGTATCACTATCAGATTCTTCATAAACTTTGGTGGTCGCTATAAATTTTCATGCAAGTCCCTTATCACCGAGCTAGTGTAATATTTTTAATATTTCTGAAAGACGTCTAAAATAAGAAAGTATTTTATACTCCAGTCAATGCCAGGGCCATTGGCTATTCTTTATCAAAATCGCGTCAACATAAAGCACTTTATTACATTTACCTTTGTTTGGATCTTGTGCTTACACCACGCCAAATCCTTTAAGAGAACCCGTTCTGAAATACATAAGTGCCAAATATTTTAAATAACGACTAATATTGTTTTAAGCAGAATATAACAATATTCAAATAATGAATTAATTATTGTCGTATAGCAAAATAATTATACATTCATTTATAATACTTACCTATCGGAAAAAACTAATTTTATAAAACTATTTTTGCAGAGCTCTGCATAACGTTAAATTGCGCACATTATCAAGAAACTTTACGATTATCGATTTTAATTATTGAGTATCTATTATATATTGTACGAAAGTATGACTGCAATGTAATAGGTACATATAACCAACCTATTTACATCCAGGCCAGACTAATATCACCGATTCCATAAAAGCTACCTAATCCATTTGCGTAGGAGGCGATGAATACAATATCCTCTGTTCTTAATGCACATAATCTTCACATTACGATTAGATAAGTGGCAATCTCTAGTGAAATATAATCGATATTATTTAAACCTTATCGATAAACGAACCAAGATTATTTTGAACTTTTTAGGGTAAAGTATATTTATTGTTTTAGAAGCTTAAATGGATAAGTACTGTTATTTTATTTATAAAACATATCGCACCTTTAGAAAGAAAACGACACAATTCAAAAAAATCTAAAATTGAGTTATCTTCTTAAAATTACTTAAAACGAAGTTCTCAATACAACAATAGTTCAAACACAGTCATATTCAAGCGGGAAAAGGACCAAACTGTGATATCGGCCTTTTTTAATTATATTTTTATAGAAATGGGACCAGTTTTAAGTCATATTATGACGATAACTTAATTTTCGATTGTTTTGAATTGTGTCGTTTTCGTTCTAAAGGTGCGATATTATGACCATATCAAACATTTTTTCATAGTTATCTTCTCTCGCTCTGATATAAATCTACAGTAATGTAAAGAGGTAAAGTTTGTAATAATTATGTAAATCTTGTTTATTTATTCCCCGCTGAATCGGGACATAATTACACAATGGGCACAAACCAGTAAATAATATAAACTGTAACAAAACAGCAATAATCAAGTTTTCACATAATCTAACTATAAGCACAAATAATGGCACATTACGAGAACCTTTGTTCATTCTACGCCGTAAATCAGTTTTGAGCCGTGGAATAACATAAAAAACTTTAGACAACCATCATTACAACCGTAATAAAATTCTACCCGGCCGACATGGAAAGCGATGAGTTCTAACCAACTAAAGTCATGAACGTAAATTTTTAACGAGTTCAAAGTTGGACACCGTATTGTGTCGGACGGCCTGCAATGTATTCGTAAAAGTATGCTCCACTTAGCACTTCTTCGTTGAACCGAAATTTATCGTCATTACCACGAGGTCTGTTCCCCTTTTATCTCGCTAGTCATGTAAAAAGAATTCTCATTTCAATGCTTCCTGACTCATTAGTGCTATGCTTATCTTATCAACTTGGCTTATTGTTGACCGTCGCAATTTGTCATTGCAAGCGCTCTGTTGAAATGTTACGCTATTTTGGGCGTACCTACCGTAGATATGCAATTTCTGAAAGTTCAAACAAAGGCATGTTCTAGGTAACATTGTACATTTGGGTTTTCCTTTTGTAACTATAAGGGACAGAAAAACGTGTGTAATATTATCTTTTACGGTACGAAAGCAAAGATCACAATCCTACCTAATTATACAAACATACGTGTTTACTCACCACGGTTATTGTGAGAAAATACCGTGGTGTGAGAATATACTTTCTGTTTCTCTGTGGAATAAAATGATTATTAAAATATGATTTCCAGTAATTAGTTTATTTTATAGCGAAGTGAAACATTTATAAAACTGCAATACAAATTAATCGTATAATTGATCTATTCGAATGAAAAAAATATTGGTAAAAAATTATAGGAATATAAATTCATCGATTCATTCTCGAAGTCACGGATCCAACGGGAATCGCTCTGTAACAGTAAAGCTCTCTTTGCGAGAACACGTGCTAAGTTAACAGACGGTTGACTATAGAATGTTCAAAATGTAAGACGTTACGACTTCCGATAGCACTACAATGAGATTAAAAACTTTAATGATATATTTCAAATTTAGAAATTATAATTAGACGAATTGTCGCCTTTAATTCTTTAGAACTTTTAATAAAAATAGCAGTTTCAAATAAATATTTATTATTTTAGGAATGTGTATTTGTTTGACGTCTACAATAAATATAATTCACAACGTACATGTATTTTTAATATTGGTTTTATTCATGTAACCCAAATCATGCAATCCGATATTATAACGTACACATATAATTCCTTTTTCTTATCCTGCGTAGATACTGCTGTTCATAATTAAAGTATTAATCCTAATTTAGATTTTGAAACCACAAATGGCCTAGTTAGGCGCGGTGAAAAATTTTACTTAGTATCTACACGTCTTGTCTTATCAGATTTGCTTACAGCCTACATACTGTTTGCAAGTATTACATTACGCTCTGAATGAGACATTTAGGTCAACATAATGTTAAGTTTATCTCAATCTTTTGTAAGTATTTAATTCACGGAATAATATAACGTTACAAGCAAAGGGATATACAAATAATAGTCAATGTATTTGAAAAAAAATTACCAAATGACACTTTACTTTGAGTTTTTTAGTTAAATATTTTCCATCGAATGTATTAGAATTATTATTATGTATTATGTGCTCTTGGCAGGTCCGTCTCGAAATCTTTAGGGGAGGCCTATGTTCAGCAGTGGACGTCATGTGGCTGATGATGATGATGATGTTTTACTTAGTAATTCGGTCAAGTAGCATAAATGATATAAGTAAAAAACAATATCTAATGGTATATTTTATTGAACAAACCATCTGGTTATCTTAATTACTAATACAAATTTATGAACGTTATAAAGGACACGTTATTAGTCCATATTTTATCATAAATCTACAATAAACTGATCTACATAAAATTAAAAAATATTGTTCCAAGTCATCTTTCCAAACAAAACAAGGTGCCATTAGCAAGTTTTTTCAACTTAGTGGTACTTTAAAAAAAATCAATAACATAATTTCGCTGAGTCACCTACCCTCGGAATTGTTTCGCTGGCAGCAGTGGGTGCTCTATCTTGTGCTTTTCTTGCATATAGTGTAGCTAAACAATCTTGGTATTATAAAATAGAGTACTAAATCAACGAAATGTGTGTTTGATCATTGATTTAAAGAACGAGAAAAAATTAATTTAACATTTTATAGAAAAGTGATTATTTTACTCCACGTACCTACTTTAAATGATTTAAGTGAATATTAAGTTCAGAACTTGGACAAACATCTCCATAGTGAAAACCTAATAACACATTTTTTTATGTACGAGTATCATTACGCCGTAAACAAATCCATAACCTAAAAAACACACAAAAATTCCAAACATCAAAAAAAGCGATAACTTCAGTAACGAAGATTTATGTTTTTATTTCATCGTAGAAAGGTCAAAGTGGGGCAAATTAAAATATAATTCGCTTGTAAAGTATCAAAATGTTTTTCCGCCAAGCTTATGAAGACTGACTGAGATGAATGACTAAGATAATTGAAGCGCGCGTTCAAAAATTAAAAAGTTTTTCAAATGTTTCACTTGGACTGAGTGAGTTTGTTACATTCAATCTGTTTTAGTACAAAGACTTATTTTTCCTTTTATAAGGCTGTTGATAGTACATTTCTACCTTACCAAATAGTTTAATAGTTTATGAACTATTGCCTATTAAAAAATTTCTAGAAACTTTAAGCTTTCGATGGGGGAACCGCAGTTGTTGGTGGAAACAAGAAGTTGTAAGTTTAATACTCATTTTGATAAGTAACAAATTCGATATTAATGCCTTTTCATTATACTATATGTTTAAAAGGTGGTCACAATATTAAAGTAACGTTTAATAAATATTTCAATTTAATCTAAATTGTTTCGTCACACTTAAAGTAATGATTAAGTGTAAATTAAAATAATGAGTATTTTGTTTCATCGTAATTGAACCAAATCTTAATTTCACGCATGATAAAATATGCCGTAATCTCGAGTTAAGAAGACAAAAACATCTTTATTTAGATAGATAAAATGTATTATGGCTACAAATAATACACTGTATATACATAGACAACAGACAAGTATATATCCATTTGTGAAATATTGTCGCAATCAGGCTCCAGCTTAGCAATACCTATGCAATGCTCCAAGGAGCAAAGCGCTGGTAATTCTGCTGGTACCTGGTATACATTAATTCATTTAATTTCGAATGAGTGACTAATAATTAGTCTACATAATAACACATAACTCTTTGTTATTTGTAACAAAATATACTTGAAACTAGAAGTCCTGAGGTTTTGTCCCCTGACAGAACGATTAGTACATTTCAATTTGCAACTGAGTTACTTATGATTGAAATTTGTGACTTGTACCGAGATAAATCTCTTACTATCACATCATAGGACAAACATTTGCTGATTGGGCGGATTTAGTTGTGTTTCTACATCTTTTAGCAAAAGCAGTGCCTATTAGCTCGTAAAATCATGTTTTACTAAATGGTATAAGTAATTATATAAATCAAAAAAGCGCCATCTGTAACACTCTTTCGGAACTTACACATTTAAGTGGGTGATCGAAGCGCCCTCCTTAAAAAAATGGAGTATTTCCGCATTACAATAATAAGGTATAATAATATACCTATTTACTTCAAATAATGTGTTAGGTGATGGGCTTAAGGTTACAATTACATTTTTAAAGTGAAAAGAGTGTAATATCATTTAAAAACAAATAGGTTAGATAGCTTGCACACTTTTTCCTTCCTAATAAGTAATGGTTTTTGAATATCGGTCATAATAAATCATCATTAATTAAATTATACTATAAAATTTTACTATGTCGAGAATGTAATACATTTTTTGACTCTACATTAATTTATGTTTTCTTTGTAAATCATTTTTAGGATTTTTGAATATCTAAATAGAAATCTCAACAATAAATAACATAATATTATATAGTAAATAATTTTTATTCCAATTAAATAAAAACGAGACGAGCAAGCCGTTCGCGAGAGACCTACCACTAGTTCTCACATTTTTAAAAACAAAATAATTATTTAATAATTTAACAGAACTTACTGCGTAATTAAGAATATGATCCGCAAATTATAATACGAACAAAGTCTTGGAACAAAAGTTATACACACATAATTACGCAAGGCGGCATTGTCCAAAGCATTAATGACGTCAGGTGTGCGTCCATTGTTGGTTTTCAATAATAAAATGTAAAGCGAAGTGCTAAAAGAAACCGAGCCACTTTATGACCACAGCCGAGTAATGCTGCCAGTGCGAACATGCATTCCAAGCTTTATTACTACGTAAATTAAAAGAAATAAATTAAAAATATTTCGTTGTATGAGACTTTTAAAAATTATAAATTTTTAAAAAAGGAATACTGGCCAGTGTGAGTTAGGTTTTCACACTCCCCTAATCATAATATTAAGAAATTGTGAGAACATTTGCCCAGGAGTAAAAAATAAAATATACTTACCAGTCTCTTGCTTAATAACCGTAAAAACCTCGCCTAATAATTAAAAATGGTAGGTTCATTTATACATACAAATTGCAAATATCGACTTGCCAATTCAGCGCTAAATTATGATCGCTGTTATATTTTGTCTAGGGAAACGGAAATAATATAACAAGCATAAACGTTTATTACTAAATATAGGTACAGGTTATTGCAAACTTATTAACTTTATACGAGTACTCCCAGAACAACTCAGCACTAATAAAACCAAACGTTTACCACGACAGTTATGATATTATCATGTAAAATTACCCTACTTTTTATTTAAATATATTCCACGGCACAAAGTCCCGGATTAAATAACGAACACAGAACCTACACTATAAAATATCCTTTTAATAGACACGGACCGATAAATTGTGTCTAACAACAGAAATAGTTTATTAGTTAAATGACCGAAAAAAGCGTCATAAGTATTTCGTTTTGAAAAATGCCTCCCTTTGGCTGTCCGCGATCCGATCTAAGTTTGTGTCAGAAAAAGGATAATGTTGCCATCGTCTTGGGTGCCTCGGCCTTTTATGCGCTCTAGTTTTTTTTTCTAATTTAAAAATGACAGATGAAGACGCTAGTGGACAAATAGCGTCATACGCTCGAGTTTTCTAGGACTTTTTTTCGATAAATTATGTCGGCCATTGTATATCCAAACTTATTTTAGTTATTTATCATTTTGATCTTATCGTTAAATGCCTCAAATCTCATTCATGTTAGGAATAAATCATTATAAAATATTATATACAAAATATATACAACAATATCTACACAATGTTGTGTCATGGCGTAATACTTGGTCCTTACAAATATAGGTATCATACTTTTAGAGTAGCACACGCGATAACGAGTTTCGACTTATACAATGAAAACACAGAACAAACAATGCCAGCTGAAACGCGTTCGGATATATCCAACTACAAATTCGGATTTTTAAACGTTAAAATCCTTGCCTTTTAGTCAAAAATAATCCTTAAAACTACTAAATATGATGTTTCGTTTCTATGACGCAGCCGGAGTCTGCTGTGAAGTAGGCCGCGGGTTCGATCTCTGGCTCAAAACGAATAAATAGTTTTTGAGCTCCGTAAGTATAAATTCGTATCAAATTAAATCTGAATGTGTATTCTTTTATTTATTTTTTTCTCTTTGATAAGTGTTTCGGTGGCGTAGTTGTACTACGGTACGACTGCAATGCTAAGGTCTTGCGTTCGATCCCCGGGTCGGACAAAGTGATATTGGACTTTTTTACACAGCAGCAGCGCGGAGTCTGGAATTTCTACCCGATATGGCGATAGACTCGCCCCATCACATCATGGGACGGAATACGCAAGGTGAAAAGTGGGTGAACTAGTTGCGGCTTTGCCTACCCTTTCGGGGATAAAAGGCGTGAGTGTGTGTGTGTCATAAGTGCCTTTAACATGCTTATGTGTATATTTTTATTTTTAGAGAGTTATAGGATCGGAATTCTTTTGCAGTTTCTATTATCTGATTATCTTAAGATCTGGACTATATACACATGTTTTTTTTATGGTATTGTATGACGAGACGAGCATGCCGTTCACCTGGTGGTAAGCGATACGACCACGATAAACAGTAGTAACACCAAACATCACCTTGACTTACAAAGTACTAAGCGGCATTCCACTGCGCCAGTCATCCTGAGACATAAGATGTTAAGTCTCATTATGTCCAGTAGGTACACTGGCTACAATGTCCTTCAAACCGAAACACAACAGTGCATGCACACTGCTGCTTGGCGGTAGAAATAGACATTGCGGTGGTACCCATCCAGACGGACTCTTACATATGAGATACCTACCTACCTTTTTTGGGGTATTTAATAAATACTAGAAGATATCCATGCGAGTTTTATTTATTTATTAAGTTATATAAAAATATGTTACCCAGAACCACTTCAAAAAGTAATTCTTAGACAAATTTATCCTTTATAAAATTTCGTAGTATATCCAAATGTTAGCAATTTGTCTATTCTCAGTCTACCCTATTGTTTGTGATTGGTTTAATTCTTATTTCATGACTCGACGTAGCCTTCGCTTGAGGTCAGCTAGGCTATCAGATCAAGTCCGATCATGTCTGTTGATTTTGCCAATAAATGTAGTGCAATTTAGATTTATTGGTCTTATTTCAATACTATTGTTTAGTTTTCGTCTAACGTTCTGACTAAAACATGTACTCACCAAGTTGAGTAATATAGTAACACAGTCAAGTAGCAGATAGTGTCCTCGAATATTTTGAGTAAAAGATGAATTGATAACTCAAAAGAGGTCAATATTGAATTGACATTAGGTAAGTATTTTAATGACTTACATTTAATAAAGTGGACGATAGCTTAGTTGGCAATAGAACGGTCTGCCGAGACAATGTCCGCACGTTCAAAACCCTAGGCACGAACCTCTGACTTTTTGCAGCTAGCTGAGTATTTTTTAACAATTATCCTTCACTTTAATGATGAAGGAAAACATTGCGAAGAAATCTACATACCTGAGAATTCTCCATAAGAATTTCGAGGTTATGTGAAGTCTGCCAACCTGCAATAGGCCAGCGTGGTGGACTAAGACCTTACCCCTCTAAGTAGTAGAGGTCCATTCTCAGCAGTGCACATCTAAATATGTACAGACGTATAGAGTAGTCAATTAAAAATAAGGAAAGTAATTATTATGTCGAAAATTTAAAATCGATTATTATCGATTTTAAATGAACTTATTTTAAGTATCAACAAAGAATCGCACTAACAGATGCTCCGTAAGAATAGCAACCTAGAATATTGTGGGATCATTAATAAATAAAAAAATATAATTCCTAATTTACAATCAATCACAACAACAAAGAACATCCGGGGCAGATGCTGGAGATCGCTTTTTATAATACTCGACCTTATTATAAACAAACAAGGTGTTAATATAAATGATAAGCATCAAAAACAACTTGCCCCCTTCCTTATAAAATATTGATATTTAATAGTCACATCACAAACTGTGTAATGCAGGCAGCTCTGATAGCGAACCTTTGGAATACCAGATTACCACATCAAATATTCCTTTTGTGGAATTCTGTGCGTGCTGAAAGCGATTCTAAATTTATTAATGTAGAGTATCAAATTCTTTGGTCATAAAGTCCTACTAAATAAGTGCAGGTGGCTTCGGATGACATCCCATTGCCTTTATCTTAACTATCTCATCTTCAAATATTAAACTTTTACTTTTATAGTGTTTTAAAATGCAAGCCGTGTTAGTTAACGGACACGCTATAAAGGCAAAGTTTTTGTTTTTTAGGTATACAGGCTTATGTTAAATTATTGTATGTAATGAAGTTGTTGGTTTTGAACATCACTTTACTAAAAATAATGCTTGTTGTCAATCATAAGTCGCTTTACAGCATTGAGATGGATTGCAAACTTTTTGTATTAGCATTTTAGTGTGTAATGCAATTTAATAGATCTAAGCAACCCACACGTATTATCGTTTCTTTTTCAGTCTTAGATCCTTATATTTATTTTAGTTAAAACCACTGTTTCAAAACATAATTTCGGTTAGTGTTCTATAATTTCAATTTGATATAATGAGATTTTTAATCTTCGCATCTTTTAACATAATCTACGAGTTTATAGGCCAAAATTCGTATGATAATTTTACCAGAAATTCATAGTCACACATCATTATAATAAAGTAGATGATTTGCTACAGACGTTCAGAATAAAAAACCGCAGATACCGTCAAGTTGGAGATAAATTAACAAGATATGCAATTTGTAGGTTTATAATTGCTAGACGAACTCACGGTAATAAAATATGATACGTGTCACATGAGAATGCACATAAATCTATAATTTTATTATCGGTTTATCACTCTCAACTACATTAAAACCATATAAATGTGTAGACATATTCATAACACTTTATATTTACTGTTTGATAACCAATTATAAAAGAATTTTGATAAATTTATTCTTATTATTAAAGTGAGCTATGGTCTTTATTTTTTAACCTCAAAAGGAAAAAGGCATCCTTATCATCATCAGCCCTGTATTATATATTGCCCACTGCTGAGCACAGGCCTCCTCTACTACTGAGAGGGGTTAGGCCTTAGTCCACCACGCTGGCCTAGTGCGGGTTGGCAGACTTCACATACCCTCGAGATTCTTATGGAGAATTCTCAGGTATGTAGGTTTCCTCACGATGTTTTCCTTCACCGTTAAAGCGAACGATAATTGATAAACAATACACACGTAACTTCGAAAATTCAGAGGTGTGTGCCTTGGGTTTTGAACCTGCGGACATTGTCTCTGCAGACCGTTCCATTCCCAACTTGGCTATCGTCGCACCCTTATAGGATCACTTTATTATCCGTCTGTCCGTTTGTCTATCAAGACGCTTTTTCTCAGGAACAAGTAGAGATATCAAGTTTAAATTTATATTAAATACTCGGGTCTATAGTCTCTTTCAGCTGTGAAAAAATCAAACTTGTAAGTCAACGCGATCAAAAGATATGACCGTTTATGTCGTACATATTCGCTAATTTTGCGATTTTGTAAGGGCATCAAAACCTATAGGGTACTTTCCATTGACCTAGAAACATGAAATTTGGCAAGAAGCAAAGGTTTACAGCTCATGTAAAGAAAAAAATGTGAAAACCGTAAATATATTCTTTAATAACAAAAAAGCGTATTTACAAAATTTATTAAATTTGTTTAATTTATTTATTAATTTTGGCGAACTATTGAATATATAATTAGATACCATACCTACAAGTTTGTTCGCAACCCTCGGTACGCGAGTCCAACTCGAACCTATTTTTTTATTGTATTTTTACCGTACCGGTTTGTACCGGTTTTTTTATTGTAGTTACATAGTTAGCAGATACTTTTCATTTGTTTATCCCTGGTAATAAACTAAAAAAACTTTATGGGGCAATAATTAGTATGTAGCTTTGAAAAAATTTGGAAGGGTTAGTCGTCAAATAACAGTAATATTACACTATATGTGACGTAACCGAGAGTCGCCGGCCATGACGCTGCGTGCGTGCGAAAGAGATAGCGCGATATCCCCTCCACGTTCACTTTTGCTTACAACAATATTCCAAATATGAACTGCTTTATTTTTCAATAAATTTTGATGCTAATTTCACAGAAGAATTACTTTTTCGTATTATTTTCTGTTAGATATAAAATAATTTACAAAATCAAACATAGGAAACTACCCTATTCAAGTAAACGTGATTAAACTGACATAGTTATGTCTACAATCTTCATAATCCACTGAAATTAACTGGTAGAGTTCACTGTTAAGCATAGTTAATAAGAGCGGTGTGGATTCCAATTCCGAATCTCGTACTTGTTACGTGAGAGCACGCTACCATTTCTTTCTCTGCAAGTTTCGGCACCGAGCCTATACATGATTCACCACATTTATTTAGATTTTCCGTATAATTCAGATAAAATACTTCATTCCCTTTCATCGACCTTAGTACAAATAAAGAATGACTATTCAATCAAAGCGGCGATAGCCTAGTTGGGAGTGGAACGGACTGCCGAGACGAATGTCCGCAGGTTCAAAACCCAAGGGCACGTACCTCTGAGTTTTCTAAAAATTTATGTGTGTATTCTTTGTGAATTATCGTTCGCTTTAACGGTGAAGGAAAACATCGTGAGGAAACCTGCATATCTTAGAAGTTGTCTATAGGAATTTCTTATGTGAAGGTATGTGACGTCTGCCAACCTGCACTAGGACAGCGTGGCGGACTAAGGCCTAAACCCTCTCAGTTGTAGAGGAGGCCCGTGCTCAGCAGTGGGCAGTATATAATACAGGGCTGGTATGGTATAGTGGTATGGTATTTACTCAATCAAAAAAAAAAGTTCTTATGATCTTAATACTATGTCTCATATATCCATTGATTCATGTACACCTTTCAAATGTAATCAAACGTAAAACATATAGCAACACAACATACAATAACTTGTTAATCAGTTAACATTGAACTGGACCCGGCGGCTAAATAAGTCAATAGCTAATAGCTCGTTAAGGGCCGTTGTAACAATGTTGAAACGGCAAACAATGTGAAACAATAGTTCGAAATATATCAAAGGTTAAACGTAATAACCTTCGGGTAGTTGTCTAGACGTGGATTTGACCAGGCCAGACGTGCTGTGACTCATTTATCTGTGGAATTTAGATTCAGTATATGGTAATGAATAAGTTGTAACTTGTAACAGCGGTTTTAGTTTAAGCTAAACCATTAATAGATCTTTTAGACAATCTAAAGAATAATTGGTCTATAATTTAAAGTACTTATATATTACAAAGTAGGTGATGCTCGCGGCTCCACCCGCGTGAAAAAGTTTTTCCGGAATAAAAATATTTTCCCGGGATATAAAGTAGCCTATAGCACCCAGGAGTAATGTAGCTTCCCATTTGTGAAATAATTTTCAAAATCGACTCAGCAGTTCCTAAGATTAGCGCGTTCAACCAAAGAACAAACGAACAAACTCTTTAGCTTTATAATATTAGTATAGATAAGTTACTTCCACTGTATAAAATAAAGACTATTACTAACAAAAACCGGACAAGTGCAAGTTGGGTTCACGTACCGAGGGTTCTGACAAACTTGTAGATAAGGTAGGTATCTAAGTATATAAGTTCAATAGCTCGCCAAAATTAATTAATAACTTAATCAAATTTAAAAATGTATAAATTCGCTTTTTTATGAAATTACATATTTACGGTTTTCAGATTTTTGCCTTTACATGTGCTGTAAGACCTTGCTTCTTGACAAATTTAATTATTCCAGGTTAACGGGAAGTACCTTATATGTTTTGATTCCCTTGCAAAAGAACAAAATATGCGAAAATATGCGACATAAACGGTCATATCTTTTGATCGCGTTGACTTACAAGTTTGATTTTTTCAAAGCTGAAAGTGATCGTAGAGCCGAGTATTTGATATAAATGTTTACTATTACTATTCAACTTTATTAAAACTAATCTTTAAGCGTTCCTAAGAAAAAGGGTCTTGACAGGCAGACAGACGGACAAAAAGTGATCCTATGAGGGTTTCTTTTTTTTCCTTTTAAGGTACGGAACCTTAAAAATAACTTAATTACAAAATTTCTTATACGAAATTTATCTCTTAGTAATTTACTTGTTATTCTCTTAACAATTTTAGTATCTCGGGAATTTAAAATCATTTTAGTAAAGGAATCGTTGAATACTTATCCTATTAAATATTCAAACAGACAAAAACGGATAAAAAGCTCGTTTCACTTATGATTAAATCATTGCTCTAGTACGAGATTTTACCATGAATATTCAATTTACAAATCCAAATTCTACACGATGATGTGAAGGTATATACCCGAATTTCAATTGCAGCTAGTTACTTCATAGACTGCAAAAGTAAAAATAACAGCTAAAATATAAACATACATACATACACACTCACGCCCTTTACCCCGGAGGGGTAGGCAGAGCGGCAACTAGTGCATCCACTTTTCACCGTGCATATTCCGTCCCATGATGTGATGGGGGCGAGCCTATCGCCATATCGGGCGAAAACTCCAGACTTCGGGCTAACACTGAGAAAACCCCAATATTACTGCCGGACCCGGGGATCAAACTCGAGACCTCAACATTGCAGTCGTGCCGTAATACAACTTCGCCACTGAGGCAGCCTAAAGTATAAGTAAAGCTAAAGTATAAGTCATAAAAAATTAAAAAGCACAATCGTCGATAATGTAAAAGCTTTAAGTGCCAAACACAACATCCTAAACATCGCACGTGAGTTAATCGAGTTTAGAAATTCTTCCTTATGACAGACTAAAAGCTCACCTCTATCAGATTTAAGTATGAAAAAAACTAGGCGACTCGTTGTGAGAAGTGCAGTTGCATTTCTGATTAACCATTCAATTCATAAAGCGTGAGCTTATGTATTTATGTTAAAACATAAAATTAAGGCGTCCTTAGTACCTATAAACAATAGCTTGAAGAACATTGAATTTTAAAATGTTTCTGAAAGTTTGAAGATTTTCAACGTAGTAGTTTTGAGTGCTTTTGTATAATTTAATAAACTTGTAATGGAGTTAGATCTACGTGATTGTAATCGTAGCTAACGAAACAACCAGCTCCTTTACATATTCTTTTTGTTTTCAAGTTCGATGTACCTCCAAGATCTGAATTAGCGTTACTCATGCAACATTTTATTATATTACATTATACAATACGTTTGATGGCGTCGTTTTTTGGTGACGTAATATGTGCTTTAAAGTATTGTTCTTGTGTTTTTAAAAATAGTATATTTATTATTATGAGACTTAACGTCTTATGTCTGAGGGTGACGAGATACTTCAATAGTGTTGTTGTTAGTATGTTGCTATTTATGGTTAGTCGTGTCGTTAACATCTGGCTTGGTCGTCCCGTCGTTCTTTTATTAAAGAAGATATTTCCAGGTATTTTTCATCATGGCAACAAGTGCCTACATCAGATGATAAATACAGTAAAGTTCGAATATAATGTAGATAGAAGAGATGGTTCGTCCCTCGACGGTCTTCAGAATTATGCTGACTTGAGGGTACATACACCGACTGAACGTATACCTAATTCGTCAGAACGTGCCACTATGGAGTGCAATTGACCATATTGTGTACAGTGATTGTTATCCATTCGAGTTCAAAATTCGATACCCTCTGACCAGGCGAATCATGCATATTTTTCACTAGCTTCAGCTTGCGGGTTTACCCGCGTTTAAGTCTAGAACTCTCGCTTTCACTTGCACTCTCAGACAGTGTAGTTTATTTTTAACGACATAATTTTCTGAATCAAGGTAATATTTTCGATATTAGAGCGATTTAACATCACACAGAATTTGTGTGGACCTCCAAAAAAATATGTATATCGTGTTTATGTCTTTAGGGCTATATTGTAATAAGTACCTGAAATCTGTGGACAAAATTAAGTACCATTATATATATTTAGTATATTTACATAAAATTCGACCATAACCATATACCGCCATCGTCCAATTATTCCGATTCTCTTGGTCAAACAAAACCATCTCGAGAAGTGTAACATTTCGAATTCGTGAGTTTCGCTAACGGTACGTAATGGTGAGGTGTTTTCGTACAAAAAGCACCTATTACCAACTCACAATAACTATAGAACATCCCCATTATTACAGTGTACCGTTAGTTTACCAAATAATAGTTTATGACAATTCGATTGTGATTTTACAAATCGATACGTACTGTTGTTATCGATTTATCAATTGCTGAATAATTTGAGTCTTGTTTGTAATGTTCGGACAGCACTTATTTTTATAGTAAACAAGAAAATATTATACCCAATTTCTATTGGATATAATATTTTCTATAGTTGGACAAAAATATTTTTCTAATCCATAATTATTAATTTCTAATTTTATCGATTGTGTGATACAATAACTAGCAATATTGCACGAGTAAATAATTTGTACGTTTTCACGTACGCACCAATTCTTACACGTCATAATTTTCACATTATCACTATACATACGCACCAATTCCTACACACAATTTTCACATCAACACTACTAAAAACGTTTTAAACACTATACCATTTTAAATACTTTTATTTTGTACTGCAAATGAAGGGTTATTGTAGAGGGAAAAAAGTTCCGTTTCGACCGACCGACCACCAACAACGTGGGTTGGCCGGTTGTCAATCATAGGGGGATTTGTTCACATGTACAATCTCCATTAATAGAGTTAACATTCCACACACCGCTTTTTACGTCATTGAATGTTTTTGCTATGTATACTTTTATTAATGGCGACGGAAGACGATTCGATAAAAGTGAATATATTTTTTTGTTATCAGGAAAATCTCGGAAGCTATAATTTTATATGCAAAATTATATAGGCTGATATTTTGATGAGAACGTGTTTTTTTTTCGAAAAACATTAATTATTATCGTCTGAAATCACATACACAACGAAAGATGCTCTACATTAAAAACAATACACACAAAATAGCTCGTAAGTACACCATAAAACGGGGCGCAGTTTTTATGGTACAACGAGGGTCGTGGCCCGATAGCTCGATAGTTAAAAGGTTATGGAACAATCGAGTGGCGTCCGTGAGAACAGTATGCGGCCACTTCAGCCTAATGCAACAGAACTATATCGAATAGTTGAGAAACAAGGATATATGTCACATCACGATTTACTGTTCGTAGGTTAACTGGACTGGGGACATATTAAATCTGGAATTATCAATAAATTAGTCTTCATTCGATGTAATACAGGATAAAGACAGAGAAAAAGATATGAAAAGAGATGTATCATAAATTACGATGCAAATGACTAGAACGAAGATGGACACATTTAAATTCAAAACAAAATTATTCTTACTACGATTAGTCTACATTAGAACTATAATAACGAAAACTTCAAGGAATGTAATGTTAAAATTGTTACGAAGAACATAATGAAGGTAAATTGTAAGGCTTTAAAACCTTAGGAACGACTTAAACTAAGATTAATTAGCAAGTTACTTCACTACATCACGACTCATGGGGAATATGGTTACCCCAAGTTTATCTAACCAGGGTTATTATAGAGAAACTTAAAGTAGTTCTGTATGATGTAAGTTAAAGTTTAGTATAATATTATTACAAAGAAGTGACTGCCTCGGAGGCGTAGTTGTATTGCGTACGCGTTACGCGTACGATTTGCGCGCTGAGGTCCTGAGTTCGAATCTCGGGTCGAGCCAAAAACATTTAGACTGGGTTTTTCCATCTTAAAAATTACTCAGTCGCAGCTCGGAGTCGGGAAGATGGCGGTGTGATACCCCGTGCGTCCTGCGTCTTATCTCTTCCCGGTCATGTCGGATTGCCGTCTCACCGGACTATGAGAGTGAAGAAATAGTGAGTGCACCTGTGTATTGCGCACACACTTGTGCACTATAATATCTCATTTGTACCTGGCTGATCTCCGTTGAGATTGGCCGCCGTGGTCGAAACTATCTAGGAGGATTACAAAGAAACTGAGTTTGTAACGACTACTGATTGTGGAAAGGATTCAAACGAAATTGAAACTAAAAAGTTTGTACGTAGAAAAAGATTGTTTATTTCTGTTCCTAATGGATACAAGGAAAATTATACGCAATTGAAGAAAGATAAAACAAACAAACATCACACCTTTATCTCCGAAGGGGTTGGCAGAGGTGCAACAAGGGCACCCACTTTCTGCCATATGTGTTCCGTCCCATGATGACGGCGTGCCTATAGCCAAATCGGACATAAATTCCAGAATCGGGCTGATACTGAGCAGAGCGCACGCAATAGGAGATAAAAGTAAATTAGAAGAGAGGATGAAATGAAGATACCATTAATTTATATCGGCCCGCGTAAATCTTTTACCGGAATAAAAATTCCTCAAGGATGCGGTACTATACTAAAAGTGTATACCATCTCTATATAATAATTAAGTCTATTTGATACTTAAACTTAAAGCGACGATAGCCTAGTTGGGAGTGAAACGGGATGCCGAGACGAATGTCCGCAGGTTCAAAACCCAAGGGCACGCACCTCTGACTTTTCTATAAAGCTATGTGTGTATTCTTTGTGAATTATCGCTCGCTTTAACGGTGAAGGAAAACATCGTGAGGAAACCTGCATACCTGAGAAGTTCTCTATTGGAATAAGGAAGGTATGTGAAGTCTGCCAATTCGCACTAGGCCAGCGTGGTGGACTAAGGCCTAAACCGTCTCAGTTGTATAGGTGACCCGTGGTCAGCAGTGGGCAGTATATAATATAGGGCTGGTATGGTGGATACTTAAACTAACAATCAGAATAAGATGTAGGTAGAGATTACTGCAAAGACCAAAAATTCTAAAGTCTCAATGCCAATTATCAAAGTGACTTTCCATTCCCACAAACAAACGTTACGTGAACCGAGTACTATATTTAACAACGTCCAACATTGATGTTATAACAATACGAGGAAGTGGTACCGAAATAGTACAAGTTTACATTACGAATCATACGTGGTGCTATTGTTGGCTACGATCGTTATTACTTACAACTATGGTTATATACATCGATAAAGTATCAGCAAAATAGCTCCAAACATGGGCTTTATCAATGTTTGGTCACTGATAAACTAATCAGTTTTCTTTTAGAGGCTCCAGTGGTTTGATATTAGTAACACACCATTATTTAAATCAGTTTCATAGTTTCATAAACTTTTTAGTAGCTAAT